>UELW01000888.1:0-2400000 GCA_900490495.1 Danionella dracula
TACTCAACAAAACCGCTGAGTCTGTACGAACCCTTTGTTTACATTATGATTGAGAACTGGCATGCAACCTTTGGCATTTAGTAATGATGTAGAAAACATAAGATAAGAAAACTGGAAAACTTTTGGTCATTGGTTTTTATGTCAATGGTGCGCGTGAAGATTGGTATAAAATAACGTCACACTGAAACTACCCTCTGCAGATGTCTGTTTGCTGTTATGTTACCTATGCTATGTCTAACGCTCTCACTACAGCTTGTCGGCCTGATCTGTAGTGGATTATTTTAGCAAATTTAAACAATCTTAAGAAACTTTGAAAATGGGTTGTGGGCATTTGCAAAGGTTCCCGTTGGCTTTTTTTTTTTTAAGGCGATGATGGCAATTTGTAGCAACCAATCCCCGTGATTTGATGCCTGGGAAAGCGGCCATTTTTGCGGGAATTGCCAGCACGAATATTTGTGGCCATTTGGCCTTGCTCAGAACGCCCACCGTTGGGCTCGCCGTTAAAGCACTTTCGCAGAGAGAACCACGCTTGACTTGTGTGTGGTTTCACGTTCAGATTTATTGTGAGCGCCTTGGAACCTGTTACCAATGTCTGGGTAATCACCTCATTAAGCTCCAGTCGAGTCATCCTGATGGATTCAAATTCTCTGCTTTTGATCCCAGGTTCTGGACCTGTGTACGATGTTGTCTGTGCTGCTGGATAGGACTTAAAGAACCTCCCCCTCCGCCATCTTCTGTGCTCCAAAATTGCGGGGTGAGATGGCAGATTTTTGACGCTAAAGGCTCTGTGCTGATGTAAGGGTTCCGAAGCAGAAGAGCTTATTGTCTTTTTATCTTTGATCCTTATTCATTATTTGGTTTTATATAATGTCCAGACCTTCGGGTCTAGGTGGCTTGCTGCCATCCGTTTTTCCAGTTGGGAAATTGCTCCATATAGAATTGTGGTGTTCACAGCTAGTTATGGGTTTCCTGTCCGCGTGGACTCCTACGAGCAGGTGTGTCGGCAATTTCGCCTGCCCCGTTTGCCGACTTGGTCCATCTGGTTTTCCTCTCCCGTTTCGGACCCACTATTGCCTTGCCCTACTGCGTTACCCTCGCTACATACCTTATCTCGCATTCCGTCTTACCTACCTGCCCCTCGCGGCGCGGAGTACTCAGAATCCATCTATTTCGGCAAGTAAAGCACATCTTTATTATGGTTCCCTGTCCTGTAGTGTTTATATGTTATTTCCATATCTCGCTTATATTCCTTTACTGTCCGATCTGGGTAAGCTGTACTGCAAACGTCTTTCAGATTGTTTTACTTGTTGCGGTGCCACTCGGCATCTTTCTTTACTCTTTTCTTGTCTTTGGTGTTTAATGATGTCGCATAAAACTCAGCTTTTGAAAAACTAATGTAATCGTACTGTACCTGTAGTTCCAAATGTTTTATTTGTTTTTATTTTTTTTACATCACGTTTTAAAGGGATTTAGCTTTATTTTGGTAGTGAGTGTTTATCAACAGTCTGGCTTTTCTTAACCCGGGGTTCAGTATTCTGCAAGAAAACTGATGGGTTACTTCATTTTCTGCATGGAGGGCGAGAGCGGTTTGAGGACCTCGAGTTTTAGCGGAGACTGAGCTAGGAGGCTCTACCCCGACCCTAGGGGGAGAGAGAGAGATTGACCCCCGAATGGAACAGCTTTTCCCGAGCATAGAGGTTTGTTGATCATATTCTATGGTATTCGGTACATAATGAATAATAAGAAATAATACAATAGTTTTATGTTTAATTAAAGCAATTTTAAAAAGATTTACATTGCACAACAGCCTCCTATTATGCTTTCCTTAAAGACTTATGGAGTCAGTAGGCCACTAATGGATTGGTTAAGCTGAGGAATCTTAGGGTTTTAACACGCATGGCATGAACTAAATTTCTTTGTCTTTTATTTTCCTTCCGTAGCAATGGCAGCCTCATGCGCCATGTTGTTTCCTAGAGTGTCTAAGAATACTCTCCTGCTTCTGTCATTCTCATTCAGGTGATTCTCAGTTCCATGTTAAAGAGTGTGAAGATACCGGTGGAGAACCATAGGATTGGGGGAGCTCAAGGGTGCGATGACTGAACTCTTTTGTATCCTAGTGTAGCCCCCATTGGAGGACTTGTTAACAGCTATACGAGATCAAATAATGGATAAAATTCTATGTCTATATTGTTTTTTGTTTTCTTTTTTTTTTTCCTCATTCGTTATTAAATAATTTTAAAAAGACAAAACCCGATGAATAGCTATTATGTTTAATGATCTAATAATTTCACAATACTCGTTGGTTCCGTTCTCCGCAATCTGTAGACCATTTTGTTTTCTTGCATGGCATGCACTTTCGTTAAGCAAATATTATGCCATAATTTTTCAAAAACTTATTATTTCTTCTAGAGGTAGTTTGTCTTACAGAGGTTAGCGAGAGTAAGGTGTTAGACACACGACTCGCACATGTGTTTTTTTTTATTAAACCCATCTGTCTCCCCAATGGCATCTTTAATGAACTGATTTTAGTAGAAATATTTTAATTATTATTCACCTTTATGTGTATCAAAAATTATCATTTTAAGTATTTGAAGCCTGTGTTGAATATGATGTGTAAATGAAACATAGAAGTGTTACAAGAAGATAGCTTTGGCATGCTGACATGGGCATGAGAAGGAAACTAGTTAACAAAAAACAAAGTGTTTACGAAGAAAAAGTAAGTCGCCAGCTTATCCTGTTTTACGTCATTTTATTAATTAAACTGTATGACATGTTTTTTTTTCAAGCTAGCACAATACTGATAAGGGAAAATGTATGTTTTGTTTGTATTATGTTTTGAACTAAGTCTCAACAGGCCTTTTTGAAAATAAACACGTCTGCAATTTATAAACCAAAAGTAATGGTCATAAAGAAGGACCGGAAAAGCCAGGGAAGTGGTGTTGGCATCTGCTACAGTGGCGCTTTAAAGGGGAGGGTTAGTAGAGATTTTTGATGCTAAGAGTTCTGGTGAACTCGGGGTCTCTCTGATACGGAGCCGTTTAAGGACTTCTGGGCACTCTAAAACATATACCCCAAAGATGTGGCTCATCCTTAACAGGAGCTTTGTCCTTGCTTTCAAATTGAATTCTAGAACCCTCGCTGGTTTGTCAATGCATCTGTGAGATCTTATAGACTTCCGGATGAAGTCATCATTGCGCTTTCACCATGCTTCATGTTTCATCTGCTGCTTTCAACGATGCTGTGGGTTTTTCTCCTTAGGATATTTTTAGATCTTTTAAGAAAAACACATAGCAGTTTCTGTGTTTAGGGGCACCAAACATCAAAAGATGCAAGCCATAATTATGCTTTTTTGTAAACATTTTAATGCTTTGTAAATATACATAGGAAACACAAAATATGCAATAAATTAGAAATGTAAAGCTAGGGAGTACGAACACAATAGACATTAAGCCACAGAGAACCAGTGCCCGTCTCCCGTCCAGTGCAATAGGAAAGTACGGAACTGTAAACCAACTAGCCGAAAGGGTGGGGCAGAAGGGAGCAAGTTCGCATTCAATCGACAATGTAAAATTGCCCAACTTTGGATGTTGAAAAAACACGGTTTAATCCCTGGTGCGTAATTAATTTTTTAGTAGATTATATAGTTTTGACCTTTTTGACCACAGAGGCGGGTTGATTACTTTTAAATAAGTTTTTAGGATATAGTTTAGGATATATAACCTGTAAACTTTCAGCAATCAGACATCTGTATTCACATCTATGTCCGAATCTTGTGACCCAAATTTGGTTAGTGGATAAGGATTCATCTTCACGGCGGGGATGGTTGGCTACGCACTCTAATTAGTTGTTTTGAAGATATCGTTTTGACCACATGGCACCCAAGACCTTTCGCTTTGATTCTCGTTTAGTGGATTTGGCTTTTTCCTTGAGAATTGTCAGTTAGCACCACTGGTGAAATTCTTCTGAGGATTCAACAGATCTTTGAAGCATCAAATCTCCTTGCTATGGTTTATCCCTAGTTCAAGAATAGGGCCCCAGGATTTTTCAAGGGATTTTTCTTTTAGGTGTTCTTGAAGCATATTTTGCTTTTAATATGTAGTTGACATAGAGGGTTATTACTTGCATCTAAAGGAAAGACCACAAGACTGGCTACCCAAGCCAATTCATCTTTACTTACACATTGTGTAAATAATAATTTTACATAAATATGAACCTTTCAGCCCAAATCCTGGATCCTCCTCTCCCACCCCACGGCTGTATTGTAAGACTGTATACATTCAGTGACATGATCCCTATGGAGGCGGAGCTGCGTTTCCGCTGTTCAGAAACCTGTCTTGAACAAAGGAAGAAATATTGCAACAACATGGCACCGTTTACCCACCAGTTGGTCCCTGTTGAAGGAGGAAACGATGTAGCCCACAACTGACAAAACTTTTATTATGGGGGATTGAAAGGGGGGGTAAAACTGGCTACAAATGAAAACCATATTTCCTTGCGGTGCTCTTCAAAAATCTATACAAGACGTAGAGAGGTAAAATCTATTTCATTATTTGCAGTCAACGGCTTCATCCTGTAGATTTCGTGTAACTCCTAAGCCTTCTTAAGAGGGCCGCTCCTTTTGTCTCTGCTCCTCCCATCACCTGGATGGTCCAAAAACAGACTGTATTCATTCAACTGAATTAGGTTCACAAATCAGTCATTGAAGCATCAAAGGAGTAGATAAACACTTGAACGGCATGTTAATGATTCTTTGTGATGGGGGGGGGGGGCCTACTTTACTACTTTTCGGGGCATGGGTTCACTCGAGCCAATGCGATGAGGGCCCTCTATTTCTCCTTCCATCGGCGGTATCCTATTACGTTCTCCTGGTGGGGGGGGCGTTGTGCGGGGATCGTGTGGAGAGAGACCGCAGAGGCTCTCTGTGGTCTGCGGAGCGCATGATTCCGCTGAGGAGAGAGAGGAGAGGAGAGAGTCGGGTGGTTGACGCGAGGTGTTCCTGGGGGACGGAGTTGTACCCCGAGGGGAGAGTTAGAGGAGAGTGACGAGGAGAGAGAGAGAGAGAGATGCATTAGAGAGATTGTGGTTGTGAGCTTTTCTGTTGTGTGTGTGTGAGAGAGAGAGAGAGATAGTGTTGTTGTGAGAGAGAGCGATTGTGTGTTGTTGTGTGTCGAGAGAGAGAGAGATTGTGCTTGTTTGAGAGAGAGAGAGAGAGAAAGAGAGAGAGATAGTGTGTGTCGGAGAGAGAGAGAGGGTGTGTGTGGGTGAGAGAGAGAGAGAGAGAGAGATTGATGTTTGGTTGTGAGAGATAGAGATTGTGTTTGTGTGAGAGAGAAAGAGAGAGAGAGATTGGTGGGTAGAGAAGAGATTGTGTTTGTGGTGGGGACGCGTAGACCGACTGGTATGATGTGTGTGTTTGGAGCAGAGACCGAAGGTGGGGGATCTTGTTGACCCAGTCCCCACGGAGGTCCCTGTGTATTTGCTCTTTGATTGGAATTGAGAGAGTTCCCTGCTTGCAAGACCTTCGTAGCCGCCGAGAGATATTGGGTTTTTGGTCGTGACGAGAGGGAGCACAAGGGAGAGAGAGATGATAGACCGCCTTTAAGTGTTCAAGGAAACTCGTATTGTTCCGATTTTTACTCTGTCTCCTTGCTATTGAGTGTCACAGAATGCAGGCGTTAATAGAAGGTGAATCGACGGTCGCTGGTAGTTTTACAGCGGTGCTAATCTCCGATGGGCCGCCAAGCTCGGGGGTGAAGATTGCAAAGACAAGTTTGTAGTTAAGATGTCACGCTGACTACTCATTGGGTGCCATGCTGGCCAATTGTTTTCCAGATTTATTGCAAGAAATGAGAGGTGTCTACTATGGTTCTGTATGGGATATCCTACTTGAAGTCAAACGTCTGCCACGTTCTTGTTGTTCTGAGTCTTGTCGATTTGATCGACTTTTTAAATCTGTCTTTTGTGCTTCACTTCATGCAGCCTCGCATAAGAACTTTGCACTCGTTTTTTTTCATTGCCCTCCATGTTTTTATTAACATTTTATTCAGAGGCGCTCCCTCCTTTTTGTTGGACAACTGCTCTTGTGCGCTTCCGCTGGCTTCCTTGTCTGGTTCCCTTTCCTTCTGTGTTGCTGTGCAGTTGGCGCCGCTTTTCTCTGTTGTGTGTCTGGAGGATAACCGCATTGTCTGCACTCCCCTGTCCCCTGGCCGTGGAGATGATTGTGGGTTGTTGTGTGTGTGAGACCGAGTCACGTAGAGATGTTGGTGCGTGTGCGGTCTTGTGCTGTCAGGCGACGCGATAAATCTTGTGAGTGTCCCCCCATCTTGTGGTGCGAGAGAGGGAGAAGAGAGATTTGTGTGTGTGAAGAGAGAAGGAGGAGATTGTGTTTTGTGGGTGTGAAGAGAGAGAGATTGTGTTTGTGTGTGAGAGAGAGAGAGCGAGAGAGATTGTGTTTGGTGAGAGAGAGCGATTGTGTGGTGTGTGTGTCTGGGGAAGCAGAGAGAGACGAGATGACGAGAGAGACTTCCCGAGCTAGGTACTGCCCATCCGGGCGGAGGGAGAGGGTGCGGTTTCTTGCCTGGGGGGTTCTCCCCTTGCACGAACGCCTAGCCGGCTCCCCCGCTTTTCCCTTCAGCTTCGTGGGGTGTAATTTTTGAGAGCCTCTTTACCGAGCATCATGAGTGACGTTTGGAGGCGGTCTATAGAATCGGAGGAGAGGCCTGAGATTGTGGAGCAGAGGGGGAGGGGCGGGGGAGAGAGATAAGAGATGCGAGAGAGGCCAGGTTGGGGGGGAGAGAGATGATTGATCGAGAGGGAAGAGGAGTTTTCTAGAATTGAGAGGAGTAGAGGACGGGAGAGAGGAGAGAGGAGAGAGTCGAGAGAGAGGAGAGAGAGAGGGAGGATAGGAGAGAGATTGTGTTGTGTGTGCGAGAGAGGAGAGAGAGAGAGAGGAGAGAGAGAGATGTGTTTGTGTGAGAGAGGAGAGATTGTGTTGTGTGAGAGAGAGAGATTGTGTGTTGTGAGACGAGAGGAGAGGAGAGAGGTTGTGTTTGTGAGAGAGAGAGAGAGGAGAATTGAGAGAGAGGGAGAGGAGGGAGAGAGAGAGAGAGCGAGAGAGAGATTGGTGTGGTGGAGAGAGAGAGAGAGAGATTGTGTTTGTGTGTGAGAGAGAGAGAGAGAGAGAGAGAGAGAGGGAGATTGTGTTTGTGTGTGAGAGAGAGATTGTGTGTGTGAGAGAGAGAGATTGTGTTTGTGTGAGAGAGAGATTGTGTGTGTCAGAGAGAAAGAGAGAGAGAGAGATTGTGTGTGTGAGAGAGAGAGAGAGAGCGAGAGAGATTGTGTTTGTGTGAGAGAGATTGTGTGTGTGTGAGAGAGAAAGAGAGAGAGATTGTGTGTGTGAGAGAGAGAGAGATTATGTTTGTGTGTGAGAGAGAGAGAGAGAGAGAGAGAGAGAGAGTGTGTGTGTGTGAGGAGAGAGAGAGAGAGAGAGAGATTGTGTTTGTGGGTGTGAGAGAGAGAGAGAAGAGCGAGCGAGGAGCGATGAGGAGGAAGAGAGAGAGATGGAGAGATTGTGCCGGGTTGTGTGGTGTGTGAGAGAGAGAGAGAGAGAGGTGTACATGTTAAGAGCAAGCAGCTCTCAATCAAGAGCACACAGTAACCCCTCCCAGGGTGTTTGAGCTGTTGCTATGGTAACCTTATGACAGGAGAGAAGCTAAACGGAGCCTTTTTTCCCTAAAACATCATCTCAAACAAAGAAAGATGAAGAAAAAACTACAAAAGCATCAAAATAATTCTTTCATGTCAGAACCGGAAGGCTTTAGTGAATAACATGTGTCAGTTTCGGAAAGATAGTCCAAAAAATGAACGACTGAGAGCGATCTAAAAAATGTAGTGATTTGCGTTTTGTCACGGAGGCTTGGGAGAATTTAACATTGCAGTGAATGGCAGATTTGTGTCCTCCTCGTGGTCTTTGCCTCCTTGTGGTAAACCGTTGGTCTAATCAAAACGAAAACCATCACCATCTGAAAGAGGACAAAGATCTCTACAATTTTCTCTACTTTATGTGTTTAAGAGGTGTAAAGCTGGTGTTTTAAGAGAGGCAAAAGTCTAAACTTCTGGCTTAAAAGTGAGGCCAAAAGCTAGAGTGCGAAGGGATTATAAGCACTCTAAAAAGCTTGTGAAATCTGAAAAATCTGAAAAAAGCTTAAAAACTTAAACTGTGATTGCTTAAAAAGTATAAAAGATTTGAAAAAGCTGAATAGAGTGGAAATAGCTGAAGATGTGTAGATTTGTTTAAAGTTTGAATGGTGTTTCTAGCTGAAAGTATGCTGAAGTAGTTAAAGCTGAAAGAGGCTGAAGTTTGAAGAAGATTTGAAGAGGCTTTCCATTCATTTCAATGGGAAAATAATTTTAAATAAAGTTAAATATCTTAAAAATTATAAAACATTTTAATGAGAAAAGTAATAGCAATCGATTCCTATGAAAGCTGAACATTTTGGTGTTTGAATGGAGTTTCTAGCTAAAAGTATGCTGAAGGAGTTAGCGGACAAAGTATGGGTGGAAGAATAAGAATAATATTAAACACACAGGATCTCAATAGTGTGAATGCAAATGCATTCACACTAATTAGTGTGTCTTTGGGGTTGACGCAAGACACGACAGCGGGGACGAGGCTCCATGGAAACGCGCCCAACACATTCATTGCCATTGATGACGGGAGTATTTTTGGACCTGTTGTCATCAGTCGGTGACTAAGAGGCCGGATATTGTATAAAGGGAGGCTATTGAAAATGCACTTGTACAGCAGCGCGTTAACACACTTCCCCGGCTCCTCGAGAAAAGTTTCGGTAACTCTCTCCAGTGTCGCCAGCTCCAGCCCCAGAGCAGCCGGAACCAGCGGTCACGGAGGCGCCACAGACGCGGAGCTCTCGTCTCGAGCGGAAGAGTCTGACGCAGACATGCCTGCTTTCTCTTGTTACGAGGCCACTTCGATGAGGCCGGTGTTTTACACTTCCACCGCGGAGATCGTCATCACGCGGACCGGAGGCGTGGAGAGGTCTGTGCCCATCCACCTCGTGAAGGAGCCGCGCACCAAGAGAAAAGCTCTGGAAACCCACTACCAGCAGATCTCCTGCTCTCTCAACGGAGATACTCATCCCCACACAGACTCCGCTTTGCATTCTGATCCCGAGAGAGATGGGCTACGAGATGAAAACGAGACATGTGAGATCAAACATTTTCAATATGGCAGACTTTTTGATAAGGAGAGTCTTGGGGCGCGTGATGGCAGACCAGATTCATGTTTTCCAAGTGATGCCTCTAAAAAGACCCGTGGAGCTCTAAACCCCTTTTCAGATTCACACGAAGGCTTTAATGGACAAAACAATATTGATAATCCAGTCTTTGATCTGAAGGTTCTTCAAGAGCCAGAGAAAAGTGTTGTGATTGATAAAGTTTCTTGTTACCTTGCTGAAGTAGACAAACAGAACAAATATCTTCAGGACAGGCAGAAATATCGCTTCCACATCATCCCAGACGGGAACTGCCTGTACCGGGCCATTTCAAAGGCAGCTTATGGAGATCAATCAAGGCACAAGGAGCTTCGAGAGCAAACCATGCATCACATCGCTGACCATCTGGAGGAGTTTAACCCCATCATTGAAGGAGATGTTGGGGAGTTCCTGATCAATGCTGCACAGGATGGGGCTTGGGCGGGGTACCCTGAGCTACTAGCCATGGGTCAGATGCTCAATGTCAACATTTACCTGACCACCGGGGGCAGCGTGGAGAGTCCTACGGTTTCCACCATGGTGCACTACCTGGGCCAAGAGGACTCATCTAAAGCTGCTATCTGGTTGAGCTGGCTCAGTAATGGCCATTACGACGTGTTGCTGGACAGTTTCCAGCCAAACCCTGAGTATGAGGACTGGTGTAGACACACTCAGGTCCAGCGCAAGAGAGACGAGGAGCTGGCAAAGTCGATGGCAGCGTCGCTTTCTAAAATGTACATTGAGCAGAACGGCCTGCACTGACAGGAGCCTTCAGTGAATGAACCAGAACTACTGCACTCATCGCTTCCAGACGGATTGCACTTTAATTGCCTGTGGTTTTATATATTATTTATACCTGTGAAGTGCGTTCATTGATGTGTTCATGTGTTTCACACTTCTGGTGTGAGGTAAAACAGGGACACTTTGGTTTTGAGTGAATGTTGGTCGCATGCTTTTTTACAGTTAGTATTTTATTACAATTTTTAAATGCTGAGCTGATTTCAAATTTATACCAATTTTTTTATGATGGTTATAGGATTTTCTGTGGACTTTCTTTACTGCTGTTTTCAAGAATAAACTAATTTCTGATATGTTTAAGTGCCTACAATCGTTTTGAAATACAAATGATTGAATAAACTCTTTTAAGAAATTTAAACCATTAATCCAAACAGAGATAGTTATTTTTGTAAAAATCTATTTTTGAGTTGTTCATGCCTTGCTTTGAAAGGACAGTGCTTTCGATCGAGCCTGATAAGGTTAGGAGAGAATGATAAAGACAGGTCGTCTACACAGGACCAGAAATCTACTTGATTTAAATAAACTGGTTTTTACCTTATTTGCTTTCTTATATATTCTGTGAATTAAACCGTATCTAAATTAGTTGAAACACAAAGCAGCCAGAAGGTTCAACACATGGTTGAAACTTCCTGTTTTTTTTTTTATTCGTTTGCACAGCATTTACTTGACATTTTCAATGTTATAACAATAGCCACTATCAGTTTATGACACTATACATTTATATTTATACCATTTATGGTTTAGTTGGTTTAAGTCAGTAGGTTTGGTAGATCCGCCTCATCCATTTTTAGTGCAAACATTGATTGAGTAAAGTTATCTAGCTACTCGCCAGGGAAAGTTGTTTCTCTGTGCATTATCTTGTGTTTCAGCAATCATGTGTTTGTAAAGATCAGTTTGTGGTCCACAGGCTGCATCACGCTTCTCTTACACTCAACCTAATATGCTTGTTTTAGTTGGGTATTTTATGTAAACTTGAAATATTGTTGAAATGAAACAAGTTGTTGTAATGAAAATTGTTTTAGGATCAGTTTCTGAAAATCGCAGTGCATTCTTGGGGATGTAGTTCATTCATGTGCATTTATTGTGCGCAAACGTACCAAAAAAATCTGAATTGAGCATTAAGACCTACAGTCTATACATAGCCTCAGATCAGTCTTCACATTGTCTTCTGTGAACAGTAGGCTTCTTTTTGACTTTTGTATATGGGGAAGCTCAATCTATCATAAATAGCTTGCTAATCATGTGACCTAGCTGCTGGCAGTGAACAAGAGCACAAAGGCTCTTTTACAGGAAAATTTAATTTATAAATTGTAGAATTTCCTATTTTAGGCAAAACCACATAGCACAACAGCTCTGGCTTAAACGAGTAGATTTTATCTCCATAAGAACTACAACGACTCATTATATTTTACTGTACTTCCAAATCTTGGTTCAAAAATACACATTTGGCTTCAGATGGGCATACAAGTCCACGAGCCTAAACCTTGGCCAAGTTAATAATAAAATTGTAGCCTATGTCTTTTGTACCCATTAAAAACGTAACACCTCTGGCAGGCTCAAAAACAGACACTTGTTTAACCTGCATGCCAAATGTCAGTGCCAGGGTGAATGCCTGACATATTTGTTCCAATTTTTTAAACTGAGCTCACTGCAGCCGATGTTTGATGAGGATTTGCAACTTGTCACATGAGTATTACAATATACAATATATAATGTAGCGAGGGGTAAAATCTATGCAACAAGTAAATTAAAGTAAAGACACTCGAAGGGTGGATTTATTAACATTAGAAGTGGAAAATGTACGTTGGAATGTAGCTGGGATTGTTGGTGGTAGTGGTTCCGGGGTGAACCGTGGTACTAGGTGAAATCCCTTAGTGCTTTCCAAGTGCTCAGTACCTTTTCCTTCGTGGGATCTTCACCCTCAAGAGCAGGCTGTGAAGTGAGTCCTTGTCCTTGGAATGCCCATGTTCAACTGTTGTCTAGAGAAAACCAAAAAGTCACAAGGTAAGCACCATGCCACTTCGGAGTCAAATCTCCTTGACTACTCTCTGGCTGTGGCACTTATTCTCATTTGGTAATTGACTGGAAAGATCGACTGACTTGGATGTTAGAGGAAGATTGACTGACTTAGGTGTAGGGGGAAGCTCGACAGCGGGCTTGGATTTTATGTTCAGCTTATTTCATAACTCTGGCTAATATGTTGAAAATAGACTGCCCTCTAGGCAGTGCTTGAGAAGATAAACAAGTTGATGACCAACCAAAAGAAGATGGAACATGAGTATCAGTAGAGACCCCAGGACAAAGGTAGCTGTCTGGGACTCAGTGGGATGATCTTAGCACTGTGTTATGAATGAAAGATGGTAGAAATCACATAAAACTCAGTGGTAAAGTATCAAAAACTAATCTAAACAGGAGCTAATTGGAACATTGATAAGCTCAGAGCTGTGTTAGGTACTCCAGAGATTGTTTTGTTTATTTCTGAGTAAAAGTGTTCCGTTTGTTTTTACATCTTGAATTAGTCATCACCTCTCTGCAATACTGCAGGCTTACCAGCCAGTGTTAAGTGGCTGACGTTTTTCACTTGGTTAAAGAAAACCTTTAAATAGTTGTCAAGAGCTTGTAACACTGGCTTATCTAAAAACCAAAGCTGAAAACTTTATTATAAACTATAATATTACAGCTGTTAATGCAACCATAGACACACAGATTCATGTAAATAGTATATTACAGCGTTTCGAATCCATTTTCTGAAGGTCTTGTTTTGGCTGACTTGAACTGGCACAGACACTCTGGTTCTGACTGGATGTGACCATGGTTGGGGGGAATTCATATTATTTTTTTAATGTCTAAAGCGAAACTCAAAGGGCGTGATAGTATTTTATTGCTCATTTTTATTTTTCCTAATAATGAAATATAAAAAAAATAATTGATTCAATCTATAATTTTTATGCTGTCGACACACAAATTTATAAAGACCTTGATTTTAACAAAATCTCATCTCATCTCTTTTTATTCAGACAGGGTTGAATAAAAACCTCTTTTGCCCAAATAGTGATGAAACTGAAGTAATGCTTATTGGTTCCCGACATCAAATATAGTGTATTGTCTGTCATTTGATGGCTTGCAATTAGAGACTAAGAGCAGAATGAGGAACCTTGGTGTTAAATTTGATTCGTGCCTGATCTTTGAGCAGTTGTTAAGACCACAGTCAAGTCTTCTTTTTATCATCTGAGAAATGTATCTTGAGTTCATTCTATGCTGCAGTTTTCTGTCGCTGAAAGACTGATCAATGTGTTTGTCGTTTCACGTCTTGATTACCGTAGTGCTCTCCTGGCTAGGGTTGCTAGGTCTACTCTGGACAAATTGCAGCTGCTTGTACCTGAACCAGAAATGTAAATACATCACACCTGTTCTTAAATCACTGAATAGGCTCTGGTCTGCTTCCATGTGGATTTTATCATTTTAACACTCGCAGACAAAGCACTCAATGTCCTTTTAACTACATATACACCAAACTGTTCACTTCACTCCACTCAGCAACAACGTACATGCACAAAAATTGATGAGAAACTGGAATTTTTCTGTCTCTACACTGACACTGTAAAACTGTCTTCCGCGGAAACTCAGGGATGATCAAAGTTAAAAATCTTAAAACTCACTTTTTAAACTGGTCTTTGGCTTTTGATTTATTGTGTTTTATTATTTTATTGAATTTATGGTTACATTTTGAACATGTTTCCTTGATCTTGTATTGTTTTATCGTTTTCTTTGCATATTTTGGTTTCATTCTGACTTTGTGCAGCTTCTGTCAAGTGATTTGTGAAGCCTCCTTTTAAAAGTGCTTTATAAAATAAAATTGTTCATATTAAAAATATGCTTATATTTCACGTATATACTTTGTTATTATATACTTATACATAAATAAGAAATAAAAAAGTAGTAATAAACATATTGCTCTGTTTGTCAAGTACCACATTCACAAACGTCCCCATAAATAGGTACACAGCCTTCGGATTACAGTAATAAATGCTCTTCCACATTAATGGTATTTACCTGTGCATCGATTAGATATCTGTAATTTTTTTCAATCATCGATTTGTTTATTTACTCCATTATACTCCATGGCTCAACCAAGTCTAAGGTCCTTTTCCCTTTTCTGCCGCTAGAGGCCAGTGTACGACAGATGATGTACGCCAGACTTAAGCAGTTAATGTTCAGTCAAAGCCTCGCGTTTAAACCAACGAGTTTGTAACATTGTGTCATTGTTTCGAAAGGATAGTGTTTTCACGATTTGATTACAGCAAACTTTCCTGTAAACCCAAAAATATAAAATAAAAAAATTATAATATAATTAATTAGCTCTCTGCAGTTGCCATTAATTTTACTCAGCATTCGAATTGAGAGGTCAAGTTCATGCGTGTAAAACATTTATAAAAAAAATTGACCTATTTCGGGTTGGCAATAAATCGTAAATGTGTTATGAACATGTCGAACATCTGCATCAATGTAATTCTGATAACAATCTCTCTCTCTCTCTCTCTCTCTCTCTCTCTCTCTCTCTCTCTCTCTCTCTCTCTCTCTCTCTCTCTCTCTCTCTCTCTCTCTCTCTCTCTCTCTCTCTCTCTCTGTCTGTCTGTCTGTCTGTCTGTCTGTCTGTCAGAAGTCGATATCTCCGCGCTCCATGTGTCTCTAGCTGTGAGGGTCACAGGAAGCCTATTTTGGAGGATATCTGCACGTCGTCGAGCTTTCTGGAGCAGCGCAGAAGATGCCCGGACACCGGGTTCAGTTCGCGGATCTTCCTCCCGCCGATGAACGCACAGGAACCCCGAGAATCGAGAGAATCAGCAGTAAGATCCTGATTTTATGTTTCCTTCACTGACCATGTTCACCTGAGCACTTCAGAGCATATCAGAGTTAACTTCATCCTGGACTGGACATGAAATCTATCTACACAGTAAAATCTAAAGTGTTAAATTGACACTGCTCTGAGTCTATTTGGTCCTACTCTAAATAGAGTTAAATTAGCACTGAGCTCATCAACAAGAACCATAAAACGTTTAAGTTAAACTCATATTTTTTGTTACAATGTGATGAGGATAATAGTTGTGATGCTTTTTATAGTGAAATACAAACATTTATCACTACGTACAAGTTTACGGTGAATAATCAATGATTTAGATGATAACCTCATTGATGATTTAACTCAGTTTAAGTGTAATTGTTTCACTCTACTTAGAGTGTATTTGGTCCTACTCTGAATAGAGTTCATTTAACTCTCAGGATTTTACTGTGTAGGTTTGAATTAGATCTGTTTAGTTCTAATCCAACTACAGAGCTATGAGAATCCATTAGCTCATTTCCAGTCACATCAAACACACTGATATTTGTTCAAATCTTGGTAATTTCCTAACAGTTTTGGAAGGTGTTGGAAAACATGATTCACCAGCACATTTTAAGTTTTGGAAAGTTCGGTGTGCTAATAATACTAATATCTATGCCAGTTGCTAGTTACCAATTTCATGTTGGCCAATCACCAGTGATAAACTTAAGATAAACATACGTTTTTGATATACAGTAGTTTGATTTTGCTGATGTCTACACACACGTTTGCCAATGTCCTTTTTTTCACTAATAGCAGTTTATTTGTTCTGAAAAAAGCTGATCTGAATTTTTTTTTTAAATGAGTGAGAACAGTTCTCTTAACTCTAAGGTTTTTATGCTTGTGATTACGTTTGCATAATAAGTTGCACTGACCGTATATGTTATTATATAACATACAGTAAGTACTAAATAGTCAAATAAACAAAATATGTTAAATAAATCTTTGCTTACCAGCTTTTGAAATATTTCCATATGGTCTTCTGTTCAGATATAATCCTGGCATTCACCTTTTAGACCTGAATCAGTTCAATTTGGCTGAATTTTATCCAATATCAACAGCCAATATTTCAGTAAAAGAATGTCTTCACGAGTGACTCGTTTGAGTGAGATACTTTGTTTAAGTTGGGCTTAGTGATGCAAAACCAAGAAAAATGTGACTGAGGTTGCATTGCAAAAAAACTACATCAGATAATTATTTCAGGGCCACATGTGATTCTGGACAGATTTTTAAAAAGTTGGAATTGATCTTAATAATATCAGATAAAAGAAGCATATGGGCAAAAAATGTGTCTCTGACTGAACGTAGCCTAAAAGTTCCATACTTAATTAAACCGTGACTTAAAAACATTAACACTTGAGGGACCCCACATGAAACTGGTGTCCAGTTCGACACTCACTTATACTCACTTAGAAGCCTCTCCCTTCCAAGTATGACCTCAACCATTCTAGCACTGTCCTGTCTACCTAGGAGGATGCTTTGTATGATCAACACATTTAAACACAGCGCTCTGGCTTTGTAAAACATGGCTTTACTACCGAAGTCCTTAAAGGCTTTAGAAAGGTACCCAAAATAAGTGTGGCAGTTATAACTTTTATGAGGTCTGTATTTTAGTCACTTTGAAAGAGGCTTTTGGAAATGTTTAGACAGCAGGTTGATGATTTCAGGCTCTGAACCATTTCCTCTAGAATTCTTTCATCAATTTGTTGAAGTTATACATGAGAGCTGAAGGCTGAGGTCGTGTTTTCCCAGGTTTACTGGGGGAAGAACTGATCCCACTTCTAAAATTACTGATCTTATTAATAAGGAACGCAGAAACATGTTGGATTTGTCCAAAGAAAGCAGTTAAGTTGGGGTCTGACCTAGGAGTTAGTGAACCTCTCTGAAGACAGTTAAGCAATATTCAAGTTGTTATTTATTAGGTTTGAGAAAAATTTCTGCGTAGCAGCACATAATCCAGCATTAAAAACCCCAAGTGCATTCTCTTTGTAGATACCGTGATGGACAACAACTTTAGTTTTTCTCTATTTTCGTTCAGCTTCTCTGCACATTCTTGCACATACTTTGCACTTTTGTTGAATTTCTCCAAGGTGCTTTCTGTCTGTCTGCTTAAAGAGCTTATAACAGACCTTTAAATCTTGAAGTGGAGAGTTGGTAGGGAATCTGCAGTGACTTTAAATTTTTTTTTCATGTACTGATGCAAACATCATTTCTGACCACTGTTTGCCGCTATAGTGTTTTCTCACAGCTCATCCCTGAATCTAGATGTTTTATGGGCTGTATGCTGGCACTATGATTAGTACCAGACCAGCTTATCCAGGCTCGCTTCTTTGAGGTCACATACACCACCTGCATCCACCTCACAGAGGGACATCTTGCAGAGGGGCGTGTTCTCTGCATGTATTCATTATGTTTGAATTCATTTTCAAAACAAAGCTCTCTCAAGCATCCTTCAAACCACTTGTAATTTACTCACAAACCATACAACCTCTGTTTTTTTATGTGAACACCAGAACAGTCATCTGCAGATTTCACAAGCACAGGGCCTTGGTTTAACTTTTTCAGAGCTGTGAGAGCTACTCTTCCAGAGCTGCAGACAACATCATCTTGGTGACGCACATAATCTTATTATTAGGAAAATCTCTACATTCAAGTATATTGTGGACCGATCTTTAAGTTGCAGACTCTTAAATTAAATGAGGATAGTGTTTTTTCAGCAGGTCAGTTTTATCAGGTATCATCTTGTGCTGGGTCCCAGATTTAGTGACTGTTCTTTTTTTGTCGTAATATTTTGTTGTTACATTACTTTTGGTAGAGGATTTTGATGCAAAATTTGAAAAAGCATGACAGATATTAGGTTAAGTAGTTACTTAAATGGGCACAGTGGCGCAGTGGGTAGCATGGCCATCTCGAGCCTTGGCTGGGTCGGTTGGCATTTCTATATCGAGTTTTCATGTTCTTCATTTTGATTGTGTGGGTTTACTCCAGGTGCTACGGTTTCCCCCACAATTTCAAAAACAAGCAGTATAAGTGAATTGGGTAAGAACAATTGTCCAGAGTGTATGAGTGTCAATGAGTGTGTGTTAGCACCTTGGTCTCTTAAAACCCTAAAAAACGCTACTGAAGCAACAAGACATTTTTGCCTATGCACTCCGATGCGCGGAAAGGGCATAGAGAGAGAGTTTACTTAAGCACACTTGACATTCCCTGCCCAAAAACAAGGACTTACATAGACAGCTGGCTGGGAGATTGAGGAGCTCAGAGAATAGTTTGATAGGAGAGTGCTTGTGTTCTGCTAGAACTGATAGACTCCTCTTAGGCCCTGTCCACACGTACACTGTTCTTTTGTAACTGCACTTTTTGTAATGTAGTTACAGGGTACGTCCACACATAACTGGAGCAGCGTTTTCACTGTAATGGAGTTAATTTGAAAATGCCAGCCAAAGTGATTTTGTTTATACGCTACTGAATAGTTTCCGTGTGGACAGGACAACCGAGCAAATTCTAGTTCAGGTGAAGTTAGAAGGAGTTATATGAACTCTTTAACTGATGCAGCAGCATTAGCTCAGAGCTCCATATGGTTAATGACGACGGAGCAAGCACACAAGATAATTAATAAAGTTTTAAATCACAGAACAGACACATAAAAACGCAGCAGTGTGTGTGTTATTGCTACAGATGCGCTCACATTGTACAAACATAAAAGTGGTAGTTTTGAAAAACTACCGTTTGAGCCTCAGATGAATGAGAACGTTTAGAGAGAAACAGTTGTTGGTAAAGAATTTTCGTTTATAAAAGACGTTATTCTTATCTTTGTGTGAACAATATTTCCCAACCATTAAAAGGAAGTGCTGAAGTCTGAAGAGTCGCAGCTCAGAGAAACGTTTTAAACAATAACCAGGTACATGTGAACGGGGCCTTAGAAACCCTTTCTCAGCACAGCCACAATTATCCACTTATTCATAAAGATAAGCCCCAGTATGTGTGTGAGGGGAGGACAGCATGTTCTCTTTGAGGACCCAGACACTTGTTATGTCAACACCAACCCGGCAGGGGCCAAGCTGACCCCATCGAGCAAACCGTACCTCTAACCTTTAACTTCTGACCCCTTAGTACCTTCAGCTCCAAATGAACAAGCCCAGAGATTCTTTTTATTCTCTTTAACCTGCTGGTAGTTCAGACTTTGTACTTCTTTAATGTTTTGCTTCCTCTAAATTTATACACAGTGCAGATATTCTAAGTGTTTGTTTTAATAGTCTTGATAATTAATAGTAATGATCTTAAATGTCTGTGGAAAGACAAAGACATTGGATTAATAGAACATAGAGAGAATGTGTGGTATAGTAGCATCTACGTTGAGTTACAATTGTGTGAAAGTATAAATGTAGTGCATCAGGATCATTTAGTGATCATGCTCTCATTTTTAGATTTAAATATTTAGTTATTTTGCTTGTTAAAATGCACCTTTGTTTATTTATATTTTTAATTTTGATGTTAGTCAAAAAATTACCAAAGTTAATTGTTTAAGTTAGATGTATTTCTTTAATGCTTCTACACAGTAAAATCTAGTGTGACTCCATTATGAGTCTGTTTGGTCCTACTCTATAAAGAGTTTAATTAACACTGAACTTGCACCATAAATTCTATTAGGTTAAACACTTATTTTTTGCATTGTGATGGGGAAAATAAAGCAAAGGTCAAGTTTTCGGTGAAGAATTGGTGGTTAAGATGAAAATCTCATATTAATTTTAACAATTTGTTTGGTCCTACTCTGGATAGAGTTTATTCTAATGATTTTACCATATATGTGGTTGCTTCACATAATGATTGGATTTATTAAGACTATTTGTAGTTCTGATTAATAAGAGATTTAAAATGTTAAATAAGTTTTACTATTACATATTAACTATTTAATTGGAGTCGGACTGAAGCAAGGAAGTACAGTTAGAGCATGTGGCCCATTTTGTGTGGAGATGGAGCTATTTTCTTTAAACCAGGCAGAACCTGAAACAAGCCTAGGCAACTTTATATGTATAGGACTAGTGCATGGCAGAAGCCTACAGCTAAACTCATGAAAACATGATCAAATCAAAAGTGAAAACATTACAAAAAACAGTAAAACCAACCATATTTTGGCACCAATCATGTGCAAGGTTAAAAGCCATAAACTTAGAAAATATCATTTCAGGTATATATAAAAACAGATGTTTCCAAAGACCAAACTGAAGCTCCCAAGACCATATGAAATCTCCTGTATTCACACAGAGAACCTACCATTTTGTCCAAATGCGATTTCCAATGAGGAGCTACTGTCCAGCAGCAAACATACGTGAACATGATGATTAAGACACTGGCAGAAGATTGGTCGGGAGCTTAGAAGAGAGGGCAGAACCATCATCAACACAACCATCTGTTACATCCGAGATGGCAAAAGTAAAAAGGACGACCTGAAAGAACTTGACTTCGAACAGTTGACTGAGAGTTTAAAGACAATAATCATACATGGGGTACCCTTCTGCATCCTGGCACATCACTGATATCAGGGAGGATACTTTTAGGCTGCCCTGTTCACGTCCGTAGTATTACATAAGAGAGCAGGAAGTAAATAGGCTACTATTTGTTAATGAATCAATTTTTAAGGTGAAGTAAAATTAAGAAAATAGAGAGTGGATGATATTTAAAAGAAGATATAACAATACTTGTAAATATCTTGCATGTAACATATAAAAGTGAATTAGGATGACATAAGTTTAAAGCAAATTTCAATGAAGGAATTTTTTAAAGTAATAATTCTTTCAATTGAAACATTCCTCTCTTATTTGTGTCCGCTGAAGTGAATTTTTTCCTGAAAGTGCATTTTCCCTGACCACAGACATTTCCATCCCATTTCAATGCATTACAGATAGACTAAACATCCTTAATAAAGTGAGGCTTGCTTTGAGGGAGAGTAAATACGGACATGCTCACACTCACTTGCTGAACAAGTAAAAATCTCTGTGAACTGATTACTCTGCAGACAAGGGCTTCATCTGGTGAAGGTGTATAGTGTGATTTTAGCTATTTGATATACTAAAATTAGTCCAATTTGTAAAGTCCAATTACAAATAAATAGTAGCGCTATATAGATCACATTAAAATACATAGTTTGAATGAATAGAAGTTTCTGTAACTGATTCTTACAGCCAGGATTTAAAGTGAGCAGAGCTTTTTGCTTTGGCAGGTTTGCATATAAACAAAGCTGACAGCTTGACTAAAGCACAAACCAAGTCAATAAAAAATAAGTTCTAAATGTATTTAAGGAAATCCATCCATCCATCTTCATGTCGGCTTTATTCCCTTTCGGGGTCGCCACAGCGGAATGAACCGCCAACTCACTGGCATATGTTTTACGCAGCGGATGCCATTCCCTGCCGCAACCCATCGCTGGGAAAATTTAAGGAAATCATTTTTATTAATTACTGATAATAGTATTTAAAACTCAAAGTGAAGAGTGGGTAGAATCTGATTCCTTTTTTCGACCTGCATGAAGCTTTCTGCAGATGATTTGCAGTTTCAGTCAGTTTCATCACACAATGCAGACATGCAAGCTAATAAATGTGCTTGAACAATTCTAAATTAGCTTTTTACAAATGTTTTTATTTTATTTGATACAATAATGGTGAAAAAACTGTAATAACCATTTTTAAAATACTTTATAACAACATTTGCAGCCATTGCAATATCTGAATAAATCAGGGATAACTTTATTGTTATTCTCAAACCTTAAAAAGAAAGCAATTCCTTTGTTAGGCTTTGTGCTATAATCATAGTTAACAAATCTGTACTTTTGAAGTGTGAGGGGGATCTAAAGTTAAAACTCTCGGTTTAGCCCCTGTCAATTGTGTAACTCCATTTGTTCAAACAAATCAGATTGAGCACCACTGAATTTTCTTGTAATTGAAATGAGTGTTGCATGTAGATCCTCAGACACACTTCAATATAAGGAGCTGGGAAGGAGCCAGGAAAAAAAAATCTACACGATGTCTCCACGAACTGTAATTACCTGGCTGAACTCTAACTGCAAGATTTATTAGCTTCTAAATCCACTTAAAAGCGGAGCAATTCTCAGCCAGTCGGTATTTTATTCCAGAACTGTCGAGAAAAAGCCGTAGTCAAGTAATAAGCTTGTTCTAGTGCATGGCTGCTCAGTTTTTCCACTTATTCTAAAAGGTTTCTCACGCTGAGAGGAGTACTTTTAGCACAGATCCGTCCGTGTTTATCAAAGATGCATATTTTCAGCACTATTTTCTGTGTAGTTAACTTGCCGACACTTATTTTTACAGTTATGTGTGATTTTCATTCAATTGTATAAGTATATATAATTAAAACTATAAAATGATATAAAACATATTTTGGTAACACCTTAAATTACAGCCTTCGAGTTAGGGGTGGGTGATTTGGGTTAATATTCATATCACGGTATTTTCCACTGTCCAGACGGTCTGTATTATATCCCAATATGACAGAAAAAATTGGACATCACATTGGACCTTAATAAAAAAGCATGCAAGTGCTCTGTTTCTCAGTCCGAACTCTTATTGAGTTTCATTATAAATAGGAGAAATTGTAGTAATTGCAGTTAAAATACTCATATAAAATATGTCATTATAGCAGGGAGATGTTCTCTTTAAGGTTAATCAGAATTTATCTTAAAGCTCCATTTATCTTTAATGTCTGCAGCTGAAATAAAGAAAGATGTTTTATCCCAAAACGGTCTGGTTTTGACCCAGAAAATTGCAATTTAAATGATATTTACGCAATGATTACTAGCACAAGCTGCTGATTTGAAGAAACCAAATATGCGAGACGATTATCTGAAGGTAGGTCAGAGTTCATATAAACACATCATCTCTCATAACAATATTTAAACCATTGAAACATAGTATGATTATATATAGAGCACCTGAAAGCTGAGAAAATATAAAACTAATGTTGTAACATCTACATATGCTTATTCACATAGAGAGAGAGAGAGAGAGAGAGAGAGAGAGCGAGCGAGCAAGCAAATAAAAAAAAGATACTTTGCCATCACACTTGATACATTTAGAAATGTTATTAATTACATTCTTAATGTTCAGGCTGCATACTGCTGCTAAATGAATAAACATTTTTATTGGCAGTATTATTGTATCTTATTTGAACTGTACTGAACTATAGCTGAACATGAAAGCCTGTATGCTGTGGCTATACAGAAGTTGTGTATTTTAATGTTGCTCATTGTGAAGTTCCGTGAAAGCAATTTTGGGAGGAGCGATCAGATAATCAGTGAACAGTCTACAGGTGTTTTCAGTCCTTCTGCCCGCTCCCAGATATAAAACCGTAACCACTCCACTTTCAATTTGACGCGGAAACACAAAAATCTCACATCGGGAGGGGTGTTCTCAGGGCCAGATCGCTTCTCTGCCACGAGGACCTCCCACGGATAGCTCACCCAATATGCTTAGCCTAATTTTGCCACATATGTTTGCATTTTCTGGGCTAATTCTATCTAAGAAAACCTGTGAAATGGTGGTACTTGGAGTGCCAATTTTGGTGGTACTTGGTGGAAAAAAGTTTGAGAACCACTGATCTAGCTAATGCATTGCCTTAGTGGAAAGAAAGATGGGAGAATGATAAATCCACCCTTGGCAGTCCAGCAGATCTGGGATCGTGTCGGCAAGATGCAAGTAGACCTGTTTGCTGCCCCAGAGAATTCTCAGGTTCTCAGGCTTCTCTTGGTATAGATTTGTTGGTGCACTGCTTGCTAAGGAAGAAACACCCTGTCCAACAATCTGTTGTATTCCCTGTGAACACTTTTTTTTATTATAGTCTCTTCTCAATATTCCTTTGTTCATCTGCAAAAACCCTGTTCAGCTCACCTTTGCTTACCTGTTCTCCACCTATTGGTCTCTGTGTAACTCCTCGTCTGTTTCAATTTGATCGTCTTATCACTATCAGCTGTGTTTTTTGCTGTCGCAACTATAACCTGCAATATATAACAGAAAAGGAAACTTTATGTTATGACTGGCAATACACTGTATTTGTTACTGACCTGTGGAATTCAATGCAGTTCCTGAAATCATTGTGGATGTAAACGTTTGTATTGTTGCAATGCTGAGATGCAGACTGGCTCTTGCCATAGTTGAGATTGTGATTGAGAGTAAGTGGTGCTTAACTGGCTACCTTTAAGAAGAACATTTTCTGCTGATGTGTGCTACCCCATCAAACATTTACACGTGTTTTGTGATACACCTAAAATCTAGTAGTTGACTCATTGTAACATTTATTCTATATGACAAATAAAAAATCATGGTAGGGTTTGCTTGAATAATGATTTGTTTTGGCTTGAAGGAAGGCTAAACGAATGCAAAGGGTTGTCACATTTTGTCTCCACAAAAACACATGCTGGCTTGAGCTGAGCATGTTCTGGTTTCTGTTCTGGAAACTGGAAAAGCACAGCCTCACCGTCCAGCTGTGACTTTTATGCCTGTTTCTCTTTCATTCATGGCTGCTGTTCTTCTTTCTGCCTCTCTCCCCTGTGCCTCTTACACTAGTCAGACCTCTCCACCTTCTCTATAACTCTCCATTAGTATGTTTATTCTTCATTCATCTTTATTATTGACTACTCCTTTGTGGGCTTTCTCTTTTTTCAGTCTAAAAAAGGAAGTCAAGTACTGTCTTCTGCTGTTGACAGATTAAACATCTCCCTTTTTGTGCTTTAATTTACTCTACCATAATTTCTCGAGGAACTGTTAATTTCAGAGTAGCTGCAAATGTTTCTAGTAACATTTCATTTGAATCATTTATTAGGAGCTCTGTTGAATTTCAGCCAGTGCAAGAACAAATATGTTATCTATAGATCCTTTGATCCAAAGCAAATGTACAAATTAATGAAGGGGTCAATTCATCCATGTGACAAATTCATCTATGTTGATTCAAGCACTCAAGGAAGAGATTTCCTTTTTTTAAATTATTATTATTTTTAATCGTTTATTTATATAATACATATAGATTATAGACAAAATATATAAAAAAGACGTTGCTTCTCACTATTACTTTATCTGGGTCTATCTCTTCACTTCACAACAAAGCCATTTTCAGTCAATCTGAAGAGCCTTCCAGCATGTACTCCATTTGTTTACTTCCATGAGCTTAGTCTCTCTTTTTTAAAATCCAATTAATATGAGAGTTAATGGAGCCACAGGCCTCCTGGATCTTTTACAAAAAATCTTAAAATGGTTTCAGAGGAGGAACAAAGCCATAGGGGCCTTTCAGACTGGCATCTTTATTCCCTTTCAAAAAACACTTAGGTGTGGTAACGTTTTATTGTAGCGTGTGTTTGTAAGCAATTCTTTTGTTTTCATGAACCGTTTCTGAAAGTGTTTCCAGAGGTAGTCTCTGAAATGGTTCATGTGGTCTAGCAGAGATATGGGTGGGACATGTGGATCAAAGTAGCAAGTTGTCTCGGCTCGACATGATGTAAAAACTCCTCGACTCATTCACTGTTTATACACAGATCAACATGGCTGGAAAAGGATGTTTGTGGAGGAGCGAGGAAATCCATAGTTTGATTAAAATTTGGGCAGACGAGAGCATCAAGTCTCTCAGCTTGACAGGAAGCAAAATTTTTTTGAGGTAAACAATGTTATTATAGACAGACAATTGTATATTTCAGCAAGAAGTGACAGACTGATGACGTGGAAGCTTTCGTCTTTTCTTCTTCCCCCTTCCATGCTACGTGTTTCCTGTGACGTATTTACATAAGTGTCTCTGAAACTAATCAGAAAAATAGCGTGTGCACATAAAACTGTGGGGGATTGAGGAGGGAGAGCGAACATTGTCGGTAACTGAACATTCTAGAAGTAGAGTCTGGACACAGTGACCAAGGACAAATGAGTTTTCATTTCTAGGGTTGGGTATTTAATTAAAGATGTCTGGCGGCTCTCATTTTCAACTAAAAATCTTGATGTGAAAGGTTGATGTCTCAATAATTTGGTAAATTTAATTCACATTTCTGTAATTTTTCTTTTTCTTTAGCTTGACTTTAATGTCCAGAGGATCTTGACTTGGGTACTGTGGAGAGGCCATGATGTCTTGAATGTCAAAACAATGAATCTAATAAGGTTGTGATAAAGCGATGAATCATTCAGAGCTCAGTTCAGGAGAGAAGGCTCTTTCACAGGAATTCTCACTCTCTCACTTCAGGTCCTTCTCTATTTCTGTTTCCTCTTTTCTTTATTTCTCTCTCGGGACGTTCAATTCATCCAAATCTTCTCCACTCAGATGTGTAATGATTCCAGAGAGACAACAGAGATTACTGTTACTGTACCAGGGTGTGCTTGTCTGAGAGTAAAGACAGAAACATACAGTATGTGGAAACATATATATGACAAACCATCCCCTCAGCTTCACAGAGGATCAAGCTGAACTCCGCTAACCTAATGTCAGAAAAAAGAACAAGTAATTATTTCATTTCAATATGCTAATTAATGTATGAAAAGGTCTTGATTATTTACAAGATTTACAATCATTTACATGATTTACCATGACTGTAATTAATATAACTTTTACTTATTAAAGTCTGTTAACAGTAGTTACTGAGTAGAGAAAGATGTTGTTGCTAAAGTGAAAAATGGTAGGCTGCAGTAAGGACCCCTTTGTAGAGTCAGTAAATCTTCTGTGGATCCAACAGAGAGAAGACATTTGGCTTCACCAAACACCTTTAAAAAGAACCTCCTCTGCTGACATGTGCTACCTCATTAAACATTTATATTTGTTTTGTGATGCACCTAAAATCTAGTTGTTAACATGTATTGTAATATTTATGTGATGTATTATACAAACAATTAGAAACTCATGGTAAAGTTTACTTGATTAATTATTTGTCTTGGCCAAAACCGTTTAGACAAACCAGGAAATTTAAAGTTGACAATTTAACAGGAAATGCTTAAGGTTCAATGACCTCATAGATGGTAAGTTCATAACTGTATTCTTAGTTCATTGTTTTTAAATATGTGTCTTGTGATGGGAAAAGGTTCCCTCTTTTTTCTCTTTGCTACTGTCTTTCTGACTGGTCACTGACCCTAGCTCTTGGCCAATCCTCCCCTCACAGCAGTGACCTTTTCAAATCCACAGCACTGAGTTAATCACACAATAATAAACCCAAGCTGTCTGCTGCTTAAAGAGTTAAGAAAAATGACTTCTGTTGCAAAAAGAAGAGAGGAGAAGCAGAAGATGAAGTGTAGTGTGCTTTTTGGGTTCATTGTTAATCCCAGAATGCTGGATCTTATTGGTGCTACTCACATCATCACTCCTTGATCATTTATCTAGTGAAGTTTCCACAACAGCTATAGTTGTAGGGCAGTCTTTTTGGCCAGACAATATAAAAGTAATCCTGCTGAGCATATGCCAGCATTCCATTTCGCTCCCGAGCACTCAAGATTGATAGGAAACTCTATTCAGTAAGCTATTCAGTACAATTAGTGCACTCTTCATTCAAGATAAACTTTTATATATAATAAATCTTCCAATACTTTATTATTAAGGATGATTTAGTTTGCTTTTCAAGTATTGCTCAATATAGTGCAGAAGACTTTATTCAATTAAACAAGGACAAAACTGAAGTCATTGCATTCGGAATCAAAATCGAGTTTGTTTAGGTTA
The DNA here is from genome assembly GCA_900490495.1 of Danionella dracula. Lineage (NCBI taxonomy): Eukaryota > Metazoa > Chordata > Actinopteri > Cypriniformes > Danionidae > Danionella > Danionella dracula. Next base: position 27,628 of record UELW01000888.1, read on the forward strand.
ATGCTTATTTCACTGCCAAAGGCCTAATAACTACAAATCAGGTCAGGAATTTTGGGGTCACTCTGGACTCTGATCTTAGTTTCAATAGCCAAGTCAAAGCAATAACCAAATCAGCTTATTACCTTGTTAGAAACATTGCAAGAATCAGATGCTTTGTTTCCAGACTAGATTTGGAGAAACTGATTCATGATTTCATCTCCAGCAGGCTGGACTACTGTAAACTTTAACGGTCTTCTCAACGATCTTCCCAAAAAAAACATTAAACAGCTACAGCTTGTTCAGAATGCAGCGGCACAAATTCTTACCAAAACTTGAAAGTCAGAACACATTTCTCCAGTTCTTAAGTCGCTACACTCGCTACCGGTCTCCTTAAGAATAGATTTAAAAGTTCTGCTGCTCGTTTATAAGTCCAAACATAACTTAACACCTAAATACCTAACAGACATGCTCAGTGAATACACACCAAACTAGGAGCTGAGAATAAATTAGATCTACCCCAAATTATTTCTAAACAGGGTAAATATTCCTTTAGTTACCATGCGTCCCACACATGGAACCAGCTTCCAGAGGAGATCAAGGGTGCCAACACTTTAGTCACGTTTAAATCCACGCTAAAGACTCACCTGTTTAGTTGCTCTTTTGGTGACCTTAGCTTAATCTATGTTTTAATCTATGTTTAAAATTTTCAGTTTTATTCACTATGATTTTATATGACTTTTTATGCTTGATTTTATTAAATGTACTTTCTTTTTATTCTTTGTTTCCAATGTAAAGCACTTTGAATTCCCCTGTGTATGAAATGTGCTTTACAAATAAACTTGCCTTGCTTATGAGGTAAACATTATGGGGTAAGCCCTCCTCCTTGCACAGTCTACGAATCACTCCTGCACCTGTCTCCACACTCTGTTGTTGTCTCATGGGAAGGCTATTTTGCCGTTTGAACAACCTTGTCTTGTGAAATAAATAAATAAAAAAATCAATATGATCATATGTTTCCACAGATGTCAATGAACAATGCTACACATTCTTTTAACTACAGATTTTTTAACATACATACTAAATTAATAACTTCTAAAACCTTTATGTGACTTTTGCTGTTGCTAACGAGTTTAATATAAAAGTGGTATGATTGATTTCCAGTAAGATGCTTGGAATTCTTCTCTTGATTTGTTTCAAAATGGTTCAGCACTCTCTCAGACCAGTGTTATTATCCTGGCAAACAGTGCGGAGCACAAATCAATACGCCCCTAAGTTGCCACTGTCTCTTATTAAAACTCTGATCTCTCATTACTCTTCCCCGTTGGCTTTTATATAGCTTATACCTCTTAACTAAGCTTTCAGAGAAAAAGCCAGAGAGCAGAGACATATTGGATGATACAGTTAAGCTGGTACAATATGGGCTGTTTGGTGTAATAAGAAACAAATATAATTTTGTGGAGTTGGATTGAATTTAGGGTTGGCTGTTTTCTATCTTTGCAAGAGAAAAACTTGATGAAGCTAGACACTTTTAGCTGTTCAAATTTCTGATGAGCCTCTAATGAGTGAAACAAATGGAATGCAACGATCAGACCACATGGGGGCCTCAGAGAGACAGAGGTCCTCAGTTCAGAAAGACTATTTCATATGCTGTCATATGCTGTCTTTCCCCGTTTGCTTTTTTCATCGTCTTATCTTGTTATTAATTCTTTAATTACTTTTTATTTAAATTCCTTTCATCCCCATCCCAGAGCTGGCGTGGGTAGGACGCAAACAAACTGGCATTACTTGATGCATTACAGGGCAAACACAATCAATGTTTACCCTGACTGTCACCTCTTTTCCCACTTACCCACTAATCAGGCTGCGATGAAAGTTGAGGTTTTGTGTGAGCAAAAGGAAGGGCTTTAAAACTGTGCTTTAGAATTATCTTTGCTAAAAAGCAGTTTTGCTAACCAATATTACTCTACAATTTTTTCAGAGTTAACTTTTGTTAGTCCTTGATTAATTAATTTTTAGTATTATAAATATATTATGTGTTATTATTTATTTAAAATATAGTATATGTATATATCATTCCATATGCAGCAATTCCAAACACATAAAATGAAAACAAGCCAACAACAATTTTCCAAACTGAACTTAAACCAAAGGGGATAAAAATTTGTTTAAGAAACTTACATTCTAAATGACCATGACCTAGAATACATCATTCAAAGGTGTAGTAAATCCTTTAATTTTATCATTAGTTATAATGAGAAACTCTCCATGTCTTGTTGGAGAATCAGTTCTGGTTCATATTAATCCCAGCGTGAAGTCATGGCAGTAATGATTCATTCTGGTGATTGACAGCTATGAGAGTTTCTCTTAGAGGTAAATGTACATACACACTCTTTGTTTGCTGTGGTTTATCTCATAACCAAAGATATTATTGCTTTAAATACTTTAGGTGGGGGTAAGGTTATGAATCAAACGATAGATCTGGTTAAAACTGTATGCCAATAGAGTCAATAACAACCATATTTTGGCCAGTCTATTATTAAACTGAAGTACTTTTATAGAATCATGAAATCATTACAAATATTATTTGAAAATACAGTTTCTGAAATGTTCTGATTGGGGGCGTTAAGAGAATGCAAACACACTGCTGACCTGCAATGGATCCCAACCGTTATTAAAAGCTAGCTTAATTGATCGATGACTCAAAAGGATATCCAGTCATACATATGTTACCCAGACTCCTTACTTCTCTTAGTCAATCCAAATCTATGCTTGTATGTCAAGCCTACAGGCTGTTTTTGCGAAAGCTTTGCACACACCCATTTGTCAACAAATGCATCTATAGTTATGTGACCCATTGCATGCGGTCTATGCACTGATCAATATTGGCGTCATAAAAACGCAGACTACTAGCTACCTAAAACACAACACAGATGCTAACAAAGGACAAGTTATATTTGCCTCATCATATATTATATAAATATAACTCCATACATACATCCGCTGCTGCTGTAGAAGCACTATCTTTACACTGATCAATATTCCAATGTGGCGTGGCAACACTGCTAACAGCTAGCTAGCCAAAGCTCAGCACAGATAACAAAGGAAGGTTTTTTACTTCATCGTAAAAGTTGAGTCCATCCTCTTACCAGCGCATACCAAGAAAGAGAGTAAAATTGCTTACTCTGCTCCAACTCCACCAATCACAGAGATCGCACTCTGAGACGCCTTACACAAAGTTAGAACTTTTCAGTGGTGCAAAAGGGGTAATCACGGGGTAATGCAATAGCGCAGCCTTCGCAAAGGGCTTTACACACAAGTATCTCAGAGAGAACCTTAGAGCATCTGACAAAGCTGACAAACTCATAGCCACCACAATTTACCAGTAAGTCTGTGACTTACATGATTTCACATTCATACCCTCTATAGTAATCTTACTTTTGCCTCATGAATGACTCTCCTTATAAAGTATGCTTTATAAGAGTTTGGTAAAGAATATAGTGTTAAATCAATGGGAATTAGGCTGAAGAAACAATCTTTTCATATAATATTTAGAAGGTCAGAAATAGCAAATTTAGCTGTAGAACTGAATTAACTCCATCCAGGGTGGAGCTGCGAGGAAGCCAAATTTGCAAGTAATTATTAGAGGTTCATGAAATACCTCAAACATACTCAAAACATTCAAGCGAGGCACGCTCATGAATATCCCACAGATCCCAATAGAAAACATCTGAATTTTTGCACTCAGCACTGTCGAGGGTCCTATCTGTTTTATGGTGGAATGGTCATAGCTCCATAGATGTTGGTAAATCAAATGCAGGTCCAAGACAGTCATAGATTTTCCCAAGTGACAGAAAGGTGTTTCTTTAGGAGCCTGTTGAAAGAAAATTTGCTATGCTACATTTATCTTTCTTTACCCTTCTAAACGGGGTCACACATCGGCTCAACCAAGCATGCATATGTGTTCTAGTGTGATTGTTTCCTGTGTTAAAGTGATTGATGTATGCTTCGTCCAGATGGTGGAAGAGTTTTCAGCCTTGTCAGTGAGGGATTAATCTAGTCATAAGATGTTGCACATTTAAATCTCTCGTCTAGATGTGGATGTATTTTATCCATAGCTTTGTTATGGATTGTGTAGCTGCCAAATCTGCTCCACTGGGACTTTTTAACCGAAACACCCAGGCTAGGAAATCCAAAGGTAAATATCCCTCCACTGCTGGATGCTTTGATCTGGGCTTTTCTCTGAAATCAACTGATCTCGGCCAGCAGAAAAATACAGGCTTTGGGGTTAGTAGGTTATCAGTTAAAAACCTCTATTCATAACCATTGTGACCCATGCTCTCAATAGTAAAGTTTCAGTTTGGTATAAATAATTTTTATGACTGTGTCAAAAATGTTTTTTTGAATCTTGAGAATTTGGCTTTCTTCATGCTCTGGTTGCTCCTCCGATTCAGGACATCTAGTTTGCATTATCATTCTTAATAAACTTACTTCTCAATATTAAGGCTAATTTCACGAAATGTGAACTTGTGAAAGCATGTAATGAATATGAAGGGATGAATGGATTTTAATCAATATTATGGATTTTATTAGTAGAGTCGCTATTATGGATTTTTGAACATGATCTGTCATGTGGTGTGCAACACGATTGAGTTTAAGAGAAAGTCCGTTTGAGTTTTAAATCAGAGTTCTGTGTGCCCTTAAGAACAAAGAGTCAACTTTGAGTAACTAAAACTAATATATATTTTTTAATTGCATATCTGTACACTTCTTCTAGAGACTCAAACCTAAACTATAAACCTTTTAAATCATAACAAGGAACTTAAAAAAAATATTCTGTTGAAGGTTTAAGGCTACTTCCATTTTAATGATCCCAACCTTAAAGTTGAGCCAGTCACAGAGTACACTTTCTTTTTACAGATACCGCCACAAACCACAACATAATTCATATTTCCCAAAGTAACGTGACTTGACCTTTTCTGAAGCGTTGATTAGCTTCTTAGAGTCGAGCTTTGAAACGACTGATCTTCAAACTTCTCAGCAGCTCTCTTAAGATTATTTGTTACTGTCACCTGCACATAGTTGTCCTAATTCTGAGCCCTGTAATACAGTTTACCTTGTTCAACCTAATATAACTGTTCCTTCCTCATTTGCTCTGTAGTTATAGAGGTTCGATTTCACTCGAACAACTTCTCACACAGCAACCTCCCATTCTTACCCGAGGACATAGAAAGAGCCTTTTTAGGCTGGAGATGTGTGCAATTTGTGCTCCGCCTTTAAGCCTCAGAGCTGGAAAAAATAGCAAAATCACCTGACCATACAACCAATAAGTCTAAAATATAGATTTTAGATAGAAATTTAGATTTAAAATATAGATGTTCTATTAAGAAATTCTTATGTCGATCTACTCATCATTGGAGTTTGTTTTTTCAGTGGACCTTTACCATCTACAGTTACAGCAGCTACTTTACGCGAATCCTGCTTCCCTTTCTGCAGCTTTGTAATTCTCCAGGAATACTCATGCAGAAGCATGCGCTTGTGTGCGTGAGTGTGTAATCTTCTACAGCACACACCACAGAGATGATTGAAGACTAGACAAGCAGAGGAGAGTGAGAGAGATGCACACATGGGATTGGTATACACAGCTGTGACAGCCACAGAAGAGCTTTCTCCTCGTTTTGCATTCCTTTTCTCTGCTTTTTCAAAAAACGGCGACTTCTCCAGCCTTCCCAAGCTTTGAGAAAAGCTGACTGAGAAAACTGGCAATTGAGAGGACAGAGTAAGAGAGAGAGAGAGGCCGTGCTGGATTGTGCTGATACATGGGACCGACTACTTATCTGGGTTTGTCTCAGTGGTACTCGTTCTGAAATCACACATGCACGCACGCACCGGCTTTAGAGCGCTGGAGGCTCTGTTTGGAAAGGTGGTTATTAACCCCTCATTCATTCCTCCTTCGGCTCTCTCACCGTCTACTCACCGGCATTCGTCTGGACTCGCTCGCTGAGTAAAGACACAGGAAGAAAGAAAGAAGAGATTGTAAAACCGGGACAGTTCAACTCTTTCTCCTCGGGAAACGCTGTGGTTTGGACATATTTATGGGTTTTCTTTTAATGGCTTAGGAGATCAGAGACGAATCAACTGATATTGTTTTACTGATACTGTTATTTCAATATTATGTCTAAAGCATCAAGACTTGCTCGTCCATCATCCACAGGTCCTGGTTCCCAACTCATTTCACCTCATCAGGATGTATCTGGAGGTAAACACAGAATGGTCTGCATGGAGGAGAAGTTGATGCCGACTGGAAGTGATCTACTGATCGAAAAACCTCCAGTCAATGGGTTGAAACCGTCCCCAACCCCAGGAAAGTCCCAGTTGACCGGAGAGGATGAAGTCCCTCATCTTAGAGGCCGAATCCATCCTCAGAAAAAAACTGGACAGCAGCAACAGGTCACACAGCACAGTAAGTCAGAGATCTCTCAGGGTTAGAGTCCCACATTTCAAATTGATGTTTAGGAGGGAAACGTAAAATATAATTTTAGTTTGATAGCAATATATTGTGCTTCTCATGTTTATACTCTGGTTTTTAAACAATTTTGGTCACTTGGTCACACAGAGTTTTTTTTGCTAGTTATTGCTCACTTGCTCACGATAAGATTAGGACACCTCCTGGAATTGAGTTTGCCTAACTAAGTCAGATAGAAATTTCCTCTTTGAGTCAGATAGAAGTGAGTGTGAATGAGGAACGAATGGGGCTTTGCGACGTTTGAGGTGTAGTGTGTCAGAGGTGGTGGGTTTAACTCCAAATTTTTCAAATCATCAGCATGGAGTATGTAAGGCGTTGTAGCTGAAATTATGTTTATTTTTCTAGTATTTTTGTTGTAGTGAGAGTGAGGTTGGTAAAAAGCAGGGTTTGAAGTTAATGAATTACAACCTGAATGAGGTTTTAGTTTGTTTTGAGAGATGTTAGTGTTGGTGTTTTATTTCTCCCACAAATGTTATATTGATGCAAAGAAAAGCCAAAACCAAACCAATTACTTGTTTACCACTCGACTCTCAGGGAAAAGAGTACAATTAGAGTACTCCCTCAGCCAATCAAATACATACTTCCTTACTTTCCTCATCTACATCAGCCTCTGTTTAGTTCTGCTGTTCATGTTTTTCTGTCTTTTAATTACAGAAAACATGTGAGCTGCAAAATAATCTGAAATATTTTGTTTGTCACTTCTTGAGGATCGTGAGATCAGGGTTGGAATGGGATGGAAATTAGTTTATAAGGTTAGGGTTTACAGCGATTTGGAGAAGTCAGTATCTTGTCCTTGTCAAAGATGATGAACACACAAGAGAAGGAAACCTGGAAGTGTGCAGGAGTCTCTTTGTGTGTGTGTGTGTGTGTGTGTGCGTGCGTGTGTGTGCGTGTGTGGGCGTGTGCGCGTGTGCGTGTGTGTGTGGGTGTGCGCGTATGCGTGGACTTATGTACGTGTGTTGCACATTGTTGGCAAAAAAAAAAATATATATATACACATGCTTCTCTTCCAAATCACTTAAATATTCAAATTAATGCTTTGGCTTTTACACGGGGTAAACTATTTTCATTTTAAAGGTTAAAAAATAATTATTTTGTATAAATTAATTAAACGTGAGCATGAACGTGTTTTTCTTTAAGGGTCCTAAAATGATAGCAAAATGATATGTTCTGAATATGACATACTTGGAGAATTTTGTCTTGAATAATTATATGTTCTAATGAAATACTGTTTACTGTGACATCTATGTTGAAGTAAATGGAGTAAGTTTGAAATGTCTGGTGGGAAATCCTTTATAGCTTTTTATTTAAAGTGTCCTCTTCTGAAAAATCCAGCTGAAAGGTTGTGCCGCTATGGGTCATTTTCAGATTAATGAAATTAAGTAGGGCTTAAATGCTATTGCAAATTCTAAGTAGCTTTTTGTTGCTTAACATGAGTTCATTCCATGCTTAAATATTAAGCTTTTCAGTGTCTGGTGAGTAGCTGTCAGGATTTGGAGGGCATGATTTCCTTGAGCAAAATCAAGACGCACAATCTTAAGCCAAAATCTCACCAGCTTGTGTGACAGCTGTGGAGATTTACTAGTCTGCTTCTCAAAAGGAAGTTAAAAACAATAAGCTCTAGGTCTTTGTATGCTCTTCATGAAATATTCTTGTTTCAGGGAAAAAAGAAACATCACCCATGCATACATTAATTAGAATGATAATAATGTGCCATTCACAGAAATTAAGGCACAGAAATCATACCATACAACAGACATAATGCAAATAAAACACTACATGGTTCTATTAAAGGAATCAGATACATGCGATCAGTTTTCTATTCAGTCTTGAAAAGATGGGTTTTAACTGGCATTTAAAGAGCTGAATGGTTGTGAGTTTGCGCAGTTGAAGTGAGAGAGAGTTCCAGAGTGTGGGTGTTGAGATGATAAATGTTCTACTACAAAACGAGACTAGTTTGTAATGATGGGTGTTGGTGTAACCCAGAGGGTAGAAGTCTGATAGATGCAGAGAGACGGGACCATGAATAGCTTTGGATTTGAGGAGAATTTTATACATGATTCTGCATTGTAGAGGTAGCCAGTGAAGATGTTGAAGAATACGAGTGATGTGGTGAGATATTTTGGATGAAGGTCACTACACACCTATATGAGCACAAATTGCGCAACGACTTCTCTGCATGGGGCTTTCACACCTCTGTGGATGTGGGTGCAATGACTCTCAACCCGGATTTATAGTTGTGCGTCAAGCGTACAAATTGCCCATTGTGGAAGGCTCTGCGCACCCATTTGTCAACAACCCGTTCATATTTGAGTGCACCGTCACATATTGCAATTCGTAGGCTTGACGCAGAAGTATAAATCATGGTTCAGAGGGACTGCATATTGAGGATCTTAAGCTTTAGGTTATTCCTGCCACACCAGAGTCAGCTGCTCTACATCCTGTCTGTATGCACACTCCTCGCCATCCTGGATGAGACTGATGACAGTGGTGTTGTCTGCGAACTTCAGGAGCTTCAGCGAGGAGTCTTGGGAGGTGAAGTCATTGATGTAGAGGGAGAAGGGTAACGGGGACAGAACACAGCCCTGGGGGGGGGGGGGGCGCCAGTGCTGATGGTGCGGGTGTCAGAAGTAAATTTCCCCATCCTCACTAGCTGTTGTCTACCGGTCAGGAAGCTGGTGGTGTACTCATAGATTCAGAGTCAGGAACTAAGAGTTGGTGGGGTTTAATAAGCCCTCTTGATGGCCATGTAATAAAGATCCAGAATATTCCCCTCTCTGGTGGGGCACTCTATATGTTGTTTAAATTTAGGAAATTTAATGTTCAAATGTGCTTTATTGAAGTCCCCAAGAATAATAAAAACATAATCCTGGTGTTGCTGCTCTGTGTTTGTAATCCCTTCAGCCAGCTGATGCACTGCGTCATAAAAGCGTGTATGCAGTGGAATATAAACAATGGCCATCACGACTGAGGATAACTCACGCTGTGAGTAGAAGGGTTTACAGTTGACGAAAAGTGCCTCCAAATCGGTAGAACAGATCTTATTCAGGGTTGTTACATCTGTACACAAATTTTCATTAATATAGAAACAAACGCAGCCGCCACACAACTAACCGATGGCTCTGCATCGTGATAAAATTATGCACGCTCTTTGGGATGTCTCCATTTACTCACGTTTCTGTGAAGCACACAGCAGCAGAGCTTGAAAAGTCCTTGTGTGTATGAGTCTGCAGATGTATTTGTATGAGTCTGCAGAGAGCAGAGGTTTGCCAGATGTAAACTTGGTAGTGGTGTTCTGAGATCTCGCTGCCTGAGTTTGAATAGAGCTCCTGCTCGTTTCCCTGTCGAAGACGTCTCCAAAGAAGCGTGACAGCTCCACTAACCAAAACAGTCGACAAAAAATTAATGAGAAATTGTTCAGAGAGTGCTATCTGATGTTTAAAAGTTCCTCACGAGTAAAACTAATGAGGTTGTCAGTACAGAAAAATGGACAATATCAGAAAAACTCCAAAAACACTGGAGACAGACCCTCCTTATATTTCCATATATGTGATGAGTTGCTAGTTATCTTTGTAAATATTTGTAAATAATACCCAATTATAAAATTATTAAAGTATTAACCCATTTGTTAACTTATTATCTGAGATGTCACATTTAATTGAATTCTAGAAATAGTGACAAGGTGTCTATACAGCTAATATTTAAGCTTGAGAATTATTTCAATGTAGGTATATTAGGTACTACCGAACATACAACCAAACAAATGGCATGGGTGTGTGTTTAGACACCTCATCACATTCTTTATGTGGGTGTTCATCCTGCTGGTCATGGATGCAAAGTCAATCCTGTTCGGCATTCACTAAAAAATTATTTTAGACCTTCTCATGACTGAGTTTCTTTAAGTTATTATACTTATTTTTAGAATTTCTGTTTAATTTTACAGATAGGCGTGTGCCATGCTCTTTTTGCTTTAAAGTGTTTAATCATAAAAGTGAAGATCTGGATTCTCTAAAAACCCAAGTGTTTTTGATCCATCTGCAGGGAAAAGAAACCAGATGTTACCCTGAACAAGAAGTTGTCAGTAGGCGGAATGGCTCAAGAGGTGTTTAGCAGAAGACATATGTTTGAAAGATTTTCCAGATGGAAGAATTGTTGACACTTGTCATAGACACTTAAATGTTTCCACAATTTCTTATTCTTTGGTGAATGATTGAAATTGTTTATTGTCTAGACTGCTACGCTTGGCAAACACTGTATTTTCAGGCTGTTAATAAACACATTCTACTTTGCCCGTAACCTTTGAAACATTTACACTAACATCTAAAAGAGAGAATTGAGCACTTTGTGGCAAAAGAAGAACAAGATTTGTTTTCATTTGAGCTGTCCTACACCTCTCCCTAGACTCTCCCACTCCCACAGGATTTCTCAGATACAAAAAAATATTTTGCATGTCTTGATGGCCATTTCCATGTGCACATAAACAATACAATGCTGACTGATTGAGAAGTAATAAATAATGCAGTAAAGTTTTCAAGTAAACTGTAGTTGCAAATACATTTTATGAAATGATCCCTGACTCTGATTTACTCCTAGAAGTATGTTTTTAACATTAGTAATAAAAAATCAGATCCAATTCACACAAGCAGTGGTTTAACAGCACCAGAACTCCACTCATTACCCACTGTCACAAGTATTCCTCCCATGCAAACCATCCCATCAGGCTCCACCTCTTTCAAGCCAGTACCCATTTGGCGACTCCCAAAGTAGGCGAACCAGTTACAGCACAGCCCTTTTGGATCAGTGCTAGCCAACCTGAACATGAACTGGTCCGTTAGACCTAACCTCCCACCTCAGCTCTATCCAGTGGTAGCCTGCCACGGCTGCAGCCTCCACCCTTATTAAATAAAAGCTAACAGGACAACATTCCTAGTTTCATTGTTGTCAGCAATTGCCAACGTCTTCCGGTTTACATTAGCTGCCAACCACCGTGAGAGACTCTTAACATCTAGACCCAGATTAGCAGAGGTTCAAGAGATTCTCTGAAGACAGACCCAGACTAGGGATGCAACGATGAAACAATTTCACTCTTAGCCCCGCTTAAAATGGTCACAGTGAATCAATCATTAAGGGAGGAACAGTAGCTCTTCTTGTATCAAGACTTAGGGTTTAAGCATTTTTTCTTATTTAAATACTACTGAACACTTAAAAATAGAATATCAGTTGTTTTATTATTATTTTATGGCGTACTCCATGGCGTTGTTTTCTGAATAGAACTAACACTTTAAAACAGAATGAGCTGTTGTGTGATTTTCTGAAGTAATAATGTTTTGAAATTAATAAATGCATAATAATAATGATGAAACCGTGATTATTCATTAGAATATAATCATGCAGCCAAAATATATAATTGTCGCATCACTAACCCAGACTCCACTCCAGTCCCTCTATATTCAGAACTAATATTCGCAAAAATCACATTTCATGAGGCTTTGCTCATAATATATAGGATAACAAGGCCTAGGCCACCTCAAGATCCTTCTCGGACAGCTTGTCTAATGTATTACTATATTTGCCACATATGCTTGTGTCACTGGGTTTAATTCTATGCAAGTGTAAACTCGTAAATTGTAATTATACAACTCCAAACCAAATGGCTTTTTTTTGCTTGTTTTACAAGTTTAGCTTTACTCTACATGATTCTGAAGCAAAGCACAAAGGGGAATTTCAGTTGATGCTAAACTTTATTTATACAACCTTTACCTATTAAAAAACATTTATTAATAAAACTTGTATGAGAGACTAATTTTTACCTTAAAGCAAATCGGACAGATGTTTTCTTTTCTTTTTCTCAGTTAAACAGTGTCTCATTACCGCCCAAGTTAAATCTGAGCATTTTTGTTCCTTTAAACATTTACTTTAAATGTGTTGTAAGAGTTAATGTTTTCTAGACTTGGGGTTCAAAAACAGGTGAAGACTTGTTTGGTCTTCCAAAGATGGGGCTTTCCTCGTGTTGCACAAGTAATGTTTAATCACTGGTTAGAACTCTACTTATTTATTTAAAGGAAAGTCTTTGAAATCTTACTCGAAGTAAACAGTTGAGTCTGGTGAAGGGAAGAATGTCACCTTGTTTCACACCAGATAGGAATACAGCTCTTTATACTTCTCTGTTCATACAGATCTGAAAACAAAAGGTTCTAATCTGTTTAAACGTATACTACCTTCTGCATTTGTTTGCCAGTTTAATTTCTGCCAGACGAGGCATTGTGGAGAGTTTTATTTATCTCTGGGTACAATGCTTCCTTTAGTTTAACCACTCTTTGAAGTTTATCATAAACATGTGTAGAGGGACAAAGAAGCACTGAGAGGACTGGGTGGTCTAGCTTCAGACAGAGGTTATGGGAACGAGAGAGGACAGAGGGATGAGAAAAGTGAAGATATCAATGCCAGGGTTCTTCTCTTATGAATCTGTAGTCCAACTTTGGCTCTTTATAGACATTATTTACTCATCCCTGAGTTACTGTAAGCAAATTACTCTCTTAAATGAGCTCTTCTGTGCTTGGAAAGCTTTCTGTTAATCTGAGAGCAGCAGACTATTATTCTTTAGAACAAATGGAGTGCTCTGTTTGTGAAAAAAGAAATTAATGCGACCAGCTCGGCTAATGAAAAGTGTCTGAGTGCTTTAACATTAGGGCCAGTGGAATCTGATAATTGCTTGCCCTTGGCAGAAGATGTTGAGGAAGGACGATAGAAAAAGAAAGAAAAGGCTTATCATTATGTATTTCTCCTAAAGCATTTGAGAAGTGTTTCTGTCAGAAGAGAGAGGGTCGTCAGGAATTTTCCAGAATCCTTTTGGCTGAGCTCATAGATTATGACTGCAGAGATTTCTTCCAGCTCACAGCTGTCAGAAACCAGAACCGAGATCAATGAGATCTGTATTGGGTGCGATACTCAATGATATTACATTAACCAGTATTCATCAATTAGTGGATGTGTTGTTTGTGTGATTGATCGTTTCGAAGAAGGTTGATGGGAAAGATAACCAGTAGACAACACAAACATTATATTGATCACATTTTATTTTATAGTTCTTCTTCATCAATAACGTCTGTCCATTTTTCATCTGTGTATTTTAGACATTATTGTATGATTTAAATGGACTTTTAAGATTTTCTTTTTAATTTTCTTTTTTGTTATTTACAAATATAAAATTATATTTTACTTACTTACTTTTTCAATTACTGACGATCAGAATTGAGAACTACAGTACTCTGAAAGTAGTTTTAGTTAGGCTGAACATGAAAGGGAACCAATTCCCCTCCCCCGGTAGTGATGCACTATACTCTACTACTCTATGCTATACTATATCTGGAAACAAATGTACATGAATCAAACCGAGGGAAAGATGGAGCAAGCGGCACATAACTTGGACTTGTGTTATTTAAGATTGCAACAAGGACTAAAAGAAGATGCTCAGTTTCAGGATGTACAGAAACCAAACATCTGTTTGAAGCGTTTATAGAGGTAAGGTTGTATAATAAAAATGTTCTCAACAAACACCATGGTCTATCAATTGTTGCTAGTTTGGTGTTGAATTTGATTAAAATGAATCCCTCTAATTTCTCACACCTACGTCGACCTTCAGACAGTAATTTTGCATACACATCATGAATATGCAAATCACTAAGCAATAGCTGATTAACTAAGAAAAGTTACGAAATTGGCTGAATGAAAATCTCAGTGCGTTTCTGAACTACAAAATGAAGAGATTTAATGTGATTTTAATTCAAAATAGAGTCTTTGTAAGTTAAGGAATCACATCTCCCATACAATTAGACCAATGTGAACAACATATTATAAAAAAAGCACAATGTCACTGAACCTTTATCATAGAAATACAGTTATAGAAATATCTACCTATGTCAGAGTCTTTCTGTTTTTTCAGTTCAGTTTATATTTACATCTTTTCTACTCTGAGTATTTATGTGTTTTCTCAATGTTGAGGATTACTCATATTACTTTCAAAGTAAAGGTCTCTACACACCTATCAGAATTAAGACTGGCACATGCTTCTTCAGATGCTTAAGTCACTTTTTTCGCTAGATTTTGCTGTTTAATGTTGATGCAGTGACTCTCCTTGCCCTTGGGATTGTAAGAGACCCTATCATCATCACCCTCCTCAAACAAAACCTGAGCTCATTAGCTTGGCAAGCAGCAACACGTCGTGTCTGTCCAAATGGCTTGTCATTCTAGACTGCATTAATTCAAATAGAAACAGTCAGGGAGGTTCTGGAGAGAAGACCTGTTATCAAACATCTGTTGTTGTTGTTTATCGCAGTCTGAGCTGAACGGTGGAAACAACATTTTATTCTGGCACAATAGTTGTTGTGGCAAAACTTTGCACTTTACATCTAACTAAAAAGTCTAAACGACTAACAATAAATTAGAATTCATTCTAAAACAACTAACTACTATTTTTAACTAATCTGATCTGCTTATTCTGTCTTTCTTTTCTTTGAACCACTTTTCTCAGAGATTGATTGCACGTTTGTTAAAATCTACTCAGCAGGCTGTGTCTGGTTGCTTATAAGGGTTAGCAACGAATTGAAAATTCATGTACACACACACACACACGCACACACACACACACACCCACACACACACACACACACACACACACACGCACGCATACAATCCCGCACAAACACACACTTTAATAAAGACCATCTTCTAAAGAATGATCCTCAATTAAGTGAAGTGCTTCAGCAAGGATGGAGAGATTAAGGCATTTGCTGGAACTTTGGCACTGATTTTAGTTTGAGTGTGTGCTCTTTTTTTTTTTTCTTTCTTTTGTGTTATTTTTCTGAAACAGTATCTAATGGCTAGAAAAGCACCTAGTGGACAGACCAGCAAAACCGAAACAAGAGGCATTAAAGAGAGAATAAGGAAAAAGTTTTAAAGGTGAAGTGAGGGATGTCTACTCAAAAAATAGAAGCCAAGTTTGAGTGAAGTGTATTTTGTGAAAAGTAGTGACTGAGGCGATCTTCTGTCTTTCTGTTGAAAGCTCTGATAGTTTTAAAAGAGCCTTTTTGAGTAAAACATGTCTTACTACAGTTTTTGTTATTATGTGGAAAAATAATCCTACTACTCTTTTAAAGATAATAACTTTTTTACAATTATTGACAGTGGAAACAAGCATGCATTAGACATTTGTACAAAGAACCTTGGAAATTAGGATCTGGTATTTGCTGTTTAGTTTTCTAATTCCTTGTTTATTTTCTTCTTCTGCATTCTCTTGAGTCTGAACTTTAGCATAACCAAACATAACCAAATAAATATGCATTCAATTATGCTAAACACATTTTTTAAATGAATGAAAATGTGATTTTGTGAACAAATATACTTCAGCATTATAATCAGTAAATACATTTTTAATCTGTTGTTATCGCAGTGCATTTTCAGGGCAAACAAAAATCTTTTCTGAATTTCAGCAAAGCACATTTTTTGGTTATGAAAGCTTCTTTTCTTGCCTCGTCTGTGATCGATATGGCTGAATAAAGACAAATAGGACATCATTGGTGTCTTACAATGATGATTACTGGTTTAAAGAGGTCGCTGGATGCCAATGGCCAGATTCATGGTTCATTTGAGGACTCGTTTCCTCAATAGTTTTGATTTACTAAAGAGATGATATAGCTTGTAAAACAGCAAGTAGATTCATGCTGCTCTAAATCATCCAAAGCTTGCTGACATCTCAGTGAAACATCAACAACTGTCTCCATCACAGGTCTTGAAAGATGAATGTTTGGGTCAGTGTTTGAGGAATCTGTGCCAGTCTAGACATGTATCATGTCTGCCCTGCTTTCCCTCTCTGTGGATCTGGTACTGAAAATTTGGTGTAGTTTGAACTATGAGCAAGCCCAAGCCTTTAGAATTTATTTTCATATGCTTTAGTATGCATATGAACTCATTTAATTCAAAGCACTCTGCTATTCCATTATTTTCTGTTTATTTTTTTTCAAATTTCCGAAAGCTGTTAGGTATATTGGTGCCGTTTTTATTATGAAATATGTATCACCTTCGTGTTTTTAATGTTAGGGATCGTGTTTTTCTGAGTAAGTCCATTCATATTCAAAACCTGTTAAAGGTCACCCATTATGTCCTTTTGATGTTGTGATTTAACATGATTTAAGCAGGTGGGCACAATGACAGACTGCTGGCAGATACATTAGGAAGGAAAATACAACTAACAAAACTCTCTCAGAACATTACATGGCACCTCCTTAAGAGCTGAGGACGGCGTTATTAAGATTGAAGGGGATTTGAATGGTATTTAGTGAACTGAACAGCCATTTATTGATTTTTGGATTGTGTGTTTGGATTTACGGTTTGTGATTATGGTAGGGATTAATTAATGGTTATTTATTTATGGTATTAAAGCTTATAGTTATTAGGGCACTTAGTTATAATTAATGCTTGGTTTCTTTAATTTTGATGAATACTGAAGTGTTTATTAAAAACATCAAATATACCGCAAAATTATAAAGAATCTATAAAAATCATTCACGATACTAAAGATCCGTTTAGGTCATATGAGATATCAGATCAAACTAGGGCTTGACCATTAACGCTCTTTTGGAGTACATTAAATACTAAAAGATGTCTCCAGATAGTCCACAAGCCATCACTAAGAAATACTCTGTCCGTGTGCTCCTGTGTGCCCTTGGCTCTACATGTGACATCTCCTTGACTACCACAGCAACAGCATCATGAAAATAATATTTGTCCTCATTCTCAGCCTTTCTCAAACTTATGAGGAAACCTGTGTGTTGTTGTGTGACAGAAGGTTTTGAGGGAATTATTGAAAATTTTGTAGAAACACCGTTAAACTGTAGAAAACCAATTGATTTTTCAATCTCAAGTTGTTATTTATCATGACCCTTAATGATTTATTTGTTGGGGGAAATATTTGGTAAAATTGGCATGTTGTGATCAGGGCATGCTGATATAGAATTTGAGAAGTGTTCATGATAACAATTGTGATTGCAATAGTGTTATTTTTGTTTGGATTCATTGATTTATGCTTTTGCCCATTTCATAGTTTATTTTTATATTTTGTCTTGTTAATTAATCTAACACATTTTTTTACATTTCAATATAATTTATTTAGCTATTACTAACTGTATTATACCATTTTTTTAATTGAACAGTTTCGTCATTATAGTTTAGTTTACTTTAGTTTTTACCTTTTTTTTTACATGATTACGATTTATTTTATGTTAGTTATTTATCTATTTATTTTGCTTGCTTTATTTTGTCATAACTATTAACTATTTTATTTAATTTCCAAAATGTTTGCTCAAATTGAGAATCTGAAGAAAAAATGATTGACTTTATATGAAAACCATTCTCTTTCCGTCTCTGCGCTTGCAGCGACCACACCTTTATACTTTCATAACATCAGGATTGGGTCTTTACATCAGGATTTCTCCCCTGTGAGGAGATTAGGTAAATGAATAAATGAATTACATCTGCATGACTTACATCATGGGAGAATGGGGAGAGCATCAAACCACAAAACAAAAATATGTTTTATTGAATAATTTGAATTGTGTAGCAGTGCTGCTCCCTTTATTTCAGAAGTTTGTTGGTTAGAAGTTTGCACACCGTCCCTTTGGCTGTGTGAGTTTACTCACACTTTTTGAGATATGCTGCAAGTGAACTGAAGATTCTAAAATGCTTCAGGCTTGAATGTGAATGTGAAAGTGAATAGAGAGGCAATGTTGCTTTTGATGAACCTGCCTTTCCCCATTATGAGCTGATGAATGTTGTGCCAGTACTAAGCAGGTAAAGGTTAGCATACATAAAAAACCCCTGAAATTACTTCTTTCAATGCACAAAGACACATTATTTAAGGACTTGTTCTCGTGACTTTCTAATTTGCTCTCAGTGTGTTGTGTTTGCAGAAGCTAGTACACACTGTGTACAGCCCTCAAGCATCTCTTGACATCCACATGACTGTATCCAGGCTGAACTGTGTGTCTGTGTGTGAGCTGGTGTGTTAAGCATGTCGGTGAATGTCTCTCAATAGGGAATTAAAAGTCTTAATTAAACATTGTCTTATTCACCTTTTTCAGTACTTCTTTCATCTAAGAAAGAAAATGGAACAGAAGAGCAGTTATAGTGTGGGATGCACATAATGCAAGGCTCCATATTTACTAACTGGACTAACTAACTACCTGGAATATTAATATACAAATTTTGCATAATGTCATATTTCATATCACAAATATTTCCAAAAGGAATGCTGGAATAACAACATAACAAAATATTTTGAACTGATTTACAGAGAAATAAATATTTAACCCCTATCAATCCCCAAGAAATCTTGATCTAAGCATCCTAGTCAGTAAGAAATCTGATGACATATAGTTGCAACATTGAACACTGTCAGAGCATGTACACCCATGTTAATGTAATGTTTTGATTACCTTTTAATAAAGAATCTACGACTTTCCTTTAAATGAGGCCATTGGTAAATTACACTCAATTTCACTAACGCAACAGCTTTTGTTATCTTAAAAAGTACATACATTTTTTCTTATAAAATATAAAAGTGACGCTCATCTTCTATCGCAAACCCCATGTAAATCATCTGAGATCTAGCCTCAAAAGTCACACCATGGAGTGGTGGCTAAAGGTCTGACGCTTTTTGTACACCTTAGGGGAAACACGTGATCTGATTTCTTTAGTTTATTCAGATTTTATTCAGTGAGTCGTGCTTATTTCGTTCAGTTGGGAAACTAAGATCTGTCTTAATGAAGAAAAGGATCTATCATGTACAGAAAATGAGAAGTTATGAGGAACAGTTAAACCCTGGATTCACAAACGTATGTGGAGTTCATAGCATACTCTCTTTTGAAAGGCAGTTAGTGGAGGCAAAAAGTATGTTTTGACCTGTTTGCTGACAGTTTTTCGTAGTTCTGTCAGCATTTGGAAGGATTCCCTACGAAGTCAAATTGTACTAGTTGTTTACTAGTTCTTTTAAATACATGTTAAGGAGAAGAACTCTCCCTGTTGAGTAGAAGTTTTAATTATAAGTGAAAGTGAATCACTATATTGTGAAATCAGATTGTCTTGTGATTGACACCCTTTCAGCAAATGAGAAATTAGAAGACAAATTAAATTAAAACTGACTGAGCGAGAAAGAGAAAGAAGAACAGAGTACACATGCATCTAAAGGAAACTGAAAGAACTGTAATCCTGCCTTTATAAGTCACCCTGCTTGTTAACATGAACAAGGCCATCTTAAGTTTGCCAGTTCTTGTGGTCAGATGAGGCCAAAATCTATCTGTTTGCTATCAACACAACTCGCTGTGTAATATGGAGGAATTCGGCCTATAAACCCAAAACACCATTCTAACCATCAAACATGATGCTAGAAATATTGTGGCCTGGGTTTACTTCTCTGCCTTGGAGACAGGTTTTGTGGACTGAATTAACGACGATGTCTGCAGAGATGAATCCCATAGAAAATCAATGGAAGAAGCTGAAGGTTTGAAGATCTATAAAGAATAGTGGGATTAAATCCTTCTTGTTATGTGTTCAAGCTGGTACAAGACATATGTGACATATTTGGAAACAATATTTTGACACAGAATAACGTAGAGACCTACAAATAGCTTTATGTCCTACTTTTTTTTTCTATCCTGTACAGATTTAAGGCCTATACACCACCCTTCTCTGGTATTTATAGGGTCTTTAACACACAGTGATTCCCTTAACAGTGACGCAGCACTATTGGAGTTTTTGTTCTGTTTAGGAATTAATCAAACACTGAATAAGAAACCAAACAAAGAAAAACATCAGATGTGTCCATTAATTTCTCTGTTGAATTGGGGATGGAGAGAAGCCTTTCTCACTTATCTTTGATTAAAAAAAGTCAAATGCATGCAGCCAACGCATGCAAAAGATACATAGCTGTGTTTAGACATTTACTCACTTCTTACACGATTTTCCAAAGATGTCCGGCTGGGATCATGAAGCCTCTCTCTACAGACTGAAATCTGGCATAGCTTCTAACAGCAAAGTGAGGGATTTCAAGAGGAAGGTCTAAACACACACAGTAATGTCTCCAAAGAGCTCTGAATACAAGAACACCCACACTGCCCTCAAGTTGCAGAGGGCTCCATTGCAAGACGTTCTCCACATGTTTTCTTAATTTTCAAGGATTGTCTCTCGCTCACACAACACTCTTTCTTTCTGTCAAACAGCTTCTTTTCTTTTCCCCCCTCAAAGTCCTTTTCACCCTGTTTTTCATGATCCCAACTTAAAGGAGAGCCAAGAGAGTTACAAAAACAGCATTGATCGTGACACACAACTGAAAAAACATACACTTTCACTCTCACAACACGTACCGCTCAAACAATGCTCCTTGGCTGAGTCTGGGGGAGAGATTTGAGTTGGTGTAAAGGGACAGCACAGGAAGTGTCAGTGAGGGAGGGGGAGAAAGAGAGAAAGAGAGAGAGAGAGAGAGAGAGGACAGGATCAGCCCTAAATCGAGAGGAAAAGTTTCTCTCGCAGAAGCAGGCGGAATGTTTTTTTTTCTCTCTCGTTCACTGGTTTTTGCTTCAGTTGTTGTTTGGATATGTGTTTCAGGAAAAAATCAGATAGGGTGAGTAAAGATGTCAATATATCTTCTAAAGGGCTATAACAGGAAATTAGAACCATCATTCTGTTCCACTTCTCTTCAGTCGCTTTTTCTTCACGTTTATTAAGACATGTTTAGAGAGCAATTAAAGTTGCCAGTTCTGCAGCCAGCAGATAAAAGGAGCAGCCTTTCAGAATAGTCTATAAGTAATCAATACTATTAAGCAAGATTACAGGTTTTCTCCATTTGTTTTGATTACTTCTACAGTGCAGGAAATTAATAATGTCAAATCTCTGAATGAACTTGGGCTCTGTTTGTGTGTAGCATGAAGGTTTGGGATTACAACTTACATTGTTACAATTGGAATAAATTTGACAAACTTTAACTTTAAGGGTGAAAACACAGGCCATACAAATATGGTTGTTGTTATTAAAACAACCCCTCTATTTTTATACTTTTATTTTGACTGTGCCATTTATGAAATCATAACATTGGCTCAATGATACTGTTTTATAGCTCCTGTCAAGACATTTTAGAAACACACAATTAATTCCTCCTGTGATTGTCATGCTTGCCTGATAGCTTGTCTATGGGCTCTTAATGGAATCTTTTTGTTTTTAAAAGTAGGAATTTATGTATAAGTCCTCAGCAGGGTTGTGAGATATTTTTTTTTAATGTCGTTCGATACAGATTATGTTAGTGGCAAATGTGATTTCTGGTTCAAATAAAAGCAAGTTTTTGCTCTGTAGTGAAAACGGACCATTGAAAATCAACCTGACAATTAGGTGAGATTCTAAAAGATTTTAGGGAAGCATTTTCTAAACAGGAACAATTTAAAGGGCCACGAAACCCTGAATGTAAACATTGTGAGATTTTCAAAGATGTCCATCTGTTGAACATTATTGATTAAAATTTTATTGTCTTATAGATTTAATCCTGGAGGAAACGGTGTAATTTATATTTTTTAAATGCAATTTCTGACTTACTTTTTAAAAAATGAAATTCTCAGGATGTGACATTAGTTGTACTGACCCGTTGTTGAGGACCCGTTTTTCATCAAGATTATTAATGAGCTTGAACTTTGTTATCCTATGAGAAGAAGCGGTGTGTTAATAGTTAATGACCCTTAACTCTTGACATGTCCCATGCGCCGCTCTCCACCGAACCACACCCACACCCCACCCTACTCTGCTCAGCTGTACACGCCCATATTTAATGCATTTTTCAAAAATGATAATGGCCAGATAGGCTTGAAACAGGCGGAATTCAGGACCCTTTACGATAGTATTTTGGAGACCGTTTCAGATAGATTGTTATAAAAAGGTATTCATAACCTGTCAAAATAGACCAAATCTTTTTCACTGAGATGTGAAAGAACTTATCTGAGCTTAATAGAATGGGCTGCTGTGTTAAACGTACACAAAAACTATGTTAGAATTCAAATAAACCTTTTTAAGAAGACTTCTAAAATCAAGTCTCCATAGTTTTTTTTTTGTTTTTTTGCTGAAAACTAGCATACATTGTGGAAATGTTACTCTCAGAGCAGAATTAGTGTGTGTTTTGCAATATCCTGATATTTATTTAATGGATTTCCAAAACCATGTGATCAGACCCAAATTCTTGATGTGGGCTGCAAAACCAAACTTAAGAAAACTTAAGAAAAAGGAACTGGTGTTTTTGTTTTCTTCTATATTCATCAATTTTCAATAATGTAAATAGCAGCAATTAGTGTAAGTAAAAGCATCTTTCCATTTCACATGTCTCTCAAAGGACCGTTACAGTTACATCTCTCACTAGTTGATCAACGGGCTTCCTGATCATCAGCTTCGGCTTTGCTGTTATCCAGTGGGTGGCGTTGTAGCCTCTGCTTCACCACATTATAGCTTTGGAATTCCTAAACTGGACAAAAGCAACGTTGTAGTGATGGACTCCATAGTGTCCTGCTGACACTTCTGTAATGCCAAAGTGATCCTATCTACAGCAATCACTCTAAATGCACAAATGTTCAGCTTCACTCTGATGGGATATTGAATAGTATTTGACTTGTTCTGTCATTTACTATTATTCTGGGAAAACTAATCTAAATCTTTTTCAATCCTTCCTTGGAGCCAAAATCTGCTGGCTCATGTATATATATCTAGAAAAAGTAGGGCATTAATCAATAAACATTTTTGCAAAACAGACCGGTTCATTTGACTGGACATATAATGCAGGGTTGAGGATCATTTAAGCCTCTAAAGTTACCATCTCTCAACCTGAAGACCGAGGTATGTTTTAAACTATCGACTGTTAGTAAAATAAAGTATTAAAATATTTTTCTTTACTGCAACTGCTGTGAAAGAGCTTACATTGACTCTACCTGTGCAGTGTAGGATACAGCTATACAGAAAATGTATTAATTTGAGCATACTCCGAGTATTCCAAGCCTTCACTGCTCTCGCAGCGAGTAAAGGGTTCGGTTCAGTGCCGGGAGAGGATCTTCTTATACCCATGGCTTGTGAAAAGCCAAAACGATGACATCAGAAGTTGCTAAAAGTCATCAAAAAGGCAGGAGAAGTCACTAGATTGGTTGAAAAGTCAATATATTGAGTGACAAAGTGGCTGAGTTGTCAACTCTGTGCAAGCTAGCTAGTTTCTGAGTGCCACACAAATGCATTTGTTTTTTACTCACATTGCGGTTTTACCATGTGACATCTCTTGATAATTTTTTCCTTTTTTAAGTTTTATTAAAGCACATCAGAAATAGGCAAACAAGCGTTCCTTTCAATAGAGATAAAAAGAGGGAAATCATAGACAAATTTAGATATTATTCAGAGTTTATATGTTATAGATTTTGAATGACAGAAAGGTCCTAACATAAAGGTGCATGACTGAACCTGCGAGATACTGGAGTACACTGTGCCTTGCTCTGGCACAAATGAAGTCTAGTAAGTTGTGTCTGAAGACACATCGGGACCTCCAGCACTGCATAAAAAGTAGATCGATCCCAGTGTAGCTGCAGGTGAGCGGCTCAAGCAGAAGCTACATAAATACCAAGACTTTAGACTGCTAGACCCTGACTCATTCTCAGTTTGAAGTGTTTCAGATATTAGAGTATAAACTGCTGTGTATATTTTGTGTAACAGCCAGACCATAGTTGGAGAGATTTCTGAACAGTGATGTTATGTGCATTTAAATTGCATAAATAGCCCTGATGCTCAGTATGGGATCTCCAGCCCTGCATAACCTTCAAGACTAGCACAGAGAATATGTGGAAACAAAAAACATATTTTACTTAAACATTTGTTCTTGATTCAACAAGTGACTCCCTCTATGCTTGAGCTTTAGTTGCAGCAACTTTAACAACATCTCAGCGGTGTCTTTCTCCATCAGTTCACTCTTAAATATGAATCCTGTCTGAAAACATGCCCTTTATTAATGTGTTGGCTGAGAGATAATCATTGTACATGGGTAGCTCAGGTGGTGTACGCACTTTTCTCTTGTTTTTTCTGCTCTGCATTGCATGCACAGCGTTGAGATGAGAAGATTGTAAGCCCAAGTTTAGATTTTTTTGTGAGCAGAAAGTGTTCTTGTGTTTTGGGATTGAGTATCCCTTTGAGAATCAAGAGCTGTATGACTTGTCAGAAATAGAGAAGCTCTGTGTGTCTTCAAAGGAAAAGGTCATGAATAACTGCTAGGGTTTATGGAACATTGATGTAGTCCCTCAGTGTCCCAAGCACTTTCTTTTACTAATTACAGATTAATCAAATGTGTGCTTGTGGGTGGAAAATGTGTGTGTGTCTGTGTGAAATAGTTAATTATGTTTGGTCTTTGGGCCATATTAGGGCATTAAACTCAGCTAATCTTTATAAAAGCAAGAGACTGAATCTTCTAACAGCCACGGCCATTTATAGTGTTCATTAATCTCACTTTGACTATGTCTCTAGTGTTTTTTCCTACTTTATCTGCTCTCAACCATATGTTAGTGGTCCTTTTTCTTTCTTTTTCTCCTGTGATCTAACTTTTTCTTCTCAGTCCAGTTTAAACTGACAAGATTCTGATGTCTGGATTTAGTGCAGTTTTGCTGCATCTGATCTGGTGTCAGAAAAGGTTTTCAAGCAGAGATACATTTAAATGTTAATCATCACATCTCATCTAAATCAGCATCTATCATATCTCCATGACATTCTGCTAACTGGAAGGAAGGAAACACTTTGAGTCTGTTTGTACTGTTCTGAAACCTTAGAACATTACACTAACATTAGATTTTATTGAAGATCTTTATATACGAAAGTTCCCAAAAAGTAACCAAAATCGTATGATATTTAGACATTTAAGATCTGAAACAATAAAAATGTTTTGGTTTTTAATTTAAGCTATTTATCCTAGCTGTTAGCCGAAATTTTAAAGGTTATGAAGTTAACTCCTAACATAGAGAATTCTCAGTAACAATATGTTTATGGAATAAGTACAGTTAAACTCAGCTTTCGAAGAACTGAGCTAACTTTATATTAGCTTAAATCACTGGGATGGGCCTACATTTACTCCAGCAGAATGCTGCAAACCATTTCACAAAATACAATTCAAACTATCTAAACTTTCACTGAGATTGGGCAAAAAGGTGGCACAGTGGCGGAGTTGTATGGATGTGTGTGACTGGTGGGGTGTGTTTGTTGGATGTGAGTGACTGGTGGGGTGTGTTTGGTGGATGTGAGTGACTGGTGGGGTGTGTTTGGTGGATGTGAGTGACTGGTGGGGTGTGTTTGGTGGATGTGAGTGACTGGTGGGGTGTGTTTGGTGGATGTGAGTGACTGGTGGGGTGTGTTTGGTGGATGTGTATGACTGGTGATCTGCGTTTGGTGGATGTGTATGACTGGTGATCTGCGTTTGGTGGATGTGAGTGACTGGGGAGGTGTGTTTGGTGGATGTGAGTGACTGGTGGGGTGTGTTTGGTGTATGTGTATGACTGATGGGGTGTGTTTGGTGTATGTGTTTGACTGATGGGGTGTGTTTGGTGTATGTGTTTGACTGGTGGGCTGTGTTTGGTGGATGTGTGTGACTGGTGGGGTGTGTTTGGTGGATGTGAGTGACTGGTGGGGTGTGTTTGGTGTATGTGTATGACTGGTGGGGTGTGTTTGGTGGATGTGTGTGACTGGTGGGGTGTGTTTGGTGTATGTGTGTGACTGGTGGGGTGTGTTTGGTGGATGTGAGTGACTGGTGGGGTGTGTTTGGTGTATGTGTATGACTGGTGGGGTGTGTTTGGTGGATGTGAGTGACTGGTGGGGTGTGTTTGGTTTATGTGTATGACTGATGGGGTGTGTTTGGTGTATGTGTATGACTGGTGGGCTGTGTTTGGTGGATGTGTGTGACTGGTGGGGTGTGTTTGGTGGTGGGCAGGAGGCCGTGTGTGCATGTCCTGTTAGGCTGCCCCAGAGGAGCTGAGAGCTACTAAGGTTGCTCATCACCATCAGAGTGTGAAGGTGGAGTGAATGAGGAATGCTATGAATATTGTAAAGTGTTATATAAATTGAACACATTATTATTATTATTATTATTATTATTATTATTATTATTATTATTATTATTATTATTATTATTATTATTATTATTATTATTAGCAAAAGAGTCTGTGATAAATCAAGAGTTGTGCCTGGATTGTTGAAAACCAGCAATGTTTCATACACTCTGTCACATGAGGGCACTCTCTTTTCCACGCATCGGATGTTATGGAACACAACAAAAGAATGAACTCATGCCTCCAAATCATGGCCACCAGTCAAGACAGACTGTTACAACATGTTTGTATTTGATAGTACACTGAATGTGAAATGGCATCATTCATATATGATAAGATTTCTGATTTAAGTATACATGTTTTCCCCATGCATTTACACTTGGTTCAAGGGTAAAGTGTGTGTACTCTCTATAGTCTCTTTTATCTAGACTTTTTAATTAATATTTGTTTACCAGTAGACAATTTTTAAATAAGAAATCCATCAGTAATTGAGTTAGCACTGCCCCATCATATCCCCTAGATAACATTGAAATGTGACATCACATGGTACAATATAGATCTAGGGACAAAACTTCTTGGCAGTAAGGTAACGTTGTCTTTTTCTTTTGGAAAGATATCTCTCACCATGTTTGTTCTGTAAGTAAGAGCAATATTTAACATGTGTTTTGAATGGAAGGAAGGGGGAAAGCTTCAGGAAAAATGCAACAATGAATGAACGCAGTGAATCCTCCACCCTTTTCCTTGCCTGTTTCTCGGATGTTTTTCCTGCACTTCCCTTCCTTAAATACAAGTCTATATCCAGACTTCCTCTTCCAGAGCCTGGATTCAGCTCGGCTTTCTCTAGCTAATTAAGAAAAGCATTTGCCAATGACAACTATGTGAATTATCTCATTTAACAAACAACTGTTTTGGTACAGGCAGGGTTTTTGTGTTGGGTTGTGGAATTTTGTTGTGTTCACATTATGTAAGTAAAGATTAACGCGAGGTCTTGAGACAGAGATGATTCTTCAGTGAGTGACATCAAGCCTGTGGCATTCACTGAACACTCCCAGCCCCATGCTTCCCTTAGAGCATACTCAAGCATACTCAAACACATACAGAGCATACACCCTGTGGAAATAAACACTCCAAACATGCCATGGAAGTACTGATCACTAATCTCAGATCACCGAAAAGGTGAAAGGAAAGTTGAACAACAATGATTTATTGCGCAGGGAAAAGGCTAGGTCTGACTTTCTATTCACCAGTGAATAGATCCACATTTCCATGGTCTTTTCAACATATGTAATGTAACAGATGAGGGTGTGCTATGGATTGAGTTCTGTCAAATCTCAATCTGAACGCAGAGCAAACAAATAATCAATTACTTAAGGATTAACAGGGAATGGTAACAAGGCTAACATGATCAAGTTTATTGTTAGATAAGGTGGATAAGGAGATCGTCATGGAAGGTCACAGGTTTGATCCTCAGATCCACCTAGTTGAAGGTGGTGTGAGTGATGATACACTTGCTCTCTCATCTTCAACAACCACAGCTGTGATGCCCTTGAACAAGGCACCAGTCTCAAGACTGCTCCCCGGGTCCTGCAGTCCTGGCTGCCAACTGCTCCGGGTGTGTGTCCACGGTGTGTTTGTTCACGGCTGTGTGGGTACACTGGGATGGGTTACATACAGAGCACAAATCTGGGTATTGGTCACGTCTTATCTGGCCAACTGGGCACTTTCACTTTACAACCAAATAGTAAGTTTTATTTTGGCCAGCTCTGGCCTCAAGTCGTTTTGCCTGTCTCACATACAACAATGAATTAAAGCATGTGTGGATTCCAAACAACGGCCACAGACTGGCCCAAGTCTCAAGTCAATCCAAGTTAAGACACATGAATTTCAAACTTTTAGAGTGATGCAAAAGCACACTGAATACTAATCATTTGTAACGTTACAATTGTTAGAAACATTTTTGTGAAGCTTGCTTTAAGAAAAGCTCAAGTTTGATGGAACCAAGTCAAACTGATCAAGCTATCTAATGTCACAGAAAAGATGATGCTTGGTGAATGGATGTTTTATAACTCATCATGTGATGAAGCTGACGTTTGTGTTAATCAGATTTGCTTATGGGACGATGTGCGTATGCCCTTCTTATCTGTGACTGTCAAGACTCTTAATCTGGATTGTGATTGGGGTTAAAAGGGCATAAATCTGGTCTGGGAACAGTGATAAATGGTGCTGCAGGTCACGAGTATGTTCCGTATCACAGGCTGAGATTTTTTACTTATTTATCAGCATGTTTGTGCATTTGAGCTGCTGCAGTGTCACAGTGCTGACATGCTTCAGTGCTGATGACATCACTCAAATGGGAGGCGTCTTTGTCTCGGGATGATGTCATAGTCAGCGAATCAGATCATCTGCTGCAGCCTTCATCCATTAGAGAAATTACTTTCTTACTTTTCTTTCTTACTCATCACTCTTTCTTTTTTGTCGTCCTTGCACGTTTATAATTGATTGCAAGTTGGGATCTTGTCTATCAAATGTATTTTGTTTAGTGTTTTTATCAGCCATTATCTTTTGGTAATCAACTGCTAATCAACATTTCTCATGTTTTGTCCAGCTGTTTTAACACAATCTAAACCTTTATCTGGAGTCCAGCAGATTCATTTCAACAAATAAATGTTTTTTTATAGAATCGAAACACTAGAGAGCGCCAGAGTATAGCGTAGCTATCGAAACATTCATATTTAAAACCACTTTCTCATGCATGTTATTTATATGAAGAAGTTTGAATGAAGTGTATTGGTAACAAATTATATGATAACTAAAATCTATTATGTTTATTATGGATGATATTTTTTATGCGAATGTATAGTTTCCCTGTCAACTATGAACCATTCACCACTGATTTATTATAAAATTGTTAGTAATAATGATGTAGAAACAATAAATCCTTTAGGTAAACAGAGTTTATCTTAAAAATAATCATAAATAATAAACATTCTCCTTAAGATGTTAAAAGCTGCTAGGAAAGACTTTAGACATTGCATTTTTTTATACGTGATGTTATTGCCATGTCAATTTGTTTTGATGAAAAAGTTCAAGGTTATAAGGAAGTAGTTATAGAAAGAAATAGATTCATACTGACTCTATAATGATTCAGCAGCATTCTGTTTGAGTTCAGATCCTCAAGTCTTTCTCTCTTTCTCTTTGTTCTTTGAGTTCATTCAAGCTTATACAGGCTGGTTCTCTCTGCACCAACATTGAGTTCTTATTTGTACATGTCATACACTGCTATAAAAAAGGCGTAAAACAAAAACAAAGGTTATAAATATTCACTACTAGGTGGCACTATCGTTGATAATGTGTGTTATCATATGAACATGTTTAGACTTGGACTATGATGAGAATACATTTGAGAATGTTACGATAAAATAAAAAAGTTCATTAAAATTAGCTTTAGGGTTATTTTTTTACAGGACAAAGAAAGAACGATTTTGGAAATACAAAGGATATAAATTTTTTTTGTCTTGGTATCATACATGTGTGTATCAAATGTATGACTAACTGACAGTGAGCAAAATGCAAAAACGTGTTAGGTGTCACTATAGCAACTTTTGTCACTGTTTTGTTTGGCATGTATGAAGCCTATATTTTTGATTGAAAACCTAAAATTACTGGTTTCCTGTCCAGTTTCAAAACTCGACCCAATAGACTTATGTGGTCTTTGTGTCCTACACGTGTGAGATCAATTTTATTTTTGTATGTTATACACTGCACCTTTGGTGCTCAAGCACTAAATATAATAGTCTTGCTGAATATCTGAGCTACATTGAAGGACGAGAGGTGGTTCTGACTTAGAAAAGGGAATGGATCCTATTAGTCTGAATTTCAGTGCTTTGAAACTGAAAGATGAATAGTAATTTGGAAAGATCTCAGGTAGACAAAGAAGCTCTGTGTTCATAATGTCAAACACAATCAAGATGCCAGAGTCCCCTCCCCTGTGACTTTTGTTATTTTTGGTAGAGATTGAAATGATGTAAGACCTTGATTTGCTCAGTTTACAGGAAAGGTGAACACACATTTAGAGTCGCAGGAGGAGGGGCTGTTTCTCCCTAAAGCAGCAACTGTTTGCAGACTTCTCAATTACTCTTATCAGGGGTACTCTGAGCCCTCTGTCGGCATGGAAATGGTTGACACGGAGACAAACACACTGGCTAAACTAAGTTTCTATAGAGACTTTATTAAGGAGAAGGGGAAGTCATGGCCAGCTGTGCGCTAACACTACTCAGCATTCTTAAACTGTCATCTCATGCAGACAGAGAAGGAACCCTGAGATGAGCCAGTAAATTAAATCATTTAATCAAACTGCTGAAATACACTATAAATCATGTTGTCTGCATGTTTCAAGAAGAGACTACTAGTGTTTGTTCACTGATATTGAAAAATCTTTAGAACATTGTTGGGATGTTTCTTGGTTTAAATTATTGTACTGGTGCTGAGTCTGTGCTAGCCACACTGTCCCAGAGTAACTATCTAGACTTAGCATGAGACAGAGCGTCATTTTAACCGGCCAAGATCTTTTTAGTGATTCCATAATAAGCATCCTTAGACTCACCTCCACAAACAGACCCCACTTTGTTCCTCATGTGAAAACACGTGGGAAGGCTACAATATTGTATCAGAAACAAGCAAGATGAAGACATGAGAATGATATCTCAGAGATGAAGATTAGCTTAGCACAGAGGGCTTGAGGAGACAAACCAAATCGTTTTCTTTCAGTTTAAGAGAACGATAGCATGCTTAATAGAACTTTAGCCTTCTGTTTTTTTAACCTCTATTTAATTTCTTCACTTTTTGCCAACCTTGTTCCTGTCTATCAGCAATAGGTAAAATGGAAATGCAGCAGTTTATTTTAGATAAAAACAGTTACATTGATTCTATGGATTTTTAGCATTTTGTGGATAACAACATCTGTTTTAAAAATAAATAGTGATTATTGAATCACAATTTGAATAGGTTTGGGGTTATAACTTTGAGATTTTTATTACATTATAACATTATAAAAGTTTGGAATAGTTAGCAGTGCTTTTTCTTCAAACGTCTTTCTCAAACAGAATGAATGAGTGGAGATTTCTAGCACAATTTGGTGCACAGCAACAGCAAGTTGTTTGCTTTACTGAAAATAAATTGATGTAAATTCTCTAATGTGCTACAATTAATATAGTTTTGGTTAATTAATGTAGTTTTAGTTTAGATTAAATAAAATTCATAAGCTGCAATAATAAAATAGTTCAAAATACCTTTTCTAAAATGTTTTTACACAATAGACTTACATGTATAAATGAACCTGCACCCCACTGAATAGTAGTCATCACTATTGGTTGAAAAAGTAGCCAGGTTTTTGTTCCAACTCTGTTTCAAGAGACAGACCAGTATCTTCAAACAGCTTATTAGTGTAATCAGGTGTGTTCAGTTAAGGTTGGAGCAAAACTACCCATCTTTCTCCTAGACATACTGATAACTCACTCTGACAGAGTTTCCAAACGTATGTTTTTGTATTAATGCAAACAGAGGTGCTGTTGGTATACTGAAGGAACACAAGTATAATCTGAGCTGGCTGAACTCTGACACTATTCTCCGACAGTATACTTCGCCACCTGCAGATCACCAGATCACTTCCACTGTAAACAGATACTAGAGGATGAAAGCTGAACTCTTCCTGTGAGAGGTAGAATGTCACCGGGCTGCATTGTGTCCGCATTACAGCATCACTGAGTTCTTTATTGGAAGAAGAAAGCACATATTAAATAAACGGGGTCAGTCATCTGCACACATGCAGGAACTGAAACATTAACACTCAGTGCAGCTAGCAGAACCTCTCCTCCACACCTGTTTTACAGAGCCCTATAAAGGATGTGTGCATGTGAAAAGGTCTGCAGATCGTAAACCTTCAGCAGGACAAACATCTGCAAGGTTTTACTGGAGACCGTTAGTGCTCAGCTGATTTATGGCAGGTGATTTTGATCATTTCAAATATTTAGTGATGGAAAATAGTTCACTTTGCAGGATTTAGGAATTGAATTTGATTGAATTGAATAAAAAGCAGGCAAATACCTTTGCCCAGGTTAGTTTTATTGACAAGTGTCTGTATAGAACTGTACACGTTTTCTGAAGAAAATGCGCCTGTGTCTTTGGACAAATTGCCCTTTGAGACATTAAAGTTGTCCATGTGAGTCGGCAAAACAAACCTAATATAGGTAACAAATTTGAGGAAAGATAAAAACATAATCAGCCTGAAGCAATGTTTGTTCCTATATTGTCTTACAAGTTCTTTCTCATAACCTGAAAATGCCACCCAGAGCTTTGTGTTTGGGCAAAGCAGTCTCTTGTTCTTTCAAAATCAAGTTTCATCAAGTTTTTCGTTCTAGTAAATCACTTTAAAGGAGATGAGGATTTTAAAGGAACACGTCATCCATCTCTCCTTTAGTTAACAAGTTGTGTTTGTACATTTTGGAAGCTACTCAATTTTTATTGTTGCCTAGAAAAGGTCTTTGACTTATTTTAGACGAACATTTAGATTCTGGTCTTTGCGTCAACCTGTTTATTACAATTACAATCACCTTTTGACGTTTTTAACATGGGATACCTACATTTGTTACAAACACTTGTTTTGAGTTGGCCTGAACCACTAATATTTGTTGTCTCCAATTGATATGAACAAAAAAAAAGTATTTTTGTTTTGGGTCAAGTAGGAGGGAAAAGATTCTCTCGCCAGATGCTACGGATGAGCAGTGAACAACAGAGAAACTGTTGGAAACACATTGACTTGTTATTTAGTTATTTTTGAATTTAGAAAAAATAGTAAAACTAAAGAACATAGTTGGTTCATTCAGTCCACCAGTAGAGGAAAAGAGTCCTCTCCTGATGTTGTGGACCAGCCCCAAGGCTACACCATGATTAGAGCCATGAACCATGGAAGAAGCACAGGTCCTTGCGTTGTCCAACCAGTGTCTTTTCATTCTTCACTTGAAAGCCTTTATATTTCATTGAAAGAGAAACTGCAACAGCAGATGCACTCTAGAAAGCTTCTTTTTTTTCTTTGGTATGATGTCATGGCCGAGGTGTTCTGAAGCTGTGGTTCATGCAGCTTCTGTCACAAGAAGAAAAGATCCAATCAGAGCACTTTTACTATATCCACGAAACGTTTGAACTTAGATGCATGTGTTCAGATGACTTTATTTAATGCACTTAGTGAGCAAGTGAGAATAATTGCGTTAGCAGCCTTTTTTACAGTATTGTTTTACAGTACTGGCAAGAACTGCATTGTTGGATTTACTCGTTTACTGTTTAGGATAATGTTGTAACTAACTTCCGGTACACATTAAGTACATAGATTCATAGATGAACTGCCAAATGTCTGGAAAATAGTGTAACTGTTAAGTATTTATTCTAAGCCAGATGTTCAGAACCTAGAAAGACTTTAGAGATTTAAAGGTATAATAACAGGTTTAGAGCTCTTAGATCACAATTAGCTTTATTATAACAGTGCATGCTTTTGAGGGCTTCTGTACCCAGTACCCTGCCTTTCTTCTGTAGAATTTTGGATGAGAGTCTATGAGCAGGTTTAGTTTGCCAAAGTGATCATTTTCTCTGATTGGAAAGAAACATGAGATGTTACATCCTGTTGATCTTAGATTGATCATTCCCTGTGTTCACTGATTGGCCAGAAAGAATTGTAGAGATATCGAGAGGCTAAAAGTGTTTAAAAGTAGCCCACAATGAAGAATTATCAAGTGAAGACGGCTCATTACTAAAATCTGGTGAAAAACTGCATTAGTGAAAGCATCACTAAATCAGAGTTGTAATGAAAAACTTTTTTTGCGCAAAAGAGGAATAAAAGATAATCATATGGTTGACAAAAACTTTTCCTTGAAACGTTTGTCATTATTTGTGTTTCTTAAATGTTTTTTCTCAGAATAATGTGATGTCAACTGAATATTTGTCCACTTTTCAATGCTTTTTTTCAAATGCTTTAACCTAATCTTAAATCCTTTCAGTAAATAACATCAATGCAAAACGACTCATCACTGCAAACTATTGGGTTTGGTAGTTGAATACGCTAACATGAGGAACAACGCTTAGTTAACAAAAACAACAAAGAGTCTACATGTGTTCTGCATTAGTTTCATCTGTCTGTCTGAGCGCGCTGAACCATTATGAGATACAGACTGTGTGCGTTCACACACAGACATTAATACCCTGATGCCTCTTTGATGTAATGACAAGCTTGAATGGGATTATGGGAGATATTTGAAACATTTAAAAAGAGGAGGCCTTCATTGAAGAATCTGCTAGCTGTTAACTGTTGGACCACCCCCACCCCCACCCCTCCACATTCAGCTGTTGGAGGATTTGCGTTCCCTCAAAGCTCTTCACAATGGAAACACTGCGTCAGGAGAGAAAACTTCCACTAACAGAAGCTGACTTTTCTGATCTTTTCTCTGATGTTTTGTATCAAGTCATTATCTGGATTCTAAACCCCAGTTTGTGTTCTACTAATTTTTTTTTTTATTATTCATGTGCTCGCTCACTGGACAAGTATCTACTCTCCAGTATGAGTCCAGAGTGAGTCACATTCCAAAGCACTGCATTTGCCATATTTTCTTGTAACTGACCTGAGTCAGTTGGATGTAATTTCAGCCATTCCGAAGTTCTCTCATCTTACATCTTGGGATTGAAACATAATCAGATGAACACTTCAGATTCTTAAGAAATAGAAGTCCATCCAGAAGCTTCTTGCATACTTTTAATTTAAACAGAATGGCTCCCTTATGCAATTTAAAATACCAGTACGCAAATATGCAGATTATATACAGATTTAAATTTGGCCAATGTTAGTCCAGACTTATTTTGCATTGGACTGAAACACTTCAAATTAACAATTAGGAACTAGATTTTATATTAACAATTGTGAATACACTAGGAATAAGAACGAGTTTAGTCTTTACACAGCTGGTACTGGGCTGATTGTAGGTAGGTTATATGATGTATCTCGTGAGGAAACGAGAAAATTTAGTTTATGGACTTGGTCTCAGACAAATGCATCAATTTCACATAAGCAATGATTTAACAGCTAAATTATCTACCAGTCAATTCAAGCTAGCGTGTACCGTGTGCTTTGTCTTTTTAACACCATCTAGATATCTAAATTAATTTTGAACTTGAAAATCTAAAATTGCTTTCTCATTTAAAAGAATGAAACCATGTTGGACCTGCTGAAGGTTTCAAAAATGTAAAAATAAAATCAACGTTTTAATATAAGCTTTTCATTAAGTCGACCTTTGAAATGTGGCTTATTATGGGACATAATTTTGTGGTTCATCCTCACCGCGTTCTGATACCTGTGTTTAGCCTGGTTCTCTGGTTACATACATTAAGAGTCCCGAAAAGATACAGCATGCTATAAAATTCTTTCTCAAAGGGAAATTCAGAGCCTTACACAGCGCCAAGAAGAGGTGACCAAACCTTGAATTCCTTTATACCTTAATAAGCATTCTGGGTGATGTAGTGCTGATTACTACACTGACCAATAGCTGCTCAGTGAGACTGCGTTTCCAGTGGAGTGTGTTCTTGCATGACTCTGACTTAATTTGGCAGGCCTGTGAATCTCAGACAATTCTGCAAAATAAAGAATTTTTTTCTACAGCAGTGGCACATCGCTGTATTGTTTAGACTTGATTAGCTTGAGAACGGGTTCTTCAGACCACTCCTGGTCACCTCTCCTTCTAATAACCTCCTTTCTAATAACTTCTGTACTTGTCTAAATCGTCACCTGAATGAAGGACTAAAAAGACCTGAACAAACACTTAATTTCAATAAGTGAAAACATGAATAATTTTCTGTCACAAATAACATTTTACCTTGTTTTTGAATTTGGGGAAAGTGTCATTGTATTTTATTTGGAAAGGAGTTGTAATGCTTACAGCACCTGTTGGCTAGGGCCCCTCGTGAAGGGACTAAGCTTTGCCTGGGGATGTTAACGTCACCATCACCTTTTTAGGTCTGGGAATGCACATACTCATACACACGCACACAGGACTGGGTTGTTTTCAATTGACAAGTTTGTGGAGCTGATCACAAGAGGGTCAAGAGTGATCTCGGCTCATTAGAGTATCTGCCAAAGCGTCTTCTGCTCATGTGAGAAGCTTGGAATCTGGCCAACAGCTGCTCTCTGCAGACAGACTCCTAAATCTCCTCTGAGTAGGTTCATTGTGTTGAGGACCATGGCAGAGCTTGGGGAAAAGAATGGAGCAGGCTTGTCTGGGACTGGTAAGGATTGCCTGATGCTGATGTAGGTGTGGTAGCACAATGAGAGGAATGTTTGCAACTTCTTGATTTCTTGTTGATCAGCTTTATGATGGTGTGTACGAGACTGGGCTCCTAGCTTAGCAGCTTTAAATAGACCTGTCAGCTTGCTCTTCTCTGACACCAAACGCAGAGACAGATTTCTCAACTTCAAACCCTTCATTCTTTCGAAGGTCTTTTCCTTTTGTGATGGGCTTTTTAAAACAGACTACAAGAACAGTACCTCAGACAGAGCTGGCGGTCTGTTGTTTCTAACTGTAGAATTAGGGAATTGATATACCGGCTGAAGCCAAAACTTGAAATTGGTGTAAGTAGTCAATATTGAGAAAAATGCACGTCAGCTACAATCAGTTGGGTTACAGTTCCCTGCACAAGTTCAATTCATCAGATAGACAGGTCGTTTCTATCAGTGGTTTTGCTGATGCTGTTTTTTCACCTCTGCTCTACTGCCTTGACTTGGTAATTGAAGTTTTTCATTGTTGGAGATCACATCGATTACAAAGATTTTGGTTTTCCAGTCTGAATGTTACTGATTGCTGCATGTTTGAGGAAGTTGCATAGCATTTACATTCCATAGAAATGTCAAAAAGCAGTCCCTTCTGTTATTTTAAAGCAGGAAATTCAATAGCTGTTAGACAAAGCCAGAGAAAAGAGGAGCATGTCAGATGACTAACCCAAACACTAGTTTAAGCTTTTACTGTAAATATGCACTGTAGCACGTTTGACCATATGTCAACAATAATTATGGAAGACATTAAAAGTAGAACATGTAAGATTTTTTAAAATCTGAAATCTGCTTATAATCAAAGATCTCAAGCGGTTGTCTACCTTCATGTTCTCTTCATAATTGCCTTTTTAAAAATGTATATTTAAAAAATGTATGCTAATCTTTGTAACAATTGAAGCATGACTTGAAGAATAATTACATAGGCTTTATTTTTAGTTATAAATCCGTTTATCTTTTGACAACCACCTGGAGTAGCCTATCTGCGGATAATATACTAAACACCATTCAATAGGTTGTGCTATTTATTTAAGAATTAATTAAGTATTCTGTTTCGCTGTTAAAATTGTGCTGGTGCTCTTTTAATGCTTTCTTTTTCTTAATAACTTTGCAATCCTAATGTTTAAAGTTTTTTTTAGATGATTGTTGTGGTGAAGGGCCCCTGTTTTTGGCTATTATAGATTTTTTTTGTGAGAAATTGAACATTTAAATACTGCAGCATTTTCTGTCGTACCAAGAATCAATTCTAGAGCAGATCCATAGCCATATCTTCAAAACTACAAAAAAAATCCAATTTATTGACCCAGCAAAATCTTCCTTCCTGATCATCTTAATGATCATCAGAGCTTTTTTGGCTATATGTTACTCATTTGTGTTATACATTTTCAATTTTTTATTATTCTGGTAATCTGAAACTCTAACTGTAAAGCTTGATTGAACAATCAGTGCAGAGCAAATAACAGCTATTGATATAAACCATTAAATCTGCAACAAGACTGCCTTTTACAATCCTAGTATCACATTGATCCTTTTACAATTAGAGGTATACCGATATATCAAGCTGATCAGTTCCCAAACAATTATGCGCAGCTGAATATGCTGTGGGGAACTTTTAGTTTAATTTGAATGGAAATCCTCTGGTCAGATTGTGAAATATTATCTGCATTGACCAGAGAAAACCCCATATCAGTCATCCTCTAGTTATAACTTCTGTGTTTTATGGGTGTGTTCCATTTTTGATGTAACTTCAGCCATATTTTGGCTCTCAGAGTAAGCTGTGTTTGGACATGATTGGCTTTACTGGTTTTGAGATGCTGTAGCTTGAGGATGATCCACCTGACAGCTTCATTTGATATATTAGACTTGTCCTGACAGTTCTCTCTCTTTCTCTGTGTGTGAGAAAATATCACCTATCAAACATGTTTAGTATGTTTGTGTACCTGTCTATATATACAAAGGTAAACACTGTTCCATATGGGAAAAGGGTACTCTGATCGAAGCCTACCCCTTACTCCTAATCAATATCTCCTCCTTCTCTCCAGAGCCCCAGAAGGGAAATCTGAAGGTGACTTCTTGTAAAGACACCGAGCAACTGTCCCGTAAACAGCAAGCTGCCTCCTCGAACAATCCTGGAACCCGGTGCGAGGCCAAATCAAGCCGAGCAGGGGTTCCACGCAGACACACTGTTGGAGGCGCTAGGAGTACTCGCGAGATCCTGGCAATGAAACCCTCGGATATGGATAAAAAAAGAGAGGCCTTCTTGGAACATCTGAAGCAGAAGTACCCACACCATGCCTCGGCCATCATGGGTCATCAGGAGAGACTGCGAGAGCAGGTAAGAACTTGTCTTAGTCCACAAATTCCAAATATGCTGCTTTTTTGTTTGGAGAGAAAGTATTTTCTGTAGTATAGAAACAAAAATAGTATGCAGGTTCTCAGATATGTGGGTTCTACTTCAGAGATGTTCACTTATCTGCCTCAACATGACACAGGCTGTGGTGTATTGGTTATTTCTCTCATAATATCGGGACAGATAAAGAGTTAAAACAAACAGCTCCATGACCAGCTCAATTTGTGTCATGTAAAGGAGGAGCTTACTACAAACGATTCAATAAATTAATCATATGGGAGTCACTGAGCTTAAATGCATGTTTAATACATACATACAACAGAACCAAAGTGTTTTTTGACCTTGGATGAGTGTCAACCTTTTATTGGAAACACCCAAAACCAAATAATAAACCTTTCCAAATTAAATTAAGGGCACTTTAAAATTCCACTGAGATTCCACTTTGAAGGTGCAGGATTCACCACTGCTGTCTGTGCATCTGAGAGTCAATGATTAATCCTTTCTCTGAGAAAATAACCTCTCAAGCACACAGAGCTCAATTCAATTTTTACTTATTTTTCACAATACATTTATTGTTGAGGGAACATCTTCAAAAATTAGGAACTCATTTCACAACATGGGAGAGCTGTCTCCAGTATCGAGGGGGGCTCTTGGTGGACATGTCAACACAGCCACAGATTACACAGTATGAGTAGAGAGCTTTTTCTCTAAAGATCCCGTTTTTGTTACGTAAAGAATAAAAAGAACTCAAAAAGTCCCTGTGTTTCTCATTGCATTTGTGGATCACCTAGCATTGAAGAATTTTTCTTTGACCTAAACGCTCAAACTCAGTGGTGTTAAGGACACAGGAAACACATGCAACCTACGCATAGGAGAAGCAAAAGTTCTGTAGAGACCTCAATTACTGTGTTGAGACACACACTTTATATGTCTTTCCAACCGCTATACAGCGTGTCAAGATAATCAACTTTTATAGAATTTTAGATGCCTGAATGTTTCAGGGTCTCCAAAAAGTTGCTTTACTTGTAAAAAATGTAAGTTTTTGGAC
Organism: Danionella dracula; assembly: GCA_900490495.1. Taxonomy (NCBI): domain Eukaryota; kingdom Metazoa; phylum Chordata; class Actinopteri; order Cypriniformes; family Danionidae; genus Danionella; species Danionella dracula. Next base: position 68,026 of record UELW01000888.1, read on the forward strand.
ACCCACAAGCCATACTTAAATATTGCACACCACACCTCTTTTAAATTCTAAGAATATGTCTGGAAATGCTGTTTAAAAAAAAAACTCTATTGTTCCATCGTTCCACTCTCTTTTCGCCCATCCAGTCAGTGGGCCTGTGGAATGTTATTTGGATTGCCTCAGGGGGTATTAAAGAGAAAAGTTGGGGGCAGGGGTGAATGCTTCCCCACAGTGGGGAACCGAGGGAGTGTTGCGCCTGTTTACGTGGACCGAAAACAAAAGGCTTCTCACCTGCTCTTCAGAGCTACACAGCAGAACAATGAAGATGACTGACAGCTCCTCAGGAACGATAATGTGTGTGTGTGTGCGTGTGTATGCATGCGTGTGTGCGTGCGTGTGCGTGTACGTGTGTGTTTGTGAGAATGTGTAAAAGTGTAGGTGAAACGAATAGGAGAGAGAGAGGAATTTTGATTGGTTTAGTGGCCAGTCAACCGTGCACTTGATCACCCTTCCTTCTCTCGGTTTCTTATTTGTAGGTCAATCATTAGCTTAAACTGCATCCAGCTTTGCACTTACCTATTATTATAAGTTAATACATAAAAAAAGAGGGATTTCTTTGTAACTTGATTTAACCAGTACAAATCAGTAGTTTTGTAGACTGCGATCATGAAAGAGAGGAAGAATGTACACCCTTGACCAACTGCTTCAATCTCTCAAAATTATAAAAGAGTAGTAAACAGCATTAATGTAAAACATTGTATTAAATAACTATTTTATCTGTAATGGATTTTAACTCAAAATAATACTTAAAAAATAGAATTTAAAGTTACAAATGCCATATGCTAGTGTGCTCTTCTAGCGTCGTTTAAATTAAAGCAAGCTCACATCACAATACTTTCTGGTCACCAGGTTTCCTGGTGGCAGGAATCAATTGCCCAATTAGACTTTCAGCAAGCCTTTATATTTAATATAACTTATTTTTTCCTCCTCCTAATGAAAACATTGATCAAATGTGTTGTTTTAACATGATTTTGGTTTGACGTCTGCCAAAGCAGTTAGACAGACTTGCTTACGATGATTTAGATTTATCTTCCTTTTAATCATTACTGTAAATAATTATTATGGCAAAGCCCACTTGTTCTGTCCACTTATCAAGTTCTCTTTACACAGAAAGACTCTTTCTATCTCTCTACTTCACTTTCTTTTTTACTCGAATCCTTCAATGTTGAGGAATAGCTTTGCACCACTATGCTGCTCCTGCTTGCTCAGGCCATATCTTTCTAAAAACAAGATTACTAATGCTACCTTATATACACATGTAAAAATGCAGCGTGCCTGTACTGTACGTTACTTTTCTAGTGTGCCAACTATTGGTTCTTTTGTTCACCTGACTGCAGTTGTCTGACTCACTGCTTGGTGGTGCTAAGGGCTCAATACTCCTTTAAGCTATAAACAGAAAAAACAACAGAAAAGAGTGCGTTCACATCCTCGATTGTAAGTGAAAAGATTGATTTGCTCACCTTTTGACTTTTGGATGTTTCACTAAATGATAAAACAATGTCTTTTAAAACGATGGACTGCTTTGTACACAATGTGGAAGGGCTGTTTTCGGGTATTTACAGCAAGGGACTTCAAACCGAGAAAAGATTGAACTATATCTGTTTACACAGTGTAAACAGATTTTTTTTCTCTGAAGGTGAATTAAAATAATAAAGCTGTTGTGTTACATTTAAGAAACTCCCTGTCCACTCGCACATCAACCAGCATCAGGAGAGCTCTTCTCCCTCAAATAAACAAACTGTAATGTAGTGTTGCTGCCATGCAAATAGCAGCTGTGAAGGAGTGTTAAAGATTTTAGTAAAATGTAAGAATTCAGTAGAAAAGTTAGTGTATAAGTTAATTGTGATATCCCGGCTTAAAATTGAGCCCCAGTTCCCGGTGTCCATCATTATTTACAGGTCCTGTTCACTGCCCTCTGTACCATGAGCTATGAGACATGAAAATAAAGTCCCACACTGGCAAGAGCAAGCCTACAAACTTAACTCGGACACTGTTTAGATGAAACATCTCATTTAATCATGTAATTCAGTAAAGAACGCTAGCTCATAAAGGAAAATTTCATTCCATAAAATTAATCTGCCATTTGTTCTTCTGGAATTTATCCAGTGTTTTTAAAAGTTCTGAAAAAAAAATAATAATTCGGTTTATCTTATTTTATCTCATTTTTATCCCCAAGAGCACAAAATGTAAGTAAATAATTTTTTCTATGTTCACGTTAAACACGGAAACAGTTATCCATTCCTTGAATTGTATTTTTTACACAAACATGTTGATAATAATACTTTTAGATAAACAGTGTAGTTGGCCTAGCGTCCCAAAAAAATAAATGCTGTCGCTGGCATTTTTCAAAAATGAAAATTGTCACAATCTTTAACTACCTGTAGTGTATGAAGTGTTTCTTGTGCAGTGGTTTTGCACAACCAAAAATTGAGCATGCGTTCAGGTTCTTTCAGGAGGAGGGGCTCTCTTTCTCTCTCTCTCTCTCTCTCTCTCTCTCTCTCTCTCTCTCTCTCTCTCTCTCTCTCTCAAACTCGCACCCACTCATCGAGTGCACAGAACTACCTAAAAGAGGCTAAAATGTCATGGCAAACTTGTAAGCTTTTCTCCAGATTATGGGAATACTAAGAAAGAGCCAGGATTGAAGATAGTTTTGGACGTGTCTGGACAGTTTCCTGCGGAAGAAGGTATCTATATTCCACATTCTTTCCCAAACGGCAGCCTATGTTCAGAAACTAGATGCGTTCTGCAGAAAGGTCGCGGGACAGTGAAACTGTGGAACAGGAGCCGACCCGCGCATTACTGTTTCAGTGTCTCTGGGTAACGAGGATTCGAGCTCGTGTTGAAGCGCTCAGGGGTCAGACGAAGAGAGAGCGAGCGAGGGATAGATACAAGAAGCTCTGCTGCTGCTGGCCATGACCAGGTGTGCGCGCGCAGGGTCCACTACCATCAGCGGGAACTTCTGCCTCTGTTCGGAAGTTTACTAAAAGTTCTCGTTCTTTCAGGAGATTTATCAGCTGAACACTGATAAATGTGATCTAGGATGGCTTTAGGATGTCGGAATGCGAATGTAGGAAGCGAAGCCCAGGTTTGAGGTTTGAGGTTTGACGTTATAGCGGGGGTTCAGGGCTGTTTGTCAGGAGGGTTGCGTTCTAAAGCTCTCGGATGGAGTAAGGGTTCGGGGCGGGGCTTGTGTCATAGTTCCAGATTTTTGGAATATTGTGTTTTAACTAATGTAGATGTGTAGAAATGTGTCAATATAAAATCTAGTGCATCAAATAAAAAAGTGAAAATTTATGTTGCTGGTTGCCCAGCCTTTGGATGATGTACCAATTTTCAAAATCGTGCGTGCTTTAACAATTTAACAACATGTGAGAACAAGAATAAAATTGTGAAAAGGGAAATGTTGTATGATACACGAATACATCAGTTGTTTATGGAGCTTTTATTCTAGATCTGTTTACTGACGCAAAAACTCACTCAAGTATTTGAGTTTTATCTGCTGCTCGCCTGCTCTTATTCACATTAAAAGATAACATCTGCATCAGGCTTGAGTGCATTAAGGACAGGGCTTTAACTGGAGCTTTAGTGTTTGTCGATGTGTTCTTGAAAAAGTTTTATTAACAAATTTATGCATCTCTATATATAGTGGTGTTTCGAATAGCAAGCCGTTGTGCCAAACCTTTTAACCCAATGTATTAATACAAAGCTGTTTTTCTTGTCATATTTTCAGAAAATTATATGACTTAAGTTATAGGCCGCTCTATTTTGTTTTACATACAGTTGATTGCACTAAACAAATAATTTTGAAGTAAACACACCTTTACATTACATTAACATACATTTTTTTTTTCCATTGATCATATTTTGATAGGAATTTGAATTGGTTCCTTTAAAGGAAAACCTTGCGTGCAAAAAAAGAGTGTACGTAACCTTAAAATGCTCCTTTAATTTTTTCCATTCTCTTATAATTTGTGAGAATTTTGATCAGCCAAGCTCCCAAGTCTCTGATCAGAACCCTGCTGTAAACAATGCTCAATACTCTAAACATTAATCTAAAACATTTTACTCTAAACATCAGATATTTTTGGGGAAATACATTTTTTGTGTAATCGTTTACATTTCAACTAATATGTAAATTTGATCCGTTTTCTGTGTGAACAAAATGAGACTCCAAAGAGGAAACTACATTCTCCAGAATGCACTGGTAACTGATGTTAAATCACACACTCTTGAGACTTTGTTAGTGTACATGTCTGAACATAGCCTTGAATGTTGCCAGTTCATCAAAATATGCACAGAACAGTACACATGCACAGACTAAATGTTTCATATTGCTTGTGATTTTTATTTATTTCAGAATGTTCCACATTCTGGCCCATTTTTGTTCTGAACAGTTTTATAATTGACCATTTTATAATTTTAACCCAAATCAGTTTTTTCCTTTATGTATGCTGATTTAAAATCCCCTGATTATAGCTTTCTTTAGGGGTTCAGAATATCAGTTGATAATTTTCAATTTATTGTACAAAAAGAAAAAGGAAAGAAGGAACAAGTTGATTCTGAATGTGTTCCCAATGTGGTCATTGTTGAAGATGTTTGCCCGCAGCCAGGAGAAATTCTGCTTTGCCATATAATGGCTCTTAACAGGCAAACTCTTTATATGTGTACAAAAATAAGTGCTTTTTTATGTTATTGTGTTGTTGATTAATCTGCAGTGGATTCAAAAACACAATCTAGCTCTCTTTTATAAAGAATATCACAACTCAAAGCATATTATCTTGTTGTTGAATCAAGGCTTGAAAGTTGTGTCTGGCAGAGACCGTTATTTATGTTAAGTAAGACATGCCAACACTCTCATTGTAATCATTAAAACTACTTTTGGCAGAGCGACTGACGTGTTGTGACAAACGTTTAAAAGAATCCCCACATTAGCAGTTTTTCTATGGAGGGTGAATCTGGGACACGCGTCTGCAGCGCCGTCACTGATCATCCACTTGGCGTTCCCCCAACTCTCCATCATTGCCGGTGTCTGCTGGGAACAGACGGGATTGCATCGCGATATTAAAATGTTCAGTTGTGGGTCATTCCGGGGTCATAAGCTCACACTGGAGACGCTATCGGTTCAAAGCATCAGAAAAGTTGTTTTTTGCATGTTTGGCTGCTTCATTTCAGTGAATGCTCCAATTTCACAGGGCCATGGAAATGCCATGGCAGCTGCTCTGATGGGGATTTGATGCTCATTTAAGCATGATGAGTCGAGAGTGCCCTCCATTGTGATGCTCCCTATGAGGGGCTCGCTTTATTCAGAAATACTGTACGCTTGGGATGTACACACAGCTCATTTAATGTTTTTGTATTTTTTACTTGGATAACTTTATGTAAGACTTGAGAAGACTTAAATCACAGTAAAATGAAAACACTGCCTCGGACGATATTTAGTGTTGTTGACTAAACATGATTTTTTCTGAGTAAAACACAAACACTCGCTAAATGTGTTTTCAAAAAATACTAACTTTATAAGACAATTTAACGGTTGAAATCACTTATGCTGTCCTTACACAAACGTTTTTGAAGAGACAGACCCATTCAGGATTAAACCCGGCAGGCTACTACTAGGAAGTGCTCAGCTATTAGATAGAACTGAGAAGGTTGAAATCTGAGCCCTAATCTTTATATTTCTTCAAATTTCAGTTATCCAGTTGAACACTGCAATGTGTCCGTTTATGGTGTTCTGTGGTGTGATGGCTATAATTGACCTAAATAAAAGCAAGTGTTTTTATAAATTCAATTCCAAGGTAAAAAACAATATTGCTATTCAGTTAGCACTAGCTTCAAGATCAGTCATGTGTAGGGAGAAATGCCTTTTAAGTAAGTTCACTCTGATGCTCTTCTTTACTGTTGTAATGATGTAAAATACAGTTTTATATGGGAAACACACTTTGGGAAGGTTATACCTAGTCCCATCAGACATATCATAGCATATCTTCTGGAAGTTCTGGGGATCATCCAGATGGACTGTGAACACTCACCATAGCGGAGACATGTGAGGCCTTCAGCTCTTTGAATGTTTTGGTGTCTTTTTGATGTCTTGTGTGAGTTGTCATTGTGCTCATGTGGTAATGTTTAAAGTGTTTTCCTGAAAAGGCTCTTCACTTTTAACTAGTTAGCTTTCACTTTGGGTCACAGATCTTTCAATTGTTTACTCTAACAGGAACTAACAAAACCTGACAAACCACCGATGGTTGAGTAGGATGAGAATGATCCATCTAAGGTTTTTCTAGCTCTATAGTGGTGCTTTGTTTGAAGGGTGATCCTCTTTCTGCAGAGGATTTGCTGTCGTGACTCATTCTGATACCATTTGCTTTTCTTATATTTCTATTCTTTGTTTTTACACTGCCTGTCCCATGTCCCATAAAGAGATCAGTTATAACTCTGAGTTAAGTATGTGATTGTAGTAAAAGTGATATTCTTGGAATAAGACAGTATTTGGTATTGAGGTATTCTTCAGGTCAGTAGACCAGAGTTAGGCAGTCACAAAGAGCCAGTCTGGTCAGTCTTGTATTTGCAAATAGCTAATCTTCAAGAAGTGAGTGTTTTTCTCAGAAAGCTTTTAAACAGAGTGAACAGGACCTGAGAGAAGACTCTGAAGCATCTGCAGAGTCAATTTCTGTTTATCCATACCTGTTTTCCTGCTGGTTCACGTCTTGAGAAAAAAATACTTCTTAAAATAAGAAGGAGGGGTGGGGTTAATATCATAGTTCAATACTACCCCCTCACATACACATGCACACACTGCACTGCATCCCTAGCCCTTCTATTCAAACCCCCTTGATTTAAACGTTTTGTAGTTAACAGCTTAAAACATTCCAAATAATTCGAAGTATTCGTCAAAATAATTTAGTTGCCCATGTGAGGCTGATGCCAGAAAATTCTTTCTGCACAATGAGAATTTTTCAGCTCTGCTAGAACACACCCACCCACGCTCACTCAAGGTTGAAGATGTGTCAGCACATTCCATTCTTTCTATTTGTTTATTTCATTTTTGTCTGATAAAGTTCAGCTCACCAGAGTAGGTGAATAGTGTCAGAAACTAGCCCCTTGTACAGAAAGACCACAAAGTTACTGTGAGTGCATTGTTTGGAATTTTGAACATTAGCTAATGACAAATCAAACTGCTCACATGACAAGTCAAATGTCTCTAACAACCAAAAATTGACAATTGCTCAACATACAATATGGACTGTTAAATATGAACACTAATAATCTGCCAATAATAGTGTGTTTTTGTCTTGAACACTTACTCTGGAATAGATTAGTCCCAAGTAATTTTTCTGGGATGGGGTGAAGCATCAACTTTTGGTGGAACCTGAGGAGAAAGGGTTCAAGTTAGTAAAGTAGCTCCATCAGGGTTAGATCTCTGCTTCGACTAGTACTGATCTGAGCAGAAGACACTGAATCAATCACATCCACACCACTCATGTGTTTTCTTCTAGTATAAACGAACATCTTCTAAACATTTTTGTGAGCTGTTGTTTTTGGACATTCTTGGGAACGTTGATTCTTATTTCCACTTGGCCTTGGCACTGTAGTTTACCTCAAACTATTTATCTTGTTCCTGCTAAGTAAACTAAACCAACACTGGGAACCAGTGAATGTGCAAGTGAAGTTTGCAAGAAAGCATTTGTGACTTAGTCTAACCTGAATGAGAACAAGAGCTCTTAGTGGTTAATTCCGAATGTGCTGTATGAATAGGTAAAGCAATCCAAGTGATGAGGGAATTAACATTTGACTACATGCATTTAAATGTAAACAGTTTTTAAGTACTCAGCAACTTGGTATTTTTACACTTTTCATTCTTCAAGGATTTCTCATTTACATATAAGGGTTGAACGTTGATGACTTCTCTAGAGGTATAGCATTGACTTAACACAGAGAAACATCTTGTTGGTAAACTATAATAAGAAAGGAACATTAAAATAAATGAAACCAAAAGAAAATCAATGTATATCTCAGAAATCTTTTAAAAATAAGTCATGAAAATGTTCCTCACTCAACACTGTTTCAAAATGAAAACTTCTTTCTTACTGAGACTTTTTGTCTTGTATAGAGTGTGCTGTTTAGTTTCAGGCCCCTGGAGAAGCTGTTCTCCATGTTGTCTGTTCTGTCTCTGGTTTCGTGCTCCTGCATGTACTTTCATTATCATGGTTTGAGTCAATTTTGTAAGCTTTCAAACTCAAAATATCAACTGCTGGCTAGAGCACACTCCTCCAAACATGTGATTTTGCAAGCAGAGTTTCAGGAGTAGCACGTGCAGTTAATAAGCGCAGGGAGGTCTCTCTATATGGGAGTTCCACCCTTTCTTATTGAGCATTCAACAGCAAAAAAACCTTCCACCATCCCTTCACTTTAGTAAGGTTCTTTGGGCTTCAATTATTCCCCAATTCTGCTTGCGCTACTAAGGCTAAGTTCTGCAAGTGCGCCCTCGTGAAGTGATATTAAAGGTGTTCATCAGACACCTTTTAATTCAGGACTTTCTATTTCAACTGAATTCCTATTGGTGAGAATAGGAAGCATATTCTAGCAGTCAATATTGGGTTGTGTGTCTATTTATGAGGTGGAATATTGTTTTTGATACTTAGATCTATAGACTTAGATCTATAGAGTATATCATTAAACTTCTCCTTAGAAAAGGGAGATATTGGGGATTGTGAAGTGCTAAGCAATCAGATGAGGTGAGTAAGGGCAGATGAGGACAGGAAAACATGTCTCTCAATGCGTTTGATGCCACCTTGGCTTTCAGATGAGGGCAATCCCAGCAAAAGTGAAGCATCAGTTCTTTAATAAGTTGCAGCACACTGAGGACAGCTGTTCGTTTCGTCTCGTTTGTTACCACAAATGCTGCCTGGCTAATGCTAGTCTTAAATTGATCTGGCAGTCTCATTACTTTTTCAAAGCCTTTCTTTTTTGTCTTTTATCTTAAGCCTTCTTGGCTTTTCTATAAAGGCTCTGCGTTATTGCCAAAGCAAAATTCAAATAGAGTTTCAGCCTTGGCAATGAACACAAACACTTATTAAATATATTAATGCTACAGCTATGAATGAATGTGTCTTTTTTTACTGGCTTCTGTTTCCACATTTTATCATAAAGATGAGGAATCAGAATGAAATGGCTACCTCATAGCCTTATGCTAATTGTTTTGTTAGTTGTATTGCACTTCGCTTATTCTACTGTATTTATGCTGTTTGCATTGTACTTATGTTGCTGCACTAACTGCTTCATTGTACCACAGAATATTTCCTGTGCGCGCACACGCGCACGCACACACGCACACTTGGCAATAAAGCTGATTCTGATTCTGATACTATCCACCGGATAATTATGTTTTCATGAAGACATCTCATTTCTATAATGCAGTGTTTGTTGCGTGGTCTTACTCTATTTTGGTTAAAAAAAAAAAACGTTTTGTGATGCTTTGTGGGATTAATAATAGATTGTTTTATTTTTATTTTTCTCTCAGTGCACTTTAGCAGTAGCACAGTTCATATGTTTGAATACAGAAGCAGAAAAATTAGTAGAAAGTTAGCTTAATATTAACAACTTAACAGATGTAGTGCACAACTATAAATGGTTTGTTTACATATGGGTGCGAGCGTCGCTTCCGCAGAGAGCTATTCAACGAGCTAATGCAGAAGTATAAATCTGGCTTTAATCATGTGGAGCAATGGGAGCAAAACCTGCTGCATCAGTAGAAAAGCTCGTATAACGCTGCCAAGCTCCACCTGAACCATAATTTGTGCGGTTATCATGTCCACATGGAAATAAATCAGTAGTGTTTCCAAAAAAAATTAACTCTGTTAACTCGGGTTTCAAATGACTCAGATGCACCACGTAACCGTGTTAAAAAGTGTAGTTACAAAATAACCATGTACATGTGAACAGGGCCTACATTGACAACTTTACTTACCACGGTTTGGGAGGATAAGTTTACAGCGTTATCATCATATTCACATCATGGTGTCGATGGAAGAGAGCGATGGAGAGGGGGCACATTAAGGAAGTTTACATAATAACTTTGGTGTAACCACAAAATAGTTAGTGATGTAAATATTCAAAGTTGCCCAGCTTGTGGGGGCCCCAAGCAATTGACTTCTTTGTCTGTTGACTAGCAGTACCTCTGAGGGTGATTGTAGTTTTCTTTGATTCTGTGTTGTCTTAAAACACTAGTTTTTTACACTGTAGATGCTTTATTATAAAAATAAACCATATGGCCCTCACAGGCTTTGAGACAATGATTTGATCTCTAGTCAGCATTGATGTTTGTTCTATTGCAGAATGTTGGCAGTATTGATAGCAAGTATTTTAAAGGCATGTTTTACATTTTGATTGATTTTAATCAGTTAATGTTATGGTTGTTATATTGTGTGATGATTTACCTGTAGGGGTACCTCTGCTTTTTGTTGATGCAGTGACTCTGCTTACCCGTGGAATGCCCTACCACTTGGGAAGCAACATTTGGATCTGACACTCGCTTTTAAACACAGAAGAAGAACGTTTTTACATGCAAGGCATTGTGGGATATTAGAGAGGGGAGAATATATTGCTCGCAAGAAAACATCTTTCTCTGGTCAGACACCAAAAAGAGGAGCTGCTTAATGTTCTTAATTCTTAATTCATTCTTCTTCCACGTCTTCCTCTTCTCTTGTTTGGTTCCTCTTTTCGTTGTTGTTGTTCTTTGTCTTTTCTGTTGTGAGGTCGACACCAAATTTAGGTGCACCCTAAGTTGGATGTCTGACTCCTCTTCATCAGTCAGTGATGTCAAACACTAGGTGTTTCACTCAGTTGGGGTTAGGGTCCAACATCCAGTGCAGGTTGCAGAAAGACCTCTCTCATTGACACAAAAGTGTGTTGAGCGCCATCCAGCTGCTGTTTTATTCCCCAACAGCTCTCTGAGCACATCATCAAAAGAACCAAATTTCATTGATCTGGGAAAACCAAGGCATCTTGACAGGGCAGAGCTTTTTTCACTCTCGCCCGTCACTTGACCAAACGCGTGTACTCACATCTGTGTCTTTTGTTTATTCACAAAGACAAATGACAAACAAAGCTCTGCTCTGCTTAATTTTTAAATATATGTTCTGCACTATACCATATACTGTAACATTCCTTATCCCCTTGTACTATGTGAACCACATCAACTAAGATATAATATAGAATAATGTTGATGGCATCGATGATCCTGTGGTTGTTTCTGTAAGCAGTTGAAATCTGATCATTATTGATATCACGTGAGGAGATGTAGATCCAGTCGAAGGAAGAAAGACAGAAACAGAATAAAGCAAGTGTCTCATAGATCCCTGGGATATTTTAAAACCTTACGATTGTATTGATTTGGGAAATAAAGTTTGTGAACTTGAGTTGAACTTCATCTAATACTCTGAAAGTGGTGACTTAATCAAGCTCAGCCTTGAGTATGTGTCTGTGTTTTGTCTTGTGTGGGTTTAACTACAGCACACCACCTGGTGCACCTGGTCCACCCCTGTCCTCAAACGACACCTTGCTGGGGCAGTACTCTAATTCTATTGCCTCTTGTTTACTTTATGACTCAAATGGATGAATAATTGAAGTGAATCTTTATTTATATGAGACGATCAGAAGTGAGAGAGAGAGAGAGAGAGAGTCTCACTTTAAAGTCCCATGGTCCTAAGGTGAGCAGAAATGGGAGCGGTAGGCACAACTTTTGCTACTCTTTCTCGTCAAAGAGCTTGATTGAGAGCCAATGCTAGAGTAAACTTTCGATGCAGCTTCGGACAAAGTGGTTTTATCTTTTGACCCATTTTTTTTAAATAATGCCAAATTAAATGTAACTCTTTAAATACAGCATTTTATTTTTTACATATGACCAACATCGTAATATGGGGCGTGTCCTGACCCTGCATAGGTTTTTTGCTCAAAAGGCTAGGTAGTTATTAGTTAAAATAGCAATTTTTCGCAAACCACTAGGAAGCAGTGCACTGAAATTTGCCAGGCAATATCAAGTCATACTTAAAATATTATAGATCAAGTTTGGTCTTAAAATCTCAAGATGTTACGGGAACATTAAATGATTGATGAATTTATATTAGCTTTTGTCCAAAAATATTTTTTTCCAGGAGGAAATAATAGCAGCATTGTACTAAAAGCATAACTAACTTGAAGACATTTTGAAGATCACTTTGGTCATGACCACATTTACCTGCAACTCCAAAATAGAAATATAATGAATTGAACCATATAAACCAGCTGTCGGTTGCTGCAGCTAAACTGAAACTTCTGCCAAATGAGTGGATGTCTGATAAATGCTAATTTTAGTACAGCTTCTTTGATTTTGAATACATTCTTGGCTTGAATAAATGATCAACCTTCTGTTTAGTATCAGAGTAGTACAATATAATCATCAATATAATAGTGTAACTAACAAATAACTGCATGCTGACCCTATCTAAAATATTAAAGTACAATTTATTTTTTTCATCCTCCTCTGACAACTCAATGTGACACCGATGTTATCAATTGCTCTTTATGAAAGCCTTCGTATCATGGCAAAGGCTTTAGTGTTGTTATGAAAGGGTTGTTGATTCCAGAGTCTCGTTGAAAATAGTTACAAATTCATTGTCAGGTCTATGGCCTGTATGCATAAAAACTCTGCTGATTCACAGAGAATTGTACTGTGCTGTGCTTGGAAACTTGTTTATTTATTGCTTTCATATCACAAGAATCAGTTAAAATGATGACGGGTTGCTTGCGATCAAAGATTGCAGATAAACGTCTACAACTCTGCCAAGATACAACTAAAAACCAGGATAAAATACATTTGCTTCCTGATTCTGATCACACACTGCAACACAGCAGCCCCAGACGGTGCTTTTTCCTATCATGTGACTATTTTTCAGCACTGATTCATTCGTTCCTTCTATGGGTCTTTGTTTATTTTCTCATTTTTCTTCATGTGGTTCACAGACCACTGTGAAGGCAACATGACCTGAGAAAGTTATCCATGTCAAAGTTATCACTTAAAGAATGCTTTATTTTGTCATTTATTTTATTATAATTATATTAGTGATAGTTGATGTTTGTATACTTAATCAAAAATAAAAGCACAGGGAGCCACAATATTGCAGGGATTACTTTACCTCCTTGAAAAAGGAGTCTTCTTTTTAAAGCTGGACAAACACTGTGTGGGTTTTGACTAATTTTTGCCAGGATTGTTGTGTGATCATTTTGCGAATCTGCCCGAGTTTCTGCCAAATCGTGTTCAGTGTAATGATTATCACCTCGCGATAAACGCCTGATTCAAGATCGTATGGTTTCTTATAGTAATCAAACCAGATAGAAATCCTGGTCACCCCTCATGAGAGCATTGCTCCGTTGAAGCAGCTTCACGAGCTGATTTAACTCAACATGATTGTCAAAGTACATGTTTAAGATAAATGTTATGGCAAAGTTATTGGCTTATTCGTTAACTTTAGTTAATGTTATTTTTCTTAACTTTAGTTCCAGTTGTAGTACTGACAGACCATACTGACCACGTCTTCTCAGTCATTTGCTTGTCCAAACACATATTTTCTTTTTTTTTTTTTTTTTTTTCTGCAAAGATAATTGTACGAATTGTAGCCAAGGCAGGTTATTGTTTTTGTTATGCATTCTCAGGTTAGCCAAACGGGTCTGCCCTACTTCTGGGTTTTTTGCTTTTCATTTCCTCAAAAAAGAGAGATGTGTAGTTTTTGGATGGGGTCACCAAATACAGTTTGGCAGGTCTGGAGCCATGCATATTTTGGTCGCAACCCTATTCAAGTATGCATACTACTCTAGAAAATAAGCAGACTACTTCAGACAAGCCAAGAAGAGCCTAATGAGTGCAACAGGCGTGTTGTATGGTGGTTGAATAAAAAATGTGCATGGCTCTGGACCTCCAGGACTATAGAGAACTGTATTTAGTTTATTCCCTTACATGCAGTGTGAGATGTTAGGTCCAATCCGAGCGTTGGGTAGTAGAACATAAATCAGGTAAAACATAAATCACATACTGTCAGCTTTTAATCCCAGAATGCTTTTGATGGTGCTTTGTAGGGTAGTTGTAGTAACAGACTCAATTTAGCCTTCTTTATAGAATCTTTTAATGGTTTGTGTAAATAAATCTGTAAGACTGTCAAGTGCTTCTCACTCTTCTGCTTATCTGAATTGTTTTCATATAAAATAAAGGTTTTGACATGTTTTCTTTGAGTGCTCATCTGGTGCTGTGGATTTCAAGGCCATTCTCTTCTGTCTTTTGTCTTCTCTCTCCTCAATCTCAAATGTTCTCATTAAACTCCTTCTCTTTATTTCTGCTCATATAGCTATTTCAGAGGATGTTGTCTGCTCTGCACACTGAGATAGATATTCAAAGATATCTACTGAAGATCCAGCCTATGGGTTCACACAGAGTCAGTCCCAGCATTGTCACAGCATCTTTGTGCGTGTGTCTTCTGGAAGCATGTGTTTAACATTAACACAATCTGACCTAAACCGTAACAGCTAGATTGATGTGAAAACTACTGTCTAATTTAAAAGAGTTTCTTCTGTTGAATTAAATAGAAAATTTACTGTAGCATACTGGGAACTAAAGGTAACGTGAGTTAGCTCAATATAATGAGAAATCATCTTTTTTGTTTTGTTTATAATGCGTATTAGGAACTAGATGAGCGTTCATATGAGCTCTTTGTTACTGTGTGGTTCTTAGACCAGCATCCCTGCTGCTACAGAGCATTATTCACTGGAGAATGTAAAGTTTGCTCAGAACAGAAAGAGGATCTCTGATTTTGAACCATCAGTGGTCAGAACTATGGCCATCAATCAAAATGGCTGAAGATTAACATTTATTTTATTCTGATATTTTCTCACATATTGCATTATTTAAGAAAAGGAAAAACACCCTTGCTTTTTTTTTAAACCCACACGATGTAAAAAATGTCCATAAAATGTTGACTTTCTAAAATTTTCCACACTTCTAATTTATTATTAATTTATTAACTATGGACACAATATACAATTATGGGTACAATTTACATCCTTTAAAAACTTGGTTAATGTATATGATATGTACTTTCAGCAGAAATTGCTCTGTTTTGTTTTGCATAAAGAGAAAAAAGTAATTCCCACACGTTAAAGCGTCAAATGATCAAATAGAAGCATATAAAAACAATCAAATAAGAAATCTCTGGCATTTTTCATGTGAATTTCAGCGATCCAAATCCACATTCAGATCTCAGCGGCAGTTGTGGTATGGTGGATAAGGAGATTGACTTGTGATTGGAAGGTCCTCGGTTCAATCCCCAGATCCACCGAGTTGAAGGTGGTGAGAGATAAAACACTTGCTCTCCTATCTTCAACAACCACAGCTATGGTGCCCTAGAGCAAAGCACTACTTTCCTGACAGCTCCCCGGGTGCCGCAACCATGGCTGCCCACTGCTCCGGGTGTGTGTTCACGATGTGTTTTTTCACTGCTGTGTGTGTACACTGGGATGGGTTAAATGGTCACTTTCAAATTCAATCTCCTTATCCAGAGATAAACTGCTGTTTAAAAGAGTGACCCATACCTGGAATTTGTGCTGTGCATTCCTGTTTCTGGTGAGTGGATCGTATACACTCCTCTTGCCCCGATTGACCTGATGAGGACTGGATTTCATAGGTCAAAAAGCTGAGTTTTGAGGACCAGATAAACATTCACCGTATTTGACTGCTGGAATTCCATGAGCCCATACATGCTGTTAGACTAGAGGAAACCCTGATGAAGCAAGGTTCAGTGTCTGAGAAGGTTATGGACTATTGAAGATTAAGTCAGGGTGAACACAAAGTTACTCTGAGTGTTGCTTAAAAAGAGGATCAGGGCCAACTTGTATATTAAAATAAATTTTATTTTGAGAATTTTATACAAAAAATTTTTAACTTAAAGGTGTGCGGTCATGCATCAAATGTTGCATTTCTGAAATTGAAATGTGGTCGCCTTTGACGAGCCAATCATTTAAAAGGACCTTGTGCATGTTTCAGCCATCCCCAAAATTATATTTTGGGATTGAATCCCTTCTAGGTAACCTCATATTGTAGAACTCATTTAAAGGTCTAGTACTTGTCTATGATATTTTTATACAGCAGCATGTATTTTGTGTGTTTACATGGTTGCATGCCATACTTACCCATCCTGCACTCCCCAATCGTGTAACCCTTTAGAACAAACACTGCAACCGTTGTGAACAAACTTATGAGCTGTGCTGCTTTCCCTTTGAATTAGTCTTGATGTTTGTATTTATTCTAATCTTGTGTCATGCTGCACGGCTGATTGCAGTGATCATGGTTAACGGTTACGCTTTAAATGAACTGTTTGTAA
This sequence comes from Danionella dracula, assembly GCA_900490495.1. Taxonomy (NCBI): domain Eukaryota; kingdom Metazoa; phylum Chordata; class Actinopteri; order Cypriniformes; family Danionidae; genus Danionella; species Danionella dracula. The sequence continues at coordinate 84,465 of UELW01000888.1, forward strand.
CCAAGATGGTTATGGTTTTCTGGAACAGATGTACTTCATTCACAGTGACTGCTTTGTGTTTACTGCATGCAGCAGAGGCAACACCGTTTGATATCAGGTCAGACCAGCCTTTGGTGGTGGTCTGTTCTGTTACAGTGACCAATCAACTTAGTAAAGAGCTGGTTTAGTTGTTTTTAAAGCTTGGTTCCTAAGTGGCTGTTTTCTTCTCTAGACCCGTGTATCACAGCAGAGTTTGTGTGATTCGAGTCCCAGTCCGTTGCCTGTGTGTGTGGATCCACTGGAGCACGGCTCTCTGGTCTCTCTGGATGCTCTGGAGGTCATGTCTGAGTGTGATGCGCCCATGGCCTTTACCCGTGGCTCCCGCTCTCGTGCCAGCCTGCCCGTGGTCAGATCCACCAATCAGACCAAAGATCGCTCACTAGGTACGTACATTGATTATCACACTGTTATCTGTGTAGCATGCTCATGTTTGTTTGTTTTTAACCAAAGCAATAGTGTTGACTGACTTGAAAGATTGAATTGCTGAATAATTCAATAAACTATGAGTCAACCTTAAAAACTATGGTATGCTTTGGACAAACTTTGGTGTTTCCCTTAGCCAGTTTAACTTTCACAGTGCATTTAACTTCTTCTGAACATTATGACCTCTGTTTAAGGCCTTTACACTTTTGCCAAAAACAAGAGCAGCAACATGTCTCTTCATACAAGCTTTCAAAACACTTTTGCAGTCACATTGTTTCATTATTCCAACATGAAATCGCTGTGATAGGTTCTTTGGGTGACAATGTTTTGTTAGCTTCATGAACGTTCTAATGTCACAATGTTCCCTTGAGTTAAAAAACAAGACAGCATATGCACATCTGTGTTTAAAAAGACCTTCTGGTATTTATAGTCTCTCTGGACATAAAACCTCTCTATACCAGTGGGGTGCACTAGATCTGTTCACACAATATAACGTTCATTTAAGTGTTTTCAACTATATCCATACTCTGGTGAGACCACTGCATATAAATTATGAAGAGATAAACATTTTTTAAGCAAAATTTTTATAAAATTAAATTTAACAATAATAATTACATTTAGTCCACTTAACAATGTAATGTTAGCAATTATATTTGCATTTTTTTATGGGCAACAACATTTTAATTTGTGTGTCCCATCAGGCTGTTGCATCAACAGTGCTCATGTTATGCTATAGGAAGTAATGAATGGGAAATAATAGTTTAAATTAATGATAAAAAAAACTATTAAGTATGTTAAAGGTTTAAACAAACGAAATGTATTAAGAATTGCACTTAACTCATTGTTGGTCACTCCGTCGACCCACAGATGAAAACGCGAGCAAAAGAGCTGCACGCTCAGTAGATCCGTTCCCATGATCTAGACGCAGATCTCATGAATACAGAGGCAGTGGAAATAGAGCGCATTGCTGAATTCATGTCAAGTAACTCTCTTTGCAACAGTAGAGAGGTTAACCAATCCACGAAACCAGACTCCAAGTGAGCTTCTGTCTTAGGATAAATACAATGAGTTTGCTTCATTTTTCATCATTAATATCACTAACATCAGAAAAGGTATTAGTGCTTCCCCCTGCAGGGCTGGGAATAGACGTCCTCAGCCTCGACTCTCAATGTGAAGCTTTAATCTAATCGACAACAAAACATTAATAGAGATGGTTCAGAGGCTTAGAACATCAACATGCAGTCTTGATACTCTACCAACAGCCTTTTTTAAAATGGTTCTTAAGAATCTAGAAAAGGACCTCTTAAAAATAAAAAACAACACCTCCTTGTGCTCCGGCTCTTTCCAAAAATCCCTTAAAACTGCAGTGGTAAAGCCACTACTGAAAAAGACAACTACAGGCCCATCTCAAATCTCCCTTTTATTAGTAAAATTATGGAATTCCTGACCCCAAATGAACATATGGATTGTTACCAGTTGGGTTTCAGAGCTCATCACAGCACAGAGACAGGACTACTGAAGATAGTCAATGACATCCCAGCTACCATTTTATCTAGCTATCTCCCCGAATGACTACAAACCCATAAACTCTCTCTATAAAAGTCTTGATGAGATTAAAAACTGGATGCAAAACAAATTTCTTCAATTAAACAAGGAAAAAACTGAAGTCATTGCATTCGGAAGCAAAAGCGAGGTTGTTAAGGTTAACACGTATCTCACTGCCAAGGGCCTAATAACTACAAATCAGGTCAGGAATTTTGGGGTGACTCTGAACTTTGATCTTAGTTTCAATAGCCACGTCAAAGCAATGACCAAATCAGTTTATTACCATTTTAGAAACATTGCAAGAATCAGATGATTTGTTACCAGACAAGATTTAGAGAAACTGATTCATGCTTTCATCTTCAGTAGGCTGGACTACTTTAACGCTCTTCTCACCGATCTTCCCAAAAAAGGCAGCGGCTCGAATTCTAACCAAAACTTGAAAGTTAGAACACATTTCTCCTTAAATCTCTTCACTCATTCTCATTCGTTTCTGCTGCTCGTAAATAAGTCCGAACATAACTTAGCACCTAAATACCTAACAGACATGATGACTCTATTCATCCACACTAAACATCAAGCTGCCTAGTATACACCCAGCTCCCAACCCAACTTTGAGACTAGATTAACGGCAATATTTTTTATCGCCCGATAAGTCTAACGTTAACACCTATAACAGCCCACCACTATTTAAAATAGATCGATTTACAGTAAATGGAAGACAAAAGCCATCTCTATATTTCAGTTCCTGTGATTGTACAAGAATTGAATATAACTGTATAGTTTTGATCCAGCCTTTTAAATCTAGGTTTTATTTTGATTACATTTCCAGGAGTGTTGTATCTGCAGTATGGAGATGACAACAAGCAGATCCGCATGCCTAATGAGATTACAAGTGTGGACACAATCAGAGCTCTGTTTGTTAGTGCCTTTCCTCATCAGCTCAACATGAAGATCCTGGAGTCTCCTAGCACTGCAATCTATGTCAAAGATGAGACCAGGAATGTCTACTATGAACTTACTGATGTCAGGTGAGCATGCTGCATGCCGGAGGTTCATCCTTCCTAAAGTTTGAATTTCCTTTTTATCTTCCTTCCTCTTTCACCATGACTCGTCTTTCCTGAATCTTCATCTCATCATTCAAGAGAGGAAATAGCCTTCGGCAAGGTTCAGAAACTCCCAGTTTCCCTTCTAGTGCATGATGTTTTTAGAACGGGTTCAGTTTGTCGAATTTTCACAACAGTCTGGGTTCAAGAAAGTCAATGTTCAAAGTTCCCTTTGAAAGGCTTTCTCATAAAGAGGCTCAGAATCCAGTTGGAAAATGCCCATTAGATAGCATTCAGTCATCTTGTGTTTATAAATAATGAAATTCTTTTCAAAAGAATGTATTGATTAGAAGTATAAAAACAAGAATAGAGTGAACAGACCGCTGGTTGTAGCTCGATCCTGTTAGGCCAGGTACCGTTTTTGACTCAAAGTGTACAAAAATCATATATCAAGTGGGATAACCAGCTGTTATTAAACTAATCATGTGCTGCAGCAGGTACCTTCTGCACCGACTGCTCGCATATGTGAAATTAGTTCAATGGTGATCATGTAAAGTAAAGTAAACAAATGAAACCGGTTTGGGGATTCAGTGTAGGTGTTTGCTCACATGTGCTCAATGCATTTCTGTCTCTCTGGGCTCCACATACAATCATAAGAACTGGAAAAACCCAATGCAGAAGTTCACAGGGCAGGGCACAAAAGCAGCAGGGACAGAGTCAGGTCTAACTATTATAAAACAGTTTTGGCTTACTTATCTACCCTCAAACGAGAGGGAGCTGAAGATCGAGCTCCTTCCATTAGTGAGAGAATCAGAGAGGCTCCAACAGGTAAACTGCACGATAGCGATAGACCACTCTATTACTGTTAAAATCTTATTTGGTGCTCAAGTAAACCTACAACAATTTCAACCTCTATCACTTGTAGCATGAAAGAAGTTGTTTACTATAGATGTTTAATCAAGTAGATATTTCCTACACTGAATTTTACTGCTGACCCAAACAATGTAATTGATCACAAATGTAAGTAAGGAATCATTCGATCTTCAGCGAGTGTGGGTTTAATCATTGACTCTTTTCTCAGAACTCCAGCAGTGACTCATTCAAATACAGTGCTGTAGACAGAAGGGTCCTCATATATTTCCATAGTGATGTAACACGTACTTTGAAACAAGTCTTTTATCAATGCTATAAATCTGACTTATGCCCTGCTGACCACATATCAAACTTCACAAGCTCGTGTTACTTTACACTTTTAGATTTCACATGAAATAGATTACGGACGTACAGAAAAATAACAATCTGGAGATCTTAGCAGACAGCAGATTCGGCTCAATGTGAGATTAGTTCATTATTCGGGCATCTGCAGGGAATTCAAAGTCTAGACACTGAAGGATCCTCGTCCACCATGGATTTTATCAAGAAGGATCACAAGGGTGCGTCTCGATCTCCAGCTTCAGGTTCACCCGTGTCTCTCAGTGAAGGGCTCCACTCCTGCGCTTCCATTGACCCCTGTCACTGGCACTCTCCTCTCTCTCGTGTTGATATCCCATTAGTGCACCCAGTGGTAGCAGAGCTCAGGGGCCATCCTGCAGGAGCCCGTGTGAGGCCTCGTTCAGATGGTGAATTTTGGGCTGCTTTTCTAACCCCTGTGGATTTCTCTCCACGCAGGAGCATCGCGGATCACTCTTGCCTGAAAGTGTACCACAAAGACCCAGCACAAGCCTTCAGCCACGGACCCCGGCCAAGCAATGGAGATACAAGGGTGAGTGACATGCTTATGTTTGGCTGCTTCAAATAATTACTAGACAGCAGACATTGTTCTATTTGATGTTCATCTACATCCAATTTTGTTGCATTTAATTTCAATGCAAAGCAGTTGAAATTGGTTAAGTAAACAGGCTACTTCAGACTGCACCCCAAAGTGACTCAAATCAGATTTTTGTATGCCCATATGTAAACTTCATTGGATATTTTGACAGTCTGAACAGCTCTATTGTGATTTTTTTATAATCTGACCTTGCCAACTTTTTTCTGTTAGTTTTGCATCATTTAGCCCAACTTAAGCATGCTTTATCACTGTAAAAGACAGAATTTTACACTGTAATTTAACTATTAGAGGTAGATGCTGAGAGAGTAATTTAAAGCTTTAAGTTACAGTTATTATCCCAGGGCTTCTCAACTAGTTCACTTATGCACATATTCTGTAATGTTTGTTTTTTTCTGTCTTAATCTTTTTCTTAATACTATTTAGTACTTATTAAGTCAGTTTTGATCAGATATGTATGCCAACAAAGCCTTAACGGTTCCCCAGTTTAATGTTTACATCCAATTTGTTGTGCGTTCTAGATAATGACTTTCTTCTTCTGTGCATGTGTGTTATGTTGTAGCTGCGCTTTGTTCTCACAGAATACAGATTTTTTTTGTGCTGTCTAATTTGGGATTTCCATTCATTATAAAAGATAACAAGATAAGACGCTAGAAAAATACTATTCTTGTAAAACCTTTTATGATGTGCTTTGTTGATAGATTGTACATCTGTACTTAAAATGTAATATACCAGGTTGTAAGAACAACAAACAGAATATAATCTACAGCTACTGGAAACAGTCAAAATGAGAAATGTTATATAGGGAAGTTTTTTAAAATTTAATTAAAAAAATAAATAAATAAATAAGTATAGAATATAAATAGAATAATTGGCAATAACCCATGCAATAATTAGGAATTGTGATGTCAAGATTGGTTTAATAATTGACTATCAATGCATCTAGAGTCAATGCATCATTGAGCAGTTTTTGTTTACAGTAAAATATGATATACGTGATAAGTAATAGCTATCTACACTGAAATAGCCATGAAGTGTCATCAACTGTTTTAATGACTAACAACAGATATCTTTATGAACTTTATTAAATAGATCAACAATTGAGCTTCTTTTAATATATGAGTTGGCTGATTCCACTTATTTTAATGGGAACTGCTGAAGTTGTTTATTTTTGGTGTTGTTATTTTTTGTGTGGCAGAGCTTTACCACAGCGCGGCTCTTGTCTAGGGCAGTTGAACCCTTGACTATACAAAAGCTAAAATGAGACCAGAGAATCCCAAATCTTAATTCCTTTAGATGAAAAAACACTATACATGAAAAGCTTTTACACAATATCGATGCCTAACTTTTAATAATCAGAATCGGCCCAGACCACACTACGATTGATCGTTTAACCCACCTAGTCATATTTTTTTCAGGCTAATGTTTTCCAGTTGTTTCAAATTGCTGAATGTTTTGAGATTTGAAAATGTTCAGAATGAAGGCAAGAAAATGTTTTATTTTTGTTACGTAATCCTCATTTACTCATTGTGACCCTGAAACCAGAACGCTTCTTGTCTGCAATGATAAGCAAATTTTGAATAAAGGATGAACTCAGGGCCTTATAGAACTAGCAGGCCCCGCCTCATCCTCCCCTCCTCTCATCGTCTGTCTCCAGAGGTCCCTCTGCTCTTCACAGTTACACCCTCCTTCTTCTCGGCCACCCCATTCCAGTCCTTTCATGTTCCCTTTCGTCCAACATCCCTATTTTCAGGGGAATTGGATCATGATTGAAGCTGTGAGTGAAGCAGTGAATAGAAAGGCTTTTGGGGTCCTTTTCCTCCCATAATCCCCTTCTAATCTCTGCCCATGCCAAGTCTGTTTGTTTGGCATTGATGCAACGGAAATGAGATCACAAGGATTTCAAAGTCTCTGTGTTTCCCCAAATTTAACAAGGTAGCCCAGACTTTTGTCTGTGATAATCCCTAGTTTGGCTTTGACCAACTCGTTCAGATAATATGCATTTGATAAGAGCTTTAGAGGTTCCCCTGAAGGGACAGTGTTAAAATTACCAGAGCTGGAGCTCTGGGCTCACTGTAAAGAGGTTTGATAAGTTGTCAAAAATCTGCCACAAGTGGAAATTAGAGAAAGACCTCACACTACTGTAATTGAGTACTTTTTTGTGTATTTCTACTTATTGAAATGTGTACATTTATTTGAGTGCATTTTTATTTCAAGTAAAGTGCTTTTTTCATTATATTCTTTACTTGAGCAAAAAAAACTATGTATGTATTTACTAACGATCCAATTTAAAAAAAGTGAAGAAAATGTCACCTAAATACATAGGTTATGTTGCAGAAAAGAAGTACTAAACCCAGCCACATGTGAGCAGATTTCGCTTTCTGTGTTTAAGAGGCCAGTTTGATTTAAAGAATGAGACATTCATCGGCTATATGCTGCTGCAAAAGCTCTGTCTATAAGATAAGCTTGTATTGTCCTCTATTTCATTAAATGAATGTTTTGAATGAAAATGTTATATTACAATTGTTCTTAAGGCCTTCATACAGAAAAGTGAAGCAGGTCTGAAAACTAGAGTTTTAGCTTCTGTACCAAACGTTGCAACTCTACATGCTCCATCTGTTTTCTTTTCATAAAGTATATGTTTTTATGAAATTCTTTGTATTTGCAGAAGAGTTAGCAAAGATGTCATTATAATCTCAAGATGCAAATTCATATACTTAATATACATATTCAATATATAATCCATGGTGTCCTAATTTGTGAATGAAATATTTGTCTTTTTGTGCCAATAAGTCACATTATTCATAATCTACAAAGATAAGGGCATGTTTGTAATAATTATTAACGGGCAGTATAATTTTTAAAACATGTAATAATAATACTTAAACAGCAGAGATGACTCCAATGTATAAACAATAACTCAGTACTCAAGTACTTTGAGTACATTTTTCATTACCTACTATTTACTTCTACTTGAGTAGATTTTTAAACGTGCAACTGTACTTTTACTAGAGTACATCATTTGCAGAATCTTTCCACCCCTGAAAGTGTAGGAAAGTTTTCCTAATGTCTGCGCAGTATTTACTGTCCCAGTCTAAAAACTGAATTTACTGCACTCTGTATAGGAATTTATTAACATATTCAACGAGAAAATTTTTGCACTGTAGTGTTCTCCGTCAGAGGAGTGGGATGTTTACATAGACCAAGCTCTCAGGAAGTGTTTGTGTGGCATGTAGTAAAAGTGAAGTTACTTACCCACTTCTGTCTGACCATGTGTTAGGTCTTGGATCGACCTCAGCTTCAGGTGCAGATGAGAATGATATCAGTCTGGTGAATAATTCAATAGTCAGCGGGAAATTTTAGCTTGCTTCATAGGAGGGCTGAAATAAGATGAGCGGGCCGCTGTTCCATCGTCCCCGTTCTTGCGTAACCGCTCTAAGTTTCACACAAGCCCTCACATGCTTTACCGGGTGACTCACACTCTGCTTATTTTGATGCCTGAAATCACACAAGCATGACATAGCAACCACCAGAAGAACTTTATTTGAACTACTGCTAAGTAAACAAGGATCTTGACTCAGGAGGTGTAGTAGAGGGGTTTTCTGCTGGGGCAGCACATTCATGGTTAGCTCTAGTACTGCTTACCCAGCGAGCTCCTAAATCAGGTTTTTAATCCTCTTCATCTTTCTCAAACCTAAAATCAAATACTTGAACATCTGTGTCAATAATGTACTCATCGTTAAAGGGAATGGTGAGTGTGTGCAGCTGGTCTTAACAATATAGCATGTTTGACTTTATTTATAATCATATCAGAAGTGCAGGTAATATGTTTCTGTCTAGGTTCAGTCCAGGAATAAGAATATTTAATCAAATATTAGATATTAAACACATTTTTAACAAATAAGGCTAATGTGATCTGACATCTGAAATGAATACAATACTTGACCTACTTAACCTAATTGAGTACTTAACCTAGTTACATACAATCAGAAATCACCCGTATCATTGTTGGGAAAATGAAGTCCCAACACTCTGAAGCAGACATCCGTGAACATGCCCCATATCTCTAGGAAAGCTGAGATGTATCAGTGTGCTGAGGCGTTATCTTTCGATAATGTTACAAACTGAGACACTCACTTTATGTTTTCTGGACTATTTGAGATGAGCTATGGCAGGGTCAACTCCAAACTGCATATAGATAAAAAATAAGTAGCAGGGAGGATGTATATCTGACAGCAGAGTTTTTCTGTTTCTGTTTGTTTGGTTTTTAAAAATAGAGCTGGAGCACACATAAAGGCTAGAACTAATAGACACAAATAATGGCTTAAGGAAGCGATGGGACAGGGTATTTATCATGTTTGTGTCTGAAGCTATTACTGTGAGCGAATAAGCATACTATTGGTCAAGAAGAGTCTTTTTCTTTTAGTTATTTCAATTGTAGCTCCAAAATTGCATACAGCACTATGGAAAAAAATAATTGAACGAGACTTGAATAGGATCGCATATGATGATGGGATAGCAAAAGTTCCCGTCTAAACGTGCAATTTTGGATCCTGCTTAGTTGAAAGTTGAGCTGAATTCAACATTTACCTGCGGTTACCACATTCTCGGCCATGCAGTGCTCATCAGAGCTCTCAAAAGTTAATCTGACCGAATCTAGCTTAACTAACTGTTGTTCCAGCAGAGAACAGATCCACATCCAAAACGTCTCTGGCTGATAATAGAGAAGGTTGCTCACTGTACAGAGCCTCAGTTACCTGCTAATATGAACCAGGCTTAGATAGCAGCTCTCTGAACTCGATGTCTTTTTCTGAAAGTCTGCTCTCACCGAACCAGATGTTTTGACTGAGGCTTGATCCAGCCACAATTTTCTCTCTTTCAAACAATCGCTCTAATGTGTTTACTTAACCCTTTATACGCCACCTCTGTATAAAGAGCCCAACCACAAGTGTTACAACCCTTATAAGCCTTCAATAAAAAATATGGAGAAATGTATAGATGAAGAAAAAAGAAAAGTAGTTGGAAAGTAGTTTGATGGGCTTTGGTCCAAAATCAGACCTATGCTGCATTCCAATCCGAATACTTAATACAAAGTACAGCAGGGTTGCAACTAAAATGTGCTGAGCTGCAGTCCTCCAGGACCAGGATTGGGGAACCCTGCTTTATAGTATGTAAGAGGAGAGTGCACAATCTGGGACACACAAAAACGTCAGGCGACTGAAGAAGTTGTGAACACGTCATTACATATGACGTGCAAGATTTTAACTCCTTCTTTCTCATTCCTTCATTAAAATATTCTAGTTGTAGATATAACTCTCTCTATATTGATATTAATTATTTCTGTACTTTTTCTTTGAATCATATTACAGAGAGCTCTTGCTTGTTTGGTCCAAGAGATAACTTCTACCGCTCAGCCTATATCAGAATATGAACATTCATTGATCGGCACTTTAGAATCTAACTTGAAAAATTACACATTACACCGCTCTGATACTTTGTTATGTATACTTTGGTTTGGGACTCACTAATTCTCATTTTACACCCATAAAAGTGTGGATAGTGCACCAATGTGGACGTAGTACAAAAATTGCTTCTCCTATCTTTGATTTCTTTACTTTGAGGGCTTCTTGTCTTATGCCAGCATTCTTCTGGTAACTTCACTGCCTTTTAAGGTAATGAAAGAAGGAAATGGAGAGGTTAAAATTCAGACCAAGAACGGTTATAAACTCCACATGAAGCATAAAATCTTGTGTCAAGCTTTAAATGTTTCCTTTAACATCTGCTGTACATCCAGCATCGGCAGATGGTATTTAATGATGGCTTTAATTTTTGGAACAAGGCAGATGATCTTCTATTCATTCCAGTAACATCATGGGAATTAACTTTTAATTGAAGATAAAATATGTAAAAAAAAATATGGATTTTTACTTTATTTTTAATGCCCTATCAGAAAGATCATCATTAACCCCAAAAATCATTGTTTTGTCTTTAATTATTTACCCATGTGTTGTTAGTTAAAACTTATAATAAATAAACACTTTCTATGTTGATAACATTTATTTATGTGAGTCTTTTTTAAACATAAGGCGTATTATGGAGAGTGCTTGATTCTTTGGGTCCCACAGAAAACTCCTTCCACCTGAGCGCAGGGGATTGTGGGTAATATCAGCTGTTTGAGCATTCATCAGTTTGCGCTTCAGACTCAAACCAGAAAAAGTACTCATTCGGGCACTGCTCGGATACTTTTTTTTATGTACACTACGGTTTGGGACACCCTAGTTCTCATCTCTCACCCATATAAGTGTGAATATTGTGCGTAGCTATGGTCTTTTGTTGTTTTTTTACCTTTCCCTGCCCTTCTCATTTTCTAGTAACAGCTTTCAATTAGTTCACCTGGGTTTCCCTAATTATATTTGATTGGTTCACCTTTATAGGCTTCCCTCAGTTTCCTCTTCCTTGCGGTACATTAATCATTATCTGTGCTTTGTTCCGGGTGTGCTGTTTTTGCTTGTAAGTTTTTTTTAGTAGCTTTTTTGCTGTTACTGAGGCTTCCTGATTTTTCCAGTCTTTAGTTTGTATATTGTTAATTGTTTTCCCCCTCGTGGTTTTTGATGTGTTTGGCCTACTTTCCCTAGGCTTGTTATTTGTTTCTTTAATAAACTAGTTAAAAACTAAACTGTCATGCAATTGAGTTTCGCATTCTTCTTTTGGAGCGACACAGTGGCACAATGGGTAGCACGGTCGTCTCACAGCAAGAAGGTCGCTGGTTTGGTTGGCATTTCTGTGTGGAGTTTGCATGTTCTCCCCGTGATCACGTGGGTTTACTCCGGGTGCTCCGGTTTTCCCCACAAGTCCAAAGACATGCGGTATAAGTGAATTGAGAAAAAAAAAACAATTGTCCATAGAGTATGAGTGTGAGTGAGTGTTTGTGTGAATGTTTCCCAGCAATGGGTTGCGGCTGGAAGGGCATCCGCCACGTAAAACATGTGCCAGAGAGTTGGCAGTTCATTCCGCTGTGGCGACCCCAAAAGGGAAGAAAGCCAACATGAATATGGATGGATGGATGGATTCTTCTTTTGGCCACGGTGGCCTGACACCAGACTAGTTATCCAAAGATATACTCAAGTAAACCAAGTAATTGCAATTGCTCTTCTGTGCATCATCAAAAAATCAGTTTTTCACAGGTTTAACTTGTGACTTTTTTGTGACACCCATCATCCTCTGTTCAAAGGAGCTACCAGAAAATAGAGAATATGAGCAAGGTGCAGGGTTCTCACTGTGGGGTTCTGAGAAGAGGAGTTGTGAGCTCAGGTTGACTGGATTGGATTGAATGCAGCTCTGCTAAAAAAAGATTGATTTAATTTATTTTGCTCCTCTCAGAACCCAGCGATGGGTTGTCCCTGGAAGTTGGACATAAGGAAAGCTGCACAAACATTGAATGATTTATCTTCATTAAGAGAATTCAGCACTACAGGCATTTGTTGTAGCAGCCTGCTGGTGTCCTGGGGCAGATAGAGATCGGGGAGTTTTACCTGTTCTGGGTGTTGCCTGTGCTCAGAAGCACACTGCACAAAGCTCTCATTGTTTCCCACAAACAGAGGCAAGGCTATACTGTCAACAAACAACCTGATTTTTCATACTTCTATTATTTTACCAAGCTCTTCGGCTTGAAGGAATGTGTGCCCTCTGATAAGTTTCATTTTCGACGATGCATGTATCAGACAGTGAGGCACACCACCAGTGACAGCAGGGGGTCTTACTGTGATATGTGGAGATATATATATATATATATATATATATATATATATATATATATATATATATATATATATATATATATATATATATATATATATATATATATATATATATATATATATATATATATATATATATATATATATAGGAATTGTTTCAATCAAATGCATTTTTAACAATTTTCCTATGTTTAGTACTCATAGTAATTGATTAATTTTCTTGTATTTATAGAGGAGGATAAATATGTATGGGTTAGAAAAGTGTTCTGCTTTTTGAAACAGGGTTTAGTTTAACACATAATGATAATATATTAAAATATGTTATGATATAATATAATACTATTAATCAGGCTTTCATCAACGTTTATTTGCTTCGTTGTTGTTTAGTTTTTTTCATATTCTATATGCTGAGAACAACGAATGCTTGTAGATTCAGTCCAAACCTGTTTTCCTTCTCACTGATATCCATTTGTTTGTGAAATCATATGGCTTTACCTGTCGCTCCTCATACAGTAGTCTAGAGGCTCACATCAAAGATTGTATGATCTCCTCAATGCGTAAAGTTCTGCTTCTGAAGCTGTTCAGACCTCACACATCTTCAACTTTGAAACATCGTAATTTTTTCTTTTTCTTGGTCTTTGTGGATGTATTTTATAAAATGTGGGATTTTTGTTTTACTTTATTTGTAGTTCCTACTCATAAAAATTATCATCTCAAAAATCTTTGTTTTGTATATACTTATTTACCCCTGTGTCATTTCAAACTCATCAGAAAATTTCTCAAAACTGGATGCAGGGGGCTGCTCCATAGACACAATTATATACAGGAAGTGCATTCAGCAGCTAACTTCAGAATACATTTTTTTTGCAAACAGTTTTCAGCTTTTCAACTTTTATTTTTCATATTGCTCAAAAGTACACGGTGCGATTCATTAACATATTCACCTCTTCATTTTCACCCCAGTGGTTGAAATCACAAAACCCCAGACTTTTTATTTGATAGGTGTTCTGGTGATTAGTCGGCCCTGGGGACCCTCTTGGGTGGTCAGGTCAGATGGGGCTGCCATGCATGCTGTTTGAAAGCAGCCCAGATTACATGCTGCTCTGGATTTAGTGGAGCACAATGACATATTATTAGAAGTAAGCTGAAAAAGATCTGCAGCACCATGATCTCAATGTTTCTTTTTTGAGGTCTTGTCATTCTAGAGATGGACATACAAAACACATTTCTCACTTCTCTGACTTTTTCTTTTAAATTTTTTTTAATTCCAGATACTTCTGTTCCTAGAATGACAAAAATCACTTCAATAAATGATGAAACCTGCCTTTGTAAAGGCGCTGTATTTTGTTTTACAAAGGTGCCTGTATTGTTATACAAAGAAGCCCAAGAAAAGCTTGTTTGGATTGACTTGGCATAGGAGCTGCATGATTCTGGATAAAGTGAGAATCACAATTTTTTTTTGCTCAGAATAAAGATCATGGTTCTTTTACGATTCTGTTTTTTTATGTTTATTTTAATATATTAATATTAACCTTTTACATTAGGTTATCCAACACTAATAAAATAAGACATATTACTCTTTGCTTGAATGTAAAGAAATGTGATTAAAAATAATGTAATGATTCAAAGAAAGAAATCACCATTAAACACAAAGAATAGACATATCAAGGTATTATGTTAGAGTAAAGTGAATTAAAGATTATTAGCTAAAAACACTAAACTATCACGTATGGTTCTGTTGCTCTGGTGGTCCATAAATCTGAAGTTGTTGCATAATTGTGTACGTCTCTCAATTCTGTCTCAACTGTTTCACAACATTTTTTATTTAGAGCAGGAATTGAGATGTGTGAAAATCAAGGGTTTGAATGAGTTTTTTTAAACCCATCGAGATCGCGATCTTTTTTACAATTAATTGTGCAGCTCAACTTGGCAGGTAACAAAACAAAATTGTTGCCAATTAACAGGGGCTATCAAATGATTAACGAAGTGTAATGCAAATCTTGTCTTTAATCCCTCTACCCAAGTTGTTCCAACCTATAACTGTTTGATTTTCCTTGACACGGTTTTAGCTTAGACAACATTACTACAAAGACAACCAAATATGTAAATATTTCAAGGTCCTATAAAAAAGTTAAACATTCAAATATGACTTTTATGAAGCAATACGTTTTTGCAAATAAAGCAAAATAATGGCTTTTGTCACTTTGTGTTTTGATATTTAATTAAAGATGTTTTCATTCTTTCCTTGGCCTTGACAATATCTACCTAGTGATGACAAAAGTATTAATACTGTTAATTTGGCGCCTTTTTTTTACAAATAGGTGTGGTGAGAGGAACTGCGATATACTGAGTTACTATTAATACAGTCATTAATAGTGACTCCTGTAGATTGATTGCTAAAGTTATATTCGTTAGTTATAAAATCTAACATTAATATGTACAACATACCATTTTATTTTTATTTTTCAAGCAAATGTTTGGATTTGGCAGTAGGTTTTGATCTATAGTTTCATTCTAATTCAATATACATGGCTACGTTCAGACTGCAGCCCAAGGTGACCTAAATTCGATTTTGCCCATATGTGAACCAATGTCTAATATTTTCATGACAATTTGAAAAGCTTGATTCAGATTTTTCCAAATCCAAACCAGGTTGGTTTCATGTGAGCTACTGAATCTGACAATTTTTTTCCAATGCAACCTCAGTCTGGACAGCCAGGACGCATTTATCGACATTACAGGATGGATACAAGTTTCATATTGTGAAAGAGCACACAAAAAAAATCTGATTTTATTAACCATGTTTTCATAGGAAGGTTTGAACTCTGGAAGTTTTTAAATGAGTGTGCTTGTGAAAATGTTAATGCCTGTCGGAAAAAAAAAAGTTTTAAGTGTGTAATGAGGAATTTTAAAACATGAATACATTAATAATTGTAAAAATAAAGCTGACTTCTTTGCAGTTATTTTTAGATTGTACAGGTTGACAATGATTTTTTTTCTTATTAACTCATAAATGAAAATCTTTTGTATGTTGTGCAGGTTCACAGAGAGATTATCTATGCTGGACGGGATGGTCACCCACTCCGCCAACCGCCCATGGGTCCCCCTCCCCCCCACCTGCAGGGCTCAATGTCCCCCTCCAGCCCTAATGCAATGCCCCATTCTCCATCTCGTATACCCTTTGGCCCACGCTCCTCAGGTGGTGGGGTTCCCACAATTCCACGTGAGCGTGTTGGTCACAATCTTCCTTCCCCTGCACGGGCATCATCCCCATCCCCTAGTGCCATCTTGGAGCGGCGTGATGTCAAACCTGATGAGGACGTATCTGCAAAGAGCATGTCACTACCTGCTCGAACAGAAAGTCATTATGCTGACCCTTATATGCTACATCACCACGCCCCGCCTCCAGATGTGGTAGACCATGCATATCATCGTGCCACTATGCGCTCTTATAGTACCCCTGGCATTCCAATAGAAGCACCTGATCATCATCCTCTGTTCAGACAAAAAAGCAGAAATTCTCAACTGGGCTCAAAAACCCCACCCCCTTCGCCCCATCGAGGGGAGATGAGATTGGTTGACATGCAAACAGTCCAACCACAGAGCTCCATGACTCTTGAAAGGGCTTCAACGGTCAGACAATCGTTTCGGAAAGAGGCTCCTGTGGATGCAAACAGCATGGTAAAGGCGAGAGCGGGAATTGACTCTCCTGCCACCCCAGATCTTCAGCTTCACAATCCTCTGATAACCCCGGTAGACCCTCAGACACGGTCAGTCCCCATTTTAGTGATTAAACTTATTATTCGGAGCATGAAATTAACAACCGTTGTACCTCATGTAATACATCACTGGTCAAACGTTTGGAATCACAATTATTATTCTCCAACTTTAGTGAGCAAAAATGGACAAGAATATGACTTTAAGAGCAAGGCATTAGTTAAATGTAAAATATTAAATCAAACAATCTCTTTGCATATAAACTGTTATAGTTCTTAAGATAATCAGAGGAATATAAAAATAGACGGGTTTGTTGGAATCTTACTCTGTATCGCACCCTCAAGCCATTATCAGGTGAATGGGGTTCAGACCCAGAGACTGTTCATTTGATAGCAGTCAGAACCCCATTTCATATGTTTTAAACTTGGAGTGAAATATTTAAGTGATTCTAAACATTTGACTGGCCCTTTATTAGCTGTTTGTCATTGTCACCCTCTGCATCATGCCATTTCCTAACAGCATCCCAATACATGAAGAGTGTCTTGTCTAAATACTAGCAGATGTTACTTTTTAATGGGTACCAGGAGCATAAATCAGACATCAGACTAGTTTAGATGCTTTTTGAGTTCTTTGTAACATAAATCAACAGAAATCAATTAGTGTATTGTCTTTTACTAATGTAATGTACCCCGAAGCTTTTAAGAATACAGGAATAGGATATAACCTTTTATTAAACTTTTTTGTTGAAAAAACTTACATGCTAAATGTTCAAAATAGTAGTGGATGATAGGTGTTTCAACCCATTATTACGCACTGTAATTTCCACTTAACACTATAGATTGAAGAGATTAATAAATAAATAATACATCAACCACACAATATTCAACAGGATTGATGCAGAAAGTGGTCAGAGAAGGTGGCTCCATCATTTTCAACATGAACTAAAAATACCCACTTCATGAGTCAACACTTAGGAAATTAGTCTTAGTGGTGCAAGCATGAGTGGAGGGGAAAACAATGGAATGTGGAAGGATGTGTTTGAGAGGTAGAAGCTGCCTGATTAGACCTTGACTAGAGATTTCCCATTGTACGATTGTCTACATTGTGCACCAAGGAGAGCTTGGCGATTAAAAAAAGGTAGAAAAAAATGTGGTTAATGTTGCTATAAAAGGCTGAAAATTGATTTTCCGGGTTTACATTGATTTAGCCCAGCAAGCTTCCTTTGTTCTGCAATGTTTCTTTAGTAATTCTAATGTAGTAAATACAGCTAATAACAACACTGTGGGTACGGAGTAAACTAAAAAAACTTTTTTTGAGCAGAGGCAAATTCTTCTTTTTTAGGAAAAGTTATTTATTCTATAATGAGCGATGTAAGTTCACATTTTGCACTTTACAAATACTGGAAGTTGTATTATGTTGATTTATTTAACTATAATAGTCAAAAAGTAAATGTTGAAAGTTTGCACTTTATTAATCACAAAAATGTTAAGAAAACAAGTCTGGCATGTGCAGTTGTAGTACAAATAATACTTTCTTAAGTCGTTATATTATTTTGGTTTAAAAAATGCTCTCCTACTACAGGGCCTTATGTGTATTATTGAGTTACAAGAAAAAATAAATTCTAATTTTGTTAAAAATAATAGTAATCAAAATCGCCTAGCAAGTTCAAGTAACAATCAGCAAGTTTCTCCATCAGTTGCCCCTTAAAGTGATATTCCACCCCAAAAGTGAAAATTTCATCATTAATCACATTAAATTCAAATTTTGAGGTATTTTGTGAAGAATCCAGTAGGTCTGTGGCTGTGCCATTTCACCATTTCAATACCACAAAAGGCAAAAGGGTAGAAGCTAATGAAATAAAATAATTAATAAAAGAATTAAAAAAGTATAATTAAATTAAAGCTTAATTTCACATTATTGTTTCCTCATCTTCGCTGACACTTGCGGTATTAAATTCCAGACATCAGCTGGAGACATTTTATGGTGTTTTTCTAAGGCATGCCTGTTTAATGAAGCATTAGTATGGTTGTCACAGACCTCCTAGATAAAATATCTAAATCTGTTCAAAGTAGGTCCAGAATGACAAGGGGGTAAGTGGTTGATGACTAAAGCTTCATCTGTTTGACCCTTAACGCACAAGCCCATCAGCAGTTTATAACTAATAATCATACCGCTGATATCTCTGCAGAGAGAGAATGAAGGCCATGGAGGACCAAATAGCCAGTCTGACTGGTCTTGTTCAGCACGCTCTCTTAAAGAGCAACAGCACAGACAGCAGCAAGGAAAGTGCCAGGTAAGCCGGGCAGGATGTGTAATGTAGTTTTCAGGTTATCACAATATTCGCCAAATCAAATCAGAAGAGAACATAGGAACACTATTCTTGATTACTGTTGGGGAAGGTAACTACTAACTGTGCATGAACTAAATTCACCCTCACTGTAACTTAACTGTGTCTGTTTGAGTGTCTCTGGCGCTGTAACAAAGACTAACTGTGCATGTTTCAGTGCGGATACTAGTGTGTATGGTGCGTTCTTTCACTTAAACATCTTCCTTCTTCCAGTGAGAAGCCATTAAAGTCTGGGTCTCCGACTCACAGCACATCAAGCACCGGTAAATATACCTGTCTGTCTCACCTCGACCATAGTGAGAGTATTTATGTCATGAATAAAAAAATACACATACAGTTAATCAGAGTCCATATTACATAACAGTCCTTGATCATAGCAGCAACATTAAAGGATTGAGTCAAACAATCAGATAAGCTAAAATCTATATTAAAAGACAACAAAAGTGTTTTTGACCTTGAATGTCAATCTATTTTTGGAGACTCTCAAAGCCAAAAAAGAAACCTTTCAAAATCACAATAGGGGAACTTTAAAATTCCACTGTGAGATTCTGCTTGGAAGGTGCAGGATCCACCACTGCTGCTAACACATAATGAAGTTGAAAAAATCCAGCTGAACACCCTCAGATAAGGGATGCTAGATAAATATGCTCATATTCTTATTTAGTGGGAAATGTTATTTTGATTAAACTCATATGATTAAAGTGATTGTTTGCCATCTTGTTCATGTTTTAAGTCTGTTGTTATTGTTTAGGGGGTTCTCCAGTGTTAGCACTCAAAGTTGCTGCTACACCTCCTGAATGTAGCCCTGCCCCTACACCTCCATTGGGCCACGCCCGTTTGCAAGTAAACCTTTACTCAGTAAGGAAGAACGTGTCAGAGCTCCGCCTCCAGCTGCAGCAGATGCGGCAGCAACAGGTAAGAGCAGCCAGAGGGCTAACAAGGTATCTTATCACCACCAGTGTGTGAATGCGGAGTGATAAAATAAATTGAAGGCATTATATTTTTTATTATTATAAGAAAATATTTATCCTACCAAGTGATTCTCAACCTACAGAGGATCCATCTAGTTGCAAAAAAGGAAAACACATACAATTTTGGTAATGAATATTGCTTGACTTGATCTTCACCACAACCCACATTTTGTTTACTCATGTCTTTAGCAGGGCTACTCGTTCTCATAATTTCCGATCAACCAAATCACTTTGATTTGAAATTTTGGACTTGACAATTAGTGAAGACTAACAGTGGCTTATTTACTCAAGCTCTGAGCCTCATTCTTCTTGAACCTGTGGGTGACATTGTGCCATGTTGCATACAGTCAATGACTTACACACAAGCACGATGCATCTTGTTGTCTGTGCTGGTTCAACACACTGATGAAATCACAGCTCACTGAATAGGCATCACCAACACTGATCACACATAATATAAGTAATAATAATAAAACAATAATAATAATTGAAATAATAAAAAAGAACAGCTTTTCAAATGTGAAAAGAGTCACAACTTAGCCCTGACCCCAGCTGCTGTTTGAAGTGGTGGTAACCTATACAAGTTTGCAATAAACCGTTTTTGTAAACAATTTTGTATAGATTAAATCTTATCAAAACTTTCAATCTCTGTATTATCCTACTTTATTACAAAAAAACTTATTTCCAGAGCTAATAGAACAATGACACCTAGAGATGTTGTGGTTTAATATTGCTAGTGTGTGCCCACTTTAAAATGTATCTTATTTTCAAAATTGTATTTGTATTTGCCTAATATATGTAAAAAGCACGTGGACTAGAAAAATATCACAAACTCACAAAACAAAGTATTTCAAATGTAGGAAGGGTTTCAGGGATGTTTAAATGTTTATATTTATTCATTTAGCAGAGGCTTTTATAGAAAGGTATTTACTCATGGAGGAGATACAATATTAGAAGCAAACTATGACAGTTTTATGTAGATATATACAAATGGTTTGGTGTTATTTCTATTTATCAAGGCAATGCTCTTAAAATGCTTAAATGTATTTATGAAGACTGAATAAACAAAAAAAAATTATATCTATAGCACACATAAGACAAAAGATACTGATAATGGTATTTCATACACATGTTAAAATACACATAATCATGGCCATAAATGAATATAAAATATATTCAATACAAGCTAAAACATAGTCAGACTGTCCTGCTGGTACAGAATTCTAGGGATTTAAGAGTTAACTGTAAAAGTTGACAGGAAGTGGCTCGTCAATTTTTGCAAAGAAAGAAAGTTCCAAAACCTTGTAACCCACCATCAGAACATATAAACATGGAAAATACAAACAGAGAAGTAATCAATGAAATTTTTTGCACATTTTTCTCAACAAAAGCACAAAGAGTAAAATAAACAGACCAAGCAGGCATGCTAATGAAACGGTTGTGTGTGTTACAGCTTCAGAATCAAGAGTGTGTACGTGCTCAACTAAAACAAGCGGAGCAGGAGATCAGTGTGAAGCTTTCTGAAGTGCTGAGAGGACAAGATGACCCCACACAGAAACAGAGAGTGCTGGTGGACGAAGAGAGACACCGATACCTCAGCACAGAGGAACAAGTCCTAACACAGCTGGGGTATGCGCAATCCCACACATATTTTTATTCTATACTGTTTTGTTTTTTTTTACCTCCAATAGAGCCAATCCTCAATGGGGCCTTTGATTACATTTGTTAATTAAATAAATAAATTATAATGATTTTTTTAAAATAGGATGATGAATCCGTTAAGATATACAGAGGGTGACCATTCAGATTGTCTCAAGTCGTCACGAGAGCCTACCATAGTGCCATGTGCCGGAGTGGCGACAGTGTTACATAATCCGTGTTACCATAGTTGGCCGACAGACGGTGCAAAAGATACAGATTTTCTCAGCGAGAACTGTAAACCATTTGAACTTAAACATAGACTACGCCACACTTGACCCCAAGCTTATAAAGGAATGATGAAAAGAAAGTGAACAATTTCTACGCTCATTGTGGATTTCTATTAATCTTATAAATAGGCGATTAGCTATTTCACGAGTTCACTCTTGTTCATAGTTGCCTAGTATGGTAAGCGTGGTTGGCGAGAAATGGAGAAGCGTACTAGGCCAGCTGTCCATGTGTTAGTCGGGTTTGGTTAAGTCCCTCAATAAGCCGTTTTTCAGAAAAACAGTTGTCAAACTTGACATTTATTTTTTTGCTCAGGTTCTGCTCAAATCTTTTGAGTAAAGCAAATCAAACCCTATTTGTGCTTTTCTAGAATGCCTTTTCTCAAAATAAACCACTACCTCAAAAATAAAAATGTAAATAAATGAAAGTAAACCATAAACATCAATCCCTATCAGTCACACAATCACCCAAACAGATGTCTGCACTGCCCTCTGCTGCTAGAGTGATGTTGGTGCAGAATTTTTAAACCGAATAACTGGAAGTGAAAGGACTCTTGCTATTTGTACGCAGTGATCTAGAGCGGTATGTGGAGACTCTAAGTGTTGACACGAGCACAACTGCCACACTGAAGGAGGTGGAGGATGGAGCCATCAGCCTACGAAATGTAGGCGAGAACCTGACCGGACTGAAAGGTAATAAAACAAAGGTGTTCTTAAAAAAACCCAGATTTCATTAAATAGCTATTTCATCGTTTGAAGTGTGAATCTGAACATTGCACACATGTACAATTTGCATCCTCAATAACAGCACAGATTCGTGGCAGAGTAACATTATTCTCAAAGCTGGTTTGACTCTAACTAGAGCAAGTCGCACCTATATTTTCACCCCTGCCGCTGAAAAGTGAGTCCATCACAATCCAGACCCGATCTGGACACTTTACCAATGTGGCTAAGGGGTTGCTACAGTCCCTGTAAGACAGAGATCCAGTATGCCTCTTGAATTCAGCAGCTTCATGACAAAAGCCACACAAGCTGCAGTGGTCGAGCAAAACTCACTCATTCTAGCTTGAAAGAAGGCAGGTTACAAATATCTAGTTTACGCTGTTGGACAGATTCAAACATTTTACTTTTCTTGTGCGCTGAGAAAGCCGGTGCTTGTCGGGTAGTGGGTTATGAACTCTGATATACTTTATATTATACTCCTGTAAGTGTGTTTTGATGTAAACATTACTATTTCTGTGGAAAGTTTAGAAGGATCATGATTAATTAAAGTGGTTATCATTATGAGCTTGGAAATATGAACAACAACAAACCATTTTTGTCATGTACACAAACTCTTATTGGAAATTTATCAAAATCTGTTTGCTTCTAGAGGTAAAATATGTCATCTTTTTTTAATCCATTTAAAAAATCCAAATCTGAAGTTTGATGACAAACCACATGACATCAGATCACCAATGTTCTCTTGATATTTTCACATAAACAACATTCCCACAGATCCTGCTGTTGTTGGGAATTGGAACAGTAACCTACTGATCTTCTTTCAATCAGCAAGCAGACTTTAGCTCTGCTATAAAGTACACTAGAGTGCGCCCTGTTACACTTAAGAGGAGTGATTCTTCATGGAAGATTTTTGCATTTATCTCTCAAATGCAAACAGGGAGCAGCATCAGTCGGATCACTAGTGTATGTCTAGCTTGGACAGCATTAGTATATACAATTGAGGCAGCAGAAAAATGACACGGTGTTTTAGACTGGTCACTGAGTTATCTCAAGCCAGGAGATTAAGGAGCTGAATTCTAGCTGGTGAGAAGTGTGTGCAATTTAGGATAAACTGAATTTTAAAGGCAAAAACTTTGGAGCTGTTCTCAAGTTCGTTCTTGCTTATAATTGTCTAGTATCTCAAGCATGATTGAAACTTACTAGGCGAACTGTCCGGACAGGAGCCTGGGACCTGGAAGAGACGGAGGAGTGGAAGGAGGGATAGTTTGCACAATGTAGTTGTTGTCCACTTAGGTCGTGTCTTATATTTCCTTGAATATTGTAGGTGGGACCATATAATTGAATTAGAATTATCAGCTTAGCTCTTCCCGAATGTATGTTCATTTAAATAATTAACCTAATTTGGTGAAATGACAGTTTAGATTTCTCTGCTCTAGGAGAGTTTCCAGCACTTCAGGCTCGAATGCGAGCAGTGCTCAGGGTGGAAGTGGAGGCTGTGAAGTTCCTAAAAGAAGAGCCACACAAGTTGGAAAGCATGATGAAGAGAGTCCGGAGCCTCACAGAGTTGCTCAGTAACCTGCGCAGGTACTGTACTGACTCAAACCTAGCCAGCAAAATCAAACCAAACGGCTGCAGCATGAATACAAAAAATAAAATACAAAAAAAAATCAAGTCCTGATTAATAGGCAACTTTCAATTCTGATCGAGTCTGAAATCATGTGATCGAACCCGATGTCCGATCATGTGATCTTTACTCATATTACTATATAGCTGTAAAATGGCTTCACTGAATTTATACCAAACTTAGTGTACGTTATGACAACCACGACCTGAGGTTGCCAGCTAAATAAAGATATTATTGAAATGACCAATTGGGCTCATACCTCTTAAGCTGTCATACCACAAAGGTTGTTCTCAATGTTCTGGCACTCATGCTGATTCAAATCAAGCGATTCTACAAAAAAAAGTAAGGACTAAACTTTCTAATTTAAAATGTACATTTTCCATTGTTATTTATGGAGTATTAGGGTGATCATTTACATGTGTTTACATCAGTGTATATATCCTCATACAATATCCTTTTGTGGCTAATGATACAGTAAGAAAAAAAAACCTTGGTTTCAGATCTTATTTAAGAACTCTATTTTCAAACAAATTTTCCGTTTCATGTTGAAACTTACATTTATCCTCTAGGTGTGCCACTGAGAACCTGCTAAAACCCTCAGATCTTGTTTCGTCAACATCCTCTGCCTTGGAAAAAGCAGAACTACCGATGACTGGATCTGTTGAACCTGCTCCAGCCACTCCTCTGAGCTCCATCGGGATTTCAGAGGTGGTGACAGTCGACCCTGTGGAGGTGTATCATACCCAGACCTCTCCTGCAGCATCACAACAATCATCAATCCCATTAGCATCACAGCGTTTCACCGCGTCTCCCACCAGACAGGTGAAGAAACCCTCGCTAGAGCAAACACACACAACTAACCATACCAGCAATGGAGTTTCTTCTAATGGTATTCATGCCAAGGATCAGTCTTCAAACCTCCTCATTGAAGAGCTCCATGCCAGCCACGGCAAGATCAAGAACAGGGCAGTGTCCATTGAGGTGAATTTTTGGCATTCTATTATTAAGCATTAAACATTGACATCAAACATCTTTTCTGCTCTAAATTTGCATGTGTGAGGGTTGGGGTTGTTAATTGGCCTGTGATTGCTGCTGTAGGAGGAATGTATCTGAGGGTCTTTGACTGAGAAATGCTAGTCTAGGTTGTTATAACTAGGTCAGTTATGATAACAAGCAAACTGTTTAGTTTGTGTTAATGAAATAGACCATGGACCAGTGTCAGTGATGGTGTGAATGCTTATTAAATGAACCTTCTCTAACCACTGGTCCTGAAAAAATACATCAATGTTTAATCTTCAAATCTCCATTCGACCTCATTTCATCATAGGTCTCTTATGGAAGTGTTTCTGCCAGCACGACTGATTTAGTTGTTGAGTAGTTTTACTGCTTCTCTTCAGGCTGCAGAGAAAGAATGGGAGGAGAAAAGGCTGAACATGGGTCATTATGATGGGCAGGAGTTTGAGCGAATACTGTTGGAAGCTGAAGCGAACATGTTAAGAGGAATCCCAAACCTTGAGATGCACTGTGACTCCGAAGTCTCTCCTGCAGTGGGTTCTGCGAGCATGGATGAGATGCTGAAAGCAAATCAACCAGTTCCAGCCACCAAAAAACAGGGTAAGAGCACGAAGGAAATTACTTCTAAAACTCCAATCTAATTGGCAATTAAATACTGTTATTTCTTTTTTAAACATTTTCGTCATCACCAGTGTTGTGCTAGTTAATAAAAATAGTAACTAGTTACAGTTACTAGTTACTTGACTCAAAAAATAATTGAGTTACTTTACTAAATGCTTGTTTTAAAAAGTAATGTGTTACTGTTAAAAGTAACTAATTATTTACTCTGGTGATTAGTTGAACTATTTTTAATTGCATTCTGACTTAATGACAACCATTGTTGTCAGTATACACATAAAATCTAAATATACCAAATATTTTTTTAAAATTATAAATAATTTAAAACAACAATTATTCACAGTTTATGTGGAAAAGTATTATTATTAAATAAAATATTATTTGAAATAATATTATCTTACATTAAAACGCTGTCGATAGTAACTTCGTAGTAGCAGATAGACAGAGCTTGCATCTTACTTAGAATTTTTCTCTTAATCTCAACTTTGGTAAAATAATGTGTGCATTTCTACTTAGAAAAAAGTTTTCTCAAGGGGCAACCCCGGCTCTCCCTGCTCCTGTGCAATAGGAAGTGACTGAACTGTAGTACCTGGACTGGCCACAAGGAGGTTAGGATCAGGAGTGAGCAGGCTCTAATTAACGCCAATGTTAAAACTGCCCAACTTTGGAGCTGAAAAAACATTTTTCCACCCGTGGTGGTATAAAATAATTTTTTTTTAATCAGATCATTAGATTTGACCTTCATAAACACTCTGAGGGAAGTGATTTTTTAAATGACTTTGTATAAAATTTATTAAATTAAAACAGCCCATCAGATGTCTTCTCTACGCCCGTGTTCCGCCTTTCTGTGCTGTGGTAGAGTATTAGTTACTGCCAATAGTGATGCCGTTACAGTAATTAAAGAGAGGGAAGTCCTGGTGGTTTGTTTGGTGAAGCCAGACAAGCATGTGAATCTCATGTCTCGAAAGGGCAGCATTTGTCGGGAAAACATCATTAATCGGTGTGCAGGAGCATGACATAAGAACGACACTTGTGTTCCTGCACTTGACTCCTCTGACTCCATTATTTTTTTGGGAGCTGGATAGTGTGGTCCAGCACTGATAGGTTTAGCCATGTCTTGGTAAAGCAGAGAATGTGTCAGTCCCGAATCCTTAATCAAAGCACATGTCAATTGCAGTTTTTTAACTGTTTTATTAATCATGCATCAAATCATTTTATTGATTCCCAAAACATTGTTTTTGCAGATGACAATCAGCCAAACTCTGAGAAACCAATGAAGACTGCTCCAGAGAAGCCTTCCAAACCTCTAGAGAAACCTGCAAAGCAAGCGCCAGAGAGACCATTCAAACCGAGCTTATCTTTCAAATCCAGCCTGGAGAAACAGAGTAAAACTCCAGACAGAGCGAAACTTCAGAGCGCTGAGAAAGCCAATAAGTCTCCTCCTCCACCCCCACCTCGACGAAACTATACTGCCAATGCAGGGATCAGCACAGGCCGCTCTGGAGAGGTCATCTACACCAACAGAAAAGACTCTTTTGTGGTAAGAGGCTAAAATAAAATCTTCAGGTTTTAAAAACAGCGTCCGACCTAGTCTTTAATCTCATACAAGCTTTACGATAAAGCGATGTAGTCACGTTGATGACCGTATCCAATTAAATTCTCTGCTAAATTCGAATATGTATTTCTCGTGCGCATTTTCCATATTTAGATTTTTTTTAATATCACGAAGCAAACTATTCTTCGCGTGGCCTTTCTTGAATCTTGAATTTTCCGTAACATGAAGCATTCATATCTCGACGTACCACAGTAGTTCAAAATAGACATCAGCACATTTATCATAACATCTTAGAAAGTCTCATTTTATAGGTGTGTCTGATTCACACTGTTAAACGGGGTGAGTTACGGTAGCACAGTTATACATGTCATATTTATTCAGAATCCTTGCTTTACGAAGATATTGAATGTAATATTTACCCTGTGGAGAAAAGTAGAGCACAAAGATGGCGCAGTGGTGGAGTTGGTCGATCTGTAACTGGAAGGTTGGTAGTTCGATCACCACCAGGTAAGCCACTTCATCCGCATTGCCTTATATGGATGTTTGTGACAGATGGGGTGTTTGGGTGGTGGGCAGGAGGTTGTTGGAATGGATTGGTAGCTACGTCCTGTCAGACTGTCCCAAGGCATCTGAGGGCTACCATGGTAGCTTATCACCACCAGAGTGTGAATATGGAATGAAGGAATAAAGCGTCTTTGAGCCCTTAAAAAGGCTTTATAATTTGAATGCATTATTACTCAGAGATATATTATCTGACTGGAATCAGCAACACCATGTTACCGGCAAATCCATTAGGATCCATTTTCATTACTTTAATGTTATAAAATTTGGGTCAGAACACAGACTGGAATTTTACAAATGTAACAAAAATAATCATGAACAACAAGGAATGGTAAATTCAAACCAATATAACTTGCACACATTTATAGCCAAACCCCTTCCAAAGGTTGAGTTTTTATAATATGTGTCCATTAAAAAAACTTTATAATATAACTGAGGACATATTGAGTCCCGTTGTGAATGACATCAATTAGAGCTCCAGATTCATTCTGGTCCGACCTTGACAGCACCTTTACAATAAGAGCGGTTAGGAGTGTGTACATCACAATACTTAAATAGGGTCTATTATACCTTTTTGAAATTCTTTAGACTGTTGGATGCATCAACCCTGGAAGTTAACCTTTTTAATTATGTAAAGCCATTTTTTTTCCAGACACCTGAAAACTCCACCTTCGGTCTCTTCTGTACCTATGCTTCTGCCACACTCCCTTTCAGTGCAAACCTCCATTCTGAGCACTACTAATAATGAACTACTCTGGATCTATTATAAAAAGGCAGTTTGGGATGTAGCGTCTCTTACATGTACAAATCTACCATTCCTTTGAAGACGTTTCATCTTAAAAAACAATTTTTTTCACTTTTCTTTGTTTATGAACTTTGTTTTTAAATCCCTTGTAGGAAAATGAAGAAGAGTCGATCAGTCCAGCAACCCCTCAACCTAAACCATATAACCCTACAGAGGCAAAGCCCAAACCTGTAACTCCCCCGCTCCTCAAAGAGGAAGAAGATGAGGAGGGAGACAAGATCATGGCCGAGTTGCAGGTGAGATTTATTCACTCATATGTTACTCATAAAAGTACACTACCAACCAGGGTTTGAGTCAATTAAAAAATTAACTCAATAATTCCAATTGAATTAAGTAAATGGAATTGGAGTACAACAATTTACAAGAAACAGAGTTGAAAGTGAATGGCAATTGCAGGAAGTAGAATTCAATTCAGGGAAATTCCACAATTTAGAATTATTTCTGTTTTTGAGCATTCATTTGCTGTTGCTTTAAGATACATACATTTGAACTTTATTTGTGAAGCTTTACAAACACCAAATCATACACAAGATAGAGTCAATCAAATGCAAGTAAATAAAAATGAGACCTGTACACCATGAATTAATCCTTAATATTCGAATGACAGCTGTGATATGTTTCTGGATGTGCTGCGCATTCAATATTTTAGCATCACATTATTTATGTCTCAACTCACAAAGAAGTCATGTTCACTCATGTATTTCATTCACTTTCTATTGCATCAAATCATCATTTCCTGACATTTGCATCTCTCAGCCCTGATTTTCGTACTGTAAACTATTTAGCAAATCAAGTCAAATAGTTTTATTTAACAAATCAAGTGGAATTTGTTTTATTTTAATTCTGTTTCCTGACATTCCAGTTTGATTCGAATTCTATTTCCTGTCAGCTGCATCAAATTTGACTTGAGTAAGAGAGTTGGAAGTTAACGTCCATACTCCATTCAATTCATGAACGACCCCAACCCTGCTTCCAAGAATAATTTCATTCTTTGATAAAGATTAAACTGGCTACGCGCCCTGACATTTAAACGTTTTATGTTGAGTGTTGGGATCTCTTGCAGAAATTGCTTTGGTGTGGGTGTCAAGCAAGCTGCTTTGGTTCTTTACCCTCTTTACTCGCATATGTTGCCAGTTTTACTTCCATTTCTGTAATATATTTCAGTTATATGACTACATGGCTTGCTTCTTTGAAAATGCTAAACTAATTATATTGGATTTAATAGTACATTAAAGTGCAGAGGTGTCAAACTGAATCCCTGGAGGGACAGGGTTTATTCCTTCCGTGCTTCTGCAGACTGACCTTTAACTTTCATTTAAGTCTTAAGAGAGCCCTGGAATCTGACGTTGACTGTTGAAATCCTCTAAACAAACACACCCCTAGACCAAAAAAAAAAACAAATGTCTGGAGCCGGAAAAAATGTAAAGCCTTATGTAAGCATTATAATGAAGGCAACACATGCTGTATGTATCTATATTAGGTATATTAGCCTACTATCAAAATGACTAAGTTGGCTACAAATACATAATGAGCCTTCATGGTTAAATGTTTATTTTCCCTGCAGTGAATCCTTTAGAGAATGACGCACCACGTGACTACACTGTTGTATGATCAGTTTAAATTCATTACAATATTAATGATTTATGTTTCATTGATTAAATTAAAGAAATGAAATAAAGACATCAGATTTAGGATGTCATTTTTATTTTGAGGATTACAAAAAACATCAAAATGGAACGTGCATAACGTGCCCCTTATCTAGGCACGTTTTCTCATTTATTTTTCTCTTTGGGATCCATGTCCCAGCACACAGCCGCCTGTTTCTTTAGAGCAGCCCCCTGCCTGGCATCCCGCTCCGCTGATAGAAACGTGTGTCGCAGGCTATGACACAAATCTTCGTTGACAGAAATGTTGACATTTATTCTACACACTTTTACAGCCCTGGAAAATGTTAAGAATGTTTGTCCTCCTATAGAAACCATATTAAAAAAATATATATTTACCTCCCCCCCTTTTTCCATTTTCAAACATTTTTGAAAAAGCTCCAGGGAGCCACTAGGGTAGCGCTAAAGAGCCGCGGGTTTGCCGACCCCTTCCCTAGACCAACAGTGCCTCGTACAAATTTTTCTAGCTGCTGCTGATGAGCTCAAATGTTGTTTTTGTACCAGCTCCGAAATAAAGCGAATAACACATTAAAGAAAGCTGATCTGGGGCCTCATGAACAAACATTGCGTACATTTCTTACTAAAACATTGTGTATGGACAAAGATGGGATTGTACTTTTGTAATTCGGAAATACTAATCCCTGTGAATGTTGCTTCCTACACAGATTCTCTTTGTTCATGCTAACAAATCTCCTCCCAGTTTTGTTATGGTAATATTTAAATGTGTGAAATAATAAGCAAGGATACATACTGTCTTTAGAACGCAACATTTAGCAAAGAAATCAAAAGATACCTAAACAGATTACAGAGAATCGATTGAAGATTATGTTTGGGAAAACAAGTGGAAACATGTTTGTATAATGGTTATAATAGAAAAACAATTGTATTAACTAATAAAATAGACTGTACCTTTAGTGTGTGGCAACGAGGGGAGCTGGTAAAAATTTTACAGATTACATAATTTTTCAAATAACTGAAATAGAGAGGATACAGCATGGTTTAAATCAAATGCATAAATCATTAAAAAGTGTGTATTTGATTAAACTTTGGAAATAGAATATAAAACTTTAAATAGCAACACAATAAAAAAATTAAATAATAACAAAAATGATAAAAGCCAAATATTTACTGTATAAAATATTTTAAATAATTGAATTTAATAAACTAATAAAACACTTTGTCATTGAAAAAAAACATTATTTTTGTACATTATAAGCAGTGGTAATTTAGGACAACGTTTTTCAAAAGATAATTACTCACAAAAACTTTTTGAAGCATTTTAGTTACATGTGATTGAACCGATAGTCTTCGATGCATCAGACCCCTAGTGTTTAAATAAGTGTACAGTCAAACATGTGCAGGGCGTTAGTCCTCCAGGAATTCAGTTTGACAAGTGTGGCAGGGCACTCTTTACCTGTAATTGTACTACATTCTAAAAGAAATGAAACTCTGATCCTGTATTGAGCTGCTACTCAGCTAGAGGAGTATTGCTTGAGCATCAGCAGATGATAATATCACTCCACAATCTACCAAGCCCGCATAATTTGCCTGTGTATGCATGCAAAAAGCTGTTTTGTCCCTTGATAACAAGATATTACTGATGGTCTTTTAGAATAACAGAGATGAGTTGTTATGTTAGACTTGTGAAAATGACGTTTATCGAGGAAAAGAAGCTTAATAATGACAAATACAAATCGGATTTTCTCCATGACATTTCATACACCTAGCTTAACCTCTCATCTCCTCGTATGGACCAATCACAAGCAGTATTTCTGCTCTGAAAAAAAACTGAAAGTATGTCTCACTGTATTACTATCATCGGCTGCCACCAATGGTCAAGTTCTTTTCTTAACCTCGAAGTGCAACATCGCTGATTACTCACTCACTACTGTTTGATTGTGTTACACTCTCGTTTGTAGCTAGTCAGGTACATTAATTGTGTTCTGCTTGTACTCCTACTGTAGCTTCTGTAGATTTCACACATGTGATGGTAAGTTGTGTAGGTTTTGCAGATTGTGGAGCGACAGATATTGTGCTGAAAGTCACAGTTGAATGTAAATGAAGTCCCTTTACGCCCTTTTTAATGATGAACCCTTCCTCACCAAATTCTTCTCTTCAGGTTTTCCAGAAGTGCTCTTTTAAGGAAGTAGGGCTCAGGGGTTTGGTTGAGCCTCAAATCAGAGAGCTCAGACCTGGGCTCTTACGGCCCCTAAGTGATAAGAAGGTAAAGGATATAATGTCCTTTAGTAGCCCCTCCAACTGCCTGCCTGTGCCAGCCGCTTGTCCCTGATGGCTCTCCTTACCACGCTTGTCTGGCTTTCTCACACTATGCTAACTTTCTCAGCACACTTTTGTGATGGTATCTGACTGTTCTCACTCTGTTCCTTTTCCTGACTTCTGCTGAACTCATGAACTGTGCTGAATGGAGTGATTGTAGGTGGAGCAGATCTGATTGGCATTGTGAGCTTTTGGGTCATCTGATCAATAAACTAGATTTCTGGCACCCAGCGTTCAAACTGTGTGGTTGTGTTTTCTTCTTTACACTTATCGATTGACCTCCGTTTAGTTCCAGTGTTATTAGCTGATAGTCTTCATTATTGATTAGTTTGATAGTTTTGAATACTCTTAGGATTGGCGTTCACTATAGCCACTTAGTTTTCTCAACAAAAATCTGCATAGATAGATAGATAAGATAAAGATGAAGGCTTTCTGCAGGCCTCTGTTCTACTGAGACGAACATTTTCAGCCAGCAGTCCGGAGTTCAGAACTGATCTCACTTTGTTGCATGCTTGCTGCTGAATCAGCCTCCTTCACTCTTCTGAATGATCAATATCGCTTTCCCCTCTGAGCCTTTACTGGAAATCTTCACTGAACCTCAAAAACACTTGCTCTCGTTTTAAAATCAAAACTGTATCTTATGTGGCATTGTTCATGCAATTTATTTGTTTTGTTTGATTTTACATCAGGATTTTAGGTACAATTTTTAGTAACAAAAAGGTGTGATTTGTTGTTGAAAGAGTTTATTACCTGGAATTTCATCACACACATTTCCATGTTTTGTATTGTATTATATAATTACGAAATAAAGTTTTATGCACTTGTTGTAACACACAAATTGGTTTTACTTAAATATATTGTTTTACACAATACAAATGATTATTTTAGTAATGCCTGAAAGACTTGCTTTCAATCTGCTAGTTTTAAATGTTTAAAATGTTTCTCTGCACCTTGTTTACCAGTCCAGTATTGTTGCTTTTGATGACTTTATTTTTTGAAGTGCTTTAATCTCAAGCACAGTTTGTCTTGAAACACACAATTTCATTTTTGATATTGAGTATTACAAAACTTTACAAAAATACAGTTACATTGACTATTTTGCTTAGTTAAATTGTTAATTTGCGTATGAAAAAGTTTTTTTCAACGATTTATGTATAACCTTATTATTTTTCTGTGTTATTTAAAGATTGGCACATGTTGTTAATTTCATGCCACAATTTTAGTATTAAGTATTTAGTTTAAATGCAATGACTCAAAACTAATTCAACATTGTTGTATAAGTGATTTACCACGTTAGTTCATATAAAATAATTAGCTACTTTTTATTTAGTTAACGTATATACATGGAAATGTGTGTAAAATGTAATCAAACTTTTTTGTGCTTTCTGTTCTGACTTTAGTTTCTAAATTAGACATTTTTCAGAGCTATGAAACAGTTAAATCCAGTCTTATATTCAACTGAGTAACTTGTCTAATCAAATCCTTGTTTCTGTGAAGCTGTAAGGTTGGTCAGTTGCTGGACTTAAATTGCGTTTGGTTATTTAATGTGCCTTTGTGAAGATATGTTGTTCCCCACAAACCACAGAATACAGAGAACCAAGATGAGAAGAAATCCTACACAGATGAGAATGGCAACAATACAATTCGGCAGAGTCCTGGGGTGAGCTGAAGCATTTAATATGTGTATAGAATGCTTGCCACCTAGAATATCTGTTGTGTCAGAACATATTTGCATTATTTTACCAATCGAAATTTGAAATCTTAAACGCTCTGCATACCAGGATGCATTTAACTACAAAGTAAGCTTCTTGTGACTAAACAATAGCTTCAAATATAAGAATGAACAACATGTCCGGTTTGAAAGCATAATTCTATTAACATTTTGGAGGTTTGAAGAGCATCAAGCTGCTTGAGTTACATAAAATGCACTTTGCTCTGGCACTAAAGCGCAAAATGGTCTATTTCTTGTACCAAAACAGGGCAAAATCTCAAGGTTTATTTAACTATGCCCTTTTTGATTCAAATGACATTATAAAGACAATCTCTTCATCTTTTCTTTTAAAGAAGTTAACGTTAAATATGTACAAGGTGTGTAGCACCATAATTTGTAGCAACATTATCTCTGTTATCATTAGAGGTGGAAAGTAGAAAATAACATTTACTCGCAATACTGTAATTGAGTAGATATTTAATTTAAGTCTACATTTTATGGGTAGGTTTTGAAATACGTGCTTTAATTTTACTTGAGAAGATTTTATTTGAAAGAAAGTACTTCTCTACATTTTAAATTAGACTATTTACTTAAGTAAAAATTTATATTAACAAAAATGTTAATGATCCAATAAAAAAAAGGAATTAACAGCCTCAACTAGCTGCACTTTCAATAATTCAGGCTGATTCGAAGTTCTTTACCTTCTGTATTTAAGTGACCAGAAAAATATATACTCGTACAAAGAGCTGTTTACATAAACTGGCAGCTTTATATAAAACTTGACAACAAAGCAGTGTATGTATGTCTCCCCTGTGAGGGCAACGTACCCACAGCGGTTGGATTTTCCCTTAAAAATTCATTATTAAAACGTTCTCTTCTGATTATAGAATTGCTGCTGTTTAATGTTTCTTATATGACTTTAGGGGATTGCATAGATTACATAGGCAACTTTACAAAAGACATTTTGGATGCTAACAAAACAAGGTCCTTTTTTGGTCATATAATAATATAAAAATAACCTTTAAAGAACTCACCATTTTGACTTTTAATGAACATCTTAAGACCTTTTTGGAAAATGTTCTTAACACGTTTTCGAAACAATTTTCATCACAGATATTCCTGCTGATCTACTCTCGTTTAAGTTGGGGCTGACGTATGAAACACAGGAAATATTTTTAAAATCACACTGATAAACATTATAATATGCACATTTTCTACATATTAACCTATACGAGATGATAGCTTTTTTAAATGAGCAGAGATGACTCCGAGCTACTTGAGAAAAACTCTCACTGATGCTGTAAAAATATTCCAGTGTACTCAAGTACTCAGATTGCAGTTACAAAACCACCTTGTAAAATACGTAAAATGAGAGAAATGAAGCCTGGTGTTTCTTAGCCTTTGCTGAAAAAAAGTCCTGCTTTTAAGTTCAGAGTTCCGTCTTCTATGTGCAACAGTGTTTCTACTGTAATTACATTTCTCCAGTAATTAAATTCCAATTGTAGGTGAATTATCAGAAACAATGAATTACTGAACTAAACTATTTTTTCTGAATTTTGAACTTTTAAGGTCATCTACTACGTCACAGCTCAGATCTCCAAAGGAACTCCATCAGAATCAGAGGAATCAAGTGAACCTAAAGATACATCACAGCCTCTCCCATCACAGGTGTCACAAATCAATGCTTCTGACAAATCCCAAAGCCTGCAGCAGGTTACCAATAGCACATCTGGTCCACTCAAAAGCAATGGCCAAGCCAGCGTTTCAGCCAAACTGCACCAAAATCAGTTGTCTCATTCTAAATCATTAAAGCTTAACCCTCCCTCTCCAACACAAGGAACAGTTCATGTAGTCAAGGCTGCTCAGGTGCAGGTTAGCATTGAGGAGAGAGTTGAGTCTCCTACATCTGTTTGTTCACCAGTTACATTTGGGGAAACAGATCCTGCTCTGTCCAAAGCAATCCCTGGCTTTTCAATGGGATCCTCTGTGGGAAAGGAAAGAAAGTTTGAGAAGTTGGAGGAAAGTAATGAGGCCTTTCTCAGTCCTGATCTCTCAGGAGAAGAGCCACCCCCGCCACCTCCTGATAACTTTGCTTTTAGGATAACAAACACCAAAGTACAAGCCCTTTCTACCGGAGAGTACCATCAGCTTGTCAATGCCAAGAAAGGTAGTGTGCAGACTGTAACGGTCGGCAACAAACAACCAAGTTCTTCTAACAGTGATAAGGTTGGAGGTGATGTTAAACCCAATGGGACTCACTCTCCTGAAAACGCAAGTAAAAAGCCGGTCATCATAATCTTTGATGAGCCAATAGACATCCGGTCCGCTTATAAACGGCTCTCTACCATTTTTGAATGTGAAGAGGAGCTAGACCGGA
The DNA here is from genome assembly GCA_900490495.1 of Danionella dracula. Classification (NCBI taxonomy): domain Eukaryota; kingdom Metazoa; phylum Chordata; class Actinopteri; order Cypriniformes; family Danionidae; genus Danionella; species Danionella dracula. The sequence goes on from UELW01000888.1 coordinate 120,986, forward strand.
TGCTAGCAGAAGAAAGAATAGATGAGGAGAGTGAGGAAACTGAGGAAGAGGACCTAACCAAAAGAGAGCAGCTCAAGCAGAAAGGTGATCGGAGAGATTCAGTGAAAAATAATTGTGTAGATAACACAGATAAAGACATGGTTAACCCTTTAATGCTTGCCAGTGACGTAAAGCAAGATGGAAAGAAAAAGTTTAAGTTGAAATTCCCAAAGAAGCAGCTGGCAGCATTAACTCAAGCCATTCGAGCTGGAAGCAAAGCTGGCAAAAAAACGTTGCAAGTCGTCGTCTATGAGGACGAGGAAGAGTCTGATGGAACTGTCAGGCAACACAAAGAGACCAAGAGGTTTGAAATCTCCACAACAGAACCCTCAACAGCAAATCCACAGGAACCTAACGGGCGAACGGATGAGATTCGCAAGAGTGCCTATAAAACCCTCGATAGTTTAGAGCAAACTATAAAGCAGCTAGAGAACACTATTTGTGACATGGGACCAAAGTCTACGGATGCCACTGCGAGTTTGGTAAGCCCTGATAAGTGTGAAGAAAGAACTGAGCACTCAGACAAGGGAGTTTCATCAAAACACAGGACATCTGGGAGTAAAGGTCCTGCTCTCCTGAAGAAAACCAAACCTCAGCTCCTTCCTCGGCCTGCCAACATACCATCTTCAGGGGTCTCAGTAACATCAGTACCCAACCAGCAGGTCTCTCTCTAGCTCCTACTACCTTAGACGAGTCTATCCCGGGGTCTATCCCTCTCCTCTAGCTATCCACTGACTCCTCCAGATCCTTGACTTCTGCTGTGGTGGAGGTTCCCAACTCTGAACTTTTTAACACTTTGACATATTTTTGACAGATATGGTGTGTATATTTCTGGTGTGATGTTTCACACTCGTCTGTGGTACCTGAACCTGTTCTGATCTTTCACAGTCTTAGAATGAATTAGAACTCACATTTTTCATCGTTCTTTTGTTGTGGGTTCTAAGGCAGTCCTCAGATGTTGTTATTCTGAGTTGGTTTGCATGCTTCTGTTCTTCTGTTTCTGGTATGAATCTTTACAGTGTCGTTTTAATACATAAAGCCTTGCTTATTTTGTCATTTATAAACCACTTAAAATATGGCTTTTTCTTTCCTCTTCTTTTTGGTAAATCCCTTTGCAGAATGCCAGTGTGGTGTCACCTACTAGTCGGATGCCGGTGTCTGTTTCTGCCAAGACGAGGCAGCAACCTGGCACCTCAGACAAAGAGAGGGCAAAACCACAAAAGCTACAGGACTCTCAGAGGCAGTTCCGCCAGGTAGTTCTATCATAGGAGTAAAATTCTAGTCAGAGAGACACACACCTGATAAATGAAAACAGGGAACATAACAAGAGGAAACTGAACAGAGTGAACTCTTCTTTAACTGAACACTCTTTGTCAAAACAGGCTTTGAACTTTTAATGTTTGTAACACAATAATACTTTTTTTATTGGCTTTGACTGAAGGCAACTGACTGGTTTTTTTTCATAATGCTATCAAAGGCTTTTGCATGTTTGCTTTGCTTGGGCTTAGGAGCTGATGGAGACATACTAATTATTAATTGCATCATAAAGAAATACAAGCTGTTTTCTACCTAACACTTTTGAGCTGAGAATTGCTTCTAACCCTCACACACTCCAGTGGCCGTGGCACCTCGACTTCACCTGCAAGCCAGGATGTGCCAGAGCTTAACCTACCTATGGACCCTTTACCTTTTTATCTCCTGGAGCAATCCTCAACCCTAATCACACTCCTAAGAGTCCACAATGTCCCAAGTAACCAATGGATGGCTTCCCAAATTGCATCTACTCTATTCCTTTTGGAGAATCCTTTGTTCTTCCTCTCACTGTAAAACTGACCTTGACTTCCTTCAACTTCTCCTAATCTGTCTTTTTTCTGTTTTTCTTCAGAGAATTGTGTAATTTTCTCATATAGAAATGTAGTTTCTGTGATAAGACTGATTAATTGTAGAAATTAGTGGTGTGATTTTAAACATGCTTAGAACTCTTGCTTGTTTTCACAGTGAGATCCCTTTGTTGACAATCAGTGTGTTGGCATCTTTCTTTGCAGGCGAATGGAAGTGCTAAGAGATCTGGAGGAGATCCCAAATCCACTTCTCCTACTATGCCTGCTTCTAAAATTCCTGCTTTTTCCACTAGTATGGGAAAAGGCTTGTCCCAGTCTGATTCTACTAATAATTCTTCTCATCTATCCTCTACCCTTCCTCTCTCCAAACCTACTCCCTCTCCTCCTCGATCCAGTTCCACTCCTTCCTCAAATATCCCCTCCCTTTCTAACGGTTCTTTAAAGTATGCCCCTCCCACTCAGAGTACTAAAATACCCTCTAATCCCATACAGACACAAAATGGTCGAGTCACTTCCTCTACTTCTTCCTCCTCCCATTCTCCTTTGTCCCCGACCATGTTGAGTCAGAGTGCGAAGAGTATTCGTACCATTCACACACCCAGCTTCAACAGCTACAGTCGGCCGCACAATGGGAGTGCCACTAAATCAGCTATCCCCATGGTAACTGTTGCTAAGGATGCTGCGTAGAATGCTTCGCTGCTTTGCAACTGTTTCAAATTGAATGAGGTGGTATCAGTTTCAATTCATTTACATACTTTTTTAGTTCTATAGAATCAATTGGACTTTTCTCTGTTCAAACAAATATCCTTCTTATAGAACCGCTAATCAGGATGGGAAGAAAAATATTTTGTGTGCGTTCACAAAAGTATGAGGAAGGCAATCTTTGGTGTGTGTTTTTTTTTTCTTCTTTTAGCTGTGGAACTTCCCATTTCTCGGATGCGATCTGGAAAAAAGATATATCATTCTGTGAAGACATACCATGTAATTTTTAAGTGTATTTATGTCAAATCTACAGAGCCCCTACATGGAAAAGGGTTTGTCTTCACAGAAAGGGTACGATTCTCTTCAGTATTAAACAAAAAGTGTTTGTACAGCCTTTTTTATTCTTCGAAGGAACTGCAAATATAGATTTATTAAGACATAGCACAAAATATTTTTCCCTCCAATCCTGAGATATTGCCCCCTGTTAGAGCTTCCTTAACATTCTAAATTATTGTTACAAACTGATTTAAATGAAACACTTCTTTTAAAACAAAATGTTTAAACAAAAGTAGTATTTTGTAGCAAAACAAACAACGTTTACTACTGAAAGCAGGCTCTTACTAATGGATTTCATTGAGCACTTCGAGAGACCATGAATTCTTCTAAACAGAAGAATGTTTCTTTTTTGAGTGAAGAAAATAAAATAAACATTTTAAACAGTTCCATGTTAATCTTTTTACGGTGGAAGGTTTAAACAATGCAAAATATTTTAGGTTAATTGTTGTTTTTAAGTTGTTATGTTAATATGTGTTGATAATCAATCACAAGCATGTCTTGGGTTAGTATAGTTTTTTTGTTTTCTACACAGCCAAAATCATTTAAGATTTACAATATAGTAAGTTAACAAGAAGCAACAGGTGTTACTATTTCATGTTTTGTGCCTATGTCTCCATGGTGTGTAATTTACAACTTTTCAACTGACTCTTTTTATCATCTTTAATAATGTATACATTAGGATAGGTGCTTTCTGGTTTGACTAGTTTGTTGAAAATTCACTTGCAAAGTGCTTACATTTTAAAGTACTGATGTAAACAAAAAAAAATGTAGCGACTGATACAGTTGCTCTCTACTTCATTTGTACAAAAACATCTCCAGAGATTGTCTTTAGTTTTGTTAACATATTGTACCAAAGTTTATTTCTATGCATGCCCATAGAGAATTGTAGTGAAAGAAAGAGAATGTTCAGGAAAATAATGCTTTCACCGTCTGTTTGTAAATACATGTTTTCTGCCTTTGTAAAGCTTTATTTGCAGAAGCAATATGTCCAAAAATAGTGTACTTTAGATATTAAGTCAACAATGTCCTGCTTGTCTTGGCTGAGGTGTCTTTTCTTTCTATTAAAAATGTTACCAGATACTGTAGTTCGAGGTGACTTGTGTATTTTGTATTTTCACATACAGTATTTACATTTTTTAAAATGGTTTATCTGACATTTTATCCAAAACAACTTGCATTACATTGAAGAAAACACAACCATGGAGCACCCTGACTGAGCCAGAGGAAAGGCTACAAGTATATCTTTAAGAATGCAAAGTGAAGAGATTTTAACTTTTATTTTAAATAATGGGAAAAATAAACCCATATGTTCGAATATCATAATTATGCCAGAAGAAATGCTAGTAATGTAAGTAGTGCCTGTTTTGCAAAATTGAGATGATTTTAAGTGATTGTATCGACTTCATAGCTAGAGATCAGAAGGATGGAGACCTCTTTAGGGATAAATTCCACAATGATTTTTGGTCAATCAGAATCTACCTAGACCAGTTCATTTTTAAGATGTTCTTTCATACGTGTGTCTGTTCATTAATACAATTTGTTTGTCACAATGTACTTTATTTTTCTAAACAAAGTTGAGTAGGCGTTTTTCAATTTGTTTTTCTGATTTTGTTGTCAACACACACAGAGAAGATAGCACGAGTAAGTCTGGATATCAACCATCACTGAGTCCATAACAGAATTCTGCCTTCTCACTTAGATGAAAGCTAGGATTGTGAGGTCATTATTGAACACCAATGCAGGGCTCAGGTTATCAGTAATAATTAAACCTTTTTGGGGTTAAAGAGAAAAGTTGAGGCCACAACTTTTTTGTTTCTGCTTTTTTCTTAGGTTATTTAACTTAGTTAACTTTAACTTAGTTTTGTTAAAACTAATACTGTCTTATTTTTCATTGTAGAACACATGAAATGCCAAGATACAAAAATAAGTTCTTGAAAAACAACTAACACGGAACCAAATAATTATGATGGAGTGATACGGGTAACATACGACACGAACACATTTTGGTCTTTTCGAGGACCCGTTGGAAAGCCAAAAGATTCCAAGATTCCCTTTGCCTGACTCAATAACTCGAGCTATACACACCAGTTAACAAACTGGGCCTCCTTTTAATCTGTGTAACGTAGGCAACAAGCTACACAGCTGTTTTATTCGAAGTATCCATTCCTTTCATCGATTGTATATAACAGATTAATTTGCGCAAATGTATTGACGTTTAGCGCAAGAAAGAGAGCGGAGATGGGAGGAGACGGCCAAGGAAGCGTCTGCAAAGAGACAACTCTAAAGACGTTCCTTAGTTAAACGTCAAATCGCTGGACTCTAAAAGGTCTCTACTGACTCGAAATTCAGCCAAATGCAGATTATAAGTCCGTTGACTGGTTGTGGTACAAATCTCAAGTTGGTAGAATTATTAAAATCTATGTTTGACATTTTAAATATATTTAACAAACATAAAAAGCTTTTGTCAAAAAACTACAGTCACTTAGCTTGGGTCAGAAATACCTATTCATCTGCTGATTCCGTTATAAACCTCTGTTTTATTTAAATATATGTTTTGCATATTTTAGATGTCTGCATGGTATGGTTAATAGCTCAAAATATGTATATTTATTGTTTGTTTGTTACAATAATAATTAATATATATTTATTAGCTTGGAGATTAGGGCTTGTGAAAGATGGTTTCACGTTCAGCGCTTTGGAATTACTTTTTTGCGTCCCAATCGATGCACTATCCACACTGTTATGTGAATGGTTATGTTATGTAGGGTTATTTCACAAACAAAAATCTGTTTTTATATCAAAAGTAAATCCTCCTAAAATTCTTAGTATAAAAAGCAAAAGAATTGTTTTAAGACATGTAATGTCAGCTTGTAATCGTACAGCATTTAAAGGTACAAAAAGGTACCAATTTTTTGTGTGTAATTGTAGAGGGTTTTTGACATGCTCATTCCATCCTTATTAAAGCCATTTTCCTTAAATATGTAAAAAATATTTTTTTTATTGATTCTAAATTAGTTTTATATCAGAATCAGCGAGTAAACCAGGATAGATAACCTAGACTTTGATGTCAATAGGTGAGTAGGTGAATATGTGAGTTTTTCAGTGAACCTATAAGTGGTTTTAAGCAGTAGTGTTTTTGGGGTAGGCACTTTGCAGACGCTCCCTTGGCCATCACTTCGCTGCTTGTGTCCAGACATAAACACTTTACATTTCTTCGGACGCTGCGGAGGGATAATACTAAATATAAAAACAGCGTTGTGTAGTATGTTGCTTACGTTACACAAATACAATTGTTTAGAAACCGCGTTGTTGAACTCGGAAAGCGAATCTGCAGCTAACTTTTCTGAAGGTTCATAGCAACGCTGTTTTCAGTCAGGAAGATGCCACGCAAAGTACGCAAAGATTTGCAAACTTTTCTCAGGTGTGAAGCTATAACTTCATCCTGCTGTGATTCAGTTTGCAAGTGAACCGAACAAGGTTGTGTCAACGATGAGGAACGTCACCCACCACAGGATCACACTTCTAGGTAAGTTTTCCCTTAACTTAAACACATCTAATGTGTGGAATGATCTAATCTTTCGTTTTTTGACGCTAAAGCGAATAGTTGTGTGGGTTGTGTACCACATTTCGGATGTAACGCTTACGTTGACAGTATTTCTCTAAGAGTTTATTTTTGGGAGATGCACCGCTTTAAAGCATTTAGTTACTCCTTAATCTCTGAAGCAAACCGAGAACAAAGAGGACAGTGCTTCATCTTATTGCATTTAAATCAACATGATTTATTTGTTACACCAAACTAGAACAAAGTATAAGTCTTAGATGGTAAATTGACCAGTACCAGCACTCAAATCCTCGAGTAGCAGAGGTTTAAAGAGGTGAATTACAGTTACTCACACTACAGTAATCTGTAATCGACTATTTATATAAAAATTTTACTTTTATGACTGACTTTAATTAAAGTAAAGTACTTCTCTACGTTTACAATTGGACTCTTTCGTTGAGTGTATATATATATATATATATATATATATATATATATATATATATATATATATATATATATATATATATATACACACACACACACACACACACACACACTACTGCATATATACTGCTACTACCGTGATTGTTGTGGGAAATAAGTGCACTTATCTCATAAAGGCTGGAAATGTGTTTTCCAAATCAAAACTGTGAAAGAATGGTCAATCTTTGAAGCTCAGTGAATTCCAGGATGAAATGGGGATAAGATGACACGTGTGCAACAAATCTAGCCCTGAAATTTCCTTTACACCTAAATATTCAACACTCCTCTCTCAGCTGTAGTAGAAACAAATGGAAATGTTTGGAAACGGATGTCGCTGGGTCTGTGCCAAGTAGAATCAGAATCAGAATCAGCATTATTGCCATGTGTGTGTGTGTGCATGCAAGGAATTTCCTTTGGTACAATGGAGCCATCAGTGCAGACAGCATAAGCACAATACATACCACATAAGTACAGTAAAGTGCAACACAATCAGCAATTAACATAAGTCTATGAGGTAGAATGTAGGATTGATGAAATGTAAGTGTGGTGTGCTTAAGTGCAAAATGTAGGAGATGAAATGTGCGAGAGTCCAGGTGCAGGTAACAGATTGCGGGGAGGTAAGGGTTAAGAGTTTGGAGCAGTTCCAGTGAAAGGACATACCATGACATTTTGGGCGATTTCATGCTCTCAACTTTGTGGGAACCATTTGTAGCTGACCCTTTCCTCTTACAAACTTGACAGTGAACCGAGTGCAACTTTGAAATTAGATTAACGGCGATAATTTTTTTTTATTGCATGATGATAAACTTGTGCGTTAACACTGTTAACGGCCCACCACTAATTAAAATATTATTATTTTTTTCAGAGACCATCTTGGTCCGTTTTTCAACCCATCAGGTTCCAGAGGGTCCTCTCTACCCTGTAATGAATCCCCCTATTGTATAGGATCCACACTCTTTTGGAACTGTCTTCAAGCCACTAGTCAACGAGTTTGGCTTGTGTAGGAGAGTGAGATGCTAAAGCTTTGATAAAACACCCTGCTTGGGTTATTTTCCTACAGAACAATCAATGCACATTCTGGTCTGATCTGTCTGGCTGTGGCATTGCTTATCTGTTGCTATGGGAACAGCATCCTCTCTGGTGAGCCCTGGTGAAGTGATCGAGGATGCCTATGGTGGTGAAGGAGGAGAAGCCTGTGAGATCCCAGTGGAGGTGAAACCAAAGGCACGTCTGCTGCGCAGCTCCTTTCGCCGGGGGCCCCGAGTCATCGGTGCTAGTTTTAAATCCACTGGATCTGTGGAACTGGAGTACGCTGCTGAGTACGAGCGGCTCAGGAAAGACTACGAGATCTTCAGAGTCAGCAAGAACAATGAGATTGTCTCCATGCAAAAGAAAGAAGCCAAGCTGGATGAGGAGAACAAGAGGCTGCGAGCTGAGCTCCAGGTTTGAGAGAAGGAGAGATTGAGTGAATAAAACACTCCATATGTGGCGAGGTTGATTGATCTGTAAAATTTGCTTCAAACCAGATATGCAAGGGCATTAACCATCAAGGGTCTATTAAAAAAAACATTGTAGAATAGCGTACATGAATAAATTCAACAATCTTAACCGATGATTTTTATCACAATTTATGTAATAATTGAGTTTGTTATTTAATTTAGTGCAAAGTATAAGAAATAACTGAAAAATCTCTCTTGGTAAACAGCTGCTGGTTCCAGAACAATGAAGGGATAAACAGCGTTTACATAAATGTGTGCTCTCAATCAATATATATATATATATATATATATATATATATATATATATATATGTATGTATGTATGTATGTGTATGTATGTGTGCGTGTGTGTATGGAGAAACTGGAGCATTTTAGAAAATAAAATTGTGAAAATGTCCTGAATGGTAGAAATGTTACAATAGTGACGCTACATGTGGAAATGTTAGCATTTAATTTTGTTAATCTTAAAGTAGTTCAGAAATGTTTTTCTCTGCTGGACAGGCTCTTCAGAAGACGTATCAGAAGATTGTTCGAGAGAAAGAAATCGCTCTTGAGGCAAAGTATCAAGCCATGGAGCGAGCTTCAACTTTTGAGCATGACAGAGACAAGGTCAAACGACAGTTCAAGGTTTGAATCTTACTGGGTCATGAAACCACTTTCTAGTCAACAGGAATTTCTATAGTCTCCATTCTAGGAGCTCACCTAAGGGCCTCCAGACACCTAGAACTAAAATTTGCTTGCTGGTTCGGATGCAGTGGACCTTTTGGCTATTTTCATAACTCTGTTATTTCATGATAATGTGTTGCTGCTCCTTGCCCTTGAATGCTCTTAGGGGACAACAGTGGCATGCCTGGCAATTTTATAATCTTTGTGGGCTTTATTGAATGGTCAGACACTGGGGCTGGTCTATATGGACAAAAAAATATCATCATAATATTTAATTTTAAAAGTCACCACCATTTTTCCAACAGTGCCCTCTGCAGCTGACACATCAATCAATTGCTCTGACCAATGCATCTTCTCATCCGCTGTCGGAGTGAGCGAGTGTTTCAATAGACGAAAAAAAGAAGTTAGTCATGTGCTAAACCAATCAGAAGTAAGAGAGCCCGTCTGCCTCAAGAAGCTAAGCTTCTGGTTGGTCTTGGTTTAGTATAAAAGTGCAGCCGTTTTTATCGGCAAACAGGAATAGTGGAGTAATTCATCCCACACAACTCTGGTGCTTATTCCAACACAGCACACAGGACAAGTTCAGTTAACAATGTACTATTTAGGTCGCTATCAATCTCTCTTATCGAGAAAATTAAAATTGTGATCATTTTCAATTTTGAATTATAGACCAGCCTTTTAAAGTCCATAATACACTCTTCTCAGATTACATTGTTCTTCTTCATTGCTGTTTACTGTGATGAGGTTGATGCGAGAGTGTATATTGAGTACCACCCAACTTCTCGTTTATGTTGTAACAGAACTCTAAACACGTCTTCAAAAGTTTGATTGAACATTCATAGGTCGAATGTTAGTTTTCTCCTCATAAAAAAACCTAGGCGACATGACAGAACATAACTTTTTTGTCCCTCGACCGGATTGTGCATTCGTGATGGCTTGAGACCTGTTCATGTGCGATACTTTTGGAGAAAAATTCATATAGATGTGGAATGGTTTTAAAAGTCTTTGAAAATGGGGTGTAGCCTGATGTAATTTAATGTGAAGTCAAGCATGCTGAGAGAGGGTGGAGCTTCATACTGACTCATTCTCACAATGTTTTGACCCAATCTATAGTTTGTTCTGTAATGATATTTATTTACACCACACTTTTACAGAGAGGTCAAACAAGAACAAACATTACCTGTTCAGGAATCCCAATAGATACTTGTCCAACACTGGAACAATTCTTAAGTAAACAGTGTTCCTTCTTACTCAACGCTTCTAGAGTCCTAGCAGAATCCAACAAACCATTCCACTCTGCTTGGCTACTTTGTTTCGCAGCATTTACAAAGAGCATGCTTGTTTATTTCTCAAAACCGAAACAGTCCATGCAGGATAAGAGGCCGATCGTTTGTGAAGGACCCACTCCATGCCTCCTGGAATCTGCACATTTTGAGATTTCACTCAACATTTTTTTTTTTTCAAATTGAAAGTCTTAACTGCTCATACAAATGTTGCCACCAACTTGAATATGTTGTTCATATTTCTGCCATTTCTCTGCTTCATTGGCTTTTGCATTTCAGCTCAGTATGTTTATCTTTGCATCAAATGAATGGACAGATATTCCGGGAGACCAAAGAAAAAGAGATTCAGGGTCTGCTGCGAGCTAAACGGGATCTGGAGTCCAAACTTCAACAGCTACAGGCGCAAGGCATTCAGATTTACGATTCGGCAGATTCGGATTCAGATGACAACCACACCACTCTCACCAGTAAGAAACCGAGCTTCTTCCTCTTTTACAACTGCAGGGAAGGTCTGGAGGGATGTCCAAATTTGATCCTGTGAAGAGTTTTGCTGCTGAACGCTAGTCCCTCGCTCACTCATACTTACTCTCTCTTCTACTCAGAGCAGTAGATTGGTGTTTTATTCACACAGATTATCAGTTTAGTTCAGAGCTTGCGAGCATATATGAAAATGACTAGTTGAGTGTCTGCTGCACCCAACCTGTCTTAACATTTTTAGTTTATTTGTTCATCTGGCTGATGTCTGATCTAAGGTTTTATTAAAAAAAATAAAAACATTGAAAAGTGTCGATGGGAAAGCAACTTATTCCATGGGCTGGACATTACGCATTCTAAACATTGCGAATTGGAGTCTCCCGAAAGCTCTTCCTTTGCTTGATGTACGTGCTCTTCCCAACTCTCGTTATTACAGAAGTCCCCATTGTTGAAAGGAATAACTACAAGCAACCTAAAACTCTTAAATCACACATTTCTGCTAATATTCACACGGTGATGAGAAAACAGCTGTAATGTTATCACTAAATTATGATTGTGTTGTAAAAACTAGATTAACCCTTCATCTGAACAGTCACACTTTGAAACAATTACTTTTTTAATAACCTTTTAATAAAGTCTCGGAGCTAGTATAAGGAATGGCCCAGGTCAGTTACTATGGTAACATGTGGAACCGAGGGAGTGTGTGAATGTCCACTTCTGTACTTTGAGGAAAATTTATTGATTTTTGTAACTCATTTTGAAAAGAAGTAGACTGTTTAAAAACCTCTGCTAGTGAACGGAATGTAATTTACATCTAACATGAATTCATAAATCAGAAATTTTATTTAAGAAAAAAAAAATGTAAAGCAGATCTTTAAGAGCGAGTACCTTTAATCATTAGTGAATCCGTTTTTGTTGTTACAGGTGGGCAATTGGTTACAGTAGTGTTTTTCTGAAATGTTTGTATTTAATTTTTTTGTTCAAAAGTCTTATAATATTTGAGTAATATTTTAAATAAGTTCATTATACTTTACAATCTCAACGTGATTATTTCGTTCTGTTCTTTCCATCTCTGTGCAGCAGCTGGCACGCAGTGTGAGTACTGGAGTGGGGGGGTTCTGGGAAGCGAGCCGTCAATGGGCAGCATGATGCAGCTACAGCAGACACACAGGGGCCCGGAGTTCGCTCACAGTCTCATCGATGTCGAGGGTCCCTTTGCAAACGTCAGCAGAGGTGAGAGCTGTGTGTATATTAAAATTTGTCAGTGGTGAGTCCCTATTTAACCAAGGCGGTTAGACTTGGGGGTGGGGGGGGGGGGTTGGGCTGGGGGGGGGGCAATACAGAGAGATATCTAACACTATAGTTTATAATCATAGGCCGCACTGACTATTAACAAGATTTGTTCATGATTGTGACCAGTTGGTTAGATAGTGTGACCCATACCTGGAATTTGTGCTCTGCATTTAACCCATTCCAGTGTACACACACAGCAGTGAATAAACACAGCGTGAACACACACCCGGAGCAGTGGGCAGCCATGGCTGTGGCACCCAGGGAGCAGTCGGAAAACTGGTGCCTTGCTCAAGGGTACCACAGCTGTGATTGTTGAAGATGGGAGAGTAAATGTTTCATCACTCACCACCTTGTCCACAACTCAGTGGATTCTGGGATATAACCTGTAATCAATCACAAGTCGATTTCCTTATCCACCAAATCACTATTGCTGACTTTACAATATACAGGCCATACCTGTCACGCTATATTGTGAGCTGTGCCCACAGATCGATGCTACACAGAAACCAATTTTTTTAGGTGTCATTGAAATGCATTTTTTTCTAAACAGTGTCTTTAAACAAAGCAGTAACTTTACCATAAAATGACAATTGGTTTTTGTTAACAGAAAAAAACTGATGTCTCAGCCAAGCTCTCAAGGTCTGCAGACTGCAACATAGCAGATTTAAAAAATGTGGATAAAGCAGCTCAAACCGAGTAAAAGCAGGTTATAATTTACCAAATTATTTGATATCCTCAATAACATTCGAAAGCTCCTTTTTATGTACCAAAGTTTTTAATGTTTTTATTTCTAGCCATTCTCAAGTCTAGTCAAATCAAAGAAGGTGATTTTGGTGTGCACATGTTTCAGATGATTGGGATGCAGCTGTGGCCAGTCTGCTGCAGGTTTCTCCTCACATCTCTCAGGCTCTGTGGAGCAACACGGTTCGCTGCTACTTCATATACACACAGGAGACCAAACCCGAGATGCAGACATTTCTACAGGTACCCACGGAATGAAACAAATACTTAGTAGGGTTCCTGTGTTTGCTTGAAATTCTTGGTTGGAAAGGTGGTTGAAATTGTAATTGTCATCGATGTTTGCTGTGAAGTACTGGGGAAAAGAGTGGGCCATTGAGTGAGACTAAATGTTTATCAATGCTCAAAATGTTTGACTGTTTATTTAGTTCTTAGTGAAAATACTGCACAGATTTAACAAAACACATGTAAGTAACTGTTGAACTAGTCACATTATACAAGTTTAAAGCTACAAAATAAAAAGAACAGTTGTGCTTTGGTGGATAAGGAGATTGACTTGTAATCAGAAGTTCACAGGTTCGCACCCCAGATGCACTGAGTTGAAGTTGGTGTGATTAATGAAACACTTGCTCTCCCATCTTCAACAACCACAGCTGTGGTGCCCTTGAGCAAGCACCAGTTTCGCGATAGCTCCCCGGGCGCCGCAGCCATGACTGCTCTGGGTGTGTGTTTACTGCTGTGTGTGTACACTGGAATTGGTTAAATACAGAGTACAAATTCCGTGTATGGGTCACTCCATATCTGGCCAACTGCTCACTTTCACTTTTCACTAAAAACACTTAAACCGATATCAATGTGGTCATCGCACATTGGACACAAGTCTTTTTCAAGACAAAACATAACAAAATGCTAAACATTGAAACATTCTATTGTTTAATTCATTACACTTTATAGTGTATTTACTAACTAAAATTTAACACATTAATTTACTTGGTGGTGGTTGAGCAGACAGACATGTTTTAAAATACACATCTCAAAAGTGCTTCAGTTTGATCTTTCAAAAAGTTTGTGAACTCCAGATGGATGCCTCTTAGACATTGTTACAGTCTGTTCTTTCTGTGCATTTGTATTTTTAGTATTATTCTCTGAGGCTACAGAGGTTCTGTGAGAGTTTGGGGCATTTTTACTTGAATGTTTCCTTTCCTGAAGAGAAGGCTGCTCAGTTTGCAGCTGAACGCAGACAAGAGATTGAAAGGAGCTCGTTGTGTGTGCTGCTTCTCAAGTCTTCTGTATCCAGGTAATACTTTGTTTCTTACACCTTACTAAACAGCGATGTGTTTGAGGGAAAATACTGTTACGCATACATGGTCTTTTTGTAATGCTTTGGGGGATATGTAGTTGTGAAGGTACAAGTGGATTGTGCTAATGTGATTTAGGATCTCAGATTTTAAAAAGAATGTTAAATCTATATTAACCCTTTAAACCCAGGTATTTGGAGATTTTCCATAAGTTTTTTTCCAATTCAATGGCATCCCATTCTCTATGTACCAAGTTCTGTCTGTGCTGAAATAGATACAATATGTAAGTTACAAGTTATTTCTGAAGATACTCTCACGCTAAGTGTACATATACCATGCGCAAATGTGTTCAGTGTACTGTTAGACTTTCTCTCCTTGTGCTGTTACAAATACCAGTGCCGATGGGCATTATCATAGTTTTAATCATAAGTTTTAAATACTACTTTTAAATAGAAACAACAGATAATGGCTTCCAATCCCATTGTTGTTTACTTAAGCATTCATGAATAATACATTTTACTGAATTCTGTTGATCTTTCAGCTTTGTTTCTTCTCTCAGCATATGTCCTTTAAATCACAAAACTCTGCAATTCTGTAGGAGCAATTGAAAGTGGAGCTCCCATGAGTAGATTCTGATTGGCTCCCAGTGCATCTCCCAGAGTTGGAGTGTTGTGTTCACACAGGTCCTCAAAGTAGAGGGTCTCTTTTAATCTCTGGACAAGGTAAACACTGATAACAACTGGCATATATTTGGACAAACCCTGTGGTTCCAGTTTTTTTTTTTTTCCTTTGTTTAATGGATGCGATCACCATGGAATGTACCCTTATTTTGACATATTTTTGTATTGAACCTCTGAAATAAACCGCCCCAAACTATCACACAAAGGGACACAGCAGTATAGCGATGTAACACCTTCAGAACAGAGGTACTTACAACTTTCATAAATAATTTCAAAAATGAATTTGAGATGTAGGTCAAAGATAAAATATGACAATAAATGGTAATACCACAAATTCGACTAAATTAGCACCTACCAGTGATCATTTCTGGAAAAAATAAAACCCATGCTATCAACATGACTCTCCTATCTGAAAGCTCAGTGGGTCATGCAGAGTTGATTGTTTTTGAATTCTTATTTGTTCCCTCTTCTGTGATTTTTATGTGTTTTAGTTGTGCTGTAGAGGATGTGGAGGAGGCTTTTGTGAAGACCCCAGACTCTCGGCCTCTATTGCTTTATTTGCGGACAGGTGACAGAAAAGGTGAAAAGGAAGAGATTTCTTCCCTCCGTCCTGCCACCAGAGACCTGTTGGAAAGAGTCAACTTGGCTGACAAGAGTGGCAAACTGAAGGTAGACTTAAACAAGTCCCTGCATTTCCAAGATAGTGTTCAGAAGCATGCATCAAAAGGCTCGCTAGTGATATTTAGCACTATGTGTGTGTTGACGGCTTACGACAAGAAATAGTGTGATGCTAGCTGGGTGATTTATTTTCACAAAAATGTTCATTTTAGTAGTTTTACAAATTCTTGCTAACAGCCTAAGACCTGCAGGTGATTTAAATTAAAAAATATTTTAAATCAGATTCACAAAAGATTTTGGACAATTATTCAAAGGGCTTGTGTAGTCGCTTTCAAACAAAGTCAATATTGCAACATATCAGTCAATATCGCTAATTATCATGATAAATGTCAAATCTTTATTTCTTAAATAAAAGCAGATGCAAACTGTACAAACCAAACCGTTATCTGTAGATTTCAATTGTTTCAATTGATAATTTGTTATTTTCAAAACAAGACAAAACTTTCCAAACGGGATCAATTATTGAACTATAGCCAATACATGATGTTTTAATATGTATCATCAGGGTCAAATTTTTATTTTTCGAGGGAGTTCCCCTTTTATTGTGTTCCATGAGAGTATCTGCTGACAATTTCAAATTAATAAAAAAAGAACAGCTCAGTAGAATGGGTAAACTTAAACAACAACTATGTTTAGACTTTAAATAAACCTCTTTTAGTTGTATTTTGATGAGTTGAGTTTCTCAGCTCAGTGTCTCCATAGGCTGGTAAAGCAAGAATTGGAGGAATCATGGCTTCTGGTTGGTCTTCCAGCAGATGAAGTCATGTCAATGCATCAACTAAAGGTGTCTGCAGTGTGGACACAAGAAGGTCACTAGGAGAATATAACTTAATTGTGGAAAACTAAGATAAAAGTGGCTGTCTCCGAGCAGGAAAAATGGTTTATTTCCCACAGCTCTGAATCTCGTGCTGTTCTAGTAACATACTCTCACATGCAGAACATGACAGTGCAGTTAGAGACACAGTGTTCAGAAATGTTTTTGAGGTCTCTATATCATCGTACTGACAAAGTTTATTGCATTATAACTATCTGTGTCAAATTATCTGCTGATACCAGCCCTGGTTTGGAAAACATCTGGTGTTGACTACAAAAGTAAAGATCACTAATGTTGAACATGAAAGTAAAATAAAGGTTATTTATGAAGTTCTGCATTGTTCTGTTTCCGGTTGTTTTTTTGTTTTGGCAGGTGGTGGATCACACAGGCTCTGTGGAGGAAGGGGCTGCTCTTATCTTCTCCCAGGTGGAGAGAATGATCAAACAGGTCCTTTTTCATTTTAATGTAATTGTACATAAGCTGTTTCAAGTTCAGACCATTTGTCAGCAGTGGTTAAACTTTCAAATTTCCTGTTAGATGTGATTGGTTTGACGATTCAGCAAGGAACATAAAATAATGTTGTAGATTCTCATTTCTACATTTCTATCAGCCTAGGGATTCTCTTTAAACTGGCTTTGTAAAGAAGAAAATGTGCATGCATACTCAAGTCACAATGCAATTTAAAAGCAAACAAGAACTGGAAAATCTATGTTTAAAAAAAGTTGTTGTTGAGTTGAATTCATGTTCTAATGTTTTATATGGGAAATTAAATCGATTTCAGCATTAAGGGGGAGTTATTGTTATTATAATCTTTATAAGTCTCTATTTCACACTTCTCTATTTCACCCCTCATATCTCTCTCTCTCTCTCTCTCTCTCTCTCTCTCTCTCACTAGGAGTTGTTGGGGCTAGAGTTAGAGAAGAATGAGGGGCTGGAGCAGAGAGAGGAGGAAGACACTGGAGATGTTCTGTGGGATCTTCATGACGAGCAGGAGCAGACGGAGGTGTTTCAGCAGCTGTGCGCTGCTGCCTCTAAATTCAGCCTCCAAAAGGCGAGTTGCTCTTGCCCTTTTGTTTTAAAGGACACGGATTGTGAACCAGGTCAGCATTGTGTCAGAGGATCAAGCTTAAGTTTGATTAAAGGTCTGCGGCCCTCTAAGAATTGAGTTTACTAAACAATTACATAACAAGGAACCTTGTATCTTTACCAAGAATCTTTATCTTTAACAGAATACAGAAGCCTGTGTGAATTCAGCTATTCTTTATTAATTGATTTTCTGGTTCATATCCCAGTATCTTGAAAGACTCAACGACATGGTGACCGCCCCTCCCCCCACCCCTCCACTTCTGGTTTCTGGTGCTCCGGGATCCGGCAAATCAATTTTGCTTGCAAAATGGTAATCTTTATTTGAAATATTCTGACTGCTTGTAAGTTTTTAGTATTTTATTTATTAAAAGATTCTTTTTTGTTGCAGGATAGAGTTACAGCAAAAGCAGTCTCCCAACACGCTTACGCTTTTTCACTTCACGGGACCTACCCTGTCTAGCAGTACAGATCCAGTGCTCATTATTAAACGCCTCACAGTGAAGGTGAGCTACACTGTGATGATCCTGAAAAAACAAATCATTCTTCTTTTTCTGTTTTTGGATCTAATGCTGTTCATTCATACTGTTTTTTTATCTAATGCTGTTCATTTGTCCTGGTTTTGAAGCTCAGTTTGAACTTCAGCTAGTTGTTTTCATTACTATATCTATTGTATCAGTCAATTGTGCTTTTATTTTGTATGTTGTATATTGAGATATTGTTCTGTAGCTTTAACTAAGAATAGATTCAGTAAAAAAGTAAATAATTGAAATGGTTTTCATCAACGGCCTTACAGAGATTAACAGTGAAGAGGTTGAGAAAAATAATGTCCATTGGCAGTTCTCTGGGTGAACTTAAGTCCATTTAAGCAAAATAATTTAAATTCAAGAATATCACACAAAAATGTGACTTGGCCACACAATGACCCACATTGAAGAATAGAATGACATGAAGAGTGGGTTGACGAACAAGATTCTGTTTTGTAACAATCACAAACACAGCTTGAGCTAGAAATCAATTGATTATAATGTCTTACAATCAATGATTGCGATCAATGACTCAGATTAGCTCTGCTCCTCTCCCTTCCCTCTCTCTCTCACGATCTTTGACATTTAAGTAAACAGGATTCATAGTTAATTTGAGTTATTATTCTGTGACATGAGATGGGTTCCACCTGCTGGGTCAAGACAACTTGTACAAAGAAATAACAATTCTACGAAATGGTGTACAGTTTTGGTAATGTCTATATTGAAAAGCAAGTACGATGGTGTAAGAACTCAAATTTTGGAGGATGAGCCAACCTCAGCCCCGGCCTATTCCTTTTGATCTCTGTTGGCTCGGTGAAGGTTTGTACTGAATCTTTGTTAGATAAACATCTTGAATAAAGATGCCTTGAATGTCTGAAGAATGTAAACTTCTGTTTGAGCTGAAAAGAACCAAGGGCGAGTAGGTAATAACATGACCGGTCTTAAGGAAGCTATCTGAGAACTGCTATATTTTAGCAGGAATTCAAGATTGATGTCCTATTAAAAATTATTTTGAGAATCAAACTTTTTGTGTAATCATAAATTCCATGGAAAAGGTGGGATTTTCAGCTAAGGTCCTCTTTAAAACTCACAACCTGCTTAAACATTTCTATTAATAATTACAATTTCTATAGAGCCTGTTCTTCCAAAAATGAAACATTGGTGTACACTCATCTACTTAAAAATGTCATGTAAATATTTGATTTGTTGATGCATTCAGTCATTAGTCCTGAAAAGTGATTAGTTTTGAGTGATTCCTCAAGCTGATGTATAGCTTTGATTTTGTTCTGAACAAATCCTTTTTCTTAATCATCCCTGTAGCTGCTGCAGCATTTCTGGTCAATTTCCGGCCTGTCTATGGACCCTACTAAGATATTGGAGGAGTTCCCTCGCTGGCTAGAGAGACTGTCTGCTCGTCACCATGGAAACATCATCATTGTCATTGACTCCATTGATCAAATACAGGTGCTGCAGTGTGTCTGCTCTATTATAAAGTGTTATAGCTCCGGTGGGAGCGTTTACTGGGTTTCTGGGTATTTGAGTGTATTTTTCTTTATAAGTTTCTGAACTGAAAACGATTGTGTTATTGTTAATTTGCTTCAGAAAATCTACAGTGCAAAATTTTGTGGGGACATTGTTAGGAGATGTAGCCCCATCCCCTCCATGACTATAGCCTCCCCTTGGAAGCCTGTAGTGGAGACTAACGCGAGTCATTATCTGTCTGCAGACTGATGCACAAAAGAAACAAACACCGCTTTAAAATGGGCTCGAGGGCATTACTCACTGCTGGTTGTGATATTTCCTTCTCATAAGGAACGTTAGGCCACAGGATACTCATAGAGACTGACTAAAGCGCTGAACTCGTCACAATCACATCAGCAGAAGCAGGTAGCTTGGTGTCAGCACGAACAAACAAACGAACACATGTAAAACAGAATAGATGGATTAAAAAAAACAAAAAACAGATACGAGATAATGTTACACTCAGCTCAGACCTGTTCAAACTGCTATGTCTATTTCTATAAAACACTACAAAAAACTAATTGATGATAATTTACTGACGATGATTTTGTTTGAAATCACTTTCATGATTTTACTTTACAGGACAGGTGAGAGTTGATAAGAAATGTGGAAATGTGTTTATGTTGCTGTTTAGAATTCTGTACTTGTCCTGGCACTTAATCTATTTTTCTTGTATTTCCCAGAATGCTGAGCGTCACATGAAGTGGTTGATCGACCCGCTTCCACCCAATGTGAGAGTGCTGGTGTCAGTTAATGTGGAATCCTGCCCACAGGCATGGAGGTTTGTGATTCAAACAATGAGCTTTTAGAAACAATGTGTTCGTTTTTTACATACAAGCAAATAAATCTCTTCAGATTGTGGCCCACGCTACCCCTGGATCCCCTCAAGCCCAGAGAACTGAAGAGTGTTCTCCTCGCCCACTGTGAGAAAGCAGATGTCAAGCTCTCCAAAGATCAGGTGAACATTAACTGGGAGGTCTACTTACCATCTGAAATCTTCTAGCAGCTTCATAAACAGATCAAAATAAATCAGAGGCTATGTTCAGTCTGCTCATTTTAGATTTTTTTGCTGCATTCGTTCACATTACAAATAACATATTCTTGTTATGCCTGTAACTGCCTCCCCAGAATGCACTGCTAACAGATGTAAACACTGAATTCCCTGGTCTTGGGCACTCGTGAGGCTTTGTGGGCTCAAATTGTCTGATCAGAACCAACTTTATTAGTATTAAACAATATTAAGAAAAAGATTGAGAGAGAAATAACTTGTATTACGGCGTACTCCCGGAAGAGGATAATCACTGTGACTTTATTAAGCTTCAAATTCATCTTTGGGCTCTTTCTGTGCTTACTTCAGTTCAAAAACATCTTCTCCGTGGACTAATTTTTGTGATAAACTGTGGCAAAAATGCCATATGGGCAAAGAAAATTGATTTGGGTCACTTTGGGCTACAGTCTGAACGTAGACAGAGTCTCTTATAGAGAAGCCCTTGTGAACGTAGCTAGTGCTCAAACCAGCAGTCACTCAAGTAAGATGCTTCTCAGTTTAATGGTGTTCTTCACACAGTCAGTGATTGTGGAGCTTGAGCCTCTCTGTTCTTCTCTCAAACAGGATATGAGCTTGGAGAGGCACTGTCGTTCTGCTGCTACATGCAATGCTCTCTATGTCTCTCTCCTGGCCAGGATCATCACCTTGTAAGTACCTGTGAGTAAGTTTGTAAAAAATGTTACTTTTGGAATTACTTCAATGTGATCAAATTAACTGCCAGTTGAAAGTTTGAAACCTGTCTTGTCAATTTGATCCCCCTTCAAAACAAAGCAGTCATTATAGTCATTTTACCATACAGTCTTTGGATCTGAACTCTATTGAGTGTTTGCAGGAATAATGAGAAGCGTATAGTACAGAGTAAGACTCCATCAATGTTAATCAGCCCCTTAACAGAAGATTGTGGAGAGTTTGCTGTGAAATGTTTATTTTTCTTCTTGTTCTAGGAATACATCAACAGCAATATAAAATGTATTCAATAATCACTTACCACATGTCATTCCTGACCATTGAAGGCTTCACTCACACCTTTTTAGATATTTTGTGGATAATCCAGGAGGCCAGTGAATTCTCCGTTGACACTCGTGCCATAAGGATTTTAATGCCTTAAAACCATTTAGGAGAAGAGCTATTGCTCACAGAAAATAAAAACACTGGTAAAGAACACTATTGTGGACTGATAAAACCATATTCCCTCACATAAATGCATGTTAAATTTGCAGATGATTCTTATAAACATTCAAATAATATCACTTTTTGCTAAAATCTGCTCGTTTGAGGGATGAGACCTTTGTGCACTTACCTACATCTTTGTCAACTCAGTCAGCACCTCAGCTCTCAGTACTACATGGAGTAAATAAAAATGTGTGTATTTATACACTTCCTGTCTTTAAATGCTGAGAAATACAGATTAAACAAAAGCAAGGAAAGTAGAGTTGCCTGACATTTTTTTTACCCACTTAATAAAAGTGACATCAAAGATGAATTTGGCATTTAGAATTAAACGCCAGAGTTAAACTAAAAATAAACATTGTTACTTTTTGGGTTACTACTACTACAATATATGATAATAAAAATAACAATACTATAATATAATATAAGCGAGTGCTTAGGTGCAAAGTGCCAAGAGGTTCCAATGTTCAATTGTCACAGACCTCCGAACTTCATGTGTCCTTCAGATTAGTGGAACCAGAGAGCCAGTCCTCTCTGTCCAGCATCAGTGTGTGATTTTACAAACCTGCTTATGAAAGAATAAGCAAAAATTCCCATCAACACAATCCTAAACCTTCTGAAAAGCTTTCCCAGATGATTGGAAACTTTTACAGCTACAAAAGGTGGAGTGACGTTAAGTGAAATCCTATTGGTTAGGATTGGGATGTCACTAAAGTTTTTTTAACTTTCTAAAAGAAAACTTCTACTATATATAGAAGATGAGTTTGTTAATTTGATGTTAGAATGGGATAATCAGAAGCATGTTTCTCAGAAATACTTTAGTTTCTTTACTGAAAGTCAGTGAAATACTGGAAGCAGTGAAACTATGTGAATTTCAGTATGATTTCTTTTCACTGTGTTAAAGATTTGTTGTGATTTTTAATCCTGTTCAAGCACCTTCAAAGTATGTCTGTGTCTGTTAGTTCTAGATCCTTCTGGTCTCTGGAGAAGACTCTACATCAGTGTGTGATGTGTCCAGATACTGTGTCCTTGTACAGACTGGGCCTGAAGCTGGTACTAAACATGCCTCGAAGCGATCAGGAGAAGAACACCTCTTACACCCTGAAAGAGGTGCAATGTTCATGCTGGGCTGCAGTAGACATCAGAAGGGTTTCAATTATGCTTGATCTTGTTTACTTGTTTATCTCCTCATGCAGCTGTTGTGCCTGCTATGTGCCAGTCACAACGGCATTGGTGAGTCTGAAGCACTGGAGCTGTTCCCAGACCTTAGTTTTCCTGCTCTCAACTCAGTGCTGCACAGTCTGGAGAAACTTCTCATCATCTCTTACTCCTGCGGCCTCATCCGCTTTCAGCACGCACAGGTTTGTGACAGACCAACATGGTTTTTAGACACATGTAGCTGTGTTGGATAGCACCTGTTTAAGGTGTGATGAACTGAGAAAGCAAAAGCTGCCTGATATTCTAGAGCTGGTGGATTAATAACACAATACTTTAATTTTCTCAGCTCAAAATGTTTGTTTGAAAATAAAAAGAAAACATTTTGAGTCAGAGACAGAAGTACTTGAGTTACAGATATGCATCACAATGTGATCAGTCACCCTCACTTGTTAGTGACGCTATCCTTTTAGCTCCACAAGAAGAATAATGATTCTTCTCTGAAGAGATGCTCTTTGCCGTTAAATTATTATAATATACATGCAGTGTTTCCCCTCGGTTTACAGATATCAGTGGGGGTGGTGGGGTGGGGGAGTATTGAGTTAAAAATGTATTGATTAGCAAGAAAACAGAGATGGATAATCTCAATTTGGTGTTTTGAATAGATTACTGGTCTTTTGTTCAGTAATGTTTTTGAGGTCAGCTTCTCTGTCACGTGTGCATTCAGCAATCAGAGAACGAGGATGAAGCCAAGTTCTACAGAAGGCTTATTTCCTATATTACATAGATTAAAATAACTATTCGTTTTATTAGTGATCAGAGAATCACTCACACATGACAGAGGTGTGAAAGAACAGCACAGAGGAGCATCCCTTTAAAACCGTGAAGGATACGATGCTGCTGTGGTTATTCTTCACTGAAACTGAGGCTGGTTTTGTGTGGTGTTTTTTCAGGCACGTGAAGCAGTAAACCAAGAGTTTCTGGAAAGGGAAAGGTCATGTGAGTCCTGCAGAGAGAGACTCGTTTGCTTCTTCAGCCAACAGTTGGAGTAAGAACACATAGTTTAGATGACGTAGTGATGTTCAAGCTCATCTCATTTATTCCATGTTGAACTTGTTGTGGAGCAGTTTTAAATACAAAAGCAAATAACTCAGATTCCCCACCAGTGAGTGGAACTGGCCAGGGCAGCTAACTTGTAACAGTAGATTCCAGTGAATGTTATGATCACTGTGTGACCGATCTGGCTTTAGAGCAGCTAGAACACATGCTAATAATAATAATAATAATTATTATTACGTAGAGTTGATGTTTTTATTTAACCAAATATATTTTGCATCTTTTATTTTAGTTATTCTTAAGTTAATACTTAACTGTCAAGCACAAATCACTAGGTGCAAAGTAATGAAAATAAAGACCACGACATGATCAGCAATAAACACATTTATTTCAGATAAGAAAAAGAATAATACTTAAGAGACAAACGCTGGACATAATGGGATTATAATCAGGGCGTAGAAGCATACATTTTAGAAAAAACAAAAAGAGAGCAAGTTTGTGATATCTGTCATGTAAGGTTTCATTTTGTGCTGTGCATTATGTCAACGGTCCCCAACCTTTTTTGTGCCACGGACCGGTTTAATGTCAGACAACATTTTCAGGGACCGGGCTTTGAGGTGTGTTGGATAAATACAACTAAATAATGTAATACGACCTGCATGTAAACGGTGGTATTTTCTAAACATAACAATAAACGTGAATCCACTCTAGCTTTTTGCTAGTACAGCGTCCCCTTAACAATAGTTTTGAGGGCTTCATCGTCACCAGAGTTGGCTTGGTGCGTGGAATCTCCTTTCGAGATAAATTCATATTTTAAGTAGGATAGTTGTAGGCTCTTCCTCTGTCTCCTCGCTGGGCCTTTTCCTATGGTAAAGAAACTTTCTAAAAATGTTTTTTTTACTCATTTTGCGAGCTCCTGAGCTTAATTTCAGCGGTAGCCCATCACGTAATCGTGAAGAGCACCTTGATTGGCATCAAAAGTGACATAGATGGATATAACTAAGAAAATCAGATAATTTTTCAAAATAAAATGAAAGTAATGCAAGTTATTTATTCTTTCTGTGCGGTCCGTGACCAAATGACCAAATGATGTTTTGTTTCTAACCTATAAATACATGTCTTTACAAGGCCAAAAATATGGTGGATGAAAGATTCTCATTGTTCACTTTACCTATTTAATAACATACTTAATCACAGAACAGATAGGTAAGATACAAGCAGTATTGCTTGTCTTTGCTCTTTCAACACAGCACAGATTTTAGACAAAACAGGTAGAACCTCAAATAAATAATATTTCGAAAAAGGTCATCATTATCGTTGTTTGCTGCTTTATCCCAGGCATTAAAGGGAAGAACCTGTATCGGGTCAAAAATAAAACTAGTTTGGAAGCTACTGATTGGCCGATTTAACTGTAGGGTTAAGAGTCAGCTGGTGTATACTATACATTGTTTATAAAGTATTTCTTTGTGGATGCAATTTTTTCAAACTTCCCGAGTCTGTGTGGATATGGTTTTTAGTGCCTTTTTTTATTTCTTCAAAAATCTGCAAGCAATGAACCTATGGTTACAGGAGACCACCAATGTTCTTTTGCATTCATTCTTCATTTCATGAGAAGTCCCAAGAAGTGTCCGGCCTACTAAAGAAACGGGCTTCATAGAGTGATGGGGCTAAACTCACTTTCTAGTTTCTGAAAGCATTTCTTTGATTAGTGTTCTCATTATTGTTGATTCAGGCAGGACAGAGTGACGTGGAGGTTAGCTGATGAGTTGCCATGGTTACTGCAGCAGCAGGACAATCGGAGTAAACTGCAGCTAACTCTGCTCAATTTGTTTGTCTCTGAAAACCTTTACAAACGGTACATACTTGTGTTTCGTCTCAGAATGTTCTCGGCAATGTTGAACGTGATCTGAAAAGCACCTGTTTGTGTTCCCAGGGGTCACTTCTCTGAGCTGCTGGTGTACTGGCAGTTTGTTGGGAAGGACAAGTGCTCGATGGCGACAGAGTATTTTGAGGCACTGAAGGAGTTTGAGAAGACATGTGAGAGTGAGCAGAGCATGAGCCGGCTAGCAAACCTTTACGAGACTCTGGGGCGCTTCCTCAGAGACCTGGGACTGCTCAGTCAGGTGAGAGAAGCTCTAAGAGCAACACCTCTCGTATCTGTGTTTCTTCTTAAAGTAAGTTATGTGACATGTCGTTGAAGGCGGTGGCGCCCTTGCAGCGCTCCTTAGAGATCCGGGAAACGGCTCTGGACCCAGACCATCCCACTGTGGCCCAGGCGCTGCATCAGCTCGCAGGGGTTTACGTTCACTGGAGGAAGTTTGGAAATGCTGAGCAGCTGTACAAACAAGCTCTGGAGATTTACGAAAACCATTATGGGCCGGAGGACAGCAGCGTGGCTAGAGAACTAGACTCACTCTCTCTCCTCTACCAGAAACAGAACAAGTACCAATTTCTTTACATCACCAGTTTCTTAACAGGTACATAGACTGCCACTTAATAAATAGGCATTTTAATAGGCATATTAAGCATAAATGCTGGCAAAGAATGCTACTGTGCATTTGTCATCAGCCCTACAACCGAAGCTACACAGAGGAAGTTGACATGCTTTGTTTCTTTTTAAAAACTCATTCTTTGTACATATTTAACCTACTATTTTGTTCTTTGATGATATATATGATAGATGATCTCTAAATCGGTCTAATTGTGAGGGATTTCTTCAGGTACGAACAGGCTGAGAAGCTAAGAAAGAGATCAGTCAAGATTAGGCAGAAGACAGCGCGACAGAAGGGTCACATGGTATGGATGAACCAAATTGTAGATTTGAGACATTTGGCAATTTTTGTGATGGTCTCTCTCTCTCCAGTATGGCTTTGCTCTTCTGAAGCGTCGGGTGCTGCAGTTAGAGGAGCTGACTCTGGGCAAAGACTCTGCAGATTGTGCCAAGACTTTGAATGAACTTGGAGTGCTTTATTACCTGCAGAACAATCTGGAGTGAGTACAGCAAGAGTTCCATCACAAAATCTATAATTTTCAGACAGACCTGGGATAAAAACTTCATTTCCACTAAAAAGCAACAAAACTCCATGAACAAACCGACCAGCTTGCATCTGTTTATGGTCTATGACCACTAGCTCAAGAGAATTCTTGCATTCTACTTTCATGTCTAGATGCATAATGTAAGAGTGGTGTCCGTGATGGCATTTTTGTTGGGAAGCTGTCCATGTACTGTTACAGTTTACATTTACCGACTGAACAAATTCATGACCACCTGTAATCTCAATCATGAAAAGGTAAAAAACTAGCAATATTAAGAGTAAGGGGTGAAAAATTCTCAAACGCTCATAATATTTACTTGTCTGTAAATCTGCAAGTAACCAACAGATGTGGTGAACTGACAGCATGTTTGACTTAAAGTGAAAACTTTGTATATTTTTGGGTGAAGTTGTCACAAAAAAGACAATATTTTACACTGTTGATATCAATAATTATCAAGTTAAAATAAAATCTTGATTTCTATCAGATTTTTGTTCTCAAAACTGGTTTCGACTTGGTTTTGAGTTATTTTATAGTTCAAACAAGACAAAAATATAGTCAATTAATATAAATCTGTTTCAGCTGAGGGTAAAAAATGGTTCTTAGTATTATGTTCCTGTTGTGGGTTCAGCTAATATTATTAATCCTGGCAATTACAAGTTCCCATCATCCCAATGCTATCTTAGACTCAATGAACACTCATCTCACTGCCATTTCTACTGTTACAAGAGCACTAGCATGCACTCCAATTCCCACAAGCCCCACTATCTCCTGCTCAATTTCTTAGTCTAGTTAGAGTCTTTGCATCAAGTCCAATACTCTACCCTCTCTGTTGATTTTCTCCGCCTCCTTTGTCTGCTCCAACATATACCACATCTGACACTAGCCACATCTGGTTGCCCTTTTCATGTTGATGATGTGAAAGAACAGTATCAGTAAAAAGTGTGTTCGCTTCTCCATTTCTCTGTCAACTCACTTGATCTATCACAGAGGAGAGAATCCCTCCCTTCTTTAAAAATTGGAAAACGCAATGCAGTTATTGTACTGCAGCCAAGCGGCGGTAGTTGGAATTCCTCGGCTGACCACTTGAGGCTAGTCCCAGAAGTGAGAAAATTCCAATGACCCCAATGAATATACAATTCTAATGCTTGGAATTCAGATGTGTGTGGGTGTGAATCCTGAAGCCACAACTAGTTTATTTGTTTCTCAGTTGCGTGTGCTTGATAATCTGACATTCATTGAGTTCAGAAGCAAGAGCTTTCAGCAGATGGTGTCAGGTGTAATTATGCATGAGGAATAACCAGGTAAGAAATGAGGGAGTATATTAAAGCAAATTATGAAATAAATAGTGTTTAGTGTATTATGTGTGCAAAATTAGGTAAAGCCATTTTAGATGCAATCCTTTTTTTATATAAAGTTGTCCACCAGACCATATTTGATTGGATGGTCACAAACACATATGATCAAAATTGAACAAAACCCACCTTTTAGGTTATTCTTGTAAGGAAATTAGATTAATAGGGAGAATATTATGAAATCGTATTAACTGAATAGCATCAATTATAATATTCAAAACCCAAAATGAAATGATAGCTAGGATCAATCCATGACTTATTATTATTATCTTATTATTTGAGCAATCAATCAGATACTCAAAAGGCTATTTACACATTTAATAATATGTAAGGAATATATACAAATAAAACATAAGAGAATGAAAGTACAGAGATAGTTCATCCAAAAATACTGTCGTCAGCAACAAGAACCATTAGAACTCTTTGACCTTTTAAAAGGCGGCAAACCTCAAATTTCACTGACAGACGTGAAGCTCTCTCTGTTACTTACATATTCTTCACAAAGCTGTATTTAAACAATATTTTGGTGAAGTGCTGGTCTTGAACAGTCCATTTGGCTGCAACAAAATGAAAATATGTTTAGGATTATCGGAAAACAATAAAACACAGGCCGAAGCCTGGGCACGATTAGACAGACAAAGAGCAAGTGAGCTTGTTCTGGGCTGCCTTAGGTTTTAAAAGCTGGAGAAAGGGTGTTGAGCTATGAACTTAGCACAGAGAGCATTATGAGTAAGTGAGACAGGCCCAGCTGTGGGGGGAATGGGTGTTCCACTGATAGTCATTCTAGAGAAAACTACACATACAACAAATAGAACTAGACTCTCAATGTAACTCGTCATTAATAATTAACTCCTCAGTTGTGAGGCTTACGCTAAAATTCTGTGTGGATGTGGGATGTGCAAGTGTGGTCCGTGACATGCAGCAGCTTTATTAACCTATTTACAGGCATCAAATCTAAAAAAATGTAATGACAAGTATTGCCAAGTCCTAACTGTGTATGAACGGCATTATATACCAGAAAATACAGCTTAATAATGGGAATGTTCTCATTTGCAGTGCATCACAGATGTTCCTTAGCCGCTCGCTGGAGATGCGTCAGCGTGTGCTGGGAGCAGATCATCCCGACTGCGCTCAGTCCCTCAACAACCTGGCAGCGCTCCACAGTGAGAGGAAAGACTACGAGAGCGCAGAGGAGATGTATGAGAGGGCTCTCGAGATCCGCAAGAGAGCCCTTGCTCCAGATCACCCGTCTCTCGCATACACCCTCAAACACCTGGCCATGCTTTACAAACGCAGGGTGAGATACACGCAATTCAAGTCTTCACTGATCAGAGGTCAGGATATGATGCACGTTCTATATGGCAACATGTTCTGTTTTTACTCCAGGTTTCAGAAGCTACCTAAAGTTTTCATTTGTAGTCCTAAATCCCCAATATTTATTTCTATAAAGAGAGTGATGACAGATGTTAAAATGGTAAGTCTGAATATAACCTTAGATTCCAGAAGTTGTTTCTTTGTACACTATGTAAAGGTCAGTGCTGACATTTTTTGGTAGCTGGCTGAATATTTTCTGTGGATCAGTGGAAGCTGACATTAACATTTATTTCTTTTCCAATTAAAGAATGTACTAAAGCCTGGGGGTGTCATTATTAGAGCAGCCTGTTGTGGGTTTAAGGGGGGAACATAATGGACGCTGTAGGTTTTCGCAGAAACAGTTTTCATAAAGATGGATTGGGGTTGAAATATAATTTAAAGATTTTATTCCAGGCAAACGGCTCAGTCCGTCTTATATAGTAGCAGATTCTTGAAGAGATAATATATACTGCGGACTGCGGTGTTCCTCATCATACAATGTCAGAGCAATCCTCAGTATTTCTCCCTTTGGAAAGTTTTCAGATTTGGTTTCAGGACCTTCTACATATTTCTTTCATTTTGACATAATAGAATTACCCTTTTGAAGAGGATTAAAAGAAATAGAAACTAGAGTTATTTAAATCTAAACTACTAAAGCATGATGTGCTGTTAAAAAAATAAATTTTTATTATATAATTAATTTCATTTGTATAAAAGCAGTTTTTGATTTAATGTCTGCACCTTTTCCTCTGAGCATTTAACTTTAATGATCTCCTGTAAAGCACCATAAACTAAAACTTCTAATAAAGTCCTGATACTAGGGAGAAAATATGAAGTTATTATACGATTAAAAGAAGCAAATTACATAATTAAGTATTGTTCAATCCAGGACACTGTTATAGGTTTTAAGATAATCCATGTTTTAATTTGTCCAGGTCTACATAATTACAAATAAAATACATTTAATGAAAAACCTCCAGTCATATTGCGCCGCTTTGAAGAACTCATTTGACCGTCTTTATCTCAAAAGTTGTATCTAGTATTACCACTCGTAACGCTTTCATGCGTATAAACCTGACCTTCTGACTGCTTTACTTCAATAGCTGATCTGTTACATTTATTCATGTCTGAAATGAGCTGCACTCCTATAAAACTAATTTCACCTCAGCCGAGGGTTCTTTTGAGTGTGATATGAAACTAGAATACTGTATTTCATTAGCTGGTCTAAGGAAACCTTTAGCAGGGATGATTCTTTCAGTGTTTGTTTGTTAAGTCTCACTCCTGAAATATGTCTCCTCTCATTGTGTTGATGTTTGATAGGGGAAGCTGGAAAAGGCCGTTCCTCTTTATGAGCTAGCTCTGGAGATCAGAGAGAAGAGCTTCGGGCCCAAGCACCCCAGTGTGGCCACCGCTCTGGTGAACCTCGCTGTGCTTTTCTGCCAGCTGGTGAGAATCTTCTTTTCCTGGATACAGTTAACCTTGTTCCCTGATTTCTCTCACTGAGCCTGTGCGATTTGTTTGGTGCAGAAACAGCATGGTAAAGCTTTGCCTTTGTATGAACGAGCGCTCCGGGTTTATGAAGACAGTCTGGGGAAGCTGCACCCTCGTGTGGGAGAGACCCTCAAAAACCTGGCTGTTCTCAGGTTAGACCTTTCACCTTTCATCGAAATGCACAACTTGTTAATCATCTCCTGCTTGCATTTTCTGCATGCATTATAAACCATCACGCTTGTGAGACCCTGTAGATACAAGAAGATAGCACTTCTGCAATGTGTTCAAAGCAGTCCTTCACTTTAAAAATCTTGATTTATCATTTAAGAAATTCAACAAACTGTTCATGAAAGATGTGTTTTGTGTTTGAGAGATTAAGCTCTCTGTGATCGAGAGTGAAAACACTCATCCGCTCATAGACACTCTTCTTCGTAGTGTCTTTTTTTCTCAGTTCAAAAAAGCACTGTACCATTATGCTGAATTCAGAATCAGTAATCGCATCACATACATTTTCACTCTACATGACTGTTTGGGGTAACATAGGCATGTGAAGGCCTTTCGATTTCTGTTCATTTTAAAACACATAAGTTATTGAAGACACATTAAGTTATGCTGCTGGTTCATGTTGCTAATGGGAGTAAATGTTTGTGGTAAACAGGGTTTATATATAAACAGTTGGCTCAGGTTTCTTTGTATGTGACAATGGACTTTTGCAACAATAAAGTACATAGTGTTGGCTTGTACTATTACAAACAATCTAAAAATGTAGCTACTATACATCCATCCATTATGTTGTCAGCTTTTTCCCTTTCGGGGTTGCCACAGCGGAATGAACCACCAACTATTCCGGCATATGTTTTACGCGGTGGATAACCTTCCAGCCACATGTAGTTACTAGACAGCTGGAATTGAGTGATTCATCTGTGATCACTATCCGTCCTTTTTCAGTTATGAAGAGGGAGATTTTGAGAAGGCAGCTGAGCTCTATAAGCGGGCGATGGAGATTAAAGAGGCGGAACAGTCTGTGGTGTGTGGAAAGGCACCTTCCCATCACTCCTCCAGTGGGGACACTGTCAGCATGCTAAGCCCCGTGTTACCCAGCACCTCAAGATGACCCCTGATGACTCTTTTATTCTTGTAATGAGTACATTTTTTCTCCAGTTTTAAACTTTATATCAGAATGTGTTTATTGTTTTTAAAATTTGCTATTCAAAACAAGTTACAACTGAACTTGCAGTTGTAAATAATGATTAAAGGTCAATATTATTATCAATATATATTATTATAACTATGTATATATATTTTAAAAGCTGAAACAACAGGTTAAAAAAAAGACGAAAACTCTCGCATCATCAGTCTGCGACTGCTCACCGAAACATACGACGGTTTGTATATAATAACGTTGGATATCTGAGTTTTTGTGTGTCCTGTCGAGCTGAAATACTGGATGTTCTCCTCTGCCCAAATTTTGATCAAACATTGGTTTTCCTCGCTCCTCCACAAACATCCTTTTCCATCCATGTTCATCTGTGTATAAACAGTGAATGAGTCGAGGAGTTTTTATGGCACATTGAGCAGACAACTTCCTCTTTTGATCCACATGTCCCACCCATATCTCCATTAGACCGCGTGAACCATTTAAGAGACTACCTCTGGAAGCGCTTTTAGAAACAGTTCATGGAAACATAAGAATTGCTTACACACACGCTACAATGAACTGTTACCAGAGCCAAGTGTTTTTGAAAAGGGAATACAGTCTGAAAGGCCCCTGAAATGCGCATGAGCAGAAGTGATTGTGCAGGTGGGATGGTCTAATGCCAATCACTCCAATCCTTAGCACTAGTGCTGTTGGAGTTCCAGGGAGTTTTTCTCTGTAGAGAAAGATGTTCTAAAGTTAACTTGGGCAGACGAGCTGATTTTGTGAACCAGAACCTCATCAAGGTGCTCAGTTTCAGTGAGAACATTGACAGTATTTTAAAAGTTTACACAAGCCTATGTGCTGAGTGTAGAGATTTAATAGAGGAGTTGTCCAAGGAGATGGATAGCAGGATCTGGAGGTATTCTAGTCTAACTTTGCTCCTCATAAAACCTTCCACAATATGCTTCCACCAACCATCAGCTCAACGCTCCTCTGGATGGAAAGCATGCTAATAGCAGCAAGAATGGGCCTTTTTTATTTCTCCACCTAAAAATGATTTTGTTAATCAGCATATTTTATATAACATAAAATAATCAAATGAGGATTGAGTATCAAGAGTTTAGAGTTCTGATATGGGGAGACTGTCACTTAAGTAAAGAATGTATAAGTAAAGAATCAAGTCTCTGATTAAAAGAGATCTCACTTCAATTCTGGACCATCATTGAAACATGACATGAAAAATCCAGCAAGTACCAAAATTTATCTGTTAATGTGCAAATACACACAGGGGAAATGTCTTTAAGGCAAGTACATCAGCTCTGCAAATAAGCATTTCCTCTGTTTGTTTACATGATAAATGTAACTATCCACAGAGATTAAACTATGTTTATCTCTTCAATATACAGTGTAAGGAAATTCCAAAGTTTTCACTGACTTTCACATGATTGAGTTAATTTTTAGTCATAAAATCATTCCATTGATTGTAGCACGGCCGTGCATTCTTTTCTGTCCCACTGAAGCTTTTCTTTAGCGTATTATAAAGTGGTTCATAATGCAGAAGTCAGTTTGCTGCTGTAAATAAATGATCAGTTTTGTCAAATGATCATACTCTCTTGTATGTTGACAATCCCTCGGTTTAAGCAATATTCATGTGCAATGTTACTTTTATATAATGCATTATTAGAAGAAAAAGCACTCAGGAGATATTTTGATTGACAGATTTGTTACTCTTATCTTTGAAAAAGTGTCCAGTGTGAAATCTCTGCACATGTAGTGTTGCACACCTGTTTGGATAATAATAATAATATAATGGAAGTCTAATTTCTCCTGCTTGTCTATGAAGAGACCATGAACATTGATGATATATGTAAATGCAAAACGACAGGTAAATGAACCAGTTCACTCATGTGCCATATTTTATAGCTAACATGTTAGCCTTTTTGTTTTTTCAATAAAGCTGTGTTTTTTTCAGTGCCAAAGATGACTTGAAATGTAGGGGTTCCCAAAAATATTTGGTATATCTATTTGTTTCTCTGTTAGAAACCAGAAAAGTAATAAAATGCTCTTCATTTGCATTTATCCATGCTTTAATACAGCATTCATAATGAAACATTTATTTTGGGTTGAGATGAGCAGCATGGTTAAATTCTGAAAAAAAAAAAAAAAAAAACACTGGTTAAAAAAAAAGTCTCAGAAACCACCTTTAAAAAGTGTTTGGACAAACAAGTGGTTGGAAAATGTCAACCCACTCATATTAACTCTGGTTTAACTTTATCGTTATGTTGTAAAATATCTTATTTTAAGTATAATAAAGTAAGTCATACACCACTCTTCCCTCTGGGACCACTCACCACTGATTGACAGGTGTCTATTGCTTCCAAGCAATGACCAAATATGAATGCTCAAATCATATTATTTATGCAAAAGGACGTTTAGGTATAATTCCATTTTATCAAAAATGCATGTTTATAAGAAGCATTTTTCAGTCATGCATTTCATTCCGACACAGAACAGCCAGCTCAGTTCCTTGAACCAGGATGTCAGGGGGACCAATCACATCCAAAATTTAAACAGTTACATATTTTACTGTCTGTACAAAGGCAGATGATTTTGCAGCAAACTAATTAAATCCACAAACTGTCTTGAGCTTTTAAGACAAACAAAAAAAAGGATTTTAGTGGATATACAGGTAATGTATAGATGATAGCCACATAAGCTGACCATCTCTGATTTAATCCACAGGGTGTGTGTATGAATGAATGAATGTATGTATGTCTATTTATTACATCCTTATAAAGTAAGGATTACAAATATGCCGCATATATGTGTGTTACCATATGATGAACATGTGTTGTTAAAAATAGCTCAACTCAAATGTTAAATGTGTGTAATTTGACCTGATAATTCACTTGGCCCATAACATTTATATTGGTATATGTCTTTTTTCATATTTAAAAAGACAAAAAAGTAACTGTTTAACAAGAGCCTTTGCAATGAAAAAGTCAATCTCAACTGTTCTGATGTATACACGCACACATGTACATATAGTTGGACTTGAATGCTTGTCCACATTTTCACATCTTCCTCATTTGAGCCATCAGCTCTTCCAGACTCTGCTCTGACTCCTCCACCGTGTCTCCTGAAGCTCCAACCTGAAGATCATTCACAACACATACACTACATCAATGGACAGCTCCAGCAAAGACAACTACATCAGTAGAGCAAATCAAAAGCATTATGTTGTTCAGAATAATCTGCTATGATCACTAACCATATATAGTTTCCTTTAGCACACGAATGAGTCTGTACCTGAGATCAGGGTACTCCTCTTTCCCTTTGCCCCACAGCTTTGTGTTCAAAGACTAAATGGTTCAACCTACGCATGAATCTTATACATTCATAGATTGCATGTGTTGATTTTACGAGTTGTCTTTCACTTTAGGTTAAATTCATTTCTAAATATCCCAAAACAGCATAGTTTATTTGAGTGCAACTGTAAAGAAAGAGTTCTCTCCTCTGCAGTGTACACATTTCCTGTGCAAGCTTTAGGTTCTCTCAAAGACCCCGTAATGATTGCATAGGTGTAAAACATCTTCACTGCTAATCTCTTCCTAAGAAAACGTCCAATTCAATACAGTATATTCAATAGAGTGCATGTAATCTAGAGGGCAATGCTGAAGGAGCATCAGACCATTATCAATGACTTTTCAGAATATTGAGCACACTTGAATATAAGCTTCAAGAAACAAATTTAGAAAGAAAAGAACAAAAAAATTATATAAAAGTAAAAATTATTAAAGTTATATACAGGACCCACCCCAGTCTATAAACCACTAAATACATAGTTATGAGATGGGATTGATCAGCAATCAAATCCTTATGTTCACTTCCTCAAATATTATTTTTCAAAATAAACATTTCAGTCTATTCATGGACAACCCCTTCTCTCCTTGCACTGGATGAGGGTAAGGGTGTTTATACTTGAGTTCCGTCCAGAGATCACATGAGATACCATGCATGCCAATATCCAAGGAGTTCAAAAACTGTAAAACAACATTGCAGCACTTTGAGAGCGCTATCTTTCTG
The DNA here is from genome assembly GCA_900490495.1 of Danionella dracula. Classification (NCBI taxonomy): domain Eukaryota; kingdom Metazoa; phylum Chordata; class Actinopteri; order Cypriniformes; family Danionidae; genus Danionella; species Danionella dracula. The sequence continues at coordinate 157,369 of UELW01000888.1, forward strand.
CGTCTGTGAGTTGACTAACTTCACTCCGGTGGATTATTACATGGCTTTCTTTGAAGAAAATATTGTTCTGGGATTCACTCGTCAGAGGATCTTACTTTGTCTGGAATGGTGTAGGCTACAGTGATGCCCTCTGGTAGATCGGGCACTGGTCCAGCTGCCTTCTGAAGCTCCGCCTCAGTCACCTCAGATACCAGCTCGATACCTTGTAGAAAACCACCAGCATGTTCATCCCTTATGTACTCCGGAGCAAGCAATGATTGAGGACTCACTGTGTGGTTTAGTCTTTCTATCCTTACCCCATTCATTATCCTCATGTACCACTTCCTCTTCAACTTCTTGAAGCACTTCCTGCTTCGGCCGCTCTGCTTCTTTTTTCTGTGGAATATAGATTAAAGTAAATTAAACATTTTGCAGTTAGTAGTTAACTTAGCATTTTCATCAACAATGTTCCTAATGTATCAAACTACCAGTGAGAATTTCCTCTCTCATTCGAACAGTAACTCTAAAAAAGTTAAGAAAGCATTTTTAAATGTCTAGGTCAAGAATATAACCTTTTGAACAATTGAACTATTATATGATGTGTAAAAATGTCAAAGTGACCTTGTATTCTTCCTGTTGCCGTCTGCAGTGTCTGTCATCACACTGTGGATTGGCCTTCATCGCCATGCTGGGAAAAAAGTCCTGCATGGCATTGTATCCCAGGTAATAACTGACTGTCCCAAAGCCCAGCAAGAACCTGTAAGCAAGAGGAAATCCAGAGCAGGGGCTAATTATCACACCATATGCTTCTCAATTTTCTCTTATGGTCTGATAATGAACACCAATGTTGAGTCTCTTCTGGTATACTTCCAATTAGGAGAACATTTTGTTTTTAGTTCAGGTTTAAATCACAATACTACCTCTGAAGTCAGAGAGAAATCTGTGAGAGAAATATTTTCCTTCCTTTCAATAAACTTCATATATTATCATGAACAAATTCCATCGCTGTTCTGTAGACCTTTGCCTTTATTTTAACGGTTCAATTTTCCATGGCCCTCCGAATCAAAATCTTCCAGGACCATTTTTGACAGAGAGAGCAGAACTGTGGTACAATATTGTACAAGATACTCATTGAAACCTTTCAATATAATATATTACTGAGGAAACCTGACATGTGTTCATTTCAGAGCTCCAATACTTTCACAAAGAAGAAAAACAGGACTGTAATGAAGACACTTATTCGAATCCATAACTACGGGATGATTCTCATCTGACTGTACACTTGATGCACAACATGTAGCCCAGAGCATACATGTATCAGGCATAAGCGAACATGCATGCAATTATTAAAAGGGCTTTAACACATAACAGAAACTATTTTTAAATGAAAAAAAAAAAAAACCTTGGATTTTTGATGTACAGCACTATGCAAAAGTTGTAGGCAGGTGAGAAATAATGTTATCAACATAAACATATATATATATATATATATATATATATATATATATATATATATATATATATATATATATATATATATATATATAATAATGCTGTCAAAAATTTAAATATTAATCAGAATCAGCTCAGACTGAAGTAAAAGAAATCTACACCAGAATTAGGTTCTGATGGTATTCAACTGGTGGGTTGTTCCAAACATCTTAAATAACTAATCACAGATCCTCTATGAATTTAAGCTTTCCCTCGTTCATCTGGGCTTTGTGGTGAACCTGCCATCACTTTTTTGTGATTAACTACACACCTCCCTGATGGCATGGTGGAAACTCTCTGCTCTTCTTCTAAGCTGCTCCATTTAGGTTATGTAACATCAGCACTTCCGTGCATGTCAACAAAAAAATCCAGATCCATTGATGGAGAGAGGAGATTCGCCTGACATCAGGCCCAGGCCATATGGCCCCTGCAAACTTTTTTGACTTTACACTGTTGATCTGTGCAAGGCTGTCCGCGGCCATTGTTTGTAAATTAAAAACAAATAGTTGAGCACACCCTTACCTTAAGCCAGCATGGTTGCTTTGGTAGTAAAAAAAATGGTACCCTTTAGAAAAATATCGCTGCAAGCATAGCCAGGAACCAATCTTAGAGGGGCTTGCAAAAGTTTAAAACTGAAACACCAACATGCTACAAAAGGTTAGCTCAAATTAAAAGCAAAATGCAGGAATACTTACTTCAGGACGTTCTGCACAAGAAGACCTGCGACCACACCCATGGTGGTGGGCAGACTAGCAGCACAAACACCATCCCTCTTCAGAGTCTTCTCATCAATATTTGCAGCCACGACGAGAGGTGGAGCACACTGATGCACACATACATACAAATCTTAGAGAAACCACCAATAACAGACCCAAAACAATCTGACAGGTATGGTTATGATTTTTATAAAATGGGAAACTACAATAAAATATTTAAGGTTTGTACAGTCATACAGCAAAGCAGGCAGTTTCTCCTGGAATGATGAGCTGAATGTGTCCAGACACTGCATTCTCACTGACCCCTGACTCCATCCAGGTCTGACCCAGCTCGTTACAGGCCTAAGAGAGCCAAGCATACAGCTGTTAGACCTCCAACTGCTCCGACTTAATTTCAAATCCATTTGCACAACAAGAATGCATTTGTTTGGAGGTTTCCCTTTTTACATATCCACATGATTTGGCCCAATCATTGGTGATTTGACCAGAGATACAGCTTTGTCATCCTGGACCACTGATTCAGTATTAAACCTCTTGTACTAGCAGGTATAAAATCCTCAAAGAAATCCTGAATGCAAATGTTGCAATTTAGAGTTTGTACCCAACCATCGTAATAAGACAAAATAAAAAAAAAGGTTATGTTAAGCACCTCATCTTTAACCCACCTCTAAAACCATGGTTTTAGTCACAATTCAATATAAAACAAACAAACAAACAAAAATACTTCTTTAAATCTTCAAATACTGACTGGGCATTTTCCTGTTGATGTTTTCTGTTACAACTGTAACACTTCTTTGTGTCTAGCTTTTATTTTAATAAAGATTTTGTAATCGAAGTGTTTCAAATGGCTAAAGTGTATTCTATACAAATAAACCCACCTCGTCAACCCACATAAACTTGTGAAAATTGGACATCTGAAGTCCCCTTTATTTTTTGCACTTCAGCTCATTTAATACAGTACATCCTGAACCCAAATTTAAATTCCCTTTAGTCAATGTTTAAAAACCTTTCAAGTGCTCTGGTATCTGCTACAAAATCACAGACCTGAAAACGAGCTGACCGTCTGGTGTGATGTAGGTACAATGAAATGTGCAATTCAAACTTAATAGAATTTATTATAACTCACTGTGTTAATAGCCATTCGAGCCTCGAAATTATCGACACAGCTAAGGACAAAATCAACAGGTTTCCCCTCCTCAAGGCCTCCGTTACTGAAACCCAAAGTGGAATTACTCTCTAAACTAACAAATAAAACAAATTGCACAAAAGCAGTGACAGTCACCAAATGCGGTCCATGAAGTGTGTGAAGTTGTCCATTGTTGTGATGTTGTAATTGTGAGTCTCAAACGCAACATCTGGATTAATGCTCCTGTGGAAAACATTAAACGTCAGCAGTTCTAAATCATTTAAAATTTTTCATCATCTTTTCTAACCAGCAGTACAACACGATCACTTTAGTTTTCCTCTGATGTTCAGTATGATCTAATCATTTGATTTAATAGATTTAATAAAAAGTCAAAATTTGCCAATAACTTTAGTTTATGTTCACATGGATGATATTTTCTCCCCTGGAGCATATAGAGGCAATACCAATTAATAGATACCAAATTTTCCATATTTAGCTTAACTTCTTGTTTACACCATGATTAAGTAAACATCACACATTATCAAAATTCTCCTAGTCCTATCGCCAACATTCCACAAAATTGTGACCTGCTGAAACTGCCTATTTAGAACAGACTTGTTAACGAGATCATAACCATGATCTGAGGTTTTTCTTAATGATCAGGATTGCCTGCGGTGTTTCACTCCAGTGCCCCCAAGTGGTCTATAGAGGCCCAAATTGGCTATTTGGCTATTAACTACCTGTTGGTGCAAAAATCAGCTCTGATGATTTCACATCAAACTCAATGTAAGTTCTGACAATCACAACTTTATTTTATTAATATTTGAAGAAATGACACTGGCTCATACCTCTTAAGTCAGTCAAAAAACAATTTGTGTTCACAGGGGAAAATTCCAGGGACGGACAGACGTACACACGCACCCGACACCACCCTGATGTCTATGGCTCAGTAAATGTTGAACTTTTAGCATTTAATCTAGTATTTCTTTACAATCTAGGCTGAGAGACATTACTCTACCAAAACCAGGTTTAACTGATTATTTAGCAACCAGTCGGTAAAATATGATGGGACTTTTTTTTTTTTCTCACTGAAGAATTTCTTCACAGGGCAACCGCCGACATCCAAAGCTGCGCCCCGGGTCTACTTCAAGTTGTCCAGGTTGATCTATTTCCAGAAAGCATGCTGGAGATTCAAAACTGTGACAATATCTTTATTGTGACTCCTAAATGTTCTGCTTTCTCCCTGCACTGGGCTGATGAAGCACTTGACTGCAGTCTGAGAGAAACACTCATTGATGAGTTTGTGCCCTTCATTATTTTTCTCGTGATGAGATATAAAAAGCCTGTTAAAACCTCATAAAACGCATTAGTGTTCACAAATGCCACAATAATCCAATAATCTGTGCTAATATAAATACTCAAGACCATTTCATCTTCTGTTTTTGTTGAGCGATATGTCTCATGCTTATTTTTGCAGATTTCTTCCAATAAATTAGATATAAATAGAAAACTTGGATTGATTTAATTTTGCTCCTTATAAAATGTAGCTATACTTGGCTCAGAATTACACATTTCTTACTTTGGTTTAGCATGCATTTCTTATTTTTCCTTTTTTTACTTAATGTGCTTACATAGTTATGGTTGCATATCTTTATTTATTTAATGTTTTCTATAACTGTTTAGAAACCAGTATCTTTTTTTAAGTTATTGATATGGTACTGCCATCAACTGAAACCCTTTCAATACCAAATCCTAATTGTTTTATTTGTGATTACTTTAATGATAGAAGCTCAGTTTTACACTGTTGACAAAGTAAAATTTGACTAATGATAAAAAAAAAACTTGCTTGAATTTGAGAATTTTTGTATTGAACACCCACCCCCCCACACACACACCACTAACACCCCCCCCCCCCCCCACACACACACACGCACAGATAAATACTGCTAGATTTACACCCATGTTTCATGATAAATTACATTAATTAATTTCAACAGATACTTCACCACCAAGCTATTTCCTTACTCAGCTATTCAATCACATGACTTCAGATTTAAGACTAATACAGTCTGATCTTTCAACCTGAGCTCATCTTTCCAATTGAGACTGGGTTTGTTTACGGTCTAATAATAACATATTAACAGAACATCACAACCTCCGGGGGCACTTTATATTAACAGTGTTGGGATATTGGGTTTATAGAGTAAATGAGTCACCAACCTAAGAGTGTGTTCTGCTGCTTTGACTTTACTGAGGCCAGCTTGATGAGGCTGGAAGAAGAGACGATTCATGTTGGCCAGCTCCACCTTATCATAGTCAAACAGCAGCAACTGCAGAGAAGGAAAGCACAGACACAGCAGAAAGAAACGAGAGTCTGTTACTGCAGAGCATAGCTGTGTCTTCTACTCTGCTCCTCTTCTCCAGGAAGCAGCTTGGTATCGACTATAGATGACAAACTTAAACATAGCTAAAATTCTTATTAGCAAGGATGAAGGTTGCCACTTATTTCAGGTTTATGTAAAAAAACAATAGCACAAACGCCTAAAGTCTACTTGACAACAATGATGATGATTATGAAAACTTAAAGGGTCCCTTTTATGAAGTGATTTTAATCAGATGGAGAGATAGCACCTGGGTTGGCATGCTAAATAACCATTTTAAACGTGCTAGATGCTACAGTATGTTCAAGGAAAGTATTTTTAAAAAGGTACATATTGAACTATGGTTAACCCTTGTAACAACTTTTTGATAAGTTAAAAACATTGAGAATCTATAAATCAATGTATGTCATATTTAATTTACATCTTTTTAAAATATATTTTACTGAATAAGCAAATTGCTGAAGTGTAAAAAAAGTGTTTCAGGCTTTAGCAGCTGTAAATAAGAGAGTATAGTCTCATTTTAAACAAGTACTCATTTGTACTTGTGACAAACAAAACACAAACATGAACTTGCGAGCAACAGAAATATACAGCTTCCTCTCCTCACTTTTAGCAAAGTCTCTGCCACCAAATCCTCCGCTTGTGACAGCTATTTTCACATTTACATGTTTAAAGACTGTATTGTTAATGTGTTTGATGTTTGACGGAAGTTGTTTACATGTGGTCTCTGATTTCAAAGTAATGACAAATCAGTCAGAACAGTCTAATATTGTTAAGACATGTATTTAAATACAACCAAAGAAATATTTTAATACAAATATTCACAAATAAAAAGGGTTACACTGCTATTTTAATCTTGATAAATATAGGATCGTTCTATCTTCCTTATACGCGGTTGTAGATACTGAGAAATTAAAATAAAGCTGCATTACCTTACCAATGCCACACCTGGTGAGCATTTCTGCAGTGACACTGCCCACTCCTCCGACTCCCACGACAGCCACAGCAAATGTGCGGATTCTCTGAGGAGCACACACAGGGCTCATCTCCAGAGCAAAAACAAAATCTCATTCTAGACTATGTCATTCATATTTACCTCGTAATCCTGCACTATCCCCATCCTTTTCAGAGCCATTAGACGACTGGGAAAGAACAGACAGGTTTAATCCATATGGTTCGAAACACAGTCCATGTCAATGAGCTAATAAACCAATGAAAAGCTCACCTGTATGGATTTGAGTCTATGACTTCGGCGCTCATTTTTTCAATCTTAGGTCTGTGGTTATGTTCAGCATCACTTTGCTTCTGTTTTGATTTAATGAGTTCATTTTCCAACTCACGAACGCGCAGCTTCAACTCCTCGATAGAGGCCATGTTCTTCTTTCAATGCCACGGTTGTGCTCAGAACAGCTTGTGTTAAACGATATTTCTTCGACAAAACAGCAAGCGATTAAATTGCTACTTTAGGTACACGTCTGCACTGTTAACAAATCAGCTGGCGAAAAGTGTCACTCTTTAGAAAGCCCGGAGTGAAACTACTCTAGATTTTAAGTTCCCGTTTTCCCCTAGCAACGACGGGCACATTTTACATGTCTTTTCTTTTTTTCCACGTCTTCAGCCAAGCACCCTGCTCAACAGACACTATTGACTGTCCCCTGAAGTTCTTTTTGAAATTATTATTATTATTATTATTAATAATAATAATAAAAAAAATTAATGTTAGTGATGACATGTTTTATGTGTATTCAAAATACCAGAACCCTCTTTAAACATTTAGATAACCCATACAATCAGTGTTTGAAACTGTAAAAAATACATTAAGTTTTATAAATACATTGCCAAAAAAACGAAATAAACGTTACAAGGGTTAAAATATATTTTACATAATTTCCATGAGGTGCTCTCTTTCAAACGTGACCGATTCAGTCAAACGCAATTAATGTTAATCGTCGTTGCCTGTTATATATTAATCAAGCCTAATGTTTCAAGACTATATGATCTTTTTTTTCAATACGTCTAGGTACTTGAAGTTTTGTTTTATTTACTCCATTCCTGTGGGTGGCGTAAATGAGCATATTTTTTTGTCTGCCATACCAAAGAAACAGATGTGAAGCGGAAGTTGATTTAGAGCTGATGGCGCGAATACCTTCTACTAGGTTTTCATAACAAATACAAAAACTAGGTTTAGCGAGATAATATCTATAGAAGTGTTTATGTATTTTTTATATGAGTTACACTCTTTAAAGAGTTGCGTTCAATATTCTTTAAAAGTCAATTTTAAGTTACGCAAACGGGTATGTAACCTAACCTTAATGTGTTATCTTAATTTTTTGTTTTTGACATTTGGCAACCCTCTGCGGCAGTTTTTGAAAATATTGTTGTCATTACTATTACTTGTAATGTGAATTTTTGGTTTCTAAGAAATAGCTTGCCTGTAACGTTAGTTTGTTAGTGTTCTTTATGTTTACATTTGTAATAACGCTTGCAGAGCGTGCATAATGATAAGGTGAGATACGATTAGAGTAGATAACAAACAGGTTTTAACCACATTATCATGTCCATAGATTTGTATGTACTCTGCATGATTCAGATCGCATGCCACCATGTCAAAAAACAACAGGAATGCATACATCGTGAAATTTGTTGAACACAACGGGGAGAAGAGTGATCTGGCTGATCAAGCATATAAGGTAATGATAATACCAGCCATTTGTCTATCCAAAGTGCATTTTGTAATTCCTTTTCATATTCCTTATATGAGCATATGCTTATCGTCAGGCAATAGTGGAACTCCAGCCAGAGAAATATGTGCAGTTGTTGGATGAGGATGCAGCGCTACAGATAGACCACAATGATAAATCTCTATTTGTGTTCAGCGACTTCACCAGCAGCAGCTTTGACCACTGCAGGCGGGTGAGTTTGTCTGAAGAGTCACCCACAAGATTATATCTGTCTCTCTGTGAGGAGCCCTTGATTCTATCTCATGTAGAGAAGAACATAACTTTGTTTTTATTTGGTTGCATCGCACCTCTTCCTGCATTCTTTATGACGAGCATCATCATATTGAATCCGCCTTCTCTGCATGGATTCCACATAACGCTTTGCCATTGACATAACAAGTAAACCACCTGTTAACCTAAATGCAAGTTTAAGAACTTTGCACATCAGAGACAATGAGGGTTATCGATACGAAAAGACAGATATTCCCTTACACGGTTTAAACAGAGTAGTATGGATATAGAAAGTGATGTGAATAATTGACTAAGCTTCATGAAAAGCCTGCTAAATTCTTTGGTGACCATTTTGAACTATGATAATGAAAGATTAGAAGATTAGGGCACATTCTTTATTGAAACAAGAGGAATTTTCAGTGTCCGTATTTGGTGCAGGAGCTGAGGCTCTACTATGATCGCTTCTGTACTTCAGAACATCCGTGGGAAAATGTTTTGAGCTATTAGTGCTGCTCCAGAGGAGCTTCAGAGGCTCTTAATGGCCCTTCACTTTTTTTCCTCACCCTTGTTTTAATCATTCAAATGTTAGCTAACTTTATGTCAAATATTTCAGAATATAAAGTAAGTTGGGTGCCATTAAGTATGTTTTGAGAGACATGGCAGCAAACTGCATTGATTGGTCAAATGTCTAAAGAAGCCTAAAGAAATCAACCTAGTAGTGAGTACAATAAATAAGGTTTCTTCATTCTGTAATAGTATGTTGTTGATGTAAAAAAGATCACTGAAATGTTTGATTGTTATTTATTTTTTTAATAAATCATGCGTTAGAATTGTACGGTAACAAATGGAAACTCCAGTAAACGCTGTGAGCCCTGTTTCTGTGAATGACGTTTGATTAGCTTTTTCCTATTCATGCTTGCTTTCTTCATTCGATCATAACAGGCTTGGAGCTAACTCCTAATAGTTGTGAGGAGGGGTTCACATAGAGGAGGGGTTTTGAGCACAGAGACTCAACAGATGATGCGAAAACCGGTAAATATGGATCCATATTGTAAGAGAATGAAAGTGTCATGTAAGACAACCTACGATTCTTAAAAAATACATCTGAAAATGAGCAGCAGTGGTGGAAGTAACAAACCTCTTACAAAATGTTTCATGACCCTTCAATAGGTTAAGGATTGATTTGTTTTTCAACCTAGCACACAAAAGTGATGTCTTCACTCACACCCACTTCCACTGTTTGCTGAAAAAACTTACCAGTGAAAATAAAACTCAATGACTCAGTTCCAGACCTGTACGAAATTAAACCAGGCTACTTTATAAATTGTATTAGTTGTAAATGATGACATGGGTACAATAAAGGTTTAACAATCTTTCCAAAACCATTTTTTTTTTAAGTCACATCTCCTAGAATTTGTTTTTGGTCAAGGTCACTATAGCCAACCTCAGTCTTCACTTTCTGTTGCAGTTGGGATGCAGAATCGTGAGTCCTCTGGTAGTGCTGTTCTGTTTGCAGAAGCAGAGATGTGTGCCCAAAGCGGTGCAGCCTCTGTACAATATGGCCATGGATGATGTTACCGTCTCCTGCACTAATCTTGATAAAGATGCTCGGGTAAGTTTCTACTGAATCCATGCTATTGCTAGCACTGCTCAATGCAGAGTACTTCTCCAGGTGAGGAAGACACTGGTGTGAGTCTTGAGTTACACCTTGGTGCGGTTAATTGGCTTTGAGTTTATTGTGATGAGCGATAATATTGTAATAAGATAACATATAATAACATTGCTCTTTTGAAACCTTTTTCAACTAGTATAATAATAAAAAATGAAACTGGTAATGAATTATTTAAATATACTTTAATGTTTTATTCACAATTACAAGCTCTCTTATTTACAGATCATTTAAACTAACATTTCACAAACTACTGAGTCCATAACTTATTTTTTATTACATCTATATTTATTATTTTACATAAATGTTATAAATGTTTTTTTTCTGTTGATTTATTAGACTATGATGTAAAGAGTCTAGTGACTCTATGGACCACACATAAATCACAGCAAAACTGTCATGTGCCTAATTTTGTCTCTCCTGATTTTTAGTTATAAACTGCACACTAAAAGTCTTTTTTAATCTCTATAATACTGAGTTTTTGAGTATGGGAAAGCTTTTATTTTCCTTATCATAGCAGATACTGGTTTAGCAAAACACTGAAAGACAAGTCGACCTTTGATTGACATCTTAACCATCAATTTTTAGTAAAAAATTCTTAAATTAACTAATTGATATATGAGTGTATGCAAATATCGGCTTACATGAGTGAATTTGAATTACGACAATTATAACACTCAGTTAAATGTAAAGAAAATAAGCAAGGCTTCAGAAGTTGATATTCAGCTTTTGAGTTTGTAAGCAGTCTGCTCTGAAAGGGTTTCACAAGCTCTTTGCTCCTCTTGTAGAGTGAAGTTATGGATATTGTTCAGCTGATGGGTGGTTGTGTCTACCGGGATCTCAACGTATCTATTACGCACCTGGTGGCTGGAGAAGTGGGGAGTAAGAAATATCTGGTGGCAGCAAATCTAGGGAAGCCCATCCTGTTGCCCAGCTGGGTGAAAGCATGCTGGGAAAAGTCTCAAGATTGGTAAGCCAGCACATGAAAAACAACATGTCCGATGCTGCGGTATAAGAATAGATTGGGAGCAATTAAGGGGACACAAACTGTATATAATCCACCAACGTTAAAATTAAACTATAGAACAAGTATTTTTCACAAGACGATTGGAGGATTATTCATTTGTTTATATTAGGTTGACGTGTTTAGCTGCTAAGATTATGTCCCCTAAAGATTGGTCAGAGGTGCCGCATGAGGTTGATGTGATACGCTAAGATTGCACCAAAGAACACAAGGCAAACTATCAAATAATGAACAGCAAATGACGGAATAGGGACAACTAAACCCAAACACATTTCAGAGAACAAGGTGAACCAAGAATACAAATACAAAGATGGTAATATGGTAACATAAGAAATCTATAAAGTTGGCCAGAGAGAAAAGGCCTCTCTAATCATATGCCATGTTTTCAGGAAGATGGTATAGTTTATCAATTACAATAATCAGACTTCTAAACATATTTAAAGATAATTTTTAAAGCTGGGTTTCTCAAAATAAGTATATGTAATGATAATCATCTGTAATCAGAAGCCCTTGCTTGCTGCTGAATGTCTCTTTTATCCAACCCTCTCTAGTATTTTTCACCACTCTGAGCTGAACACAGAGGATTATCGCTGTCCCATCCTGAAAGGCTGCACAGTCTGTGTGACGGGACTGTCTAATGTGGAGCGTAAAGAGGTTCAGAGGTTGTGTGATCAGAATGGGGGAACCTACACGGGGCAACTCAAGATGAACGAATGCACTCACCTGATTGTTAGTGAACCCACAGGTGACCACTCCTTACATCTTGCTCTCACCATTGCACTACTCAGGGTAGTCCCCCTCCATGAACTTGATCTTATGTTAATTTTCAGGTCAGAAATATGAGTTTGCTCGCAAGTGGAACGTACTCTGTGTGTCCCTACACTGGCTGTTTGACAGCATAGAGAAGGGCTTCTGTCAGGATGTGAGTAGGTATTCGGTCGAGTCGGGGGCCAAGAGGAGAACTGAAGAGAAACCAGGAAGATGCAACACTTCCACTCCTACTGGAGCCATTAGGAATAAGGAAGGTGAGAGGAAATCCCTGCAAGTGTCTTTGTGTAAAGTGAGATTTACATTATAGATTACTGACTATCATATTCGTCTTCAAAAAGTCTTAAATTTAGTATATTTTACAAGAAAGACAATATATAGAAAGGATATATTGATGGCTCTACCTTATCCAGCTATCTATCACTTTATCGCCACACCATGTTTCTTTTTACCGCTCATTTTGTGCAAAATACTCATTAGAAAAAAGGTAAAATAGTCTGAAGTTAAATTGACAAAGAAAAGAAGTAATAGAAACAGTAATAGAAAAAAACTACTTTAAATGTTTTTTACTTGCTTTGAGTTGAACTAAGCAAAAATATTACTAAGTGTTGATACATTTTTAAAAAGTATTTAAAAAAATTAAAATAATAAATAAAATACTAAACATTTTTCAAAGCTAAATTACCAGAAAAAATAACAACACATTATCACCCTACATCTAATATAATTAGAGCTGCAGCTGTCACAAATCTATCAATGTAATCGATTGATTTAATCAGATACGCTATTTCCATTTTTCATCTTCTGAGACAGTAGTTTAATAAAAAATAGTATAGAATTCAATATCAGATGTATTATAATTTCCTGCACTATATGCTAAACCATGCTAAAGCTTGAAATGATCCCACATCTGAGATTACTTCTAATATTTTTTTTAAAGTCCTCACAGGCTTGCTTTTTATCTTCACTCTGCCTCTGCCACATTTAACTTACTCAAAATGATTGTTTGTTTTTTTTCTCGTGATCTGTGAACCAGAGGTAGAATTAAAAAAAAATGGAATGATACTTGAATATTTTTATATGTGTTAATGTAGATGTTTATTAAACATAGCTTTGATTCACAAAATATTTATTAATTCATTTTTTCTAATCGATTTAACCCATTAGATTGGTTAAATGTTACTGCCCTAAATCTACAATATTACTGAATGTGGATAAATTAGTAAAAGTTTAGCTTTGCTATCACTAGTCTTTTTTTTCTTTCAATGATGGTTGTGTTTTAAATTAAATTAGGAAACAGGACAGCGTTTAAACATTTGTCTGTTGCCTTTAATATAGAGTATTATTGTGAATTTACTTTGTGTGAGCTCTGTATTTCTTTGTGCAGAAGGCCCCTCACTCCTGGGATTGAGTCACATCTCTAATGTCAGCCTTAATGTTAACGAAACAGCACTCTCCAATGGAGGAATCAGCCACATAGAAACTCCTGATCCAGTTGACTCTTTTGACATAACTGTCTGTCAAATTGATGACTTATTAGATGGGTGTAAGGTTAGTTACATGTGTTTTAAAGAGAAAAAGTCATGTTACTATATTTAATCTGATGATAAGTGTGATGAAATAAAGCCCTCTTACCTTGATCCTTTAGCTGTATCTCGGTGGACTGTCAGCAAAGAAAATGGACAAAGTGAAGCGGATGGTTAACTCGGCCGGAGGTTTGCGCTTCAACCAGCCCAGCCAGGAACTTACTCATATAGTGATGGGAGAAACAGACTTGGGAGTTAAAGCATTCCTTGACAAAGCCTCTCACCGGTCAGCTGAAATTTCTTGTAGAACGTTTTTTTTCCCCCAAATTGAGAAAAAATTAATACTGGAGAATAATATGGTTCCTCAGTATAAATTTTACCTATGCTAATAGGTTCACCACTGACAAACTTCTGTTTGCACTTAGGAACATTTGTCCAAACATTTGAGTGGATTTTTACTAAGACATTGTATACAGCGAAATCTGCGTACACCAATTCAGTAATCCAGGATTCAGTAATAATTTCCTAACCACTGCGTACACAGGTTCCCACACAGATCATGCCAATTCAACAGAATCTGGGCTAAGACGCAACTTCTATTTGTCTTTGCCCTCATTTACATATATTTAAATATATGTATGATAAAATATCACTATTAAATATACGATAGTTCTCAGCCATATCACCCTGAAACTTATGACTGGGTCTCCTTTTAAGTAAAGCAGGTCTGAGTCTGGTTAGTACATGGAAGTCCTCAAAGGAAAACCTGTGGGAAGTAGTGATGATGAGACCAGCTGGAGGTGCTCACCCTATGGTCTGTGTAAGGCCTAGAGCCCCAGTGCGATGAAAGGGAAGCTGTACTGTAAAGAAAGTCTTTCAGAAAAGACATTAAAACAAAGTGCTGTGGTCATTAAATTTTCACACAAATGTGCAAAAATGTAGAAAACCAGTATACACTCCAGTGGTGTTTTGTCTGTTGAGAAAAGATGCAATCCACATGTGTTTTATTTTTAGTTGATCTGATCTTTTATGGCAGCATCCAAGTGTTTTCTTACACCAAACAAACATTTTAGATTAAATAGGTCTTGAATCAGCAAAAAAAATACTGATTTCAAAACAAACTACTTTTAAACAACACGCTTGCATTTTCCTCTTCTCAGGCCTCATGTAGTGACTGTACAGTGGCTCCTGGACAGCTTCTCTTGTGGATCCTTACTTCCTGTAGAAAACTACCTCCACCCATCATTCCTTCCTCCATCCTCTGCTGCTGTTGAACTGCCTGCTTTTCCTAAAACTATCGCACGTGCTTCCAAACGTCCTAAAGCAACTCCTCCCGCTCCCAGTCCAGCCCGACAGGCCAGAGCAGAGGAGGAGCTGCTCTCTCAGTACATAGAGAATGACCAGACAGTTGGTGAGTTGATAAGTTAATTTCCTCTTCTTTATACTCCCTGTTTCCTTTACTTTTCGCTTCTTGTCTTTCTTGCAGTTGAACTTCAAGTCACTGATGGTACCAGCAGAAGGCAGAGCTTTTTACATTCAGGTGCTCCAATAGGGGTGGAATCTACCTTGGGTAATGTCTCAGAGGGTGGCCTGTTTTCAGGGAAACGCTTCATCCTGGTTGGTTTTGGAACAGACGCCGAAGCACAGCTCTCTGAACTAATCACAGAAAATGCTGGGAAGATCTTAGTTGGGCGCTCTAGAGCAGTGGCCCATTATGCTGTTGTGCCTCTATTGGGCTGTGATGTCGAGGCCACAGTAGATGAGGTTGTGACGGACACCTGGCTGGTAGGTTACACAGATTTCCGTGTTTGTTTTTTTATTTTTTTATCAGCTCTAACTTGTGTGATTTTGTTTTTATAGGACATGTGTGTAGAGCAGCAGTGTGTGCTGCCACTGCTTTCTCATCCTCTATTCATTCCAGTTACTGTTCGAGAAGGCTTCTTTCCTCTCAAAGACTGTGTGCTGTCTGTCAGTCAGTTCACTGGGGCAGAGAGAGATTCACTTATTCAGCTTGCCAAACTCCTTGGAGCGAGGTCTGGTGCCAGCTTTATCATCGACTAGAAACAATTTGAACCAGATCTCAATACATGTTTCTCAGCTTATCTTCAGTTTTTTTGTGTCTTCAGTGTTCAGGACTATTTCGTACGGACTGCCAATCAGAGGAAAGGAATGCTGGCCAGCACCCATTTGGTTCTTCAGACCCCCGAGGGCACCAAATACCAGGCTGCTCAGAAGTGGGGTCTACCTGCAGTCACGATTCGCTGGGTTTTAGAATCTGGTAGGACAGGGAAGCGTGCAGATGAGGAACGCTACCTGGTGGATCATCCACCTACTCCAGGTTAGATGGAAGATTAATGATTTTACATAAAGCGTTAGCAATCTTCTGGGAATTCATTAACATGCCATGGTCATTTTGGGTTTTACATACAAACTATTTGTCTTTTGTAATGTTTTAAAAAATCAAGTTTATACAAATTCTGTATAAAAACAATTAGTGAATTATCCAGTTTAGGAGTCTTCTGTTTAGTTCTGTTGATCAAATGTCCAATTATAGCCCAAATTAAAATGGCATGAAGAGGTTGTGAAAAGATAAACTAGAAAGAAGCTTGAAGCTTGTTATTTGAATTTGTGCAGTCTTCAGCCTTCAGACTGTAGAGTTAAATACCACTTTTACATAAAAACAACAGACTCCAAATCAAGCACACATTTTAAAGAATTCTGCTGATCTTTCAGCAGCCATAACCCTTTCTATTCTTCCTGTGTGAGGCTTAAAATATGGCGTTTATTTCTGGTCCCTCAGCAAATATATATTTTTATACTAGAACTGTCCTTTAAGGAGGAGCTCCCATGAATAGATTCTGATTGGCTACCAGTGTGCCTCCTAGTGCCTGAGTGTTGTGTTCAAATATGTCCATTGTATTGTGTGTTTTGCATTGTATTTCTGTACTTACATATGCTAATAGTGTGTTTGCATTATTTAATCAGACACAGCCTGATTGTCCATGCTGGAGAAATAGATCAACAACTGAAACACTAATCACGACCTTAAATATAAATGTATATTACATATAAACACAGTTTGATTAATAAAATAAAATTCTCAACGCATTACAGAAAATAACCATAGTGTAATCAAAAAATAAAATACTTGTGTGTTAATTAAATCAACCCAACAATATGCAGATAAGTAATCTAACTCCACTTATTTAGAGCTGGGAGGCTATTCCAGGGTTCACAGGCACCATTAGTACACCTTTTTCTTTTCTTCATGCTAATTGCTGTGAAAGACTGCACATACCCTGCTCACCTCACGTTTCCTCAGCATAATGCAAATGGAATCCACAATTTAGAGCTGTTACATTGATGTTTGAGGGAGGAGGTTGGTTTCCTAAAATAAATAAATGAATGAATGAAAAGTGCATGTTTTGGAAGATGCATAGTATTGACTGGTATAGTATTGATTTCTGAGCTAAACTTTTTTTAAATGGACTCTTACCAGTGACTCTGAGTCAACTCTTTCTTATTAAAGCTAGTATCTTGATATACAAAGCACTTTCACATTTAAACCTTGTTCCTCAAACCTAAAGCTATGTTAGTCACCATTTCAAATAAAATAAAAAATGCCATTGGAGACTTAGGTTTACCTAACATGAATTCCTTTGATTTCCAATGCTACTTCCTGCTATAAGAGTTTATTTATCACTGTGATTATGCTTATCAGCAACAAAATTTCATTTATGACTTCTTTCAGAGAGGACAGAAGACAGTTTTGTTGGAGCATCGCAGGATGTTTCTCGACCTCCTCGGCTCCTTCAACATTCTCCAGAGCTTCCACTTCTTGGCCCACAAAATAGTCCTGCCATCACCCCTTTGGACACGGGGCGGTTTCAGAGCCGATTTCTTCGCTCAGCGGTCAGGAAACTGAAACAGGGAGAGGAGGAGCAGGCAGAAGTATCTACCCCAGGAGAGGAAGAGCCCAAAGGAAACCTACAGAAAGACTCCTCCCTGCAGTTAGACACCCCCTCTCGATTCCTGAGCAGGGACAAACTTTTTAGACCGTCATTCAACACTACGGTGAGCAAGAGTTCATGCTTCAGATTATCATGGGTTTAAAACAGAATTATCTAAGTATAAGTATGCCATGTAACCAAGGATTAAAATGATTTTGAATTAAATATTTATTTTAAACCTCCTAAAAAAGAAAATCTGTGTTAAAGTTTCAGGTTTTCATTATAGAAATACAGTACAGATGGTTATGCTTCTTCTCTTCTTTAATCACTCACCTTTTTATATTAGTCTGTGTTGGGGTTTGTTCAGACTACTGTACTAGATCTTAAACTGGTGCAACTGGTTGTCCAAAACTTGGTGCCGTACAATGATAATGCCACTTTTGTATTCTGTTTATTGGCTTCTGGTTCATTATAGTGGAGGTAACACTTTAAGTCTTTAAAGTTAAAGTGTTTTCTATTTAATTGTTTGTTTTTATGTCAATAAACAGTCTCTGGTTTACTTAAGTGAACTTTTAAAATCCTAACCCCTGAAATTAAATGTTCTCATTTTTTTTTTCAGTCGATTACCTATAGCACTGAAACATTTGATGTGTGCTTCTCAACAGTCTGTTCCAACTGATTGTTGTGTTTTAATAACCATGAAGGCTCACAGAAGAACGATTTCTATGTAGGAAGGCCAAAAACCTTGAGATGGAGAGAAACATCTTATACTCCTTGATGGGCATTTCAGATTGGGAACATCTAGAATGTTCCGTTAATGTCAGCCTTCGCTCCCCTCAAACCCCGACAGTTTTATGTATACACACCATTTTTCCAATCCATTTTGGAGTCGCTTGCGGAGACGCATAGCGTGGAAGAAGAAAAGATGAAAGATCTCGCGTCATCAGTCTGAAACTGCTCGCCGAAATATACTATTGTATTGATCAAAATATTGATTTTGTGCGTCCTGTCGAGCTGAGAGACTGAGCCAGTCTGAAAGCCCCCTGAGTCGCATCATGTCAACGCATCAATAATGAACACACATTTGATGGACTCATGCTCATCAGTCTCTTTATTATTTTTTTTTGCAGGATGTTATTGACCTTTTACAGACCCCAGGGAATAAAACTATGAAAGGTCAGGAAGCAGAAACCCCTCTCTCAGAGCTCATTGAGAAAAATCTTAAAGCAGCTGTAGCCAACAGCAACCGCAACCGAGTAACAAACCTTGCCGCCATGACTGCAAGCCCACAACTGGTTAAAGAACCGCAATCTGCATCTGAGGTGCTTACATTCTGATGGTATCGTCTACATTGGGATGAAACAGATGTTTATGGGAGTGTCTTTGTGTTCTACAGCTGGAGCAGAATATGGGTCCTCTCAAGGGGGTGGTTGTGTGTGTGAGCAAGAAACTGAGAAAGAAACAGAGTGAGCTGAATGCAATTGCCGCATCTCTTGGAGCAGAATTTAGGTGAATGTTCAGTCAAATTGTCAAATAACAGATAGAGTATCTAATGCAGAGGGTACGCTCATGACATTGCACTAACTGGAAGTCAGAAAGTGATTATGACTAGCATCTATAAACATTGTTCAGGGAAACTCCTATTTAGCTTTCAAGATTTTTGTGTGAAAACAGAATAAATCATTGTTAAGATGCAAGTCTTTGTTTTATCACTAATGAATTAGATACAATTTTGCAAACATTAGTATTTCATGCTTATTGTCTTATAATCAGACACGAAAAAATTGATTGCAAGCTCAGAATGCTTATAATCTTCTGTTTTATACACTTTTAAGCATTTTCTCTTTTTTTATTGCTTTTTGTTTAGAAGAATATAGCCAGAAGTGAAGTAGGAAAAGTAGCTGGTCAAGTAACACCAACTTAGTTCGGGATTACTTTCTGTTCTAATGGTTCAGTGATATCTATCATATAATCTATAGAAAGTGAAATTCTGTGGTGTGCTCTCTTTTTCAGATGGGCGTGTGATGAAACTGTCACTCATTATATCTACCAGGGTAAAGTGGGAGACAGCACTAAAGAATACAGAGCTGTCAAAGAGCGAGGACTCCAGATAGTTTCTCAACACTGGCTGCAAGCTGTGAGTACCTTTGTGAAGTTGATCTATGTCCTGAAACTGCAACTGGTTGCTTGAGGTAGACTGTAAATAAGGCTTCTCTAGTATAATGGTAATGAAATTATAACATGAACATTATAACATTAATGTTATAATGTAGATGAAAGCACACAGTTTTTGTGGTAACTTCGCTGAAACTAACAAAATCTTCCCGGACCGTGCAGCAAAACTCCCTGGCTTCTATCGGTCTTCCCTGCATGATCATGTCCTCTCATTTACTCTTCCCCGCATGGTCATGTCCTCTCATTTACTCTTCCCCGCATGGTCATGTCCTCTCATTTACTTTAATGGTGGATAGGAGACATGGGGATCCAGTCAGAGGAATGGAGCCAATTGGATCCCAGAGATTTTTAAGAATGGGCAATTTTGGGCAGTAGTGCTGGGGTTACGCTCAGTATTACGTTACTGCGCATGAAAAAATGTATCCTGAATTTAAATAGAAATAACACATAATTGGACCTGAAGTTATTTCCGACTACTATCATTAGGGTCACGATTCTATTAATTGTCAATTATCAACGGATCACTAAGCGGTCTTTATTAATAAAATGCACAATTTACTACCTACACTGAAATAGACATATAGATAATTTAGGGATAAATACAAATAAACATGGTGCATGTCATCACTGTTTTTAATTAAAACAACAGATTCATTATTGCTAAGGTAATAAAAGTTACTATATTTACTAGCTTTTACAATCTTATCCAAATGGCAAAAGAAGTGTCGCAAATGTGTATTTAGGGCTACATTTAAAAATTTGTTTTGATAACAAGGATCATATAATCAAATATAAATGATTGGGTTTATTATTTACATTATGCCTGCACATGCGCAGTAATACACATCTGAAGCCCGTTCTCTCAGCCAGAGCGTACCTCGAGTGACTACGCTGATTCTAGGATTTCCTCAATGTTATTACAAGCTTGGCAGCAGATAGTAGTATCCTGAACTCCAGTTGTTTAATTTTAGATTACCGAATACAATAATGTGTTGTAAAAGGCAGAGATGGCCACTCAATAAAGGATACAAACAAACCGTATACACAGTGACGTTAACACTGATCTTGAACTGTTCACTCCTGATGCTTTCTGGAGGATGAATCTTCTGGCTCAGATAACATTATGGTGCTGTGACAGGCTAGTGTTGGGTTATTCTGACCGTGAGAGATTCAAAGCACTCAGCCAAAGCCAAATTCATTTATCAAGTGGAATAATATTTTGCCAAGAGGAAAATATAAGTATACCATATGTAGTATGTATTATCTAAAGCAATGCAATACATTCATATCTTCATTTGTGATAATAGATAAAGGTTTCCCTGTGATTAAGTTACTTGTTTAACCCCAGTGTTGAAATTTTCTAAAATTAAATAAAAATGAAAACACTTATTTAAAGATCTGATTATTTTCACTTAAAAAGCCTTCATATTTTTTCCTGTTATTATTTGTTAATGTAGAGCATAGAGTTAATGAAATAGACATTAGATCAAGTTAGATCTTTGAATACTGTCTATGGAAATATTGAACTATCATATTTTGAACAAATAACCATACTTTAAAATATTTGTGATGTCAATTATAACCAAAATAATCCAGATTTGTATTTATTTATTTTATTTTTTTATTGAAATGGCTTACATACTGTTGATGCAGCTTTCACTCATCCTAGCTCTGCTTCCTCCGGGAACTGGACTAAAACTGTGATAATTGTTCACGCCCCCAAAATGATAATTTTAATTGGTAATTTTAAAAGAAACTTCACATAACGTGCTTAAAAGATATAATAACAAGAAGGCAGCTACCTTTAAAAAAAGATTGTTATTGTTCTGGTAACTTGCATTTTGCCATCTCTTTTGATTACTTTAAATAATGGATCCCAACGATCAATTCCACCATCGGACCTGAAGCCAAAAATAACTTCCTTTACTCAGACCGAATGGCAGTCAGAATGGGAGAAACAACAAAGAAACAAGTTTTATGAAATTCAGCCTAAAATTGGAGCACAATATCATAAACCTGAGATCAGAAGAGAACAAGTCGTCTTTACTAGAAGGTGAATAGGTCACACTAGACTGACGCACAGTTTTTTACTCAATGGAGAAACTGCCCCAAAATGTAAACACTGTAAATGCAGACTCTCGGTCAAAGAAATCCTCTCAGTCCCTAGCGAATTATTACATTTTATTTTCAAATCTGACTTACCATACTTGTTTTAAGTAAATGTTTTAAAAAATATATTTTTAAATAAGTTTTAGACCTTTTTTCATACCAAATACAACATGTAGCCATGAAATAACCTTTGCTATTGTCTTGGCTATAAACAAACAAACAAACTTTAAATAATGGTTTCTAAATGATATGGAAATGTGATGTTTTTAGTGTGCAGATGAGCAGAAGCTTGTTTCAGAGTCACTGTACCCTTTCACACTGAACCCCAAAATGAGCCTCACCATGAGTCAGGTAACCGACTCCTCTCAGAGATCCCCTCCTCTGTCCACCCCACACACCAGACTTAGAGGGCTTCCTGAGGCTGAGGAGACCATGGTAAAAACCACACACCCACGTTCAAAAATATTTAAGATTCACACAAATCATATAACATGTGAAATTTTGATGTGAAGGCTGCTCCTAGTGACATCATCACAGACATCAGCACTCCTCAGAGAGACAGTGAGGAAGCCCCCCAGAAAGATCAGACCCTCAGCGATGAGAAGAAAAGTAAGTAATTATAACATGTGTCTTTCATTTCTATCAGTTTGACCCATTTACTCAATTACCAACATTCCAGACCTCACTGACACTATGGAGATGAGAGAAACTCTTCAAAGACAACTTCAGGAGATCATGACGGCCACCAAGCTGACCAGTGGGCGTAGAGGTTCTTCTCGATTGGCCATAACAGGCTCAGGGGGGCAGGACTCACCCAGTACTCCAGATAGCCTGGGGCGAATGGGCCGACGCAGTCGTACTTTAGAAGCCATACGGTAAGGAAACTACATCAGCTATTGTAAACACTCACATTTTCAATGCGCTTGGTAGCAGGCCTTGCAGTACTTTATTAAAGTTGGTCCTAACACACCTAGTTGTGTTATGGTTATATGACTTGTCTGTGATTAGTTTAATCATCTATATCCTATGATGTATTTAGAAAAGGTCAAGTAAATCAAATCTGCATCAAGTTGATAGTATTTGAAATTGCTTCGACTTGGCCAGAAGAATTCTTTCTGGTATGTTTCAGCTCAAAATCGACTAAAAAAAATGTAAATCAGAGAATTGGGAGACAGTATTGTCACTCAATTACATTTACATTAAGAATATCTCTATTCACCAATATCATTATTTACCAATTCTACTTTTCTGACAGTTGTTAAACAAACTCTGAAAAACAAGCAAGTGAAATCCAAGTGATACGGCTGTAAACATTTACTGTATTAATATAGTTTACAAAAAGATGCAGCATTGAGTCACATTCCTTTTCATTAAAGCTTTATGTACTGCATGAGCACATTCTCTTATAAAGCACAGTCACACCATTGCTCTCATTGCCCTCCAGTCTGCTTAAAGGGTATGGAAAAGTGCCTTCACTGACACTGTCATCTGCTAAAGCCCTGTATGTCTGGCAGGATGTCTCGTCAGCTATCTATGGATCTAAACACAGAGCCCTCTCAGAGTGAGCAGATAGTTTGGGACGACCCCACTGCACGAGAAGAGAGAGCCAAACTTGCAGATAACATGCAGTGGCCCGGCAGCCCCTCGCAGCACTCTGAACCCCTTGCTCTTGTCCCGCCACCTTTCTCTGATGCCAAAACCAATGCCAGAGACTCCATGACCGACTCAGAGCTGGTGGAAATGGGTATGTTCAGAACAAACCAACCGCCATTATAATAAAGTGTCATGTTTGTCTATGACATTATGTATGTAATAAATCTTCCACTCAGCAAAACCAAGTGAAATGTGTTTCAAACTGATTTTAGTATGTGTGTGTATTTTTACAAAATTTTACTAAATACAGAAAAGCAATGATTTTTGAACTTTTATTCTGAATATCTAAGTTATTGAATGTGTTGGTTTTACTCTACTGAACAGCTGCATTTGAAGTAATCGATGCACAGCTGAAGCCAAAGCTGTCTCCACCTCGAGTGAACAGCACCCTCCAGAACCCTGAAGTGGCTGCAGCTCCTCCTCTTCCACTGGTACATGGAACCTATTAGCTCAACCACTCATTTAAAACTTTAATCTGATCAAGGCTTAATCGAGGGAACTCCTATTTACTCTACCTGATCTTCTTGAGGACTTTGTGAAGCTGCTTTGAAAGCAATTGCTAAATATGCGCTATGTAAAACTGATTGATTGATTGAATAGTCTGACTTAATCTAAAAGGTCTCTACTGTGATCAGGTGGAAGATGAGGAAGGGGAGAAGAAGGACCCCCCACGATTCCTGCTCTCCTCACTGAACCCACAGGAACGAATTGACTACAGCTGTCTCATAGAGGAGCTGGGTAAGAATTGAGAAGAATAACTATTGTTGGGTTAAAGAGTTAATTTAGTGTTATGTTCACTCGCGTTAATTTAAATTGCATTGTGCAAAACAATTGGGGCATACAGTGGCCCTCACTCTCAACAAATCCATGACTTGACATTCTTACAGAAAACAGCAATCCTAGATATACATTTAAATATTGCCACATGTTTTTGAATCATTCTTGGATGCTGCTCTTGTTGGTGATGAGATGGGGGTATGGCTGGGGTTCATTGTTAGTGTGCAACCAGTGCACATTTGTTTAATTAATTACCAAGCAATAGACCAGGAACCTTAGATTACATTTACTGTCATCTTATCTGTCAACTTATTTCTTAATGGGTCATTTATATAATTTGGGTGAGTAAATGTCTGCATCACTTTTCACACATTCTTGAAAAAAAAATCATCTTGATATGTTTCTGCAGTGTTTCAGTTGCAGAGTTGCCAGCTGAGATTATTACTCAAGGTCTAAACTCTCATTGTAAACACATGAGATTATGAGTTACTTTCTGAAACTTTAAAATCTTTGTGGTCTGGTGGATAAGGAGACTTGTGTTCGGAAGATCGCCGGTTCGATCCCCAGATCCAGTTGATGGTGGTGTCAGTGATGAAGCGCTTGCTCTCCTATCTTCAACAACCACAGCTGTGGTGCCCTTGAGCAAGGCACCACAATTTCCCAACTTCTCCCCAGGTGCAGCAGCCAAGGCAGCCCACTGCGCACAGTGACGGCTGACAGGACAGCTGACACAACGGCTGTGGGTGTTATACAGCATACACGCAATCAAAGGAATAACTTCATGCTGGTTATTACTAATTTGAAAATACCATAAACTTTACAACATGTTTTGCATTTTATTCATTATTTTGTCCTAAACATATTTGTCCTAGTCTAGTTGATATGTGTGTTAATTTCCTGCAGTTTGCTACAGAGGGATGAGAAATTACATTTGACTTGACTTCATTAGCTTGCATAGTGATTAGACTTTAAAATAGTGATAGAATGACTTTATAATACACTTTACTGCAAAACACAGACTCATTTCAAATTAAGCACGTATTTCAGTGGATGTAAGAATTTTTCTGGAAAAAAATTGTTGTGATTGCTTACTCTGTTTACAAACTGTCTGTTTGATGTTTATCTTTCAAAAGTCTGACCTCATCAACTTGAGGTCAGCTGAAAATCTTTATTGGGATTGCTCTTCTGTAAGAAACAACACAGCTGAGCTGTTACAACCTTCGCTTTTTTCACATGATTGCAAGGTTAAAGATTGACCTGTAGCTGGATAATGAGTTTTTAATTATATTTAATTTAAGTATAATCTGCTTACGTTTGATTATTCATTAGAGTATCAATAGAATTAATCTAAAGGTGTGGATTATTTTAATTCTATGCTCTTTCAGTATGGAGTCATGATATTCTTCCAGACAGTTTTAAATGCGTCTAATCTATTCTGGGTTTTTTGTACATCAGGTTGTTTACATTTTTATTTTTATTTTTTCATTTACTGTTGCTTCAACTTGCAGGAATTTACCAGATTGGTTACAGCTATAGCCAATAAATAATTTTTGATTATTCATTTTGTAATATTCAAGAACAGGTGTTTGTATGATTATCTGTAGATTGTAATGGGAGCATTATTCAAATAATCAATAGATTCAGAAACTTGAATCATGTGAATAAATCCTTGTGAAACATTTTCAAGGCAACAGTGAATATTCTGCTCTGAGTTTTTTTCTTTGACCTGATTTAGCCTCTGTGTTTGGGTGCAGGGGGTGTTGTGCTGGAGAAGCAGAGCTTCGACCCGAGCTGCACCCATGTGATTGTGGGGTGTCCGCTGAGAAATGAGAAGTACCTGGCAGCCATGGCAGCGGGCAAGTGGATCCTTCATCGCTCATACCTAGAGGCTTGCCGAGCAGAAGGGCACTTCATACAGGTGAGTGCCTGCATAAGCAATAGCTTCCTGCAGTCACTGCTGCTGGTGCTCATCGCTACGTGTGTGTCAGGAGGAGCCGTACGAGTGGGGTAGCAGCTCTATTTTGGAAGCTTTACCCTCGGTTAACTCTCAGCAGAAGAGGCTGGCAATGGCAGCCATGCGTTGGAGGAAAACACTACAAGGATGCTCAGACCAGGAGGTAAGGTGGGCTTGGAGAAATGCTTGACTTCTTTTGTTTGCTGTGCCTCATGTTGTTGATCTGCAGGGGGCGTTTGGTGGCTGGACTGTGATGCTGAACATTGACCAGGCCAGAGAGGCAGGATTCAGACGACTACTGCAGTCGGGGGGAGCCAAGGTCTGTTCATGTCCTTTTTTGTTATAAAAAGAAAGGGAGCTGACACAATTTACATGGTAGCCTTTTCAATACTACTTAAGAATTGAGAGTGTCTTCTTGTGAGGATTTTTCTTCTATTGCCTCTATTTAGGACAGGGAGTAGTTATATTTTGTTGTCAATTTTTTATGATACTTGGTGCAGTGCTGTTTTTGGCTGATGTAAAGGTGTTAAAAATAATATTCTCTTTACTTCTGAACAAAATTATTCCTACTTCATTAGAAGGGACCTTATTTCAAAATTGTCATGTTTCTGAAATTTGCATCTGCTTAGAACTGTGTTGCAAACAGGATGTGGATGCTTTTGAGCAAAGACTTGGCTCTATTGATCCCTCTTGTGTCTTTTTTTATAAGGTAAAAAGAGATTCGTTTTCATCAATGTGATCACACAGTTATTTAATAATTCCAGTAGCTTAGCCGCAGGACAATGATTTTGATCATATGCAGCTGAATGCTGGTCTAGTTTATCCAGAAGGTGAAGATGTAAAAACAGACAACACCACAGAAACCCAGCCTCCAGTGTATTTGTTGATTCATTTCTACAAATCTAGCATCCTTAAGGAAAAAGTTTATTTCCTTCCTCTCCCCATTATCTCCAGACTGGAACGACTATTTGCTTTTATATATCTTTATATGTTTTATGTTGTGATTGACAATTCGTGATATTGTTTATTTCTGAGCGTGTTTAAAAATGAATCGTTTTAAAGAGAGTGCTTGTTTGTTTGGGACCCAGAGAAAATTCCTTCCGCTCGAGCGCTGTGGATTGTGGTTAATATCAGCCAGTTGAGCATTCATCGATCTGCACTTCAAAATCTAACTGGAGAAAGCACATATTCAGGGACCGCTTGGACACTTTTTTTATGTACACTACAGTTTGAGACACCCTAATTCTCATTTCACACCGTTAAAGTGTGAAAAGTGCACGGATTGGGATGTATCATTAGTCTTCTGTTATTGCTCTCTTTGGCTGAGACTCGCTTCTCTTTTTATGATTTATTGTTTTTCTATTTTGTATGGAAATTTTTAGGTGTTACCAGATCCTTCTCCCTCTCTGTTTAGAGAGACTACTCATCTGTTTGTGGATTTCAGCCGTTTAAAACCAGGCGATGTCCAAGTGGACGTCAGTGAGGCTGCAGCTCATGGTATCAAATGCCTCAAACCAGAGTTCATTGCAGATTATCTCATGCAGGTGAGGATTCTACAGTACTCACATGGCATACGTAACAGGCCTCTCCTTTTCTGAGCTAACAACAGAGACCAAAAACTGATCATTGTGCAACTTTCTGTGTTAACTTTTTTAGCTCTACAATTGTTCTCACTGGGACTGATATAAAGCTGTTGCAAATACATAAAGATTTGTCTTTAAATAAAAGCAATTTTGCAGATACAGAAATATACACTTGTAGATTCAGAAAATGGCAACACTGTACTGTTGTGGTATGGAGGAAAAACAGAAGCTTGAGCTTTGAGTCTTTTGAAACATTTTAGGTATTTGCAGAGAAAACTACAAAACTTAAAAAAAAGCTTTGTGTTATGGCCTGCAATGTTATCTGTATTAAATCTTTGAATATCCTATAGTTATTGAGGATTCTCTGTTTTAGGAAGTCTGGAGATTAAGAGTGTTTCAATTCTCGAGTTAGTTTTCATCGCTAAAATGCACTGCAGGCTTGCTAACGTTAGCCAGAGCCAGGTCTTTCAAAAATCATAATATAAACCTATGCATTGTTTTGTTGCTTCAGCGTGAAAAATATACCATTGTAGTTACATTTTTGTTGATTTAGAGTTGAATAGTTTTACATTTTAGTTCCTGTTTTCCAGGAGCCGTCTCCTTCGTTAGATGCATACTATCTTCCCGGTGCGTCTGCAGATGATTGTGAGAAAGCTTTAGACATCTCCTCACGCAAGCGGAAAGCCTCAGGGGAGGTGTCCACTTTGAAGAAGAGCCGTGTAAGATGAAGACATTTTCTGATAAAATATTTGCACGATTTTACAATGTACACAAACTCCTTGAATTGTTAATAAAAATATATGCGAAAAGTAGCTCAAGAAGGACAAGTGAAAGGGAAGAAACTGACCTTGTAGTTAACATTGTGTGCCTTGCAGAAGCAATCTAAATTGCAATCTGCAATTTATGTTGCTGTTCTTTCTTCGAAGCAGTAATTCATTTTAAAACAACAATCAGATGTGTGGATCAGTGCTGTATTAGCAGCCAGAAAATAAATATAAAGAGAATTCAACATGCCACAGCTATTATTTAGACAATTCGTATAAACATCTTGTTCTCAGATTGCATTCTGTTGAGGGACGGTTGTTCGTTGTTGTTTTTTTTTTTTTATCTGAGAGACCTTTTTATCGGAGTTACCAGATCACTGCACAAGTGTTTCTCACCTTCAAATGACTTTCTTGAAACAATAACGGCTGTTTTAAGGATCAAAATAGCAACTTTAATATTAGCAGTGTGTCTAATGTTTTTAGAAATGAAAAACTTTAAATACAAACTTCCATTTAGAAAAACTGAAGTCACCACTGCTAACTGTCATCATTGGGTCATCAAGGGGCAACCTCTGGCTTTTCCTCTCGGTGTAACAGGAAGTTACTGATCTTCAGTTCATTGTCTTTCTGATTCAGATAGACTTCAGAAATGAGCAGGTTCCCATCGACAGAAATGTGACAAATAAAATCAAATAAAACTAAAAAAACATAATTAAACCTCAGGCTCCATTGTGTTTTTCAATTAATATTGCTTGAGTAGACCTTCATGATGCCTGAAAGTATGCATTTTTATAACTCATTTGTTTAATTGGTGTTAAGAATTTTCATAATTAATGAATCCATACTTAATATTATTTAATCACTCTCATGTGCTGATGTTTAATTCTCATTATTTCTGATTCATTTTCTTGCCCATTATTTAGACTTTGGTAATGATGCTTTTTCAAGGAACAAGTGTCTGATTTAACACAGTTTCCTGGTCCACTCACTCTACGTTCATGGTGTATGTGGTCAATGGTCTCCACACATCTACCTGGATGTTCAAGGACAGTTTAATCCGTAAAAACTGAAACACAATTTCTAAAAAACTTAAAGGTGTAGTATGCAACTTAGTAGCCAAAACATGTACTGCATTCAATAATGTTGAAAAGACACTTTGTGGATTCACTCCTCTCCATTTGTTTTCAAACCCCAGGCTTTTTAAAAAGTTTGTAAAGAGTAAAAGAGCACTCGTTTGACTAAAAACGAAGAGACTTAAAATAAAAACATATCAGGGTTGTTCATGAGGTTTTTTTTATGAGTATTGTGTCTGGACAACTTTCACTGATGTTAGGGCTTGAATTGAACTCTTGATATATTGATTGGGTTGAATTTTTTTACATGCTGAACCTTTAAGATTGTTTGACCGTTTTTAAAGCCACAGCAAATTATAGTAGCATTGCATAGTTTTCCATTACAAGACATAAACAAGGTTCAAATAAAAAACCATGTTGAAAGCGATGATTTAAAGGGCTTTGTTGAATTAATGTATTGTTTGTATGCTATTTTAAACATATCATTTAAAAATCATTAAAACAGCTTTTGGTGTAGACAGAAGTGTATGAAGTAGACGTTAATCTGAACAATTAAAAGTGATAACTACAGATTTAAATCATTGGGTTACTCTATGGATTACTATGGATTGTTTTTATTATTCGTTTGAACCAAAAAATTGCTAACAATTATATTGTTAATAAGCAGGAAATCAATCGAGACTTGGATTCCAACTCTCGTATATCTGCACAGCCTCTTAGGTACTCCGTTTGCTCATGTATCCCAATTTAGGAACCAATATTCTGCTCTCGATGCTGTTTACGGTTCCTGTTTGACTCAGCTGAATCACCTCCTTATGAAAGACGTCTGAGTCATCTGTGTCCACAGCAACTGTTTCTAGCGGTAACGAGTGCTCAGGCAGATTTGTGCTTTTCTAAGATTCCGGCTGGCTGTCATCCAAGTATTTGAATCCGTTTTCGCGCCAGATACTGTTCTTTTTATCATAAACTGCTGTGACGTTTTTAAGACCATCTTCAGTATTTAGGTGACTGCCCCCTGCTTGCTAGGTTTTAATTTAAATTACAGATATTTACTCATGCGTGCACAAAGTCCCCTAATGGCTGTCACACATTCATTCCTTAACTGGATTTGTTTTCATCTAAATCATTTACCCCAGCCGTGGCTAAGCCTGCCTCCAGCAAGGGGGTTAAATTGTCATCTTAAGCCCGTGGATTATCAAGCTAGACCCCCATTTGTCAGAGGGAAAGCTAAAGTGGGGTGAGGGGAGAGCAAAAATACCCGTCTAAAGGACTTTTTCATTTCTAAACACATGCCTGATATTTTTTTATTTTGCTTTTCCTCAAAGTCCTGCAGGACAACTCGCCTCCTCACCTGTTAAAAGCCTTGAGCTAGGTTCTGATTCTAGGAAAGATTCAGATATAGTGAGAAGATACCAGCACACCATACCGTGCAGGACATGGGACAACTCCATACGGTTAAAACTGGTATTAGGTCACAGCAATTACACAATTGCAACAGAACCCCCCATTGTCCTCTTTCCAAATCAGGACAGTTTTACAGAAGGGTTCATTTTTGAGTATGTGTGTGTGTGTGTGTGCGTGTGTGTGAAAATATGTTGCTTTTCAAGAGTCTTTAAAAGGCCGTAGTTGACCTTGCTCAACAATTGTTTTCAATTGTCCATTTTTTTGCAACTCTGTCAAGCAAGCTCTCAATCATTCTCTGCATTAAAATGAGTTAATTTTGTATTGAAAAGAATACAAGTCTGCGGCTGCTGTGGTCCTCCTCAGGGCAGGCTGAGGCAGTCCTGTATCGCTGAGTAATAGAAGCGAGCTCTGGAGACGGTGGCAGCTGCAGTAACGGCTCATTATTATTCTGAGGCCGTGTACAGTCTAGCAAACAGCTTTACGCGTCGAGGTGACCGACACGCTCCAGCTTTAGCTCTGCTGAATCCGGACTGCCTCCGCGTTACCGCCGGGGACTCCTGGAGGGCGGCGCGGTGAGGACCGGTTTCTGCTGGAGGGGAACGCGACCGAACTATTCACCATATAGGTAACGTGCACCGTAAATCAATACACCTTGTGCTGAAGACGTGAACAGCTCGGTCCACTGTACTGTGGCGGGGTGTAAGAAATGCCGGGGAAGCGTGTAGCGTCTGAAGTGATTTTGGGTTCGGTGTGTTTCGTGGTGAGGTGTCACTGATCTGATGTCCGGAATCACGGAGAGGCGAGCGTGGCGATCTGATTGTTGTAAGAGTTGGAGCAGAGAGGAACTGAATCTTTTGAATAAGTAATCCGAATTTAAAAGAAGTCTACCTGTTGGTATTGGTTCAGCGTGAGATTACTTATGTGATGCATCATTTCCTAATACTACAACTTTGTACAACAAATGTTCATTGCAGGTTTTATAGGAACGAATGTAGAATGACTACTCTAATAACCTGACAGCGGATCAAAAGAGTCGTGTGATCGGGAGTCGGACTCTGCTGCTGGTGCGCACTGAGCCTGGTGTTAGTATGGAGGACTGAACATGTCTTAAAACAAAAAAGAATACACTGAATACATTGCTAAATAATTGAACTTGATTCTCATTAATTAAAAATTAAAAGCTTGGAGCCTCCTAAGGCTACAAGTTCCCTGAGTAATTTTTGCAGATTATCATATAAAACACAATAGTAAAAGCTGCATTTGCATATCAGCCTATAAGTTTAATTCTAGATAAAAAAATGCATGTAGATCAAGATAATAACAGACACGACACATTAACATAAATTGAGATATTTTATATGAATTGTTGATCAAAGACAATTTTTTTTTTACTTTTACTGGGGAAACAGTAAACATGGCATAAAATTAGGTGAATTCTTTTTAATACATATATATTCTTTGAGGAATAGAATTAATAATTTTATCTTTTAAAAATCACAATGTCCCTTCTTTAAACTTAGATTTTTTTACTCCCATTTAATGTCAAAACATTTCCCTTTCAGTGAAGAAATGTTTCCCATCATGCTAGCTTTGTTCTCTAAAAAAATCAATTATTAGTTAGTTACAAAAATGAAATGTGAAAAGTGAAATGGCTTTTAGCTTTTTTGTTTTTCATATTAATCCTGCGCGCCAAGTGTTTGAGCCCTCTGGTCTAAACTAGGAAGAACCGCATCCCTCTTTCAACCCTAATATGAAACACTAAAGAACTTTCCTCGCCAATGCAACTAGAATGTCTAGGGTACAGCACTCTAGGACCACCACACACACACACACACGCACACACACACACACACAAACAAACGCACTCACTCACATGTGGCAGGAAAGCTCATACTGATTTTGAGAAACATTTTCATTTCTGAAATGATCTGCATTTTACTGTTCTATTAGCCCTTATACATCAATAGTTTTTTTTAGATTATGACCCCTTTAAGATAATATAAACAACTTACATTTTCCCAATAAGTCTGTTCAGACTGAACGTTAGGATCACCCATAAAATTAGCATATTCTATTGGTTCGTTCCGGAAATAAATTGTTAGATACAATTAATGTAGGAAAAAGCATTTGCTACTGAAGTCCTTTTTCTTCCTCCATTCTGGGGGAGTGTAGATCCCTCCCTCCCTCCCTCTCTCTCTCTCTCTCTCTCTCTCTCTCTCTCTCACTCTCTCTCTCTCCTTCCCTCTTCCCTTCCCTCTCTTCCTGTGACTGAGGGGGAATCGAGGACACTGTTGGTCAGGATCAGAGCTGGTTTAAAATCACTGATTGGATGTTGTGTCATCAGGATTCAGAGGATATATGTCAGATAAACCACATGTTGTGCTACAGGTGGCTTTGGTCATTTTTCATCCCATTATTTTAAGGTAAGGTACTTTTGGTGGTAGTTTTTCTTCTGGGATGTTGTCTAGAGCTCTCACCTGTACAGATGTTGTGTGGATGGTACATTCTGTTCAGTGTCGGCAATGTGATGTTTGGGCTACCTGTTTATTAACATCTGGATGTTCCAAGAACAGTCTGACCTGTTCTGCTCCATTACAAGTGTTTTGTGTCGTTTCTAGATAAAGGAGTTACTGCTACATTTACATCTATGCATTTATTACTAGATTGAGAAACACAGTCCAGTGAAGAAGTCTCAAGCTTTTATTATGGGTCACAATTGATCACCCGAGTGTTTCTATATTATAAGAATGTATCTTTGTTGTCATTTCTTCAGCTGCACATGTTTCCAACTTTGTGCCAGAAGAATCAGAGATCTGCAAAGTTCAGCTGAATCTTTAACAAAATACTCCTAATTAACACCTCCTTGCTTGTTTGAAAACTAATTCTTTGTGTGTTGCAGCAGAGATGCAGTACTTTGACACTTATATGCAAACACGTTTATTAGAGACATAGTGATGGTTAAAAGTGATTGACCACAAAACTAAAACTATTGACAAGCATACGTAATAACATATTGTCTTATATATTATTAATATTCAAATGCGTCATATGTTTATTATTTGATTAAAACAAATATATTTTTATTCACAAAGCATCTATAGGTTGAATTTAAAGGCACAGTGATGAATGTAATATTTCACCACACAAGGTAAGATTTCATACAAAGGAGGAAGCATTATGTGACCTGTAAGGTGACGATAATTCAAATAGCATCCTCCGGCTTTCTCTTAGTAGGCACAATAGGAAATGACTGAACTGCAGTTTGGCATCTGACCACTAGAGGCTTACTCCAAAAATGAGCAGTTCTCATTAGCAACAATAGCCATCTTTACAGATAAAACCCTTTGGATTCATTAGGATTTTTGCTTCGATTGACCTTCATAACGTTTAGAGAGGGTGTGAATTATTTTTACCCATTTGTTTAAGCTATATTGTTTAAGCTATAAGCTATATAAAGTTTTCATAATAAAGGGCGATACTTATCTGAATTTATTTCATTATAGACAACTTCAGCTTCCATGTTTTCTCTCTGGGGACTTCGACCTCTGACTTTGGAATTGCCCGAGTTCTACAGTGTAGGGTGCTGTTGATTCTTCAAGGTGTTGTGAAGCTAAAAAGCAGATTGAATGTTTCCTTTAGCCTTGGGCTCTTTCATTTATCTTTGGCTGTAAATAAAAGAGGCGACTCTCTTAAAGCTTGAGAGCACTGGAAGAGCTTCTGTCTTTGAGATGCTCTGTTTGTAAGCTCTGAGTGCTGCCAGTCTTCCACAACACTAAATGTTTAGAAGCACAGGGTCATTAAAAGTTGGTTTCCAGAGAGCATTGTGAATGGAATGTTAGTCTTTACGTCCTTAACAGAGCACCCCAGACTATAAGCTTTGTTCTTTGGGACAATTCCCTGCTGGTTTGTCCAATCGGGATGCAGTGGGGGGAGACGTCTTGGGTCAGAGGCTAGGACACTAACTTGTGTATCTGACGGCTTGTTGAGAGGGGGATCTGGTGAAGTGAGCTGAGAGTTTTGATACTGTGTGTGGCAAAGGGCATCACCTTCTGCTCAGTGCTGGTTCACTTCCTGGAGGGCAGCGTTCTTATCTTGGGTTTCTTCATTAAACACTGAATTCTTTGAGAGCCCCCGTAAGACTGGACCAACCATTTTGGATTTCCCACTCATGTAAAATATTTTGTTCAAAACAATTACAAAAAAATAATATCGTTTTTGTGTCCCTCCCTCATTTCTAGTTTGTAGTTGATTTGTTTAGTTTTTTAAATCACAGCAGATTGAAATTAAATTCAAATGAACATGCAAACTAGAAATGTGAAAGGAACTATTATTAACATTTCTAAACACCAGGCATACTTCTAAAGGATCCTCTTGATTTCAGAGACAGTAACCAGAGCAGAACAACAGCGTATCGGCTGTCCTGAGGTGTCACCTCTGCCCACACCAAACATCACTCGTGTGCCAATGGAACAAGTATCGTCATAGCAACCTGCAGCCAGGCTTCCTGACACCTTATAGAGTTACAGAATAGGAAACAGACACAACACCATTTCAAAACAAGCAGCATCAGAGGAGAAATCAAGACCAAGCAGGAAGCCTTATCTGAGAGCACCTCAAAAGAAGCATCATTGTTCCATTCTCTTCCCTCTTCCTCTTTCAGTCGTTCCTGGGCTCAATTACAATCCCACATGACCCAGATGAGAATGCCACAGTGTGATGGTAAAACCTCCAGCCAAAAACTCTTAGATGCAGCGAGTGTTCAGAATGCCCGGAAGAGGGTAAACTCAATTCTCAGACACAAGAAGACAAAATTAAACACAAAAGTTATTTTCTTAATGGGAATTTCTGTAAACTTTACAAAAGAGTGCCACCCCATAATATAAAGGGGTCCTTTTTGAGTTTGGTGATTATTAAGTTATTAAAGGATAGATGAGACATGTCTAGGGAAACGTTTCCTGCAGGCCAATGATGATCAGTCTTATCTCCTTTCATTAGAATAATAAATAATCACATCCAAAGATAATTTGGAGGACGACAATGGAGGAAATCTCGTGACTACATCGTTCTTTGCAAAGGGTGGTGTAGAATCATCCACAAATTTCAGGGGGGTTTTTTTTAGACTTTGAATGGTCAAGATCCATCTTATATCAGTCAGATACTCATGATTCCAAAACATTCAAAATCTCTCCGTTCATCTGAGAAGGGTGTGTTCAGATCACAGCACATTACTTTTTTTATTGAAGGTTTATTA
Source organism: Danionella dracula (assembly GCA_900490495.1). NCBI lineage: Eukaryota > Metazoa > Chordata > Actinopteri > Cypriniformes > Danionidae > Danionella > Danionella dracula. The sequence continues at coordinate 193,693 of UELW01000888.1, forward strand.
CTAATACGTTGTATTTTTAAACAATGTGAGCACTAATGAGCGGCTTAAACTTGTTTGTTATAGAGATGTGATCTTTTGTGCTTTGTTTGTCTCAGGTGAGTTTAACGCTGTGAAATTTAGAAAAACACTTTAGTACGATGAAAGTATTGCTGTGGACTGTGGGTCACTGAGGAGTGGAGGGGGACCCCATTAGAGTATGACCTATGGATGTTTGAGGAGGATAAGAGGGATTTTTTTTGAGGGGGGCAGGGGCTGAGGGAAGGAAAAGGCTGAACTGCTTAGTGTGTGTAGAGGAATTCCTGGAATTCCACGTCTGTTGGCACTCCGGGTTTGACCCGGTTGCCTTGTACAGTTTTACACATTTATGATAATAATATTAACAATTATTATGGCATTTATATTGCCCTTTTCTTGACAGAAAGTGTTGTCATGTTAAACTGCAAAAGATAGCAACACAATAGAAGCGACTTTTTAACATTTGCAGAACCTTGTTGTGTGCGTTCAATCAAGACTTCTAGCGATCACTCAGTTTTCAGGCTGTCAGAGCGAATTGCTCAGGCTGCCTCTGATCAAAGGTCTGCTTTATTCCTCCCTGCTTGTTTCAGACTGAAAAGGGATTTTTAAAAGAATATAATGAATAAACTCCTGCTTTTATGCACAAGTACATTGTGTGCATGTTTTGAAAATAACAACCTCATAGTTTCAGCAATAAAGAAGCTTTATATCAAACAAAGTAGCATACAGTGCCTGCCGTGTGATGATTTGTGTTAACAGTTATAAGAGAGTATGCAGTTTCTCTGAGTTTAGATTTGAAATAAAATGCCCCTAGACCAATAGCTACTGATCTTGATCTTGATAGCTCTTGATGACTGCCTGAAGCATGGCTTGTTTTGTTTCTGATGATGGTACCTGGCCCAGCCAGCATTTTTTGACAAATAGAAAACTTTTTTGATGCAGCGTAACATAGTTATTATTGGAGATTTCAGTGTAGCTGCATTATATGAACATCATTTCACAGTAGAAGATTGCGTCTGGTGCTCTGGGCAAACACCCCCTCAATCTGTTCCACCTGATTACATCAGTGCCATTTTTATAAAAACACAACCTGCCTTTAATATTAACATTTGGGGAAAATTTACAAACTCTATATATTTTTACATTTTATATACACATATGTGAGTGACATTTTAAGTTATTTAAAGTTTATTTTTAGTTTTCATTTTTAATTTCTAGACATTCCCAACAGATACAACAGGTGCAAAAATTCACTACGTAGCACATTATGTGCTTCAGATACAGCTGCCTGTGATTATGCACTTGGCCAGTAGCTAGTTTTTTGACGCTTCAAGAAACGAACTCATTCTCGAACCAAATGGCAGAAGTGGTTAAACGCCTCATGAGGCTTTATCTCACCATCACTATTTCACATCTTTTTTCTCTTTCTCCTGCATATTGTTGTGATGCAAGATTTTTATTTGCTTTTATTGGTTTGTGGCTTGTATTCATGTTTGTCCAAATGTTTAGTTATGTTTGTCTTCCACTTGTAACGCTAGAAATGATTGGAGTTCTGGGTCTGTGGTGGTGATTTTTAGCTTTCAAATAATAAAACAAAGCGGTGCCTTCTCTTAACCCCTTATCTCCAGCATCAAAGGGCCTACAGCCCCCTGACACCTATTGCTGGTTTAACCATGTTCATTGTTAACAATTTTATGTTTAATATGATTTGAAATATATTAGAAGGTTTAGTGCAATGATTGTATGTAACAAAACTAGAATTTTCAACACTCTCAACAGCTTTGACTAATGCTCTCCTGATTCATATTCATGATTAAGTCACTCCTCTCTGGGAGGAGATTGGTCTGAAGAAGCTCTCAAAGGCAGATAGCTTATAGAAATTCTCGCCTTTTTGTCTCTGAAGTGGCCCGTGATAGATAGAGCTCTAAAGCTCTCTTTTATAATGTATCTTGGAGTCAATTGTAATGTATTTCTTTTAGAATGATAACTTCCAAATTAAATGTAGACAATAACTCCTTACAAGTGCATTACTTATGCATACAATGATAATAAACGTTTGAACCTTTTACTGAACAATTTTTAGGGTTAATAAAAATATTAACATCAAGTGTGAGTAAATGAAAGGTCATTGAGTGGGTTAAAACTTAATATTATCATTAATAATTAACATTCTAATTTCTTTGATTATGACCAAGATTAATGGTAAAGATAAAACCTTTATGAATCAATTATGGAGTCAGATATACGAGTTTATGTGAATTATTAAAAATCCTTTAGAACTGTTTCAAGACAGAACACGTGAGCTTCAGTTTCGACTGGAGTCTCGACTGGAGTTTTTGGGCCAAACATCTGAACCTTACACAGATGTGTTTCTTTGTCTATTATCAAACATCCCTTTGTTATCCCGATGATGTCAAAGGGTGAAGATCAACCTATTTTAGTTCAGATTTATAAAATGTATTTTTATTACACAAAATATTCATGTTAAATAGGATGTTTTCCAAACGAGTTGCTTCCTACTTTGATACAGTTTCTGATATTGCTTTCCAGTTTGGTTTGGTTCATAGCATCGTCCCTTGTTGCGTTATTAATTTATTTTTAGAACTCTATTTTTTTTTTAATGTGAAATTTAATTATGCTCAACATTTGATTATGCTTTTTCAATGATCTGGCTAAAATTGCAATTGTAATACTCCTTTTAAAGTTTGCCCTCTATCCTTGTCTTGACCTTCTGTCAAATCTTCAAAATGATACTTTACTCTCTAGAGACTAGATCGCTTATTATATCTTCTTTGCAGGTTAATTTTAGAAATGGACAGTCTTCAAGTACTGATACAGTGAGATTTTATTTCCTTATTAAATGCCATCAGAAAAAAAAACTACTCAAATGTAGTGGGCCTCTCAATAAAATAATGAAAAAAGAATAAGAATTTACCTACTTACCTGGGTACTCATGCATTTTTTGTTTCATTTTTTTTAATGTGAAATAAAAAGCTTATTTAACCCAGTTGAACAAATTTAAAAGGATTACTCAGACCAGATAAACATTGGGACATAACACTTTTTCAACGAGCTCACCCAGAGTGATCATGTGATACTGTCAGGTGTCTGACTCTGAACAAACGCAGTGACTTCCATGCAATCCCTGTAGGATTAAACAAGACAGTTATGATCTGTTCTAGGGCATATGTATACCACAGTAATCTAAGGCTGTAGGGTCTGTGATGTCTAGTCAACGTTGTTTAATCTAAAAGTAAGTGTAGTTTGCAGTAGCCATCTTACCAGTGGCTAGTAGAAAATGTGGGGGGAAAAACATGGGTAAAGCTGAGATGCTGGAATCAAAACCTGCTTAGTGCTCGTCGATATGCCCATCACTAAGGTGAAGTATTTGTGAAAGCACCAAATTCCAAAGCAATCTTGTAGTAATTTAGCAAAATACAGACACAGCATGTTTACCAACACACACCCAAACCCATCTACTCTCTACAGATTAGTTCTATCTGTAACCAAACACATCTACTCACTACAATTTAGCTCTGACACCAACCAAACACAGCTACTTACCACAGTTTAGTTATATTTGTAGCCAAACACATCTACTATGTGCATTTTAGTTATATCTGTAACCAAACACATCTACTCACTACAATTTAGTTCTAACAGCAACCGAACACATCTACTCACCTCAGTTTAGTTCTATTTGTAGCCAACCACATCTACTGTGTACAGTTTAGCTCTTTCTGTAACCACACACATCTACCTTGTACAGTTTACTTCTAACTTTAACCAAACACATCTACTCTCTTCAGGTTAGTAATAACTGGAACCAAACATATCTACTCTCTTTAGGTTAGTAATAACTGGAACCAAACACATCTGTCTTCAGTTTAGTTCTAACCAAACACATCTACTCCATATCTACTCTCTTTAGGTTAGTAATAACTGGAACCAAACACATCTGTCTTCAGTTTAGTTCTAACCAAACACATCTACTCTCTAGTTATAGAGTTAGTTATAACTGTAAACATTAACCAAACACATTTAACGTCTACAGTTAAGTTCTAACTGTAACCAAACACATGTACTATCTACAGTTTAGTTCTAACTGTAACCAAACACATCTATCTTCAGTTCTGTCACTCTAACTGTATTAAAGCCAGGTGGAAAAGTAGCCACGTTGTGTACAATGTCTCAACAAAACATATTTGTCTTTTGCAAATGAATTAAATAAATTCCTATAAAATACCTACGTTTGAGATACATACATACATATCAAGGAGTTTGCTTATTTTTTAGTAGATGCATATAACTTTCCAAGTTTGTGAAGGTGGCTATAAAATGAGTAATCAGGAACTATCAGGATCTTTTTCTTAAATATCAATTTCCAGATTGCCATGTGATTTTGGGGCTATGAACTTATTCATACATCTTCTGAACTATCTTAATAATCTTGGAATTCTTGGTTAAGGTCTCATGTGAGTTTATACTTCCTGCTCAAAGGCCTGCGTGGACAGGTTTCCGGGTTCATCCAGGAGCCCTATTACAATTCATTTTGAGCATGGTATTCTGTAAGAAAAAGACAGACCATGCGAACTTGTACAGAGTTCCAATCAAGACGTCACTCTTAAGCAACGGATCAGCTATTCTATGTGGGCTATTGCATATCAGAGTGGGTCTCCTCATCAACCACTAGTGTGCAGCGTTGCCCTAATAGGATTATCTATGTGCTATGAGTTATACATTTGTTATGAAGTTGGAATTTTTTTTTTAGGTGATTTTAGGCCACATGTGTTTTGTTGTATACAATTTAGTATCTCAGACTTATTTGGAGTTCAGCCTATGCTAACACCTCACTTCAGCTCTGAACGGGTGAATTGGTGACTGCCCTGAAAGAAAAGAGATGATTCAGCATTTTCTTTTGGGTTGGTGGAAGAGCCCTGAAACAACTCAAAGCATTTGTAGAATCTGCTCATCAGTGCCAAAACACAGTTAGATAAGAGACTCAAACCGCTGAATCACTCTTTAGTTTAGATTTTCCCGAGTCAGTTATTGAAGGTGCTTTTACATTTCTAAGAATAAAAAAACAACCTTAATAACCTGAAAATGCTTCAAACTAGATGACATCCAGAGTTAAATAGTTGTGTGTTGTTGGAATGGAATGTTCTACAACCCAGTGTTGAAAGTAATCTACCAATACGCAAAATTTCTGCCATTTCTGACGAATTATACGCATTCTTTGGTAAAGCAAACAAAAGATTAGGCTCCAGACATCCGGAAACACTTCTCTGGCATTGTTTACCAATACGGGTCTGCTGCTCTCATACTTCCAGGTGAAACCGCGTTTCTCGCTCATCTTAGAAAGTGGCTGTCCTAGCGATTAATTTGACTGACAAGTGGGTGGGGCTTGGGCGGGAAAAAGGAAAAAGGGCAGAGATAAGGAAAACAAGACATTTTCAGTTCACAAAAAAGAAATAAAGGATTGCACAAACATCCGTGAACTAATCTGAATACAACTTGAGCAATGTTTTTGATGAGGGAACAACACTTCAAGATGCCAGGAAAGTCAGAAAAATCATGTTTTTATCATATCGCACCTTGAAGAATAATGTTGACACCTACCTCTTTCACAAAGGGACTTCACTGCTCTGAATTCCGGCTCCAGCGAGTCATTTACACAGTCATTGGCTAAAAAAACCTGAACTCAAATGTAATCCAAAAACATTTGGCTAAATACACTTAATGAAAATTGTGGCTATAGGAATTGTACTTTACAATCCTAGGGGCAATGTGGTCAAAAATCGAGTTGTGGTACAAAAAACTGACACTAGGATAACAAAAGATCTGAATTTGATTCATTCATACATTTTCCCTATTATAGTGTTGGTACCTTCATTCAAAACAGGTACTTGCTATTTTTATAATGCCAGGCTGGAGGCACTCTTATTTTATAGACCTACTTTATACATAATAAAGTTATGGTTGTAGTGTAACAGAATGAACTCAAAGAAATCTGACAATAAGAGTTGGAAGAAAAGTATTCTGTATTGAGTATTTAGAATTTTATAAACAAGTATTTTGTATTTAATCTCAACATGAAGCAATGGAAACCACCAAAGTGATTTTTAATCTGGAATTTGGTGAATAATGTAAGAGCACTGTATTTTGATATCTGGATGAGAGCACTAGATTCCTAATTGGGCATATGAAAGTACTAGGGAAAGGTAGACAAACTCAAAAATGTATATAATTAAACATGGAATTCAGTCCAAAAAGCTTGTATCCAAATTCCCAGATGGGATAGTTCTACAATCCGAAAAATCCTTATAAATCAATACGAAGACGACCTCAGCCTCAGACTGTTCCAGGTCAAAAAGACAGCAAATCCAACAAACAGAACAATTTGTCTAACAGGCTGAAATGTGTTCTCTGAGAGATGCAAAATGATAATCTGGTAAATGAAAGTTAAATAGTTAAAATACTTCAATAGAGAGAGCCACAGGTGAATCAGATCCAGCTCATTTTAGAAGCTGATTGGTGAGAGGGTGCGCTGGAAAAGAAGAGCAGACGTTCTGACAATCTTTATTACATTTATTTTAGTTATAAAATCAGATTTTAAAGATTGTAAAACATTGTACATTTTAAGGGTTTATGAAGATTAAAAAGATGAGGCTCATGAGAACAACAGTTCCAAAGCTGATTTTATTGTATTATGTTGTAATAACGTGTGAGACATAATGTGCAACCTCACCTGCTGACGGTTTTTATGTTCATTTCCAGATCCTCTTTGTTTTATGTGATTAAGGGTCTTGCTTTGTCAAAAGTTGTTTTGTGGCCAAAGAAAACTGAAAAATCTACCGTTCCACTATCGCATGACTTGGCTGCTGCTGGATAATTAGTAGATTAAGTGCCTCTGTTGATTGCTTCATTATTTGCGCAATATGCTCCATTTGAAGGTGTCAAATTGATGATGCACATCTCACATTAATCCTACACAACAAAGCTGTTTTATGACAGCAGACAAGAGGGAAGCCACAAATCAAAGTTTTTTTTAAAGCAGTGCTGTGTTTCAGTACCTTAATGAGATTGTCAGAATCAATTTTTAGTGTAAGACATCACAAAATAAATAAATTACAGAAATAATTTTATATATTTCAATAGCTTAGAGACGTAACGTGTGAGAGCTGTTGTGGCTTCTTGTGTAGCTGTCTATACAACCATTTGTAAAACATTGAAACCGTTTGCACAATATTAAAAAATATGTATAATAAGTTGCACATTAGTACTTTATTAACCCTGAGATGAATGCATCTATCTGTTCTCTCTAAATAAAAGTTTGGACTATAAAAAGATTATTCTCCATAATCTTCCAATAGTTTGAAAAGAAGACCTTACAAAAATGCTCTCTTTATACGGTCTCCATGTATATTCAGAGGTATAAGTGCATGTCACAGACAACCTTTTCTGTGTAAGCGGCAAGTGTTGATGGACTACGATCATGACATTTCAGTGTAGACTACTCTTCACGAGCAGCTTTATTAGAAAAAGGACCAGTGTTGAGCAGTACAGAGATGGCTCCTGCTGCATCAGCCCCCACGAGGACATAGTGAATGTTACCTCTGTGAGGCGTCATAAAAGGGCACGTGTGATTTATATCAGCACTTTGAGTGTGAGCCCTGAAAGCGAGACGCAGACCTCTGTTTGTGTCTCACAGTTACATCTGCTGGAGTGACTGTGACTTTCCAAAAATGGAGTTCTGAATAGATTTTTAGAAATATAATTTTAATACACGTTTCAGTTGCTTTTGTATAAATAAAAACAAAATAGTTGGAGTTTGGCACAGAACTAAACATTTGAATGCAAGTATTTTTCTTGACTTCCTTGTCAATGCTCTAAAATGAGCTGTACCTAATATAGTTAACGTTTGATGCATTTGGTGGACGCTTTTGTCCAAAACGACTTACAGAAGCATCTATCTCAGGTTGCTCAACTGAAGTTGTATACCATAGCAATAAACCATAGCAAGAAAAAAATTTAGATTTTATATCTATATTTTATATCCCTGAAGAGAAGATTTTTCAGTGGCTTTTTGAAGTTGTTAGTGTTGCTTTTATCCTGACTGGATCAGGGAGTGTGTGTGCTTAAACACATAAGTGATCAATATTCATAGGTATAAGGTGTGTTGAAAGATATCCAAGTGGATTGACATTGTTTTTTTCCCTTTAGTCCTTCTTGACTCAGTATCTAAATATATGTTACAAGTACTTGTGAAAATAAATAAAAGTCCACCCCAAAGGTTAAATACAGCTTCCGAAACTACAAGTGAAAAGTCTATTCTTTTGAACAAGGAGAAGAGCTTTCCAGGGTCTGTGTAGTTTTATCCAGGGTCTTATCCAAGTACATAACACAGATTTATAATTAGCTTTTGCTATGCAAGCAATATTGGTAGAATAAAACATGTTGGGTGAGATGCCTGAAGAAGGACTTCGGGTTCTGAAAGTGAGCTGATGCCTCAGGACTAAGTAGTGAAAGGGCTAGATAACACCTAGATAGGTGTTAATAATGAACTGTTGTTAATCATACAGCTCTCTAATGTTTATGTATGTATGTTACATGTTAATCCACCATGACTTGTTTCGTGTGTCTTTGATGAAGACCTTTGGCTAAGCCATTTCACTACTCATCACGTCATGTTTCCAGACGTAGAAATGTCACTACAAAAATGGACCGAAATGCAGCAAGTGTCATGATTTACTGCTGTTTTGGCTCATGTGAGGAACATGCCTGATAAAACAGCATGAATTGAACATGGCTGATCAGATTTTTGGCATGTTCAGGAGACCCGAGAGAATGATATTACTTCATGTAAAAACCACACAAAAAGGTGAAAAAAGGTGACCACACAACAGCACGTGTAAAGCATGCTTAAATGTGAAAACAGAATGTTGCAGCTGACGCTTTGTCTACAAAAATCCAAATGAAACAACATTATTTAAACTTTAATTTTTGTTTCTTTATTTTATCTTTATTAGATGTACAGCTAAAATCTGGTCGGCTAATAAGATCGCCCCGTTTCCATCGATGGTTACCTCCATAAAATCTGGAAAATCTCCAATCTCCAAAATTTTGTGTTGATTCTTTCACTTTTTTGAATCAGTAAAACAAGTGGACTAATATGCAAATGAGTAGAATCAATTTATCTTATTTACTATAATGATTGTGTGTTTTAGCTAACTCTAGTAAACTTAATAAATAATATGTGACTTGTGTGACTTTTTCAAGCTGTTTTTGTTTTTTCAATTTGTTTTTGTATTCACAGTGCCTCCTCTTTTGGCACTCTTTCTCTTGATTGTGCTCCTGCAATCTTCTGCTTTGTGGAGTGTTAGGAAGCTCCTCACAATGCAGCTTACACACTTAAACACATCCGTCCTCCTGCAGCCGCTGTTCCTGCTATTGTCATCGTGTCAGAAGTGTGCGTCAGGAGGTAAAATTAGCAGATTGGAGCAAGCCGGGTTCTTCCTATCTATACTCTTTTGAACCAACAGGATCTGTTTTATAACAAATCCAGTGCAATCAAGATCCAGGACCTCAGCAATTGGAAAAGTTAATGAAATGTTTCAGATTTTGAGATTTACCAGATAACAGACTATAACATTATACAATAATATTATATAGAAATTGTGTAACGTTTATCTAAACATTGCAATGAAAGTAATGCTTGTAATAGAATAAACCGTTGCATCATGGTACATCTATTTTTTCCAAATATGCTCTCAAATAAAGCAGCTATCAACTTTAAAATACTGTTTTTGTACACCCCGTAGTTGGAGCTGTTGTCTGGTGCATTTTGGCTGAGGGGAAGCAAGTAGTCAATGTTTTATTTGAGTATATCCAATCAAATGCTTGTAGCCAGGGCTGGACAGGTAAGGCGATTACTGAGGCACAGGTTTACCGTCATTCATTTTGTAAATTCTTTTTTTTTCTTTTTTTTTTTTGATAGTTTTGGCGCATTAGCAAAACACATGCTTATCAAGTAACCCATGTAATCAAGTGTAAAAAAAAAAATTTGTGTTTCATGCAATTTTGTTAAACATATAAATGTTTAACATGCATTTTTAACATCTTTCTGATTGAAATTTATTAGTTGCTATTATAAACTATAAATTCACTAATGATATGATAACTTAACTGTTTAAATTGTATTAATACATGTTTGTTTTTATCCCTGCAAGACACACCCACAAGAGAATTATCACAGCTGTCATAGTTTTTTTTTTAATAAAATTAGTCTTCTATTAAAACTATTAACGAATGATAATTTGTTAGCACTGCATAACATCAAAAAGATCCGGCACCTTCTTAACTGAGACACAGTTAACGGTGATTTGTGGTTCCATTACTGAAAGGAAAGCAGCACCACGAACAGCCATCAAAAAGCAACCGAACCTCTTCTCTTCAGGATCACTTACTATGATTTGATAACAATAAAAAAACTTTTCTTCCTATGTTTCCTTTTATTTCCTTCCTGCTATGGTTGGTTGATCAGCTGATACAGCTTCTACTATGAGTGACCGAGTTAGACTGTGTAATAAAGTGCATATTGTCTCTCCCCTACTGTAAGCAATATATTAAACTTTTTAAATCTTCCTTCTATTGCAACAAGCACAGGATGTGCATCTGCGTGAGTAACTTCGCTTTAAATAATCTCAATGAAAGTTTCTGTAATGTTATTTGTGAATAGTGCCAAAATACGTACACTTAGATTAAACATAAAACAATTCGTTTTCAAAGACGATCAAAAAAATCAACTAATGGGCCATAATTAATGTGGCCCATACCCTGCCCTGCCATCACAGCCGATAATGTGCTTGTTTTGTTTTTTAACAGACAGCCTGGCTCATAATTACTAGAATACGCCCGATAGCCAGTCCATGCCTACTTATAGCAACTTATAGTCTCTTCTCTGTATGTTTAGATCTGTGTAAATCTTGAGTGAGCCCTCCTGACTCGAATGCACTCACTGCTTTTAGCTCCTCAACCAACCAGTGTCGCCAATACTGGAAGAGGACAAAAAAGGTCTACTGACATCAAGACATGTATCTTTTTTGTAGCATCAGCTCTTACATGTGGAAAATGTGAGTAGTTTTCATTAGATCAGGACCCCTTTCGTAAACTTTGTTGTGGCCCCTAACCGGTTTAATACTGTTAGTGTGCTCTACATTGAAAACTTTAAAGAGGATCAGAAACGAAAATAGATCTCTGGGTTGACGTTTTAGTTGATGGCATAAGCTCACACTCTAAGCAGAAACATCTCACTCGACTCATTTGAAATCAAGCAGGCTTACTTTTTATTTGTTAGCCCCATGAAGGAGATTAGGAGAAGACATGGTTTTGACAGGAGCTATTATTCTGAGATCGCATAGGCTGTCAAATGCAGCTTTACCCAGATCTAAAACACAGGAGAGATGCTGCTGCCTATTTAACAAGAGGGAAACAGTGTCTGTTTTAATGATGATTAAACATTAAATAATTTTACACAGTAAAATCCTGAGATTAAAATTAATTATCAAGAGTAGGACCAAATACAGTCTAAGTAGAGTGAACCAAAAACTCTTAAACAGAGTTAAATCATCAGCGAGGTTATCATCTAAACCGTAGATTATTCACAAAACACTTGTATGCAGTGATAAACGTTTGTTTTTACTATAAAAACCATCACAACTATTTTCCTCATCACATTGTAACAAAAAATAATACTTCACCTTAAACGTTTTATGGTTCAGGTTAATTTAACTCTATTTAAAGTAGGACCAAATAGACTCTGAGCAGTGACAATTTAACACTCTAGATTTTACTGTGTATGAGATATAAGAAAAGCTCAAACATTAAAGCAGCATAAAAAATGTTAACGCAATATATATCCATATGTAACCATGTAACCATTACCTATTCGGGGAACAAGAGTTACGAAAGTAACTACTAAATTTTATCTTTTAGTGTAGAATGCAGAGAGGGTTTTTTGATCTACCTAATCTACCTTTTTCTACCATTTTAAAAAAAAAATGCTGAATAAACTTTGACTAGTTGGCATTTCTTTTGTAAACCAAAGGCAGATGCTGTCTCTTTAAAGAGTAGCAATTATTTTCACCATCTTTCAAAAACAGACATGTTTATCCCTTCTCATCAGGTTCTTTAGTCTGACTTTCCTCCCAGATTTACATATTTTAGTCCACAGGGGACAAGATAGTGATATCTGATGCATATAGTTACATCCCCTGAGAGCGATGCTAAAGGCTTTTCAGTTTTCTATTTATAATCCGTTATTATAAGACATGCATCATTCATGAGAGGGAAGAGTCTCATAATCACATCCACCCTTGGGATTTTACCCCTTGAAATGTTTCAGACGAACTGGGCTTGATAATCAAAACAATTCATTAAGAGTAGATCGTGTTCTGAGAGACCTGTTTAGCCTTTCGCAGAGCACAGCTGAGCCAGACAGGTTTCCCTGGGTGCGTTTATCTTGAGACATTTTCAGAAGACGTTTTTCATGTTCACACATGGTGTGATACAAATAGCTTATAATTTAAGCTTGGCAAAACAGCTGCAATAGTAGATAAAATAATTTTATGAAAAACTTTTCCGTTCTTCTAATATTTGTGTAGGGTTTCCTCTATGTACTCTGTCGCTCACAGTCTAAAACACTACTTCACCTGAACTGAAGACTCACGGGTGAGTGTGGCTGTGTTGGACTGGAGATCTGTCCACACCCTAACCATGTATTAGTAGGTAAAACGTATAAATGGATGGATGGGTTGGATGACTGTGGATGCTGCTGTGATTTGTTGGATGCTGCTGTCCTGTTCTCAATGGCTGCTTCATGGTGAGCTGTTTTCTTCTGGTGTTATTCCTGGGATGGATGCTATTCTGTTTCTGCTGGATAATTTACATGGAAGTTGTGAGAGGATGTCCTTGTTTGTTGTTGGTTTATTGATTGAAATAGTGAGATTTGCACGTACAGTCAGGTTCTCCTAGAGTCTTCTGAGTGATGACAAGTCAAGGCTCTTGCTTCATAGAACTGTGGACCGCTCATTAATATCTTTAAGAAACATAACAGTAATACAATCACTTGCTGCCTCCCTATACTTATTAAATTAAAATTCAGATTTTTATTTTCAATTCTTAAATGCTCTAGCCCCTCTTTACATTTCAATGATTTTAAAATGTCATACTAATCTAACAGCTAATCTATTTCTTGTTGATGACCCCAAGAAACAGTGCGGGTCATCAAAGCTTTGCAGTGCCTGATCCAAAGCTCTGTAACTCTGATTATGCCTCTGGAGCTTCAATCTGCCTCAAACCTCACACTGTTCAAAATAAACTTAAGAAGCATATTTGAGTGTGTTTAGGTTATGAGTTATTTGTTTATCAGTAAAATCCATAATGCTCACAAACAGACAGCTGGATAGAATGATTAAACTCTCTTCCAAAGCAAACGTCCAGTCAGTAGATAAAACCCTTTTAATTTGTTCCTAGTTCCCTAGTGGACTATCATGGGACAGAAGTGAGCATTCCAGTTGACTGTCTCAGTGTTAACCTGCTTGAACTATACTGCCATGCATACTGTGGTTGGTTTCCCTAGCTGACAGTTAGAAGAAGATAAAGAGGGATGTTTCTGAGTTTTCTCTTTGGTGCTTGCTGGGGTGTGGGAGGAGTAACATGTCAACATCTTCGCAGCTGTTGGCTTCACAGAGCTGTGCTCTTACTCGCTGGGATTTAGTTTCAAGCTTTATTTTGACTTGCAGGGAAAGATCAGTTGTTTGTGGCACATTTGAACACAGCAGAACAGAGGCTAGAGATACAGTACAGTGTGTTCTGGTTAGTTTGTTCTAGTGTTTGATCATTGCAGAGTTTTGCTACAGAAGGAGTTCACATTTTCACTGATTCGTTTACTGTTGTAACTTTAAATAATTACAAGACAGCTTAAAATGCTCATTTGTATTGGAATATTATTTAAACTAGATTTTTTTAATGCTTTATTTTCTGGGAAATACTTGATGCTTGGGTGGTTCTTAGGTACCTCATACATTTCCTCTGTATAAATAAAGTCATAAACAATGCTGTTCAAATCGAAATGGATCTGTTGTGGTCTGTTTACCAAAAACATTGACCGCAGATCAATTTCAGAAGAGCTCAACAAGACTGCCGCACATGCTGAAGCTACTCAGTTAAAGTTCTACATTCAGCGCAGGAGCTGTAGCTGTCTTTGCTTTGAAACACTATGATGTTGTAAACCTAAAGAGAAATGTTGTTGTATTTTTAAGTGAGTGCACTTGGTCTGAATGAGGTTTCTTGCAGTAGTCCTACAGAAAGTAATTAAAAAGCACTTCACTTAAATACATTTGTTTTTAATAGTTTTGTTTTAATAATGCACACAAGAGGGTTTAGTAAGCATGTAATCTAGAATGGTATTTAATTTCACTTTACAATACAGTGTGTTGGTTATTTTTATTTTCATTTTAATATTAAGTTATACAGATGTGATTTTAGTAAGATTATTACACAATCATAGAAATAAGTGCAAGGGTTATAACAATTGCCATTTTTTTTTCACTTTTTTTTCAGTTTTATCCGGTAATTTATAATTATTCGGTTCATCAATAACGTATTTGATTTTAAAATATTACTTTCCTGTTTTAACAATACATCAATTATTTAAATTGTGTCAATTTCTGTCAAAAGCAAAAAAAAATAAAAAAATAAAAAAAATTCTGCTGCAAATAAAACGGCATGTACACAGTTGATAGTTTTACTCTTCATGCTGAAATGTGAAATAAGTGGAAGGTTTCATGTAGGTGTCATGGAGATGGCAGAAGCTATGTCCGATTAGTGCAGTCACAAACTCGTTTAGTCTATTGTTGTTAATAACAGAACTCTACATTTTTTAAACAATTCCTATTATTTACATTTTTTAATTAACACAATAAATTTTTGAATAAACATATTTGGTATAAAAATATGTATAAACCTTATTTTGGACCTAGTTTGTTTCATTTTATGTGCATTTATATGTGACTGTGTGTGTGCATGTGCGTGAGTGTGTGCATGTTTGCATTGTTTTTAACTTTTTTTTACTTAACTTTACAAAGGGTTTATTTGGAGTTCAGAAGATCTATTGTCTCTGTTTAATGTATATTTAACCAGTTCATTTAGCTACACTATTATGTAGTTAATTATATTTATTAATAAGCA
This sequence comes from Danionella dracula, assembly GCA_900490495.1. Classification (NCBI taxonomy): domain Eukaryota; kingdom Metazoa; phylum Chordata; class Actinopteri; order Cypriniformes; family Danionidae; genus Danionella; species Danionella dracula. The sequence goes on from UELW01000888.1 coordinate 208,957, forward strand.
GTTGTTTGTCATTAACTATAAACTCATTCGCTGGTTTGTAGACGGTGCGTGATAAAAATGCTGTAAATATTGAAACCGAAGTAACAGGCTAGTTATTGAGATAAAAATGTTCCTGTAACTATAAATAATAAGCCTGAGACCCACACACAGCTCTGTCTGCATGGTTGCTCAAGACTGAAGCTGAGGAAGCCTGTCATTTCCCTTCATTCACTCCTGCATTACTCTAAATCACTGGAGCCTTGAGGAATGTGCAGATGTTAATGATCGGTATCAAATTCCAGTGTTCTTTATGTTTGCATGTCGAGTGGTTTGCACTCGTATCCACATGATAGATCAGGCAAATGTTAAATCAGAGTCACGGGTAAGTGCAGATTTTCAGCCTAAATAGATTCCGCTTTTTCTGAAGTCTTGAAAATCGAGGGTCTTGTCCCCCAAATTTTACAATAATGCTGTTAATTATGTAAAATTAATGGGTTAAACCAGATGGTTAACACCTTCAGTTTGTTGGAAATAGAATCAAGCTGATTGATCTCACTTTTTAGATGCCTAGTTTTTCCTCGAAAAGTTTTTTAAACAGAAAGTGTGTGTGGTGCTGGTTTATTTGGAGGAACCCAACAACAGTCAACAGTTCCATCTATAGCATGGGTGATACCTACAAACCTACAAATAATACCAAAAGATTTGAAAATTCCTGTCATACTAGGCTAGTCAAGCAGTTCCAATCTTACAATTAAAACAACTACTAAATGAGCAGATAAAAGTACTGTCCTTACCCAGTTTTCCTTGGTATTAGTCTATTCATGCCAATGTTTCCATCGCGATTACATGACTACTCTACGAAACTCCTGATTGTTTTTTTGTGACTGCAAAAATGTACAAATTTGAACGTCCTTGATAAGTGTGGGTCTCCGTTCTGCCACACCTGTCATACTTGTTCCGTCTTTTCCATTCAGAATCCATTGTGTTTAGCATTTGATTTAACAAGTGAATCACTCACCATTTCCTGTTCTGAATTTTATTCTGTATTATGTAGTTACTGTTCTAATTAATATCTGAATTAATTCATTAAGTGGCATATTTGCGAAGTGTAGATCATACTCCCTCAGCAGCCTGAACAGGAGAGGGAAGACAGTTAAAGTGCCTGTTATGGTCTGAAGTTCAAATACAGTTTTTTGGATGGCATTAAACCATCATTTTCCTTCACTTTAATGCATTTATTTTAACCTATTTTCCCAACTCCAATAGTCAAAATGACAAGAGCACCTCACATGACCACTGATGACAAATCTGCAGCTCACTTGACAACATATATGAAACCTATGAGATTGTCGGCGTTGTGTGTGCTACCAGTGGTGAAAAGGAATGTTTTCAATGTGGGTCAGCAGAAATAAGTGGAAGATTTGTGTGAAGAATGATCCATTCAAAAATCCATAATAGGGGCTCTTTAAGGCATTAATCAAAACCATATTAACAAATTTTTTGTGTTCTGTCTGAAAAAGACCTCATGTTGCCAGCCTTTTTCTTTTTTTTTTATTGCCAGAGACCCTGACTTATTTTGAAGGCTTCATAAGAAGTGAAAGGCATGCTGGGAAGGTGATGCAGGTTTAATTGAGTGCTGCAGAGCCTCGTGGAACTGAGCTGTGATTGATCGCACATCTCGTGAGGACAGTGAGCAGGCAGCTGCTGAAATTCACATGCCGTCTGGGCCAGGAGAGCATCAGTGATTCAGAATCACACCCTGCTGCCCCTTCTCCTGTCTGATTATTTATTTTAAGTCTTGGAACATGATGCAAGCATGCTGGTCCTCCTAAACACGGGATAATACAAGAAAAGGGATGTCTTATAATATCTGCAGTTTCTATCTAAATAACAAATTCACATAATATTTAATACTTTACTTCAGTGTAGCTTACCTTCTGACTGTGACAAACTCATTTTCTCTTGTTAAGATGAACTATAAAGGCTGACATTCGATTGCTGTTGCTTCTGGCTGTAAAGAGCAGGCTCTGTCACAGTTTTTCCTAGCCTTGCCATTTTTCTGTTTTACTCTCAACTTTGTTGATAATTTTTAATAAGTGAACCCTTGTTTGTACCAATCATATGACTCCACGATCACATGAGCTGGTAACGTATATTTTGTTATTGTTATGAGCACATGGCTATGTGTGCAAATGTCTTGTTTTTAAGTTCATGTCAGGCTAGCACCTATGCGTTATTAATTATCTTCTTATTATTTCCTTGTATATGTTCCTTGATCTCTTAATCCATCTCAGATTTATTGTTTGTAAATATTTAGTAAGTTCCTCAGTGTGCATTCACACTCTGGTGGTGTGGCCATGGGGGAGTCTGACAGGACGTGGCTGCCAATCTGAGCTTACGGCTTCCTGACAAATACCGCCAGTCACACACATCTACCAAACACACCCCGAAAGTCACACACATCTACCAAACACACCCCACCAGTCACACACATCCACCAAACACACCCCACCAGTCACACACATCCACCAAACACACCCCACCAGTCACTCACATCTACCAAACACACCCCGAAAGTCACACACATGCACCAAACACACCCCACCAGTCACTCACATCTACCAAACACACCCTGCCAGTCACACACATGCACCAAACACACCCCACCAGTCACACACATGCACCAAACACACCCCACCAGTCACACACATCCACCAAACACACCCTCCCAGTCACACACATGCACCAAACACACCCCACCAGTCACACACATGCACCAAACACACCCCACCAGTCACACACATGCACCAATAACACCCTACCAATCACACACATCCACCAAACACACCCCACCAGTCACACACATGCACCAATAACACCCTACCAATCACACACATCCACCAAACACACCCCACCAGTCACACACATGCACCAATAACACCCTACCAATCACACACATCCACCAAACACACCCCACCAGTCACACACATCTACCAAACACACCCTGCCAGTCACACACATGCACCAAACACACCCCACCAGTCACACACATCTACCAAACACACCCTATTAGTCACACACATCTACCAAACACACCCTGCCAGTCACACACATCCAACAAACACACCCCGCCAGTCACATACATCCAAAAAACACACCCCACCAGTCCCACACATCCATAGAGGTCAATGTGGGTGAAGTGGCTTGCCAGGGTCACAACACCAGAATGGATTTGTGTGGGGATCGAACCACCAACCCTCCAGTTATAATATCTTGCCACCTTGTGAGTTTTCTGTCCTAATTAATTGGGGTAGTATTTCAGTTTTTACATTCATATCTAGTGCTTTTCCCAATCATAGGCAGCTTCAGTTTATTGGGACATTTGTTTTGAGACTATTTTTCTGATTAGTTTCTCAAATGGTTCTTGAATTTAGGCTCTGCCTATATACATTGGTGTGAAGTTAGTATTGATCCTTTAGCTCTATTGGTCTGAACTAAACCAAGGCTCATTCTAAAGCCCTTGTCCTTCCAGAAAGACAATTTAGAGTTGCTGTCTCGGTGCTGACCCAGGATCTTTTTTTTTTTTTCTAAATTGCTCTCTCAGTTGTCACTGTGATGTAATATTCTGTCATGGTTTCCATGGTGACTGAAGCAGAGTTTTTGAATGCTAAGCACATGAATGCTTGAGCCCTCTCAGCTTGCTTTAGGCTTTCATTTTTCTTCCACAGACCTAGTCTCCTAAACTGAGTTTACTTCCTCTGCCCCCTTTTGGAGGTGGACTTGAGTCACACATGCACTTTCTTCCATCACAAATCTGCAGTCACTGGAGGGGAGTTGGGATTCGCAGAGGAGCAGCAGGGGTGTTGACGGGAACACAGAAACTCAGAAAGGCAGTGTGGGTTCAGTGATTGAGAAAGGCAGTGTGGGTTCATTTATTGAGACGTCATTATCTGTATTGTTCCTAAAAAGGGATGAGCTCTGTGGTTGTTCTGTGCTGAACAGTAATAACACAAGATCACAGACACAGGTTTGCAATCTTGTTCAGCTCTAGACTGGAATTAAATGTACTCTTAGGAAAAAATAACATGTAGGAAATTATTTTATAGCTTCTTTCAACATAACGTTATAATCCACATGTTGAAGTTGTATATTTCTTTACAAAGGCAATGGAGATTTTACAGCGCTCATGCTGATGGAAGGTCTTTGATAGACCATGAACCCAACAAACATTCGCATGGACCAAATAACCAATCCGGTACAACATTTGGACATTAACATTAATAAGCTCAAGCTTCAAAACAATTCTCTCAGTTTCAGTATAAAACAAGTTCATTGCATGAACTTTCTGCTCTGTTTGTGTTAGGATCATAAATATAAATCAGGCTTCATAATCTTTTCACAGCATTTACATATGTTAGCATTAAAAACGTAACTCCAGCTAAAGTAAAGTATGTCTACTGGTGGGATTGCCAATGTACAAGTACAAAAATCAGGTCAGAGTTTAGTTTTACACTTGTCCATTTGACTTCTTTACTAATCAGAGGTCTTGTCATGATTAATCATTTTACATTTACGCATTTTGCAGACGCTTTTGTCCAAAGCGATTTACAGTAGTAGAGAGACAATTTGCAATTTGTTAAACAGTCAAAGTCTATCTCAGCTTGCTCATAATAGAAGTTGTATCAACTGATCAATAAACCATAGCAGGAAGAAGATAAAGACAGAGGGAAAAAACATTTTCTATAAAAAAAAATTAATTGTAAGTGTTTCCTGAAGAGAAGAGTTTTCAGTTGCTTTTTGAAGTTGTTAGTGTTGCTTTTATCCTGACTGGATCAGGGAGTTTGTGTGCTTAAACACATAAGTGGTCAACATTCATAGGTATAAGGTGTGTTGAAAGAAATCCTAGTGGATTAGCATTGTTTTTTTCCCTTTATTCCTTCTTGACTCAGTATCTAAATATATGCTACAAGTACTTGTGAAAAATTCCACCAGCCAGGGTCAGTGAGAGAGAAGGTTCTGCTAAGAGATTTTCTGCCTTTATTTGGACAGAACAACGAGCTGTTCCTTTTCTGAGCGCAGACTTCTATAGGGCATGCAGGCGTGTATGAGCTTGTGGATGTAAACAGTGGCTGATTTGGAGATCGTTTTGTACGCAAGCATATGTGATTTGAATTTAACACGAGCTGCAATGGGGAGCCAGTGAAGAGTGATGAAGAGGGAAGTAACATGAGACACTTCGGTTCCTTGAAAATAAGATGAGGTGCAGAGTTCTGGATCATCTGCGGAGGTTTGAACACTTTTGCTATAAGTCCTGCTAGGAGAGATTTGCAGTAGTCTGGACATGAGAGAACCAGAGCTCAATTAAGAAGGGCCTGATCTTTTGGATGTTTTATAGTGCAAACCTACACCCTCGAATTGTCTTGGTTATGTGGTCTAATCAAAAACTATTTATATTTACACAAATTTTGACTTAGTGTAAATTAAAACTAGATGAGAATTCTCTATATTTCTCTTGCTGAATAAATGAATTGTGATTTTATTACCTCTATATATTCATTATTCATTAACATGTTATAGGGAGGAAAATGCTGACACAATCACAGGCACATCCTAGTTTTTTTCTTGGCAAACTGAAGTTTTAGTGGCTAAGGAGTTAGGATTACAAAATATTTTCTAACAGTTTTTTTCTGGAGTCTGGCAGGAACTACCATACATAAATAAACTGGTGCAATCAATAATAGAGAGCAATAATACAGAGGACCTTGAATACAAAATACACTTTTCCAATTAGTTTATGAACAGAAATAAGTCATTATACAACTGCTCTACAATAATTAAAATCTCCACTGGGGTTTTTATCTATTGCCACAAACCAGTCGCTCTCAGAGTGCTTTGTTGATGATGTCACAAGCCATAGGATCTGTCTGCAACTTTTCAATGTATTCTAGTTGGTCTTGTTGTTGAGTGAATTTTCTTGGGTGTACTCCCCCAAAAAACTAAATATTTTAAACTGACAGGTGTTGTTCGAGGGGAAATGTATTTTCTTCAGCTGTTATGTGTCAAAGAATACATGGCTGAAAATTTTTTGATAGCCACTTCCTTAAAGAATGTCATAAAGGGGTTCAAGGTGAATTCAGTTATGGGAAAGACAAAGGATCTGCTTCAAAACCTAAAGATAAAATACTTCCAATACACTGATGAATCCTGGAACCTCTTAAAGATCCCCTTTTAATGCTTTTAAAATAAATCTTGGATCCCTCAATGCAATATTTATCGTAAACAAAGTCTTTTACCTCATATTTTCTCAAAAATACTCAAAACGCTCCATTTATCCTTTTTCCTCCACGATCTCTCAGCTATCATTTTCGCAACGGTTCCCTTGTAAAGCTGTATTATTGTAATAAAGTAAAAATATCTATTAAAAACGTTTCTGCACTTAATGCTTTGAACTCTGCATCGTCATGCAGGGCAGCCGGACTTATGTATAAGTCAGTCCAATGCTGAATTCTTTACAAAATAGTCCGCTGTGAAATGTCACTCACATGTAAAATTGAGCTTTAGGAGTTTATGCTGGTTTGAATGTGGTTGAAAAATTAAAAGGTCATTAAAATAAAACCCAAGAGAAGATATTTCTCATTTTTGATTATTGTTTGCAACATCCAGCAATAGAGAAATGCTCTGCACTGAGAACCAGATTGATGTCCTTGTTGAAGGCAAAATTTATGTGAGTATTGTCTGAGTTTGGGCATGGTATCAAAAAAGACTTAAATAATGAAATAAGGCTCAGAACATCCTTGTCTCAGTGCACATAACAAAAACACAGTTCATTTGGTTTGCTGCAATTTAAAGCTTAACAATGTATTTATGTGACTGTCAAATGTTTTATTCAGAATGAAACTCTAATTTGGGGAGTTAAATCTTTTTTTTTCCTAAGACCATTTATCCATGTCCAGTAAAGTGTTTTAAAAGTAAAAGTCATTTGCTCTGTTACTAGCTTAGGTTTCCTCTTGGGTGTTTTTAAATGTATTTTTGTAGACATTCTTTTTTTATTTAATTATTTGATTTAGATTTAATTAAAATTAAATTAATGAATAAATCATCTTAGCTGTATTTGTCTGAAGGTGGCATTCAGCAACCATCTTAGATCCATTTCCGCAAAGGAAGGCTCGTTGTCTAATGGTAAACATCGGCAGAAAAAGCCATCTCTATCAGACAAGGTTTTGTGAGATCTCACTATCTGAAGTTCAAGGAGGGTTTGGAGGAGTGATCCTGTAAAGTGTCTACCGTTATAATTGTTGAAGTGTTTTCGTTTGTAATAATTTCTGCAAATCAAGTTTCTACCATGCCAAGAGGTTTAATATAAGTATTATTATTTTTGCTGATGTTCGCTCATTGAGACTGGGATAATTGATGCTTTATAAAGAGTGGAACTCCAGCTTAATAAGGATACCGCCCTGTGCAAGTTGACTGTGCATGCGATCCCCGAAACTTTGTTTGTAAACATCACTTCATATAACCGCTCACATTAAGATAAAAAATATCTTACTTATTCTGTCAAATGACATCTTTATTTGGCAAACCAAAAATACCTGTTTACCTCTCTAAAACCAGAAACACAAACTCTTGAGATCAGTGTTGTTCCATAATGCTTAGTGGCTTTCCCGCTTTTACAAAGGGGCAACTTGTAATATTTTGAGGCATGTTTTTGATGAGGGGACAACACTAACACACGCTTGAAAGATAAAAAAATGATGGATGCATGAACTTCAGCTGGTGTCAAGCTACCTTTTGAGAAAATGACTCCTTTGAATTTCCACGAACATATAGCTCAGTAAATAACAGACAGCTTCAATCTATGTGTGTTTGTTTTTGATGTAACGCTAATATGAAAGACAGCTGAATCCCTATGAAAGCCAACAGAGAGGGTTCAATACTCTCCTCATATCATGATCAGCAAGGTTGCGCTGGCAGGACACTGGATTAGCATGTGATTCAGACTCTCTTTAACCCAAGGGTCAAATCTTATTTCAAATACTTTATTGACTTAATGTCTTGTTCGGGGGATGGCAAATATGGGGAATTGTCCAGTGGGATTTGTCCAGTGGGATGTGGACCCCAGAGAGAGAGAGAGACTGACAGTTTTGACATCCTTACAATTCCACACGTACAGACGCCTATCCCTCCAGAGAACATGTGTCGATCTACGTTCGCCTTTAATAGAACGACAATTTCTCTGGACAGTGGAAGTGTCAGCTCAAGTTAAACGACCGAGTTTCTGGAGGAATCATGCGGAATTGTTGGCAGTTCTTAAAAACACTCACTTGCTTGATGACTTACTCTTTAGTTGACCCTGTGCTTTTGAAATTCTGTGTTTTAAAGCAACTTTTGCGAATGCACTGGCAACACAGCTCAGATTTACTCTGATGGGATGTGAACAGCTATCTCAATCAACATAAACCTATTTAATTACAAGATCCCCAAGTGCATTAGGGTCTTTAAGTTGATTAAAAGGTCAAGAATGAAAGCAGCATGACTATCAGATTATAATGACCTCGGGTCTCTCCTCTGTTCTGTAGAGAACCATGAGCACGTTGGAGGAGGAGCCAGAGCACATGATACCATGAAGAGAAGCCTGCAGGTCCTGCCCCGTCAGCTGCTGAGTGAGTCTCAAGCTTCATCCAGCCTTTAATTCTCATAAGCTATTTAGAAGGATTTAAAAGATCTTTGTGTGTAAAAGTTCTAGACAAAAGAACCAGGCGACCTTATGACCGTGTGGTATAATTTAACAGTTTACTCAGGTTTTTTTCTATTACTGCGATGACTGAAACCATCACTTGTACACTGCTCTGATTGGCCAACACTCACTGAGTTCAACTGAAATAGTTTATAAAAGATTGGGGGGGTTCTTGAATTGGTGAATAGTGTGAAAACTTTAGGTCTATTAAAGTCAGTCCGTTAAAGAAACCTAGCTCAAGTTATGTTTTATTTCCAATGTGAACTTACAAAAGCAATTAAACATTGTTCTCCCAAAATCAGCTGGAATTTGAATGACGAATCTACACCCATCCAAAGTCTAAGTTTGAAAAAATGAAATGCTAAAGAGACGTCATCATTAAATACCTGTTTTTGTTTTCAACTCAATGATCTAAGAAAATGAGAAATTAAGAATGATTTAATTGCACCAAGTTGTTATATATGGTTTTGGCAGGTTTTATGGACATCCTTTTTAGAGTCATAAGTAGACTGACTAGAATAAAGCTTTTTTTTTAATGTCATTCTTCCTTCAAGTCTTCCATGCCAAAGCATCAGGCACATTTTTTCTTCTCAGTTCATCACCCCTTTATAGCTAGAAAACTATTTAAATGTTTTGCTAAATTAATGGTAAACTGGTACATTTTCCAGTTCAGTTAACCTAGTTCAGATCTCTGGGGGAGTCCAGTACAATGCCAGTTCACTCCAGCCGTTGCAGGAGTATTTCATATTTGCAGCAGGCCATTGATATTATCCTTGCTAAGGTCTTTTATAATTAATAATATTCCTCTAATTGTTATATTTACTCATATAGCAAATGCGCATTGTAAAAAAAAAAAAAAAAGAAAAACAAATGAATGAGTCAGTTATATTGAATCTAAATTCACACAATAAGATAAAATAAAATCAAAACGTCTAGGCTATGACACAATTATCATCAACATGTCTTAAAAGACTGATATTTTGTGTTTACTTTTCACATGTGTTTACCATACATAAGGGTACATGCATATTTATCAAATTTTATTGGAAAAAATGCTGGAGCTTTGAATATTCAAAACTTTTAATCTTCATGTCTTAAGCTGTTTCTAAGCAGAACATGTATAACATAACAATAACATATCCCCCGGCTCTATGAGGAATCAGTGATGAGCACTTTCAAGCTTCAGCATACCTTTTTTTAAAGTCCAAAATTAAAGCGGAAGAGAACGTTATGTTAGAAATAGTGTTCTTCAATAAACCAATCACATTCCCCCTGTGAATGTTTTTCTTTAGTCTACTGCAAATGCCATTGTTGGTCTATTTCAATGAAAATAGTTTTTCTTGTTAGGGTGTCCTTAATTGGAATTCAAAAGTGACATTGGCAAAAGCATTGTTTGGCCAATTTTTCATTGATTCAAAAGGGCTGAGCTGCCACCGCCCAGTGACATTACTAATGTGTTCAGAATTTCCTTCTCTAAGCGTTCTCTTCCTGTGTAATGCTGTAAACAAACGACTTTATATTCAGTAAACAGAGAGTGATTCCTTTGGTGCCCAGAGCATCTCCTGTCTGGATAAACATCTGAGGTTTTGAAGGACCAACGTAAGCAAAGTCACAAACAGGAAGTCAGGATCACATGGTGTTCTGGTTCCTGCCTAATCTGTTAGGTAACATCTGCACCACCCTATGCCTCCCTCAACACAGGAAGTGCCCACTGTGGCCCACAGTCCTCTGGGGTAAAAAAACTTTAAAGCCCACATCTCCCAGAAGTGACACAAGTTGTTTTGATTAAATTTTCTGAGTTCATTTGGTTTGCTGCAATTTAAATCTTGAAATTATTTTTCTTTTAAAGGTTTTATTCAGAATTAAACAGTTTGGGTCGTTAAACCATTTTTTTCCTTAAGACCATTTATCCATGTCCAGTAAAGTATTTATTTATTACACCAGCTTATTTACATTTTTAAAAACATAATTGAGTACATAATGTGAGATCTTGATCTTGATAGTATTGAGTTTTTCTGACTTATGTCTGCTGTTGTTTTTTAGACAGTTTTTGTTCTGTAGTTTAATTTGCATTAAGTATTTTGCTCAGTTATTAGCTTAGGCTTCCTTTTGGGGTTTTTTAAATGTATTTTTGTAGGAATTCTTTTGTAGGCAATCCTCATCCACTTCTGAATACTCTTCTTTAGTTCACCATTTCAGCGCTAGAGCAAGCACGGAAATACTTATTGTCCACTTTGTATTTGCTAATTAAAAACTGATCGAATTTGTGGCAATGACATTTTTTGTGATGTTCTATTTCAGCCCACATTGAGCTGTTTTATAAGGTCTGGTGATGAGTTAATTCTGGATTAGTCAGTAGCTGTTTTCATCTCAGAGAATGATTGTCTCGTGTTCTATTAGCCACTGTTACTCATGCACTCACTTACTTGCATGCAGTCTGAAGCGAAAACATGTCAGGAAGTTGTTTACAAAATAAAAGCACAGCACAAAACTGATGCCCTGACTGAAAACTTGTGAATCAAAAATAATGTACCAATATTATTCAATATAATGTATCAATTATTCAAGGAATTTGTTGTGGTACAGAGGTACTCTTCAGTGTTGGTACAAAAAAAACGACACAATAATGTTGCACAGTAACAGAGGTTATATAAGTAAATTGCTCAAGTTAAAAGTAAATAGAATATAGTGATATTACAGAAATAGAGGTTGTAAAATATAAAGTAATATAACTTTAACTATAGAAGTCAAATGTGCTTAAGAAATGTGCTTTGGAGGTAATGCGCAGGCTAAAACATAAAGTAAAAATAAAGTGTAGCAACAAAACAACAGAATGTGGAACTGAAAATGTGCGTCCTGCTGCTTAGTGCAATATTTAGATGAAATATATGGGGGTATTGGTGCGGAAAGTTATGTGTTCAGGAGCTGAATGGCCTGAGGGAAGAAGCTGTGTTTGTGTCGGGCTGTCCTGGTGTTATGCCGGAGGGTAAGAGTTGGTGGTTGAGAGGTGAGAGAGGGTAAGAGAGTTGGTTGCCTGGGTGGGCAGCATCCAGAGTGATTATGAGAGCCCTCTTCTTTATTCTAGAGGTATAATAGTTCTTTAAAAGAGGTTAAGGGAGCTCCAAAGATCTTTTCAGCAGTCCGGACTTTCCTCTGATGTCTCCGCATGTCTGATTTGGATGCCGAGCTAAACCAAACAGTGATGGAGGTGCACAGAACAGACTCGATGACAGCTCAGTAGAACATGGTGGAAAATGGTGTTTTTAAGAGTACTATTATGAGTTTTCACGGACAGATTTTCTTAAGAGTATAAAGTAAGCTACATTTTTTTTATTTTTTAAACCAAATCTCATGCATGTTTATGAAACTGAAGCACCCAGAAGAAACGAATGCAGTAAGAATAACAATAAGTGATCTTCATTTATGAGCACTTTTATTCTATAATCAAATGTTTCTTTGGCCCTCTGTGTTCTGGGAGTTTGAGGAATTTGCTTAATGCATTCATATTTTGTTCTTTCTCAGGTGCTCTTCTGATTCTGTTTGTGCATGTTGGGCTGGTTTTTTCCATGGAAGAGCTTCTCCCTAGCCAATCTCCTCTGGAACACATCCCCAAGAGCAGCCGGATTCTTTCAAAAATGGCCTCTCTAGAAGCCATCCATGGACCCACCGTGGATTCTTTCCATAGACTGGAGAGTACTCTTCCATCTGCCGTTGTCCAGAGAACATCTATAGGGGTCATTTCTTATGATCCGAGGATGGAAACAGAGGTGCCTCAGCTCATCTCTGGAAGCCTGTTCAGTAGAGCAAGTTTGAGTGTAACTCAAAACAAGGAATCAGTTCCTAAAGCTGGGGAGACAAGTACAATTAGTAGAAAGACAGAGGTGCACTTTAATTCCACAGAGTCGGTTAGCAGAAATCAGATGAGTGCTAAAGGATTAGTCATTGAACACCACGCCACAAAATCGGAGACTGAAAGCGATACAGCACTTGTTGACTTCTCAGACTCTTCCTTCAAAAGCCAAAAAGGAAGGAATGGGGTCAAAGTACCTTCACACCACAGCATTACACAGCGTGATGTCTCAATAACAGAGAATCCCACTCTGCCGCTGGACACAATACTGCCCTCCCATCAGCCTCCATCACCTCTGCCTTCCAAACACCTTGTTCCATCAAATTCCACTTCTTTAGAGGAACACAGAAGCACTGCCCAAGATGGCACAAACATGACAGCCAGCTCACATCTGCCCCTGTCTAACACTACAGAGGTTTCAAACAGCACCGAAGATGTGTGGCCCGATGCGAATGATTCGTTCATCTCAGAGGCACCCTCCACAGATAACGGGAGCTTCATGAACAGACAGGTTCCAGCCACTACACAGGGGCCGTGGAGATCTGGAAACCAGTCAGGTCCCGCTCTGGCTCCTCCTGACAAAACCACCATCTGCCTTGACAGAATGGACCTTGTGTGGCTGGTCCTTGCCATAAGCATCCCTGTCTCTACATGCTGTGAGTAACCTCTACCACATTTCCTCTAGCTATCACAGCTTGTGCTTTCCATGAGCACTGGGAAGATTCTTTTCAAAAGTGTGAGATTATTGAATATTATTTTTTTAATTGGTTTATTCTGAGCATGTTGATGATTTCATTCTACAGATATTTTAAACATAAGAATCCTCTTGTGATCAAGTCTTATTGACATCCCACAACTTAGTGATTAAGTACACCGTACCTACCAGGAGATTAGTAGTAATAACAGTGCACCCCAACAGTAACCTGTTTATTTATAAGTAAGACTACAGTTTAAACCACATCCTTTTTAGCAGTGTTGTACATTTAACTTGTAAACTGTAAAATTTCTATTATGAGAAGCTGAGATAGACTTTGTCGGTGTAACAGATTGCATGTTGTCTCTCCCCTAATGTAAGTCGCTTTGGACAAAAGCGTCTGCCAAATGCATAAATGTAAATGTAAATGTAATATGGGACGGAAAGGTTGGTTGTCTGGTAACTGGAGGGTTGGCGGTTCAATCCCCGCCAGGTCCATTCTGCCATTGTGGCCCTGGGCAAGACACTTCACCCGCATTGACCTGTATGGATGTGAGTGACTGGTTGGGTGTGTTTAGTGGTGGGCAGGAGGCCGCAGGCACACAATGGCAGCCATGTCCTGTCAGACTGCCCCAGGGCAGCTGAGGGCTACCAAGGTAGCTCATCACCACCAGAATGTTAATGTCAAGTGAACGAATAATGCTCTGAACATTCTAAAGTGTCTGGACAAGCACTATATAAATTCAGGGGATAATTATTTTTACTATTATTATTATTATTATTATACACTATCGTGGCAAAACTAAATTACCACCCGGATTTAAGCAATCCTATTGGATAATTACTGGACTGTTATATTTCAGCTGGCAGCAAGCTATATTAAACCTCAACGGGTGCATTAAGTTGTTTCTTAAACAACCTTGTTAAAAACAGATGACATGTTAGTGGAACACATGTTCTTTTCCAGATGTTAAATTCATTCAGTCAATCAATATGATTGGTCAAATCATCGACATGCATCCAAAAGAGAAATATCCAAGGAGATTGCCCCCTAGAGTCTTTGGCATGTACTGGAGAAGGCTTTCAGACTCGATTATTAGGAGCAAAACTTTGGTGAAAAATGTATAACTAGATGGGAAAAATTCTTGTGACATTGCAGAATTCCATTGAAAAAGTAACAGTGAATTTGTGCCATAATCCAGGTTAAAGGTGGTCCAATTATTATTATTTTATGTGGTATGTTTTAGGTTAAACACTGCAATTTAAAAGTAATCTGCAATATTTCTCTTATAAAACTGTATATTATTTACAAGTTAAATAAAGCAAATCAATACAGAATTTCATTATATACAAAATGTTTAATACAGTATTGGCATAAGATTTAGAATAATGACTGTATTGTTTGTGCTAGTAATAAAAACATAGTTTGACAAAAAAGTATCAAACTGCATGATGTCCAGAATATTATTTATTTCTAGATTCAGTGTTTTTAATCCAATATTATGTTGTTACAATATTTTAAAGGAATAGTATATAAGCTGCAATGCAAAAACACAATCGATGTTATGATTATATCATGTTATGATTTTTTTCCTTTGAATTCAAGGGCTTCAACCTAAAAAAACAACTTAATTTACTGTTGTGTGTCTTTTACTAATTATTAATGTTTTTTTCATTTGTAATTTTTTAGAAGTTAAGTGGATTTTTCTTCTAAGTATTTCTAAGTACAACATGCTACAAACACAAAGCATTTAACACTTACTCCAAAAATAACACCACAATAAGTGAACCCACATCACTGATGACTTGATGAAATGTTGTAAAATTCTTGCCTCCCTATTTTTACCCAACTATTCCCAAAAGTTTGCTCATCATGGTAAGGTAAAAACAAAGAATTATCTGTGGAAGTACACTGTTATTCCGAGCAAATTCTCTGCTAAACTGTTGGCTGTCATCTAACTGTTATCCTAATGTCTGATGTAATTTGAATTTAATGTGAGACAGTAGATTCTGCTATCAGAATGGATCATACTGTTCTCGGCTACGATCATGGCATCACGCTATTGCTGTGTTTGAGATCTTCAAATTGTCTAAATATGAATATTAAAATGATATATTGGTAATAAATTAATAATAATGAAGATGTATCTTTTGTAGCTTAACATACAGCATAGTGATTTTCTAATGACTGAAATACATGAAATGAAAAATAAAAAAATTAGGAAAAAACTAACTAAGTTAGTAAATCCTGTAAAAATACACATTTGGGTGTGGAATAAGCAAACTTACTCCCCATCTCTTCAGCTGTGCTACTGACTGTATGCTGTATGAGAAAAAAGAAGAAGTCTGCTACTCAGGAGAACAACTTGAGCTACTGGAACGATGCCATCACAATGGATTACTTCACCCGCCATGCTGTGGAGCTCCCGCGTGAGATACAATCACTGGAGACTGAGGTAATGACATGGCTTGGAAGCTTTTCTAACATTATACAAAGTACACAAACACGACCTGAAGTGACAGTAAACAGCAAAGACGACCTGAAGTGAGCTGGGATGGAATAGATGTTCCAATTCCAGTGGAGTGTGGGCAATATCAGCAGGTCGAGCGTTCATCAATCTGCACTTCAGAATCTAACGGGAAAAAGTTAGATTTTGATGCTTTTTTATATATACTACAGTATGCGACACCCTAATTCTCAGTTCGCACCCATAAAAGTGTAGACAGTACACCAATTGGGACGCAGGGTTAGTCATCAAAAATCTAGTACCTTGTCCTCAGTTGCTTGGACTCACAAACACTGGTGAACGGTTACGTTACATAAAATGTCCAACAAAACATTTGTGGGCAGGGACGTTTTGTCATAAACTACTTACACATCATAAACCGCTCAATCTGGAATGCCGTGTTACTTTTAGTAATTTTACGAAACTTGATGAATTTGAACAACTAACTGAAGTGTGTTCACACTGTTCATGCACAGATTTATCTCCAAACACCCTGCAAACTTGATTTTGCATAATAGGTGCTCCTTTAAATGCCAAATATAATACATGTTTAAAAAAAATAATAACAACAATTTGTTGGCATTCTTAAAGAGGTCATAAATGGCTTTGTTCTTACATTCCACACAAATTCAAGATCATACCTACCCATTGACTTAACATGTTATCAGTCTTTCTTGAAGCGAACATACGATCATAGAGTCGGCTCTAGCAGAGACGCAGGGATAAGAGAGAGCATCTGCTGCTTAATCACTCCATAGCTGAGTGGAGTGGAGCTCTGCTTCTCTCCTAAGCATTGCTTCCACTCTTATGTTAACAGCCAACCGAGCAAAGGGTTCTTAAAAGATGCATGACTTTTAACACAATATTCAGTTGTGGCTGCAGTGGTGTCTGCGTCTATCGTATATCCTATTATAAAATCTCAGATGAGCTCCTTAAGTCTCGACTGACTGAATTGTTTCATAGAGCAAGGAGAAAGAAAGGAGTGGAGCTGGAGGGATTCTATGAGAGGAGGAAGAGGCTGACAAACAGCAAAATTTTAAAGGCAATAATAAACACATAAAGAGAATAAGTTACCATGAAGTGTACCTGGTATTACCATCTTCAGTTTACTGTCGTTGTCTTTCTCATCTTCTCCATGTTTCTTTTTGCTCCTTTTTGCTGCCACTGTTCATCAGTGTGGTGATGATGTTGATGAACATGAAAAAGAATCATGTTGCGGATGCTGGTGAAGGTGAAGGCAGAAGGTCTATTAGAGATATACATTTCCTTAGTTTTCCTTTTGAGATCTATCTCAATAGTCTTTCAGGAAAAACAATGTCAGATAAGTACTCAAGCTGTAACTTTGTTGATTTTTTTCCCATATAGGTGAATGTTCTTTTATTGCGGTCGTTAGTTTTACAAACCCTGTCTCTGAAGTCCCTGCATTTTAGGAACTCTCAACTTTGTCTGTATGAGCAGAAATGCTGAGCTAAGATCCTCTTCCCTTCAACTTAGTTTCTTCTGAAAGATTTGCCTTGTTGAAGTTAGCATGACAAGTGAACAGGGCTGATGATGTTTTCTCTGTTTTTCAGGAACAAGAGACATATCTGCCCCCTAATGGTGACTACAGTGACAGTGGTGTAGTGCTGGTTAATCCCTTTTGCCAAGAGACGCTCTTCATCAACAGAGACAAAGCCTCTGATATCTAAATAACCGTGTTAACAGCAAATGAAATCCCTTAGGTTTTATAAATTTAAACAATATATAAATATAAAATTGGTGATCCTTCCCTGACTGAGGTTTATCAATGAAATTTGTTTAAAGTTTGAAACAGTTAAAGTCAAATGCTGTTTATTGTGAAGGGGAGCCGCTGCATATTTTTCTGATGTGGATTTGTACTGAAGCCTCATCGTGATGAGATTATGTTGGGCTTTTTTTTTCTTAATTGTGGATGCTCTTTAGATCCAGTGACTTTATGACACAGAGTGCTGAGAACCACGATGAGGGATGTAAGGGGTCTGAGACTATTTCCCTGAATTTTGGAATGCCTGCCACACTTGAACTGAATAAGCAGTGGCAAAGAGGAGCAAAGGGCTTTTATTCTGTAACCCTTCTTTAATTACTCTTGCAATCCCGCTTTTCTGTCTTAGTTCCAATGTTATTGATTACTATTCATTTATTTTAATGTTTACATATTGTTTGTTGTGTATGCATAGGCCGTTATGAGTTGGTTTAAATAGTCTACTGGTATATGGCAAAATTTGAATGAATGAAGGAAAGTCCATTTATTTTAATAATTTGGCTAAAAAGTGAAACTCTTGTATTTTATTTTAGTTCACTGCAGAGTGATACTTAAGCCCTTATGTTTCAATATTTGTTATTTGTTTCAATTTGAATAGTTAAAGATTAAAGATGAATAACTTTCAGTATTTTAAAATATAATAAAGTACTTCATGTAACTGATAAATTTTTTTACTTTTGCACCTTTTTGACATGGACACATTCAGTCTTTGACACAGTCGATAGTTTGTGGTAGCTCAAGTTGCTTTATGTTGGCTGTGAGCTTGTCTAGATTTCAACATCTCCGTTCCCCCATCTTCCTGTTGACAGGAGTTTTTTCCTTAGCTCACACCAGACAATGTATTTGGTTTGGGAGTGGCTTAATGCATGGAATTCTACAGTTGTAGCCTATGTGATGCAAACGTCTTTACCTGGTTGTTCTTGATGCACTGAAACCAGCCTCAGTCCACACTTTGTAAGCTCCTTATTTAACCTTACTTGACAATCAACACTTACTATTTGACACCAAACCTACCATTTCCAAAACCAACAGATAGGGGTCGAGCGCATGACAGTCAATGACTATCATTGTAAAGAAGCTCCATAATTGTAGCCAATGTCACATAACCATGATTGTGACAAAGAAGTAATGGGACTTCTTATGAAAGTTTATTCAGTTATGTTTTTTCTTTTAAACTCTTCAAACATAAGAATTCTACCGTTTGAGAGCTATAACACACAACTACTATGAATTTCAGACATCCCTTGTGGAAATTCCACAATGTCCAGCTCAAACTGTGTTTTGAGATATCGAGTTTGCCTTCTCAAACCAGCTAGGACTACCTAGCGATGACAAGCTAACAACTGGCATAACCCAGCTATGATGAGAGAACAACCAGCCTAAAACAGCTACCATGTTACAAAATGCAGCTTGAGCATGGTTTTGCTATAGATTAAATGTAAAAATGTTACATACTGTATTTATTTCGTTAGGTTAGATTTGTTGAAGCTGGTCAAAGGGCAGACAAGGCCTGGTTTAAAATGGACTAATTATGATTTTTCATGATGGTTTGTCTGCAGCCTCATTATAAATGTTTGCGTTTGATTTGTTGACGTGTATCCTTAGACTACTAAATGTGACACTGGATATTGTCTTTAATTAGAAAGTTTTCTTTATTATTAGAGAGACTATACAGTACCACTAAAAAATGATAGTGTATTATAAAAATGATGCAATGCCACTGAATGCCTCAAGCAAGTATTTTTTTGGTTCATGCCGTACTGGATCTGCTTGTGCTGCAGTGAGCTGCGGATGATTGAACCTTTTCATTTATTCCAAAGATTGCTCCATTATTCCTCATAGAACGTTTTAATGAAACACATGCTTTTTCAGTCAACGGTTCTGATCTGAGTTGCTAACACATAACAAAAGAAATGAAAGTAATTTAAAGGAGTGGTATGCAATTTGTCCCTGTTCTCTGTATTTGTAACTCTGACTGACTACATCATGTTTGTTTTTGTTCTCAGATGGTTTTGATGGTTCTCATCTTTAAATGAGTGCTGTTCCATCGAACTTCTACTTGTAACCATATAATGTTAAACTATTTTATCATGTTAGTTGAGCACTGAGTTTTATACTACAGATATGTTAAGACCACATCTATCTTTTATTCACTTATTACATTCTTTTTGTTTAAATTCTTTTCATGTTTTAAAGGAATGTACACATTGATTATTTTGTCATCTTTCCACTGTGTTTCTTATTTTTAAATGCTGTATTGAATGTTTAATATGAAATGAAGGAATCATGCATTCCACATGAAAAATGTTCTCATGTACACAATTATGATTTATGCTTTATCTTTTGTTGAACAAAAATGTGCTTTTTACTGCTGAGCAATACAAACAATAAATGCTTTTTCTTCCTATATATTTTTACATTGGATAAAAAAACATAGGAAGGCAGAGTATGTTAAAAAACAAAGTTGTGTTAAGAATGCAAATGGTCTCCTTATTTAAATGAGCCCAAACATTCTGGAACCATTCTCATTCACTTTGTGCTGAATGAAGCTTTTCTATTCATGTGCTCTTTAGTGTGACAGGACAGTGACTGTGTCAGCCTTACAGTCATCATCTCTTCAGAGTAGAGTGGCGCTTCTTTTTATTTAACCAATATTGATGATAAGTGCAGGCTTTCATGCTAAACTTTCTTTGCAGGTTAACATTATAACATCCAGTATTTAGAAAATACAAGTTAATGACTTAAGTGCTCTATTAAATCAAAACAAAAAAATAAGGCTTCATGTGAGATTGTCTTGTTGTGTGGGGTCTTGGAGCGTCAACACTTGAAACCAAATGAATTTGGATTTTTGACATATTCTAATAAATATTCAAAACTATAAAAAACTATGCTCTGGTATTATCCCAGATGGCCATAAACAAAATACTGAAAATACTAAAATTATTTAAATTTGCTACATACAAGAATGCATTAGTCAACGTTATTTGGATTTTATTAGTTAAAGAAACTAAGATAAAGATGGTATAATCATGTTTGATGATTTTATAGGCTCTTTCAATATGTGTGTACTTATTTTAAACCATTACATTTTATTTTTAAATACAGTATTTATTTTTTATAAAAATAATTATTGTTAATCAACTGTATATCTAATAACAAGAATAGCAATATTTATCATGCGTCCAAGATTGCTGTCTTATAAGAATGATAATAACAGTCAATTTCTAGAAGACCTAAAAAAAACAGGACAGAGAATGAGCAAATTATATTCGCTATCTATTATAATAGAATATGTGAGAAATATTAAAACTTTAAAGCTCTTTAATTTATTGTTTATGAAAAATTACGAGAAAAGAACATATTGTTGTGATTAAAAACTACAGGTAATTGAAAATAGCTATCTTCGATAAATGGGCACGCTGCGTGGAGATTGGTCAAAGAGAATCATTTGCCGTTCAACGATTGGTTGTGAGAGCTGTCAGTCACTGAGTAGCTTTTCCATCCGGTTCAGGTCAGAAGTTACTCTATCCGGTGCATGGGCCGTGTGTGTCACACTTTCTGCTGGTGAGTGTCATGCTGCTCACAGAACACCTTTAACTCGCGGAAACACAAGAAACAAACGGATTATCGTGTAGACACGCACGTTAGACATAAGTTTGCTGCTGCTGTAGACTCCGGTTGGATTGTTTCTATAGCATTTATAGTGCTTTGTGGAGTAAAATTTGGGATAAGATGGCGGATGTGGCTCCTGCCGGTGTAGAGAAGAGTCTGGACGATTTCTTCGCTAAACGTGACAAGAAGAAAAAGAAGGAGAAGGTCAAGGGAAAGGAGCAGCCCTCAAGTGGAGCCGTCATGATGGTAAAAAAGACAAAAAGGGAGAAGGAGAAGTCAACGAAAAGTGACAATCAGGACGCCCAGATGGAGAAGGTAAAGCCCCGTAAAAC
Organism: Danionella dracula; assembly: GCA_900490495.1. Lineage (NCBI taxonomy): Eukaryota > Metazoa > Chordata > Actinopteri > Cypriniformes > Danionidae > Danionella > Danionella dracula. The sequence goes on from UELW01000888.1 coordinate 230,445, forward strand.
TACCGTACGTATCTGTGCTCTGTTAATAAACGCAGCAAAATGTTTATCAAGACACGACAGCACCTTCAGTAAAACCGGCAGCAATTCATTAACAGCCCCCGAATGTTGTATAACGGTGGCAGTAGTTCTAAACAAGACATTAACTAACGTTTAGTAACTTAGCTGCTAAGGTTAGCCACATGATGGGCTGGCCGCCTTGGGCAAAAATATATCACGATTTTTATTTGTACCTTACGAAAATTTTTAATTTCTGTTGCAAATATTTATATTACAAATATCTATCTATCTGTCTAGTTTTTAATGCGAGGAATAACGCAATCTATCTTATTTGCTTTGTAGACCATTTCAAATACATTTTTTATAAATGTATTCATAACCTGTAAAATAGCAGAAATATAATTTATTGAGAATTTGTTTACTTTTATTTTGTCTAGCAATTGTTATTTTCAACTTTAGGATTATAGTTATAAAAGAAGTTTGAGGTTCATAAAACTTTTACATTGAAACATTTAATTATGCTTTTGTTTTTAAAAGGGTCAATATTATAAAAAAAAACTCTTGGAAGGTGTCAGGACAAATGGACTAATTTGTGCACTTATGCCATGTACACAACTATATTAGAGTGGTTTAATTTAATTGGGTCTTTGTTCTACAAAACTTGTAAAAAGTCAAATGGGTTGCAAATCATGAGCTGTTGTCAACTGATGACATTATTTTCACAATACGATTTCCCCACCCCTGAGTATTGATTAACAATCTCGCATTAGTGTATCATTCGTCAGTTTTAGTTTACAAGATTATAGCATCCATCATCAGCCCGCGTGAGTTGAAGGAGGAGTAGAAGAAGCAATATCCCCAACACCCTTGGTCTGTTTCTGGGTGTACATGTCAACCCTGCATCATCTTCATGGATGGTTGAGTTACGGTTGATGAGCTAAACCAATCAGAAGCAAGAGATTTGTAAAGCCTGACTTTCAGTCATGTATTACAGGAAGGCAGTGTTTGGACACGGGACCAGGTACACTGTGCACGAGCCACTGATAATGAACACTGACGGATAGAATAGATGCAATATGATTTATTAAGCAATCTGTGGCCTTCAAGATCATAACCTTATTAAATCAGAAAGTATCCAGCAATCTCCAGCCTGGCCAAATAGTGTTTGCCTGTATTGATGGTTTATGAAGGATAATAAAAGTGCAATAAGTTTCTCCGGTGGTGTTTAAAGTGGGAGTATGCAGAATAGTATAACGAAAATATAATGAAAACAAATCACGAAATATGGCAATTAATTACCTAGTTATTATGAATATCTTACACTTCTGCTGGCAGCAACAGGGCGCGTTATGATAAAATGCTGCATCACATGTTTCTGCCTCAGAAAAACAGGAAAATTTAGATTTAATACTTAAAACACTTTCTTCGTCCTTTTGCTCTTTACTCTTTGCTCTATTTTCTCTCTCCAGGAGGATGAGGAATGGAAGGAATTTGAGCAGAAAGAGGTGGACTATACTGGACTTCGACTACAAGCTCTGCAGATGAGGTTTGAAACTAAAATCTCACAGATATGGGTCCTGTTGGACAATATCTTAGAATGTAATTGCTGTAGCTTTTGCTCTTTCATGTTTTAGCAGTAGTGCTGACCAGCAGACATTGAGATGGCAGCAACTGTTTATCCACTTACAGGATTTGCCTGTGGACCAATAATCTTTACGCAAAATTAGTTGTTTATGCTCTCTGAGTAATGGTAGGACAGCAGGATGAATTGATAGAGCACTTGTTCAGACAACCAATTAATCAAGTTTTATATAGTGCTTTTTTTAGCAGTTGCTTTCAAAGCAGCTTCACAAAGTCCTAGTGTGGATCAGATAGAGTAAATAGGAGTTCCTTCTGTGAGGTCCCGGGGAGCAGATGCTAGTCATCTCTTCAGCGAAAAGAATATATAAATTTAAGGATCAACAAAAAGTTCGCCACACAGCACCTGAAAATCTTTTTTTTCGAATGCTAGATTTAACAGATATGTTTTTAATTTTAGTTTTTTAACATCTGGGAGTTTGTTCCAGAGCTTTGGGGGTCTATATGAAAATACTCTTCCACCTCTTGTGGATTTACAAATTTTCGGAATAATCAGTAGTCCAGCTTTTTGTGATCAAAGAGAGCGAGCTGGAATATATCGTGCTGGGAGACTGCTCAGGTAGGCCGGAGCCATTCAGCGCCTTAAACGCAATGATCCGTATCTTTTAGTCAATGCAATATTTTACTGGAAGCCAATGAAGAGGGCACAGAACCGGTGTAATGTGATCATATTTCTTTGTTCTTGTAAGAACTCGAGCTGCTGCTTTCTAGACTACCTGCAATGTATGTAACGCGGCAGCTGAGCAGCCGGGTAACAGAGCACTACATAATCCATTCTGGAGCTCATGAAAGTATGAACTAATTTGTCTACATCTACAATAGGCAGCATTTTCTGTACTTTAGCAATATTCCTGAGGTGAAGGAAGGCAGTCTTAGTAACATAAGAGATATGGTCTTGATATGAGCTATGGTTTCATTTGAGAAACATCACTTCACTATCTATAATAACACCAATATTTTTAACTCTAGTGGAGAAATTTAGAGTGTCCCCCAGCTCCATATTTAAAACTGAGAGATTCTGTATTTGCTTTTTAGAGCCAACAAAGTCAGCAAATTCTTGAAGAAAGCTAGAATTGTGTTTTTTGTGGCCTGTAGACAACAGCTAATTTTAAAGAGAATGCACATCTTTGTTTTGATACTGCCAGAGTAATATTGAGCACAAGTACTTAAACTTGTGATTTAAAACAGATTTTGTGTTTTTTTGGTTCTGTTTAGGGTATTTCTACATAGACACTTGGAGGCTTTGTGGTGATTAGTAGTCAAGATTGCATTTGGCATTTAAATACTGTGATGTTACAAGTAACCCACTTTTCTGAGAAAAAAAAAACAAAACAAATTCAGTTGACAGATGTTTGAACTATTTATTTTGGGGGAATAGCCCGATAGCCAAGGTCTGCCACAAACCGGTCACAGGTGCTAGTGTTCACAGACAGGCATTCAAGTATTCCGCAAAGACCGGTAACTAGTAAAGCACTTAATTAATGTTCAGATTTGTGGTTAAAACATCGTCCGGGATTAATATTAGGATTGTAACAGCTAATGCTCAATCAATTATTGTCAACAATATCCTTAGTCAGCTGGATGAAATGGCCAAAAAAAATATTACAATGATCTGTCAGTCTATATCAATAATCATCACGAGAAATGTCAAATATATATTTCTGTAAAAAAAAAATTTCCCGAAGGGGAAAGCTATACAAACATAAACTGTATTTAGATAATGCTATTGTATATTACTAAATACTATCAGAGCCTGAATGTATGTTTTTATTTATATATTTTATTGAGTGTAATTCTCATTTTATGAGATTATGTTAAGGAATTTAAGGTAAACTGTTTAATAAAAAAACCTGTACAAACAGCACAAAAATGGATCATTTTCAGTAGATGTATCTAAGAAGAAAGAGGAGCAGAGGAAGGGGGAATGTGTTCTCAATTAAAATGTACGTTTTGTTATTGTCAGTAAATAAATATTATAGAAGCAATCATACATGTCCATAAACTTTTTATAACCACTACTACTTTTTTAAAATAAAAGCACACTTTAACCCAAAATAGTTTATTAATTTGTAATAAATACCCAGATAACTGCTCCTATTTGTTTTTGTCAAGTACTTTAGCGAGTTTATTTAAGAATAGGTAATCAAAGTTCCGAAAATATTGTGTTGTCGTAAAATTAATCTGATTTGCTACTCAATTTATGTTTGTGTATTAATTCTCAGCTGTGCTGTCTTTGTGACCAACAGTGATGAGAGGGAGGAGGAAGACTATGAGAAGGAGGAAGTGGGTGAGGATGGAGAGATCATCCTGGTCAGCGGTGATAAGGTGTCTGGACCCTGGAACAAATCGGGCGCCGCCCCCCCTTCAGCTGCTCCAGGTTAGTGTACAGAGACCCCCCTCTTTAATCAGTCAAGATCACTTCTAAAACATGAATCTGTCTCCTTTACCATCAGTAGAGGAAGTTGAGGTCCCAGAACCCAAAGCACCTGGTGTGTATCGTCCCCCGGGTGCCAGATTAACAACCACCAAGAGAGGACCAGCTCAAGGGCCCCCAGAGATCTTCAATGATGCACAGTTTCCATCTCTCCTCTCCACTGCCAGACACGTGGAGACTCGCAAGTCAGTAAACTCTAGTTCATGTCCACTATTGCTTCAGCTTTGTGGTTCAGTGAGGGGTGTGGCACAATCTTCTTGTGGTGTTAAGACAAAGTACAGCCTGTTTTTAGATAAAATAAATAAAATAACACTTAACTTTTGTATATACTACTTTTTTAAACTTGCTTCACATGCATGTATTTTAGCAACAAACAAGTTCTAGTAAGCATGCACAAATGTAATGATGATTCTAAATCTTTGATCACCAAAAAAGTGGTCACATCACTGAAACGCAGCTTCCAAACATCCACACAGTGTTAAAGTAGATCTTCATGAGTGATATTTGGATGAACAACATGAGTTCATGTCTGCCTTCTCTTTAACCAAGGCTGTGCAGTGGATTGGTGTGGGTTTACCCTGCGATCAGAGACTGGCTGAATCGATTCCTTGAGTTACTTGAATAATTTGATTACATACATTTTTATAATCAAATAAACTCAGCGGAAGCGTTAAATTCCACAATGGAGTGATTTCAGTAGTGTGGAAGTGGTTTGCATTCAAAAGAACAGAATAAGATAGATCACTTGTGGAAAAATAATAAAGATTCAATGAAAAAACCTACATGACTAGAGATATCCTTGCCTTCTCAGAGCTGTTCGAGTGGACGAGACCTTCATGCTTAGTGCATTTTTACATGGCCATCAAGACATTTATATTCATCTATTAGTTCATGGTTCACATGCTTGAATATTTATGATTTGCTAAATGTAGGACTGGAACTGAACAACTCAAAGCAAATTGTGGCGCTAAGCACTTTGGGCACTGTAGTACTTGTACTGCGACGTTATTAGAGAACATGCTGCTAAACTACAAAAATAAAACTGTCAAACATCGACACTGTATATCACTAGCGATATTGTTAATTGTTTTCGTTAAAATCCTATTATTTCACAGATGGATAAAAATATAATTTTCTTGAGAAGATAATAATTTGATCATTAACTGCGTATCTGATGGGTTAGGGAAACTTTTTTTCTCTTAATTCTGTTTTATGTTTTATATCTTAAGGTGCGACATGTGTGTGTTTTATGGCAATAAAGATATGACACTTATGTGTACAATTTTATTGAAATTGTTTTATGAATTATTTTGTTAGAAAAATATTTTTTTATATCGTTATCATGATAATTTCCCTTTAATATTGTGATATAGTTTTGACTTTGTTAGTTTCATATTATAGTGAGTGCCTACTATGGGAAGGTTTTCACCAGATCAAAGTAACGTTAAATGCACAGTCGGCGAACATTTTAATGTCTTTAATATGTTAATGTTGACCAAAGATAATGGTATAACAGCATAATCCATGGCAACCGCAGCCTGAAAACTGCCTAGATTTTCTTTGTGCAGTGTTCCTAGTGTTTATAATTTTCTTATTGAACCTCTGACTGCAGGACATGTGTTTGTTTTATTTTTCTGATGTAGTCTGTCATGTTGAATGTGCATTATACATTTTTTTCTGATTTTTTTTTATATCAAAGTGAAAGACTCACTCAAACTGATGTCTTGTTCTAGGGACAGAGAGATGGAGAGGACTTTTGAGGTGGTCAAGCACAAGAGTCGGGTCAAAGAAGAAGGTCCGGGCTCTCTGCAACAGTTACAGTTGGATAATCAGTACGCCATCCTGGAGGATAAATAAAGCCACCCCTACCCCTTCCCCTAAACCTGCCTCCAAGGGTACAGTAAGACTCACAGGGGGAAGATGACCTGCAGTTGTTTAATGCGGTCCTGACTGAGCTGGAGATGTCTGTGCCCATACACACACACACGTACACATACACACACACATTACACAAACATGTATCCAACAGAGCCCTGTCAAACACAGATTTTGACACTTGGTTAATTTGAATCCTCTAATTCACATGGCTGCTAAAAGCATTCTCTAATTTCCGGCGTCCAAGCAGGCCACAGCAACAGGACCTGACTGAAATCATTAATTTGCTTCATACGACACATTTCACCAAGACACAGCAAGTCACAGCATTGAAGGAGATAGGCACCAAGTGTTTTTATGGTGGTTTTCCATGTGGGGGTGGTTGGCCGGCAGTGGCACTGGACATCAGCCAGCCCTGACAGAATGACAAAAGTTTCTTTGAGGATGGAGTTTAAGATATTGGGTGGAAGTTTAACCACATGCAAAATCGGCTTTCTTTGCTACATCAGTATCAATTGATCCCAAGCCATTGGAATTTTTTTCTTGTTATCCTTTGATTGAAAGCTGAAGACTTGAGCGATAGAGAGGGGGAGACTAGCTCTGTTACATATCTGTGATGAACATGCTTGGTTCTGGTTGGCTGCTGAGTCCAGCCAAAGAACAACAATTTGAGGGGTCAACAATACACTTGAAGATCTTCTTTTCCCTTCCCCTTTCTTCAAGATCTATGTACAGAAGAGTTGAAAGCTTCCAGTTAACTTTGAAAGTGGCCTTACTGCAGAAGACGATAGGAATGGCAGATAAATATCTATATTTAGAGAACGGGTAAAAACATTGTTGTGAAAGGCACTTCCTGGTCATGTTTTCTGACCACATTTTTGTCCCTCTTGGAGGTTGCAGTTCTGTGCTGGTTTCTTCCTAATTGTTCTCTATCGATGCCCCTTTAACCCTTTCATCATGGCTCCTTTCCTCATTTTATTGGGTTCCTTAATGTGACAAACATTATTAAACTTAACATTTCTAATCTCATTTGATCTGATGTGTGATTTCAACATTGCCTGGTGTGACCTCTAGAGAGTGCTGTTGTCACCAACTATAGGAATATTTTACAGGCAGTCCTGAAATGAAAACGTGATTACAAATTTTTTTGGTTTATATAAACTGTTATTAGTGTCAGCGATGTTTAAGCCAGATTTAAGTCAATACAGCCCTCACTGCTCCCCTACAATTGACTACTTTACTACTGAAAACCTAGACAAGCGTTTAAGTATGGCATGTGTAAAGAAATTGCTTTGAAAATAAGCTTTTAATACCTAAAAAATAGTTATTGAAGGCTTTGAGAAGACAGCTTGTGAATTGGGTGAATTCATGGTATAAATATCAATAAGCTGCCTGCACTCAACAATGAAATAGGCTTGAGAAATGCAAAAATACTGGAATAAATCAAATAAGCAATGTAATTCTGTGTAAAAAAATATATCTATAATTGAATCTCAATAAATATGTCCATAAATAAAAATTCAGTTTTAATTTATAAAACATAATTACGAGTGTTTACTTGAAAGTAGATGGTTTAATTGTATAGAAATCTGCTGCTTTTGCTATTCTTTCTTCTAAGAGCTGAGTACCAATACTATAAACATGTAACATAGTTTTTTTTATTTTTTTTTATTATTCTTAGGTTAATTTAAGTTAAAGTATTTCAATTGCTTTACACTTGGTCAGCAGACACTTTTGTGGTTTGTTCTAATGAATTATTTAATCAAAATATAAATTTAAAAGTAGTACAAGATGGACAGTTGCACTTAAAATCCTAAAATAGTTTTTAACACGTTTGAGTATTATGTTAAAGTTTTTGCAAAAACAAAGTCCCATACTTCACAATTAAAACCAAGAGACAATTTTATTAAAATAAAAAATAATAATCATTGTTGTCTGTATAAATGGGTTTAAAGAACAGTACATATGTGTGTGTGAGAATACATACATACACATAATCAGATGTGGGCGGAATCAATCCAGGAGTACTTCAACAACAGCCCCTTACAACCAGTGTAACCTCTGCTCTCCCACCTTTATACTAAACTGTTATATTTTAAAGTGGCCCAACACCCCCCTGACTCAGCAGGCTACCTCCACTCCTCAATCTTGAAAATCTCAGTGAAAAGTCAGTTGTAAGTTCATGAGATGTCAGGGATCCTAGAAAGAGGAGTTGCAGTGCAGAAACATTGCTCATTTGCTAAATACCAAAACAACAATTTAAATTTGTGAATTTAAGGATCGATTTGACTGATATCCTTCTATGGAACACTGCAGAGCAGGGTTACTGAGGTTAGCGTCAGGATTTACAAAGGGTAACAGTCAGTAAAATTAATTTAATCTGCTTCATGCACATATTCAGACTCCAGATATCTCAGGTGAATTAAATGAAGTGCTTTCAAAAATCACAGAAACCAAAGCCTTGTATTAATAAGTTACTAAAAGCAACAGTTAGAATTTAATGATTTTGGAATCCGCTCAGCCATTCTCCTGATTGATAGCACAATTAGCATAGATTGTAGAATAGGTTTAAACTAGACGATGACAGCACCAGGATGATCAGAAATTTCATATTTTTCTATTTACTCTCTAGAGAGTAGACCTGTTTTCTGGTGTCAAGGTAAATAATTAAAGCGGAACAAATACTCGGTTGGAGAATGTTTCATTTACACTGGTTTTGGTACACAATGTATTCCTGGAAGAGACCAGTTTTATGTAAGGTAAATAGCAAAATAACTTAGTCATTTCTACTAGTATCAACATGCTACTGGTCTAATAGGATTCAATGATTTATGCTAAGCTATGGTAAAAGTGCAAACACCAGCAACTGCAGAACGGTTCAAAAGATCCCAAAATGTTAAAACTCCATTTCCAAATAAATGTTGAGATGAGTTTAAAGAAAACATTTGTTGACTGAGGCATTGTGAGTGAGGTGTGGTAGATGAAGAAGAGAGGTTATTTCTTCATCTCCAGTATGCTGCTGCCTGGTCCTCTTCGCTTTGCACTGCAGATGTTACAATACTGTATTCCTGGGATCTATTAGAAAGAATGTAACATATAAGTTGATCACTAGTGAACAATTTATAATCTTTGTTTCAATAACGATCAGATCTAAAGGTTATTTATTTGCAGCTTAAGCAAAGAAAGCCTTAATTGGCTGCACAAGTTCTTACTCTGTTTGTTTTCTTTAACCCTTTGTGTTTGAAACATTTTTGTCCACTCTGGGGTGATTTAGAATATAAAAATGCTGAGAAGTACAGACTAAACAAAAACAATGGAAATGGATTAAAACATTCCATCCTGCTGATAGTTTGATGGCCAGAAGCCACTTCAGAAAGGTCTTGTTCTTATGACACCACAGACACAGCAGAGCCTGATCCTGACTGATTGGGGACACCCTCATCTTCCTCTGCCTTCCACTGAAAGCCTGGAGGATTCAGGATCCTAGAGTTAGCTGAAATTATTTTGATATGCATATACAAGAAAAGTCACTATTGGCTACCTCAAAAGTAGCTAGATCTCCTCATTTACATAAACATCACGTGATGTGAATTACAGTTTTTTTTTTTTCTTTTTTTTTGTTTCTTTATAGAAACTTTTAAAGCTATAATCAATTACACAAACTGGATTCAAATAGAAGCATGTATTGTTAAATAAAACTATACTCAATAATAACAACAACAAATAATGGTGCTATAAATGAAAAATATAACTTGAATTTTATGATCTTAATTTTTAAGCTAGACACACCTTACTGACTGTTTCACTCCATGTAAAAGTCAGAAGCTATTTTTTCACAGGTTGATGGTGCCAACTGATTCTCACAGTAAAAATGACAATTTTACCTTTTGCCACCCAGGAAAAATCCCAACAATAGAAAACATGATTATATAGTGTCATTGAGTTGCAATAAAAAAAAATTGATTATAGTTTCAATGGAGAGAACAATTTCATTTCAATACTGCATAAAAACTAAAAATGGATGAAAACTAATGTTTTATTAATCTTTATGTCCAAAACCATAACAAAGTTTTTTTAAGTTTACTATTACATTTACTATTATTGACATCATTAATGAGTTTAGCATTTGAAGAATAAATCTTAGACTAAAACAATAAAAATATAGTTTCAGTCAGAAGTGAGCTTGTTTAACAGATTTATGCGAAGAAAGGTTAACTTTTTTAGACATATTATTTTATTTTACATATTATTTAAAACAGTTTAAACTAATGGATGAATTAACTGTAAATGGTCAGCAGAAAGAACTACCAGAACGATGTATCATTAAGATCGATAAAATGTGATAATTGGCACAGCTCTGATTAATAGCATTCTATGAAAACATTATCTTCATCTGGAGTTTTTATTCTGTCAAAGGTTAAAGAATAGGAGTTCTGGACGTCAGTGACCAGTAGGACAATCTTATTGGTTCTACGGACAAAGATTGTTCTGACTCACAGAAGCAGAAGACGGCAGGCACTCCTTGTGGAACATGTGTCTACAGTGAAACACCACAACACCAAACGCCTGAGCAGTGTCTGAAACAGTCATAGATCACTCCTAACTCCTAAGATCAGTGAAAAGCAACACAAAGAAAACAACCAAGATATTTAAAGTTTACCTGAAGGAAGAATAGGAGTGTGGCAGGATTCACAGATGTTTTCTTCTATGAGATGAAAAGAGTTTATTATCTAGCAAACCTGACTTTGAAATTGGAGAAATAACTAGTGTTTTCTAAAAGAATGATGCAAAGGTTTAAGAGTTAGTTATGATTTAGTGTGACGTCATCACAGTGAATAAGGGATGTTTGATGAGGAGATTACCATCCACCCGCACGCCTCTCTTCTGAGTCCTGTGCATCCGCTGCAGTAGAGACAGCGAGTCAGCCACCAGGATCTTCTTGCAGCCCTCGCGCAGCAAAATCTACAGGACACGCATTAAAATACTCTAACTGTGATATAGAAATAAATACTGTATTGTACTTATTTTAATTATTTGCTCACAATGGGCTTGATGGACCAATAGCTCCACCACACTCTCAGGTTTACCTATTACCGTTTATAACTAATGAAGACTTTCTTTAGCTCCTCAGCTGTGCAGTGAGAGAGTTTCTAATAGTGCCAATAAGAACAATGTAACCGAACACCCAATGACAAAATTCCAGTCACTGAAACTGTTCAAACCTGTTGTATTCAACACATCAAGGTCAACTAAATCGACATCCCTTGTCTGTCCTCGAAACGAGGCAAAAAAAGTCAGAGAGCTCTCCTCATACATGCCCAGCAGCTTGCAAATGGCATCCATATGCATAGCACCCACTCAAAGCTGCAGTCACTGTCCATATATTGTCTAATTGTGCCAGCCTGCACTGTGGAATGAAGCATCCTGGATGGAAGACTGTTACGACCCCTAGTGGTCGTGTTGTTTATGTTCTGTGTTTTTGTGTTATTAGAGTTTTACTCATTCCATAACATCATTTCCTGCTCATGTGTCCTGACATCACTTCCTGCCACATTATCACCCCTGGTTCTAAATCCCCCAATATCCTCACTCTCCCATTGACCCATTTGTTCCTGATTGTTGTCCTGTCCCCTTAGCTCTCCATTTTGAAGCTTACTTGTTTGTGCTTTGTCTGCTGTTCATGCTTTGTTGGAAAACTAGATCGTACCTCTTCCCTTTTACTCTGATTTTTGCCCAGCCCTTGACTGATTTGATGCTCTTGCAAATATATTTTTTAAATATTCTGTGGGTTAAGTAGGGAGTTGGAGGTTTGTGCATTGTGTGTCTTTTAACTGTTAATGAAGTGTTTTGTACTTCAACTTTTTTCTTGGAATGGGGCTCGTTGCAGCGGCTGAAAGGACACGTCAAATTGAATGGTGCTACAGAAACACTGTGTTCAGAAACTTTTATGATTAATTAACTGTAACAAATTTAAGCATGATTAATAGTGAAGTCGGCTAATCATTGCAGCCCTAAATTGAACATAGTGTTCCAACACCCTCTGATTGAGCAGGGGGGCTCATTGCAAGGGAAAACCCTCCTACAGTAAGCTGTAGACAAAGCCTAGAACTAGCCTCACAGACGAAAAGCCATACGTTCATGAAATTTCTCTCAGAGATGACAATACACCTCTTGGTGTGCGTGCCATTGCACATCCGTGGCAAAACAAGTTGCTTTTTTTATTCCCTGTGCTTTGAATCGGTGAGTTCTCTAATGGCTCTTTTCCACTGTACAACATGGTACAGTCCGACACAGTTCAGATCGGTGCAGTACAGCCAGCTTTGCTTTCCCATTGTCTGTAGTGCTGGTATTTTAAATAGGCAACGTCACTCTGTTTTAGCGCACCCTACATTGATGTAATAAAGATTGTGACAGAGATCCGGACACAATAAACAATGGATCCCGAACACTCCGTTGGACTGTTTTTTTTTCTGCTTCTCGGGTATATTACACACACTTCCAAGATTTAGGATTTAGACAGATTTAGACAGATCAGCCCCTGTCTACCTCCATGAGCTCATACGCTCCTACATGCCCTCCAGAAGCCTACGCTCAGAGAAGGAACAGCGACTTGTGGTTCCATCCCACAAGGGCAGAAGATCTCTCAGCAGAACCTTCTCTTTCACTGTCCCTGGTTGGTGGAACAAACTCCCTGATCCAGTCAGGAAAGCAGCAACACTAACAGCTTTCAAAAAGCAACTGAAAACTCTTCTCTTCAGAGAACACCTACTATAAAAAAAAAAATAAAAAAAAACTACTACCTTCTTTTTCCCTCCTCTGTCTTTACCTTCTTCCCCTACTGCTTTGGTTTTTTGATGAGTTGATACAATTTCTATTGTGAGAAGTTGAGATAGACTTTGACGGTGTAACAAATTGCATATTGTCTCTCCCTAATGTAAGTCGCTTTGGACAAAAGCGTCTGCCAAATGCATAAATGTAAATGTAAGATTTCCCAGACATAGTATTGTGTTTTTTTGCTGTTGTTTTTTTGTGTGTATTCTGTTTTTTGATCGCAAGAAACAATATTACACAAAAAAGCTGTTTCCTCTCTCGTGAATGATGAACCCATTCATCACATCTGTATATCTACTTTGCGCAAGTTAATGATGCAGTCAATGACGATTCACTCGAACCAATCAGTGTTGGTGTTTGTAACGCTTGACCGACCAATCAGCGAGAATGGGGTCGGTTGCGGTTTTAGTGTCTGTTGTGGAACCAGCTCGAAGGAGGAATCAATAACGGTGTCAGTTCCACAGTTCAGAACTGGGACGTGCTATGTAATGGAAAAGCATCATTAGATCTGAGAATAGTTTAAGAGTGGTTTGAACCAGAAACCATTTAGCCCAGAAATAAAATAAAGTTCGATTCAATATGAAGTAAAAATATAGGCTGATGACAGATCAACAGTTTCTATAGAGTTATTCTGCTAACATAACATTAAATTGGCGTTACATTTTCACATCACTATCTTCTAAGTTGAATCTTTTTTATTCCATACCTGTAAATTAAAGTCCTGAAGAATCTTGACTAGCGAGTCTCTGAGGTTTGGAATCTCCATGCCTTCTTTAATGCGATGAATGAGCAGGATAGGGTCCACGTGGGTCCCGATGTTGTTCAAGAGGCCCGTGATGAATGCTGGACAAAAGAAAACATTACTTTTGTAGTTTGACCTGTTGCACATTCGATAGGAAGCTCAAGCTACAGAGAAACAGTTATCATACGAGGTTTGTCTATTGAATATGAGATGAGATCTTCCCAGAGATCTCGATCATCTTGCTCTTTGGCGAACTCTATGGCCTTATCCACATCCACCAGCTCCTCCATGATCATCTGGAGAGCCCGTCTACAGTTTCCCATTCGGCCTGACAAGAGAGAAAGGCATTTACCAGTAGCCAACAATCTTTCCAGTCACAGAATGGGTTTTCGACAACTTAAAAAAAAAAAAAAAAGAAAAGAAATATATTCACTTTATTCGACTGAAATGTACAGATGAACTGAAAACTCACTGAGGAGGAAAACGGTCTCCTCTACAAAGTGCCTCTGCTGACAGATTTCCAAAGCCTGGAAGCAACGATAACAGATTGTTATCATAAGGGGCTAAAAGACCCGAGAAGCCCAAGGTGCTTGATAGTTTGAGATCAAACTAAATCTGGATTTGCTTTATTACTGTAAACAGGGCTCAATATGGCAGATAAATAATTTTCTTTATATCCACTAATCCAATCAAATTTTCTTAAAAAAAAACAATCCTAGCCTCATGGCACATTTTGTAATATCTTAATAGAGAACATGACTTGAGATTATCTCTTGCTTTGTTGTTTCCCCCTTAACTGCATAAGCCAATTCAGTTAAAAGCATCTTCTGAAGTCTGCTGAAGTAAATGGGAATGGAAAAGTAGCCTGGTGATAAATGGATCAGTGATTAATATATTTTTTCTGAAGCTTATTCCCTAATAATACCTATAGTGCCCTTTACTGCTATCAGTGGTTTGGTTTCTTTGCTTCAATGGATAAACTTGATATGGGTGGAATTGATATCTGGAGAATATTTACACATCAACAGTCATTTAGAGATACATTTAGAGACACATAATGCCAAGTTTCACACTTCTAATGATTTAATTCCCTAAATTTGTCCACTCTAGCACTTTAGCAAAGAAGGTATGTAGCTAAACTGTTCACTGTGTTTTTCATTTTGCATACATGCAGTCAATTCGATGTAGGTTTTAACATAGTGTCTGAATGCCTTAGTATCCGGCGTTTCACTATGCTTTACACTGTTGCTTTTCACACGAATAAAACAAATCAGTGTTGTCTTCCAACTCTTGTAAGTAGGGTGATGACTTCAAATTCTCCTAACCTTCTCCAGTGGGCAGTGCATGCTTTCTCTGAGGAAGGGCAGCAGGTTGGGTCGGTCAAACTCTGCATACAAACTGATCTGCCGCTCATGGTACTTCTGCCCCTTATGATGGTCTCGCTTGAACAGCTTGTGCAAATACTGCAAAACCAGCAGGCAACAATATCAGAAGAATTCCCACAATCAACTGCATCTGCAGGAGTTCATCTGAGGCACAAGCGTCATACCACATGCAGCAGCTCAGGTCTGTCTTTCAGTTCCTCCACCACTTTATCCATCTGAGGAGGAGAAACAGAGCTGACAGTCTGCACTGAGAGCTTAAGAGGAGCACAGCATCAACTCACCGATATTTTATCTTCATTATCTAGCAGCATGTCAACAGCTTTCTAAGGGGAAGAAGAATATCATATCACATTCTTTCAAAGATCATAAATCAGTCTCCTAACCAAAGCAGTGCATTCACCTCTTTATCAAAATCCATGAGCAGGACGATCTTGTCCTTGATGGAGGAGAAGAGGTTGTGTTTGTGAATGAGCTGGTAGACATCTCTGTGCCTCAGTCTCAGGTAGATCTCCAGAGCACGGTCGTAACGCTGGTCATACGTGTAGCTGCATCAAAAAACATATACAAGAACGTGAGAGGGTGCCGAGCTTGTGATGAAGCCGATCAGCAGCACTGACGCACAGTTCAGCGAGTGTGGTGAGGAGAACACTGTTGCTGGGGTCCTTCTTCAGGTGTTCGTTCACAGCCTGAACTATTGCCATGTTATTGTACAGCTCTCCCGGCCACTCGCTTATCAGTGTGGAGAAACCCTGGGGAGAAAAGAGGGAAATGTTCGCATTTGAAAAAAACGGCATTTACTTCATTGCAATTACTAGACTTGTTTTGACTTTGCCTTTTAAGAGGCACGCCATTGTCTAAAATCTCTCACTCTACTGGTTTTATGCCATTGGAACTAAAGTTAATAATGTGCTCTCTTTTCAGCTTCAATGAAATGACAAAGTCCTAATCTAGTCAGATGAGCAGAGTGCTCACGGTATGACCTCATCTTAGTAATGACGTGGATTCGCATCCAAAATGAAACTCTGTAGTTTAATGCTTGAAACTCTCTCAGCATCTCTGCACGACTTGAGGAGGCGAGATAAGCTCGGATCACTTAAAGGGCAGACTCTTATACAGGTTACAGTCGTTGAAGTAAAAAGACCATTGTTATACAATAGCTTTGAGAGATCTCACTTTAGTAAGTCACAAACACCCTAAACAATCTGATCTAAAGACTCGGACCTGAAGCCCTTTAGGAGTCAGTGAATACCTCATAGTCAGTCTTGAGAAACTCATGAAGGATCATCTCATAAATAGCAGGCCTCAGACGCAGATCTCCTCTAGGTAAGTACTGACTGATCGCCTGTAGGAAGAAGAGGTAAAGGAAAAGGCTGATGACAAGCATGTGAAAAAAAAAGATTTACCATGCCCTATCTACCTAATATTCCCTTTTGACATGTCGTAATCTAAGTTTAAGGATTCCAGTCTAATCGCGTATTAAAAAACACGGACAGACTGACATCAAGACACCTTTCTGGCATGAGATGTGTGAACATAGAGGAGGTGGAGGGACTTATGAAACAAATTGCGGAATTCAGCGTCCCTGGCCATATCATATGCAGTCAATGCCCTGCCGTACATGAAGAGCTTTTCATGTGAAGGACAAGACAGGAAACTGTGTCATCATGTTGAGTCAAATCTACGTTTTCAAGAGTTCTAATATTACCTCTACTTCGAAGGAATACATTGATGTAAGTTTTGATTAAGGACAAACGTGTTAAATGCTACAATAAATATAAACCGTAATTTTGGATGGGCACTTTATAAATGCTGCAAATGTAAGTTAGAATGACTATGACAATGACTAATGTTAGTGTATGAGAGTATGACTAGTGTATGACACCTGAGTTAACTCATGTTAGTCATTTTAGTTAAATCTTCTCATTTGTGCAACAAGCTCAACCTTTATGTTATTCTGCTTTGTGACCTCTGTTTCCTGAATGAATATTCCTGCAGAATGTTTTTTCTAACTGCGAACTGATTGCTGGTTTGTTATTGGATTTGTTTCACACAACAGTACTTGCAGTTAGAAATAACAGCCTAAAATGTCCTGCCAGCAGTGAGGAAAAAATAATAACTATTTTTATTTTAAACCAACGGCACTAATGAATGCTACATTTTTCATTAGTAACATATAAGGCAAAATACCTTCAAAGTGTTGTACTCACTACTCTTGAGTACTTTTAGAAAGGTTACTTTTTACTCACACTTGGGAGTATAATTTAGTGTGTTCGTTACTTTTTTGGCAAGTAATGGTACTTTTCTTGAGTCTGACATTTCATTATGCTTTTCACCAATGATCTAACGTGATTCACTATGAAAACCAGAAGGAGGCGAGTTCATGCCTATTTAAATTGACCAAACTTTATGTGTAATATAAACATGTATGTATGAGAAGTGGGTAAAGTTATTTAACAGTAAACATGTTGCACTTTTTAAATAATCAGATTATTCCAACTCCTCGTTTCTTGCATTGCTTTGGCCATGATGAGAATCAGACATGCCTCTCATTTAGTGGCAGGTCAATGAAGCACATTTCCATTCCAGAATATTTATGATGATATTTTATTTTAATTACATGTTAATAAACAAGTTGATGACTTTAATCCACTCAACCAAGAGTGTGTTCACTCATTCTAGCAAACATATCTGACAAAAAAAAAAACGCTCCAAATGTTGAGTTTTGTCTCATGAGAACCCTTCAGCACCACAAGTTTGTCTACATCCCATTAGTTTTTTATCACATTAACTCTAGTGTCTTAATCACTTAAGTCAAAGAAAGTCAATTAATAAAAACTCAATAACACTCACTTTCAACTGCCCAATGGTTTTGAACCGGTACACTTCATTTTCCCAGAGATCCATGTTCTTTCCCAGAACTTTCTGACACTTCCTGTTAATAAGAAACACCTCCATTGAACAAACAAGCTCACAACAAAGTTTCCAGTCATACTTGAACAGGAATGAGTCCAGTACCTTGCAGCAGTTTCGTAATCTCCTTTCTCCACCAGATGATTGATGTAGGCCATCCCGATTTTCTATTTGCAAAGGGATATTTAGATTACACCATGATCACAGTGTATTGGGCAAGCCATGATTCTGATCTTTCTTCATGCCCACCTGTACATCGTGCCTTTTAATATTTTTAAAGCTGATCTCTGCAGCCATGAGTGCTTCCTGCGATACACAGAGAAAGATCAGAAAAGCATCTCTCACATTTCAAGCCAACATCAGGTGTTTAAACCCTACTTCATATTTCTTTTTTTCCAGAAGCCAGTCAATGTGGTCGTCCTGGTCTCGTTCTTTAGCCACTACGATGTCTTTAGGGCTGATGATGTAGAACAGTGGCTCTCCTTCTGAGTGTTCTGATATCACAACATTCAGAACCAGAGAAATGTAATCATTGAAAAGAGCAGAAATCAAGTATACAGTAGCTGTATTAGTTATGAATGATAAAAAAGCTATAAAAATAGAGGAAAACCTCCACACAACCAATATTCTTTCTGTTCAATTTGGACATCTCTTGACTGAGCAAAAATCACCCACAGAGTATTCACACAAGTATTTATGTGTTAATACCACTACGCCATGATCTAGAGTAGACACAAGGCATTTTTACTTAGTCAACCAATGAGATGGTCTTTTTGCTGTCTGGAGCTGGTGAGATAACAGAAAATTACAGTCTGGTGATGCTCAGGAACAAACTTTCTTGTCAAACTCAAAACAAATGAAGAAGAAACAACCACTTAGTTTGTGGAAGTGCACACAAGACAGCAGCAATCTTCCTTTGAAACTCTTTGTAATTTCAGGAGTTTTCTGTAGATCTCTGCTGGTCTGCAAGTATCGTCTGCTACATAGTTCTAAAGAAGCATGACTCACACTGCAGCCCTTAGTCATGAGGGTTTTTTTTTGCTTGCGAGTGGACTAGACTTCAGCGCGCCATTTACTGTACCTGCAGTTCATCTCATTCTGTGTTTTATCTGTAATTTAATGATAGAGCAATGTCTTTTAAAGTGAGTAACTGTTGCACAAGGTCAAGAAAATAGCTCCTGTTGACATCAGCTCCTAGTCAATGAAACAGCCAACTTCCGCTTTAGCAATGTTCAAAAATACAACTCTCTTCTTATGTTTGAAAAGTCACAAAATGACTGCACAACAATTACTTGATCTCAGAGAACACGTGTCGAAAGTCAAAGCCAAAAAAACAGCAGAAAACTAGTTGTGCAAAGGCTTTTTTTGTTTATGCAGAACTGGTCTTTTCTTTGACCTTCATACCGAGCCTGTAGTCGCGGCACTGGTTCTCCTGGAAGTTTCTGACTGTGAGAGCATCGGAGGAGATCTCCTCACAGCCCTCTGGTAATGGCTGGATGATGTCTAGCCGTGGACGGGTTCTGAACTCCTCCTCCTAAGACAAACACATTCTACTTTAAGACAAAGCGACAGTTCGATTGGATGGGGAGAGAGAGGTAGAGAGATGTTTAAAAAAGACAAAGTGCTTAAGCTGTCCCCCTCCTTTTTGGCAGTAAGAAGCATACTAAGCGAGTTGTGTAAGGAAGCCTGTGAGTGTCTCGGGCCAGAGAACCTCACATGCAATTTTTTTTTTGCTTTAAGCATCAAATGGGAAAACGGGCTTAGGTTGTTTATATACTTGTATGTTTACTGATAAGGATACTCCTGACGAAACAAATTTCACATAATTGCATTCCCAAATATTCCATACAGCAATTGCTAAAAAATTATTATTGTAATTCTGTCAGAAAATGTAACAATCTTTCCTGAAAATGTATCCAATTGTAATTGTTTTGATATTCAAACCAAAACAAATTTTATCACGTTCACTTACTCTGTTGCACTCTGAACGAGAAATGATTCGATATGGTGTGAACCACAAAGAATTTGCCAAATCTTATGCGAGAACACCACATTCCTTCTGGAAGAGCGCTATTTTGACAGGTTAGACAAAACTTATGCTTTTTGGAAATGACACTGTTTAAACATTACACAACATAATTCCTTCAAAGAAAAAAAGAAACAGTTCCTACAGTAAAACATGCTGAAGGCTCAAACATGTTTTGGGGTCGTACTTAGCATTGGGCGCCTTGACTTTGTGAATGGTACAATTAAATCTGATGACAACCAATGAGTCATGAGTCTTCCAGCAGGGCAATGCCACACAAGATAGGTGCAAATCACACAGTTCAACCAAAAACAACACAGATGAGTAAATAACATTTATACTTAGAATAGTTGTATTTTTTGACAGTAAATAACATTTACACTTAGATTAGTTGTATTTTTTGACAGTAAATAACATTTACACTTAGAATAGTTGTATTTTTTTGACAGTATTGCTATGGTGCAGATACTTTTTGCTGTGATTATGAACATTCTTTGTGAAACTGTATGGGACTAAAAACAATAAAAAAAAAAACATATGCATTATAAGTCTGGATTTTATTCTTTTATTTGACTGCTATAAACTTGAACATTTAATTTTGAACCCTTAAGTTTGAAGCCTCTCAGTGTGTCCCATCACCTGAACTAACACATTTCTAGAGTAACAGGTTGTGAGAACGAGAGCTTTTCTTTTTACCATGTGTTCGGAATTTTCTTTCACAAAGTACAGCGTGACCAGCTGATCCGCCAGAGGAGCTAGTCCACTAATGAAGAACTCAGTCTCAAACGCAGACACTGGAAAACAATAATAGAAAACAAAAATAAATAAGTAAACACAAACCATAAACAGAGATTTGTTTGTTTTGTTAGTAAACGCTATCACTGTGTGCGTGAGTACAACTGCTCTAGTGTTCAGATACCAATCTCAACATAGCGGCTGGGTAGATCCCTCATCTCCGCTGGGTCACGTTCTTTGACAGCACATATCTTGGAAAAAAAGAAGATATACATTTTTTTTGCCTTGCTTCTTGTTTTTTTTTTCCAACTGTTTTTCTGAGAGCAGACCTTTACAGACGAGCCCCAGCCAATGATCAGCGTGGTGTCATCTTTCCAACACAGGCTGCAGGGGTACATGTCTGGTCTCAGACTGCTGTTGTCCCGCAGCACATTAGTGATGCGCTGCTTACTGCTGATGTCATAGATTTTCACACCCTGCCAGACATCATCTAGATTACACGGCTAGACACGGCTTCATTGAGATCAGGATCAATTTGATGCAAGAAATGCAATCGTACCACATTGTTAGCCCAGGCGATGAAATTTGCTCTCCATTTGACATTAGTGATGTTTCCTTCTCCTTCATGAAGCATAGAAGTCTTCCAACGATTCAGCCAGTTCCTCTCGTAAAGCAAAAGCTATGGGAAAATATAAAAAAGATGCTTTAGTGGCAGAGTTTCCATTACTACACCAGAGGGCAGTACAACACAGAGATCAATATGACTTCTTGCAGTAAGCTGAAAAGGCCATTTAACCTCGCATTCCCACTTTTTTTTACAGCAATTTTTAAATAAAATGTACAGCTTTGAAATAGGGAAAATTCTTAGTAATAAAAAAAATAAAAAGGAACAGCTAAGGAAAATTTATAGTTATTTTTGAGTGAAATTGGTCTGATCTTTGAATCTCCTCTCCTGTTTTTGTAAGACTATCTTCATTTTTTTGCAGACAAAAGCAGAACTTCATGTAAATTTTGTTTGCGCAGATCTTAGTCCAAATTTTTAAATCAAAAAGCTTAAAATGACTTTTTTGTAGGATAACATAAATGGAGCACTAAATTTTGGCCATATGATCAATGCAAGATCAAAATATCAAGAGACAATAAGGAAATGTTTAAAACAATTAAACAAAATAATACAACTATTAAAACAAATTTTAATCACTCAATCATATTACACATATATCTTCTTTTTAAAGCATTGTTAAAAGCAACTTTAAAGCAACTTTATGAAGAGAAAAAGAGAGTGAATTGTATTCTTTTCTGTGTAATTGTATTTATACACTGAGTCACACCACCATACAATGGCTAATCTACTAAATAGTCGGCAGACTATTTAGCAGCCATGACTTTATGAATTATTTCTAAAAAACAAACAAAAAAAAAACATTCATTTAATCGATTTGAATCAAAATAGCTCAAGCTGACAGTCTATTCAGTCAGAGAATATGTGTAATAAATGTCTTTTTTGTGTTGTGTATGGTCAGTTTGATTAATCAATTTATTTCACGTTTCATTATTATGGTCAGTACTCCCAGTAAATCAGGGTTCACATTGGCATGAAAACTCTGGTAAAGTAAATTAATTTTTAAACAGCACCTTCCAGCCCTGAAAAGGCATTTGGAAAATAACTTAAACCATGTTTTAGACTAGAACCTATTTGTGAGCCACAATGAAATAACGATTTTACTCCATCTCTAAAGTTTTAAGTGTTTTTTTTTACAATAGGAACATAATTTTTTATATGTTTATGTAAAAAAACTGATGATGTGTTTTTAATTAACATTTGTATCTAATTGTGCATTATTCTTATCCTTTTTAAATAATTTATAATAAATATTTGACCCCTCTATACTCCTCCCAACACCACTTCCCAGTACGGGCGGAAAAGCATCTACTATCAAAACTAGCCTTGTTACCAGTCCTGTTTCGTATTTTGCTTTGCTCCAAACCACGTTGTTCAGAAACAGCTACTAACAAATACAAGTCATCACGCTATTTCCAACGAACATTCTTTTTCCCCCTCTGTTACTTTTGCACTTCCGGGTCAGACAGCGGGTCCGTTCTGCTGTGAGATGTGCTGCATTAGCAGTTCACCTGATTGGTGTGTGGGTCAGCACTATTAAAAGGATCATCGAGACATTTTGAACCCAAAGAAAATGAAAATAGGACTGCACAAACATATATGAACAAGCCATTTTTTTGGGGAGGGAACAACACTTTTTTTTTTTTACCTTTCTAGCATGTTTTAGAGTTTTAGAGCAAATGAGGTCTATTTAAAAAATATAGTTTAGCTAATATAGGCAGCTAATAAATAAAAGAAAGCTCAATTTGATGATTTTTTGTAAGCATTTATGGTCATAATGATTGTATCAGTAACATTTTAACGTTAACGGATAACTCAATATCCATCTCATTGTTGTCAAATTCTCTTTTTTTAATTAAAGTTGACACTACCGTTCTTCGATTAGTTGGAGAGCACTGTTGGAAACGCTTGGTGCCTAATAATCACTGCAGGTGGATAATATTGGCTTAGTCTGACTCCATTTCTGAGGTCAAAGACGCACCTGCATCCATCTCTCAGAGGAAACTTTTGGCAAGGGAGTTCATGTTTGTGTGTGTGGAACCTTTTTTTCCAAGCCATAGCATAAAAACTCGGATACCTTATATTTAACGCAAAAAAAAAGACTTTTTAATAATGTTAATGACTACAACACCCTTTCTCGCTAACACTAACCTGACCCCCGTAGATTGAACAAGGGTCATTTATTTCCTGATTTCAAAAGGAACTCTATAGCCCCCGTGTTAATAGTGAAGTGCAACACTATTCGTAGCCAATATAATGAGCAAATATGATTTGTATTTTAAATGATTAGGCATTGTTTGCTAATCTGCTTTAAATCAACTGCAAAAAACACTATATGAATACGTTTTGCTTGATTGATTGATACTAATGTTTATTTAATAAAATGTCATCAGCAGTTTTCCTTCAGATTAACTGCCCTTTGAAGGCAGATGATTGAATTAAAAGACATGAGAGCATCAAATCCATTTAATACATTTTTAACATTCAGCTCAACCTTTAGACAATAGGACATTCATGAAGAGGAGCAAATCATCCTCAGGATATCAAAGCACAGAAGCAGAACCTGGATAACATTGACTTCTCATAACCTGACCACAAAGATAATCCTCAAACAACAGAACGTCTATCAAAAGGTGTTTTATGTTATTCTTCCCTTTAATAAATTTCCAGTCTTCAGACATTATTTGTGTAAAATGAAGGCATGTGTGATCATGAGCACAAAGAGAAGGCAGCAAAGCACTTGGTGAATAACCTTGGATGGAAAGTGTCAAAAACGCCACACACAATCAGACGCAACCACCCTGACCTGACTGCAGAGAAGTGAGTGAAAGGAAAGACGGTTCAATGTCGCTTCACTTCTACACTTTTGGCTATGTTAACAGATCACAGTGCAGCAATAGGAGATGACACTCCAAGAGCCAGGCAGACGGAATTGAATTGCCTTTGACAAGATGCGTCTTCGGTGGAAGCTGTATTGATTTTCATGGCAGGGCTGCATTATGCAGACCTTAAGCCACCAAGAGAGAAGGAAACTAGCAGAAGCTGGAGGAAAATGCAGAAGACTCAGCCACTGCGCTGCACAATAGATGTCGTTAATTGCTTCTGATAAGCATTGCACAGCAACGGCAGGAAGTCATTTTATAAGAATCAATGGTGGCAGAGAAAGGAAAAAAAGAAAAAGTGTGGTTTACACAAAATGACAAGAATTTTTTTGAGAGGTTCAACGTTCCTACATCTTCAACAGGCCACTTTACAATGGACAAGAGGTATTTATTCAAACGAGCTATGTAGAAGCCTGATCGGTGTGCCCAAACCGAGAGCATTTGTGAAACCTGCAAACTCTAGAGTCTAGGATGGCATCTTTTACTGACAGCATTTGTCCTTTGAAAAAAGGGTGTATTTGTTTAGTCCATAAGCCTAAGAGTGTTCTACATGTAGCAAAGACTACATACTCGATGTAATCACTGTTATTTATTGCACAAGAACAGGCAACATCTCTCTAGTGAACAACACTTTGGAGAAAATGGACCACTCTCTCTCTCACCCTCTCCTGATGTTGACCCCAGTGGAAGGCTGAGGCGGTGAGTGTTTCATGCCAAACAGTTTCAGTTCGGCTAACCACTACACAAAGCATTCGACATGATGAAACAAAAGCCATTCTAATAATCTAGCTGTGCCCTCACTGTTGTAGGTACATATTTTGACCTCCCTGTGGCGTGTTTTTGGGTTTTTATGCTCTCCCCACATCTGTAGGGTTTCCTCTGTGAAAATCGCTTTCCCACAGTCTTAAAAGCTATCAATCAAGAACAAAAGATATACTTGAATATACTCCATTTTGGGAAACTGTTTAGGTCTGAATTGCTTAGTAAAATACAGCATTGCAATAAAAGTGAGGTCTAAAGAACAATGAAGTTATCCATTCATTTTGGCGCATTTCATTTTTGAAAGATATTAATACTAAAAAGAAATTAATTCATTTTTACAGTGTAAATATTATGAATAAAACATCCTGAAATTCAACATGACACTTTTTCAGAGACATCCAAAGCTGCTGACAAATAAGTGCTTAATGTTAACATAATGCTGCAGTGTTTGCTTTATGAAACCTTGCAAGTTAAAAACAAGTGGCATCTACTGCAAGGCTCAACTGGGAGGAAACTGGAGTATTCTGTTCAATCTGAAGAAAGAAACGCTCGCAGCTTCCAAACAGTGTCCTTGTAAGTGAGAGGCAGCATGCTACCTACTGCACCAGTTTCTCATAAATTTGTTCAAAAAATACAAATAGTACCACAGAATATAAACCTTATTTGTAACTGTAATAAGTCATTTTGACCTTAATGACTTAATTAAAGTTTATATTTTTAAGTTAAAATGGCAATGGTTTATAAAACTGTAAATATAAGATGTATAAATCATTGTGAACACTGCAAATTTTAATTTTAAGGGCCTGTGCCTTCCTGTGCTTTAAAAAAAATCAATAAAACACTCTCAACACCATGGCAGCTCAGAGGTCGGGCTATAGCCATATGGGCAAATCAGACACCCTCAAACAGAGGTTGACAGGTTCCAGATGAGCCCAAAACTAAAAAAAATCTGGAAAAACTGCTGTTGCAAGATTCAAATCATTTTACAATAACATCAAACTGATTCAAAACCACGTAAAGCCATTTAAAACAGATTGATCATGGAATCAAGAAGGAAAAGATGTTTCAGGTCTTTGAAAATCCGAAACTGGGACTCACCTTATTTCCTCCAGACACAAACTGTTTATTGTTGGATCGGCTGTAAAGTGGATGCAGAGCCACAACCTGGAATTGAACAAGAGATTGTGTTTACAGCAATGCCAGAGTTATCAATTTCCATTCTGCTATTTCTAAGGCCACAGACTGCCTCATAGTGGGTTAGTGGACTCAGTTTGAAAGCATCCTTTAAAAGTTGTCAAATTGATCCTCACAGCCCAACACAAAACTATTGATATAATGAGATGCCAGCACCAGCTCTCCTCAAAGTGAGCCATGGGGAGACATCACTCATGCTCAACAAACAAGAGGCTCATGCTTGATATGAAATGCCCCTGAGAAATCAATTAAGACCAGTAGTGAGGTGGAATTACATTGTTTTGAGAATTATCAATGCTTCCTGTGACAGGAGATCGAATCGAAGAGCTGCTTCCCATCAGGCAGCAGGAGACCAACAACTTGTGTTAACAGCAATAAGTTACCTTGATGGGACAGTCAAAGTTTTCATGGAAGCCTTCTCTGGTGTACAGGCCGAACACTTGCACCTGGAAACAAAAAGGAGGTGGAGACAAAAAGGTGAAGGGTTGACTTGAACATGGCATCAGACTTTATAGCAGGCTAGTTAACCATCTATCAGACTCCAATTAGTGGAAAGGTCAAATTTAGCTGCCCTCGTTCTCCTTCTATGCTGGACTTAATCACTAGCAGTGCTGCAGTCCACGATGGCAACAAACAAACCATAATACCACAAATCAACCGGTCTGATTTAAAAAGAGGAAAATCGTAGTTGAGAGCAAGTTCTTAAAGCCTGTGATATTCTAACGAAAGCTGAAGCATCGTCCTCTAATCGTCAGGATCGTGCAGCAATGAAACATTTGACATTTTGTTAATAAAGCCTTTAGTATATGGCAGTTAGAAGCTGTCACTGAACTTCCCTATTTGACGCCAAAAAAATTAAAATTTGGTTTGATCAGAATGTTATAATACCATACAAATTGTGAAAAAGCAGAATAAAGCATGTAAAGCTTATTACTGTCCAAAACAACTGACAGCTGATACACAAGAGTATTGACTTTATGAGCTAAATAACATTAATGTTTTCCTTTTCAATTAGTTTTACTCATGCAACCTTAAACAGGTTTGATTGGGGGGATATGGTATTTATTCTGATAAGAGATATTTAACATGTATGTATACTCTAATATCTGTTTGCTGAAGAATGTAACCTGAACCCTTTTATTTGCTTTCGAGAAGATAAAATGTATGTATATATATATATATATATATATATATATATATATATATATATATATATATATATATATATATATATTTATTTATTTATTTTATTTTATTTTTTTAAACCGAGTTTGGCAATTCCTGTTAAAAAAGAAATGTCTACCAAATATTGCAGTGTTTTGTGGCATGCACCACTAGCTTTCTGTCATTATGCAATCATGGAGAGAATGCACACGGCGGGTGTTTACCTTTGCCAGCTGTTAGGCAGTGAAGCAATTGAGCAATGATTATGTACTGCACTATAAGGCCCACCAGGTAGGTAATGTCAACAAAACAGTCGGATAAGTCAGTCAAACTTTTATTACTTAGTTATTTATTAATAGATTACAAACCAGCATTCTTACAAATAGCTGTTTTATTTTTCCCGAGTTAATGCCAGTGACATAGTATTTTCGCGACACAGTTTGTCTTCGAACAACTGCAAGGTGTAACAGCAACATTTTGATTCATTAAACACTTATAAGAAACAGTCTGATACTGTTAAGGTAAATGAAACAATACTGCAATCACAATACAGTAACTCTAGAATAAGTGCTAAGCAATAACATTTACACTGATCCCCCAGCTACACAAACACCACTTCCCAAAGCAACCTGGTAATTTTACTTATAATATGGATACTGAGCAAATTTGTCCATATTACCATGCTTCCTCAAGTAAAATGTCAGCCTGACGTGGGTAAGGATGAAGCTCTTGTGTTTTAAATAACAGGCATACATTTAAAAAAACATAATATTTTTTCTTTTTATGTGACTATTTTTTTTCTTTGACGTCATTGTCATCTTTTGTCTTATAGGCCAGGATCCAACTTTCAATTCCAGATATTACAGTACAAAAAAACTCACCAGTACAATCCTGTTAATGCATATACCCTAACACTGCACATTGACATCTATATGAGGTTCATAATTCATGAAATAAATAACAGAATAAATACAGTTTTTATATGAATCAGGTAATATTTAAATTTGGAGAAGGAATTATTACACTCCTATGAAAGTAGTTGTGTAAAAGTGACAATAATTATCCTTAGCTGTAATGTATCAGGATCTAGATTCAGTCCTGCTGAAGATTAGCCTCCATTGACTGATAAGCGTTAAGTCGTGATCGATAAGCAGATGATATGAAACTAGTGATAGAATAATCAAGGTGGATATTTTAGGCGAATTTTAACCAAACATGAGGAGCACAAGCAGTTTGTGCAAGTGCCAAAGCTGAGGAAGCCGCTATTGAGGGGTAAGACAGGCATTGCATCATATCTGACAAACACAGAAAGATAGGAAACTCAAGTAAACAATGTCTGGGGCTCATGGAAAAGTTCAAGTTTATGTTTCCTCTGATCAAAGTTGATAATTTATCCTCTGATTAACCAGGTTTGAGAAGATTAAAAATAAAAGCTTTCAGAACATGTTTTGGAAAACACAGGATTGGTTATCCTCCTTAAACCAATACCTTCTATACAATGAAGCAAAGGTGCAGGGGGCCATGCATAAAGAAGTTACTTTCATAATGAGAAATGAATAAGTTAAAACAATAATAAATCAACCAATGATTCACAATAAATAACAAAATATTTTTTTTAAGTGGTTTGATTAGAAATAACTATAGCAAAAGCTAAACTTCTTATTAAATGCATTAATTACGCTTAAAATTTATACAACTTTGCAAGCAAAAAAAACATTATTTTTATATTTTTAGAAAAAAATACTTCATGACCTATTTATAATTTATTGTAAAAAGTTTTTAATGTACAGTTATCATTATAGCCTTCTTAAAGTTTTCATTTCATGAAGTGGATTTTTCCTTATTTAAATAAATATGTGAAAGGATTGCTCATTATATATGCTTTTTATGAAATGTTTTGGCTTCTCACTGTGAGAACATGGGACCATGGACACAGCTTGCCTTCTCAGTACAAAAGAACCAGCCTGGTGTGGAAGCAGCCAGGAAGTTCCTTCCAACAGGAACATGCTGTCATTTTTTTAATTGCTAAGATTTTCTTTTCTAGCTTTGGCTCATGCCTAAAAGATTACTTCCCATCCATCACCTTTAATTAAGTGAAAAAAAAAATTCTAATGAAGCTTTATCTGAATGATGATTTGTTATGGTGCAATGGTACAAATCAATCAAACAAATTCAGCACAGAGCCCCCAAGAGGTTAGGAGGCACACAATTTGGCTTTTTCTTTGACGATAACTACCTAGCTGATTGTAAAAAAATTGTTTTAATAAAATCCCACTATACTTTCAAACCAAACTATGCTGGTGATGAATGTGAGGTGTTTTAATATATTTTAAACTCACATCTCTGATGCAGCTAATGTGAGATTACTGCATATCATCTTACGGTATATCATCTTAAACCTCTGGCGCTAAAAAGACACAATGAACAGCTACAAATGGCACTTAATACAGTCATAAATTCTAACCTTTCCATCTTCAGAACAAATGCCAACATGGTCTCCGCTCTCATCCAAACTGATTTGGTTTATTTTGACACAACTCTGAGAAGAATAAATAACAGTAAGCAGCAACATAAAAATATGTCATAGAACAAAAAAAACTCTTCAATATTTTAACATTTTAAACTAGACAGAGATTTAAGTACAGACTTACAATTTCGAACTTCTGTGTAACATTTCCTTGGATGTCCAACAGATAAACCTTGCCGAAGTGTGTACCAAGAGCCAGGAACTGAAAGAAACATGAGACACACAAGTTAAAAACAGAAGACAGCCTGCACAGGAGGGCTGGAGGAGGAATTAAAAAAATACTTTCACAGATAATAGCAGCAAGGCCTTAGTGTTTGTGTGTTTGAGAGTATGCCTTCAGCTGGACCCTTCGAGAGCAAAAAGTGTGAAATTGCCGGAGGACAGGAAAGCCTATTTATCAGAGCGGCCCAGTGTGAAATAGCATTTTTTGCCTGACATATCAAAACGCTTCAACATAATATATGCGCCACAGGTCACACATCTCTGCCCTGCACACTAATACTCTGTCTGTCAGGATAATGCAATTACCTCTCTCAGTTTAAATAATTGACAGTTTCCAAAAGGTAAAAAAAAATCCTACCAACACAACAGTTGTAGCTCATACATTAACCTGACTGAACACATTTTGGCTTTTCCAGTCTTTTTAAAATCAGTTTTAATGGCATGATATTTTTGCCATCTAGTGTTGGGCTTCGCCTCATGAAAGACTAAATTTGCCCCAAAATGGCCTTACCTTTAGGAGGCCTGTCACTTGGGAGGAGCTGAAAGTATAGTCGTAACATTGAGAGGAGCCAGCTGAGATGGCTCTCGCATCTGATTCAGTTAACTATAAAACACAACTGTAAAATATACCTCTTTGGAAAAACCGGTGACATGCAGGAAAGACTATGGCTTTAAAGCACGTTTAGTGTATAGAAAGTGCTTTATAAATACCATGAATTGTTATTATTTTATATATTACTATCTTACAACCAATAGTGATATTTAATCTAACTGAAAATCATATTTTTTTTCCTTAAAATTCTGTTTTAATATTAATACTTTTCTGCTAATAAAAAACAATGAACAAAAACAACATAACAGGACATAATAAAGAAAATTTTAGACTACAAATTCTAAGAATTTTTTTAGATTACACGATAGCGCTTCGAAGCTGCTGCTCTATTGAAGCTGGTGGAATAAATGATTTGGGGGTGCCTTTTTACAGCAAGAGTTGGGTTGTTCTGAAGAAGCAAACCTCAACCATTTCCAGACAACCGAAGAAACTGTGCCTTCTCTTGAGAGCAATTTCTTCATTTTGTCTACACACACAGTGGTGGTGTTAGTTGTATATACCATGAAAGAAGTACTGAATTTATCACACAATTTGAAACAATTTTTTAACATTGTCTTGACTAATAAATCTAATACGGATTTTTCATCGATGAATCACACAGCTCTACTACAGAAAGAATATTCTAGACAGAATTAGACTGCCATCTGATTTTTTTTTCAGTTGAGTGTCAGAAAACTAAAACTAATCAAATAATGTGATCCTTCAATCTAAAATGTCATCCGTACTTGTGAAAATTTTATTCTGAAAGCTGCAAACTAGATCCAGCTTTACAAAAGCACCTCCAAAACACTTTTCATAACACATGCTCAACAGAACACACAGAGAAGACATCCGTTCCTGAAACTGAGGTCACCCTGTGTCCCAAGCACACTGAGATACCATGCTTCACTGCAGTCAATAATGAAATGCTTATATTTATAGGCACAGTTGAGCATGTCCGACAAAAACCCCACAATCTCCCCAAATAAAATCAGCCCCCCCCAAAAATAAATAAAAGAGATTGGCCCCCCAGCCTCAGTGGCTCTTAAAGGATTTAACTAGATGGAATTTGTGAAATGAAATGCGGATTTCAGGCACTTATATTATGAGGAAACATTGGCCTGGTAGGTCACTGGCATGAGTGAGTGGGTTCTTGTCACATCAAATGCAGAAAAGTAAAAGAGGAGAAAACAATAGAGGCAGACACAGCAAAAAAAAGGCTAATACGGGGACTCTCATCGGAAATTTAGCTCTTCAATGTCTCCTTTTCTTGCAACATTGCCCTTTTTGAAGGATTGAAGAGGCGAAAGAGAAGGAGGATGTCCCAAGGGAAGAAAAAAAGGGGGAAGAACAAAAATCAATAGTGGTTAATAAAACATCAGGTGAAGAGACATAACCAGGTATGACTATTCCTCCACAGCCTCTGTGCATGAGTGAACCGCATGCCACGACGATTAACCAGCCCACATAGAATGTGCACAAACAAACAAAATCAAGCCTGAGAAAAAGTCTACAAGAAGACAAAAACAAAAGCTGAAAGCTGAGGAAAGAATTGAATCAGCGAATGTTTGGTGGCCTGTGAGCATTTCCGATTAAGCATTTTCTGAAAAATAACTTAAAGATGACATGTTTATTCAAACTGATAAACATCTGATAAAACTCTCGTGTTCAAACTAAACAAGGCTTTTTGTGGATTTCTTCCTCTTTCGTTTGGCACAATGCATTAACTAAAGAAAAGGTATCTACGGACCTTGTCGTGAACAGTCATGCAGCTGGCAGCATCCTTCTGTAAAATCTCTGTCACACCGTTGGTCAGCCTCTCATACTTCAGCTTAGGCTCCTCCTCCGTGTCCTCCTCCTAAACAAATACACAAACACACCATTCACACCTGAGTCATGACTATTCAATTTGGGGCCCTTTCAGACTGGCCCTATATTCCAGTTCCCAAAACGCTTGGCTCCGGTAGCGGTTTATTGCTGCGTGTGTGAAAGCAATCCCTTCGTTTCCTAAGAACCGTTACCAGAAAAGCGGGAATGGGAATGATTCCAGCTGTCTAGTGAAGAGATGGGCAGAAATGTGGCTCAAAAAAGGAAGTTGTCTGCACTGGACATTGACAATAACAGACTCTTTCGTTCATTATCCACAGTCATAAGGAGGGGAAATATACACCGGACCACAACGGCTTCTTTATAAATTTTAACAACAGATTCATAAGTGCTTACAAGCAACTGAAATATTTATGTTTTGCACATGTTTATTCCAAAAAGGAGCCGTCAATCAGAAGATTCTTAATACATTCACAATGTAATAAAAACTCTCTCTTGTTGTGGATGTTCAAAATTCAGAATTGGAAACTTTACAACACACACGTGAGACGTTATTTTACCAATAACTGAAATATGGAAGTTATAACATGTATCAAAAATTTTACTCTAGAAATAAAATATGAAACAAAGAACGATATATACATAATAACAAGCAAAAAGTTTACAGTATTTAATGTTATCAAGAATTTCAATTATTTGCAAATTTTCTCAAAAGTTATTATTAAAAAAACTAAAGCCATTTTTTTCTCAATGGTTATTGGATTTTAGTCATTAAAGAGATCATATTTAAAAAAAATTATAATCAACAGTAATTTGGAGCAACACTTCATAAATTAATTTCTTTCTTTTTTTAATTTGAACAGTTTTAATCAAAACCTTGTCTCTTCATGACCTGTAAGGGTTTCAAAAGAATCAATCAATGCGCCTTGATGCATTTTCATTATTGGCAATATGTGTTTACAGAGAGCAATTATTGTCTAAGTGCAACAGAATCAGGTTCCCTGCAACACAAGGCAATAATTCAACCTACTTTTAACATAGTATCTCTTCAATGGGAAGCATTGCACTGGCGTGCTTTGTTAAATCACAGAATGTTAAAATTTGGCAATAAACAAGTGAAAAACATACCAATGTCTTTAATGGCATTTAGTCTTTCTGCCCAAACTCTCCGGCCCTACTCATTAATTTTATTAGATATCTACAGTTTTTGGCAAAAGTTATAGTACATCTATAAAAATAGTAATACAGAAGAAAATGTCTTTGTCTAAAGAAAGACTGGAAATAACGCATAGTCATGATTTTTTTGGATGTTTGTTTTTTGAAAGTTATGCTTGTGTGTGAGGCTGAAGTTGATATGTCACTTATAGTCACTCTGTATAGTTTACAGAGAATTGTGTAATGAAAATATTCTTTGTGTTCCTGTAACTTTAATAATGTTCATTCTGATTAGCGACAACTTTACTTGTAAAAAATACAAAATAATATAAAGAAAGAGATTGAGATGAAGAGTGAAAAATTACAGAATAATGTACACAGATGTATAATGAATAATGTACAAATATGTCTCTGAGTGCCTTCCAGCTTAGATGCGACTGGAAGACACTCTTCTCCAGTAACATGAACCTGCAAGCTGTTGAGTGTGATAATATAAAATCTGATAAAGGAAAAAATGTAATCGGAATTACAAACAAAACTAAATGCGTTAAATGTGAAAAACCATATAATAACGTACCATATTTTGAAAAAAACTTTATGGATAATAAATCTGAGTTGTTCTTTCCAGTGGTGGAAATAATCAACTGGGTCAGAACACATTGAAGCCAAGGTGGTGCATCATGACATTTAACCAAACGTTTTTCTCTCCATCATCATTGTCCATATCTTGTTGTGTTCCGCTTTCTAACGGCTGAGTATTTGTCACGGTCCTAAAGCCATTACAGACAGGACCCAAGATATAGAGAGGCTGCAAAAATACTGAATGTTGTGGAGAGGGGTGGATAATATCTCCTGTTTCATGTCCCATAATTTCTCCTTCTTGTTAGTGTTTGCAATCGCCGCAGCGATGTGGTGGATGAGTATAGTGCCTCATTCCCTGCCACTCCTAATTGGTGCCCTAGGGAGCAGGGGATGAAGAGAAGTCTGTCTTTAATTGCCCCTTTTCTATAGTGGTGTGGCCATCCACAATCTCCTCTTCCGCTCATCCCTCATTCTGTCTATCCTTCTATAGTTACAAACTTTATAGATGCTATACTGAAGAACCAGCTTCTAATCTTGCATTTCCTCATTCCATGAGCATCTTTTCTTCATCAGAACTATATAACTTCTGTGTCCCGAGTGAATTTTACTCTTTTGCATCTGTAAAACTTTTGCGATTAGGAATGTTTTTTATTAATATGTATATTCTTATAGAAAATAATATTATTTTTTTAACAGATTTCTCAAAAACAACACTTTGGTAGATGATAAACGATTCAGCGAGAACTTTTGTCTGTGTTTTGAAAAAAAGACCAAATATCCTGTGTTGAGAGGGATGAGTTCATCAGAGAGCATATTCGCACTCAGACGTTGATGCTAAAATCAGAACGTGTTGGCGGGAGATAGACCAGGGGACAAAGACAGAGCTCTCCTATTATGAAGAAAGCAAACGGCAGCTTACAGCCAATCCGAGAGAAAATCCAATCATGCTTTCTGAGGTATCCGGGTGCATGGAGAAGACAGTTTGTGGACAGGAGATTGAAGAGATTGCTACATGGACTGAGATTTCATTTACACGGAGGGTAAAGCTGTTGTTTCCTTCTTTCTGTTTTCATTTTTACACTGAAGACCAGTATGTCTACTTGACATTTCATCTGCTGCATCACTTATAGACAACTATTTTAAAAGCCCTCTTTTGATGCTCCAATAACAAAAGTGACGCATTTGTTCCACAAAAAGGAACAAAGCAACTTAATCTTTAACATAGAAAATGCAATGCTGTGTCATTAATATATATTTACTATGAGTTAACAATTGTTTCAGCTACACTTTAGAGTACACACATTAAGTGTTTTTACATATTTTAGTTTTGTTTTGTTTTAGAAAGTTAACTTGTGAAATTAACTCTATATATCAGCTCTATATATCAGCAAAACCTAACGACCCTTTAAAGCTAAATAAGATCTCAGAATGTATCGCTGATATCAATGATTGGATGAATGAAAATTTTCTTATGCTAAATCCAGATAAAACAGAAATATTACTTATTGGCTCTAAAAAGCAATTACAGAATCTCTCTGCTTTACATATGGAACTGGGGGAACACACTGTTAATTTTTCCACTACAGTTAAAAATCTTGGCGTTATTATAGATAGTGAACTGACGTTTAAGAATCATATTTCTTATGTTACTAAGACTGCTTTCTTTCACCTCAGGAATATTGCTAAAGTGCGGAACATGCGGTCTATCGTAGATTCAGAAAAACTAGTGCATGCTTTCATGACCTCCAGAATGGATTATTGTAATGCTCTGTTAGCCGGCTGTCCAGCCACCGCGCTACAAAAATTACAGTTAGTCCAGAACGCAGCAGCTAGAGTTCTCACAAGAACAAAGAAATATGATCACATTACACCAGTTTTGTGCTCTCTTCATTGGCTTCCTGTACAATATCGCAATGACTACAAGATTTTGCTCCTTGCCTTTAAGGCACTGAATGGCTTGGCCCCGGCCTACCTGAGCAGTCTCCTATCACGATATATTCCAGCTCGCTCTCTCCGATCAAAAGAAGCAGGACTATTGATTGTACCAAAGGTTAGTAAATCCACAAGAGGTGGAAGAGCGTTCTCATATAGAGCCCCGAAGCTCTGGAATAAACTACCGGATGTTGTCCGCAGCTCAACTACGCTCACAGATTTCAAAACTAAATTAAAAACATATCTGTTTAAACTGGCATTCCAATAATTATCTCTTGGTATTTGTCTAAACAGATATGGTGCCTAGGCGCCATATACATACAAACTGTTTGGGGGAGCAGTGTGGTTCGGTGTTCCTCTCTAACCTATCCTCATTATTTATCTCTCATCCTGCAGCTGGTGCTGATCACTTGTTTGTTGTCTATGTTACAGTTTACTAACCGTTTTCTCCATTTCTTAGTTCCTGTTTTGTCTTTGTTTGTTTTTTTGTTTTTCAGGTCCTGTCCGGCAGACCGTTCATCGATGGATTTTTGGTTTGTATGTTCTTTGTGCTGGGGAGGTGATTGGCGCCTGCCTCGGTCAGCGGGAGTCCCCTCTTAGAGGGGGCTCCTGTCTGCTCTGCCTGATCCTCATGGGGACTTTGTGAAGCTGCTTTGAAAGCAATTGCTAAAGAAGCGCTATATAAAAACTGATTGATTGATTGATTGATTGAAATAAACACACTGCAGAAGCTATACTCTACATGCATTATCTATTAAAATATATTTTTGACATTTTCTGATGACACAGAATAGGACGCTTTCTTAATTTTTAAATCATTTGTTTGTTCATTGCGTGATTGATGCCTGTATTTCTGAGCCATCACATTAGGATTTGTGTGATCACAATGTGATCTGAGCCATCACATTGGATGAACACGGAGACTAATCCTCTCATTGAGACTACAACAGGATACATATTTTAAATGCTGATTAGAAGGACTGGGTATATTTAACAACAATTAAGGTGCTATATGACTCCAGGGTCCAAAGTTGACTATGAAATCCCATAACAAACAAACCCTTAGATCAGTGGTGTCAAACTCATACCTGGAGGGCCGCAGCCGCTGCTGGTTTTTGTTCCAACCATATCTCAAGAGACTCGAGTAGCATTAATCACTCCAAGAGGAGCTTATTAAAAGAATCAGGTGTGTTCAGTTAAGGTTAGATCAAAAATATGCAGGGCTGCGGCCCTCCAGGAATTGAGTTTGACACCTGAGCCTTAGATCAATATTACCTCTGTGATATTTTGATAGAACTTACTGATTGGCTACAGGCTTATTGTGGTACCCATCGCAAGTCAATGTATCAGCAACCCGAACCCGACCGACATTTTCAACTAACCTGCCCACAACTCGGACCACAAATAAAAATAAGGAAAATATTGTACCCAACCCACTTTCTGACCCACATTTTTTTCAAATGGTACACTCGCTGATGTGGTGTGCTCAGAGGTGCAGCAGCGAAAGCAGGCAGTTCTTGAAGGGACCCATCATTTTCCATTTTAGCTGTCTAGATGCATAATACTATTGACAAATGTAATATTTATGTTTCGACCCGGTTTGAAGAATTCATCAGCAGGTCAACTGAGAGAAGGTCCACTAGAAGAAGACTGATGAGACATGAGAGAACACACGTGAACTTGCCTTTCTTTGTGGTGGCTGTAGTCTCACACAGGTTGATGTCGGAGCTATTTCTGAATAAAACTTAATTTTACTTAGCTAACGTTTGTTGACGTCGTGTCTATGAGAGCATCAGGGGAAGCTTGCACTACTAGCATGTGCGATCAGGAGTTGAAAAATGAACCCTTTCCTGAATAAAGCACTTATCAAAATGTTATTTGAAGTGGGTAGTTACATAGTCGAGTTCGATTGCAGTGTAATAAAGTGTAGGCCTATGTATTTCATAGAAAATTGTGTCTAGTACTATATAAATTACGTTAAATAAATATGTTTAATTGGCATCTTTATTTCAAGCAACCAAACTGACCACACCCAAACTGCAGGCACCTGCTCAATTTGGGTCAACCTGTGCATCACCGGTCCCCAGTCGGTCCGACAGACCACTCCTAATCTTTTTTTTTATACCATACACCCCAATGTTGAGAATAAACTGATTCCTAAAAATAAAGGATAAATAAAACAAGATTATTTCCAATGTTCTTTCACAGATCAGAACTAAAACTAAATTGTGTTGTTTTTAGTATACATGTCCACTTTTGTGCAAGCGTATTTTTTATAGCAATAGGTGGCATTTATAGGGCAGGTGGCATTTCTGTGTGGAGTTTGCATGTTCTCCCCGTGATCACGTGGGTTTTCTCCGGGTGCTCCGGTTTCCCCACAAGTCCAAAGACATGCAGTATAAGTGAATTGAGTAAGAACAATTGCCCATAATGTTAAAGAGTGAATGTGTGTGTGAATGTTTCCCAGCGATGGGTTGCGGCTGGAAGGGCAACTGCCCCGTAAAACATACGCCAGAGAGTTGGCGGTTCATTCAGCTGTGGCGACCCCGAAAGGGAAGAAAGCCGACATGAAGATGAATGAATGAATGAATTTACCTCTGAATCATCTGTGGACTCTTCACATTTTCCTCCCTGAAAAGAAAAAGAAGATACCCAAAAGATGTTACAACAGAGGTCAAGAATGTGAGAATATGAATTACTACTCAACATTTAAAAGTAGTTTGTAAGTTTATGGCCAAAACTGGGATTGCAACAAGGTTGCCAAGTAAACATTATGTTATGTGAAAATGGCAAGCAACACCACAAACACAGCAAGGTTTAAGTCTATTAATCATGATTATGCTTGATCTGTTAAAGTTTGAAAAAAAAAGTTTGTATAGCAAAAAAAAACCCTTTAAGTTAAGCATTTGAGAATTTATTTTGAGCTTGCATAATGTTAATCAATATAACAGAAAAGTTGTGTTTAAGCCAAAGTAATTAGCTGTAATGTTATCTTACCTGCTCAGGAGAAATGTGCCTATTAACGCGACTTCCATATTTTACTCCACTATTAGATATGTTCATCTTTCAAAAAATTAGTCAACCAATCAATCAATCAATATGATTTTATATAGCACCTTTTTACCAGTTGCTTTCAAAGCAGCTTCATACAGTCCTAGTGTGGATCAGATTGGGTAAATAGGAATTCCCTCTGTCAGGTCCCTGGGAGCCTCGCTGTCTGAGGCAGTTATGTCTGAAGTTACAGTTATCTGAAGTGCGTCTTCGACATAAATACAAAAGGTTCACAACAACCTGTGATCTGGCAATAAGATTTGTGCATAAAGGTCCCATATTATGGCCCTTTTAAATTATTCACAATAAAATGTTTTAACCCTTTTAGACTATCACTGTACCCTTATTAACCTTCGAAGGCATGTACTTATTGTAAAGAATGCCTTTGAATCATCTTGAATATTTGTGCTTCGCCAAACAAGTTGTATATCTCACGTTCCTCCCACTGCTCTGATTCACTACGTCCCTTACTAGGTTTTGCTTGTTGACATGCAGAAAATCCACCTCTTTCTGACAAATGTATTTATCTTTTAGTAAGAAAAAAAAAACAATGAGGGTCAGGGACATCA
The DNA here is from genome assembly GCA_900490495.1 of Danionella dracula. Lineage (NCBI taxonomy): Eukaryota > Metazoa > Chordata > Actinopteri > Cypriniformes > Danionidae > Danionella > Danionella dracula. The sequence goes on from UELW01000888.1 coordinate 270,099, forward strand.
GAAACACACCTTCTTTTCATTGTTTATCCAACATGGTTCTGCTACGGTTACACTTCCAAGTCAGCACGTTAATTCGTTGAGATGAGCTGCATTAGCGGTTTATCTGATTGCTTGGTGGACGTTGTTATGGCCAATGAGTGTGGCTACAGACATTGACCATTTATGAGCTCAGTAACATTAACTTCTTAATGTCTATTGCCAGATCAGTGTCATTTTCATTTCTTGCATACAGCACATTTAAACATTAAGTCATGTTAAGTGTTATTCAATTATTAAAAACAAAACTATTTTAAATCCCTTTAAATGCCACAACTAATACGCCATTCAAAAAAATGTGTTTTGAAAGAAGTAAAGTTACTCTCCACAAACTGACTTTAAAAACATACCTAGAAAAAAAGACATGACAAAATTACTGCCTAAATTCTGGGATAACTTAACGATTATAACAGCAAGCATCACAGATCCAGCTATATGTTTATGGGAAAGCTTTCAGAATGAAATCAACTATCACGCACGCAGGACACCAATCAAACGTAACACAAAAAGAGCTGAATTCTCTTAAGATTTAACGTTTCACTGATGAAAGCTACCTGCGCATCCACTTCCGCCATGACACCCGCTCCAGAAGAGGAATAACCCAATACGAATAACGAACCGCTTTTACGTCACACCATCAAACGGTGTTTTTAAAGTATACGCTTGATATCAATATTTACATATACGACAGGCTTCTTCGCATACTACTTTAGAGCGGCTAATGTGAGTCAGCTGACAAACGTGTTGCTGCCAAACACAGTGTCACGTGGCAAAAAGGAAACTGCCCTTATACCAGAGCATCGTGGGATGTGTAGTTTTAAACACGTGTGAAGGATGTAAAGCATGCATAAGCAAATGTATGTGTTTCTGAGGTTGATGCCATTTTTAATTGAGTGTGTTAATGTGTTTACATTTTAGAATGAAAGTTTTTGTGCTGTTTCCTCTTGTTAAATTACTCTCGTTCAACAAATATTCAATATGCAGCTGTCTCTACCACACTCTCTGTGTCTCTACCACGTTATCTATAAGAACTCGTTAAGAAATTATAATCGATGAAGGCTTATTTTTATGTTAATATTATTATTAATATTTTTTTCCCTTAGACAACTTAAATGAATGATTGGGTGTCTAAAAATATTTAAACATGTCATGTTTATTAAAGTTTTGCATAGCCATTGCAAAAAACTTTTGCTGGAGAATAATAATAATAATAACAATAATAATGACAATAATAAGAATAAGAATAATATCTGAAAATGCAGTTAGTCAAGACTTATCATTATATAATACAATGGTTCGAAAATGCTTCATATTAACTTTTTTCCTCCATGAATTGCCCTTTGTGAAGGCTGCCCGTTCACATAACACACAAGGAAGTCAAACTCTGGCGATAAAGTAAACAACCTTCCTTTGTCTTATGTGTGATGTGTTTTGGCTAGCTAACAGTTAGCATTGTTGGCATGCCACATTGTGATATCAATCAAAGCAAAGATAGTGGTTCCACAGCAGCGTATGTATGTATGGAGTTGTACCTATATGAGGAGGTAAACAAAACCTTTGTTTGCATCTATGCTGCGATAATAAGTATTTCATTTTTCATTGCATGGCTATGTCTGCCCCCTTCTCGGATTCCTGAGATGGGTTAGTATGGTTTAAAGCAGGACGGCTATTTGCTAATGCATAATAAGTATAATTTCTGTTGAGTCTTCATTCTGGATAACATGTCACTAGTCTAAAGCAAGCTAATTGGTTGGAGTAAACAGAATTCTTTCGAAAGTTTAGATTTTTCCGCTTCTGATTCTCTGCTTTTCCCCACTACTTCAACACGCTACCTCATCTGCTTTCTCCTGCACTGCAAGATACTTTGGTTAACGCTGTAGGAAATTATTATCCATGTCAATATTCTGCTTTTCCCACATACTTGTTTCTGTAATTGACTTAACATGTAAAAAATCTGCCATTCCTGCTTCTCTGTTTGTTGGATACACAGCTTTATGGAGAACAAAATGCATCTGTCAATTGTGCTCTAACAACATTTGACAAGATACACTTAAAAATAAGTTATTTTTTCAGGGCATGTAATTCAGAAGCTTGTTCAATCATAAACTGGTTAAGATATTTCACTGTGATTTAAACATGTTTCTTGTCTATTTCAATCCAAAGCAATGGTTTATTCTAATTAGAAAACATCTTTTTCACTGGCTGTTGAGGAGGATAATTGTGCACTGGTTTGTTAAAGTGGGTATTGGCTTAGCACTAATTCAGTGAGTTAAAGACATATATCCATTCAAGACAAATATTTATTTCTTCACACCATCCAACACCAAGATCTAGAACCAGGGTATCGCTCCTGTAGGAGAGTAACTCTGGTTCATATACCACTTCTAATGGTAAGAGATCTTGATCCAGGGTATCGCTCTTACAGGAAAGCTGTCCTGACTCATATGACCTTTTGTGAAGGTAAAAGATCAACAACCGGGAAATCACTCCTGAAGGAAAGCAGCCCTGATTCCTATGACCACTTGTGAAGGTCTGAGATCTAGAAAAAGGGAATTAGTCCTGCAGAAAAGCAGCCCTGATTCATATACCACTTGTCAATGTAAGAGATCTAGAACCACTGGAGAATCACAGTCAAAATGGATTTAAGCTTACCTGATTGTTCTGTGACTGCCTTATTATTAGTTTGGTAGTCGTTTGCTTAGTATCTTTTGACTAGGGATATCCTGATCAGTTTTTTTAGCCCTTGAGTCAGTCGTTTGATTTTGAGCATCTGCTGATACAGAGTCCTGATTCTAATACAAAAAATAAAAAGTGAAGAAACAGATGTGATTTATTTAAATAACTTTTTAAAAATATTCAAAAACTCCTAGTGAACTTTTTAAGGATAATTTATTTTTATGTTTAGCTCTAATTTTACTCCATTAATTTTCTTATGGAGAAGAATTACAGAGGTAGAGTAGTAATTTCATGAGAATGAGAAAATTACAGATGAAACGTGTTGTGTTTGAAGCAAATGCATCTTTAGCACAAGAAAAAAAAAAACATGTGAATCGTAATAATGTAGATAAACAATTCTGTGTGTATTATTTTCTTAAATTAGTTGTTTTTGCGTGTGGATGTGGATTATTGCTAGCAGATCTCCTTGCAGGCATCTGTGGTTGTTTGAACAGAAGAAGCTTGTGTTTGGCTAAGGTGATGTCAAACGCGCATTTTCATGCCAATCGCGGTCTTCATTATCCTACAAAATATGTCTTTGTCTTAATAAAATATATGTGTGTGAGAAATTGTGAAATGTGCGCAAATGGGAAAATGAGTGAGACTCCCTGTAATGATTTAATACGAGATATTTATGGGAAAATAAGAATAAAGGACAATGGTGGGCTAGGGATTCGTCGTGCTCCATAAGCACAAAAAACCAAGGGTTCTCTAAAAAGGCGAATGGCAGGTCAGTCATTGCTGTCGTTTATGCTATCCTAGCTGTAATATCCTGCATCTTCGCACTGTCGCTGAGTCTTTTTTTTCTTCAAACTCCTGCAGCGTGAGCTTTGCTTTAACCAATAGCACCTCTGCAACAGTGATGACATGCCGAACGTGTTGCTGATTTTGTATTGTAGTTTTCGAAAATTCTCTCTCTCTCTCTCTCTATATATATATATATATATATACATATATATATATAGTTAAGGAAATACTATAGTTAATAATAACTACCATAGTTTAAAAAACATCTTGAAAGAGTCAGCTTTAAGAGATTAAGCATTTCTATTAAAACAGTTTTATCTGTAAGAGAAAAAAAATTAAGCAATGTACGTTATTCGACTACTTATTCAAATGCTTTTTAATAATCTCTATCAATTACCTTATACCATTTCTTCTATCAATAAAAAAACATGCATAAAAAATAACTAGCAAATTACCAATACACATTTATAATCATACAACAATAACTAAACATTTCTGAATCACCCTCTCTTTTCTCAGACCACCCACAGAAAGTCAAACGTTCGACAGCAAGCTAAATTTCTTATCCAGTAAAAACGTGTGATGTATTAGTGAGCTCTATACTCGATCCTTTCTCAATACTGCAGACAGTCCAACCTTCGGATTCTATTCTGAGGTTATATGAGGCCAAACAACTTTTTGCTGCTTTTGATTTTAGCTAGGCGTAAAAGACCTAACATACCTTTAACTGTCTCTAGTCTATTTACTGCATGCTCTGTTTTTAATTTGTACAATTTTCAAAAACATTCAGAACGCAAAATAAGAACATGCAAAAATAAAAATCTCAGCGTCTTTAATCTCAGAGTTCCTTCAAAACTGATTCTTGGAAAAAGAATATTCCTCATATCGATTCTCTTGGAAAGGTAATCCACGGTATATTCCTTTTTTGGTAAACGAGATGATTTTGCCCTTTAGAACAAATTTGTGATGCATTCACAAAAGACAAGGCAGGCATGTGAAGATCCGCTGGATTAAGATGAATGATGATTTGAACTCTCGTTTTTTATATAACAAACCAGTATCCCTTAACTCCCCACAGGTTTAAATGCCATGATACCAAATTATCTGCTTTAATCATCTCGTTCTATAGCGATAGAATTAATAAGTGTAAAATGTACACTTATTTTATAAAAATTTAACTGTAGAATTTTTCTTTTTTATATTTGAAACATTTTACTCATTTGATAATGATACTGCAACAGTCAATAAATATCAAATAATTACTAAATTATTTAAATTTAATAATTTCCTAATTATTTCAAATGATAACAATTAACCCATGATTTACTCACTCTCCCTTGTGCTGTAAAATATCAAATGTCATATTGCTCTTAAGGATTGCATTTCTAATGTTTACATTTCAGTACTCGATAAGCTCTAATGCCATTTCAGAATGAATAGCTAAGAGTAGCATTCTATAAATCAACTCGGTAATGTATTTAATTCCACAGTTAAAATTTAAAGACCACACCACATTCGCCATCAATGAATCTATGAATCGATAGAACATAACCATTACCCATATCTATGTAACTCTTTTATTCATAAATTAATGGTTAGACTTTTTTGATTTTCCCAGTCGATAATAACACATCACCAATCACCCTCTCCATCGCTGAATAAGATGATATTTGCTTCTCTCGCCATACTGCTGCTGGAGCTTTATCTAATAATGAAAGTAGATAATATAAGTGAACAATTATTCAATTTTCTTTCAAATATTTTACATTTTCTCCTAATACTTTCTCTACAGAAAATACCAAATTACTCATTTCATTTTTTTCACCAATAAATTTCCCTTCAATTTATTATTAAGATAATGGAGGGACTGACTGGACCACATGGTTCAAGTGAATCTGATGCCTCTGACCCTTCACACATCAGAACATTTCAGCATTCTCCTCTTTGCCCTCTGCCAGAATGAATTTGATGAAGCTTCCTGAACATCCTCTTTGTTGAAAGAAAAGAAAACTGCTCTCAGTAGATTTCTCCACAAAAACCGGTTTACAAGATTATAAAAAAAATAAATTAAAATCGAGTTCTGATCAGTACACTGGTACAGGATCCGCCTATGCTTATTACAGATTGGTCATTACAGGACTCAGCAAAAGTCAGCTTAGATGGTTAACCACAATGAGATAGTGCTTGTGCCATGATGTTTAAACCACCAGGTGCTTCTTTTCAGATGTCCTGAATGTTTGTTAAAGGTTTTTGATGTCTGTCACTTGGGGCATCAGCTTCTGTCTAGGCCAGCAGCTCATAGAAAATCAGCAGAAAAACTACACCTTTTGATTGACATTGATTATCACATTGATTTCACATCTAGAATGATGTGAAAGACAGAACAGGAGCTTGTTAAAGACATATCACTGGGATCTGAACAAAACAAAAAACAGACAAAATTCCTGTAATTGTTCCTTACACCCAACCCTAGGAAAAAAGTAATAAATTAATCACTGTTTCACTGTCTGAAACGAAATGCATTGTACTGATGGGAATTTATGGCAGATCCTTGTACCAGTGGCGTATCCAGAGGGGTGGCCAGGGTTGCTGTGCTAAAATTTCATTGGACAGCTCAAGTGCCACTCTTGAATTCACAACCTAATCGGCTATTTTGAAAATGTAAAAAAAAAAAAATTAAAATCAAAACATTTACGTTCACTGAGAACGCATGATGCTTACGGTCAAGAGCTTAGTGATAACTAATATCCTGTTATGAGATACGGGTCTTGGCGGCAATATATATCTAGAATATGCTCTTTGATTGAAAGCTTGATGGAAAGTCAGCCAAACTAAAGTTGCACAAAAATGAACAGTTGCTGTCATGCGCCTTGCTCCCTCATCGTGACAGTCCCTGCATGCTGGGGACAAAGGACAGACCATAATCGACAAAGTGTAAGAAAGCACTTCTCCTTTTTATAAGTCATAAAATTGAAAACACAACAAATACTTTTACCCGCTCTAAGTATGAACACCAACTCAAAGAAACAGATAAAAACATTATAATCATGCAATTAATGTGCTGTGATGACATCACCACAAGTCTCCTCCAATAGGAAGGGTGCAGGGTTGCCACAGGTTGTAGCATACTTATTTAACCTACCTTTGTCTTTCAATCTAATATTTTAGGGCCACGGCAGACTGTCTGCATGACCGAAAGTAAATTTGACACCAAATTGCTATAAATTGTTCTTAAACAGTTGTCTTGCTGACTACCAAACAATTGCTGTTGAGCTCCAAGTAGTCTGAATCAATTTCTCTACTTGATTTAACCTTCTCATTTAAGTAAATCTGTACAATCATTGTTTGATTTAAACAATGATATCAAGCATTTGTATACTTTGGTGAGACAGACTTGTGAGACAGAAGTTTTTTTATGGGTCTGTGGTATTTCAATCAAAACGTCTAAAATCTATATTTGGATCTATATTTTCTGTATTGTAAAGCGTCCAAAGTAGCTAAGAAAGTATCGTGTATTAATTTAATGTGCATATTCAATTTTACTGTATTAACAAATGCCTAAGCCTCTTGGTACTGGCCATCCCAAGAATTTTCTTGGCCACTCTATGACCATCACAATTTATAATTTCTAGAATTGCCACTGCCTTGTACCTAGAGGAGCAGGACAAAATTTGATACATGAACAAAGAATATTAGTGTAGATACACACACATACATATATTTGAGGAAATGACTTTAACAGAAAATGTTTAACAAGGTAAAATTTATCATTTAAAATGCCATCACATTAAGTTAATTAGCCCTAAAAAGGATCTACAGTATTTTCAATTAAAGGTTTATAGTAGATATTGCTCTCAACAAACAGGAAATAGAGGGCAACAAGGAACAAGTCATTACATGGGTTTTGTTTGAAATGATTCTGCTGCAAAAATAGCTGTCCAAAGGTCTCCTTCAGGTTTTGATTCTGACACATCAATTGAGACAGTGATTCAGTTTCTCCAGACCTTTGCCATGGTCAGAGAGGGTACATGAGGTGAGAAAAAGATCACAAGTGGACAAGTGCAAGCCTGCCTCTCTCATGCTGTCATATCTTGCTCTCTGCAAACCATTTCCCTACACTCTCTCTGTCTTAAAACCTTTTTCAACACAATTCCTAACTTAAACCCCCTCCTGCTCTCTATCGATCTTGGCATGCTGGTCCAGCCTGACATGAGCAGGAGGCGAGTGGGGAGCACTGGCCCTTCCTCTCACCCTCATCACCCTCATCACCCTCTCTCCCTCTTCCCCACCGAGACCTTTGAAGAAAACTCTGCTGAGGTTGCAATCAACAAATTTATCGAGATTTTTTATTGATGTATTTGTATCATTTACAGCAGTGTTTATGTTTCGATATAAAAAGTACATTTTGTTTAAATTTCTATTATAGCTTAGCTTAAGTAAATTAATTTGTACATTTTACAGTTACAAAAACTCCTCGAAACAGGAAAGTTCTTGAAATTTTTAAATAATACATATTCTGCTCTTTTTTCCAAGCTGTAAAATTAACATCATGCCTATCCTGAACATGTGTAAAGTTTCAATTCAAAATACACGTCAGATCTTTTACTACAGTGTTAAAAGTAAGATTTTGGGGGCCAAGTCCAACAGGTGCTTTTTTAACATGATGAGTTCATCCCTTGAACAACCCCACAGTGAATTGTTTATCTTCAGAGTGGTTACTTAATTATTCATGAGGCCCAGCAGTCTAGGGTCATCACTGTTGAACTGAAATATAAAAAAACGCATAAATTCTATGTTTGCTGTCTTTAATTTATCTAGCATGTTAACCATTCTTTCATTTGTTTTCTTTTCGGCTTAGTCCCTTTATTAATCTGAGGTTACTTTTCCAGCATGTGTTCTACACAGCAGATGCCCTTTCCCAGTGACGCATCCTTTCACTGGGAAACATCCACACACACTCATTCGCACTCATACACTATAGCCAATTTAGCTTACACAATTTAGCTTACCCAATTCATCAGTACCACATGTCTTTGGATTGTGGGGGAAATCGGAGGAGAACACAAAAACATGGAGAACATGCAGACTCCACACAGAAATGTCAAGTGACCCAGCCAAGGCTCGGACCTTCTTGCTATGAGGTAATTGTGCTTCCCAATGCCCCCATGATAAGTATATTGAGCAAACATTATTTGTTTTTAGTTTTAGATTTTTACACCGACGTGTACTGGCCCTGGCACTTCAAAAAAGTAACCAAACTGGTATATTTTTCTTTCTTTTCTGAAAGGTTTCAAGCTAAAATATTGAAATATCAATAAAATTTTGCATGAGGGTGGGAGAGGAAAAACAAGTAAAAAAGTTAAAGTCAAATGAAAGAAGAAGAAGAAAAAAGCTAATTAAAATAGTGATAAAATAACATAAACAGTCTTGTTTTGAACAGCTGGGGAAAAAAAAAGGAAATCAAAATGGGAAACTTAATTTCTTGCAGTCATAGTGGTAGGCTGGCCCAGCACCATTCACAAAGCCCCGTTTTACTAAGTATAAACAAAGAAATTGTGAAATTTAAATATGAAAGATCACATAACTGTTATTTGTCATCTGCTTCCCCTTTGTAGAGTGTGTGTGTGATGTGGCCAATGAGCGTATGCGCTATATGGCTTTTTCCAAGTGTGTGGAAAATCTGGGGCAGGGCTCTTATATTTGTCATCGACATATCTCTTTATCGTAACGAGGTTATGTAAGCAACCATAATGATCCTGGTTTATCTATTTATTTCTAAGTGTGTTAAAGTTTTTCAAATCATCAGCGTTTTGAGAGTTTTTCTTTAACTTCCAAGGGCATTGGGTTTTCCTTCACAAACTTGATGAATTAACTTCTCTTACTCAATAATTTTCACATGATTAATGTTTACAATTATTCCCAACGACCTTCCCAAAGTTGATAAAGAAATTTCTTTGACATTTCTTGACCGAAAGTGTATCTTTTCCTATAACTTTTCCCACAATATTTTACAAACATACCTCTTTATTAGGTCTCTTGTACCAAGAGGTCTCTTGTACCAATTTTCCTTGAAAGAAGGATAATATGTTACATGATTCTCATTTAATGTGGGGAACTGGGCCTGAATAACATAATTATCTCCCAGCGGAGAAAGACAATGAGTCATTTCACTTACCGAACTATTACCCTTTAATTAGAATGCACCTCTGTATCAGAGCAAGCTCATTGCCCTCGCTGGCAATTAGTGTTTATTACACAGTTAATGACCATGACATGTTCGACTCTGAGAGGTGGTAAATTTAGAGCAGTCAGCTGTACTCTGTGGCTTGTAGCAAAATGTTTGGGAATAGCCAATGTGTCCTGAATTAATTATCTAACTGGACTAACAGAATGGAAGGGGGAGTTCCTTTCCCAAACAAAAACAGCATTAAATGACCCTTCTTCTTAGATGTATATGAGAGGAATCACACTTAAAAAGCTAATTTAAGGTCTCTACAAATCTAAGCACCTCCTGCATGTATAGGCTGCTTGGATGTTATGCCTGCGTAACCATTACATTTGACATTTTTTTCATGTAAATTGGCTGAAGAGCTTCTCTCCTTGATGCTGGAAGGTACATACATGGACAGAGAAATTCATGGAAACATGCTTATTAGTTCCCAATTTAAACAAAATCAGCATAAATTCACACAGAAAAAAAAAAGAGTTCTCTCTTCAAGCTGTTTAGACAGTAACAGTGCCATACTATGAAGAGTGTCACCATGCGAGAGGCTGTGTGTTATGTACTAGAGACAGCTCTTCTGTTTATTTGTGAAGTGCAGTCCTTGACACATTAGGGTTTGGAAGATTATTCTTGTTATTGCTGAGTAGATCAATCATCAAATCCGCATTTCCTCACTTCCTCTCTTTATTTGTCTGATTGCTGATATAAACGATTGGATGAATGATGATTTCCTTATGCTAAATTTGATAAAACAGACATTTTACTTGTTGGATCTAAAAAGTAACTGCATCGTCTCGGAGGACACACTGTACAATTTCAATTTAAAAATCTTGCTGTTATTGTAAATAGTGAACTGATGTTTAAGAACTATACTTTCTACATTACTAAAGCCACCTTCTTTCACCTTAGGTAAATTGCTTAAATATGGAACATGCTGTGTATTGCAAATGCATAAAAAATCACCTCCAGAATGGACTATGTAATTGTATTGGAGGGTTTAAATGACAATATGAAGGGTTTTGTTATGACTGTTTCTTTGTCTCATCAGCTCATTAAGCTTGTTTCCCTCTTCTCCTGCTGTTACCTGTCTGCGTCGCTCCCGCTAATTGATTACCAGCCGCGGCTGCTGTTACTAAGGGGTTTTAAGGACCTTGTCTGCCTTCTCTCTCCGTGAGTTATTAGTCTTCATTCTCAGCGTGCTAGCGGATCGTGCTCTCTTCCCTCGTGTCGTGTGTCGCCTCATCTACCGGTCTCTTCTCTGTCTGGATCTCAGTGTTCCTAACTCTGCCTAACCTACAGTGAGGATCTGCAGTGATTCGACCCAGACCGCCTCTGAGCGCCAGTCTTCCTTCAACAAGCCGGTGAGCTCACCTTTCTATCTTGAGGATCCGGAGCCTAGTTCGTTCCCTGCTTGCGGGAGCGGATCCTGAGTGACTTTTCCTTTCGTTCCCTCCGGAGAGGCGTACCTCTGTTCCAGTTTTTTCCCCCTTCAGAAGAAGCCTGAGTTTCCCTGTTCTATTGAACAGCAGTTTTGTTTCCCTCTTTAATAAAGACTTTAAGTTTATTCCCTTGCATTTGGGTCCTTCCTCAAACTGAAGGACCCAAAGGGAGTGTGCCCTCCTGGGTACCGATTAGAGCACCATGATTAGAAAGACTGATGAGTCAAAAGCTGGTATGTTAGAAACAAGGTGCTCAAGGTGAGATTAGAGATATGTGCACAGTCTGTAAAATAACAAAACACAATACATTTGAGTAAAATCTAAATACAAGGAATTATAAGTTAATTGTATTAAGCATGATAAACTTAATCTGGTAAACAGAAGTAATCCTTTCAATACAACTTAAAGGCGCAATTGAGGTGTTACTTAACAAATAGAAAACTATGTGATCAAACATAACTGACTGGTAGTTCAATCATTGAGAATACCTCTCAAATATTCACAGGCAACTCAAAGTCTTCCAGAACTTTCTAAGATCACAAACGAGTAAACTAAAGTACAGCAACTTAGCTCTGTTGCAGATCAAATTTGCTGGCTCACAACAAACTAAAATGTATAATAAAAGTCCTTTCACAAGCCATTGAAAAGTGCTCATCTCAAGAGCCTTTAGAATAGTAACGCTCTGTTAGCTGGTTGCCTAGCCACTGTTTACATAAATTACACTTTTTCCAGAACTCATGTTCTCACATGAACAAAGATGATCACGTTGCACCAGTTCGATCCGCTCTTCATTGGCTTACTGTAAAACATTACATAGACTGTAAGATACTTCCTTTAGCCTTTAAGGCCCTGATTGGCTTTGCTCTGAACTAACTGAGAAGTCTCCTAGCGCAATCTATGTTCGATCACAAGAAGCAGGACAACTTTTAGTATTAGTTAAAGGTAATTAGGATTAGTAAATCCACCAGAGGGAGAAGAGCATACTTATAAAGAGCTCTTGGAACAAGCTTCCAGATGGTGTCCGGAGCTCAGCTACACAGTTCACAACTAGATTAAATAAAAATCTAGCATTCGAATAGTTGGCTTTTGGTGTACGTACAAACCAGTAAGGTGTCTGAGCACTTTAAGCATATTGCTAAAATTGTTGAAAACAAAATCATGGTTCATTGTATGTATCTAACCATGAATTATCACTCATCCTGTATTTGTCACTCATCCTGCAGCCTATGCAAATCGTTATGGTTACTTTCGTAACCCCAACTACTATGGGAGCACTGGTAGCAGAGCTCAACTCTCTCCACACACTATGTAAAAGGCCAACCAGCAATCATGTTGATATTTACATCATTATGTAACTTCCGAGAAGCAGGACAAATGTGTCTTAACATTCCATGTTGCTGGAGCCATACTCACCCCCTAGGCAACCAGTCTTACTCACAACCTTACGGTTGTTGTCTGGGGACATACGTCTCCATTTCCAATTCGGGGAACGGTGGTTACGCAAGTTAAAGACTTAATTTTTGTTGGGCAATTAGTCATTATATAAACCTTCCTTTAACATACCAGAGAAGGTAGTGCATCAATCCCTGATTTCGAAAGGCAGATGCACAGAGGCCATACTTACCACTTCGAAGGTTGGGTTAGGACTTATGCTAATTTAATACACATACAGTTTCTTTGAGGTACTGACGGATAGTACACCTTGAGCCAAATGGAACAAGGTTGTCAGAGAGAAGATAGCATAGATGGAACTAGCCAGAGTGACAGTTTCGGGGAACTGCTTGGCCCTCCCATGACGGGTGTCAATAAGAGATGCAGCCGGTAGTCCCTCATTGAGGGCACACACGTGGACAATGGACTACTTCGCTTAATCTACTACGCATGTTAAGGCAATAGAAGCCAAGAAGCTGGGGAAAACTTGTGTCTACAGGGCAAGAATGGCACACATGTCACTGAGGAATGGCACAAGCAATGCTGGACACCACTTCGTACAGTTCAGTGGCTGAAGAGACGGATTCATTACTCAGGTTGTAGTACCTTGCAAATTGTTATGTACCTTTTGGCAGTTATAGTACCCCACGACTTAAGGTCCTCTCCAGCAACACCAAAGAGGCCATCTGAGACAACAGGTCCATTGAGGAAATGCTTACAATCTTGCGACAACATCTTGGCCTACGTCAACCAAAGATGCCGGCTCTGGACTATCAGCGTAGACATCATGTGGAATAGCAAGCTTGCCACAACCATTGTCGCCTTTACCACAAAGTTCATGGCAGCTCTTGGGTCCTCCGTAAGATCTGGGAAGCAACTCCTCTCCTGCATTTTCAGGGCCTTGACTTGGAACACCTGAAAGGCTGCTATGGCATGGAGGACAGCAGCAACTTGACCCGCAGCAGCATAAGCTCTTGAAGTAAGGTTAAAAAAAAGCTGGTGAGATGGAGACCTCAGCCATTCATGCTAGGCACTGGGGTTACCTGGGCATAAATGCCCCACCAGAGCCTGCTCTACCTGAGAATCGTGGAAAGAGGAGAGAGAGAGGGGTGGCTGGCCAACCTAGTAGTAAGAGGTGCTTTCCAAGTTCTGACCAGCCCCTGATGCACTTTCGATGAAGAACAGGATTGGGGCAGCTGATGGCATTATCCTGGCACGAGCCTACAAACCATGCATCCAGCCTGGAGATTTCAGGTCCAAGGGACAGAGAAACAGTGAACCCAATCACCCCGGCTGCCCGACGCCAGAGATACACCCTTGCTGAAACTTTCAAAATTATACCAGCCTCTTTTTACCGGACAGAACAGTGCAATCTACACAGTCAGAACCCTTGATTGCTGCTTCGAAATGTCTACACTCCAGATATTCAAGACATAAATTATGTTTGATGGAAAGCAATGAAAGACACCATTATCCGGGGCTTTTTTTTTACAGCTGGAGAACCATGTTGGTTCTTCAATTTTTTTCCCACATCAATAAAAAACAAGGGTATTGTGTGGGTTTATTTCACCATAACATTGGTTTAAAACGGGCTTTTAAAATAAATTAGTTATTTACTGGTCAGTTTTAATCAACACTTTCATCATACTAAATACTTTTACAATCCCTACCCTTATTACATTATCAAATAGGAATTAATATCAACATTAGGACATTTATGAAGCTGTATTGAAGCAACTGCTAAATGAGAGGGTGAGTGAATACAATTAAAATAGTGGAGATGACTGACACTGTATCAAACATTAAACAGTACCTTCCAAAAACAGTTATTAACTAACAATTTACTGTTGATTAATTCATAAAACAATGACTTTATAGCCAAATTTCATAGGCTCTCACATTTCCATGTCATCTGTTCATTGTGTCATTAAGGGAATTTTTTTCCATTTCTGTTTATATATATATATATATATATATATATATATATATATATATATATATATATATATATGTTGTTCAATGGTTTTCCTGCAGCTACCCTGGTAGTTAATAAGGAATTGGTTTGGTGGACACATGCTAAAACAAGCTGGATTATTTAAACGAACAAACTTTTCTACTGTCAATATGTCATAAAGAAATGAATTTATACAATTAAAATCTAAAAAGTAAAATCAAGCAATGTCCCACTCAAGACAGCAGGCCTCATGCTTACTAATGGTGTGTATGTGTTCATAACTCTCTCATAACTCTTTGTCCTCTTTACCTACCATGCAGAAGATGCTGGAAGTTCAAGGTATTAAACCTATCTATCAGTGTCAAACAAAAGACTGGCCCTGAGACCTACTCTGTCTCCCAGCCAGTAAAAATCCAGACAACGATGCAGTCGGTGATGGACCTAAGAAGCATGCTGATGAGGAGCTTTGAGAACATGCCTCACATGTGAGTAGCTGCATTTTCTCTTTTAACTCTCCACTTATTCTCACCAGTTTCTCTGTATTCTTTACTTGGTTTGTAAAACAGAGAACAGATTAGCTCTTGTATGTTTTGATGCACCGTTAGGTCAACTCTTAGATCGATGTAGCAAAAGAAAAAAAATGCCCAATCTTTTTCTCCTGAAGAATCAATGGCTCTTTATATTTGTCTGAGGGGTGCCGAACAGTGTCTGAAGCATTGGAGCTTTCCCAGCTCTTGTCTTTGATGCTACCGCACATTTTTTTTCACTGTTCTTTGATTCCAGTCAATGAAATAGATTCAAAGATGATGGCTTTACATGGGATCCTGATTGCACCCAAACATTTCGCAAAATAAATGGTTAAATATGAGCTTTTTACATTTTTTAAAGTGGTGAGCATACTAACATTAAAGTCCTTTAGAATGTGGTGACAATGACTTTCAGTAAACAGCTGTTTAAAGCCTGTTACTAAATATGATTTCTCCATTATTCAGCCTCTACAGCTGTGTAGAGTATCCACTAATCTGAGCTGCAGTATAAATACAACTTCTGTCTTATTTAAATAATTTCAATTGTTGTATAATAATCGCTGTACTACAGCCTAGGCAGCAAGGTGAGGCAGCACCGATGACACAATCCCTTGAAAACTGGGTGAAGTGCAAGGCTTCTGCTTACCAATGTAATGCTTTGTTAAATAGTAGATATAAATCACGAACACCATTAAAAACATTGTCATTAATCTGTTCTTTTAAATTACATTTTATATGAACATTGGTTATAAATACTTAAATGTATTTATTATTTGAACAAAATCCAAAATCAGTGTCAAATTACCATTTTCGGTCATGAATAGCCAAAATTAGAAATAGTTCTTCACGAACAGCACTCAAACACATTCTAAACCGGGATATGCTCATATTAATTTACATTTTAGATTAATTGTTGTTACATTTTTATTACATTTCCGACAATATTAATTTAATGTAAATTTAACAATGGTTCTCAAGTATAATCGAAGAGTTCTAAAATACTACACCTGATGTGTTTTAGCTCATGTTAGCTGAAAAAAACCCTACATAATTAATGTTTCATATGTAAATTTCCATTGTGAGATAACACAACTTTATAGATATAACAAGTAAGGATAAAATCTTCACCTTAAATTGCTCCTGGCTGGGATTGATCGAGGAGAGTAGCTGCAGCTCATGTTTCTATACTTCTATGTCTTCCACACAAGTTAATGAGATCGTCAAATATTTGTTTGTTAGTTATAGCATGATAATTAACTGTATGCATTCTACATTCTATTTGTGGTAGTAAAATAAATGATGCATTTTTTTGCCTGATGATAAAAATGAGAATGGAAACTGTGACGGTAGATGCTTAATGAAAGTATTGCTCAGCAAATGGCACAAGGGATCAGACGACTACTCAGTTATATTGTGGCCATTTTCAAAGCCTTTTTGTTGCCCCCATGGGACACTAGAGAAGCTGGCAGCTAGGGCCATTAGCAATTAGCATGGATATCTTATGAGAAGAAGGGTCAGAAATGACCCTTTGAGTAGGCAAAAAAAGAGCAGGAGGGAAGGAACTCGAGTGCTTTTTCTTGTTTCTTCTCCTATGTGGCCGACAAGGAGTAAAGCAATCCCACACACGCGCACACGCACGCACACACGCACACACACACACACACTTGAACGCTCCAGCCAAGTGCATGCACAACACACTCGGCTACATATGCTCTGTGCCCTGGGTGTCCCTGTTTCATTAGTGTAATTAACCGAGTGAAAAAGAGGCACATTTGATGATAATATAACTGAAGTTATATTTAGGCGATCTACTCTTTCATAAGAATGATATCTTTTTGAAAAATCCCTCAAGCCTACCATTGTGACATCAAAAGGTTTACTGGCTTCGCTTCAAAACCTGAATAATTTAAATATATTGAGATACATGTATTGATACATGTTGTTTAAATAGATATTTTTATTCTGGTGGACTTGGGTTTCTCACTCTGCTTATTTGTTCTAAGCACATCTATCGCAGGAAATTTATAAAACTCTGGACACATTTGTGAGTTTTTAAACACATTTTAAGTATATCCTCACCCATAGGTTTTTAACAGAAAACAGTGTCAGAGTTTGGGTAAACAAGCAACTTCCTCTTTGTTCGGTTGTCCGAAGGCCCCGTGTTGTATAGACTAGCTGTTTTTTTAAGAATCTTGTTTTTGATTTAGTATGATATAACTAGAAATGGTAAGGTAATTATTCACGACATTGATGCGAGTCAATTGGAAACGAGCTGGGATACCATTGTGGGTGAGTGAATTCTGGACAATCTCCTTAAAGTTTTTTGTGCTCATGAGAAACAGAAAGCCTAGTTATTAACTTTGATGTGAAACCAGTTAGCTGTCTCCTCTGACTTTCTGTATTGATGTTAATTCCAACTCTATAATGCCAGTGTATAACTTACTATCTTGTTTTAATCGTTATTTATATTATTTCACTAATAAAACGCACTGGAATTATATAATATAAATTAATCATAAACAAATCCAAGGTGCACCAAGCCTTTGTGATGCAGCAGTCTACTAAACTCAGCACTGCAGGCATCTATGAGAGTGAGCGATCCTGTCTGGTTATTGCTTATTTTTATATTAAAATTGATTCAAGTCTTTAATAACTCAAGGAAAAGTCTTTAGTTGTTTTTTTAAAACAGGTCAATTGAGGGGTCTAAAATTTATTCAACTTGGCATATATCTAATTTAGCATATATCTAACTTGGCATATATCAAGCTTAGCATATATCTCACTTAGTATATATCTATCTTAACACATCTAACTTCTATCTTGCTTAGCATATATCTAGTGTAGCATATTTAGTTTAGCAGGCAGTAAGCAGTTTGTAAATACACAAGTTTGGTGTCAGAATTCACAGCTACGTACAGGACTTCATAAAAGCACAGCTTTAGAATCACAAATGTAGAGGTTAAAAAATAAGTCCAAGCAAACATGTATTTGTTACTTTAATTATATAATTTAATTTAATTTGTGTAACGTACAGACATATAATTCCTAATCTCCATTTATTTATGGTATTTATTTATATTTATTAATATTTATATTTATTAATTGTATTTAATTTGTTGCTCTCTTTAGTTATTTGTGTATAATAAGCTTGTTTATATAGCTTAAAGTAATTATCCTTAATGTGGAAGAAAAAAATACATACAATTAACATATAATTAAGGATTATTTTGAACACTGGAGTTCATGATTAGTTAAACTGTGTTCATGCTTAAATAATTGAAATCATTATATATAGTTAAAAATATTTTTTTTTTGTTAAACTAACAGATATTTGCAAACCAGTTAACCCTTGATTAGTGGTGTGTTATTATCTATCTTCCCTTGGATAGGAATACGTTTGCCATTACTTAATGCTTAAATAATGTATTATAATGTAGACTTAATATAGATTATTACCCTATTTTCTAACCCCTATTGAAAAATAAACAAAAGGCTGTCATTATTTAAAACCATGGAATATTTTTGCAGGAAGACTGCTGTCTTTTGTTTACTTGTGTTGATTGATGGCTGAATATTCATGAAACATTTCTTTAAATAAAAATGTATAATAAATTTTAACTTACAACTGTGTAAGAATAAAACAATTTCATAACTGTATGTGGAAGGGGGGGGGGGGGTACTCCACTTAGTACCTATTTTCCTGTATGTATTTATTTTCTGTGGTTTGTAAGTGATTGTTTGAAACAATCGTAAACAATCCCACCTGAACACAAAGCTCTAAATCATGTTCTAAATTGTGAAACAATTCTGTTTATTGTACTACCTTTTTCTTTTTTATCTTCTCCAGTTGTATTGTGCCTTCACTTTCAGTAGCCTGCAGAGAAAAAGAGACTTTTCCTTCCCTCTGCCTCTCTCTCTCTCTCTCTCTCTCTCTCTCTCTGCGCACACACACACACGCACACACACGCGCGCACGCACACACGCACGCACGCACACGCACACACACACACACACACACACGCACACACACACACACACACACACACATGCACGCAGTCTTTCGGTCAACAGACTGTAAAGAATAAATAATAAAAAACTATTGATTATTTTGATGACTTCACAATTCAATTAGGTATTAATTTTGCCCTCCACTGGACCTATCAGACAGCTCAAAGGGGAAAGGCGGAGCGGGAGTAGGGAGAGTTGGATGGTTGGAGGCTGTGTTGTAAATGAATGCAGTGTTAGAAGCTCTCTCGCTCAGAGATAGAGGACCACATCAATGCTTGGCCTGTGCATAAGTGCACTGAGAAAATATCTAGTCAAGCGATGACAAGAGACATTGTTGAAAAGCATATGAGTATTGACCAGGCGCCTGCACCACCAATGACAGCTTAAACTATTCCTATTGATTAACATTTTCATAGATTATCATGTGTCATATCAAACTCTGATGCTCTCCATCTGAGAAAAGCATTAACAGAAGCCTACGGCTCCATCTATCGACCTCCAGACTTTCATTCCGGGAGTTTCAGGCCCCCTAAGCTTTTAATCCACACCATCCCAGATACACCCTAGCACATGCACATCAGTGCATTTTTACAAAACCAGATAAAATATTTTGATGTATTGACATGGCTCATCATTTTAAAATTCTCACAGTTGGACCTGTCTGAACTTCAGTGAACAATAAACAATATAAGCAGAAATATCTGAGAAGTGAAAGCCTTTTGTAAGTAAAATCTTAGTTAGCTAGTTAGTGTTCATGGTCATATTCTGTGTGATGAACTAGCGCTGCATCCAGAACACCAGGTACTGGCTGACGACAAACACTGTGGTGATCTTGACCCTGCTGGTCATGATCGTTTCCTCTCTCTCTCTTGGGACGCAATTTTATAAAGTGTCCCTTGAGCACGAGGTTGGTTACAGATCGCTCACCATTTTCAGAACGCAGAGGTTGTATTTAAAAAAATTTCTGAACTAATTTTTATTTCAAATTTGATAAAGTCAAGAGAGATGAAGACATGCCATTTAATATAGCATGGTATATGGATTTGCTTTTATAAAAAAAAAAAGCTCAATAATTTCAGCTACAAAAATATTTTACAATTCCTATTTTTGAGAAAATTTTAACTTTTACAAGTCATTGAGCATTTTGATACAAATTATCATTGTACAGTTTCAAAAAGTTCTTGCATATAAATGCATAGAGAACAATATAATAATGATCAAGACTCAAACTAGTTTATTCAAAAATATATAATAAAATGTGATTAGCTGATCTTAACCTCCCTGTCTCTTCTCATTTATGTGTGCATCTCACCAACAAATTGGGTGGGAGGGTTTTTTGAAAACAGAGAGAGAGAGAGAGAGAGAGAGAGAGCGAGAGAGGGGAAGGGAGAGAGGAGAGAGGAGAGAAGAGAGAAAGTGGAGGTGACATCTCAAGCAAGTCTCCAGAGGCAATTCCAAGCTTGCACCAGCAGTGCTCTCTTGATGTATCTGTGTTTTCCTCACTGGTATCTGGGCCGTGCGACAAGCATGCACTGACTGATCTTACCTCATTCTCCGCCTCGTGTGAACTGCTTGTGGATTCTTGCAAAATACAATTGTTGGAGCAGAGAACATCAGATCTTTTTTCTCTTAATCTGGAAGCACGTTTCTGGTAAGTTTTAAAGAGGCGCAGAACTTTTTTTGTGTACATTTCTAGTTATGTTTGTGTTTTTTTCTGAAATAGTTTTTTTTTATCGTTTTATTCACTGTTCTATACTAATTCATTTTAAAATGCTAAACTTTAGAATGGAAATCTAAAAGGAAACATATCATAAAGAAATGCAACAATTTTTACTCCATACAGCTTGTTGAAAAGAAACTTAATTTTAACAGAACACTTGGAGCAGATGAAGTATGGGATTTATTATAGGAGAAAGTGGCTCATTTAAATTTTCATTTGCTTAAGTGATGTCGAGTGCAAAATATATATATTAATTTAACTGGAACACTTCTGTGTTTGAACAACGAAACACATGTAATATGGTAACTTAAGTGATCTATTTTAACAATGAATTGCTCTTGAAAATGAGTCAGTTAGCAAGTGGAAAGAGCTCTTCAGGACTACAATCAACAGCAACAGATGAGAGAGAGAAAAAGAGAGAGAGCTAGCACTGAGCTCCAAGCGCCGGAGAGTTTAGAAAAGCAGAGGGAGAGAGAGAGGGGAAGAGAGTTCATATGTGTGCTCGAGACCCAGAGAGTGATCCAGTGAGCTCCAAAGTAACATCTCTTTCTTTGCCTCCGGTGTCTCCTGGGCTCTTTCTCCAGGATCCCATGATCACAGGGCAGCTGAGCAAGCCGCTGCTCCCCCTGAGGGGCGAGATGGACGCCTGTGAGCTGCGGGACGAGGAGAGAGCAGTCACCCCAGAGAGCGATGAGGAGCCACTGCTTCTTTCTGCTGACACTGACTCGGAGGAGAAGATGTATGGTGAGTGCTGCCTACATAGTGCTTGCTCCCTATAGAGAGTGACCGCTGGGGTCATGCGCGGGGGAACCCAACAGCAGTTAGTGTTTTTGTGTTTGTGAGGTCCTGTGCTAGAGACGGAGCAGGTGAAAGTTGTGCTGCAGGTGTGGGTGCATGTGGGTGGAGGCTAGCGATAGGTTGATTAGACTGGCAGGTTAAAAATAAACTCTGCATCATTCCTTTTACCTCTTATACGAAGAGCTGAAAGTTTGGAAGGAAAAAAAGCTGTTGGATAACCCAAGTTTAGAAAAAAGTACTTGGTCTCAAACGTTTTGTCTTAAATGCAAATCTATGTTAAGTGTTAAAATAGAAAGAACGACATCTGCAATCAAGTAAAAAAATCTACCTTTAAGGACTATTTAATAAATATTTAATTTATTAAAGAAGAGTTTCCACAAATCATCTTGTTTTTGCTTTACTACAATAACACTGAGGTTTTAATATTCTAAAATTGTTTTTTAACATTGATTCCATACAGTACATCAGGAAACACTCACAGATATTAAAAATAATAAAAATTTTACAGAAACATTCAGATGTTAAAAACTGGTGGATGTCCTCTCCCTTGGACACTGGCTGGTGGTTCCTGCTCTGTGCTGGTTGAGGACCAGTTTTTTTTCTCGCTGTTCATAAAAGCAGAAAAATGTGACAGAATCTGGAGCAAATAGGCAACAGGAGACATGTAATGTACAGGCACACACTCTAATCTGTCATCCAGGGTGACATTTCTTCACATTTGAGATCTCCTCGGCTTAGGCTGCAGATAAAATGAGAGAAAGTGAATAGGCCTGAGGGAGAAGGCTGGGATTGTTGTGGCTCGGGAGCAGTTCACATCTGAGCAAACTTGAGGAGGAGCAGCTTACACCCCGAATCGCTTCCTAAGATGCTGCATTTGGGAATTCTTCTGAAAGAATGTATGAAAATAATTGTTTCTAAAATTCAGTTTTATTTTGAGATGAAGCTTACAGTACAGTTGAAATTCTCATTTGTTTGATCGAGACCTAAAATCTTCATTCCTATGGCTCGTTCAGTAGAGTGTGGTGCTGACAAAGCTAGGGTTTTTGTTTCGAACCCCTCAAGAACAATCATCTAATGAAAAAACTTCTTGTGATAAATATAAGTGTTGCCTCAAATGTTTGAGTAATTGATGTTAAACAGAGTGAAAATTATTTTGTTGGAATTAATTACTTATGTGAACTAAAAGTTATAAAAGTTGATTAACAACAAACTGTCTAATCTTTCAATTCTACAGAAAAAATATTTAAATAACAATACTAATACTTGTAACAAAAAACACAATTTCTGTGTTGATTTGAAGTGATTTTTGAAAGCAGCTGCATTAGTCTATTAGCTATATGACATTTTTACTGTGTAAGGTTTATTGGTCAATGAATTGAAGAGAAAAAGCTAAATTTTCTTAGATTTTCTTAAGTTAGATTAACATACCTTAAAAAGTTAATTTCTGTTTTCAAAAAACTAATGTTTATATCATTAACATGATGTAATTCAACAGGTAAAAAATTTGCTGTAGAGTGTGAAAAGATATGTTTCAAGCCCTCCGCTTACAGTGCCGGACGCTCTGCATCGGTTTTCTTACTCATAGCGTTAACTCAACACTCTCATCACCCTGCTGCTGACTTCTGCCTGTAAGAATTCAATTCTTCAATTTCATTAGTAGCTATAAACCTGTGTTTTCTCACTTCAAATTTCTCCTTGCAACTAAATAATATAGTATGTAGATAGACATGGTATTAAAAATAGTGGATAGATACTTTTACAAAGTTCCTTTTTTGTTTTGTCATTTTCTTATTTTATAAGGCTTTCGCTCTATATTTACATAAGTAAAACTCAATCCAGAGGAAAATCTTTTTTTTTTAATCAAAGAATGGTTTTAATCATTTGTCAATAAATCACATATGTGAACATGTACAGCACCCAGCATCATAAAATTGACAAAGATTGAAATAAAATAAAAACAGCTAGGTTTACAGCTGGGAGGTGAACAGAAGAAAACTGACAAATACAAACAAAAACAAAGGCAGCTTATTGCTACAAAAGCGAGAGCAGGAACAATAGTTGCGTGTAATAAATTATAAACCCTAATGAAAAGTAACGTTCAGCCTTGAACGACTCAGAGACGAACACCCCAGAGCTCGTTGTTTCAGTTGCGAGGACTGTTAAAGCAGGCAGCGTATGCTTCAGGACTGAGGGTTTGTCCGTGCGCTCGCCAGGAACTGGTCTCTCGCTCTCCATTCTACAACTAACAGCAATACATTAGTAATCAAAGACATTGCCCTGCATTTTAAAGGATTAAATACACATTAAATACAAAGAGATCCAATTTCTTTGTATAAAACTATTAATGAATATCGTGTTTGATTTTTTTTTTTTTTATTTTATACATGTTGGATTTTTTTAAATAATAATGTTAAGAATAACACAGTATTTCAATCAGGACATTTTCTTTGAGGAAAACAAGTCAGTTTCAGTGATTGATACAAGGTCATAACGATGAATTATGAAGTGCTGTTGTTTTTTTGCGCAGCAACCTTGCTTTTGAAGAACTGGCTCCTCATTACAGTCCGGTGTGTGCTCTGTTACATTAGACATTAAAAGAACAGAATAAAAAGTAGGAATGCTGGGTGTTTTGAGATGAATAATACATCAAACAACAGCTACCCCCTTATGTGCACCAAACATGTGCGCACGGGAGGGTTTGTGTGGTGTGTAGAGCTTCGAATGCATGTATGCACTAGACTGGAATTTTAGCTAGAGTGGGTCGTAGGAGGACTGTCACAAACCTGGGTCACCACGCTGACTCTTTTTTTTTCTGATTTGATTTCAGTCGTCGTGGGTTGTGTGTACGTGCGTGCGTGTGTGTGTGTGTGATCGCTGTCCGAACCTCTCTGTCAGGTCCTGATCAGTCTGGTGGTTCCTGCTGTCAGTCTGATGAATTTTTTAGGATATCCCAAGGCAAGAAAAGCCCAGTTACTGTCTCATAATGCCAATGTTACAATTTTCTTTCATAAGCATCAAACCTGCTTTTGTTTGCTTCTTGCCACTTCATTTTAGGCACTGCTTTACATTTTATTGTCTATCTGTCAATCTTGAGTGAGCGTCCTTTTCTTCGGAGGCTTGAACACACAAGCAGAAGTCACGTGTTTCAGTGCTTTCAGAGCTTTTTGTACAATCAAACTTCGTTTAAGATGCAGACTATCTTGATTAACTGCACTAAGAAGTGCTTTCTGTTAACAGCACCACATGTGAGATTCCTACACTGGTTTTATGTTGAGAGAGGTAGAGCAAGGGACATCGCATGGGCAGCCAATATGTCCCTGTGGCATCAGGGAATCGGTTATTGTGTTCTTATTTCATTACTTTCACCAAAGGATTAGGAGGAACTTTCAATGTCGCAGTTTTTTTTTTTTTAGTTTCTCAGCTTCTAATTATACTGTTGACTTTTTAAGGATTTTTTAATTGTTACATAATAAAGATATTTCAAGTTCTTTCATATAATTTATATTTAAAGTAAAGCAAAGTAACATGTTAGAGAATAAACATTTTATTTTTTATGTAATATCTACTTGAGAGAGAGAGAGCTGACTTCCTTTCCTGATGCTAATGATATTTGGTTACACACTTCACGTTCATATTTACACGGATGTAGCTTATAGAAGGCTTGAAGTTCTATAGAAGATCTTCCATGTTTTTCATTGTGCATTATACCCCAGTATCAGCATCTGAGCATCCGTGAGAGAAAAACCTTCAAGAATGTGTTCTCAAATTTAAATTACAATCACAGAGGCAGCATTGGTGCTTATGACGTCCCTAATATGACTTTCCTACCAGTGTTGAACCTAAAAATGCACCCTCTGTCAATTTCATAACCTTTAACCTTTATTATAGATATACAACTTAAAATATCTTATATTTGACACATTTCAAACATAAAAAACACACTTATTTAGATATACAATGAAGGGTTAAAAGCTCTTTTTAAATCATTAGACTACTTTTAAAACACAATTGAAGTTATTTACCTGACTAACTATTTAAACTATGACCTATATGTATATATAAAAACTCTCATTTGTTATTTACATAAATTACATGATAATTAATATCATGTTTACATAAATTAACGATTTCCTTAAAACCTTAATTATACAATTTTTAAATAATATGATCTGGTAAATAATGTTTAGCTGTTTTATGACTTATTTTTACAGCTAATTTGCCTTATTTTGCCTTATCTTATTAAAACAGGAAATAAGATGCCAAAACCAATGCAACGGTGCTACTCTTGTGAGTTATTTATTTGTGAGTTATTTAAAGTTATTTGAACAAAGTTCTATCAGAGTTCAGTTTTTAGTTTAAGAGCTTCTGTACATGTAATTTACAAATACGGTGAGACGATGGCAGTATTACAAAAAGGAACGCAATGGCTTTATCTTAAGTAAAAATAATACAACATAAACTCATGAGTGCAGAAAACACATGAACACTGTTTCAATATAATGATTTCCTTTATTAGCTGCTGTAAAAAAAAGGTAAACGATATAAAGTGAAAAAAAAATTATGCATCATACATTGATTCTGAGCCCCAAAAAATGTTTAATTCACATTTTAAAATGAAATTTTCTTCAATACTCGTCAAGGCAAATTTTTAATTACAAATTTGTAGTCTTATTTATTTTGACTCAACCAAAATTATAGCTGCAATAGCTTGCAAAGAAATATTTATCTTTTTCATTTTACCTAGTAAGGAGTAAGAGGAAAAAAATATCCTCATTTGTATCAGCTGGAGCACAAGGATTGTACACATTGCTCTGTCTGCAAGCTGTCTATTACTTGTAATCTTCTTTACACGGCCTTTGTTTTTACAATATGCATCTTTCTATTGAATATTCAAGAGGGGCACTTTTCTCATCACCTCTGTTACAAATGTATACTGAAGTGATTTCTTTTCTTCGGTTAAAGATTCTTTGATTAAATTGTCATCTGCACCCTCTGAGGATGCTCCCTACATTTAAGGTCAGAGAAAAGAAATGCACGCATGTCTGGCAACTTAATCGAGGCGGTAGATCACAGCTGCATTGTGTGAGCTTTTGCTTCCCATTTGAAAAGATCTGACCAAGAGGATGAGGAAATTAAAAGGCTTCTTTTCATCCTTTTCTTTACATGATGCACAACAGGGATTGAGTGTAGGTAATGATAACAAGAAGTCGGCTAGATGTTTTTTCAATAAAACATTCTGCATCAAAGAGTCACTTGTTCATATATGTACACGTGCGCCATCTAATTTCTGCACAAACGCATAAATGTGACGGCCAACAAAAGACTGGCCTTGACATCTGCTTTGAAAAGCTGAAAGAGGGGAGTGTGCAGGGCTACAAAAAGAGAGGATCGAGAGTATGATGGACCGCGCTTTGTGTGACATGGTTAGAAGATTGAAATGGTTTTGCTACTCAATGGAGGAAGATGTTAACTTTTATCATTGCTTCTTAAGAAAAGATGATGAGAGCTTGTTGCGAGGACAATAGAGAAAGTGAAATATACATTGATGATTGTATAAGTCCTTTGACTGCGTTTCTGGTGGATTAGACCTGTACCGTCAGCAATTAGGCTCTGCTTTACATGTTTAAGTGTGCTAATAAATGAAGAGTAATTGAAATCACTTCAGGTTTTGTAGATAGGCACCATTCGTACAAGCTTATTTTATGCAATGATACATTGTGTAGTCACAAAGTGAACGCAAAACTGTTTTTAAAGTCCCCTGCTGCTTTTACTTGGAAATCCTTGACTGATATATATCGTCAGTGCTTGCATCTGAGACAATGTTTTTTACATTTTTTGACAATAAAAGTAGCTGATCGAAGAAACTTTCTGATACCCTTTTGAAATGCTTTTTTGTGCTATTTGAAACATGACTTTAGATATGAAATGTGAAGCTTTTGACTCCAGAATAACATGTTTCTCCGTATCACTTTGGAGTGATGTTTTTTGACCTCTCGCCTTTTAAAAGCTAATTTCTCCAGTTTTTGATGCAGTTATCACAGGCAAACATCTCCAGCAGCCTAGTGCATGTCTATTGTCAGGTACATTAGCTGCAGAAGCAGTGGTTAGGAGGCCAAACTCCTGTTTTTTGCTCTTCCACGCTGGATAGGTGATGGGTTGTGTGTGTGTACAGTGGCTGTCTCTTTTCTAAGAGGCCCGCCTCCTCTCCAGCATCCCGAGACAAGATAATAAGGCACTTGGAGGCACAATCCGGCATTATATTCAGCCACCAAAGCTTCGTCTCTTGTCAGTTTGCATTTTATTCGGGCCCAGGATGTGACGCTTCTATCATCAGCCTGTCAGGAGGAGAGCACCAGAGAGAGACAGGGCCACTCATTCCATACACTTAACGTCCACGCCAAATGGCCAGCACTTATACCGATTCTGCCGAAATGGAGGACGCCTTCCAGCCCAGGGGTCACCTTCAGCGGCGAGAACAGCAGGGGGGAAAAGGCATGAAAAGATAAAAGAAATGTGTATTGATTTGTGTAATTGAGGGGCACTTTGAGAGGAAAATGTATTTGTTGTATCAGGTGGAGTTTCATGACTCGATGCACTGCTCTGAAATAAGCAGCAGTTGTATGTCAAGCAAAGAGGATGTCACTCAAAGTAACAAAACTCAGACCCATAATGTAGCATTTCCTAATGGCTAGCCACAAGCCAAATACATAAGTAGCTTGACGTGGATGTGTGTATATCTGGATGCACATACACATTACACTCCCTCAAAGGCCCTTCAAATCAAAGAACACACAGATACACACTCACATTATGTTTGTGTAATCAGCTTAGGCGAATAGAAAGAGGAGGGGGTAGCGTGCTAATGCAAGAGGGCCTTGCTGTGCGTGGCTCAGGTTAAGTAATAAAATGACACAGACACAGTCTTTTAAATGAGGCTGGCCCTCTTTAAACAGAGCGCAGTAGCCCAGAGTGCCTCTCTTCAGGAGTTAGATCTCATTATAGGCCAGGCTTGGGCCTTTGGTAGGCTGCCCCATCTCCCTAATGCATGCCTACCAAGCATGTGTAATCCACTGGCTAATGCGTCTGTAGCGCCGGCGGCGGTAGATAAGATGCTGCTCAAGCAGGAGAGGGGTGCAGAGGACGCTCCAGGGCCTACTTTTGTTTTAGAGACATGCTGCTGGTTAGGGCAGAGAGGACAGGGGAATTAATTGGCACCTTCATTTCAATGGTTTGAGGAAGGATTTTCTGCTCAAAAGGACACAAGGTAGCTATAGAAGATATTTTGGGTTGTTCAACAACTACTCGCTGATTGAAGGGAATGTTTTGTTCAAAGTCAATCGACTAGCAGAGGAAGCTAGAGGAATATTCTTGTTGGGTTTTGTTTCCAACTGCATCCAAAGTAATTACGGAGTCATCATTTAGGCGTTTTACAAAACAATTAAATATAATTATTTACAAAAAAATATGTTTTTTTTTTTTAAACAAATCATTTATTATAAAAAAAATATATTTATTTAAACATGTTTCAGGAAAAAATGTAAAACCATCCACACAACTACATAAATCAAGATGTTATTATTATAATTATTATTGTATGAATCAGAAAATGCTCTAAATGCTGTATACCATCAATTAGATTTAAAAAAATTAATAACATGTTAAAGATAAACAAATGAACTACAAAAATTAAAGTAGGTTTATGTGTTATTAGGAATTATTTTATTATTTAATGTATAATGTATATTTATACAATCAAATAACTTTCCTTTAATTTAACATATTGAAAAATCTTGATGAATCAATCATAAATTAAAACACATCTAACAGTTATTTTTAAATTCGTTTGTAAATGAATTTGTTGTGCATTGAGGTAGTCATTTATTTTTTCATTGGCTGAATTATTCTCTTTAAATTTGAGGAATTCATAAAACTCAAAAGGTTAATATATTCTTTATTTCTTATTATAAAGCAATGGGAACAGTTTCACACTGTTGAAAGACACAATCAAAAACAATTAAATAGCAGTAGGAAACAAATAAGAAGTGATTCAATATCACCCTGTGGGATATTAGTTTGAGCCAAAATTCAACCTAAATCCAATTTACACTGAGATTTATTTTTTTTTTTCAAAAAAAAATTTCCGTTTTATATTTTTCCAACAATGACTAGTAATAGTGTATTACAATGTTTTGATGAGTAATAATTGATGCTACACCTTGCTATCAAAAATTATATTTATTTTGTTCATTGACTCGTATTTCACACATTTTTTTACTTGAGTGAAAGTAAAAGTACACATTTTTAAAAGAACAAAAAAGACTAGTTATCACCTCTCTATGTAGCTTTATCGTAATTTAATATTTCAAAGTTACTGTAATAAACATGTAAACCTGTGGATTGACCTTTTAGAGAACTGGTTAATGTTATTGAATTCAGCTAAATGAAAAGTAAATTTTTTAATAGTAAAACTCTCACCTGACTGTGTTTAATCTTGTGATAATAAAATTTCTGATATTTTTACATTTGTTAGTATCCTTATTGCCTTTTAATAGCAAATGCGATTAACTGTTCAGGCCTACCCTGGAACCAGTTTCAAAAGTTAGTTCTACAAATAGAATTTGTTATCAATTTATTAGCAGTAAGCAAGAGCTCCTCTCTGTCAAGAGTGCGCTCTGCCTTTATTCTGCATGATTCTTCCATTGCCTGGCATGATTGAAGCCGTCATCTCATCATCAACGTAGTCGAGAAGGTGGACATCACGGAAGAAAATTACAATCTTGTGCAGTGTGCGGATGTCCTTCATAGAGCCTTTATTATTTATTATTGAGTCTCTTTGAGCACTGACCAGTACTAATGCATAACCCCCTGTCCTTCTGCCTCATAGCGTCCCTTTGAAACAAGAGATTGAGGAGATGAGAGTCAGGAGTGCCTGAGCCTGGATGATTTTGCTACAGAAGTTATAATGTGATTTGTCCCACCTAGGTTTCCTTCATGTCATTTAAAAAAGAAATGGAACCGAATCTGAGCGTGTTCCTCCTCTAACCGGATGAAGTTGCAGGGCTTCAAAGCTGCAGATTTCACTACAACTTTCATTTTGTGTTACATGACCTTGTGTGGGGGTCTGGGAGGGATCTGTCGTTCCGTAGCTTGTGTTTATGATGATGATGATGGAGTCTATTGATGCTGCCGAGTGACCTGGGAAAGAGAGATCCAGACAAGAAGTGATAAACACGAGAGGCTTGTGAAGCTCTGGAAATGAATGTGACTGGAGAACTGTATTGTTTTATAGAATCTTGCTGAGCATCAATACATTTATCTGAGTTTTGAATCCTAGCACGCTGTGTTTTAAAGAAGAACTCAACCGGAAATGATTCAACATGACTTCATGTGTATACCTGCTCTAATGGAAATGTACTGCAGAGCATGTCCAGAGCGCCTTTTCAAGTACATTATGTGAGAAGGATTTTCTCCTCGAAATGATTTCCTTTTAGAAAGTAGACGTAGATGTAATTGACGTAGACTTTAGCAAAGGAAACAATACTCAGAGGGGATCAATGTTTAACAGTGTGGGTATTTTGCATGATTAGTTTTATTGCTGTTACAGCATTTTGATTGTTATAGTATTGAACAGCATGGTGATCTGTAGTGGCGCTTATATATATTAATGTGCTGTGTTAACGTGAGACACTCACGTTTGCAGCTAATTGCAAAAAATTGCAGCTAATCTATTCTATAAAAATCTTATTTTCTATTCATTATTATCATATTCATTATTCATTATTATCATAGCATATCATGAGCATTGTTGTAAAAGCCTGATGGGACACATAAAAAATTGAAAAACTATTAAAAATATAAAAACATTTGCTAATGTTGCTAATAATTTTTTTTTACATTTTATATGCAATGTTCTCAATACAGAATGGATATAATGAAAAACACTTAAATTAACGATACATTCATCAATATTCACATATTAAAAAAGCAGCATCTGCTCTAACTTTATGTAAAGTTAACTTGGAGTTTTATCAAGCTCTCCTTAACAGATAAAAAAAATAGTTCCCTTCAGCACCGACAGCCTCAACGACTCGATCCCAAGCTCTGTCATCGGCTAACAAGTTTTAATAAAAAGTGTTTCGGGATCAAATTACTTTTTGTGTCTGAATTTTGAGAAAGAGTCGATAATTGTCCAACCTTTTTTTTATTTAACTTAATTTAATTTTATACAAATTTAAAGAAACACTTTCAACATTTAACTCATTTAACATTTTCATTGCATAAAATAATCTCAAATGTGTAAAAAAAATCACTATATTATAAAATGCTCTGGTTGAAATTGTTGTTAGGGTTGTTTCGAAAAGTGAAATCATAAGGGCACTATTAGTTTACACTCTGACAGCCAGCTTCTCTCCTAATCACGAGACTCGCATTTCCTACCTAAAGCACAACAGACAATTACCAGCATTTTCAGACATAAGAGGAAAGTTACTTATGTCACTGATCCTTTCATGAAGAGCCTACTGACAAAAAGAACCCGACACCAAAAAATTTAAAACAACATTTTCTTGGATAAGAGATGATAATTAACCAAGAGATCATAAATAAATTGGATAATAGTTTATTGTTCTTAGTGTATATTATATTTAAAGCAGCGTCACAACCGTTAACACAAGGGGAAGGTTAAGTACATTTGCAGTACAAAGCTTCTTTGTGTAGGTATGTAGCTGTGCATTCTCTGTGAGGTGGAGTGATGGACACATGGTGGCTACGGAGCCTCAGAGCCAGTGGGCGACATGCTTATCAGGGACATGTGGACACCCAGCATCCAGGGTGTGAACTTTACAGTTAAAAATGAATAAAGCATCAAACCAAGGAAAGGCCTTTGTTCACATTTGTATTTAAATGACAAACTTACACAAAGGAAGTTTGCGTACCAGAGCTGCAAAAAAGCACAGGATACACTGTGAACAGAGTAGCCACATCAAAAATGCAAAAATAAGGAGAGACCTTAGGCCCAAGACAAAGAATATTGGAGGTCAGTTGGTGGAATCCTGTTTGCACAAATATGCTTAAGGTAATTAGGGAAGAGCTTGGTGTGTGTCAGTGAAAAGAATGGGTACCCTGCTGTTTTTTCTGTCCTGGCTCTAAAAGGCTTTGATTTTCTTCAAGAGGGCTGCCCTCACATCCTGGCTAAGCGAAGGGGCCTAAAAGGATGAGGAGTCATGTGGATGGATCTTTGTGTCTTTCAGCCCTGTGGTAATCGAGTTGACACTGCCTGAGGATGAGAAAGGGAAAGGCTTCTTCAACAGATGTGGCCGTTTGTGTTAATGTTCAGATCACACAAAATCAGCACTCTGTCCTTTTTATTTACCTGGGTCTTCAATTTGCCTTTTTTATCTGTCTGTTCTCAAAGATTTTTTCTGTGAGTTTCTATCTCTCTTTTATTAACACAAATGCCCTTTCCTCTGGCCTGCGCTTCAATACTGTTTGCTGCTTTTCCCTTCAGGTTCTCTCCTGCCAGAGTGCTGTGCATCAATCCATTCAGTTTATTGTATGTTTTTTATTATATATATATATATATATATATATATATATATATATATATATATATATATATATATATATATATATATATATATATATATATATATATATATATATATATATATATATATGTATGTGGGAAGTATCGTCGGACACAGGACTCCAAACAGCTGCAATGGACAAGTGTAGTATACAGAGGGAGGAAAATTTTAAGCATTTATCTACAACTTGCAAACACATGACATATAAAGACATTAATTTAAATTCTATAATACATCTTTTTGTTCAGAAGTGTTTAAATTGCCTTTTTGTGACAAAATCCATACATTGAATTGTTCAACAAGAATACATTTGAGCAAAAGTCTATACAATTACATCATTACAAACTGATTTGCAATCAATGAAGGAGATTTGTATTTGAGCCCTACTCATTCATCATATGTGCTTTTGTGCTTTTTTATATTAGAAACACAAGTCTCTCTTGAAGAGGGCTTTATCTGGCTACCTGTTTTTTGAGACCAAGCACTTTACAACTTTACAACTAGGTGATACTCTTCCCCCCACTAATGATTGAGGCATGTTTCAATACCCATAATCCAATCAAATTGTCATGGACTGTTTGTGAATTTATTTGTGAATTTATTTTTGTGTAGAATTATTACAATACATTTATACATTTATTTGTTGATTATAAACGTATGTATTAATTCAATAGACTCAATAATACCCCCATAAGAAATTCAGGTATACGTAATGAACAGGTCACGAGATCACCTTTGCTTCAATGGAGAATTTGACCTTAGTGTGACCTCTCCAGAATTTCCAGCCCTTGTCCAATTGTTGTCATGACTATGTCCTGTGACCCTAGCCTGGGATCAGTAGGTAGAGAAAATTGATTAAGGCTTTGTTATAAAGTTTTGGCGACTGGTAGTTATTCAGTTTTTAGATATCTATTTATTTTGTTTAATCGAGGCACGGTATTGTGATTAAACTGCTTTGTGTGGTTGGACAGCAGTGCTGTATTATTGCTTTCCAATTATCATGTGAGCATGTTTCCCTGGTTTTTAACTGAAGCATTAACTCAATCAATGATCTGGCAATTTGAACACAATTGGTTGATTATTGACCAGATTTACTGTCATGTTGTTAAATGTGACCTGTCTGTCCTGAGGCTGGGGCTTTAAACTTTATACTCACTAGCTCTAAAGCAATCCATTGTCTTTCATAGGCTTTAACTCTGATTGATTGTGTGATCAACAATACATCAGCAGTACTTAAAAATAAATGTGTGTTCCGTGCCCTGAGCAAAATTATGAATCAAATCCTACTCTTTGATCCAACAAGTTTGAAAGAGGTCACTAGAATGAATGATTTTTATTTACTGTGGCTTCAGTCTCAGTCCTGATTTGGATGCCAGTGGGGGAAGATCAATACACCACTAAGTATGTCTTCAGTTGGATTGCTTTGATCAATAGATAATGCAGATGATATTGTGCGCTCGGGTTTGCTGTAATTTGGGACATTAATGGTCTGCTTGGCTTCATCGTGGATGACAAAAGCAAGCAGGACAGAGTGTGTGATGGAGAGTGTGTAATGTGATGAACAGTGAGATGATGAACTGAAGAGGATTGCTAAAAAAAGGGCTGGGGGGGGGTTGTTAGGGGTTGTCAAGTCCTAACAAGCTGGAAGAGTAGCTTTCTCCATCATTGCAGTTATGGCATAATGCTTTTCCTTTGAAAGTGTTAAACCAGCTCTTTCATGGAAAGAATTGATTCATAAATGTCTGCAGGGGTGAATGGCAACCCCTAACCGTGCACTCAACAATGTTTAATTTGGCCAGTTCAATGTCGAATTACTTACAGTTAGTACCAATAAAATTGAACAAGATGCTGATCTTAAATATCTGTGGGTTTATTATTTCATGAGTTTAATTCTGTTAAACTTTCTTAAAAAAAAAGAAAAATCTGTGCAAAATCTATCTTCACTTAAAGAATGATATGTTACATGATTCAAATATGTGTCGGATTAGTAGTGAAATGTATTTGTAACTTTTAACAGTAATAATATACACTAAATATTTACATCTGACTGCAATAGTACTGTTTTCTTTAAGCTGAATATTTACACCAATAATTACATTTATGATGCTTTACTTTGAAATTTCAAATAATTGTTAAATCAATTTATTCATAAATATTGTTTGTGTATCAGAGCCTCGTAACAGCTGTCCATCCTTGCCACCCCACCCTCTTATGTCTGCTTCATTAACAACATATCCATGACTTTAAAGAAACCTCTTTTGCACTTTGATATTTTAGCATTCTTGTAGTTGGATGCAACAATTATAACACTTTTACTGGATAGGACCTGACCTGTGGCCATGATGAATACCAATGAAGTAAATACGTTTGTTTGGTTTATTCTGATCAATAACATGATCTGGACCCATTATATAGGGAGAACAGCATTTACTTTTATTTCAACTTTTCCTAAAGTGTAAGAGACATGATGAATATTATGTTATCATACAAACCTGATACGATTTGCCTATATTTATCCATTATGTTTGCTCCAGTCAGATTGGTGTGCTGCATTAACATACACTCACGGATACACAAAAATGTTACAAAATAAACCATTGTGAGCTTTTAATAAAACTTTTAATAAACATTGACGTTCATCATTGAAACGTTCCAACAAAGCACCGCAATGCTTTCATTTGCTTCTGTTCTGAAACACTTTGCTACAGCTAGGCTCAGTCATTAGGAATTAGAGGCACTTCTGACTTGTCATTCCTATGCCAATCTATGTGATTTTTAATAAAGAGCAGTACTTAGCCAGTGAAAAATATGCCAAAGATACACAGCTTAAAGGGTTAACGCATCACTCATACCATTCTACTCCAAGGTATTTGTCTCACCCCGGTGTTGAGGAAGTTTATACAAGAAACAAAAAAGCAGCTGAACTTTGACCTCTGGGTAACTGAGCCACTTCATCAGCCTTGGCACCTCCAGACCCAGCAGACGAGCACTTCTACCCTTTCTATCAGTCGCGGTCTATGTTGTGTTTAACCTGCTATAGAGAGGACTACACCAGGGAGATTACAAATCATCTCTCTAAGCAGCACAGAGCAACAGGGCAGATTTAATCGGAGGGCCTGGGAGTTTTCTTCAATGGTACTAAATTATTAATAACGATTAACTATGGAGATGATGTAAATGCAGTTTATTTTTATAAGGATAAGGCTATGCGGTAACATTGTTGTTCCCCAGCGTCAGCAGGCTCTGGCTCACCCCAGTGTGATTGGGACTAATCTGTCCAGGTTAGCAGTCATACTTTGTTAACTTTTGCACTATTTGATAAATAAAAAACAATTGGAGTTTTTTACTAAGTTTGTTGTTTCTTGATCTCCCTCAACCGATTTCTGGCCCTTTTTTGTTAATGATCATTTTCAACATTTTTCTGAAGACCCACCAGATGCAGCTCATCCAACAGTGGGTACTAGATTAAGAGGAGAAGACGAGTGGATGGTCAGGGGATAAGGACGTAGAAGATCTGGTAAGGCAAGGTGAGAAAAATTTCAATAATTCAAGAAGAAAGAAGAAGAGAAAGATCAGCCCTGAGCAGAGCAAAGATGGGACATGGAGATATTGTGGACACTTTCCAGGATTTCTGGGAGAACTTAAAGCCACTTTAGGATGGGAAGACAAGTTGAAAGTCTTCGTTGAATTGGGAGAAGTACAAGTCCAGTTTGACTTGAAGAGGGAGCTAAAAAAACAGTATTACCCAAAGTAAAAGCTGAGAACTTTGTCAGGCAATAAGGGAGTTTTCGGAGATTTTGAAAGAGAACATATAACTTTGAATAGCTCAGGAGGCAAACGGAAAGCTAATTTGCCTCACCTGGCTTGAATGGTATTCTATGGGCCCTTCTGACAAAGAAATAGATTTATAAATCTGTACTAACTCTAAAGTGACCTATGATAATTTACTGGCTTGGAAAGAGTCCTGTCTGGCTCTGAGGTACCACTATGGGCTCTGCCTGACTCAGAGGGGGAGCACTGAGTACCTTATCTCTGATGTCCCCTACCAAAAAAAAAGGAAAATATATTTTTTTGTAAAAGTAAACTGGTCTAGTGATAAAATCAGAAAATGTGGGAATGTATGCCAAAGTGTTGCTTAGTGTTGAAGAGCAGGCAGGTAGAATAGGCACTGTGGAATGAAAAGTGGAGAATCCAAGCCGAAGAAAGGCTAAGCAAACTGACTACGTTGAGAAGAGGATTGTACCTGAGGACACAATCAGAAGTACAGAAACATGGTGTTAATTTGACAAACATATAAACACTCATTACCTTCCTTAAATTCAGCTAGGGTATCACAATAACAGGATGAACATCAATGAAAAACAACACCAGAACAGCTGATCAAACAGTGGGTACACAATAAACAGGAGATGAGACCAGGAGAAGATCAGGTAAGATGAGGTTAGTATAACTTCAATAATTCTAGGAGAAACACGATGAGCAGGTTAAGTCCAGAACAGGAAGGGTTTCCAATGAAAACAAATCAATTGTCAAAAAGAGATTGCTGATGGGACATGTTTTGTCAATTGAGACTGATACTAAACAAGTAAACGGAGTGAGGATAGTTGGGGGTGAGACTACATTTCTTAAGTACATCTAAGGAGAACACTTGGGAACACAAAAAACGAACAATATGATAAATGGAAAAACTCTAAATCCAAACAAAAATAAAAAACAAGACAAAACTAAAAATTACAATGGACAGTAAACCACAAATACATACAATTAAACCTGACAATAGGATCATTGCTGAATCATTGCTGGTCGTCCCCAAACACCTCTTTGATTTTTAATTTAGTTTTAAAGATTTAAAAAGTCCAGTGAAACCCCCATGAGATAGAGCCCCTGTACATTATTAATTATTGATCCCCCTCCCCTCATTCAGCTAAAGTGTGTTAACTTTACAATTATTTGCAAAGTGATCAAGCATTCCCCTTTGAGCCACAGAATTGAGGTGCTTCCCTTGGCCACGCTTTGCTGCTTTCATTCTAGACTGATATATTATTCACAGCTCACAGAGTTACACCAAGAGCACCACTGTGTAACGGAAACATGATTAATATATGATTTTGTCATCTGCTCTGTCAATGTGATGCTCCTCATCAATTATGCTGCAGAGCGACTTTTTGATTAGACATTGAATGTGCTTTGTTTTTTTCCTTCTTGTTACTGAGTTGGTGAACATATGAAAATGGAAGCTGACAAAGGAGATTTCCTCTGATGTTTGTCATTTGGTAAACTTTGAAACAAAGGTTCAGAGCAGCCTTATTAGTGCTGTCGCTCATCTGAAACATCAAATGCATGACAAAACTTTGCTCTGAAAATATGGATCAGCCCACAATTACAAAGATACTAGTAGTAATTCCTTACATAATGTTTTTTTGTGATGTTTTGTTATTCTTCATATCAACAATGTTTGTCAGTTTTAATCAGAATCAGAATTAGTTGTATTGGCAAATATATAAACAAACAAATACCTAACCGTGTAATGATGAGATTACTAAATTAGTTATAAAAACTAGGACTCTTTGAGGCAATAGTAGTTAAGCCTTCACTTCAGAGAAAGACACAAATGTAAAATAGTGTTTGATATTATTTCAAGCTAATATTATTTCATGTTTTATTGAAAAATGGAAAAGTTGAGACAAAGGTAATCCAAATTATTAGTATGAATGCTTACAAATGTTTAGAAATATTTTATTAACTGTTAATTAATGGTTAATTAATACATTATTACGGGCCCTAACAATGAAGAGGTCCTGAGTATTTCTGTATAGAACTCTCTTAAATATGAATTTTAAAGACAAATGTAACGATTAGTTTCATAACCCCTATTGACCCCTAGAAGTTTGACAAGTCTGTGTTATCTTTTCTTTAGTGGACGGTGAGTGAGTAGGGTGGTTAAAATCTTAATATAAACTTCTTACATGATACAGCAAAATACGAACATTTAAATTGTATTCAATGTAATGGTTAAAAAGTTGTAAACTAACAAGCATTATTTATATGATGTAATGCCTGCAGGGATTTTATTAATGTAGAACAGAAAATTATTGGCTGAACACATTTTAATAATTTTGGAATGCAACTGAATGACCGTTAATGAATGTATTTAATGATTGTTGGCTGCTTTAATATAACAGGCAAATGCTTAACAGGAAACAATAGAAATGTGTAGTAAGCCCAGAATTGATCACAAACAGCACATCATTAACACTCCATACTCTAAGTTGCTTTGGACAAAAGCATATGCCAAATGCATACATGTAAATGTAAACATCTGTTTCTCTCTCTCTCTCTCTCTCTCTCTCTCTCTCTCTCTCTCTCTCTCTCTCTCTCTCTCTCTCTCTCTCTCTCTCTCTCTCTCTCTCTCTCAGGTGGTCGAGTTGGTTCAGTTCAGTCTGATGCCAGTAGCAGTCCCACAGATCATGGACACATGGGCCAATCTCACTCATCGTACCCCTTAGGACCACAGGTAGAAACACATCAAGCCGTTTCAAGAAAGGCGTATCTAATACATCAAATGGACAATAAATGTAAAACCTCTGTTCTGTGTAACAGGTTAGATTTTTGAACCACGTAGTATGCTCACATGAAGCAGTGCTGTTACATTAGATATAGGATACTGGAAAAGTAAATGAATCAGTTGGTATATTTTAATTGTACTCAATAATTACTTATTGTACTTTAATTGTACTAAGACAAGATCAAAACTTAATAAACGGCGTAGAACCATTTTTGAACCTTATAGCCAGTTTAGAGAAAGGCAGCTCTCTTACAGGCATTAATCTTTATACAAAAAGTTCATAAAAAGGCCCATCTGGTTCATCTGTCCAAGATATTTTTAGGTTAAAAATTGTTGAATATTAATATTATTGGTATTGTTATATACATATATAGAAATCTTTATTAGCCAGTAAATGGTTAGTAAAAAGCTTTTAATGATGCCAAAACAAGTAAAGTTATACCTACTCCTCCCCTTTGTTCTGTCTGTTAAGATTAAGGGTCTAAGTTTTTCATTCAAGAATGGGAAGATTAATGAAATAACTAGAATTATCTGTGCAGTACCACTTTACTTTAATTTCATCACTTTTGATAGTAAATAATACTCTAACACATGACTTTTGAAATAAAGTTACAAAAGTCTAATTCAAAGTGAGCCAAGCTCCTGAAACAAAGTTGACAAACAGGACCAGATAATAAATACATCTTCCATTTGGGATATCCATACTATTAATATTTAAGCAACTGTTATGATGTTGTCTTTAAGCCTGTTTTGTATTTCTAATGGCCATATTGCTGCGTAGGGTCAAGGGAAAATGCAATTTAAAACTTTTAAGTTGATCAAAGTGTTTTTTTCCATGCAACATAAAAAAAGCTACAAGGCCATTAAATCATGTTTTGTAAAGGGATTCAAAAGTTACTGTTAACATTAACTGATTACTTTTTTGTTTAAGTTCTCTACTAAGTCAATAAGTTGCATTTTAAAATAATTAAGTAGTAATTATAACAAGTCACTATTTGTCAGTAACTAGCCCAACACTGGCCTTTTTTTAGATTATTCAATGAATTAATTAAAAACACAATACATTGATGACAACAAATGGTGCTAATAAGAAAAGATCTTAGAAAGCATGGTGGAGTCTATGACTGGTTGAAGAAGAAAAGCATACTTATTTGATGCTGATCACTGTTCAACTCCACATCTGTAGCCAGTGTCCCAGTCAATTAAACACAGCTGTAATTAAACAGAAAACCTGCTGTCGTATATAGGAAGAACAGAACAAGCAAACCCTTTATGATGCAGAAGGTTCATTGTGTGTTGCCAGATCTCGCTGTTGTCGAAGCTCATGTCTGCTCATTCCCCTGAGCTCTGCTTTAATAGATGAACCCTGTCAGGACCGTCCCACAGAAACAAACACTGCTCTCCACCTGTGCTTGGGCCAATTCCCCAGTTTCTGGATCAATATGTTTTGATGGATTCTCACTCTAGAGACGGACATTGTTTGCACTGTCATTACGGCACTGGATCAGTAAGAGGCCAGTTAGCTCTACATGGGTCCAGCTTCTTTACTGTTCCCAGCGCACACTGCTATCACTCTGATTACCAGTAATCTTTCAGCGTGTCCTCCGCTGGGCTGCTCCTTCAGTTCTTCTTATTAGGAAGAGGAATAGAGCGAGGAGTTTGGGGAAAGAAAGGGGCAATTTAGTCCCTAAAGCAAGATCAAGACTATATGTGGCAATTCTTTATGAGCTTGTGGTGCTTGGGGACTCGTATATTCCGTTTAGGATGTGTTTGTCAAGTTATGATTTGTCCCTATTCACAGCATTTTCTTTAACTTCGTTAAAATCAAATGTGACCTTATTGCTGTTTGTGAGCATCTAATTAAATACACATTCTTTAAAAAATATTAATATATGGCTGCTTAATAATTTAGCTGACTGAATAATGTGTTTTTAAGATTAATGTAACTTAAAAAAATCGATAGTTTGTGCAGGTGTCTGTTAAACCTGTATATTATTTATATATATATATATATATATATATATATATATATATATATATATATATATATATATATATATATATATATATTTGTTTAAATTTGAATGATTAAAGGAAGTCCACAAAAGAAAAACAAACACACACTTTATGCTATGCTAATATATACTAAAGTACATTGATTTCAAATGTTTTTATTTAAAAGCTGAAAGCATTACTTCAGAACAAAAATGACCAAAACTGATTCTGTTTAGAATTTATTCCGAAAAGAATCAGGTTAATAGTCTCTGCAACTGAACCTCGCTGTGATGTTGTTGGAAGGGCTTGTGTTGGGTAAAGAGAAGAGTCCACCAAAAGTTCATCAAGCCAGTTAATCTCATTGTGAGAAAGATGATTAGATTATAAGAGAAAACATATCGCAAAAATACCCAATATCTGCAGAAAATATAATATTTATAATATTCTATCTCTGACTTTCTAAAGGAAGTCAAAGAGCCATATAATTTGTTTTTGAGACATAGTTGCAGCCAATCTTTGTGTTTGTGCTCACGATTAAAACAACAAGATTTAGCGGATGTCAAAGCTTCGGCAGACAAGTCTTTGTTGTCATTTTTTGAACGGCTAATTGATTCTTTTTATATGGCTGAAAGACAGGACATGGCTTCTCTCTTCATTTTTCCTCAAGAAGACTTTATGTATGTTTGAGAAATGATATTAATTTTTTTCAGCTAAGAACTTGATTCAATATATGGTTGAAATTAAATATTAATGCAATTAGTAAAGCAGCACCTTCTCCTGACACTCAAACAAAACAGAGAAACGGATTCAGTGTCCATGAACTAGTAAACCAGAGATGATTAAACACCTTTGTTTGGTCTTTTACTAACATTAAGACTAATTTTCTTTAAGTACTTGAACTGGACTGTACCTGAAATAAATGTAGAAGATTAGGTCAAAGCTGCAGCTAAAATGCTAAATGGGAGGATATTTATGATTCTTAAGGATGTTATAGAGAGAAGGAAATGGAGAGGGAAAGAGAGAGAGGTACATTTCTGTCTAAAAAAAAAGGTTTTTGGACTTTTGTCAGAAAAGCCTTTACATTTAGTGTCCATTTAATCCATTGAGCTGTCTAAGAGGAACTTTTTGATGTTGTTTTTTTCTATGCAGAATTTCAAACTATGCAACTCTTACTTTTCAGGGTCAATAATAATGTGTTTATTAACCATTACTGAATATTTCATTCAAGCATGT
Organism: Danionella dracula; assembly: GCA_900490495.1. NCBI lineage: Eukaryota > Metazoa > Chordata > Actinopteri > Cypriniformes > Danionidae > Danionella > Danionella dracula. The sequence goes on from UELW01000888.1 coordinate 313,075, forward strand.
CTGAAACTTTATAACCATTAACACAATTAGGATTAACAAATTTAGTTAGTTAGTTATAAAATATATAAATAAGAATATAATATAATTTATTAATTAACTTTATTATTAAACTCAAATTCTTTACATACATTTGTAAGCTAGAATAAGTGAATGTGAAAGTGACCAGTTGGCCAAATATGTGAGTGACCCATACCTGGAATTCGTGCTCTGCATTTAATCCATCCAGTGTACACACACAGCAGTGAACAAACACACCGTGAACACACATTCAGAGTAGTGGGGAGCCATGGCTGCAGCAGTCAGGAAACTGGTGCCTTGCTCAAGGGCACCACAGCTGTGGTTGTTGAAGATGGAGAGCAAGTGTTTCATCACTCACCACCTTCAACTCGGTGGATCTGGGGATCGAACCTGCGATCTTCAGATTACAAGTAGATCTCCTTATCCACCGGACCACAGCTGCCTAAAAAAATGTTTAGACCCTTAAACTACGTAAACACTGATAAAGGCGCTTCCAATCCTGACCCTTAAGAAAAAATGGTACCTAAATCTGCTAAACAATATTCAGGATATTTGTTAGGACATTAAGACAGAATTTCATTTGCCCTCTATTTTTTACATGTTTATAAATGTGCCCAGCTGTGGCTTTACTTTAGTTAATAAAGAGTGGGAAATGTTTGTCTTTATGTGTGTTTCTTAAGTGTCTCATAGTTCCAGTGTATTATTACATCAGTTTAGAACATAGTTTAAAGTCCACGTCCACGTCCACAGACATATCTTCTTATTTAAGGAAAAATAGCGCAGTGTGATTAGATAGAGGTGAAAAGACTGAAGAGGGGATGCTTTTGTTTTATATATGCCAGTATCTGGTTTTCCCCTGGAGCAGTTTTGATTGCACTAAATGTACACCTTCGTACAATACAATTCCAAAATAAAAAAAAAACTCAAAATCTTAAGTGTACTGTTTATTAGACTATCTAGTCATCATTGGTTTATTGTGTTAGATATGTTAAAAATATATTACATATTTCTCTCCCTCCCTTGCTCTCTCTCTCTCTCTCTCTCTCTCTCTCTCTCCCTCCCTCTCTCTCAGTCTCTTCTGGTTGCCCAGCAGCTGGCGTCAGCAGTTAGTGGAGTGATGTCCGGCGGATCTCCTGGGTTAAACCAGCCTATTCTCATTCCCTTTAATGCTGGGGGGCATCTGGGTGGGCAACAGGGCCTGGTTCTCTCTCTACCCACTGCTGCAAACATCCAGGGTCTGGTGGCGGCGGCTGCTGCGGGTGGACTCATGGCTTTGCCACTACAGAATATGCAAGGTATTGATCAAAGTTTTAGTAAATGCAGTTTTCTGTTTTCCCAGTCTGGTGTGGAATGTGCTGGCTTAAATCTTCCATAAGTTTGAAAATGTAAGATGTAAAGAATCCACTCTGTGGTATTCACTCTAAAAAACAATGCTCAATAAATAAACTCATAATTTTTTCATAAGTTTCTAAACATATTGTTCTGTTTTCGGTAATAGCAGTGTTTTTGGACAAGGCGTATAGACTACTCACAATAAGTGAAGGATATTGTTATTTACTTGAATGATGCACTACTACACTAGTATTGCCTGTCGCAGACCCGAAGGCGCACAAGACCATGTGTCGCTGCTCGATCATTAACTGCAGTCATGTGTTCATGTTTGTATGGTGAACTTGGAACGACGTACTTACAATACCAGTGTTCTATCCCCACAAAGTGGTGAAATGAATGCCACATTGAAAAGAATCGTCTATGGCATTGTCCTCATTATAAAGCACAACTGGTCACAAAAAGACCATTACACGGAAAACCCAAAATGAGGTGTGTCTACCATCCAAATATAGTTACCTCCATACCTAAAAATGTCTGAAGTGAAACAATGTATGTATGACAGTGCAATTTTTTTGTGAGTACTGTATATAGACTTTCGTTAAAAAATAACACCTCATAAGATAATTACACTCAAAATGTAATGTGTTAAGACGTTTTGTGACTAGTGCATTTTCAATGCCCAAGATGCAACAGCAGAGTGGCAGAAAAGCGGCAGGTAAATGGCTGCGCTTCTGTGTGCACAAGGCTATGCGACAACCTCCGCCAGAGATGAAACTGATTGACTGCTGACTGTAAACTTTCTCTTCTTGCTGCTCTTTTCACTGTGCGATCTATGGCATCACACATCTAGAATCACCTCTTAATTTTAGTCAGACTCTTTGACTGTTCTCTATGTGTTTTGGTACCTGTTGTACTCATTATAACCAGACTGAGATTCGGATCAAGACTGATATTTTTAGCATCCTCATTACCATTTAGGTCCAGGATGGATCTGGGGGTAGAACCAGTGACCTTCTGCTCAAAAGTCAGTCTACTTATCCACCAGACCAGAACTGCCACACAGGGTCACATGATCCTGCAAGAACAGAATGTTATTTTTTAACACTGAAACAACTTAAGCTAATTTGTTACTTGAATAAAACGTTCTTTATTGGTTATTTAATAAATATTGCAGTGTTTGAGTTCAAAATATTAGCTTTTGCTTTAGAGTTCATTTGGAGTTATAATTCATTTAAAATAATTCATTTGCAGTAAGCATACACTGTAAAATCAAATAGTATACTTTACTAAACAAATGCTATTATTTTTAGTTGATTATTCTCAAATGTTCGGTTTAATTAAAATTAGTTACGTATTGGTCAAAGGTTCGAATAATTATTTGAGATTACTAATAAAACATAAATGACTACGTCCTTAAGCATGCCTAATAAAGCATAACTCCCATCCCCCATGCATCAAAACCTTGCTGAAGCACATGGCCTACGACAAAGGTTCAAGCAACTCCCATTAATATAATAAAAAGAACACATGAGAAACTTTTCGCTAGTTTTTTAAACTTAATCACATAAAAACATATGGTGGCCGAGAGGTGCAAAACCCATTTACATAACGTGAAACACTTTTACAAATTACAAAACAAATTAACATTTTTGAAAACACATTTACAAGTTACAACACGCTTTTACATTTTAGAAAACATATTAACATTTTAGAACACAAATTTACATTTTAGAAAACACCATTACAAATTTCTTAACACATTTACATTTCAGGTTCCTGGAAAGGGAGGATGCAATCTAAAACCGATAACTTGACTCTGATTGGACAAGATTTCTGTCAATTATTACAAGTGCTCGTACAGGCAAACTATTTCTGTAGTTGTTGCAAAAAAAAGGGTTATAATGACTTTAAAGGGATTAAGTAATTACGATTATGAGAAAAGACATGATTATTTGGTGATTGTGAACATCTCAGCAGTCCATGGAGTAATTGTCAGTTTTTGTTTGGTTTAAAAAACACATTTTAAGGAAGCTGAGTCTTTGCAGAAAAGTTGTTTAACTAGTGAACAATGTGGCTAGTGCTTTTACATAAACAAAAAAGTTGCATATTTAACACGATTATGTTAGCAACAGACTACAGCATTGATAGTTTGATTTTTGTGAATCGTCAAATGATGGTGTTCTTGAAACATTTCTCTGCGGTTTAACGTTATGATGTCTGATGCGTCTCTTTCAAACTCTCGATTATTTTCTCTTATGAACTGTAGAGCTACGGAGGAACGTCCTATTCTATTCTAAAAAATGCACCATACATTCTATGACAGACTGTGATGTCACTTCCTCAGTATTTTGATCGACACTAACAGAAGTCTCGTCTAATAAGCGTCAAATTGTCGGTTCTCAATGGTGTCCTCCCTTTCCGGGTTTCTGAAATGTAAATGTGTTGTCGGAACTTATAAAAGTGTTTCAGAATTCGTAATTGTGTTTTCTAAAATGTAAATTTGTTTTCTAAAATGTAAATATGTTTTCTGAAATGTAAAAGTATGTTGTGACTGATAAATGTGTTTTTAGAATGGTAATTTGTTTCATTTTAATTTGTAAAGTGTTTCACGTTACCTAAATGTGTTTTGCACCTCTAGGCAACCGTATAAACACATTTTTAGCTTACTTAGAAAAACTTTGAATAATTTGGTTTGATCAGCATTACTTAAAATTGAACATTAAATGACATGAACTTGATATAGTGCAATTACTATTATTTGATATTTTATTGTTTGGCATTATTTTAGATTAACCTGAATTAAAATATTAATCTTAATATTTTTTATACATTTTTTCAAACATAATTATTACGTTTATTTAAAATTTCTTCTAAGTTTGCTTTGAATAAATAAACCAATGGGTTTCCTAAGTTCTCTTACGTGTACTCTACATTCAAATTTACAGTATACTAAGAGAAACTCTTACAGCTGGTTATCTTTATGCTTCTATACTGAGAATAATTTAATTCAAGTTTTAGACTCACTCAAGTTCAGTAGCAGTAGCCTCTTCTGACCTAACAAACTACACTGATTGGTGAAAATTAATTCTAGGGTGCTTTAACTAAAGCAAAAACAAGGCAGGTATGAATCACCCTAAAGCAAATAGATCATTCAAATAAACCCCTAGTTTTCAAACAAAAGGTGCAAATGTTTCTTGTAATGGAGCTATGTTTTACAGCTTTCATTCTCTCACCTGTAGTTTATGTTGTGCTTTTTGGGACCTGAAACATTATATTGCAATCTCAGAGTTCCATCGCCTCAGTCAAACAGCATGTGTTTAAGATATAGCTGGAGAAATTGCCTCCAAAAGGCAGAGGACAGGAGAATCAGAGCAACAGAGGTGGAGAAAGTAGTGCACATTCATTACAGGTCAGCGTTTTGCAATGAAGCGCAAAACCACTTTAAGGCTTTTTCTTCTTTCAAAAGCAGTCTTCTCTCCTTTACTTCTGTCTCTTCCTCTCCACTTTTCTTTCCATCTACACATCCATACTCCTCCTCGTCTTTTAAACTTTAATGCTTGAATGTTCTCTTTTGATCGTAGTTGTAAATGGTTTTCATTTTAATGTTTAAAACATTGTCTCTTTTTATACCATTAGACTGAGGGGTGGATGGAGGAAACCGTCAGTCATGAATCTTAGATGAGGAACCTTCACTAATGCCTGACTAAAAAATGATAGGTTATAAATTTGAGTGCATGTAAAATAGCACGTTTTTCTCTTTGCTTGCCGGTGGAGGAGTTATTAAAATAATGCACTGCAGGATACAGGTTCTCTCGGAGAGATGGACTGAAGGATGGCTAAAATAAAGGGATGGAGAAGAGGTCTCTAATGGACACAAACATGCATAAATAACAACAGGCATCTAGGCTTTTAATAAACACTCACAAGGGCTAAATAAATATCTCGAACTTCCGAGTATTCCCTCAGTCACCATAATGTGCCTTTGAGACTTGCCTTACTTTTGAAATCGACCATTGAAAGTTATTTTACATGCTTCATTAACTGTCTGTCTTAAAACTTTAATCTTGTCAGTGGCACATTCTTTTCCAAAGGTTTCTTTTAGAACATGTTTTTTGTCGTTGACATATATTTGTTTTAGTAATGGCCATGGAAGAAGACATTTAGCAACAACAAAAAATATTTATATAAAATCAAACGATCTAATATATTAAACGTTAGCCAGTTTCTCTTTGCATTCCTGCAAAATGTTCTGGGAAGAGTAATCAAACAAAATTGATTAACCATAAAATTGACACTAAACTTAATTGTCTAAACAAATTGTTACTTAGTTGTGACTTATCTGTCTGTTTAAATGGAAATGCAGGTGTTCAAACAGACTACAACCAAGGTTACTAAAAGATCAAGGAATGCCAGACAAGAGTGACTCTAGTATGCAACAACTAACATACTAAAAGAAAAACCCCTAGCATACATTTTCAATGGTGACAAACTGAGTTTCTTATTTTCCTAATCCTCATCTTTCAAAATGGAGGAAGCTTTAATTTTAGCGGCTACTTGGCAGCTGGAGTACTATACTTCATTAAGTCACTAAAAGCACATAGTAACATTTACAAACATGCTGCTTTACACTTTTTTTTATGTTTGGTATAATAATACTGCCAAAAAGATATGTAAATAACCAATTAAGTACACATGTTATTAAGTAAATGAGTAATTATTAAGTTGAGTCACAAACTTTCTATTGCAGAAACTTTTTATTGACATCGTATCCGGAAATTCTGGCACTTAAGATAGAAATACATAACAATCTAAAGCACATTCATAGGGAAGACAATAAATATAAATAATAATTGAAAATACAAACATGCAAATTCTCTAAAGTAGTTTAAACAAAGAAGGTAAAACATGTTTAGCAATGCAAAGACTACACAAAGACAACATGAAGAGAACATACTGTAGGACATCGTATTAATGGAAGAAAACAAGGCGAAGGGGGTGGGACAAATGAACCGATGAGTACAGAATGAGACACTTGGCAGGAGAACAAACCTGCTGAAAACAATGCAAAAAAATAGAAGGTCTCATGAACAGATGACATGGGCTTTTTGGTTGATTTTTTTTATTAATCTTTGGCAGGTGAGGTCTGAAACAGATGTTTTAATGTTTCATTTTAAAACAATCATTTTTTTTCTAGCAAACCATTTACTGGTTGATTTACCTACAGAAAACATACAGTGCTAACAGTAATTACAGAACACAAGTGTTCATGTTTATATTGGCCTCACAACAAGCTCAGTATGCAAACAACAAACAATCCCAGACCAGATGAGGTAAAGTGTCCTCTCCCAGATTTGCGATGAAGCAAAACTCGCTTAGATTTGGATCGTACCATAATGGCAGTAAAAAATATACCACCATTAGCTCAAAAATCAATGAAGTGAAATTAACTAAATTTGACCAGTCACATGCAACAATCAAGAGCATATAAATAATAATATAATGATTTGTTGTGAAACCCAGCAACCATACCAGTGTGTCAGGGCTCTGTCAAAAATGCACACATTTAAATGACAAGATGTTTTAAACCTACACTTTATGTAAATTGTAACATTTTTGGGGTGAGCTCTTCTAATGATTTAAATCATTCTTGTTTATAGTTAATTTGTCCCATTTAGTCCTCTTTTTACATTACAGTGTAAAATCATTTACCCCCTGTTATCGAACACTGATATTTTTCGAATCCAAACAAGTGGAGGTCTAAGCCTTTTAGAAGCTCAGTGCTAAACTAGTTCTGTCAAGGCCTCTTATCTTTAGAATCAGAAGCAGTGCATTCTTAAGGGCATAGTGTCACAGAAGGTGCCGAGTGACAATAAAGGATTGGACTGTGTCTGCTCTCCCCACAGCAAGTCACACAATCCAACAATCCTCCCCCAAAGCCTATCCCATCGGTTCCCCACTCTGATGGAGAGCTGCTGGCACTGCACTTCTTGGCAGACGATCTTGAGTCGAGTGAAGAGCGGAGCCCTACGGACCTGATTAATCACACCAATGCAAAGATAGATCTCCACCTCCAGCAGCACAGGCTCAGAGATCAGCGTACATCTCTACCATTAACAAATTAACCTATTTAATCAAACACTTAGTCTCTCAAGCTGTTTAAACTAATAGAAAAACTACTGCTCTTGCAATCTTTTCGTTATATCCTACCAAATGCATATTGAATATCAGGTTAAGAGTCTCGAGGTGATTATGGATTCTGGTATGAGCTTCATCAGTAACATAAGAGCAACAACTAAATCTGCTTATTATCATCTCAGAAACATTGCAAGGATTGGATGCTTTGTCTCCAATCAAGACCTAGAGAAACAAGTCCTTGCTTTATCACCAGCAGGCTGTACTGTAAAGGCAGTCTCCCCATAAAGACGACCTGGCAGCTTCAACTTGTTCAGAATGCGGCTCCACAGAGCCTGATCAGAACTACAAAGTCGGAGCACATAAAACCAGTCCTCAGGTCTCTACACTGGCTGCCAGTGACTCTCAGAAGAGTTTAAAGTGCTGCTGCTTGACTATAAGTCACAAAACAGCTCAAAATCAAAATATATCACAGATCTGCTTACTGTATACAAACCAAACGGGCTTACTCTAAACAGGGAGAGTCTGCTTTCAGTTACTATGCTGCCTGCAGCTGGAACCTGTTTTTCTGTTATTCTATTAATTTTATTGCCTTTAATGTTGTATCCCTTGCTTATATATGATCTGTTTTATTGTCTGTTTTATCTATGTTCTGTATTCTTCTATAAAGCACTTTGAATTGCCAAAGTGCACCGAAATGTGTTGTACAAATAAAATTGCCTTGCCTTCTAAAAAGTAATAAAGGTTAAAATTCTAATTAGTAGAATGAATGTTTAGTTGCAGTACTATGTTTCTGTAACATTCAAAACAGTGTATTAATTATCTACAGATTAGAAATAATTAAATAGTGCAAAATAATTCAAAGTAAACAGAGAGCGATCTACTACTCATTCACTTTATATGTCAAAGTCTGATCAACTCTTTTGATCAAGAACTCACTTTGTTTTGCCTCTGTGTGTGCGTGTGCATGCGTATGTGTGCGTTCGTGTGTGTGTAAGTGTCGGCATGTGCGTATGCATGTGTGCTCTGATGAATGGTCGTCATAGCGATGGGGCAGCTTCGGGAAGTTAGGCACGGTCGTCTAAATAAAAGCCTGCGCTTGCGTTCCCCCATGCTCATTTGAAACCTGGACGCCACAGAAGCTTGTTATTTTGTCAGGAAGATTAATGTCTGGACATGTCAAGTAAAGAAAGATAATTCCCTCTTGACCACTGCATGTATTGTTGCAGGCATAACTTGAATAGACAGCAAATAGGACACACCTCTGTTTGACCGTAAAGTTGTGTTATCAATGGACTTAATCAGTAAAGCTTGAAGAGTTTATATAAAGATTGGACTTGGATTGATAATGTCTGTGAGTCTGCTTGCCTGACACTGACTCACCTTCCTGTGACAAATAGCACGATGGGATTTTATCTGACATGATATGAAAATTAATTATGATTTCAGTGCTTTGAAAATTACAAATCCCTCCGTTGTGAGTTCATTCTATATTCTGTTAATAACGAAACCAAATGACAGAACATGTTTCTCCTTACATCAAAGTCTCTCTGAAAGCTACGGAAACCAAAATAACATCTACATGATTTTTCATCAGCCTCAACAAAACATTAGGGTAACTCTCAGATCAGGAAGAAACTGTCTTTTCATGACCTCTGAAAGCTTTTTTTAAAAACATGCTTGTGTTCAGAAGTATTTCCCCCAAGAGATGTAAGGCAAATGAAGGATTGCTGCTACATTGTCACCGTACTTTGAGTTAATGCAGAACAAATGTATACTTGGCCTCTTTCATATTCATATTGTAAGCTGCCTGATGGATGCACATCAGAACCTGCAGCGTAGCATGGATGGGGGTTGGGTTTCAGGGCTTTTGCTGTGCAGGAGTGCGTGTTTTCCTTGCAGGAAACATAAAACGGCACTCAGGGATGAGGAGTAATTGTCCCAGCCTCTCTGCACTCGTAGACTAATGAGGAAACATGTTGCCTCTAATCACAACATTTCTTCTCTGTCTCAATGAAAGAGAGCTTGTAGTCTCTTAGGATTCTCTCTCCCTCTCTTCTGTCAGAGTTGGATGTAGACTGACTATTCTGACATGGATGAGGAAGTCAGAGATCACTTGGTATAAGTTAAAGTAGCCAAATCAAAGAGAAACATGAAGCCTTGAGGGCGGTAAAGTTGAAGACAGGAATAAAACAATTGGAAGCTCTCATACGGGCTAGCAAGATGCTGCAATTACCCCTGTATGGTTTTTGAAAAAGGAAATAAAAAACAAGTGGATACTAATCTGAGATGATTTAGAGTAACTGTCTTGCAGAAAGTTACTCATACTCTTAAAATGTGTATATAATAGTTTTTAGGTTTTGAACACCAACACAAATAACTAGTAAATGTTCCTTAGGTTAACAAGCATCTTTTGTTGTGGTAACAAATATCCCCTTTAAACACAATAACCAGAAGTACACGTTTATGTTCTGGACCAGTGGTAAATCATAGAGACAAATGACCGTAATGTATGGAATTGGTGTAAATATATTAAGTATGTACAGAAGTGTTTCTTTTGTGGAAGGATAATTAATCATAGAATCATAATGAAGCTTTAACTAAGGATACAAACTTTTCCATTAAAAATTTTATGATAAATTACTTAAAGAGCTTAAATATTAGCAATTAGCAATATTAGACCTCAGCTGCCAATTGAACATGAGTTAATTTGGTTCTTTAGAGTATACCCAGCTAGCAAATTTTTTTTACAAGAATTTATGTTACCTCTTACATTGCCAAAACTTTAGTTTTACCAGTTTTTTTTATGTTCTGTGAACATTCTTTCAAGGTTATTAAAATGTTTTTAGCACATTCATCACTCACAAATAATGCATTTTAGGAATATTGTTAAGAAAATATTTAAAATTAATTTAATTTAACCTTTTCAGAACATTACTAGAATGTTCTTTTTGAACAAAAAAATTTGACTAAATTTGAGCTGACATTTAGACAACCTTTAATGAATGTTCCTTGTTAGCTGGGAAAGGTCTGTAACGATCGAAATTTTTATTTTTAGGCATTGATTTTTTTTTTTTATCTATGTCAATTTCACTGTAATATCGAAATTAAAAATCTAAATTAATCTATATAAATCTAGATTAAAATGCCTCATTTGAATTCTGCCAAAGGCATTTAAATTATGTGTGCTACCCAAAATAAAGACTTGCTACTTTAAATGGTTAAGCAACTTAAAAAAACACAAACCCTAATCCTTATTTAATTTATAAGCAAGTTTTAGGTGTACCTAAAAAAAAGTACTTTTAGTTCATTTAACGACAAATATGTGAATTGTATACATGATGTTGGTGCTCGACGTGTCATATAACACAAGATCCCAAACAGCTGCAATGAACAAGACTCAAAATTCAGAAACATAAAGTAATTTTTTATCTCAAAATGCTTGTTATAAACACTTTTTAGCCGAGGGCAGAGTTTGGGATCATCGCTAGGCTGTCGGTGCTGAAGGGAGCAATTTGTGTTAATGAGAGCATTAGGTAACTCGGAGTTAACTTCACATAAAGTTAGAACAGATGTTGCTTTTTTAATATGTGGATATTGTTGAATACACCGTTCACTTGTGTTTTTAATTATTTTATTTAATTATATCTATACTCTGTTGAGAACATTGCATATCAAATGTAAAAGGATCTACATTTTTATATGCAGATTTAAAATTTTTCATGCCCTTGTTATTTTTTTTATTATAATATTAGCAATTGTATTTACATTTTTTACAGACAAAATTTTTTTATTTATGTTTCCCATCAGGCAGTGTTGGGCAGTAGCGTCAGTACAAGTTGTCATGTTTAGCTGTCAGATATTTTCATAACCGAATTTGTAACTAAAATAAAATCATTGGATAATTTTTTTTGTTTATTTTAGGGGGGATTTGAACAGACGTCAATGAGCCATATTTTTGTCTAAAAAGCTGGAAAGTTTTGATTTCCACCTGAGATCTTCTGTGGTTGTATAATTTCTCAAGAAGAAAGAGCTGAACATTTTTACTTTTCCTGTCTGCCTCATTTAGAGTAAAAACATGCTTATTAATTTTAATAGTTACTGTTACAAAACCCTTACATATTATATGTGCCAATTCTCATTCTTATTGTTGATGGCATTATTATTGTTGATCGCTCTCAGCTGCATATGGTGCATTAGCATGACATTCCCAGCCTATCCTTCACCTTGTGCTTTAAGGTTTTTGGTTTGAGGCAGATCTAAGAAGATTTGCAGTGAGAGACGTATTAAATAAATAAGAGTGATAAAATTGCTCATACATTTCAAAGCTAATGTGACTAGCAATGCGCTAGCAGCACCTGCACACAGGCAGGCAGAGATAATTTGATTGATTTGTTGTGACAGCAACCAAATAATTGAGAGTGAGAGGAGTGTGTGCGCGAGTGTATGTGTGTTTAAGGTGGCAGCAGCAACAGCACATGCTGTCTGAAACAATTCAGAAAAAATGCTCTAAAGCCACTCGCTTTGGGTTGGCCTGATAGTATTGTTGTTTCCTGAGTGTGGCGTGAGTCGACTCACCACAAAAATAACAACACAACTACAGCACGTATTAACACAAACACAGTCAAGGCTAAGTTTTCCTGCATTTATCAAGCTGCTAAAAAAGAAAGCACAGCATGTTGCAAACTAATCACACTCAAATCAACCATCCTCATAAACAAAAATTTAATAGGTGCTGGAAAGCAATTAGATATTAAACCCCCTTCCCTTTCTAGATCATGAGGTGGAAGGGGTGTAGTAGGATGTTTGCTGTCCGAAAGTGAGACAAAATCGGCTGATCTGAGGGTTTATAAAGAGAGACATGCCAAACATAATTGAATGAATAGCCATGTGCTAATTGTCTGCTCGTGCTCCTCCCTTATCCTTGTTTTATTGTTTTCTGTATTTGACATGTATAATTTTCTCTCTATATATAAATTGAGATATATAATTTTGATCACAACTAAACCATCAGAGAATCATATCAACAAAATCAAACCAAGTTTTGGCTGTGTCAAAGTAAAAGTTATTTCTGTCATGGAAAATCAAGTTCGATGCACAAGTATTAGTTGTGTTTGTCATCTTGGAATGGTTTCACCAGCTGCCTGTCCTGCCACATACTGTTTTCTGCCCTCCATGACCAGTGGCACTGTCTCTCACGTTACAAGTGTGAAAATACTAAAAATTGCTTTCCTCAGAGTGGAATGAAGAGAGAGGAAGTGAAGGGATGGCCTGTGATGGAACATTGGAAAAGACAATAATAATGGTAATCAGATATGGCTTTGTCCGTTTCGATTGAGGAAGCCATGCTGCTTTAGCACTCCTGTGATAAAACTGAAAGACACACACGTGCACATACACACACACTCACACGCTCATAGGACCTGCATTTACAGTAGAGTGCCTCTGTGATTCCTCCAGGATTAAGCTTCCTTCCACTCATCCATGTTTGATACATATTTTATGGTAATTGTATCAGTCTACAAATAATTGGAAAGTGACTGTAATGCTTTTTAAAGGAGTGAACCTGCAATTTTCTCTTCTGATGAAGAACTAGTGCAGGGATGCCTGAAATAACTTAAGCCTCTTAAACTTCCATTAAACTAAAGCTATAGTTTAGAGCTGAGGATACAGCCCTCAGGAGGAAGCAGTGCCACATGTTTAAAGGCAGACCAATGCTCACTCAGATAAGTGAGGAGGAGGCAGCTGGAGTACAGCAAACATGGTGTGGTGGAGTAAAATGCTCTGGAGTCATCACACATTGTGTGTTGTTAAAAGCTGTTAAATGATGTGGTGGCATAGAGAGAATCTACTGTAGGTGCTTCTAGGATTTAGTGTTTGCTTCTACAAGCAATGTGTTGATCTGTGTTTGCAATCGTCTGGTTAAAAGCTGGCATTGGCTTTAATTCTGATTAAGAAACTGAAGCAAACCCATGTTGTATCCTCTTTATCTAGCTTCACTGGCTCCCCTTCATGACTCTTACATCATCATTAATGCTTGCTTCCTGTCAGTAGATCTACCTCATCTACCTTTATCAGCTCTTAAAACTCACATCTTTTTGTCGGCTCAAACTGATGCTGCTCTGCATGCAAGAGAGTAGTTACTGCCACGGTCTTACTGAAAACCTGAGAGCTGCCACTACTTTGTGCATAAGGCGATAAAAGTTGCGGCAAGCTCGATTGGCACGATACCCACAGTCATGGCTTAGAGTCACCATCATTGGTTGACCCAAGCTGAGATTTTCTGGCAAGATCATAAAAGCTCCTGTGGTCCTAGATGGCCTTTTCGCTGTCGCTGTAGATGACCTATATCATGTCTCGGGTTTCTATGGTCAGGGAGCACGAGGAGCGTCTGAGTGAACTGATGACTGGTGAGGTCTCCTTCCAGAATGTCACCCCTGCTGCCTGCTTGACACCAGAGAAAACCTTCTCAGTCCCCCTCTCCTTATCACCAGGCCCGTTGCTGTTAGCAACCTAGAGAGCCATGATGGGGAATCATCAGGGGAAGAGGTCCCAGAGAAAGAGGCCTTAGGACAGGCCACCCAGGGAATTTAACTGCGGAACGGGCTTCGCCACTAGCAGTTAATCCACTCGGGTCGCTCCATATGAGACCACTTCAATATTGGCTCAAACTTATCCCATCAAGAGCATAGCATTCTGGGCAACTGAGGGTGACTGTGACACCTAGTTGCCCCCTCTACCTTTGATTAGTGAGAGACATTGAGTTGCTCCATGCTGGTGTCCCTTTGGAGAACTTTTGAACAGAAAGTAGGGACAACAGATGGGTCTGAAACAGTATGACGGAAGTGCAAAGTCTCAGGATGTTGGACCGAGTCACACGCTTTCTGGAGCGTGAAAATTGCCTAGTGCTATGGGCAGTGGTCCTAGCAGTAAACCATCTCAAGTTTAAGCTGCAAGGAAAGGCAGGTTTGTCAGGACAGGCAACACAATGTCAGTGGCTTATATCAATCATCAAGGAGGGATACACTCACCAGTTTGTCAACTCGCATTTACAGACTGCTCCTCTGGATTCAAGCAATGGTGTCTGTCTCTAATTGAAGTCCATGTCTTTGTAGGCCACATAGCCACGTCCCAGTGGAAACCCCGATCAGGAGAATGGCAACTTCATTGCCTGGTTGTTTAACAGATCTGGGAATGCTTTTTGTAAGCTAAGGTAGACCTGTCCGCCAACCCAGAGAATGCTCAGTGTCGGCTGTTTTATGCTCTATTCCAGGCTCCTCTTGGTTTAGATGCCATGGTGCATTGCTGGACCAGGAAGAAATGTCTATATACGCTTTCTGTAGTGAGTCTCATTGCACCCCTCTTGTGAAAGATCAGAAAGTACGAGGCAAAGGCCCTAGTGATGGCCCCTAATTGACCCAGCAGACCTTGGTTTGCAGAACTCTTCTCTCTCGTGACAGTCCCTCCTTTGCCAATTACCCTGCGGTCAGACCTCATGACCCAGGGATGTGAGCACATGCAGCCACTTTTAGCAACCCCGTTTAATGCAATTTTACATGTTTCCGACACTGTGTCTTCCTCGTTTTCCTTCTACTAGGGCTTGTTATGCTGGCAAGTGAGGTTGGTTTGTTGACCGGTGTCACTCTCGCCAAGTAGAGCTGAGTAGCTGTCCCACTGAACTCGTGCTAACCTCCAGGAAGGCTTGGATTGAGGTCTGTCTCCAGCCACCTTGAAGAATCACCATTTGGTTGATGGCATCGCGCTGAGTCAACATGAGTAAGCTGTCAGACTCTTCAGAGGAGCCAGAAGCGTTAGACCCACTAGTCTTCCCTTGATTCTTTTGTGGGACCTTAGAGGATTTCAAGTCCTTCCTTTAAGCTGACTTTTCTGTCGATTAAGACAGCGCCCCTTGTCACTTTAGCCTCAATCAAGAGGGTGGGGGATTTAAGGTTGGAACTATTCTTTTGCATTATTGCAAAATAATACATGTAAATTTTTAATAGCTAAATTGAAGAATTTGATTCGACAATAAATACAATTCAGCTGTGATGGGTCAAATCATGCAAACTCAGACTAAAACTCATATTGCACCCTACTATCTGTGGTTTTCATCCAGTTATAAAGAAAAGCTAAACTTTGTAATTGCATTGCAACCTTCAGCTATCTCAGACTCAGACAGCAAATGAAGGACAAATTCCATTTTAGCATTTTAATTTATTTCAGTCACTTCTGGCCTTAAAGAAGTAACACTTTATGGATAAAGTACAGTGAAATCTCCAAATGAAAACAAGTGTATTGAATGTCCAACGATCAATAGCAGCCTCACAGCTTATCATTGCCGACGTACAACCAAATCGATACAAAACCTGCACAAATCTGCCTTCATCATTACCGCTGTGCCATTCAATCAATATCTAAGGAATCAGTCCATCAATACACTTCAGTGTAAATTTGAATACAAGCCTTTTACTTTATTCTTTAAGGTTTGAAGGGAATTAACTACTAAGCATAGATTCTGAACCCAGCAAACACTTTTTAAGAAGGATCACTTTTCGAGCCAAAAAGGAGTGACACATGATAAGCGTTTCATTTGTCATTTCATATCAGATGAAAAACCTAAATTTGAGAGGCTTCAGAATGTGACCCTTCGGTCGGGTGAAGGTCTGTATCTCAGATAACACTACGCGGAAACACAAGATTCTGTGGTGATTTCTGACACGGCAGATGGTGCTGAAACTAGGGCTCTTTGAAAGCAGCAGACAGGCTAAAAGCTATCTGCGGTTTCTAATTGCATCTCAGGGC
The DNA here is from genome assembly GCA_900490495.1 of Danionella dracula. Lineage (NCBI taxonomy): Eukaryota > Metazoa > Chordata > Actinopteri > Cypriniformes > Danionidae > Danionella > Danionella dracula. The sequence goes on from UELW01000888.1 coordinate 329,359, forward strand.
CTAATTATCTTAATTAATAGATGTGATTTCTGGGATTCAAGGGTCTTCTGTAAGTGTTAAGGGGCCCTAAAAGGCCCCAGAGGAAGGCTGGAGGAGTTTAATAGTCCCCGAGGGCTCCTTGCTAGAGGGATCATGTAGCTGGCAAAGAAACCACAGATGAGAAAGAGCGAGAGATATAGTCACATTAACCTCCCACATCTTTCACTAACACTTGAGAAGGATGAGGGGGAGGGTATCTGTGGTGTAGGGGACATTCTCATTGGGTCAGTTTTCCTTCATATAGTACTTGTCACTATCTTTGTCGCCATTTTTTCTCCTGTCTCATGTCAATTACTTTTGGAACCCCTTTCTGTGTTCTCCCTATTATAGAAATCAATAGCATTTAAAATCATAATGGTGTTCAGATAATTCAGTTTTGTTTTATTCTTTTTTATTAATTGACCATCATCCACAGCTTTCATTTAATTTAATGAAACACTCTAAATTAAGATTTTATTTACATGCTTGTAAACTCCATCCATCCATCTTCATGTCGGCTTTATTCCCTTTCGGGGTCGCCACAGCGGAATGAACCGCCAACTCACTGGCATATGTTTTACGCAGCGGATGCCCTTCCCTGCCGCAACCCATCGCTGGGAAACATTCACACACACATTCACACTTTAACACTATGGACAATTGTTCTTATTCAATTCACTTATTTCGCATGTCTTTGGACTTGTGGGGAAACCGGAGCACCCGGAGAAAACCCACGCGATCACGGGGAGAACATGCAAACTCCACACAGAAATGCCACCTGCCCCAGCCGAGCCTAGAACCAGCGACCTTCTTGCTGTGAGACGACCGTGCTACCCACTGCGCCACCGTGACGCCCCTTGTAAACTCTATGTCATCAATTGAAGAAAAGATGCTTAAGCACGTGGAGGAAGCACTCACTCATCAAATCTTGTCCCGTACTGCAGATGGTGCATAGGGTATTTCTGTAAGGGTACAGGTCTCTACCTCAGACTTTGCTTTATATGAATGGAAATTGAAAGTAATCCCCAGAGTCTATGTAAAAATATGATTAAACCCAAAATTGTAAATTGGACAGGAAACCATAAACAAAATTATTATTATTTGTTTATCAAAATTAATGCATTAATTTATTGTCCTGAAGCACTTGTCTATATATATATATATATATATATATATATATATATGTGCGTGTGCGTGTTTGTGTGTGTGACAGGGCTTCGAATTCAGCCTCAGTCCTTAGTCGATCCTTCTCCCCAGATCTCTCTCCCAAATATTCTTCCTGTCTACTATCTGAACTGTCCTATCTAATAAAGACATTAAAAAGCCCCAAAAAATATCTTTAAAAAGATGAATTTACACATCTGTACCAGTATAGAGATAATCAAATAGAGTTGTGTAATAATAAAGAGTTATTTTTTTTCCTGATGTAACAAAGGTTCAGGATCACCGTCCTTTTCATCTTCATTCGGTTTATTGTTGGTTTCTAAACAGAGCGCTTTGAGGGGTCCTATGGTGTGTTTGTAAGTTTTTATACATTTTCTGTATAAACTCTGTGATGGCACTAGTTTTCCCTGCATGGCCAGTTTAACCATAAAAAGAAACGGAAAGTCTGTCGGGATTAGAAAATGTGCAGTGCTTCTACAACCTCACCACATTTCTCGGCTCTACCTTTGCTGGAGTATTTTTTCCGCTCCTTGTTTTTCCTCTTCCTCCAGCCCATCACATATGTTGTCGGTGTCCGTGTTCATTCAGGCCACATACATTTGCTTTGATGATATATTGTCCTGCTGAAGAGTTTCATTTACTGTGACTGGCCTCTGCTGAACCTGTTGCTAGTCACTGAGCACGATAAGTGCATAAATAGAGCGCTACTTCATTCATCATGTATCGCTCAGAGCACTGAAATGCAGGAGAGAAACTACTAAACCGGCAGAAAGCATCACCGTGCTCCTCTCAAAAAGCTGAGCTCGTATTAAACTCCATGCTCTTGTTTTTTATTACTAAAGAATCTTGAAAGGAAGTCAACTGTTTAAAATGTTGTTTTGAAAACCCTGCGAGCTGTTAAAAAAGGGTTCAGTGAGTGTCAGGCAGAGAAATATTAAGTCGGGCGAGGCACATGAATTTGCGAGGATTTGATATAATTCATGTTTCGAATCAGAAAGCACATTTTCTAGTTGTGTTTTTTGGATGAATTGGGTTGTGTTAAAGTGCATTAGGAATCACAGGCGATGTCATGTCACTTAGAGCTGGATGTTCCAACAGACTGACTACCCGCGGGCACTCTCGTCTTCGTATTCAGCTACAGCACTTTACTGTTTGCTAGCAAAAAGAATAATTAAAGACGAGAAAGACAGCGGGAGAAGAAGCATTCAGGGCAAATGCATTTGTTTCAAGCTGTTTTATTCGATTGAAACCTCTTTTTCTTTACACACTCTCCCGAAGCGCTGGTTTACACTCTGAATGGGTTTTTATCGTTAGATGCGTACACATTCCCTATTTTCGGTTTCAAAGTCCAAAGCAAAACACAATGCAGAGAACCAACAACAAAGAATGTTTTATCACATTGTCTATAAATCGCTTCATTTTTAACGCTGCAGCCTTGTGCTCATCAACTTCAGGAATGCTGTGGGTGGAACAACAATGATCTGAAAGATGCAGTTTTAAAAGCAGCCAGAATGGGAGTAATCCTTAATTCAGCCTTTTCTGGAACATTTCATTTCACACTTTGTTGAATAGGAATCAGAATCAGACTTTAAATGAGGTTGTTATGTGGATGGTGTGGTCCATCTTTTTGTGCTTCAAAAGTACCCTCTGAAACATCAACCCCCCTTCCCCCATGCTTTTACTGTCAGTCAAAGAGCACTCTTTCTCACGGGTGCACCAGGGCCTGGCTGTATTGATTTTTCTTCCCACCGAAACCACCTCGTGAGCATAAATTTTGCATTAGACACTAAGGGGTTTTGGAAGGGGGGCAGGACCTATGAATCCCAGTACAGTCAGAGATGAGTAGCACAGGTGATGCTAGATTGTAGAGATGTTCAATTAATCAATTTCTAGATTTTTTTCCTCTGTTTTAAATGTATTTAACACTTATGTGTTGCACCTGAAGCCAGATCATGTAGTGCTGATTCAGTTCTTTTACAGGAGAATGCAGAATACCAAAAATCTCATACAAAGATAGGCTTCTGAACATATTCATGTCGATATTAGAACTGAAATGCATTGTTTAAAGGAATTATACACCCCATTGATAAGGTTCTATGTTAACGGGAACTTTTGAAACAGGAAGTAAACCAGGCACGTGTGCACAAAGATTGCAGAGCATTCAAAGTTCTATAGTAAATGTAAAAGTAATCTCTTCTGCACTTTTGAGGAGTTTTTTTAAAATATATGACAGAGTAGTGACAGGCTAACATGTTGAGGTTCTGAGAAAGTGAGAGAGATTATGAGGAATGAGTGAAAAGTTACAAAGTGCAAGACATATATAAGTTTAGCTAATTCACTTTAGCTTTATTCCTTTTGCTTGTCTTATATAACCTGTTATGAACAAATGTTCTCAATGAAAACAATATTACTCTCAATAAATGTATTGGTTGTTTAAAGCATTTTCCGTCTACAAAAAAATAAAGTCAATACAACGTACTTGTAAAAAATGTTATTACTTACAGTCATCCTCTTTTTCTCTGTTATTTTGTTGAATTTTTACCAAATATGGGCTGAGTGAAAACCAAAATCTAAAATATTTTAAAAACATGATTTAAACATAATTTAGAATAAACATGCAACTTAGATAACATTCTGATGATAATGATTTAAATTATTACCTAAATTATACCAGCTCTTCTTTAATCAAACCATTTACACACAGAGTTACACACAATACTATGTTGGATGCCTCCAGAGTAAATGATGCAGGGAACAGACAGAGATCACGGTGTTAATGAGGCATCTGGCTAGATTGTTTCCCTCGCCTTCCGGAGCTTGAAACAGAAATAGTGCTACCACTCTGTCGGTACATTGATGAACTCTGCGCTGACCTCTCACTATCAGTGTGTCTGCCTTCACTCATACTTGCTCTCTTCAAACACACGGCAGGTGATTCTCACACTGGGAGTTTATACTCTGCCACAGGGTCGTTGAGGTAAGGGAAACGAGTTCCTCTTAAACTGAGGCCTCTGTGTGATCTGTTCAGGAGGATTCTGTGTGCTGCTACCTTGCTCTAATTCATGTCCATCTCGAGAAGAAAAAGGGGAAGGAGTAAATTGGAGAGGTTTCAGGTGCAGGGAAGAAAAGCTGAGACTCTGTGTCAGCTGGGTCACAGAGATTGCCATGTAGTCTTTAAAAGCTGTGAGAGAGGTGGGGTTTTCATGATTTCTGTGAAGTTTTTAAGAATTAAGAATTAGACTCTTACTATGTAATGTAGAGCAATTTTGGATGTACTGTAAAGTCTTTACAAGATCCTATTTATGTTTCATTACTCAGAATCCATTCACTTTTTTCTCATGTGTAATGACAAAATGACATGTTTAATTAAAATTAAATACATTTGGTCCTTGGTTATACTGATCTTTTAGAGATGATTATGATGTGATTGATGTTTTACCAATGAATATACATACTGAACTTAAAGACACGGTGATACTTTTTTACAAGTTAAATAATTCTTTTTACAACCTAATGAGCAAAGTCCCATCTGGCCTAAAGCTCAATGGTCTTCATGGTCTTCATTAGACTCAGACTCTGTCCACATGTACCCAGTTATTTTAATGCGGTTATTCTGTGCATCCACATGTATTAGGAGCAGTATTTTTTTACTGAGTTAATTTGAAAACGCCAGCCAAAGTGATTTTTTTACTTTACCAGTTAGTTCATGTGTGGACACAATGACTGAGAAAAATTCTGGTTCAGACAGACTTTGAAGGAGTTATATGAGCTTTTCTATTGCAGCATTTTCTCAGCACTCCGTATGGTTAATGTAGAAAGAGCGAGGGCTTGCTCTCTGTGCTAAAGCAGATCTTCTGAGATGTACAGGACTACACAAGCACACAATATATTTAATAATGTGTTTAATCACTGAACAGATGCGTCCAACCACAACAATGTGTATGTTATTGCTGCAGACGAGCTCACCTTGTACAAACGCAGAAAGCGCCAGTTTTGAGAGTAAAACAGTTGTTGATAAAGACTAGCGAGAGAATTTTCTTTTATAAAAGACATCTTTCTTGTCTTTGTCTGAGCTGTATTTCCCAACCATTAAAAGGAAGTGCTGAAGTCTGAAGAGCCGAAGCTCTGAGCTGAAAGAAGCTTCTGATTGGTTGATTTAATTTCACTAAGTGAGGAGTCTGTTACCCCCTACTGGGTAGATTCACTTCTTGCAGCATTTTACCTAGTTTCGTGTGGAAGCAGTTTTTTACCTGTGCTCATGTGGGCATGATTTTATTTTGTAAACTGGGTAAGAAAAAATCAGTTTAAAGAAATACCCTGTGTACGTGTGGACAAGGCCTCAGAGTGTGTCCTCTTTGGATCACCAGGACTCTTGTAATAATTCTACCTTCTAAAAGGAAGATATAGAATGGAATAATATTTTTTCTCTCTTAAATAATAGCTACAGATTTCATTCTAGAGGATCACTGGATACTACAATAATTAATGTACATGCTGGAATTTCTACATTTGTTTAACTCATTTTGTATTTTGATCATTTTGATTGCTTAGCAGTTCTCAATGTTACTCAAGAACCTGTGTCTGTCTGCAGCTTCACAAAGACTATGTTTTCTCATCTGGTATAAAATATAGATATTATGTGCTAATAAAACTCAATCAAACAGTTCCTGTTATTGAACGTGATTCTCATTAAGCCAGTAGCGAGGTAGTTTGATAAAGTCAAGGTAGCTGTCGACTGCACACAGATGCTGCCATTGTTCAAGCTTTCATGTGCATTGTTCATAACTTTGCTGTACTAGCGCTTCATCTGCTCTCCACGTCCTTGTGCTCTTTTCAGGTAAACACTCTACAAAGTCAAGCAGCGTTTCTGCTCTGTATTCATGTATAGATATTGTGTTTTAGTGCTTTCAGAGCCCTGCAGCTCCATCACTGCTTCCTGCTGACTCTCTGGCTCAAGGTCTGCTCAGCCCATACTTTCTCTTCTTGCTGAGAACGTAAATGTTCTTGCCAGATGAGAGTTTTTAAAGACTAGCTCTCAGCTGCAGGTTTACCTGTGCCACTTCCCGTGCGCCTCACATAGGGTTACTGTGAAATCCATCTTGCTACCCCTCTCTTCATGTTCTCTTTCTCAAAGTTCTTTTGTTGTTCTCGTTCTTGCCTTTGCTTTGGGAGGAGACCCTCCCATCACCTTTGATCTTTCCCTTGCTTTGGATAATATTTTTGACAGGATTCAGGCTCTATCTTTTATTCACTCCCCCCCCCCCTGTTCTTTTTCACTTATTTTCATCTTGTGTCTGCTCACTTGGGTCTTTCTATAAGCTATAGAGCGTCACATATGTACGCCCCGTCAAGACCTGTGAGACAACTTGCCCCAACATTTCAAGCGTGAATTGGACTCTTGAATTTTTTTCTCAGGCGCAGATGATATATATAATTCATGCTGGGTGTGAGAGCGGTGTCAACGTGTCAGCCGATTGATGAAATGCAAAAGCAGGCTGTTTACTGGTCGAGAGACCCTTGCTCAAGCTCCTTGTTCTTCACAGAGTAGGAGAAAGAGAGAGGGGGTGCATCAAAGTCTTGGACTGTCTGTCCGGTTGAGAAGCCCGAATAGTTGTGCTAATCAAAGGAATGTCAGCAACGATGCATTTTACCAGTAAGCTTTTGGAAAAAACTGCTGGTATTAATTATTCATATGCATCAATTAATTATGGACACTTCTTTCTCAGGTCTGCTGTGCACAAACACATGTTTGCCGTACATTACAAGCCTCACTTTGTTGCTGAGCATCGATCCATCTTTCAGTTGTTTTCTGATTTACTTCTGAGCACATACTGTACACTTGACAACAATTGCAAATCCACGAATGCTGTTGATTTAAACTGGATTTTTCTGTGTTTGTGAATTGCACATTTCTTTATTTTTGTCTATTTAATGCCTTTCATTGCCTGTTCTATAATGATTGTCGAATGTTTTTTTATGTTGAAATATTTCAGAAAAAAAATCTTAAAATAGCAGTATGCATTATATATATTCTGAAATGGCTCAGAGCATTATGCAGTTTTGTCAAATTAGGAACTTTTCAGGCCCCCTAGCAACTTTTTATTTTAAATCTAATGCCTTGATTTGTTTTTATACATTTTTGTGAATCTACATTTTCATGTGTATTTCTTACCAAGGAGGTTCATTTCTGGTGGTTAGAAAACGAATGAGATTCTTATGAAGAGAGCATGCAATATGGTGTCCTCTCATACCAAATATTACTTATTTCACATATGTAAACCAAAAACAAAAAGAGACCTTAGATGTTTCTAGCTAAAACTAGAGAATTCTCTTTTTCAGTTTTTGCATGTCATCTCATTATTCTTTTTCTTGTTGTTCAGTGTACAGTGTAAAAAGCAACATATCAAAGACTTGTGCAGAAGTGTGTAGTCAAAAATTGTTCATGATTATGATATGATTGTTATTTTGGCAACGAACATATAGAGATGATGGTAATAGTCATGCAGATGTTGAGCCAATTAGTTATTTTCTGTTGGAAGAAAAAGGAAAACTGAGAAAAAAAAGTCTGTTCTGCTGCATGTGCTGTTCAAATCTTTTTCTATGGTGTTTCTCTGTTTTATAATAATTACTGTGGCTTTATTTATTAAGAACCTTATTTCTTAACTGTAAAAAAAATTATATAATCTACTAGGTAAATTATTTTTTTTTTATTACTTTTTTTGTTTTATTGAATAAAAATGTTTTCATGACTTACAGAGTTTTATTTTTCAGTCTGCTGACTTTTAAGTTGGTCAGTAAAGAGGGTAAAGCTTGTGCTTATTTAATAAAATGCATGGTTAAATCACATGTTTCTGTAAATAGTGTGCATGTTGAGTTTGCAATTTGCTTGTGTGAGTCTGAGAGCAACTCCCTCATGGTCTATTGAGTAGAGTGCAGAACTAGAACGTCGTAGGCTCAGAGTCAGAATTCCACCCATGACAAAGTTTCCATTCCTTGGTATGGGTTTTATTGTAACATTATACATTAATAATAAATGCTATGTAAAATTATATACGTTTCTGTTTTTAATTCTACCTACATTTAAATGCTCATTTTAAAATAGACAGAAAAAGTCCTGGTGATTTCTACCAGTACTTTCTCAGTTTTTATGATTTTATGATTTATTTTTTATTTTTTTTACTGTGTAGCATTTTGAAGATAAATGCTTGCGTCAACCCTTTTTAGGACAAAATTGGAAACAGCGTTAAATTCTTTACCCTGGAAAAAAACACTTTATCCGTTTAAAGAAATGTGAACACTATTGCATTCAAATGTTTGAGGTTAGAAAGATTCTTGAGCTGAGAATCGATACTTTTATTTAACAAGGACACATGAAATTGTTGACTGCCAAAACCTTTGTATGATACAAAAGATTCTGTTTTGAAAATGCTTTTCGTTAGACTTTCTGCTCATCAAACATTGCTGAAAAGCTTTCATTCAGTTACTTAATCGATAATAATAAAAATGATTGACTTGAACTCTTGTAAATCGAACGAGTTTGCCTTTGAAACCTATTAGGAATGTGCTAACAGTACAATCTCATGATTCAACTGTTTCACTTTAGAATTGTGTGACTAAAATAAGGATTGTAAAGCTTGCTTTGTTTTGCTACTCTAACCTTTGTGCTATGTTTTTTCAGTCTTATATGTAATAGTTTTAACCTACAGTTTTCAAAGGTTTGCATTTTAGTCATATACTGACCTTTCTTAAGGTGATTTCAATGATTTCGCTAATCAGTGTAAGTAAATCTGACAGAAGAGAAGTTGAGTCATTCGTTTAAAGTGGCTGGTGGCACAGTGTACATTTGAGAAGATGTGAAACAGTTATGCCTGGTATCAAGTGATGAGATTGGAAACATATTGATTTATGTCTATTATAATATCATTTATTTGGGTTCTGTCCTGGATCCTCACATTTCCTTCATGGGTTTGAGAACATCTGAGAAACTCTGATAATTTCTTTAAAGAAAGTTCTCAAAATGAGACAGAACAGAAGATTTTTCTTCATTTTGACTGATGGCTCTGACTTCAGATGTAATTTTTCTCTTTTGGCTCTTAAAGAATTAGACCAAAATAAAGCAAACTAATGGAGTGCAATTACTGGTAGTTCTGCTGTTAGGGGCTAAAGAAAGAACCAATTGGAACAAACGCAGGCGTACAGTTAGTTTTCTGGTTAGTTGGTCGGCAGAATGATGTCTTTTTCTGGGAATATTTGATTCTCTCATGTTCCTCCTGCGGTAAAAAAAGAGTAAGTCCCAGAGAGATCTACATGTATCATGGATTGATCAGATGGGATTAATCAAAACGAGCATTCCTAGACTACTCCATCCTTACAAATTACCTCTGTTTGCAATGTAAGCATGATTGTGCATGATTTGGAAAACCATTCATCACTGTTTACATGCAGTAAACAAACAAAAACTTACAAATTACATTGACAGATTTACATGGGTTCGGGTGGTCATTCTCTCACAAATATCTATGTTTATAACTGGTCATGCCATATTAGAATCTTTATAAGTTGGTCTCAAGACAAGAAGTGTTGTTTTACTCTGCCATATTTTTATTTTCAGTTGCTCGCTGGAAATTTGAGCGCTTTCATCCAAAGCACACTAAAAGTTTGGAGAGGTATCTGTAAACTTGTTATTATAGTTGTTTTTGACAGATCAAACCAGGAACCAGGAGTTCAGCAGATATATTAATTTTTTCCAGTGGTATTAGAAATCAAATGTTTACTGTAACTGTATGTATGAGAGAGATGCAGCGATGACTTTTAACCAACTAAATGATTCATATTTAAGGTCCCTTTTTTGCCTGTTATCTGCAAGTTTTATGCAATTTTACAAGACATTTACTGCAAAAAATATAGGCTTTATTCCCTTCTTCAAAATCTCTTAATTTTATTCTTTCTGTCAAAATATGCTAACCTTTCAGCTCTTAGAATTTCAGAGACCCATTATCCCCAACTGAGAGACAAGAGTGGAAAGAGGCTTAAGATAATGTGATCAAAATCTCAACTTTTTTGTTCTTTTACAGCTACCTCATCTCTTAACTCCCAGCTCCAGCATCTCCAGCAGCTCCAACAGCTTCAGCATCAACAACAGCAGCAGCTGAGAGAGAGAGAGCACAGAGAGCGAGAGCAGCGGGAACGTGATCATCAGCAGCAAGTCTGTGGTCAAACTCACCTCCAGACCAGCAGCCATCATCAGCTCACTCCTTCAGCTCCATCTCAAGGGTCAGGGCCTTCTCCAGGACCCGGCTCCGCTTGTTTTTCAACAAATCACAGCTCAGTCCAGCCTCCCAAGTCTCCACCCACTCACAGGCAAAACCAGTCCCCAGCCAGCAGCTTGCCATCTCCAGTCACACCACCTCTGCCACTCCAGGTACGAAGAATTCAAACCTTGTTATCAGTTACTATTAACAGTACTTACAATTTGAATAAATACCTCTGTTTTATTTATTTTTGTTAATTTACTTTTGTGATACAAAAATATATTTTAAACATTTCATATTCAGAAATACTTTTGTGACACTAATTCAGATGTTTGGTTTAGTTACGGGTTAGCCACATCAAACAAACTGTGCCTGACTCACTTTTAGTAAAGTAATTTATTAAGCTCTATTATGGGGACCAGCTCAAATATCAGAGAGTCTGACTGACTGCGAAGTATGACATGGTCTCACTTAAGAACTCGTTCTTCTACATTATTCACAGCATGTCTGGAACAATGCAGTGAGACCATCTCTGGATGAATGTTAGAGAATGGGGCTGTAATTCAATTGAGTGATTGAATCTGTCTGGGGAAATCTTGGATATTACAAATATTGTTTCTGGAGGAGGTGCCGTTTTGGCAAGCCTAGGTTTGAAAAACAATGAAAATGGAAAGTGTACTGTGAAGAGTTTATATGAAGCCATCTTGCCGGCGACAGAGAGGGACGGTTATTGAAAATGAAGAGCTGAGGAATATTGAATTACGAGTAATGAGGCTTTTGTGAAAATGGATTTGAAACAATTTTATGTTAATCACTTATTGACGTGGTGTGAAAATGAACAATTTATGGAGTCAATTGAAGCCAATTATTTAGATTTTTTTTAAAATAAGATCTTTATTTTTAAAGTCCAAGGGACTAGATGTCAGTGACAACAAGCTAACCTGTTTCAAGTCGGAACAATAACATTAAGGTCATTATAATACATTTTTTTATTTTAATTTAATTTTAAATGCAATGGTCCTAAAATGGCCATAAATGGAGAAAAAAATCCCACTTCAAAAAGGCAGTTGGTGAACTGACTCTACTGTCATAATTTTTTAAAGAGGGAGAGGTAACGCAAGGAATCTAAAAGTGCCTGATGTTTTGGTGTACAAAGGCCTCTACTCACAAATCTGAATTGAGATTCGCACGAACATGTTTCCCTGTATGCCTTATTTCGCAAGATATAGGGCAGAATGTTGCTACAGGTGCTCTCCTCGCCCATGGCACTCATGATGTGTTACGCGTATTCGTGAAAAGAATGAATCTGACTTGTTAGAAACTCTTTTCAGGGAGTGAATCATTTTTTTTTTTTTACTGTGTGTGACCAGAAGACACAGGTGAGAGTTTACTTACTCAGATTAGAGTATTTTGCTCTATCTTTGAGTCTTCGTCTTCACATTTTGCAAGTAGATCAAATTTTTTCGCCATACGAACAATATAAATGAATCGTTCAAATGATTGTTTATTTAAATAAACAGTCAAAAGAACAAAGCACCAAAATGAACAAAACTTCTCATCACTACTCAGTGGAGAACAGCCACATGCCAGCTGTTTCATAATTTTTGAGGGCTTGGTTCAACACCAGCAGGACTTCCTCGACTCTTCTTCACATTGTCTTTGGCATGGTTTTTTGTTGCAAGATCAAAGTGAGAGTGAGTATTGAGCCCCACCTTGCTGCTCTTTTATGTGATGTCTTTAAATTTAGATTGCATCATTAAATACACTATTTAGCAACTTGGGAACATGCTATATTACAACTACTTTATAGCTAAGTCCAAGAGATTTTATCTCATTATAAACTAAAGAAACCTGTGATGGACTAGCAACCTGTATAGGGTAGAACCCACCCTTTTACGCAACATGAGGTGGAGATGGATACCAGCTGAAAACTCTGAATTAAACTAGTGATAATCAGGCAAAGACAATGTTACTGTAGTGATAACCTTTACTTGCATGTTCAATTTTTTATGCATATTTGAACTTTTAATAAACTATTCAGCATCTTAAAGACATATGTGGATATCTTCTTTTTTGGGTGTCAGCCCTCTTCTCATGTAGCTTTTTTCCAGTTGGACACTAATAACATGGCCTGCTACCCTGGCTGTCCCAGTGGTTTCATTTCGCTGTTAGGGAGGCCAGGGTCATCTCTCCGTCCATCCCCACATTCATCAGCGTCACAGCTCTTATTGCTCTGTGCTGTGTTAATATGTGTGTGTGCGTGTGTGGTGATAGTTGAATGTGTGTGTATGAGGGCAATGTAAAACGTGCCTAAACTCCATAAAATGTTTGTGCAATCTTAGCATTATTGTGACGCTTTATTCATCATTATGAATTTGACAGATGTAAGCTTGATGTGAGGAGGAAGCATTCTAGCTTTACTATAAAGAACTCTTTGACAAACACGTAAGGAATGCTAACTAACCATTGGAATTATAGCTTACGTCTATAACTAGATGGAAGCTGATTACATGGCATTTAATGTTTCTGTGAACTATGTTTAATGTTTGTCTTTTTGTTTCCACAAGCAGCTGAGCCTCTTTGCTAGGACTGAAAATAATTGAAATTTCCTGATTCAGTTCATGAAGGAGTCCAGTCTCAGCTTACAATAAAATGCAGGAGTCTATTCTCACTAAAACAAGTTGTTAGGTAATGTTCCAGCAATGTTTGATTTCTCTACTAGATTTTACAATTCCAAGTCAAATTGACCATTATTACTATAACTATAGGGAAAGATCTAGAAATAAGGATATGTCCAACTGTTTGTGACTGTTATAAGTTCATATATCACATAACCATAATGCAGTCAAGAAACAACTCTTAATGGTAAAAGACAGCTTGAAGTTTGTTGCATAAAAAAATTTTGATTGTATCTTTAATTTAATGAAAACCAACCATGAGCATACTCTCATTGGTATGTGAAGTTAATAGATTGCTTTCAAAGTAATTCCGGTTTGTATCTCCAAGAGATTAAGAAACATATCTCCAGAGAACAAGTTAGAAGACACTTCTAGTTCTTTATTCCAAAGGTCTTGATTTGATTTTACTTCTTAGAGTCATGTGTGACCCTTGCGTAAAGAGAGACAACAGCACTATTACCCTGACCAACACTGTGTGGAAGAGTGAGAAAACAGATTAGCGGGTGTGCATGTGTATGATTGTCAAGAATCAGGAGGAGTTTGAAGTTTCCACTTTGTGGAGGTCCACCAGACCACTCAACCAATTGTGTGTGAAAGCCAAGGTTTGCAAGCGAACTCTCCTGAAGGTCTAGAGTCCATAATTGGGATTTTGCCATGGGCTTAGTTATAGCGACCCTTCCATTGTTGTTGCAAGCCCAAAGGGACAACGAGTGCTAGACACTATGAGCAGCTAGAGAATTTAGAGAATGAAATTTGTTCAATGTCTGTCACAATTATCACTTTAGCTACACAGCTCTCTTGTTTACCCTTGCCTCCCATTTCTTTCTTTAGCTGTGATCATGTTGGAAAGGGAGGCCAACCATGTCCCCAATTATCTGAAGACACCCAAAGGCCTAGATAGAGGCCTGTTGCTGAGCTAACCACATGACAGCATCTTAGCATCCCACACTGGTAATCCTACAGGAAACTTTACTGGTGTACAAGCTCTTTGCAGATTTAAAAATGTGAACAATGCTAAACATGCTTTAATTACCGCTCATGTAGGGATATGTTTTTCAGATATCATTATGACTGATTACAAAGTTCACTGATAATCAATATCGTTACAAAAACAGTTTCATATGAAACAAGATAATACAAGAAAAAGAGCGCAGTATCAGCACTCTCTTAAAACATTAAATGAATTGTAGAATATGGCAAATCCGTGCCATTTATTTGATATCTTTCTCATTAGCTGTAAAGTAACTTGTCTTTATTTTATTATTTACATCTTCAAAATCGTAAGAATTCTTTAACAATTGTTTAAAACCAGACATTTTGTAAGTAATAGTGCAAACACACAATTCTGGATAAATTTATTTAGAATTTTGTCAACTTTTCTCCCGTTCTGCCAGAAAATTTTAGACATGTTTTTGCAGCTCAGTATAGCACAGCATGAAATTGATGATTTGTTTTGATGACAAGCAGGCGACAATGATTATGTCATCTGCCTGAGAGTGTTAATTGGCTGATTAGCAGAATACTGGATTTGCAGAGGCTGATTGATTGGAGCAGCAGGGTTTCTCCACGCTGAGGAAACACAGGGATTTCAGGAGGAGGAGAGTAGCTCGCTGAGCTAACCAGTTACACCAGAATTGATCTTAATTAGATCTGAGAGACCTGCCACAGCAGAATGGCCACAGCGATTAAAATGAAAAACAGGAGAAATTACCGATCAAATTAATCATAATGTCAGCCTACAGCTGTAGGTCTGCTGTAATTTGCCACTCCACTGGCTTACATCAGCCCTGAGCCTCACACACGGAGAGAGAGAGAGAGTAGAGAGAGAGAGAGAGAGAGAGAGAGAGAGAGCAGAGATAAGAGAGAGAAGAGCAGCATAGCTCTAGAGAGCAGAGAGCAGAGCGCAGATGAGTACTCGAGAGAGGAGGATATACTAGATCTCTCTCTAATAGTCTCCTCTCCATCTCCCTCTGTAGCATCTCTACTCTTCTCTCTTCTTCGCTCCTGCTCTTTCTCTCTCTGCCTGCTCGCTTCGCTCTCTTCTCTCTTCGTCTATCCATCTTTTGGCATATTGAACGAGCGAGGGGAGCACAGTGTGTATAATACACATGCACTCACTGATAGAAACATGGATTTACACTATAAGATTATTTTCACTTCTTCCATAAATAACCATAAAATTGTTCCGTATTTGTAACATTTTTTAAAATAAATAAAAATGGTTTAATTTTAGGGATTGATTTACATCAGTTTCAAATTTACAGCTAGCGTTTAATTTCATAGATTCGTAAGTTAAATATTTGAAAAGTTTAACAGCTTGATCGAAATATAACATTTTGACTCCTCTCTAAACATTTTAAGTTTTTTATCTGTTATTTTTTTGGCTAATTGTGGTACACATATTCATGTTAAATTTACAATTGTACATATTTAAAAGTTAAGTTTTTTTGTACATGTTAAAAGTCAATGTTAAAATCTCAATCTTAAAAGCAAGGTTTTTGTAGAGGTTCTTTTTATGGAGGGACGATCCATACTGTAATTATGGAGTAAGAAATTCATTCATTCATCTTCATGTCGGCTTTCTTCCCTTTCCGGGTCGCCACAGCAGAATGAACCGCCAACTCTCTGGCATATGTTTTACGCAGCGGATGCCCTTCCAGCCGCAACCCATCGCTGGGAAAGGAGTAAGAAATGTATTTACAAATTGCCAACATTAAAAAAAATTCACGTCATCTGCCAAATTATTTCCAGGCACTAGGATTTTTTGGCACTTTGTAACATGAACATGTCTTCGAGTGTTCAAGTATTTTTGCTATATTATTCAAAATAATATATTTTTTATTTACTTATATATTGTTTGTTTTACTCAGCGTTCATTTTTTCAGCACCACAGAACCTGATGGATATATTAATTAGCGTAAATTGGAAAATTCTTTTTATTATTTAGATCTGGTGATGTCATGTTCACTTAAAGCCTGATTTAACAGTTTATCTGGGTCTGATTTATAATAACATGGGCGGCCCAACCCAGAACCAAAAAGAAGTGGACAGAAAGCCAGAGACACATTAAGACATTCGATCTTAATACTCAACTCAACTCAGTTTTTTTTTTTGTGAAATCCACATTACAAATAGGTATTTGAGGGAGATTGTTTACACACTAGCAGCACAAAAAAAGACAAATTTTGTTGTGAATTTTCGGATGCAGAAAGATGGCACAGTGGTGGAGTTGGTCATCCTGTAACCGGAAGATTGGTGGTTCGATCCTTGATAGGGCCATTCTACCGTTGTGGCCCTGGGCAAGCCACTTCACCCAGATTGCCCTGTATGGATGAGTGTGACTGGTGGAGGGTGTTTGGTGGTGGCGTCTTTGTAAAGAATCTTTGAGCTCTGGAAAAGCGATAAATAAATTTAACACATTATTCATGGAAATGGGATGTCATAGAGACAAAATGTCTGAGGTAATTGTAATTTTATCAAACATTTGTTAATCATACATTTTGCAGATATCTGGGTGTTTTAGGATGATTAAACAAAGTTTTCAGAATTTTGACAGCCACATATTCTTCAAATTCTGTACAAAAAGAGATCTGGATAATACATGAGCTTTTAAAAAACACACTTCCCTTGAATAAAAGATTTAAAAGAAAGAACATGCGTACAGCTTACAACAGGAATATAGAATAATAAAAAAATATTTTACTACTATAAAAAATGTATTGTAAGGAATCTAAATGGTGGTGCTAGCAACCAAATGAACCCAACAAATTAAGAAAGGCTTGATGGTTTGAATTCAGTTGTAACCTAAACAATTGGTTTGTTTGAAACTGTACAAAAGTCAGTTCGAAACTGTTTATTTTTCCTTCTGCACATGATACAAGAGACACAGAGAAAACAAGTGCAGGAAGGCCTGTGATCAAATTAAATATTGACTACCACTGCAATATATACTTATTATACTTAATATAGGACATCAATATGTAGTATTAAAGCCACACAAATTGGAATATAGCCTTTAAAGTAATGAAGTCATAAATAAACTGAAAAGTAAAACTTTCTTTGGTCCAGTGTTAGAACTTTTTTCAAATCTTTGGCTTAGAATGGCATGCATACATGCTTGTACTCCCCTTGAGCAGCATTCAGGGAGGTGGCCCCCAGAGCATTTTCTCTACCAGGTGTTGGAGACCACCTTTGTTTTCAGAATCTCAGCAGAGTGCCTTTGTGACTCTGCCGGACCCCCAAACCCAACAGTAATTACAGTCTTGTGCCTGCAATTCAGCCACTGCCAATTTACTGCCCTAGCATACTGACAACTCACCCCTGTCTCCTCAAGCTTTCTCACTCCTAACTTTCATCATCACTCTCCCCTTTCCCCTCTCTCACTCATTCATAAATTGCTCCACCTCTCTCTAGACTCTATCGTGCCCTTACTTGTCCATCTTTTACCTCTGCTTTCTGTCCCACTCGTCCGTCACTTTAAGAAACAGCCATGGTAATGTGTGCCAAGGGAAGCTCAGACTACGAGTGCTGCAATTACCTCAGCCTCTTCTCCTCCTTCCTTTCTGTTTCTCTGCTCCTCTCTTTTTTACTTTCCTCTCGTCTAGAACCATCTTTCTCTGTCCATTCTCTGCCATTCTCAGACAATCAGCCATCATTATCGCGCGCTCCTAAAAACACATCTCTGCCAAGGTCATACACCTTTCTCCCCATACTAGCACTAACACACACACACCCACACGCGCGCACACACACACACACACACGCACGCACACACGCAAACATACACGCACACGCATGCACACACGTGCACACACACACACACAGCCACACCTTCATCTCAAAATAAGGTGATTAATTGAAAGTGTTTTGGACAACATTGAGCTGACTCGTCGCTGAGTTTAACTAAAAAATTAGTACTTATGAATATATAAGTATATATAAGTATAATATCTTGATTGAGGGAACAATTTGTAACGAGCAAAGAAACACCAATGTTAAAAGATAAGAGCTATAACAACATGACATTTTTCCACGACCTCAATGACCTTAAAGGTATTTAAAACATTTTATTCATACATATAGTTAAATACATTTTACATTAAAAAAACTGATTTTTTAACTATTTTATGATTATTCACATAAGGTATATTGCAAACAGTTTTTAGGATTTTATCACAATATAATAGAGGTACTTTCCTAATTGTTTATTCAACAATTTTACTTATATTTTAACTTATTTATTTACATGATTTTTCAAGAAAATTGCTTCAAGTATTAGGCTTAAAAACAGCTGTGGAATATTATTACCTTAAATGTTTCAAGTAGATAGCAGTCTGATTGTTTATAGTATATGATACTATTGTGATCATAAATATACTTTGTTCTTTTATCATTTATCTCAACTTATAATGTAGTTTTATTTAATACACTAAACATAAATATAAATACCAAAAATAACCAAAACTAAATTGAAAGCTCACAAATGGACACCTCTCTTTTGGCTGGTGAGTCACAACCATGCATTTCACAGCAAAGAAAAAGCTACATTATTTCCATCTGTCCAAAGACAGAGACATGTAATAGCTGGATAACAACCATCGCAATCATAGCTTTAAACGTGTGCTTGTAGCAGTTTGACAGACCAAGTGAGATCTTCCACAAGCATTGATTAATTTTAATATGTGCAACTCATCCCAGGGTAGTAGTTTTTCTAATATCGTCCATCGGTGAGTGATAAAGGAAAAAGTTGTTAATGTCGATCAATTTCCACAACACGGCTGAACAGATGCTGCTTACATGAAGTTTTGTGTATGATTAATCTACCTTTTTTCTCCTATAGTTTTCAGTCTCTTGTTGTTGTTCTTGAAGTTTCACGTTTTTGTTTAAGATTACTCAAAAGTATAACAGTTGATTTGAAGTTTAGATGCAAGCCAACATGCAAATGGCAAAGTCTGGTCACTGGTCCGATTTGTGGAACAATTAAGACGTTTTTTTTTATTTCTGACCTGTATGCTACACATAAGGGTGGTGTGTGTGCGTGTGTGTGCGTGTGCGCGTGTGTGTGCGTGTGTGCTTGCGTGTGTGTGTGTGTGTGCGCGTGAGTGCGTGTGTGTGTTATCGATTGGGCCTCTGACCACATCATAGCCACAGCGCCCTGCTCAGTCACCATTAATCTGGCTGTTCCGGGTTCTCAAATGGCAGCTGGCAGGCCAAGCTCCAAACCCAGCCATTTCTCTTCATTAGCCGGGCTCGCTGCGAGACGCCATGCGGAGGAGTAATCATTTACTATTATTCTAGCTATGAAACTCACACACCGCCGATGCTAGTCTTATTGAATAGAGGCCATCAAAAGATCACCAGCCATTGATTAACCCAATATTAAAGTCATTCAAATGCTGGATCTAGATGTCAAGCAACAGCAAGTGAAAAGAGATGGCATTCTCTTCAAATGGCAGAGAGGAGAATTTGACATGATGGATTAAAATAGTTGAAATTTCCTCTAATAGAGACGTTCTTTTCTGTAAACATAAGGGCATTCAATATTGCCTCTTCTAGTCATTTAAAGACAATTGATCATTTTGCAATAGGTGGTGTGCAATAGGTATATATATTTTTTTTTTTGCATATTTAAATATTTTTTTCTATAGATTAAAACTCTGATGTGGTCTCTCGTGGCCATCATGAATTTAATATTCACCTTTCTTGGAATTGATTGTCATGGCAGAGCCCCAGCACACACCAATCAGTGTAACCACTAAAACAAGACAAATAATAAACAATTTACTCTAGACCCTATGCTGAAGAAAAGTATCCTTTTTTATCCATACTTTTAAATAATTCATATTAGATAATCCATATTTTTTGTTACACTAGTTGTGACTATTTCATGTAACTATGATTCTATGTTTTGTTAAAATATTGGTATAACAAAAGTTTATTACATTTTTTTTATTAGTTTCTATAGTTATTTGTCACTGAAATGTTATTTGAAACAGTTCTTTTGGCTAATTTCTGAAGTTGTTAGTTGTACAAAAATTAAAACATTTTTATCTTCATCATTTTTTGCTCTTGTCTGTAGTGTTACAGTTTGAGCACACCCACTGACTTGCTCTGGGCTCAGCACCTCTCCAGGGAGCTACTTAGTATACTCGGATGACTTGGTATACTCCAAGGAGCTACTTGGTATACTCGGAGTATGTCCACAGAGTATAACAGTACCCAGTGTCTCATTCTCCTCTGTTATTGAATATTCATTCATTCATTTTCTTTTCGGCTTAGTACCTTGCTATTATTCCTTTCAACATTAGAATTATACCCTTGTTAATAGAACTTAGAATCAATATTTGAGCCCTCTATACAAGTGCTGAATTGTTAATAATTTTCTAAAAGTTTCTAAAAAAAAAACATCTTTGAATCACCTTTTATTTTTGGCCCGGCAAAACATGATGTTTACGCCGGTCTCTCCCAAAGACCAGTGCTCTCACATTAGTACGGTTTGAGCAAAAACAAACACAACAAACAATGCTTTAAACATGTGTTTTTGTTTTAATCTTTATAATCGACTGACCTTAAACGTGTTTAAATGTCTGACACGGAAGTTGATTCCAGAGAAGGAACCATAAACCACAAGGATAAAAGTGACATGTCCACACAGTAAATCATTTGGGTTTCTCTTACACTGTATGATTTCTAATGTCGGCAGACTGTTTTATAAATTGTTAATTTTGTTATAGGTGTACTTGTGAAAAATGCAGTAAAATGCCAATAGAAGATCTGGTTGCAAGCCTTGCATAATAATGTTAAGTAACATCCTGTAGTGTGCGTTCCACATGATTGTTGAATGCTGTAGTGTGCGCATGTTTAGGATTTGAGGGAAGGTAAGATGCAAAGAGCCTCCTTATGTGGGTGCTGAAACCAGATTTCCTTATAGGATTATAAAAGTCATGTAGTGTACGCTCAACTTGATGTATGAAGAGTTAAAATTGCATATTTCATTAATGTATTTAAGCCTAGCACAAGTAAAAAAAATACATCAATATCAATCAATCAATCAATCAGTTTTTATATAGCGCTTCTTTAGCAATTGCTTTCAAAGCAGCTTCACAAAGTCCTCGTGAGGATTAGGTAGAATAAACAGGAGTTCCCTCTGTGAGGGGACTCTCGCTGACTGAGGCAGGCGCTAATCACCTCCCCAGCATAAAGAACATATAAACTTAATATCCATCGACGAACGGTTCGCTGTACAGGACCTGAAAAAAACAAAACAAACAAAGACAAAACAGGAACTAACAAATGGAGAAACAACGGTTAGAAAACTGTAACACAGACAACAAACAAGTGATCAGCATCAGCTGCAGGATGAGAGATAAATGATGAGGATAGGTTAGAGAGGAACATTGAACCACATTGTTTTTTCAAACAGTTTGTATGTATATAGTGCTCAGACACCAGATCTGTTTAGACAAATACCAAGAGATAATTATTCGAATGCTAGATTAAACAGATATGTTTTTAATTTAGTTTTGAAATCTGTGAGTGTAGCTGAGCTCTGGATAACATCCGGGAGTTTATTCCAGAGTTTCGGGGGTCTATAGGAGAACGCTCTTCCACCTCTTGTGGATTTACTAGCCTTCGGTATAATCAATAGTCCTGCTTCTTGTGATCGGAGAGAGCGAGCTGGACTATATCGTGAGAGGAGACTGCTCAGGTAGGCCGGAGCCAAGCCATTCAACGCCTTAAAGGCAAGGAGCAAAATCTTGTAGTCAATGCGATATTGTACAGGAAGCCAATGAAGAGAGCACAAAACCGGTCTAATGTGATCATATTTCTTTGTTCTTGTGAGAACTCTAGCTGCTGCGTTCTGGACTAACTGT
This sequence comes from Danionella dracula, assembly GCA_900490495.1. NCBI lineage: Eukaryota > Metazoa > Chordata > Actinopteri > Cypriniformes > Danionidae > Danionella > Danionella dracula. The sequence goes on from UELW01000888.1 coordinate 351,343, forward strand.
AATTTTTGTAGCATGGCAGCAGAACAGCCGGCTAACAGAGCATTACAATAATCCATTCTGGAGGTCATGAAAGCATGCACTAATTTTTCTGCATCTACGATAGACAGCATGTTCCGCACTTTAGCAATATTCCTGAGGTGAAAGAAGGCAGTCTTAGTAACATAAGAGATCTGGTTTTTAAACGTCAGTTCACTATCTATAATAACGCCAAGATTTTTAACTGTAGTGGAAAAATTAACAGTGTGTCCCCCCAGTTCCATATGTAAAACTGAGAGATTCTGTAACTGCTTTTTAGAGCCAATAAGTAATATTTCTGTTTTATCGGGATTTAGCATAAGGAAATTTTGATTCATCCAATCATTGATATCAGCGACACATTCTGAGATCTTATTTAACTTTAAAGGGTCGTTAGGTTTTGCTGGGCTATAGAACTGGGTGTCGTCTGCATAGCAATGGAAACTAACTCCATGCCTTCTAATAATTTTGCCAAGGGGCGGCATGTATATTGAGAACAGGACGGGTCCCAAAACGGATCCTTGAGGAACTCCATACTCTATTGCTATTGTGTCCGATGAGTCTCCATTTACATGAACAAACTGACTCCGGTCAGAGAGGTAAGAGTTAAACCATCTTAGAGCCTGACCCTGGATGCCTGCATCATTCTCTAGTCTCTCGAGGAGAATCCTGTGATCTATCGTATCGAAGGCTGCACTGAGATCTAGCAGAACTAGGAGAGATATATAAACAGAGTCCACATTTTTAAATTCATTACCTAGCTGGGTGATTTTCAAATTTGCTCTTTTTAAAAACCCAAACTAGAACCTAGAATTCAAAAACTACAGTTTTAATTTTTGTAAATGAATGTGAGGATTAAATAAATGCCTTGAAAATCTGAGAGCTGTATTTCAATAACTTACTGTATAACAATTACAGATTTGTGGAAATTGAATTAATAAAATCAAAGAAAAGATTAATAAACGATTAAAAAATTTACACTGTATGGAAGACTTAAGACTTCAAATGATAGCAGAAATTACCAATGTTTAACTGCATGAATCTTAAGGTTCATCGTGATGGAAGAAGAAATATCTGTAGTTACACAAAAAGCTATTGGAGTTAATGAGTCACATGATAGACGGTCAGTGCTGGGCACTTTTATAGCAGCATTTGTCATACATTTCCTTCCTCTTTCTCCTCTCATTTGCATTCAAATCCATTAAACCTGACCCCTTTTGACACCTCTTTTGCAACATTTGTGATGAAGTACATGTTTTAAACAGCTCTTTAGGCTGATCATGGTTTGTAATGCAGTGCATCATGGGAAGAAATCCTGAGGGCCTGCGTATCTCGTCATTCCTGTTTTCTTCATGTAGCTTTTATTCTCTCACTTTTTCTTCCCTTGAGTCAGAATATTTCAGTTTTTTTCTGACAGCTTTTTATTTATTTGTCAACGATGAGGTGAAATGGGGCTGGTGTGAGGAGAGTCCAGGTGAGGTGCACCGGGGGTCCAGCAGGGAAACCAGGGTGTATAGTTTCTAATGGTGTTTTGATGTACCTGGGCTTAGGGGAGGCTCCAGGCTGGGGAGCACGGGTGGGGGAAAGAGGCAGCTTGATGTCTGGATGTGACGCTAGGGAGATCATGAGTATGCTTGGATGTGTCACTTCTGATTATGTGCACTCTCTGTAATGGGAAAATGGAGAGTGAGAGAGTGGGGGAGTAGAAGAGAAAAAGAAGGTGTGATTGTCTTAGGAATCGCTAGGAGGCAAAAACTAGTTTTTTATTTGTTTTTCATATATTTAACAGCAGTTCTTCAAAGATCTATCCAGACGTTGGAGCTATTGTAATCTTTCCATTTTACTGACCAAGTAGTAAATCAAAGCCAAAGCACAGTGGTAACAAATGGAGTGTGTGATATGCACAAAAATGCATGGTAACTGAAATACATATATAATTGCTTAATGTTATTTCTATCCTGTAGGACAAGCATTGCATTTTAAATCTTGCAAACACAGATTTTTTTACATTTTAAAGCTTAAGAGATGCTGCTTGAGCTCTTTTTCTAGTTATAGTGTTAGTATGAGCCTGTCCTTGAAGGCTCGACTCACTATTGTACTAGAGAAAGTGATTAAGTCTAAATTTGCTGTCTGAACGGAACGTGTGGAAAAGTAACTGTACCTTTTGGAGCGCTTTACTTTGAAGTCCCTCTCCATGGTAACAACAAGCTGCTTTTCCCTTATTCAAGAGATTACATGGGTTGATGCTTCGTCGAGCCCGCTGGTCAAATGTGCTTTGCAGGACTTAATAAAGTTTAAAATGTACTCATCCTCTGTGCTATGAGGTGCAAAAAACCTGCCAGAGATCTTTCTTTCTCTTATTTGCTCATATTCCTAAAAGAGACCATTAATTTGATATATTGCAGTTGTTGTTTTTAATAATCCTAAATACCATGTAACCACTTTCTTACTTGTTCATATTTGCTGCAGATGGGGCATGTGAATCTGTTGTTCCTTCGCTCCCTTATGCAGATTTTTAAATAATTTTGAATATCTATTACTATAAACAGATATTTGAACTATTCACATTCATGTTATTCTTATACGAATAAAGGTAGTACGCAGTACATGGTTTTGAACAAAGACATCACTCTTTCAGAAGACAGTCACTTTAGAATTTGCTTCTAATAGGCATTTCTCAGCTAGTTATCATTTTTATATCATGGTTTATACAAGTAAACATTTGGCATATAAGCAGAAAAGGAACCAAGAGCAAAGTAGATATTTTCAGAGAAAGGCCCTGAGAATGTCTTCTGTTTACCATTAATGGAGTTGTATCCTGAACATTTAACTTAAATATCATTAAATGTTGTAAATGCACACAACAACATTATAGAACATTATATAAACCACTTGTTTAATTATGGAGTCATTAGCAAAATAACATATAAAAAAGCATTATATTCCCTATGTAATGTAATGTTCTTGTAGGTGCAGAAAAATAGACAGATTTATTTAAAGGTCAAGGGCAAATATCAATACAAAGAAATTAACAGAAATGGGCACAGGCAAAGCAATGGCAAATACATGGAGGATTTTTTAAGTCAAGATTTTTTTCGTCCTTATTTTGTCCAATGTTTTTTGAAATCATCTTCTTTTTCAGTTTGAATGTATTCACTGCTAATACATTTTTTGGTTATAAGTCCATGTTTTAATTTTTTTAATAGATTTTTCTTTAAATGTACAATAAAGTACAATTAACTCCTATTTTAATTGCTCTTCTAATATAAAGGTATAATTTGAATCTTGCCCTGTAGGCATCCTGGTTTTTTTACATGCTAAGTTAAAATGTAAATAGAACTGAATATTAATATCAGTCACGCACTTGTTTTTAATAACAACTTAAACTTAAGATGCTTTTGGGAAGCGTAGCTCAGATAATGAATGTGGATGTGAGAGACTTTTCAGTTAATGTAGGGAAAATGAAGGTTGTAAAGTAATCCAGAGCATTAGATGTTAAAGTTCAGAGGAACAGGTTCATATAGGTATCATTTTATTAGCTTACTGAGTGTGTTTTAGAGTTACTCTCTCTTTCAATCTCCTTTAACTTTAACCTCTACCTTCCAACAGAGAAAGAAAGAGAGAATGTGCAGGCATTTTGTCACATTTACCCAATGGTTTACCCGCTGTTACTCTGTAAAAGGATGCCGACCGTTTAGATCCACACACACAGATACAATCAGCACAAATAGTGGAGTGGTAACAGGGTTTCCTGCCTCCCCGCATCGCTCAGAGTGGAGGCAGCCTGCCGGAAAATCACCTGTTTAGATGACAAACACTGCAATCCCCTGCAATCCACACCTTCTCTGGTTTCCTTTCCTCTTAATCTGCCCCACTGGGCTTCTGAGTGTTTTATAATGGGCTTAAAAAATATTGATTGCTCTTAAACTTACAAGAATGAAAAGGTTGAAAGTCCTTCATGGTAGATAGCAGTATAAAGTAATGCGCTTGATGGACACTTAAAAAAACGTCAGCAAAAACATTTGAAAACTACTATATACAAATTGTTACCAGGATTATCATTAAAAATACCTAGATGTCATTCATTCAACAACCATGATCTACATATATAATAGGTGTGCAAGATGGTCCGCAGACTCTAATAATAATTTGTAATGCAAAGTGAGATTGATGTGTTTAGACTATGGTAAAGCAGTTTATATGAAATAGTTAGCTTACTCTATTATTTAATCTGTATATTTCAAAATATTACACAATCTGAAAGTTAGAGTCAGCTTTCTAGTCTTTCTGCCATGCTGTGTCACATGATGTGAAATCAAAATAAAAGGTAGCATATAAGGCTCAAGGTCAAACTGACACTATTTAGAAACAAGCAAAAGCATTTAGCACAGAGACTGTGAAGATATTTTCTAGATTTTAAATAGGTAAAACGTATGAACATGTAATACCTTTGTAGAAATATTAATATAGAAAGTGGACCAACGCATATTGAGCAGAAGACTAAACATAATCCTGCAGCTCATATCATTCACTTTTCTTCTTATCATTCCAAGAGAAAATGTTTCATCTACTCCATCAGAGAGAGAGAGAGAGAGAAGGGCAGAGGAAGCCAGTGTGTTTGTCCTCAGACAGTGTGAGAGGATTATCTCTGAATTCAATCTTTGCTTGATATTGCCATCCTTGTCCATCTCTCCGTCTCTCTCTTGCTCCCTCACACAATTCTCTATGCACCTCACCCCTTCTCAAAAAGACATGTTTTTATTATCTGAAGATGTTAGTCCAAGATAGGATGCTCCTTACACAGACACCTTTTCCTACAAAGCTGCTGTTAGCGGAATCAAAATGTCAACGGGTTCCTCACAGGAAAGCTTTGAAATGTTTTCAATTTGTTTTTAAATGATTAAATGCAAACTAACAAATCCACACCCCCAAAATCAAGAAGGAAATCAAACATTTAGGCAATAACAAATGTGGCATTAGATAAGGACATTCTTGATAATATTGGAGTTATACACTCTCTGTGTGTAAAAGTAAAGATAGAAACATAAAAAAAGAATTCTAAATTGTACATGTTGCTGTGTGTGTAAACAATTGCTTTAATCTATCTTTTTAGTTTAACAGTTATATTCTTTTTTTCTTATTGAATAAAGAGTGTACTCTATAGTATCTCATACTAGTTTATTTCTTTAACAAAATACCCTTTTCTCTGATTAAAGAGATAATGGCAAGTTTATTTGAACGAATCTAGTGCATGATAACTGTCCAGTTTTTTGTATAAATTCGGTCCAGATTGCAGGCTATGAACATGTTTTCACATTTTAATAAGGAATTCAAAATAAGTTATGTTGTCCTGACTTCTTGATTGGTTGATTTCTGGTGTATTTAGATGAGTGGTTCACAAATCTCTTGATGGATTTCCTGAAGTCTCTGCGAGCTTTTGTCACTCACAACAGCCTCACGGTGAGCCATTGTAGAGCAAAATCTTTTGCCCTTAACATTTGGGATCGGTGATATTATCAACAGCCACTTGACTTTTGCCAAAGGACAAAGAAACGCTGGCCACAAAGAGCCGATTTCTGTGATTAGTGATAAAAAAGGGTGACTTTCAGTCCTGGGGACATAATATCAATCTCAGCCAATTTTAGGCCACCAACATGAAATATGATTTCATAAGACAAATGCGGTGTCATTCTTAATGTGCTTAACCTTTACTGTCAATGAAAAAGTATTGATCGCTCTCTGGTATTTTCTCATCATTTGATTTGAGAGAGCCTGGTAATATATGATGGTGTGATGAGATGAAAGATGAACGGCAGCTGAATGCTTTCGCCTCAACAAAGCTGGACGGCCCCTGTTGAGAGGTGGGGTGCCCACAGAGACAGCAACAGGGAAAGCAACACTGTCTGGGATGTTTTAGTTCTTTAATTCTTACTCACTTTTATGTTTTCATTATAACCTTACATTAAAACAGATAAAAAAGAAAGATTTGTATATGTTTATATGTATAGAATTTACAATGCTTTAATTGAATGACAAATTACATATTAAATGTGTTGTGTTTGAAGCAAAATACATCTAAAGAAAAAGTATGCAACAACAGAAACTGGAATAACAATCCAGAGCTTATAAACAGCATACATTCTGAGTCGATTTACACAAACAAATAATACTTTGTCAATTTTTACAGTATACAGTATACAATTTGTCCATTAAACCTTGTTTTTGTTGTAAGTAAATTTATATAGCACATAGATGCATAAATGGATCGCTAAAAGCCTATAAAAGCTTGATAAAAGCATGTGTTTCATTAAACTTCTCAACATGAGCCAACAAACCTCCAAAGGACTTGAAGCAAGGGTCAACAATAAATACTACAATAAAGAAATCAGTTTCTGGACTGAACCAATAAAATGAAATTTCTCGTACTTTTCAACACTAAAATCAGTTAGATCCATCACATATGTTTGGAACTCACATTGAAATGAAGATACCTGAATAGGTTATTATTACCATTGATAATGATTGTTGAATATCTTTTTGAATCCTCAGCTCAACCCTCTGGCGAGTCATGCAGCAGTTTCCGCAGCAGCAGCAATGGGGTCAATCGCAGGGTCACAGGTCTTTGGTAATGCCCTTTCCAACCTACAGGGGGTCACTGGACAGCTGGTCACTAATGCACAAGGACAGGTACAGTGCATATATGCAAACATGCAGTACATGTAAACATTGATCACACTTTGAAGGGCTCAGTATGCTAACAAACTGCACTACTGCAATAAATAACCTTAGACATACATTTTAAAATCAACATCAGTTTCTTTTCTTTTGGTTTTAGGAGGTTTTCCAAGTAAATAGGAAGAACTTTATATGTTTAATTTTAGTTTGAGACGATAACAAAATAAAAGTTGCATTTGAGTGTGATGTAGTAAACCATGTTTTAGTGGAACACAGCATTAAACGTGTTTAGTTTTTTAAATGTTAAATGCTTAATTGTGAAGCTTTAGTTCTACTTTTTCGGTTTCATTTCAAACATTATTCCTGAGATTAGGAACTCAAATGCAGTCAAATGGAGTGACCTTGTTGTCCCGTCTTTAGCCATGTTAGAGTGAGCCCGAGAGGCTTGTGTTGCTCAGATTGGACAGCAGTGTGGGTGGGTGCGGGGGAGAAAATGCTGACCTTGTCATATTTGCGGGACCAGTTGCAGAATTGTTCCATCAGTATCCAGAGGCTTGAACGATGAGGCTTGTCAGACCAGGGCCTGATCTAATGAATCATCTTATCGCAGGTGTGCACCGCTCCCATATTAAAGGAAAGATTGTATAGCCAATGTGCCCTTTCATGCTGTAGACGGCATTATTTACCTTAACCCGAGACTCATTCCCCTCCCTTCAAAGACACTTTCTCTTCTCTAATACGACAGAAACTATCGCTAGACAAATCATACCTCTGGTGATACTTCTCTTATTGAAGGTTTTATGGATGCTTTTTTGTTTGTAAATGTAATCAAAACATGTTTAATTATGTTAGAAATGTAATAGCGAGCATTAAATCATTGATAGTGTAATACATCATCAAATCGGCTTAAAATGGTGGAAGAAAGTGTCTATCCTTGTCCCTGTCTAGATCAGTTGTTTCTTGCTTGCTGCAAAGCACTTTCTGGGTTAAAAACAATCTGGGTTGTTTTCAAAAAAGTCTTTTTTTTTCAATGATTCATCATACAAAATACATTTGTAAGTATAAACATAAAGTGTAATATAGCTTGTGGGGGTGAGAATTCATTTGTGCTGCATTGTATTAGGTTTTTAATGTAAAATGCTGGCCAGCCCTGTTCATAACCACATACGTGAATTATGTAAATTGCTTGGTTTTTCTAAAGATAAGGTCATTTTGTCTGCATCCTGTTCTCCGCATTGATCTAGGACGGTTGGAACAGGTTTGTGACGTATTACAGAACTAGATCAATACAAGACCCCCCAAAAACATTTAAAAAATAGTACAAACCCTGTGTACAAGTAGTACGCAACTAGTCTTTCTCAACCCCAGCAAAGACTTTAAGTTAGACAATACCATGATTCTGCTTCTTTGAATTGTAATAATAATAATAGTAATACTAAATGAAATATCAAATGCATTTAATGAACCTCTAAATGATTAAAAAAATTACTCAAGAAAAACCTTCACTTGATCTCATCACATGTGAATAGAATTATGTCAATAAGATATCTGAAATCTACCGTAATCTCTGGTGATCCTTGCTTGTTATTGAATAAAAAAAAGAAAGCAAATTCTCATCTTGCTGGAATGCATATCTTTACAGTAATTCTCAGTTAAAAGATGTGCGCCACTCAAATTCAAAATAATATCAAAATAGTTTGGAATCTGAAAAACTTTTGTGAGATTGGGGTAGTCGAATTTACATGCTTCTTCATTACATCACTACAGGGAATTTGGCAATATTGTGTTACAACATGTATTTTACTGGGATTTGTCTTGCTGTATCTCCCGTGTTGGGTAAGTTACTTTAAAAAAAGTAATGAATTACTAATTACATCATTCAATTTGCATTTAAAATACTTTTCTAAATACTGTGTCTGAAAAGAAACTTAATTAACTAAATACCTATGAGCCTTGAGTGGACAAACAATAGAAGTTAAACTCTAAATAATTAAAAAACAAACATAAGGGTCAAACATGAACTAGTTTAGCCTTTTAACATCTCTAAATTATCTTTATTAAATTGTATAAAACAATAATTCTAACCTAACATAACTATCCATCCATCCATCCATTTTCATGTCGGCTTTCTTCCCTTTCGGGGTCGCCACAGCGGAATGAACCGCCAACTCTTCTGGCATATGTTTTATGCGGCGGATGCCCTTCCAGCCGTAACCCATCACTGGGAACTTAACATAACTAACTAACAACTTAACAAATAAGCTTAGCTTAATTTTTTTTAAACATGACAACCTTTTCTTAACAGAATTTCTCTCACACTTCTTCAAACCAATAAACCCTATATTTTATGCATACTGTATGCACTCATGTTGTCCAAAACCCTTTTTGTCTTGTTTTTTTTACCTCATTAATGTAAGTCTCTCAAATCGTTCACAATAAAGTCTGTTCATTTTGGGTGAAAGCAGAAGATTGTCTAGGCTAAAAAGCCTTTTTTTAAACTTTCAGACACTCTTTGAACTATCGAAGTAAACTCTAGTTTTACCTGCTTAGCAGGAGTTGCTGGGCTGTTACGCGTCGACGATGATGAAGAACACGGGTCATTGTCTGTGCTGCTGTGTCAAGTGTTTCAGCAAATTATTTGTGTTATTAACAGTGGCCGACAGGACATAGCGTACATACAACCGTGATGTTCTTGTTGGCTCGTTTCACAAAAGTGAAAGAATGGGAATATTTCCTCTTTGAAAAACAGACACTAGCTTCACCCGAGTCCGACATTTCCATACGCCCATTTCCAACACACGTGCACATGTGAGTAATGATTTTAAAGCGACGTTTCTTTTTTTAAAATGAATAACAATTTAATGATTTTACATTGTAACTCAAGTACATTATAAGTAACTGTAATTAAAACACCCCCAAATTAACAGTAATTAGTTACTCTACTTTTTCAGGAATAAAGTATTTTAATTACAATAACGCATTACACCCAACACTCACACTTAGAACCTCACACCCCTGACACAAGTTGCAGTTATAAAAAGCTGCAAGTGAAGCTTGGTTTCTCTTTTTCTTCAGTAATTCAGCTTGTAGCAGCAGCAGTTTAATATAAATGTAAATTTTAAATGTAACTGTAAAGGTGTCACATAGCTCTTAACTTGAGATATTATCCTCTATTTGCATTTTTCTTTTATAAAGTCATGTTCAGAGTCATGAATGGCATAGGGAGACTTACCAATTGAGGCTAACTTAAGATGAGGTACAAACACCCAACTCCACCGTTAAAAAGTGAATTGTGTATGTGTGGATCGGGCAGTTTATAATTCTGGATTGTGTTAGACGTTAGAGCTTGCAGTCTGCTTTGTCTTTACTGGCGGCGCCTGTAGGGCTCTACTGGATGGATCAGCATAGCGATGCTGATGATAGGATACTCTGAATGTTTGTAGTGACACTGCCTGACACAATCAGGTCACAGAGACGGTCAAAGCCCTGGGCTGCAGCCGCCACTCTCAACCTTATTACTGACGCACATTATTCCCTTTGAGCCTGGTAAAACAGCCACCCTCCTCTGAGCCTCATCTCTGCCCTTATTTTGCTTTCAACACTAACACGATACTAAGACAGGCCTCAGTCATGACCAAGGGAGCAGCAGATGCTGCCACAGACCAAAAAAAGAAAGACAAGATTGTTATTGTTGACTAAACCATTATTTCTTTCGATTGGGTGTTGATTTTGCTCTTAGCCACCAATGCAGGGTTGATAGTAGATGGCTAAAATATCTCAAATATGACTTCAAGCATAGTTTAAAAGTAGTTATTTTCCTCAGCTGTTGCACCGCTGGGTATTTCATTTATTTATACATGTATTTAGTTTGTGGGAGATTTTGTGAATTTTGGCATCACAAAGCAAGTGTTGTTTTAGTTATACGTACAATAATTTAAAACTAATATCTTGCACTGCCAAGAAGGTAAAAGGTTACTTGACAGGTGTGACGTGATGCAACTACAGCCAAATCCAGGTCTTGCTATCGAACATTTTAGCTAGCGGAGTCACTACGTTCCGGCAAACTCATGAAGCTCCGCCAGTGAGGCTATCGAACATCACTGCCCAACATGCATCTGATGAATCTGCACTCTTTACCAAATAAAATGGATGAGATTCACCTGCGTACCTTAGCGGCACTGTATTTCACTGAGACTTGGCTTAAGGGGGGGATACCGGATTCATGCTGTTCAGAGCGGACCGTGACTCGAGCGCAACAGGAAAAACACAGGGAGAAGGGAGTTCAGAGCTGCTTTGGAATTTTCTGATCACTGTCTGGTACATCTCATTCCATCGTACAAGGCAAAGTTTAAAGCAGCGAAAACCTGGAACAGTTATGGAGACCAGATGTTTCAAGGCAACTTTGATTGTACTGATTGAAGTGTTTTCGAGGACTCTGGCACAGATTTTGATGATCTCACAGACTCTGTTATATATCTTTCATCACTTTCTGAGAAGAGATGTGCCATCCCCACCCAGACTTATGTGACATATAATAATAATAATAGTAAGCAGATAAATAAACCCCAACACAGTTAAAATGCAGGTAAGAAAACTAAAAACTATTGAGGATATGCCTTCCTAAAGAGAAAAGTCTTCAATCTAGATTCAACAACGACAAACCAAGATTCCCTGGAAAACTCGAGCAACTTCGTCAAGCCAAGGATGCGCATTTTACAAACAGGCCAGAACAAGATGAGAGCGGCCAAGAGAACATACTCTAAAAAGCTGCAAATCCAGTTTGATACCAACGATCCTGCTTCAGTTTGGTCAGGTCTAAAGACAATCTTGCCCTCTTGCCGCAGCTTCAGAACCATTAACACCAGAACTGTATGGCACAAATAGAGCTTCTTTCCCCAATTTATCAGACTGTTTAACTCTTAGCTCCCCACCATCCCACTCTGTTACCTGCACCTGAACCCTCGCACCTTTCATCACCTTGCATTACACTTTATGTTTTTTGTTCAATTGTTACATATAATCAGTCCTTTACAATATTCTACCTTATAGCCTCATGTTAATTGTTTTGTTAGTCGTGTTGCACTTATTCTACAGCTCCATTGTACCACAGAAAATTCCCTGTACACACACACACGCATGCACACGCACACACACGCGCACGCACGCGCACGCACACACACGCACACACACACACACATTTGATCATTTCTGCTCAGCACTTCTTTGGCTGTGACGAGGGTTAGAAGTTCTGTGTGTTTCAATTCGTTTCTCCCCAAAACAGTGGGCAACAGGGCAGAAAATGGGCAGGGATATTGCCTGGTGGCCATGGCTAACACTGAAGATTGTACTGGCTGCAGGAAGAGATGAGAGTCACTGCAGTATAATCCTAATGAGTTCTGCTCACAGATGAGAAACAGAGAGAAAGATCACTGTGTAAAATAAAAATGTATCTAAAGAGTAGACTTTTTAAAGTGATCATAACCTAGTGAGCTTGGAAGATCTACAGACTACAGTGGTGGAAGTACCACAATTAAAAAGTCACATTTATAAGTAAGTACATAACTAACATGTTTTTATAAAGCAACATTTTCACAGGGAACTAGGGGCAACCACAGAAAAAGCACCCTAGACTTCAGATTTCAGATACTCTAAAGACTGCCTCGACTTGATGGAGTGAGGAGACAGGAGTTCTGTCAGGAGATGACCCTATACACACATAACAGGATTCTAGGAACTGGATTCTAAGAGTTACTGTAAGCCAATGAAGAGAGAATGGAGTGATGTGTTAAAATTTCAGCAACCTTGCTGCAGCTGTTTGCATAATCGGAAGTCTAGAAACTGCAATGTTTAGGAAGTCCACTGTGCATTGCACTGCAGTAATCAAGATGTGAAGTTATAAAAGCGTGAGTGACCTTTTCAAAGTCTACAAAAGAAAAAAAATTGATATCATTAGTTTTAGTGACCGATGTTTGCCAGTGTAGTAAAGCTGGGTTTTAAGGGGGGTTTACGATCTGTCTTTTAGCTCTGCTAGATCTCAGTGCTGCTTTTGATCCAATGATTCTCTAAAGAGCGTCTAGAGAACTATGCAGCCATAGAGAACTATTCCAGGCCATGAAATCGTTTAACTCTTAATTTTTTGGCTGGTCATTTTGTAAATGTAAATGGAGAATATTGTCAATATCTGCGGCCATTCTGCAAAATAATTAGGAGCATGATGTATGATGTATGCTGACACACACAGCCCTACATGTCAACAAAACCTAACAAGCTATCAAAGATGAATTGATAATAATAATGCTTTAAATTTATATAGCACTTTTCCAGACACTTCATTCACTCCACATTCACACATTGCTGGTGATAAACTACCTTGGTAGCCCTTAACTGACCTGGGGTAGTCTGACATAACATGGCTGTTAATATGCGTATGCGGCCTCCTGCCCACCACCAAACACACCCCACCAGTCACACACATCCATACAGGGCAATGCGGCTGAACTATCACCTAGCGGGGATCAAACCGCCAACCTTCCAGTTATAGGATGACCAACTCCACCACTGTGCAACCTTTCCGCCCCAATGAGTGAATGGTAATTTTTATATGATAAACTCTGATATTACACAAATATTATTTATCGTTAAACAGCAGACACAATATTGTTCTAATTTTAGACATAGAGCTTAGGGGACACACTGTTTATTTTTATTTATTCATGAAAGATGAAAAAAGACATGCTAACTATTGCTGATGCAGAAAATTCGTTTCTGCATTCCCTTTCTTGGTCGCCACAGTGGAATGAACCACCAACTCTTCTGGCATATGTTTTATGCGGCAGATGCCCTTCCAGCCGCAACCTATCGCTGGGAAACATTCACACACACTCATTCTCTATGGACAATTGTTTTTCTCTCAATTCACTTATACCGCATGTCTTTGGACTTGTGGGGAAAACCAGAGCATCCGGAGTAAACCCACACGATCACGGGGAAAATATGCAAACTCCACACAGAAATGCCAACCGACCCAGCCGAGGCTCGACCCAGGAACTTTCTTGCTGTGAGACGACGATGCTACCCACTGCACCACAATGCCGCTTGTTAATGTGTTCGTGACTTTCAGAATAGACTACTTTAATGCTCTGTTAGCAGGCTGCCCTGCCATCGTGTTACATAAAAAACAGTTAGCTTAGAACACAGCAGCTAGAGTCCTTGCACGAAAAAAAGCTTAGAACACAGCAGCTAGAGTCCTTGCACGAAAAATAAAGGACATGTTACACTGGTCCAGTCCTCCCTTCATTGGCTTCCTATAAAATATTGTGTAGACTTTAAGGCTATAATGCTTTGGCTACAAACCAATCTATTAAGTCTCTTATCACTGTACATTCCAATTTGCTATAAGCAAGAATAGTTCAGAGGATTAGTAAATCTACCGGAAGAGGAAGAGTGTTCTCATAAATATTTCGAATCTTGTGTTTGTACTGCATTTTCTGCCTAATTTCTACAAAGCCATGCAGTGAATCTCAAGATTTTGCAAACCAATAACAAATTTGAGTCCTCAAATTTAAAGCTAAACTGCTTTGAATGATTGTCCTGATGAGCTTTTCAACATAGCTGATGCTGTGAAAGATTATGTTAAGAATAACTTCTATGTCTTAATTTTACTTGGAAAGTTCATTTTAGACAATAGGGTATCCCTAAGGCTGTGTAACTGCTAAGGAAACACAATTTATGGGAGCTTTTGAATGTACTTTAGTAGTTGTAAATTCAGGTACTGCCCTTCTGGACTGAGCACACGATCAGATTAAAGTCATAGTGTTTACATCAAAAAGCATTATTTGAAGAAGTGAAAATTTAGCTATATTGTTTTAACAGATCATGTGGGATTTATACAACACCTGTTGAATCAAACATTTTTGAGACACGAGTGGAAATACATTGGGGTGTAAACTCAATTTATCATTCAATGTTATTGTATATTTTTTTTACCCGCTTTAGAAAAGACAGCAGTCACACATGTTGTGCAACTTAACATCCAATTGCCCCAATCGACACTATTAAGGGTGCAAAATTAAATTTATTTTGTTCCAAACCATATTGTAAAAAAGCAGCATTCCCTAGATGTGTGATATTTCCTACTTGTTTCTGAATGAACACTCAAAAGGCACATATATTACCCACAATCCTTTTTCATCTTTAATGTTTATGAGTGGTCATTTATAGCAGTGTAAAAACATATTTTAAAGTGGTGGTTAAAGTCCTTTTTTAGTGTGGAGCTTTTGAGACAAGGTTTAGTGTAACCTTTTCCTACCTTTACAGTGTAATCCGTTTATCAAATGTAGGCAAGGCAAGGCAAGGCAAGTTTATTTGTATAGCTCATTTCGTACACAGGGTAATTCAAAGTGCTTTACATTAGAAATAAAGAGTAAAAAGAAAGTGCATACATTAAAATCAAGCATAAAAAAGTCATATAAATCAAACAGATTTAAAACACTGAAATTTAAAACATCTATTAAAACAAAGATTAAAATTTGAAGTACAGAGGTAAAATAGTTGTTCGGACATTGGTACTCAGTCGACAAAAGCACAACTAAACAGGAGAGTCTTTAGCCTGGATTTAAAAATGACTAAAGTGTTGGCACCCTTGATCTCATCTGGAAGTTGGTTCCATCTGTGGGCCGCATGGTAACTAAAGGAGGATTTACCCTGTTTGGAATTTACCCGGGGTAGATCTAATCTATTAGATCTGTGGGATCTCAGCTCTCTGTTTGGTGTGTATTCACTGATCATGTCTGTTAGGTATTTAGGTGCTAAGTTATGTTTGGACTTATATACGAGCAGCAAAACTTTAAAATCTATTCTGAAGGAAACCGGCAGCCAGTGTAGAGACTTAAGAACTGGAGAAATGTGTTCTGACTTTCTAGTTTTGGTTAGAATTCGAGCCGCTGCATTCTGAACGAGCTGGAGATGTTTAATGGTCTTTTTGGGAAGACCGGTTAAGAGGCCGTTACAGTAGTCCAGCCTGCTGGAGATGAAAGCATGAATCAGTTTCTCTAAATCTCATCTGGAAACAAAGCATCTGATTCTTGTGATGTTTCTAAGATGGTAATAAGCAGATTTTGTCCTTGATTTTACGTGGCTATTTAGACTAAGATCAGAGTCCAGAATCACTCCAAGATTCTGGACCTGATTTGTAGTTGTTAGGCCCTTTGCATTGAGATACATGTTAACCTTAACAACCTCGCTTTTGCTTCCGAATGCAATGACTTCAGTTTTTTCCTTGTTTAATTGAAGAAAGTTGTTTTCCATCCAGTTTTTAATCTCATCAAGACATTGGCAGATAGAGTTTATGGGGTTGTAGTCATTTGGGGAAATGTAGAGAAAATGATGCAGTTAGATTTTCTAACTTTGTTTATCAAAAACTTTTTTTATGAATACTCAGAACTTAAAAAATTTACTAAGGCTATGAAAGAGAAGACTCTGGAGTGGCCTGGTAGTCTAGAAAACTGAGAAAAACCCCACTAATTGTGGCATGCCACTGTTAGAAAAGTGGTATTTAACTAGGACTGCTCTTGGTGTACCTATTCAACACAAGTCACGTTGGCTAGCGGTATATTATTTGAACAGGCTTGATTAGCACTTTTCTGGCATTCGTAAACGTCAATAATGTAATTTTTTTTAGTTGCGACTGTAAAATTACTACATTTGAGTGACAATGATACCATGTCTTAATAATCTCAAGATTGTTTCTGTACACCAACTCTTCAGTTCAAACAAAAACCACAAAGAGGTTCTGTTTTAAAGTTAGGAGGATTTTTCTCAATACTCAATAATCTCAATACTTACTGCTATAAGTTTTTACCCTTTGGCTCTATGAGCTATGTTCTAGACCACTATTGTTGTTCTTGTTAGTGAAATTGAATTAGTGATTGTAGCAATTAATCCAGTGAAAAGGGCATTTATTTGAGAAGGTTGTCAGAATTTCCAAATTCATTTATTAAAATGTATTATACAAGTGAGTACATTGAGTTTCTTTTAAATTAGAATTAGTCTGACAGAGCAAAATCAATACAGAAAACCAAGGCAGAAAATATCAATGTTGTTGTATTTAGTCGTATTGTAAAATAGGGAGGATGTTGAGTAATCAAAACAATAAAATGTGTTTTTAAACTGCTAAGAATATATTTTTTAACACAATTACAAAATTATTGAGTTTTGTTATACTTACAGCTAAGATCATAGTGTAAAATGTTCTGGTTAAAGCCAATGCGTAAGCACTTGTAGGACTTGAGAATATTCTGGCAGCAGTCTGCCACTGTCAGGTCTAGTGCTGCATTGTTACTTGTCTTCGAGGGTTCACTTTGTCCGATGAGAGTGAATAATTGAGTGAAACAAGCCCTGAAACAAGACAGCATGCAAATGCCATGTCAAGGGACACACGGGTCCCGCTACACAATAAGATATGCTAAGTGGCAGGAAAAAGGGCTACTGAGGATTGAGAGCAAGCGATAAAGACCAACTGAGCGAGGGCGAGAGAGATAAATTATCTGCTCTTAATGTGAAGCAACGCAACTAAATGAGCCGTGATGAAGGTGAATTACACATAGTCAGCCCTCCTTTTCTCAGTGCTACATCATCATTATGTCAAAGTGAGTCAAGAGGAATTGTCAGACATGATGCAGATATAAAAGTGTTGCTGGGGATCATTGCTGGCTCACCACAGGCTTGAACAGTAGGTTACAGGAAGACTAACAGCCGTGGGTCTGATAACTTTAGTGGCAGTAAATGGTCCAATAAAACAATGAGCTAATTAAGTGATGGGAGCGGAGCAGCAGCTTTTGAGTCAACAACCAGACGTTCTGGACGGAAAAATATTGTGGAACAAAATATAATGTAAGCAAA
The DNA here is from genome assembly GCA_900490495.1 of Danionella dracula. Taxonomy (NCBI): domain Eukaryota; kingdom Metazoa; phylum Chordata; class Actinopteri; order Cypriniformes; family Danionidae; genus Danionella; species Danionella dracula. Next base: position 368,932 of record UELW01000888.1, read on the forward strand.
TTCGCTTGGTGCTCTGATCAAAGCCTAGATAGACAGAACATCTCTTCTTTTTCTGTTTGGAAATAGAGCTGGCAGATATTCAAGATGAAGAGAATTTTGTTCGTATTTTGTCTAAAGGTAACATTTGACATCAAGTTGTAGGGAAATTTCTTACTTAACATTGGATCAGTGCTTTCCATTAGTTTGAAGATGAAAGGCTGATGACAGACTTCACCCATTTGTTAACAGACCTCAATAAATTATGAATAAAAATGTTTCCCATAGGCGTGGGTAGCAAAATAAAATGTGGTACGAATGGTAGCGTTTCCTCTGGACACTGGCGAGTGTTTTCTTAACCCTGAGATGTGGCATACAGTTGCAATTATGATTCCATCAGGTAACATTGGAGAGAGCAACAAAAACCATCCTCTCACAGTTATGTCTGCCAGCCGAATTGGTTCAGGTGAAAGCAAAGGCTTGGACAATTCAATTGATGAGACAAGGCTTAATGTTCTTAGGTTTAATATTCTTAGACCTCATGTGATATGTTATAGAAGACCAGAACTAACAAAAAACATTGCTCAGCGAGCCTTTCTGCCATTTAGCTGATTGGATTTACTCCAAAATTCTGTTATATGTCCAAATCAGAGACAGAATCGATGCCCCCTCCAGCCAAAGCTGCCATTCCTCAGATGCCAGCGTGATGGCGAGAAATTTGTGAATGCACATATTATAATTACATTCTGGAGGGGTTCAAAATAACCCTGCAGATGAACTTCACCATCTTCCACTGAACACCAGCATAAGAACAACTACAATCAAGAACCTTCAGATTCTGGGGATATGGAAATGGGAGCAGAAAAAATGCAAAAAATCGAAGACAACAAAGTCAGAGAGAGCGATAAAAAGAGGCTTTACAGAGAAGAAACTATTTTCAGTTACTTACAGCCACCATGTTCAGTTAAAGGATGTGTGAGTAAACTAACTGCCTGTGTTCAAGTCGCAACAGGAATAATTTCATATTGTTGCTAAAGCTCATTTGCGAGTCATATCCTGTAACAACAAACTACCTTCACACTGACTGCAGTCTGACTGCAGGCACAAGTAGACTCCCATCTTGAGCACATTTATGAAGTTTTAGCACATCCATGAACCTAACTCACTCATATGATAGCTCACAGTTTTTAGCCTAGTGATGTCAGCACGTTTCAAACCTTTCAAACCAGAGAGTGAACAAATAAATGAAATGGTTTCCCCATGCACCTCAACACATGAACTGAAAAAAAAATTAAATTAGCATGAGATAAAAACAGACTTTTACCCATGTTTAATTCTGTGAAAAACTACCTGTAAAACTAAATTTGGATAAGAATGGATATAATTTTTTTTTCTTCTAAAGTTGTTAAATTTTAAGACGATTAAGCATCCATGTAAAAAGAACACCATACATCAGTTTAATGCTGCCATTGTACATTTTCCATGAAACATATCTTCTTATTCTATGAAAAGCATTAACAGGTCTATTGTACATTTATAACAACTGTTTGATAATGTTGCTGTCAGATATATACATACATCATTTATTTTACTGTGTGTTCATGAAATCTGTGGCCTTGAGGAACAAAACAGTGAAGCTACTGAGGGTCCCAGCCTTTGATCTTTGACATTGGAGAAAGGGCTGGTGGGAGGAGAACTACCCTTATAAATATTAGGACCAGAAGTGAAACTGTACACGAATGCTTTTTTGGGGAACGAATGGTAAGAGGCCATATTATTAACTGCGGCCTTCTTTGCATTTCACACAAACACACTCAGACGCGAATAGATCTGAGAATAGATAATACAGTCAGTGGTGTGCACCAGCTAACATAAAGGTACTCAGAGGCTGACCTTTAACAGGCAACATAGTTTGTTTGAGGGGACTTTCATGTGCGTATATTTGTGTCTGCATGGATACAGGGGCAGTGGTTGTATGTCTTTCAAGCTTCTGTGAATAGCTTATTGAGGCTCAGCACAGTATTAAGTAGACCTGGGTCCAGTAGAATCTGAGGGCTTTGATTCTCACTGATGAGCTCCTCTGAGTGGATGAAGGGTTCTGGCTTGATGTCTGTTTTGTGTTTGTTAGGTGAAAAGAATTGTGAGAGTTATTACTCATTTGTTTTACAGATACAACAAAATGTGTTATTATAAGAGTTAAAACCCTTCAGTCATCTTTCATGTTAAGTTTTTCCAGTTTATGTTCCTTAATGTTGTTTTTTATTATAATTCGGTAACAGCTTTATTCTGGAAAAAACTGAAAATAAACATAGAGCCTGAGATCAACAGCATCTAGTGTGGTTCCTCTCTATCCTTTTTAGCCTTGTTACTTTGCCCCTATAGCCTTAATGAAGACACATTATCCTTTAGAGGAGTTGTCCTTCTCAGGAGTTATAAAGGAAGATGAGGATAAGGATATGTTTGAGCTGCTTGACTAGGGTTCTGGGTGAATTTAAGTCAGATCTCCCAGCTGGATGCAGGGTTTATAAGTTTACACCTCAGCCTAGACCATCGCTTTTTCTAGACCACGTCTGCACTGGCTCACCTCCAAGTTCTCAGACAAGCATGGTGGTCATGGTGCAACTGCTGTGCCCATAACATCTTGTTAGCATATAAATCTGAGATGGTGAAGTGACACCACATTTGTCCGTGCCGAAGTTGCTTTTGTTATATTTTTTCTGTTGTGTATCAAGGACCACCGGTGCCTTTGTGACCAGATGGGGTACTGCGTGTCAGAAGGTCTTTGGTTCCTAGACACAGAATGCGACACTTTGGCACCATCTCCATCCATCAATCTTCAGCCGCTTATCCAGGTCGCGGCGACATAAGTTGCTAAATGCTAAAGTCTGGTTTATACTTCTGCAACAACTCGACGAATTACTTTCTGCGGAAGCTCCGCATCCACCCATATGTGCCAATACTCTGATCAATACTGGTTTAATAAGAAAGCCAACTGTTAGCAAACAAAAACATAACACAGATATGAACAAAAGACAGGTTTTATTTACCTTACCATAAATCGTTTCAATATAAGGTCTTACAAACATCCTCTGCTGCTGTGGAAGCTCTGTCTCTAAACTGATCAATATTACAGTGTGCCGGGATGACCATGCTAACTTCTAGCTAGCTAAAACTCAGCACAGATAACAAAGGAAGGTTGTTTAATTCATCGCCATTTTATTTCATAATCCAGTGTTTAACATGGAGCGGAAGCCCAGAAAGAGAGAGGACTTCTCCGCTTCGCCCAATCACAGAGCTCGTGGTCTGTTGAAGGTTGTGTGACTGCATTTCTGTGTAACACATTCAGGTTGGAGGAAAATGCTAGACCACCATGAGCGAGTTGGCAAGTTCCTGGGTTATGCACTTAACCAGAGATCCTTTTTTTTTGCACTTGCCCAGTGCCTTACTAATTAAGCAATCAAAAGTAATTCAATACTGTAGCTCACATTTTTTTCAAGCACACTTTTGTATTGTTGTCAGAACTCTAAATTTGATTCCCTTCTCTTTGCAGATCATTGGTACAATTCCTCTCTTGCCAAACTCTGGTGGAGCTTCTACCCAGTCAGCTGGTGGAACTTCCTCCTTGCAGGTCCAGCCAGTCACACCACAGCTGCTCACCAATGCACAGGGTCAGATCATAGCCACAGTGATTGGCAACCAGATCCTGCCAGTCATCAACACCCAAGGAATCACACTTTCACCTATTAAACCTGGACAGCAGGTAAAAGGATTCAAGGATTCAAAGGATTCGAAGTGTTTATGTTCATGTATACAGTGAGGAAAACAAGTTTCCCTGTACAATGAAATTCTTACTTTGCTGTCCACATTGGTTGTTAAAGTGGAAAAATATGCAGAATTAAAAAAATATAAATATAAATATATGCATAAAATAAAAATAAAATATGTAAACATTTAAAATAACTAAATATGTGTAAACTAGATATAGTATCTAGTTTATATATATATGTACATCTGTGTGTGCAAAGTATAATACTGATGTTCAGCATGTGGAAAAGTAGCCTGAGCAGGTAGAGTGCAGTTTCAATCACTTAGCAGCATACAACAATAGTGCAAAATGAGTAGTGCTATTCATATGAATATAAATAGTGACAAATTTAAAAACCATTGTGCAATTTGAGCTTGAGTTCAACATAGTGAACAGTATGTAGTTGAGCTGTTGAGTTGAGGTTATGTGAGTTTAGTAACCATTGACTAAAACTTTTTAAGGCATTGACTTTTTAAGGCTGAGGCACATCCCTCCTTAAATGGGTGTTGCCGTTCTAATCGCCATAACCGCCAGGAAAGTGTGAAACTTACAGGTGCCACATCACACAAAAGGTGTGGTTCAAAAGCTCACATATGCCAACTGTTCTAATTTACTGCAAGCCTTGATCACAGTTATAAAAGCAGTGAAGCTTTGGTTTGAATGAATATGGATTTCTCTGCTTGAATTTCAAACATTTTCATGCAGAGAATATTTATTGATGTCAAACACAGACGTGGCAGCTAGATCCAGCACAGCTCTGTTATTTTCACAGACTTGTCAACACTTCTGACAGTGTGTGCAACACTGCTGATATCTTTGTGTCTGGAATAAAATACACACAAAACAAACACTCAAAAGAGAATTAATTGTGCAAAAGAACACACAGGCAAAGGCTATTCCACTTTCAGACAAATGCTTGCCTTTATTGAATAGCAAAGAGTTGTTCAATGGTGCGTAAAATATGAAAATATTTGGATGTGCCACTGGAGGTGCCACATCATGTCAAATTTCGGAAATAATGATCTGTATAACCTACAACCATATCATTTATCTCACTAAACCTGTGTATTTTCCTGTTTATGTTAAGGTTGTTGGCTGAATGAAGGAATCTTTTGCATCCAAGAATACTATTTTAAAAAGTAAACTACACACTGTTAGAGTGGAAAATAAATCTGTACAATTATGTTAGTAAGATGCGTTCGTTTAAATAATGTATTCTTAGCTTTTATTAATCACATTCTTTTCAATAAAAAAAAGTATTCATTACAATATTAGTGTCTGCGAGAGGGCTTGTTGATGCAGTAGAATTACCTTGTGTCTAGATGCTGTGCTTAATATCATAACTTTTCAAACTCACCGTAGTAGCAGTTTGGATGTTCCACGCCCAGTTTTAAGCCTCCTACACAATCGGTTTTGTTTTAGTTCATGACAGGGTTTTGCAACGTAATTATAATATTGATCATCATTAACACTCGTTTGCTGCAATTGACTCCTGAATATTACCCTACAAATTTTCTGACTTTGTGAAAGTGTAACTATAAGAATTGATTCTGGTTTGAAGGCAAAGGGCATTTAACTTTTCGTTTGTTTGCAATAAAAAAACAACCGTTATTAATTTTGCTGTGTTTTATGATATTTTTTGTTTTGTTTCGTTTCATCAGGTTTGTCAAACTTCACAGGCTCCACCATTATCTCAGCCAAATCTGTTACGAATGCCCCACAACCAGAGCCCTCTTTGCCATGCCTCTTCCTCCTCTACATCGTCATCGTCATCCTCAGCCCTCAGTGTTGGTCAGCTAGTCAGCAGTGAGTACAAATCTGATCTTTATATACTCTGGCTATATATATATCATATATATATGATTTAATTCAATTTATACCTATATCTTATATGTCCAAGAATAAAGAAAAAAGCATGAAACATGAAAAATGGATCATCATCTGATGTATTAAAGTAAGGGATTAATAATTAATAAGTTGAACTATGCTTATCACAGAAATTGTCCTGTCACATACAGTCATGTAACACAGAGTTCACACCAAGTGTCAAACAAGTAAGCAGAATGCATCTCCCATGCCTATCTGATGGTTTTCAAAGCCTTCACCCCATTTGCTTACAAGAATGGCACAGATCTAGGTGCGAGCTTGCCGGGGCAGGCACTGGAATGTCCAGAGCGGAGAATTTCTTCACCTTTTCACTGAACCTGCTGCTGTTCCACTCTTCCTCTCTTAATCCTTTCTCCCCTCTTTCAAAAACATATAAATGAACACAACAACACTGCAAAAAGCTCTTTTATAACTGCCCATAAATCATTGTGTGGTCAAACTGCTGCACATAACAGCAATTTTTATCTTGCACTTTGGAGATTTCAGCTTTCAATGTCTGATTTACATATGGGGATGACAGGTTGCTGCTTCAATAGATTTCTTGCTTTAAATATGGCTGATGGATTAGTAATAATTAATTCATAGGCATGTCTATGAATTATTTAGTCACACAAACTTTTCTTGTGTAAGCAGGTTGCAAGGCCACCTGGCAATTATATACAATAGATAATCTCTTTTAATTAACCAGAAGTGTCAAATTAAAGATAAATGAAATATGTGGGGGAAATGTGCATAGTAAGAACTAACTTCAATGTTTATGTTAAGAATCTACAAATTCCAAATGAAGAGGCCTGCATTGTTTACTTTAAAACATGTTTTAATAGACACAGAACTGTAGTTCTTCCTTCAGTCGACGTATGTCAAACCTTGCTTCAGATCAACCCAGTCCACACACACTTGAAGGCCATCAGGTGAGGTCTATGAGGCGTCGTGTAGGATTTAAATCAAACTTCGTCTATCAACACATACATAAAACTCATGCATATACACCTATAATTACTCACATATACATGTAAACTGTCATGTTCAAAAGCATGTGAATTACAGAGTCACCTTAATAGCTGTGGCGTTTGTTTGTGCTTTATTTGCTTGTGTAAGTTGCAATGAAGACGATATCGTCAATTTCTTAAATAGTGCATTGCAATGCCTAACGCGCATACAGCAAGAGCCGAGAGAGACCCTTTATAGATATTTGGATAACCATGTCAGAACAATTAACAGTCCTTTGTTCATGGTTTGATATGACCAAAATTCCAAAACCAGAAAATGCTGGAGACACGAGAACATTTTGGCATACATATATATATGCGCTTATCGAGTTTATATCTATGTGCAAATGTTAATAGGTGTGCTTGTATAAAGTTTATAAATGGGTATGCCAGTATGTGTAGGTGTATTGGCATGAAACAATTTTGTATGTATGCACGAGTTTTTATACAGGGCCTTTGTCAAAAAATTAGCATATTGTGGTAAAGTTCATTATTTTCTGTAATATACTGATAAACATTAGACTTTCATATATTTCAGACTCATTACACACAACTGAAGTAGTTCAAGCCTTTTATTTTTTGATATTGATGATTTTGGCATACAGCTCATGAAAACCCAAAATTCCTATCTCAAAATTTTAGCATATCATGAAAACATTCTCTAAACAAGCTATTTCATCTTAATCAACTAATTAACTCTAAACACTTGCAAAAGATTCCTGAGGCTTTTAAAAACTCCCAGCCTGGGTCATTACTCAAAACACAATCATGGGACTGCCGACCTGACTGCTGTCCAGAAGGCCATCACTGACAGCCGCAAGCAAGAGGGTAAGACACAGAAAGACATTTCTTAACGAATAGGTTCTTCCCATGCTGTGTCATGGCACCTCAGTGGAATGTCTGTGTGGAGGAAAAAGTGTGGCAGAAAATTCTGCACAACGAAAAGAAGGGAGATTGTGGAGAAAGACCAATTCCAGACATCGGGGACCTGCGGAAGCAGTAGACTGAGTCTGGAGTAGAAACATCCAGAGCCACCGTGTACAGGCGTGTGCATGAAATAGGGTACAGGTGCCGCTTTCCCCAGGTCAAGCCACTTTGAACCAGAAACAGTGGCAGAAGCGCCTGACCTGGGTTACAGAGAAGCAGCACTAGATTGTTGCTCAGTGGTCCAAAGTACTTTGGATGAAAGCAAATTTTGCATGTCAATCGGAAATCAAGGTGCCAAAGTCTAGAGGTAGACTAGTGAGAGGGAAATGCCAAAATGCCTGAAGTCTAGTGGCAAGTACCCACAGTTAGTGATGGTCTGGGGTGCCATGTCAGCTGCTGGTCCTGGTCCACTGTGTTTTATCAAGAGCAGGGTCAATGCAGCTAACTATCAGGAGATTTTGGAGCACTTCAAGCATTATTATAGCAAGTATTGAGTGCATAACTGAACATAATTATTGTAAGGTTGACTTTTTTGTATTAAAAACACTTTTCTTTTATTGGTCGAATGAAATATGCAATTTTTTTGAGATAGGAGTTTTGGTATTTCATGAGCTGAATGCCAAAATCTTTTCAACACGACAGTATACAAGTGTATGTGAGTAATTTATTGGTGTATATGCACAAGTTTTATGTATGTATTGATAGGCTGCAAAAATCTGAAATACTGCTGAGAAGAGTTGGATCTACAGCAATCTAGCATGATTCTGTTTAGCATGAGTGTTGAAGTTGCAGAAAGCCCCAGTTCTTCAGTCTGCCCTTCCTTCTACTACTGAGAGGGCTGCTTTTTTTAAGTAAAGATTTTTAAAGATTCAGAGTCTATTCAGATAATTCCTTACGGCATGGAGGACAGAGAACCTGTCCAGGAGACCTACACCAACACCCCCATTGTTGCCAGGGGTAGAGGTCCTATCATAAGCGGCTGAAAGACAGGCCTTTCAGAAAGGTCTGCTGCTGTATGGAGTTTGCCACCAGCCCGCTTCCCTTTGGAGGGAGGGAGCACCACCACCACTGGGGTGCAGAGCACTGGGCTGCAGACCTCCAGGTTAGCGGCCACGAAAATTTCATTAATAGAGCATTGTTGAACTCGCAGGGAAATATGAGTAGTCAGAAGGCTTACGTTGCAGAACAGAATGCAGTTCTATTAAAGATAAGCATTCAAGTTTTTGGTAGATTGCTAGTAGAATGCAGTGCTTTCCTAGAAGAATTCAATGCTCCCTGGATGGCGGTCAGCCTCTTGAGTCATATTCAGCCTAGAGTGTGACCTCCTTGGCTGAATTCATCCACACCTCAGAGGAAGAGCCAAAACAAGCAGGTAAGTATTATCCCTGGCTCCGTCCGGATGCCACAGTAAAATCTGCTGCCTTGCTGCCCCTCTCTGGGAACAATCAGTAAGACAAGTTTGAGGCCATTATTGAAATGGCAGGAAGCTTGGTAAGGGCTTCCTAAGGTTTCTCTTTGTGCCAACTTCTTGTGCGAGCATGGCGTATGGAGCAACTGGAGGTAACATCTCATGACACCTTGTTGCAGTGCTTATCTGTAGTAATGACTTATGTACCTGCTACAGAGTCCCTGTTCCTGCTTGAGCAGAACGTTTCCCTTCTATGCAAGATGCATTTTAGCCAGCTCCTCCAGACAACATGGAAAAAGGGTTCAAAGGTTAGGGTTTGTAAGGTAACTGGTAGCAACCGGAGGTAGCCATGACACCTCATTGCCACGCCCATATCTGTCATAGGAGAGACATTAGGTTCCTCTGTCTAGGTCAACCAACAAGAAGACGGTTTCACCCTATAAGTTGACTCTCACTCGTTTGTGTCTGTCACTAACTTCAGTTCAGTTCATGAACCAGAGAATGGTGACTTTATCCCTCCATGTCTGGCATCTCGACGGAAAATAGTCAACATATACCAAAGTGGACGACTGAAAGGAAACATAATTGAAAGGGAAAAACGACTGAAAAGGAGCAAATTTCCCCACCTAAGGAACAGACTTTAGATTGCCTAGTCGTCTCCAGAAGTCTCACAGGAATTACAAATGCATCCGTTTCCTCTTTTGTAGTGGGCATATGCTAATTTTTTACCAACAGGTGGCATCGCCTATTCACGTATGTGTGGAGTTAATTGGCCAGTCCCAAAGTGTAGTTTTACATTTACATTTTTGCATTTGGCAGAGGCTTTTGTCCAAAGCGACTTACAGGAGAGGCAATTTACAGTATAAACGTTCCTTTGTCATCATTCAACATTTGTCTACATTCCCTTAACATGGTTAAATAAGCCTCAACAATGCGGTATTTCAAATGTTTGATGAAGTTGATACAGTAGATGAACTGGGAAAGGCCTTAAACAATCTTTACAATTTGAGTTGGCCTGCAATTTGAATTGAAGTGATTTAGCAAAATAATGAAATAAATAATTACATGTGTATGTAATAAAATTGAATGAAAAGAGTGCCTAAAAGAGATTTAATCACCAACCTGGTTATACAGAAAGAAAATATTGAAAAACTTTCATTTAACAGTATTTTTCATTTCTTTAAAGACTAAGTAAAGATTCTTTTAACTCATGTGTGTTGCAGACCCTCAGACAGCTCCTAGCGAGGTAGATGGGGTAAATCTGGAGGACATCCGAGAGTTTGCCAAGGCATTTAAGATCCGCCGTCTGTCTCTGGGTCTGACGCAAACTCAGGTGGGCCAGGCTCTCAGTGCCGCGGAAGGCCCTGCTTACAGCCAGTCTGCTATCTGCAGGTATGTAGGAGGACTTGATGCAATAAAGGATTTCATGTCATAACACTGTTGGTTTAGCAGATCAATTATTTCTTCGTATTAGACTGTAGCTTTTCACCGTCAACTGATTCATTAAAACCTTCCTACATAGTTATGTAGAATTCGGATAATGTTCTGTTGATGGGGCGCTATACTGTACTCTACATTTTCATAAACAGAGATCTAATGAAAAAAGATGGAAGGAGAGTGTACACAGGATTGTTTTGAAAAAGGAAAGAGCTCTGGCTGAACAATTAAAGTTCTTTTTTTGAAGATTAAATTAAAGCAATGAAATAAAAATATATAACCATATGTCTTGCAAACAGTGACATTTGCTGTGCTGGTGTTTACATAGCAGCTCAATTAAAAAGATGCTACCTTTTTTAGAGATAAAACATTTTACGTCAATCAACAAATTAAATGAGCTAGAATGTTGAAATATTTGATTTTATTTAACATGTTTAATAAATATTGTTATAAATAATGCAAAATAAATAAGCCTCATCATCCCGGGGAATGTACAATGTTACATATTCATATTGTGCTGTAAATGTCACATTCATCTATTTTATTCTTGTCTTTGTTCATCTCCACTCATCTTGCTACTAGATGAGAAGATTCAGTTACTAATGCAAAATACATCAGCTGTCGTATTACAAGAAGCACTTAAAGCATTTTTTCTAAGGTCCATTGCCAACTATTCACATGGAATTTAACTTGACAGGCCTTGGCTTTTATTAAAAGGCAGTGTTCCTCCAAGCAGAAATGACATGGATTTGATGATAAAATAGAACATTATGTAGCATGAGTAAATGAAAAATTCAACATATTCATCAGAGTGAGATTTGTTTTTTCATGTAGAAGTCTTTTGAAGATCAAGAGACGATTTGTTTGAGAAAAAAAGAGAGATAGACAGGATGTCAGTTAAGATGTACAGAGCATGCTATGTCTGTTCACTCGATAAAATGGAGCATTATTTACCTTTTATTTGAAAAGTCTACATTTAGTTTTATTTCATTTTACAGTAATAAAGGTGGACACAGTAAGTACACCTGGACAAATCTAATTTACTGCAAAATTGAACAATGAACAATATTTGTGTAAAGTTAAAAAAGTGTAAACACACAATTATTTACTTTATTGTACTTTAATGATAGTGCATCTTTTTTCTTTCACTACTTAGTCCAGGTTAGTTTTAATGGTGCCCCAGAAAGTCCAGCTCACATTGATTGAAACTCACATTGACTGATCACCAGCCAATCGTAGGGTCACATTTGCTCTAGTTCTCTCCTGATGAAATTTTTGTCATTTTTATTCCATCTGAAGCTGTTTTTGACTAAGGTAACAAGAAGGCACCTGGAGAAGCTGTAAAATCCTATAAAAACTGTCCTTAAACCAGTGATCTGGAGAAGGATCTTTCCTGAAGCTTTAAATGTATATATTGGTTAAGCATGTGCTCAAGCTTAAACAGAACTTAATTATCTATTTATACCTTATATTTTTATACCTTATTCAATGATGTGTCAGTCCTTAATTGACTATTAAATGTGCTTAAGTTAGTCATTATTTAAGACATATTCAATTAAATATTGACACTGAACTAATATATAACAAAAGACTCAATAAATACTTAATTAATCTGCTTAAAAGACTCTTAGATGTGAGTCTGCTAATCATTAAATAAGGCTTAACTAAAGCATTAAGTAGTGATGAACTAAAGCATAATTCTGGCCTTTAATCTAGTAGTAGTTTGTGATTATTTTTTTCAGTTAGTAATATTGCCATCTTTGCCTGTCCAACAATAACACTGATTAACTGGCACCTGTGCCTGTTTTTTTTCACATACTTAGATCCAGAACTAAAATGTATTTTTTTTACCAAAACTGTCATTAATACTAATACTGATACTCCTGATTTTTTCCCAAAGTTAACATAAATTGTCTTTTTATTATGTAATAGACTACATGATAATTACTTATTTGTGTTACCTTGTGTTGTCTATTTAATACTTTAGCAACAACTTGAATGATATCTATGAAATACTTTATATAATTAGCTCTAGCTTAATTTTCACAATGCCTGACATACAATCAGCTGAACCAATGAAAGATTACATTACTGATTCATAAATATTTATGTATAATAGTAAATATTACATTTTCTTACTGCTTCTGTGTGGTTTTATCATTTTAGATGTGTTAACATAATTAATCAAATTTGTTGTGCACAAATCTCACATGAGACTCAGAGGTGTAAAATATGGAATGTCAGTCCATCTCTGCTCTGCGTCTGTACCTGGCTTTCTGTTGACAATTAGACAAATGACTTGACTGGCTAGTCCAGAGCAAGGCAGAGAGCAAATAATGAGGAGCAGGACACGAAGCCAGACAATATGGTGGAAAGATATATCTAGTGATCCATACAGTACCAGCCTCTCCCCGAAGACAAGCTAGTTCATCCAGCAGGTTCAGTGGGCGGTCCAGACAGGCCCATTGTGTGAGTGGAAGGATGTGGTTGTTGATGACTAGTCTGCTCTTTATGTGTTAAACTGAATGTAGTGCTGAGGATTGCTAATTTCTGAGTGAAATGTATTTACTCTTTGCCACGTTGAAGTTTGCAGAGGACGGTCGAAGGTCTTTTAATAATTTTTCAAAAAAAATAAAATATTCTTACATTCAAAGTAAACGATTGGATTATCACAGTGTGTAATCCTGAAATGAGAGAAAAAACTAAAATAGCTTCAATGCATGGGTGTCACTAGCCTACTTTTACTGCTGCAGTGAAAATATGTTGTGCCACAAGAAAAATGTCAATGTTAACTCATATAAAACATGCAAAACTGCATAGAATTCATACAACATATGTTGTACTCACATGTATATTGTGGCGTGAAACTGTGTTAATATGTCCTCAACCCTGAACCTGCATTAAGAGGTTCTCAACCCTGAACCTGCGTTAAGTGGTTCTCAAACCTGAAACTGTGTTCAGAGGTTCTCAACCCTGAACCTGTGTTAAGAGGTTCTCAACCCTGAGGTCAGTTTATTGTTTACCTCCCCATTATCTGTTATTGATTAAAAAAAATTACAAATTTTGATTCCGTTTGCATGAGTTTCCTACTACTCTTTGCTAGAACATTTGACTGACACGACCAAAACACTTTATGTTAAACACACTGAATGAAAACCTGAACATACTGAAGGTATGTCATATAAACACAACCTCAAATTCATCACAAGAATTTATATTCATTTAAAGCAATATTATCTGAGGTGAAAAAAGTGGACCTTTGATTTCTGCTATGAACGAAAATAAAGAATCTATTAGGACTTAATAAATGGATTTCTATAAATGTGATTAAAATGCCCTTCCTTTAAAATTCTATCTATACAATCTATTTTTTAAATGTACTAAATTATAAGTTATTTAATATGTTTAATTTATGATGTGCCCCAGTAGATATAGCCATGCCCTATGGTTCTTTTCCATCAGCTCTTTAATGTCAATAGTTCAATAACTTTTTGCTTTCTCATCTCAAGACATGGTAAAGAAATAACCATGTTAAAAATGACTCGTGAAAATTCCAAATTTAAAGTTTAATATGTTTATGAACATGATATAGACAATTACACTTTTTTCTTTTCTTTTTTTTTTTTTTTACAAAAATGTGATCTAGGTTTATTTAATGTGATGAAAGGCAGCACTCGCTGGAACAAATTAAATATTCCTCCATTTAAGAGACATTTCACATCCATTTTAGCATGATGCTTCTCATGCAAGCTTGAGACTTGTTTTGCATGCACCGCTGCACATGGATCATCATGTGATGTCAGATCATCACATAATTGGAGATGGGAATCGCTTTTCCACTTTTAAGCCATGCAGATTTACAGCATTAATCCACAGTAGAAACATTGGATTCCCATCAATGATTCATGTCTCAGGCTGCAAAGCTGCCATCTATAATTTGCGAAACAAATTGGGCAGAAGAGCTGCTTAACAGGACTCTATATATATTTAATCACATCAACTCTCCCTTGTGCTTGTCTGCTTCTCATGACTGTCTTCTGCAATGTGCTTCTTTAAAGGGGTCATGAACTAGAATATTCATTGACGCTCAGTTTTATGGGTATCAAATGTATTGAAAACCGTGTACATTTTAATGAAAACATAAGTGTATGTAAGTCTCCACTTACCTAGTGAGCTTTCAAGAGGCTGACAACATCTTTGTTGGGTTTTTACAACTCCGCCTAATGATCAGAAAGAAAGTAAGCAAAACTAGAGCAGTAATTCAGACAATGAGAACGCTTGATAGAGTGGGAGGCCTGGGTATCATCAAGAGCTTGTGATGCTTCCTTCTAACATCTAGCTTCATCAAGCAATGACACCTCTAATTACAATCGGCTCTCCCTGAAATGGTCAAAGCTACTCTGAAAAGCCCATGGTAAGCCCTGGGTGATACAGGATGAGCTAAGGGCTGAGATGGAACAGCTTTACAGATGCTTTCTGTGCTTCCCCTAGCAGCTAATGGTGTGCATCACCATTACTTACCATACATGCCTTGTCGATAGTGAAGTTGTGTGGGTATTCGGGGTAGGAAGTAAAGCCTGTGGTGATGTTACTGAAACATGTCTCAAGAGCTAATAGTTCTTTGTTGCTGATCAAAGCAGTTTTAAAAGAAAAACAAAATATTTTGAGTGCGTATTTGCGTATTTTGAACGTATCAGAATTGTTCTGAGTTCTGAGCATCAACTCTTAATATCAGCACTTTTTGGTGATTCCGTTCATATCTCCATCCGTTATCAACACATCTTAGCATGGCTTTAAACAGTTATTGCTTTCTACAATGCTCTTGCGGGCTCTCCCCCACTGAGTTTAAATTTCATCAAGTCTTTTCACCCGATCCTGTGTAAGAGGTGTGGAGCAAATGATCACTCGTTTTCTGCTCTCCCTGATCTGCATTTCCCTCTCTGCCTTACTGAAGGATAGATCAGGGAACTCTCTCAACCAGCCTTCCACTAAATCCTGCACAAGGACTATAATAAATATTTCTATTTATGGGGAATCATTTCTGTGAATGCAACCCTCCAGTAGTTTGTTTTAGGTTCCAGAAGCATTTTTATCTCTGATTTTGTTTTTTGTTTTTTTTTCACGAGTAAATATATTTACTATAGCGCATCGATAACTAAAATATTATACTTTGCTAATTGAAAAAATATGATACTAATGATAATTGAACTCATTTCTAATTTGATGGTTGCTTGAGTTAGAAAAAGCTCATAGCGCTGTAGCTCTGTGTAACTTAGGTAGTCCTTTGTGAGTTATTTTAAAATTCAATTTATTTATTTTACTTTTCTAACATTCTGCATACGTAATTATTTGGTTGTCAGCTAGGTGAGCAGCCCATAAACTTGTAGATTCAAAAGTGAAGGTGAAAATGTATTAGCATTAAACATTTAATGAGCATCAGGGTTTGCTTCAGGAATATGCCATGGATTTTCTAATAAAACATGTGTGCATTTAAGTGAATAATTGAAGCCATTTTTAAATTAATAATAAGGCTTTATGTTTTTTTGTTAGTTTTGCATGCTTGTCTTTAAAATGCTCTAGAATTTTTTTTTATCACGTATGAATAAAATAACTCCTAACTGAATGTGATGTTATCTGTGGCTTTTATTTTGAAAACAAAAATATAGGTAAGGTAATTGTTTGTTTTTAGACCTGCTTGTAAAAGTGTCCTCTTGGTTCAATGTGTTATGGGTACAGAGAGCCCAACAAAGTTACAGAAAAAAAAGAAACAATATGTTCTTATATTAATGTGCAACAAGTAAAAAAAATCATATAAACCTGGTAACAACATAGCTCTCTGTCCCAATGACAACTTGAACTATGAGTTCAATGCATTTCAGGGGAATGGATCAGACAGGAAATCCCTCGCCCAGTGCGGGCACTTGAGTAAGCTTGTTCTCTCTCAATTCTCCCCCAGACACACCATCCTGAGAAGCCACTTTTTCCTACCACAGGAAGCCCAAGAGAACACTATAGCTAGCAGTCTGACAGGCAAACTGAACCCTGGCCTTTTATATCCTGCCAGGTTCGAGAAGTTGGACATCACTCCAAAAAGCGCCCAGAAGATTAAGCCTGTGCTGGAGCGCTGGATGGCAGAGGCTGAAGCCCGCCATCGCTCTGGCATGCAGAACCTGACTGAGTTTATAGGCAGCGAGCCCTCCAAAAAGCGCAAACGGCGGACCTCTTTCACGCCGCAGGCCTTGGAAATCCTCAACAGCCACTTTGAAAAGAACACTCACCCCTCTGGACAGGAGATGACGGAAATCGCAGAGAAACTCAACTATGATCGTGAGGTGGTCCGGGTCTGGTTCTGTAATAAAAGGCAAGCTTTAAAAAACACCATAAAGAGGTTAAAACAGCCAGAGGGGCTTGGGCCTGTGGCACAGATGGACCCTCTTGTGGACAACATGGACGAACATCCGTGAATCAAAACATCAAATTATTTCCAAACACGATTCCTGGAAGTCTGCCTCTGAGGACAGAAATACTGGATATTTACATTCCAACACTGGAGTGGACTATTTGGATGGACAAAAGGCTACTATTTATGTTGATGTTCACATCCCAGAAGGGGAGAAACTCAAGAAAGCATAAAAAGTAGCATTTCCGTTGGTGAGGTGAGGATCATCATTAAGACATGAATGGATAGGAAACTACTTACCAAAGTCTAATTTATAGGCTTTTAAAATTGTACATGTGCTTTCGATTTTTAAATTTTTTACTGGGAAATGAAGAAAAAGAAATTTGGGATGTGGGTGTGCCATTTGATCCTTGTCTTGTTTTATGACGTGGAATCTTACTGTATATACCTGTGTTGACCTTTCAGACATCACACGTTCACCAACTACATTTTAAAGAGATCTCCTGTTTCTGCTGTTTCTTTAGCCAGTATCCAATGTGTCTTCTTTCTTCGTTCATAAAGCTGGAGTTATCAGTTTTTAGTGTCTCTTAGGATGATTATTTTGAGAAGTTCTCTCTAAATCGCCAAAGTCTCCGAGCCAAAGAACAAGGACATTGTATCACACCTTGGCCTGATAGCTTTCAATTATCTTTATTTGACATTGCGATCAACCTTTTAACACATTGTTTTACTGATTAACTGTTCTTACACTTGGGTTAGGCAGGCTTTTGTTTGAGTCTGTCTTTTTTATTTATAAAATTGATCTTTTTTTTTATTTACATTGTTTTAAACCCTTCATAATGCCAGTCAGAAAGATTTTGCCAAAGAACACATTCACAAAAATATGACAATATCAACTCTAAATAGTATCATTCTTAACTATGTTTGTGTACATATACACTAATGGTCTTTTTAAAACAATAATTGAATTTAAAATGTGTAGGAATATGGCAAGTCCCATTATTACTAAGAGGTTGTGGAATTGAGTCATCAAACATTTCTGAAAGTTTTCTCATTCAGGAAAGAATTTTTCATAATTTTGAGTACTCTTGAATGCAAAGACTTGTTTAATTTTGACCAACTATCATCTTTGTGGATCACTCTCATGCTTTAATGTCTGTCGTAACATCACACATAATAAATATTTCAGTCAACAGCATTGAAGGGGACACCAAAAACTGTTTTGATTCACTTCTGTCTGCATCAGTTATTTAAATACGCTATTTGCTTCCCACTATTTTGCAAAATAACTGAAAATGTAACTATGACCAATAATAAGCAGTGAGAAGAGTCATGTAGGGGGTTGAGAAAAGTAGGTAAATGGACAAGAGTGAGATACTCAATCTCTTATTGTGGAATAAAATCGCTCTCAAAATAACACAAACGTATTTTATGTAGTTGTGTGTAATTATTATGTTCATGTCTTTGTGCATGTTTTAAAAGTATTGAAAGTAGTTTTTGTATAACTTACTAATTAAATTACAAATTCCATGCACAAGACGTTCACAGACTTCTTTTGAGTAAAACTTCAAAATGCAAGACTCTGACTGTTTATACATAAAACTTGGTTTTACAACAGCTCTGTCACACTTATAAACCAGAAATTTATAAACACGAAATGCGCTGTTAAAGGACGCTTAAAAAACATCATCAGGCTCACAACTGCGTGCCTGATTTACAGTAATCAGTTCAGCATGCAGGGAGAGCTGTGAAACGACACAGATCGGCTAGCGTCAGATCAACTCAAAACCATGAGACATTAATATCTTTTTTATTTAAAAAGTACATTAGTTTAATGTAAATCTATATATTCAGCGTCAAGGTGGCGCAGTGGGTAGCACGGTCGTCTCACAACAAGAGGCTGTTTCGAGCCTCGGCTGGGTCACTTGGCATTTCTGTGGGGAGTTTGAATGTTCTCTCTGTGATCGCGTGGGTTTTCTCCGGGTGCTCCGGTTTCATCCACAACTCAAAAGACATGCCTTTCAGGTGAATTGGGTAAACACAATTGTCCATAGAGTATGAATGGGAGTATGTGTGGAGGTTTTCCAGCGATGGAAACCTGCTGGAAGGGCATCCGCTGCATAAAATCTATATATAATATAAATCTAAGCACAAATGAAATACAATACTTAAAACACGGACAGGGACATGTAAATTGCATGCACATACTTGAAATTTGCCCATGTTATTTTGAGAGTGATTTTATTCCATACTTATAGCCTTAAGGAATCAGGGAGGGAGAGAGGAGCCGGATGCTGTAACAGCAGTGTTTCATGGTGCTGTAGACGATGTGCGTGTGGTTGGAATTCCAGTGAATGGGAGTGAGTTAGAGTTATCATTGCTTCAGTGGAGGCTAGTGGTCTGCAGTGTTGTAAATATTAAGTATTTAAATAACATTGATCAACTCCCTTCTTGATTTTATGATTTCTGACACTGATTTTCAATCAAAACATCCCATTAATATTCTTTCCAGTTTAACACATTTCACTGGTTTGTAAAAGAAATGACCTTGAGGTATAAGAGCCCCTATGATAAAGCTCTACCTTCTGATTATTACATAACCAATATTTTGGCTCTCATTACTCCTCCTTGTGTATTTTAAAAGCTATTTTATCTGCATATGTGATTTTCTGAACTGAGAAGGACATTGCAATCAGCTTTTCAAAATAAAGCTGTAACCAAAAATCTAAACAAAAGAGGTTCTACGTTCTGCCTTTACTCATCTTTTCAATGCTGGACCAAAGCTCAATGTTTATATGCACATTGTACAGAGAAATGGCTAAATGTTGCTGACAATCTTGAAAAATGTACCTGATTGAAGAGAATTGACAAATGCCGTATATCTTTAAAATTACCTCAGCACTGTTTTATTTATTTGTGAACGCAAATGTCGAAATATCCTGTCAAGGTTCACAACTGAAAAAGGGACATGTATAAATGTTTGTAAGTAGTTGATCAGGATAATTACTTTTAATTATTTTTACTTTTACTTTCAATCTCCTTTCCGAGGTCACAAGCATAAAACAGATTTCATTTTTGACTGTCGTCTGTTTTTGTTGTTTGATTTCTGCATTGTTAATGTTACTTTTTCTCCTTTTGGGTAAAATTTGAGTATGATTGCTTGAATATGACTATATAAATGGAGAAAACCACTTTGCTCTTTTAACACATTGTTTTTGACAACATTTTGAACTTGAAGAACACATAAACAAACAAGGTTGATTGTGAAAATCCTACTGTGTTATTTTGCTTCAGATTTTAAAACCAAAGGTGTTTAACCTGCTAATGATGCTTTACCTTTTATAGACGGAAAACTGTATATGTTACATAGAGCAATATTTGTTTTGGTCTGTTAACCTGCACTGTATTTCTAACAGCTTTAAGTCTGTCACTGTTATTTGTACCATAATAATAATAAACAACAGTTTGAAATGAAAAGCATTAACTTCATTTTCTGATTAAGTTTGTTTTTTGGTTTATTGTCCACTTCATTATATATTATTTTGTTACAGTAAAAATTTTTGACAGTTTACTACAGTAAAATGTAAAGGCCAATGATTACAAACTAATATTCACAGATTTTTAGATTAAGCTGTTATTTTAAAATATGTAATAACATAAGTGATGGTTCTGATGAGTGGGACTGTGGAGAGCACAGTTAGGAGAACTAGCATGAAAAGTGTGTGTGTTCCTCAAGGGTTCCCTCAACGCATGCTAGTTCTTTCAGTGTTCCCTTAACGCATTCTAGTTTCCTTCTGTATACCAAAGACATGGCTGACAGGTAGTTTACACTAAATGGACAACAAAAGTGATGGGGGCACTCAGAACAAATCAAGTGGGGTTTGGGCTTTATTTCTATTGTTTAATTTGGGGGTTAATAAGCATGTGGAGCTCATGAAGAGGGGGGCTTTCATATCCTAGCCATCTCCAAGACACTTCCGGGAAAAATGGGTTGCAGATGACTATTATCCTTTCACGACATGAACCAAGCATCTATCATGAAGATCTCAAGCCCAAGGGACGGGGCCACCTCTAGCTTGATTTCTCCAGTAGTAAGGGAAACCAGCTCGGCCATATCTTCCCTGGAACAGTATTCCACTCACACCCAAAAGAAACAGCTCAGGCCAATACAATTCCGGTGTGTTACGGTGTCTGGAGGGAAGTCTCAACAGAAAATAAGGTAGAAACCTAAAGTTGCCGCTTATGGACACCTACTGCTGTAAAATCTCAAATATAGATTAAAGCTGCAAGCAGCGATGGAAGGGGTCTCGCACGATGCATCCGCAGGAGCGAAAGCACCGCCTCCCGGCCTTTTTCGAGTTTTTTGACCTTCGAACAAATTTTGGTGGGCTTTCTAACATGTTCAATGGGTCAAAACAGCTAAAACGAAGATTTTGGTAGCATTTAAGGGGGCAGTAAGGAGGCACTGTAGAGCCAATTTTTGGAGCGCAGTCACAGTGATGCATATGCTTTTGTTGAGCCTGTTAAGGCTAATCATACCAGGCTGTTTTTGTTGATAGTGGATTATCTTGAAAAGAGATACAGACCATAATATGTAAATTTTTTTCCGAAATTTTGAAGGGTGAACTTTGCTGTGGCACCCCCCCAAGACCATTTGACGTACTTCTTAGCTTTTGATAACTTTTTTTCCCTAATGTGTTATGAGTAACCACACCAATTTTCAGCTTCATTAGACATTTCGCCTAGGAGGAGTTTGCCAAAGTTTAAAACGAGCGAAAACGCACACTTTTTGAGGTTTTTGCAAAATATCTGTCTTCCTGTCAATTTTGGAAAATGGGTTTTTATTAGTAAAAGTTGCAGCTTGGTCATTTACATATGTGTACCAAATTTCATTCGCCTGCGATAACCTGGTTGCGCAACAGCTACAAAACCGCTTCAGGTGGCGCTATAAAGCGCCACCCAAAGGCCGTTTGACGAACTGCTGCGTTTTTGATAACTTTTCATCCCAAATGCCTTACGACAAACCACACCAATTATCAGCTGGATCGGACATTTCACCTAGGAGGAGTTCGTCAAAGTATGAAGTCTGTGTTTTTTACATAAAACCTAAAATATCCGGTTTTCCGTCCAGTTTCAAAACTCGACCCAATTTACTTTTTTGTAGGTCTTAAGGTCCTACACGCATGCGACAAGTTTTAAGTGTGTATGCAATACACTGCCTGAAATAGAAGCGTAAAACTATCAAAAACACGCTTTTAATGCTCGCCACTAGGTGGCGCTATGACGGATGATGTTCGTTGTCATACGCCTGTTTTCGAGCTTGGACTACGATGAGAATGAGACACGTTTGAGACGGATCGGATATTCTATGCCCGAGTTATAACAACTTCCTGTTTCAAATCGAAATTTTGACCTTGGCTGCGACCACGACCACATACTTGATGATAGGTGAAAAAAAGTTATAATTTTAAGGTTCCGTATGCTGTATGATGATACTCAAGAAGTTTGGAGATGTTTAGATAAAATCTGTGGGAGGAGTTCGTCAAAGTGTGGAATGAGCAAAACGGCCATTTTTAGAGGTTTTTGCGAAATAACCGAATTCCAGTCGATTTTAGAAACAGGGATTACATTAGTAAAAGTTGCAGCTTGGTACTTTACACATGTGTACCAAATTTCATTCGCTTATGACAAACTGCTTGAGCAACAGCTTTAAAAAACAGCTAAAGCGATGTTTTTGGTCACATATAAGGGGGCGCTGTACAGCCAATTTTTGGAGCGCAGTCACAGTGATGCATATCCTTTAGTTCAACCTGACAAGGTTAATCATGGCAGGCTGTTTTTGTTGATAGTGGATAACCTAGAACGGAGATAAAGTCCAAAATATGTAAATTGTTTTTGCACAATTTTGAAGGTTGAACTTTGCTGTGGCGCCCTCCAAAGACCATTGGACGTACTTCTTAGCTTTTGATAACTTTTTTTCCCTAATGCGTTATGAGTAACAACACCAATTTTCAGCTTCATCGGACATTTCGCCTAGGAGGAGTTCGTCAAAGTTTGAAACAAGCAAAAATGCACACTTTTTTAGGTTTTTGCAAAATATCTGTCTTCCCGTCGATTTTGGAAAACGGGTTTTTATTGGTAAAAGTTGCAGCTTGGTCATTTACATATGTGTACCAAATTTCATTCGCCTACGATAACCTTGTTGCGCAACAGCTACAAAACCGCTTCAGGTGGCGCTACAGAGCGCCACCCAAAGGCCGTTCGACGAACTGCTGCGTTTTTGATAACTTTTCATCCCAAATGCCTTACGACTAACTACACCAATTATCAGCTGGATCGGACATTTCGCCTAGGAGGAGTTCGTCAAAGTATGAAGTCTGTGTTTTTTACATAAAACCTAAAATATCCGTTTTTCCGTCTAGTTTCAAAACTCGACCCAATTTACTTTTTTGTAGGTCTTAAGGTCCTACACGCATGCGACAAGTTTTAAGTGTGCATGGAATACACTGGCTGAAATAGAAGGGTAAAACTATGAAAAACAGGCTTTTAATGCTCGCCACTAGGTGGCGCTATGGCGGATGTCGTTCGTCGTCGTACATCTGTTCTCAGGCTTGGACTACGATGAGAATGAAACAAGTTTGAGCCGGATCGGATATTCTATGCCCGAGTTATAACAACTTCCTGTTTCGAGTCGAAATTTGGACATTGGCCCGCCGCCACGACCACATACTTTATGATAGTCGAACAAGCTTCTCAATATCAATTGCCGTATGCCTTATGATGATACTCAAGAAGTTTGGAGATGTTTGGATAAAGTCTGTGAGAGTAGTTCGTCAAAAAGTAGAACGAGCAAAAACGCCCTTTTTTAGAGGTTTTTGCGAAATAACTAACTTCCTGTCTATTTTGGAAATAGACTTTCAATTAGTAAAAGTTACACCTTGGTACTTTACACATGTGTACCAAATTTCATCCGCCTACGACAAACTGGATGATCAAAAGCCGTAAAAACGCGTTAGGTGGCGCTATAGAGCCATTTTTTAGAAATCAGTTTTGGGACCAAAATTTTATGAAATTTTTCACCGGGTCTGATGCGTGTGCAAAATTTTGTGACTTTTCATATATGTTCAGGTACCGAAAAGTGCCCGCAATGATTCCCGGAATAATAATAATAATAATTAAAGCTGCAAGCAGCGATGGGCGGGCCCTCGCACGATGCATCCGCGGGATCCAAAGATGCCGCCCCCTGGTCTTACACTTTTTTTTGTCTTGTACATTAAGTTAAATTTGTAAGAGATACAGCAACAAATACATTCATTTCCCTTGGAATTCATACAGCCAGCAAGAGGCGCTATGAGTGTATCATCAAGTAAGCGTATTTACTTGTTCTGAGGGGTAAGCTCATCATTCCATACATTTTTTACATTCACTGCCTATTGACAACAGCTATTTTAAACACATTTCAGAAAGCCTCCAGGTGGCGCTATAACAGTCTCATGCCATGAGCATATTATTCCATTTAGAATTACCAGCTCATCATGCAAATTTTTTGACATGTACATTGAGTTAAATATGTAAGAGATACAGCAACAAATACATTAGTATCCCTTGGAATTCATACAGCCAGCAGGAGGCGCTATGAGTGTATCATCAAGTAAGCATATCTACTTGTTCTGAGGGGTGAGCTCATCATTCCATACATTTTTTACATTCACTGCCCAATGACAACAGCTATTTTAAACACATTTCATAAAGCCTCCAGGTGGCGCTATAACAGTTTCATGCCATGAGCATATTATTCCATTTAGAATTACCAGCTCATCATGCAAATTTTTTGTCATGTACATTGAGTTAAATATGTAAGAGATTCAGCAACAAATACATTAGTATCCCTTGGAATTCATACAGCCAGCAGGAGGCGCTATTAGTGTATCATCAAGTAAGCATATCTACTTGTTCTGAGGGGTAAGCTCATCATTCCATACATTTTTTACATTCACTGCCTAGTGACAACAGCTTTTTTAAACACATTTCATAAAGCCTCCAGGTGGCGCTATAACAGTCTCATGCCATGAGCATATTATTCCATTTAGAATTACCAGCTCATCATGCAAATTTTTTGTCTTGTTCATTGAGTTAAATATGAAAGAGATACAGCAAAAACTACGTTAGTATCCCTTGGAATTCATACAGCCAGCAGGAGGCGCTATGAGTGTATCATCAAGTAAGCATATCTACTTGTTCTGAGGGGTAAGCTCATCATTCCATAAATTTTTTACATTCACTGCCTATTGACAACAGCTATTTTAAACACATTTCAGAAAACCTCCAGGTGGCGCTATAACAGTCTCATGCCATGAGCATATTATTCCATTTAGAATTACCAGCTCATCATGCAAATTTTTTGTCATGTACATTGACTTAAATATGAAAGAGATACAGCAACAAATACATTAGTATCCCTTGGAATTCATACAGCCAACAGGAGGCGCTATGAGTGTATCATCAAGTAAGCATATCTACTTGTTCTGAGGGGTAAGCTCATCATTAAATACATTTTTTACATTCACTGCCTATTGACAACAGCTATTTTAAACACATTTCAGAAAGCCTCCAGGTGGCGCTATAACAGTCTCATGCCATGAGCATATTAATCCATTAAGAATTACCCGCTCATCATTCAAATTTTTTGTCATGTACATTGAGTTAAATATGTAAGAGATACAGCAACAAATACATTAGTATCCCTTGGAATTCATACAGCCAGGAGGAGGCGCTATGAGTGTATTATCAAGTAAGCATATCTACTTGTTCTGAGAGGTGAGCTCATCATTCCATACAATTTTTACATTGATTGGATGACGTATGTGAGAGGTACAGTAACAAGTACATTTATCCTCATACATTTGAGAAAGCTCAAATTCGAAGCGGTGCCACAGAAAGACCGTGCGACAAACTTCTGCGTTTTTGATAACTTTTGGTCCATACTGTCTTAAGAGTCACCAGACAAATTTTCAGCTCGATCTGGCAATTTTCCTAGGAGGAGTTCGTTAAAATGCGAGATGAGCAATTTTCGCATACTAGGTGGCGCTGCAGCGCTGTCGTCCAAAGTAAAGTTGTACAAACAGTGTCAGATTACTATATTTATTGAGGATGAGGTTTAGGCAAAATTTGGTGGGGTTTGTAACATGTTTAGGGTGTCAAAACAGCTAAAATGTCTATTTTAGTAACATTCAAGGGGGCGCTGTGGAGGCACTCTTAGAGCGACGTCATATTGCGGCCTATCACTTTATTCAGCCTTCCAAGCTCATCATGTCAGGCTGTTTTCGTGGACAACGGACAAACTAGAACGGAGATATACTCAAAAATATGTCCATTTTCGGCACTTTTTTGAAGGGGGAAATTCGAGGGGGCGCCACCCAAAGACCATTTTACGTACTGTTGCGCTTTTGATAACTTTTCATCCCAAATGTCTCCCGAGTAACCACACCAATTTTCAGCTCGATCTGGCAATTTTCCTAGGAGTAGTTCGTCAATGTGCAAGGTGATGTTTTTTCAAAATTATGTGGTTTTTTCAAAATGGCCGACTTCCTGTATGATTTGGCGAAAACCTGTCAGAGACTTTTGTACTTGGCTAGAGGTGGTGCATATGTGTACCGATTTTCGTGACTGTAGGTCGAACTGGCAGGGGGACCCCGGTTTTTCAAGGGGGCGCTGTAGAGCCATTTTTTATGCTACGATCACGCCGACTGTGCCAGATCGCAATTTTTTGCGAGCTTGACCTTAGGGCCGAAATTGGTGCGTTTTCGAGCACGCCTAGTTGGTCAAATCTGCGACGATTGCGGCGGATGAAGAATAATAATAATAATAATCCTAACAGATACAATAGGGCTTCGCCGCTCAGCTTCGCTGGCGTGCTCGGGCCCTAATAAAAAAAAAAAAAAAAAAAAAAAAAAAAAAAAAAAAAGTCTCGAGGAAAAACAATAGGGTTCTTGCACCTTCGGTGCTCGACCCCTAATAAACCTTCCTAGATCAAGAAATAAATCTGCCAATGGGGTGAGAAAATTTGACTTAGCAAGAATTTTTAAAATGAACAAGAATGTCTAGCTGATAACAAATGCTCATGGATCATAAAAATAGGCAAAAACTCTCAAAACAATTCCATTCAAATGGTTTAGAAAGTAAAACTGCATTAAAATATAATAATCCATCTTATATCTAGTCACAAGTGGTCTTAAAATTAGACAAATTGTCTCAAAACTAGAACATTTTCTCTTTTAATCAAGAGTAAACACTAATATTTACAGGAAATTAAAATAAGTATATTTATTATTTTAAGTATAGATGAAGTAAGTAATAATATGAATTGGTCTTAAAATTAGAAATATTTGAGAATATTTTAGGGAAAACAGCATTCATTTTAGAATGTTTGTTTCTTCTAATTATGTCAAATACAATTTTAGGAAAGACATCACTAAATTATGAATGTTTGTGCTTAATTCTACTACATAAAAACTGGTATATTTTTAACACTAGACATTATTTGAGAGATTAAAATGTTCTTATCTCATTGACCGATGTTTGTTTTAAAAAGTTTCTATTTTCAAGAAAAAAATGCCATAATAAGGATCTTGTTCTCCTAAAGCCTATTTAAGTCAATCTAAACTTAAGCATATACAGCTTTGCTTACACCCTGTTTTTTTGCAGTGTATCCATCACAACAGCTGCAAGAATTGAATGTGTAGCTTTTACGTAAAAACAGTTTGCTACGCAGCAATATTGTCCTTAGCTGTAGCAATTCAGTAATTTATACCTTAAAGCAATTCGATGGCCTGCAGATTTCTAGGGTCATCACCAATTCGCTTAGATTTCCATAAGGCCAGTGAAGAAAAATCCATTGCCAGGGTTATTTCACATCAATATTTTATTTCATATCTGCAACAGATAACAATAATGAGCCCTTTCTTTGAGAGAATGCACAAGTGAAAGGCGTTTGAAAGTAAACTCTGAAGTTTGTGATGACTTCTCTTGTCCGCGAAGCCTTTGAAAACTTGACTTGCTGGCAAATTGAAGAGTGATAAATAAATAAATATTAATCATGAAGCACATACTCGATAAATTATTAACATTAGGCTGAAAACTTATGTCTGCACTGTCCTTTCTTCTTATCCTGCGCTTCACTTCAAACACATGTCTTTTCAGCCTATAAGTTGTGCAGTTTGAAATTCCTTTGTTTTTATTTTTATTTCATCATACTTTCCATTACCACATTAATGGATGTTTAGACATGTGCTATTTTCGACCAGTCGTATCATTCAAACTAAAGCTTTTCAAAAACTTTTCCAAGTGACTTGAAAGAAACAGCTCCTTTTTCTAACCAATTACTGATGTTCTTTCTCTGTCAAAGTTTTGTTCAGCTTGAGAAACAATGAGGCAAAAGTGTTGAACACCATTATAAACTGTAAATTGTTTGTGAGCCAGTTAATGTTAAGCATTTAGCTCAGAGAGGAGCATTATTTTCCAAGAGTCTCATTTTTGATGTATGATGATGTTTTACAAACAGCATTTAGGATGAGCAAACTTAAATTACAGACTACAGATTTGCCCTTCCTAGGTTTGGAAGGCATTACAATTTGTGTCACATAATCTTTGTTAACTTTTGCAAACTGTGAAGTCATTCATTGTCTGTATTCCTAAAACTACTAAATAAAATAAAAATGTTTGGTCATATTTAAAAGTTGGCATTTGGTCACATGATGTATGAAAGTGGGGAAAACACTGATCACTGTTATAACCTAATGTTCTAATGTTTGAGATCCATCTTGGTTTTTAACTTCAAACCCCATTTTCTATGGTTAACAGGTCATGGGCTTGCCTTGATTTTCTCAATTGACACTATTGTCACTTTCCACAAGAGAACAATTTTAAAATGTCAGCAAAAGGGGTTTTATTAACCCTTGTGCGGTGTTCATATTATTGTTACTCAGGCAGTGTTTGCGGGTCTCGTGGACCCATTACCTTTTGCAGATTTTAATTCATCCAATCAAAACATTTTATGTTAAAAACTTAAACAATATTTCCTTTAGCCAAGAAAAAAGTGATATAAACAGCAAATATAATTTATTTATTGTTCTTTAACCTGATTTCTTCACGTTTAGAATTATAACCATGTGTGGTGTTCTCATTATTGTTACTTTGGCAGGGTTGGTGGGTCTGCTGGAACCATTGAATTTTGGCGCTTTTAATTCACACAATCACACTAAAATGTAAAATTTTCTAAAATGTTATGTTTATGTGTGATTTATGTTTGTGTGGGAAGAGAGAATTAAGGTAAAGAATCTACCATTTTCACACTTTAACATGCTCCGGGTCCAGTAGACCCGAACACCTTGTGTGTAATATAAACATGTAGGGGGCGTACGTGTGGGGTCATAAAAAATCTGTTCTGATATATGTTTTTCACAGGAAATGAGCCAAGCCCAGTGAATCTCAACTTCAAATAATAAATGCTTGTTTAATTTTTCTTTTGATGAAAACTGAAAATGGGTCCCACAGACCCGAACACCATACAAGGGTTAAGCGTTTTTAAATTACTTAAAATTTACCATTCACTTGGCCCAATCTGTTAATGTACTTACATTCAGCTTCATAGCTATAGCCGGGCTCTCCACCATAACTCTCATAGATGCTTTGCCTGACTGGATACAGGAAAATCTCAACTGTAGTCATGTTTCACGTGCCCCCTCTAAGAAGCTCCTGTTTGGTTGGCTTTGCTGGGAATATTTGCTGAATTACAAAAATTGTAACCTCTGTGGCCACAAAAACAAATTCCACACTTGCTCAACAGTACCTGTATTACCCGATGTGCTTCACGGCACAGATTAAAGATTTGAATTGGGCCGAAAGTGTATCCAGATGTGCGATGACATTTAGTTCTGCATTAAAACTCTTTCAGTTATACATTAACTAAGGAAGTTTTTAAATGATTATCATAAAAATATTTTCTTGTTTATCGTGATTTTTTAACAAATTCATCATATATTGATTGATTTGTTCAGGCAGTAAAAGCAATAATCATCATCATGCTAGACTTCACACTGCTGCTGCCTACTCTCACATTTACTGCTTGAATCAGTGAGACATGTCACTGTTTAACTTCTAAGAGACAGAAATGTCCTGAGAAGAAAGGGGAAGAGACAAAAAGAGAAAACACTTTGAAATGTCAGAAGCTCAAATTAATTATAGTTCAATATCAGTCATGACACTCAAAATAGGAGTTTGAGAGAGCATTTTTGGTTGGGGTAAATGTGTTCATGCTGATGATTTTAAATTGTTCTTTTTGTTTTTCGACTTAGCCTTATCTTCTCAGCAGTGGACGATGTTCTTGAGAAATGAACTGTCGCTGTATTCCTCAAATGTATCTATCTTGCACACTTCAAGGTGCATTCACAACATGTACTCTTTCAGGCATCTGTGCAGTTTGAGTACACCTTGCTGCCTCCAGAGGGGCAATTACCGATGCTCATAGGATGTCTGAGGTGTCATTGGATGGACTCTCGCTTCATCCTTCTCTTCGTTCCAATACCATCTGTGTAAATAATGCTCTTACCTTTGATGCTGATGGAGATTTGACTAGGACAACAGATCCATTCTCTTTCAGCTCCATTTATCTTTAGCATAAGTGCAGTTTAAGATCTCAGTAAAAAGAAACATGTAAGATTGGCAAACAGCAGGAACACAGAGATAAGAGTCAAAGTACTAGATAATAACCTATACACACATTGATAGTAGTTGTCGAAGCAAAACATTTTATTTGCTAGTTTTATTTCAGACCTTCTGCCTTTTACACTGTAATAATTTAAATAAATAAATGAGATAACCAGTTCTTTATAAAATGGATAATGATATACAGTGTGTAAATAATGACTAAATTTCAGCCTGGTGTCAGTGAGAAGAAGACTTTTCTGGTAATTAAGCACCTTACCTAAAGACTTTGGTTTACAAGACAAGGTCGCATAAGAGACAGAAATACATATATAAATCTAATCATTATTAGAAAGACAGAAGATAAGTAAAAGTAAATAGGAGAATATTAAATAGCCATCCAGACTGTGAGGCTATGGTTTTAATATCCAGTACTCTGTTTTGACCTAAACATCCTCCCATCATAGGAGATTTATAAATTCTTGATGAGGACAAAAAAATTTTCAGAGCAAAAACAGATCAAACCAACTAATATATGAATAACAATAATTAAACAAATAATTCATAGCAATATGAATTAACAACCTAATGGAGCTAAGAGTGTGAATATGCATAAATCGCAACAGAAACATACAAGCAATTTGAAAAACTGTAAAATATGTAAAAAATCACCCAGCAAAGCATGATCAGTGCAAGATTTGAGCTGCAACGTTGGGCATTTTTTTAAACCATTTATGTCAATGAGAAGTTGAACCTGCTCACTTCTGGAGTCAGAAAATGGACTGGAGTTCAACCACTTCCAATTACACATTGAGGAAAAAAAGCTCATTTCTACCAGTCAATAGTATAAGTGGTTCAAGTAGAAATTAATAATGTTTTTATTTGTATTCAATTCTAAATGCATAGATGCCAATCAAATTGTATTCTAACAAATGTAAATGAAGTCAACATTGACGTTCAGATGCAAAAGTCTTTATGTGCCATATGGAAAGATATGACATAATAACTATCTTCAAAAACTTGAGTTGAAATAAAGCGAAATACAGTATGACATGTGCTTCCTCTACAATCACCCCTTCTCCTTCAGTCAGGAATCTCTGAGTAATTTTGGATAAAAAGTTTTTCTTTAAAGACCACATCACCAAGGCAACTCGAGTGTGTAGGTTTGCACTGCACAAAATCAGAAAGATCAGGCCGTTCTCAACAGAACACACAATCAGCCTCTGTTTACCTAAGAAACGTATACACTCCAACTTGACCTCCAGAAACCTTCGCTCAGAGAAGGAACAGCGACTCGTGGTTCCGTCTCACAAAGGTAGAAAATCTCTTAGCAGAACCTTCTCTCTCACTGACTCTGGCTGGTGGAGCAAACTCCCTGATCCAGTCAGGAAAGCAGTAACACTAGCTGTCAACAAGCAACTGAAAACTATTCTCTTCAGGAAACACTTACTATGGAAAAAGTCCTTTAAAAACATCCCAATAAATCTTGCTCAACCTTGTTTCATCTACCCAGTGTTGTCTTGTGCCACCTAGATACGCTTGTTTTGTCATATTCAGGAGTGGAGGATGGTGTTCTCACCTCTGTCCTGCTGGTCGCCTGGAGGCAGACAGTGTGCTTCTGGAACTGCATTGCCGACAAGTTCAGTTTTTGTTTGTTTTCTCTTTTGTGCGAGGCTAGAGAGTCTCTGGACTGATTTCTTTTTTTTCCTGAAGCGATTCCTTTTTTTACTGTTCTGTTGACCATTAGTTTTTAGTTTCCTTTTGTAAATAAATTCTGTGAAAAGACTTTGCTGCTTCTGGGTCATCCTTGCACATCTCACTACATCTGCACAACCCTGATAGCAGGTGACAACTACACAGTTATAGAATGTGTACTGTTGTGGAATGGGTTTGGTGGAATGTGTATCGTTACTAAAGTAAGATTACTGGAGTATTTTTTGTTGAAAGATCCTGCAAATGGAATAATTCTCTAGAAATGTAATTCACACAATTTCGAACACCAGACATTTGTATTAACTAATGTTTTTAGAGTTTAGAGAGAAATATGACCAGTCTCTAAACATTTGACTGAGAAAACAAACAAACAACAGCCTGTAACTAGTGTTTTGAACCCAAGCATTTACAAATTGTTAAGAGTTTTATTTAAAAGTGCAGTGATTATAAAACGTGAAGTGATTGTATGTATATTTATTGATTTATGAATGATTTTATATATGATTTTAGGCATAAGTTTTGATCATGTTTTTTATATTAGTAAAAAAAATTATGAACTAACAGCTACACAATGAAAGAAGTGTATCTTGTACTATAGTAATGTTCTTAGATTAAATGTAAAATAAACTATGTGAGCCAATGATTCCTGCAAATGACAGCTTTTCTTTTATGAATAAGTTCTACATCTAAAGTATTAAATAATGAATGCCTGGGTTAAAATCAACATTTGTTTAGAATTCACAAGCCCAAAGTGAGGCGAAGGGGTGGTGGAAGGTTTCTACTGTTGATCTTCAATGGTGAGCTGATGCTTTATAAAGGGTGGAACTCCCTGCGCTAATTGACAGCGCATACTACTGCCAAAATTTCTGGCCATGGGCAGAAGACAACAGCACTGAACGCAGTCAGTGGAAGGAAAGTAAAGTAATAGAACTAATAAATATCTCTTCTTTGTCATCTTCTTGATATTAGTTGGTTGAAATAATGGTGGCTCCAATCGGAGAAAAACTGAAATTAGCTCTTGAATCAGATTCTCGTCCATCTTTAATTTCATTGTGACCAATGCCTTTTTCTGTGCATGCACACCACCCAGCGAGCAGGATTGTGCTCATTCACAGGACGGATACAAGTTGCATGTTGTGTGTAAAGTAAAGGAGCAAATTTGAACATTTGAATTGAGCATTAAGACTGCAGAATGAACACAGCCTAAAATGGTTCTACGTCTAAGCCAAATCTGTCTTACCATCAACACATGGATGGATAAATTACTTAATGAGTTTTTCTTTTATAGAAAACTTTTAAAGTCATTTTCGCTCTATTTCAATGTCAATACTTACCTGCCATTTATTTTTCTATAAAATTCCTTTCAAATGTGAAAATGAGCTGGAAACTGTCTATCGGCAGACAGGCTCAGGGTAGAGATTTGGAAGCACTCTCAAAAGGGTCCACTCATTAGTGGTCAGCAGCACTCTGAACATTCAGCCTCTCCTGTCCCCCTGCTCCAGTCCAGACAGAGATGAAACCCTTTTCACCCACTCAGAGAAAGAAAATGGCTGCAGGAGGAGGGGAAACCTTAGAGGTGCATTGCACAGAGAGTCCTGGATGTCAACAGGCCCATAATGATAGCTGATAGCCCCTGGAAAACACTCCTCTTGCTTTCCTTATATCTCTTAACCCTCCCTTACTTAGTCCTAGAGCCCTTCTCGCATCTCCATGGCTCAGATATGCTTGATTTACTTGAAAGTGTAATTAGAGGTAAAACAGTGACTGTATCTGCAATCCTCCTCACACGTTACCAACACAAAGACCTTTTTTAAACCTCTCACGTCAAAAGTCTCTTTTTCTCCATGACTTTTTGAAAAGATGCTCAGACGAGGGTACAAGGGGGAAAGGGGGTGTGAGAGGGTGAAAAGTGGGAGCAAGAAAAAAAGAGAAAATGTGAGAGAGTTCCCTTTGTGAGTCACCAAGGTGCTCTCTAGTCCATTGTGCAGTGTGCTGTCAGGTTAAATTAGGGAGTACAGGCTCTGTGAGTGTAAAAAAATCAATACTTGATGGAAGATTGCTCCCCGGAAAATCTGTTTTGATTCCAGGATTAATTCTTGACCAAAGGCTCCACTGAAATGACATGCCATTAGGGTCGAAAATGAACACATTCGGGAGTGGAAATTGGATGGAAATGTGTCAGGTGATTGCCCAGGCTGCTTGTTTCGCTCTCCTAGAGAGTGAGGGAGAGGAAAGGTAAATAAGCCTGAAGGAATCTGTGGCGATAGAAAGACTTGCATCCACAGGCCCCTCAGAATCCATTTTCAGGCCTGAGCCGAGCCCTCTGGAGGATTCTCAAGCCATTGTTGTCCGGCTCGTGCAAATGCACTGAGTACAAGGTGAAATGCATTTGTCCATTCCGCCTCTCTCCTGTGTGTTCCCGTAAAGCTCAGGATGAAAAATAGTCCATCTTAAGATAAAGTAGGGACCTCTTTTCTTTGTCTCTGTGGTGCAGAGGAAAGAAAAGGAAAATGCAATATTGACGAGAGTAATGTGCTTGTCATCACTTTAAAAACAAAAAAAAAGAAAAATTCCAAGCACAACATGCTTAGAAATTGCTTGAACTTGTTTGTGTTAAGATCCAAAGTCTGTTTTTCAGACATAAATGATATAATCTGATTTATGAAACAGACATCTGTTTTTCTCCACTGCAAACACTTTAATTTAAGATAATAGGATTTTATTACAGAAACTTTTAATTTAAACTTTTAAACATTTAATGATGTTTGGAATATATTTACATTTTATTTTTTAAACAATAATTTGTTCATTACATATGTCTGTTATTCTACTTTTGGAGCTTTTGCCTATATGTTGGTCAATGGGAATGCCAGGTAAATGTCAGGTAAAACTATTACAATTTTTGTAATTGTTAATGCATTTTTGAAGGCGTCAGTTGAGAATTCCCCATCTTAGATCACTTAGAAGACTTCTGTGTGTTGAGACATTAAGGTATTATTTTTTTCTCAAACATGAGTTCTTGAGTACGTTTTGTCAATGAAATCTTCCAAGCTATTCTGAAATGTTCCCAACACCGATGGCAATGACAACATACTAAAAGTGAGATAAACCACCTTAAACTGATATATTTCTACCTACTGGGCAATAGAGAATGATCCTCTTGTCATAAACCCTCGCCTACTGTGTCACTTCACTGTCTGAACATCCACAATTTAAAATTTTTTTTTTTTTTGAGAGACTACTGATGTTAGTAGCTAGATCCATTTGAACTGATAAACAGTCAGGGTTGTGTTGTATTATTTGCATGATGTTGTAATCAGGAAATGGGTGATCCTAAATGGGAAAGAATTTCTACAAAACTGACCTTTTTTTACAAACATTTTACAGTCTAGGAATGTTTTGGCCCCTTGCATTACCAAGGTACATCTTACATTTGATCCTTAAAGACTCTTAACATCAGCAAAAACCTAAACTTTCAAATGCATGGGGAAAATGTCCATTGCTGGAATAACAAGTATTGTATTGTTTGTTGTTCATAATTTTCTATGAAATATTCATTTTCTCAAATGGCCTACTTTAAATAAGACTATTCAAATGTAATCCATTCCTTATTAACTTTTATAAAATTAAGTAAGTACAACAGGTTGTTTATGAATTAATTTGCAATGATCTATCATTTAATAATTGCCAACTTGTTCTCATTTAAACAACATCATGAGACATTTAATGTTTCTGGTAGGATGTTAATAAACATATTTAATCTAAATGAAAGTTTGTTTAAACAAATATTGTTTTCGGTATAATGTTCACTTAACATCTGCTCACAGATAATGCAACATTTGATTATTAACTCAAGACTTTGAGACCAGTTGATTTGATGAAGCAAATGCTGTTTCAGAGGAATCTAGTGACATCTAGTGTTCATAAACAGTTATTTTTTAAGGCTTTCACCAGCCAAGATGCTCAGTTTTTTAATGTGACACAGAAGACATTAGGTTTATTTTTAGGTTGGCTACATACATGTGGCCTTTTTCTGGAATCTAGATTGGTCCAGTCCCTTTTAAGCTCTGTCCACACATAATTGATTACTAGTAATGTGTTTTTTTTTGTTTAATGTGTTTAGGTGTTAATGTAAACGTTAACATAGCAGCATTTCCGATGAAAGCTTTTTTTAAACTCCAGACAATGACACCTTTTTTAAAGTACGAGAAAATGTTGTCACCTGGACAATACAGCAAGATTTATTTTTGGTATAACACATGGTATAATACAAGTATAGGACTGCAAGCAAACTTAATTTATTAAATCTTATAAAAGAAGTCCCAGACTGTAACAAAATGCAGGGTAATGTGACAAGCTGATTGTAGTTCACTTGATGCAGACTTTGTCAACAACACAGGTTTTGGACAAGACTAGGTAGACTTTTAAATACTTTTTATATTTATGGGAAGAAAATAGTTGGTAAAAAATAGTGCATGGGAGCATTTAACATTTTTCAAGAAACTCTTGTTTTGTGGACTGCTTTGCACACACATATTGAAGGGAAAAAAGATTTTTAAAAATTATTTTAATTAATAATAATTAATTTTAATTACTATTTTGGAAGTTTTTGAGAAACCAATATAACTGAGCTAGAATTGATTAGAATCATAATAATCTTAAAAGGGCTTTTAATGGGCTTTTAATTTTTTTGAAACCAATGCTTGGGTAGTGTCTGGTTTTGTTTTTAAATTAAAAACTGTTTGTAAAAAAAACCAACCTGGGTATATGTGAAAATGGCTTTAGTATGATTTTTGGGGGCAGGTGAAAAACCAAACTCGAGCTCAAGTGTACACCAAATCAGTAACCTTGTTACTGTCACAACCTCTTGTGTTGTGACAGAAACCTTTAAGGTGTAACACAGCATTATTTATTAAGTATTACAATTTTCTATTAAACTCTTTTCCCTTAATGAACAATTTAAAATATTTACAGATAAGTAACAAGAAAATATATAATAACTAACAACAGCTATGGTGGGCAAGGAGGGAAGCAAGAACAAAAAGAAAACAAGATGCAACAAGCAGTAAATAAAATTAAAGTATGGACAAAAAATGGGGTTTTAAATGATCAACAAACAAATATTAGCATAACAAACAAAAACATAGGTTAAAACATACACAGAATAATATAACTTTTTTTAATAAAAATTAAGATAAAGTGAAAGAAATAATATTTCTACGGATAATATTTGATGAAAACTTAACATGGAATAAATATATTGAACATGTTAAAAATATATGTAAACAAATAAATAATGTCATAAGAAGTCTAGCTGGTAGAAATTGGAGGAGGGAATAACTAGCTATGATAACAATGTATATAGATGTTTAATAAAATCACACATAGATAATAAGTTTAGTTTATATGTCAGTAAGTATATTTAGATAAGTAAGAAGAGAAATAGTATTCTTTTTTCCTTCAAACTACTTCCCACTGATGGGGGTAATGCACCAATAAATGTCCGACAGACATAAGAAAGAAGAAGAGAAGCAGTTCTGAACAACTGAGCTGGAACCTTCAATCAACACACCTGATTCCATTAACTAAGCCCCTCTAGACTTGTTTGAAGCTACTGCAAGTTGAAACTAATCAGGGACTGCGGCCCTCCAGGGATGACTCCCTCCTCTTCCTCTTAGCCAATAGCTCGCTGATTATCGGACATTTCTTCAATCCGGTGCACTTTTGAAGTTAAATGAAGAAAAAAAAAAACTTGTTAGAAAGTCAAAGTACCCAGTCTCATAAGTATAAATATTTTTTTTAAAGTTTTAAAGTCTGTAAAAGTACAAATAAGATAGCACAATAAATTGCTAATATTTAAAATTTTTAACCTGCAATAAACAACTGTGATCTCAAAATACAGCTGGACAATGGAAAAGCATGGCTTATTTAAAATGTAATAATACTGCTTTACCAATTAGCCTTGAAATAATTGTTAGCATTTCATTCATTCATTCATCTTCATGTCGGCTTTATTCCCTTTCGGGGTCGCCACAGTGGAATGAACCGCCAACTCACTGGCATATCTTTTATGCAGCGGATGCCCTTCCCTGCCGTAACCCATCGCTGGGAAACATTCACACACACATTCACACTTTAACACTATGGGCAATTGTACTTATTCAATTCACTTATTCCGCATGTCTTTGGACTTGTGGGGAAACCGGAGCACCCGGAGAAAACCCACGCGATCACGGGGAGAACATGCAAACTCCACACAGAAATGCCACCTGCCCCAGCCGAGCCTAGAACCTTCTTGCTGTGAGACGACCGTGCTACCCACTGCGCCACCGTGATGCCCTGTTAGCATTTCATGTTTTTTTTTATTCAGTAATTTAACTATATTTTAAAAACATTTTTAAAACACATTTGAATGTACAGCATGTTTAGAAATTTCAAATATTACACATATTTATTGATCAAGCAACATTTACCTTGATTTTTCCTTTATTTATTGGAGACCAAATGTTAGTTTCCCTCCATGTCCAACATGTGCTATGATGGCACTGAATGTTTCCATGGAAACCCCTAAACAATCAATATCAATCAATCAAGCGATATGGAAAAAAATGTGATTTTGACACGTATCTGGACATCAAAAGGTATGAAAATAAAATCATAATCGAAAGGTAATAAAAAGGATGAACGTTGTTTCTATTGCTATTTTGACAAAGAAAGTGGATTTTTTAAAAATCTGTTAAAATTAGTAAAGAACATGGCTAAACATTATAATTGGGCTTCACGCTAGACGAGTTTCCTTACTCTTCCAAGGACAAAACCAGTTTCATTCAGACTTGAGATTTAAATGTTTTCCTGTTTGTTCTTCCATCATACCAAAGCATGTTATGAGTAATACATGACTAATATGCCCCAGCCGTGAGAAATCAATGAAGTAGTTGTAGTATTTTTAAAAATTTAATCTTTTTTGTCTGTCAGTTAGTACGGCACCACTTTCTATTACGAACCACCAGGGGGCGGTGTAGATTCGATGTAGGATTTAAACAAGGCCAGAACCAACTAGAAG
Organism: Danionella dracula; assembly: GCA_900490495.1. NCBI lineage: Eukaryota > Metazoa > Chordata > Actinopteri > Cypriniformes > Danionidae > Danionella > Danionella dracula. The sequence goes on from UELW01000888.1 coordinate 408,238, forward strand.
AAGAAAGGTCACCGTAAGCACTCTGATGACGTTTGTCACATGACCACGTGGATGTCAATAATGGCTTATGGGTCCTGTCAAAGGCCCAAACAATCACAACTCACGGCATACGTCGTTTAGCTTGATTCCTCTACAGGTGAGATTCACTTCTGTGAATTCTCGATTAAAAAAGACATGTCTTGGTTCAAATCAGTGATGTCTAGCGAGGAAGTGTTTGACGAGGACGTGGACGATTTTAGCCTACCGAACAAAGAATGGAAAAGCAACATGGAAAAACGTTCACAGGTACGTGTAAGTCTTTTAAACGAAACGAGACGTTTATCAACTTGAATTTTCTAGAACGCACTGCGTACTGAATTGTTTTGTAGTTTATGCGGAAATACGAGGTTGTCGCTCATAGATGGTTAAAATCTTTAAAAGAAACGTTTCTGTGAGGGTGCGTAGCTGCTAAACGAAGCGCAGTCTAGAAACGACTGCCATGTGGTTTTCTATCAGGATGGTTTCAGAGAGGGCATTGAAGCAGGGAAAGAAGCCTCACTGCAGGCTGCTTTCAACACGGGATACAGAGCAGGAGCGTCTGGAATCACTGGCATCGCTCAGCTCAAAGGAATCATGTGGTAAGTGGGAAATCATCCTTTCAGATTTGTTAAGCAGAAAGACACTTATCATTACTTGATACCGGATGAAATAAATGATCATTATGAGGGGAAAAAGAGACTACAATTATATTATTTACCCTTTCTCCACGCTGTAAACGTTTGTCTGTTATCCAGTGTAAGGTTAACTGTATTTATTGTGAAAATTTACTATTCCTTTTTTGTCTCAACAAATGAACATTTGTCATTAAAGGAGAAACATGTTCTTCACTAAAAGGTGGAAGGTAAAGGGCTACAATTATTTGATAACAACAAATCTAGAATTGTAGTCAGATTTTGTGTACACCTGAATGAGTTCTACAGAGGGACCAGTAAGATTGTCTCAGGTCCCCGCAAGAAACTACCTCGCTTCCAGACATTGTAAAAAAAAAATTTTGGCGCAAGGATGCAGATTTTTTTCAGCACGAACTGTAAATGATCTTAACTATCCTAGCATACCAGATACTAAAACATTATTCAACAAATTAAATGCTAATGTTTAAGTACATTGTGTTTAACGTTGTGTTTCTAAGTTTTTGGCTACATGTTCATTGCTTTAAGCAACTTTTAAAATAGTATTTCTACTCTAAACGCCATTGCTACAGTGGCACAATGTATTGAAATCCAGGTTTGAGTCCAATGTCTTCATGTTGTCCCCCCAAAAAAGTAGCAAATTGCATTTCACTCCGTTAAACTTTATTTTCTTCTATCCAACTTTATGACTCGAAAAGGTCTCTTGACTCACCACAGGCAACGAGCCTGGACTCAAACCCCCATGTTGCATCTCTGTCGGTAAAGGCTTGTTATGGCCTCCTGTAATCTCCACAACATGCAGAATGAAAAACCCAATTGAATGACTTCCTGAGGTAAACAGGCGACTTGGGCAGTGACTGTCTGCGTGTCATGTGACTGTGACTCAGAGATTTCTCGGTTTGATCACGCGTAAACAAATGATGAAAAGAAAGTGCACGATTTCTGCGTTTATGTCTATGAATCTTATAAATAGGCGATTAGCCATTTATTGTTACTTTTTTAATTATCACTCTTTCTTAAAAAGAATGAATAAATAAAGCAATCTTCTAGCGTCTCGAACCGAGTCTCCCACGCGTTACCTCAAGCGCCACCATTCTAGATGACGTCATTAAAGGATATCTTAAGATGTATACATAATGTATCAATGACTCAACTTTATAGCTAAGGTATTTAGGTAATACAAAAACATGGATGTATAAAAACAATGATACACATATCTAACTTGACACATATAAAGTAGTAATGTTAAGTTTTGATAAACTTTTTCGAACTTAACCAACCTATACAACTGTTTGCTCACTGATGAGGTGAAGATGCCACTTAGTGGCAGTGAAGCGATATTGTTATCTTGGTGCGGAAGCTGCGACCATAAAGGTGCTGTGGTGGACATTTAAACTTGTTACCATCTGTACTTAAGTTTACAAGATGTGTATAGATCACTATCCACAATCCTTTCTGGTGTTTTTTCAATTTATCCATTCCGTTGAATCATTCTCTCACTTATGTTCACTTCACATGCGCAAAATGCCCAAAAATACTTGCTACTTTTGTAGCTGATTGCATTAATTGCTAATAGTACTCTGTAAAATGATGCTACTCAAGCCACAGATTTGATTTTAAACTACAGAGCAGTTCAATTACTTTTATGTAGGTATGGTTTATCTGTTAAATAGGAATTTTACTTATTATTAATGTTTTTGTTGATGTTTTCTTGTTATTATTTTTACTTATAATTTATTATTGTTACAATGATTATTGTGGGTAGTAGGCCATAGGTGTGAATTAGCAGCCACTTCTTGTCAGGGCAGCTGAGGGCTACCAAGGTAGCTCATCACCACCAGAGTGTGAATGTGTAGTATATGAATAATGCTGTGAATATTGTAAAGTGTCTATGAGCGTCTAGATAAGCGCTAGTTAAATTGAAGACACGTTTTACTTCTTAAAAGTTGAAGATACCATATCTTGTAAATTTTACTTTTTAGATAATTCTTCCATCTTTTAGTGTTGTTCCCCCATAAAAAACTTTGGTTGATCCATGTCCGTGTAATCCCATATACTTTTTTGTGAGCTGGAAATGGCTCGATGACCATTGCCATTCCAATTGGCCATAACACCCCCCACTAAACCAATCAAGTGAAATGCTAATGCAGCTCAACGAAGAACCTGGAAGTGTAACCGTAGTATAACCATGTCAGAGAAACAATGACAAGAAAGTTTGTTTTTGGAGGTCCCGGGCCAAAACATTTATGTATTCATTTAAAATGGGTGGATTTTCGGTGTACCAATAAGAAAAACCTAGCAGGGAGCTTGATGAAAGCGAACAGGAGGTAGACTTTTTGTTTAGTGGAGCACAACCATTTGAGAAGATTCAAAGACATTGTTTATGATAAACACTGCCTTTTGAAGGAGATTTATGGTGTAGTGACTATCTAGAGGTGTCAAATATTTATTTTAAATTATTTATTAGGCACATGTTATGGTGCCTTTAAAGCCATCCCACATCTAGATGAATTAAGAAGAGCCAAAGAAGAAATTGTGGAACAAGATAATTTAGACATTCAAAAACTTATCTGATTGTTGTTGGACCATCAAGAGCTGTTTGACAGAGCCCACAAAGAATTTAAAAAGGTCAGGAGTGTCACTGTTGCCCCCTGAGTTATGAAGGGAAGGTTTGTTTATTTTAGGGATTCATACTTTAGATTCTGGTTCACTTTCAATTCATCAATTCAATTCAAAGTGTTACTGCTTTTTAAATCTTGATTAGGAAGAATGTTCCACCAGCCAGGGACAGTGAGAGAGAAGGTTTTGAGGGACTTTCTGCAATCTGACACAGATCCACAAGAGGTTGTTCCTTTTCTGAAATTAAGTTTCTGGAGGGTGTGAAAGATTGTATATGTAGACAGAAGCAGAATGCGTGAATGTTTCGTAAGTGAGCAGCAGTGATGACTTGGTTGCATAGTCAGCCTTAAACTTTTTAAACAAAATGATTAAAGTTATATTTCCACCCACAGTTATCTAATATGAATTCATATAAAATATATGAATAGTTTATATAGTTTATATGTACTATATAAACGTTATTGTTTTAATAGGTTTTATATTATTTTAAATATTATTTTCATTTATTTAAAATCCTACAAAGTACAAGGGGTTGCACATGCAGGAGATGCGTAGGTGTGCAAACAAGCAAAGCAATGAAATGGTGCAATTTACAGGTTGCCCCTTTTAATATAATCAAAGTGAGGTTTAATTTAACATTTAAATTGTTGATGCCTTAACTTTTAAGGATTGATTCAGCCATTTAGGTATGATAATCCCCCCCACACACACATCTTAGACAGATTAAGAAATCTCAACAACAATTATAAACACAATATTTATATCTGATTTTTGCTGTTTAGCTAAATTTAGAAAAAATTTGCAATTGACCTTTTCATTTTAAGCTAAGGCCTTAATCTTCTATTCTTTCTGACATTGTCCTTTTTATTAACAGTGCAGTCCGCTGTTGGTGTCAGGTTCATCTGCCTGGAAGCACAGTATTAGCTTCAGTTACTGATCTGCTTCAAAGACTGGAAAAGCATGAGGATGGCCTAGTGGAGGCCATGAGAAGAGCCCAGCAGAGGGCTCCACCAAGCGTCACTGAGATGCTGGATGATCTAGAGGAGCTCCGGGTAGAGCCAAAGAGCCAGGAGGGAGAATCCAGATGCTCAAACAGTGGAGACTGCTGTGGGAAAGATGGCATAAATAAAGATTCATTTGGAAATGTGAGACGCATTGGAGATGATACAGCAGATCCTTCCCATGGTCCCTTGCTAAAAACGGAAAGTCTCAAAGAACTACAGAAAATATGCTTCGATGTGGTAACAGAACTTGGATTTCCTGAGGAACTAAAGCGCCACATTCAGCAGCTTGTAGACGAGTGAAGGGGAGAAGAGTTGGTATTGGTGACCATTTCATAAAAAAATTCTGTCAAAAAAAATATGGATGCAAATTGCATGAACAATTAGGGAAATTCTTTTTTTTTTTTATCTTCTAAAATAAGTTCTGCTCATTTCTACCCATATTGACAAGTTTGATATATTTTAGTTTTGTTAATGTCTTGTTAGAACATAAACAAATTGTTAATTATGTGAAATGAATGCATCAACCACAAACGTGTGAGTGTGCTATTTGACATGAAATAAAGCTCTTTATAATCACATGTCAGGTTTTCATGTATCATCTTATTCAATTCTGACCAAGACAACCAATTTAGCATTGAAAAATTCGTGACATTTAAGGTTTTAACTACTGAAAAACCTGAAAAGAATTTTTGGTTTTCATGTCTTTAGGTAACAAAACACTGTTTTTATTAAGCTGGAAATAAAATAACATGCAATTGACATCAAAGTCTTCCCATTAGTGTGATGAGTTTCTCAGGTCAGTCCGATCTTCCCCTTGTTCCCAAATCAGTCTTACTGTCTCCTGTAGCCCATGTCCGTATGATCGTCCCCTTTAACCCAGGTCAGTCCAACTGCTCTCAGGTCACTCTGACTGTCCCCTGGCACCCAAATCAGTCTGACCATGCCCTGTAGCCCATGTCTACATGATTGACCTCTGTCTCCCAAGTCAGTCCCACCATGTCCTGTAGCCCATGTCCACATGATCGTTCCCTGTAGCCATACAGACTTCATAAATTGATGGGAGGAGTTGGATGTCAATAGCATGTTCTTGTGACCTGTGCTTGGGTTAACTTGCCATCTTCTTGGCATCTTGGTTGTTTAAGAAACAACAAACAAGAATTGATTGGGTTTGGTATTAAACACCTGAAATGTTTTCCAGTATAAACGAGAGTATGTTAGGACAGTTAATGGATACAAAAATGCATGTGTGGAACTTCATGGGAGCATTTCAAAAAGGAGTTAAATGTTTTGATGATGAAATTATGATAATGGTGAATTTAACGTAATTGACACAAAACCAATTTGGCACTTAAAATGACAAATTACATTTGAATGTGTGTACTTGCTTACGGTGTGCAAATTATTGTGAATGAGCCGAGCAAGACTTTAAAATTAAAAGCATGTTTAAAGCAGTAAAAGTCTGTGAATCTCAAGTTCTTAAACGTCCCACAGTCTCCACAATGCACCACCACTGAAAATAGGGGAACCATTAATTGTGTGACATTATAAAATGGCAAATGATGTATGTTTAAAATTATTTTGTGTAGTATTGAAGTGGCATCAAATTCTAATAACATTTACATTTATGCATTTAGCAGATGCTTTTGTCCAAAGCGACTTACAGTAGGGAGAGACATACTGCAATTTCTTACACAGTCAAAATCTATCTCAGTTCGCTCATAGTAGAAGTTGTATCAACTAATCAATCAACCATAGCAGGAAGAAAATAAAGAAAAAGTAGGAAAAAAATCATAGTAAGTGTTCCTTGCATGCTCAAAGAAGGGCCTGATCTTTTAGATGTTGTGCAGAGCAAACCTACATGCTCGAGTTGCCTTGGTGATGTGGTCTTTGAAGGAAAACGGTTCAAAATTATTCCGGAATTCCTGACTGAAGGAGAAGGGGTGATTGTTGAGGATTCCAGCTGAATTGTGAGGTCATGATGCACAGAGGAATTGGCCGTGATTACCAGAAGTTCTGTCTTGGCCATGTTGAGCTACAGGAGATGGCTCTTCATCTAGGTAGAGATGTTGTTCAGGCATTCCGTTATGCAGGTAGTTACATATTGGTCATCAGGGGGAATGACTGATACAGTTTAGTGTCATCAGTGTAGAAGTGGTACGAAAATCCATGTCTGTGGATGATGGGGTCCAGGGAGGTGGTGTAGATAGAGAAGAGAAGGGAACCAAGGAGTGAGCACTGAGTACCCCAGTGAGAGGTCAATGGGTGTTGGAAACCTCATCCCTCCACCCGACAGTTAAAGATCTACCAGTGAAATAGGACTCAAGCAAGTCGAGTGCAGTGCCAGTGATGCCCATCGTAGAGAGATTGGAGAGAAGGATCTGGAGATTGACTTTGCTAAACGCAGCAGAGAGGTCTAGTAGGACGAAGACCGATGATCTGTAGTTAGCCCTGGCATCTCTCAGCGCTTCTATCACCGACAATAAAGCCGCCTCTGTCGAGTGTCCATTCTTGAAGCCTGATTAGTTGTCATCAAGCTTGTTGTTCTGAGTCAGAAGGAAGAGACGACCCGATGAGTTTGGCATTGTAAGGCAGCAGAGAGACAGGTCTGTAATTTTCCACCAGTGATCTATAGGTTTCTTGAGAAGCGGGGTGACTCTGGCTAATTTGAAGGTATTAGGGGAAATGCCGGTAGTTATTGAGGAGTTGAGTGAGTCACATTTATGGTGTAAAACAACTGTGATCAATTCTAAAGGTGTTTTTTCATTCCCTCCACAGGTTTGAACAGATGACCAAACATCCAGAAGTGTGGGTTGTTGTCAGTTCCTGTAGCTGGACTAGTCACACAGGAACACTTTGTTCACAGACACAGCTCAAATGTATATGAGCAAGGCGTTAAGGGTCTTTTCTGGAGAATTATTTGTTGCTTATGGCCAAGCTTGTGGAAGCAGCTTGAATGAGACAACCGCACATCCTTTGGGCTAAACTTATACCAGGAAGCGTGGATTCATTCCTGCTAGTCACAGAGATCAGTGCCAAGATGGGGAACTGTTTGGACTGTTGTGGAACAAAAAGCCCTTGTGACCATACAGAGGACGAGACAAAAGGTTTACTGCACAGCTCTGAATCCAAGACATCAACAAGGGCAGGAACCGATGTTTGCACCAGCCCTATTTCAGATGAAGAAAAAAGGTGAAACAATATGTGGTCTCATTTCTTCTAATAATTTAAAGTAAGGTTTTATTTCATTGAGTCATTGGGTTAAATTTGCTTTATGAATAGCAAGTTTGAGGTTTTTTTTAACAGCGGCAATTCAATTTTACAATCCCAGCCAACCATACAAAAATAAGGTTATAAAATGAAGTCTATTCAAGTTCTAAGAGTAATCCAATTGCAAATGTTTAAATGCAGTTGAATGTTGATCTTTGCACTGGAACAACACAAAAAACAGACCTACACTTTTTTTTTTATAATTGCTTTTTAAACTTGTGAAACTCCTGTAATTTATATGTAGACACACCTGTGGCAAGTAGCAGGTCTGGCCAAATTAATAATAACATTTGCAACCAGTTTAAATGTAGAGATGGCGTTACTAGCCGTTTTGGCTTGTGCCACACTGGGCATAGAGAAAAGAAAAGGAGAATAAATAGGTTTGAGAGAAGAAAATATGGACAAGTCTGTCTCCAGAGATCTTTAAGTCTTGTTCTACTGGGAATAGTATCAAGAGGTTTTCTGCTCATGTCATGCTCCTCTGCTATTGGCATATATTATTGTTTTTGGCCATGACTTTTTTTTTAATTTTTTTTTTACTTTTTTTAAATTTAAGGATCTGTGGTTGCTTTACAGCACAGATGCATTGTGCAAGTTAACCAGGTTTACTCCTGTTTGATAAATAATAACAGAAAAGGTGTAGTTTATTAAAGGTGCAATATAATTTATGCTATTGTTACGACCTAGAGATGGAAAGTCTAGTGTGGACAATCATTACACAAAAATTTGAATAATCTAACTGGGATGAATGAAGAAAGACCAGTGTTAGCGAACAATAAAAATAAATTTTACACCATTTCATTGTGCTCTTAGCCCTTAATAAAACAAAGACACCCCAATCACTTACCTAATTTAAAAATAAAAATAAACCAAAATCAAGAAAAAGAAATGGAAGATCCCCTCAGACCGTAACAATATGAATTGTCTTCAATGACTGTTACACTGATCCAAGAGAGTTTGTGAATAAAAGAAATATTCAGAGCAGCAGGCTCCTCTCTTCACTCAGAGAACAGAGCTGCTTATTGAATAGAAGGATTCCCTGTAGTTTCATTTGTCAAAGCACAGCTGAAACACCCTGTGACAGAGAGTGAAATCACTTTCGGTAACACTCTCACCAAGCCACAAGACCCAGAGATGTGTCCAGTACATAACAAGCCTCCCTGGTGTTGTTTCAGTCCAGCATATTGTTGATAAGATTACTCAACCTGATGAGCCTGTAGAACACTGAAAAAAACTCATTTGCAGCTAAGGAAAGAGATATAATTAGAGAAGACAGAGCTTGTTTTCATGTATTTAGAGAAAATATGTAAGGTATATTGCATTAAAGGGGTTAAACAAATGACTAATTTACTGGTTCAAAGTCAGTGGAGATTTGTGTTTGAAACACCTTAAATCTTTTAATGTTGATTTTCTACACCACTTCTGTCATACATTCTCAATCTTTCAACAGGCATGAAGAACAGATGCCTAATCTAGATGAACAAATCATAACAGGACAGCCAAAGTCAGAGCCTGGGTTTTTTAATGCTCAGAGCTCTTATCCTACAACTAAAGTCTCCCTGGATGCTGAAGTGAATCACAATAGTTTACCTAACACTCCTCCAAAAGAAGCTCTATCCTCAATACTTGAACCAGCTAAAAACAACAATGAAGTCCCTGAAGAAATTCAAAATATCACAGAGGAAATCTCAGTAGCCCCTCTGATATCAGAGAACCTTTGTCCCATGAAAGAGGAGTCTAAAGATCAGGGTGGTTCAGTGGAAGAGGTTGATGTTCCATCATTGACTACAGATGATCCACTTGCTCACAAAACTAATGTAGATACCACTGCCTTGCCTGTAGAAACAACTGTTCAAGAGAACACCATGCTTACACAAGTAGAAGACGAGAAAATGCTCCCACAGCCAAAACTCGAGCATGAAGCACATGTGGAGATGATAGTGAATGAGAAGGAAGTGAATCTACCTCTGACGAACACAACTGAAGATGTGGGCCACAGTATCTCTGAGGACATTTCTGAGATGGAAAACACCAGAGAAAGACCTGACTCCCGCATTTTAGCTGAGATGAATGAGTCCAAAAACATGGCTGAAATCATTGTTGAGAATGAAGTGGTGAAATTTGAAGAAGATGCTCAGCATCTGATGATAAAACAGAGCCAAGAAACAGCTGCAATCTCTCTCGGAACTGAACTTTCCGAAGAATTGATGCTATCTGCTGATGTGGATCTTCTCAATGACTTCGAAAAGGGTATAGGGAAAGTTTCTGGGACTGGGAAATGTGAGGAGGAAAGAAGCATGGATGAATTGGTAGAAGAGATACCTCAAGCTCAAGGCATAGTTCAGAAACCCAAAGAAGAGATTCCTGAAAGTTCTCAGTCAGAGCTCATCTCACTAACTGACAGGTAAAAAAAATTAAGAACAACTATATTACCATACATGCTTACCTTTAGAGGGGTCCTACTCCAATCATGTACGATTTGAAGTGTCATCGGTAATGATTATTTTAGTATTGAAGCAATGTTGACTTTCGATGAGTATTTTCTTGGAAATTTCTAAACAATAATAATAAGATGTAGTAGTAAGCACTTTGTCTGCCAGCAATCACAGACAGGTATTAACTGCTTCAGAGTTTTTGTGAAAATGTGTAACCATTTTGTTGCTGGAGACTCAATTAGAAAAGTGCAATAAAGCTTCTCTCGGAAAGCATCTACAATATGATTGCTTTATTAAGAATTTTGAATTAAAATAACTATATTATTTTATGGATATATCAATCCAAATGAAAATTTAATTTTTAATTGACACTTTTTTTTTATAAAAAAATATCATGAGAGTACATGGCATATAGTATCAGTCACTGAGTCAAAATTCATTCAGTCAAGTTCTTGGTGAAACTTCAAGTGGAGGAATAGATTTCACTGCACATAGTTTACCTTATCTTAAACTGTGAAAAATTAAATGCATGCTCTGTTACCGGCCTCTGTCTCTCTACAGTATTGTTGAGTTACTGAGCAAGCCTGGAGTGATCGAAACTGTGACAGGTCTAGAAAATAGTGAAAATGTTGAACAGATGGAACACACATCTCCTGAGCCTGCCATCAATGGCCTGGGTTCTCAATGCACCTCACTTCTCCCAAGTCCCACTGAACTAACAAGGTAATGAACACTGTTCTGCTGTTCTCTGCTATAACCACAAGAGGATGTTGACCGTCCACATTTAGCCAACACATACAAACAAGCAGATACAAAATTGGTTCTTAAAACAGTTACTTTTTGCCAAATATATTAATGTAATCTATCTACTATAGTAGGTTAACATGCACATTGTTTTTCATCACATAGCTTTTGTAGAAGCTTTAAAATTGTGAATGTAATAAGTTTTCTTTGGTTAAAATAAAGGTGTAGATTGTGTTCTAATTGGTAACACTATTCAACACTAGCCAGAAAACTTTTCTGTTTTCAGTGATCGTATTAATTCAGAAGCAACTGATGCCAAAGCTGAGCTTGTTGAGTTGAGTGACACTGAGTTATCGGAGGAGATCATAGATGACATTGAGAGTGAACAACTAACAGACGAGGAGAAGGAAAACCAGCAATTAAGTGTTTCTCAGGAAAACGAACGCAAGGGAGACACCTCCAACACCCGAGAATCAGAGGAAATGAGTTTCACTAGTAGCACTGCAACAGAAGAGAACCTGCAGAAAATAGATGAGTATGCATCACAAATTTGTTCACCCTTTACCTGCCATATGTAAAACATGATTGTTTTCAGTTGAAAACAGTGACTTTCATATGATTTCTGTATAAGGAGGGAAGTGAATGCCCACATATGTAAATCAGGTTTCAAGCTGGTGCTTGGAGCTGAGTGTTTGAGTAACAAAAAAAATCTAATTTAACATGCATCTGAATATCCTTTTGAAGGTCACCAAGTGGTGAACCTTCAAGCTCATTACTCAGTCAGAACACTCAAGATTCTGTATGGACAGAACACGGAACCTTAGATGTTCTGATCAGCTTTTTGTATTTTTTGAAAGACTGCAGACAGAGGAGGACATCTGCAAGACTGGTGGGCTAACTGGTTAGTGCAAGACATAGACACCATGTGTGATTCCTTGCCCACTAGAAGTCTCTCTACACTCCACACTCCACTCCACAACACGAGTGGCAGGACTTTTGACAGAGGAACTCCTCTGACAGATATCTGCAGAACTGCGGACTGGTTGATACCCAACGTTTGCCAGATTCTACAATCTGTGTGTGGAATCTTTGAGCCCCTAACATGACCCTTCACCCCTCTGTAAGACATGTGAAGTTTCCTCCAGATTTTTGACAGTCATTGAGGCTCTGTCATCCCCCTCATGACCACGTTTTGAGTGGAATAATGTTCACTCTGGTCCTACGGGCAAATCTCAGTGTCTGCAACTTTACCAACCTATTAGAAAAAATTAGGGGCAGACAAAATAATACTCTGCAGAAAGAGCCTGGTTTTCTTCTAGCCCGTAATCTGGGTAACATCATCACCCCTTGTAACATTCACCCCTCACCCATTCACCCCTTGCCACAGCCTTGAGATCTCGAGTAATCTGGGGTGATGTAATAGTATGGCTCCTGCAGGATCACAGACATGACTTGACATCTCACTTAAGCATTTATGGGAGTGTTATGAAAGTTTCAATAAACAATAAATAGTTTTCAGTGGCCTGTTTGCCACATTGCGTATTCGAGTTATTCAACACAACGTTTTTGTCCCATTTTTTTGGGATGTTTTGCTAGAAACTGCATGATGAACCATAGTTTTATCTATTATATTTTTGTATAACAATAACAACAGTTTTTAGACCTTTACTAATGGTGTCATTGACTCCCTGATGAGTCTTTTTTTGTGTTTTAGAAGTGCATATTTGTATCTGGGAGCTGAGGGCATTGAAATGGAGGCTAGCAATAGAAAGCCATCCAAATTCCTTCCGGAGTTCACAGGTATACTTCTGCACGATGTAAGAAACTCCAGAGAAACAATAACCAAAACGAAATGAACTATATTCTTTTTCATTTTTAACATTTATGGCTTTGTGTTTTGTGTTAGTACATTTACTTTGGTACACAATTTAATTCACTCTTTTATTCACTATATTAGCAATTAATTTAGCATTTTCTTTATACTACCCTTGATCTGTAAAAGACTCACAGCTGGTGACATTACATCATTAATGGCATTATTAACTCAAGGCTATAACAGATGAATGTACTGAATGTACTCATCAGCCATCCCTATGCTGATTATAAAGGCTCAGGACAAACTTCAAATTCTTTTACATTTGAAATCTTTACAAAACTTTAGAAAAATGTTTCTTTAAATTATTTGTTCCTTTTTCCCTTCTTTAGTTCCAAATGTTGATAAATGTAGCCTAGCTCCAGCTGTGGACATGCTGGCCTACAGTGAGGGAGAATGGAAAGGGAACACTCTCAGAAGTTCTCTCATAAGAAAGGTGAGATCACTCTGCAAGATCTTTAAATATTGAAAATATTTGCAATTATCATCTTTTCTTTGTAGCCTGGCTCTAAAATCCACCATCAATGTGCAAGTGGGAACATAAGAGAATATTTTTACTCAAGCAATCATCCTTTTGTATTCTTTTGTTTTTTAAAAATAGTTTTCAAAATCCTAAATTTTACTTTTCACTTGTTTGTAGTTATTTACTTTTGTCCACGAACCCATGGCTGATCCTTACACAGCTGCTTGTGAAAGAACTTTACATTCTCATGGAGCAAACGCCTGAAATGTTTACACGCCCTGATTTCAAATGCAGGAAAACAACTATGTTTTTATCCAGTGAAAGCTGCACTTGAAGTCAACTTTACTGGCAGCTTATAAATAGCCAACCTCAAAGTAAGCATGAGTGTAAGCATTGTTACTAGCATATTACATTTGAAATATTTGATATCAACTTTTAATTAGAAAGAAAAAAACTGAATTATAGATGATTTCTCTTTAACCAGTTAGAAAGCACAAGAGTTTATTTGAGGATTGTGGTCACAAGAGTTAACAATTGCGTAGTAAATAAAGAGTAAACTAAATGTTCAAACCCCTTAGCTGATTTTGTTTTATGGTACACACCTTCTGCTCCATCAGCATCTCTTGCTACAGTTTCTGTACATCTTGTAGTGTGATATAGTTGTATAAGAGAAAAATGTCTTAAATAGTTTTTAAATTAAGCACTATATTTTGTGTTGATTACCAGTCATTTGGCAAAATGAAAGTCAGAGTCCAGGGGCCATGTCTCCTTGTTGGCAGCATATCTTGCATTACCTGGACTCCAGAGGCATTGCTAGACCTAAATCTTTACTGGGGCATAAATATATATATCATTCAACATCTAAAGCGATTGGAGTAGTACTTGCCCAATAAGTGTTTGTTGTCATCATCAATCGCCCTAGTTACAATCTTAAATGCTATCTAAATTTTTATTTGTGTAAAACCTCTTCTTAAAATGTAGCTAGTTTTATCTTTCACAATGATTTTGGAACCTAAAAATAAATGCGCCCAACAAGTCCCAGTATAAAATAATGGTTTGCTCAAAATAGAATATTTACCCAAGAGACAAAATAACATCTGAATTATCTAAATTAAAAATAGGTGTCATGCACAGAAGAAAACACATTAATAGCTTGGAAACAAAATAACTTTGTTCAATAATCAGTAATGGTAGAATGAATATTTCTGAATATATTTGTAAACAATACATTTCTTCCACACTATTTAGATTTACTTTCACCACATGTTCGCCAAACGCTCTTCTCTAAAGCAGCTTATATGAAAGAGAGAAGTGCATGCCAATTTATAAGACTTAACAGTCTAAAGTTATCATTTAACATGTCAATTCTTATTAGATTTAAACAGAAGCTAAAAATGCATAAATGAATTTGAGCCTTTGAGTTCTGCATTTTTGCTTGAAGGGTATTGTGGGAAAGTGAATTACATAAACACTATTAACCCAAATTATAGAATATACAAACTAAACTAGAATATCTCTGTATAATATCTCTCATATTACAGTGCATGTCTCCACATGTGAGAAGTCCTTATGAAAAGTATACTAAGAAATAGCATTTGTGCAAGCCATACCTCCCTCCTGTTCTAACACTTCTCTTTCATTGTCTTAGCCTCTGGATCTCACAAAAACATTCTGATGTACAGACAAGAACACGAGGCAGCGATAGTTAGCCGACAGTCACATTGAGATAAATTGGATAGGCATGTTGAACCACATTTTTTTCCCAAAAATGTGTATGTTTATAGCACTCAAACACCCTATCCGTTTTGACACATACCAGGAGCCAATTATTCGCATTTTAGATTAAACAGATATGTTTTTAGTTTCGTTTTGAACTCTGTGATCGTAGCTGAGCTCCGCACGCCATCCGAGATTTCCAGAGCTTCGGGGCTCCATATGAGAACGCTCTCCCCCCCGGGGGATTTAATGATCTGAATAATCAGTAGTCCTTCTTCTTGTGATTGAAAAGAACGAGCTAGAAATATATCATGATAGGAGACTGCTCAGGTAGGCCGAAGCCAAGCCATTCAGCACTTTAAAGGCAAGGAGCAGTATCTTGTTCTCAATGCGATATTTTACAGGTAGCCAATGAAGAGAGCACAGAACCGGTGTAATGTGGTCATATTTATTTGTTCTTTCGAGAGCTCTAGCTGCTGTGTTCTGGACTAACCGTAATTTATTTAGCTCGGCGTGTATTTAGCTTTCAGTGTAAATGTGAGCACGAGAGCATTTAGAGTGCATGTGTGAGAGCAGTCAGTGTTGTATGGAAATGTGGCAGAGTGGTACACATTTCTGTGCTCTCCAGGGTTTTTGCATGTTTTGTCCTAAAGTGCTTCTCAAAACCAAAAAAAAAAAAATGATCTCACTCTGTCTATAGATGATTGCAAGATCCCATCTTGTGAAGTTTCAATAAGAATTTTTTAAATGTCTGTTAGGTATTACCTCTAAGCATGACCTCTTACAGTGTCCCATTTATGATTAAGAGTAAAGTGTATTAATGTGAAGAGATCCAGCCGCCTGGTATCTGGATGCCTTACGCTTATTAACCCAAAACACCATCTTAAACATCAATCATTATGATTGATTATTTTTCTGTCTGGAGGACAGGAACATGTGTGACTATGCTGGCATGAAAAAGGGATCATGGAGTTGGTTTACAGTGATTTCATTTCTTCATGGCTAAAGACTCAGGTTACAACAAATACAGGGTCTCTCTATGAGGCAAAAGAGAAAAGAAACTAAAATAGGAAAACATGTATAATGTTTGTACATTGATGGCTCACACATGATGTTCATTCTTTAACAATCTTACTTTTATTATCTAATCAATGACCAGAAATACTCATAAAATAATAATAGCACATTGTGAAGTGATAAAATACAATAAAATGACATAAAATATAATGTAATATTAATAGTTTAATAATACAAATAATGCAGAACAGTATACATGGGTTATGTAAGTAAATTGCTAACGTTAAAGATAAATTGAATAAGGTGTATGATGAGGTAGTAACAGAACAGAATAGAGGTAGTAACAGAATATAAAGTAACAGAACTATAACTATATAAGAAGTCCAAGGTGCTTAAAAAATGTGCTGAGGAGGTGATGTGCAGACCAAAGCACAAGGTAAACAGGGCTGGTACTAAAGCAAACTGGCTCGGTCCAGCCAGTCTGCAGAACTTAATTCTCTCCTGAGATGTAAGCAAACTTGTACAGAAATGTCAGCAAACTTCTGTGATGGGAATGGAAATTAATTCATTTTTGTCAAGGAGTACATTGTTTTTTTTCTTATAAGTGCAGATCAGTTTACAACTTTTTTCAAATTTATTTAGCTGTGTTTCAATCACTCTGCTGAAGTAGGCCTAATTTTTGTTTCAATTAAGAATGCAGAGGTTAATTCTCTGTGATAAAAAAGGCTCTGCTTTATGTCAAAACTTTATAGAAGGAAACAAAGAATAAATATCTCTAGTAAGACTCATATTTATGACCATACCCAATGAACTGATGGTTCTGACAGTGGGTAATTTTACATTGATGACAGAATACTGCTGCTGCAGTGCAGACTACCATGACCTTACAAAGGATGAATTAGTAGGAATAGAAGAGGACTGAATGTTTTTTTTATACGAATTTATCACTTTTGCAAATTAAATGATCAAATACCTTTGAGTCACTGACCTTTAGCTTGCTACAACACACATTTTTATTGCAGAATGCTGGTTCGGTGTAATTAAACCTCAGTATGTTTGTCTCAGGGCTACAGTGAGATATCTCAGAGCTTCAGTGGTCTGAGGAGAGTCCGGGGTGATAACTACTGCGCACTGCGTGCCACACTGTATCAGGTTCTGATGACCAGCACAATCCTGCCCTCCTGGATGCAGGATGAAAGCTTTTTATTGGTGAGGAGATTTGGGAAGTGAATGTCTAATCAAACTTTACACTGTAAATCCTATTTCTTATCATTATTGAAAAGAGATCCAAACTCTAAACGTAATCTATGAGTGCGTATATAATTGGTTAACTCAAGTTTTCAATTGTAATTTGCCCACGATCCTCTTTGTTGAGTTTATGGTCTTTTAACATGCAATTATATGTGTGGCTTTCTGGTGTTCATATTAACAAATGCCCATGCCCAAAGTGTCAAATTTATGTATTAAACCTTCAGAGGAACACCTTTGCTAAGGCAGAAATTATATTCAGTTTATTTGTAGTAGTTATAGATAGTTATTCATATATAATAGTATATACACTGCCTGGAAAACAAATAGATTTAACTAAGCAACTAGGTACAAGCTATTATCCTATAAATGGATAACTACCACATGTTGTGGTTAAAATTATTTAACCACAACTTGTCAAACATTTGCTTCACATATGTTTATGAAAAATGTTGAAACACACATTGTGTGGATGCGTTAAAGATGTTCATATGTTTGAGATTGGTCAAATCATGGCGTGTATCAAGCAGATTAACCCTATTTAGATTCTTTGGAATCTGTTATATAGGCTATACATATACAGGTGCCGGTCATATAATTAGATGATCATGAATAGATGTATTTATTTCAGTAATCTCAATAATATGTAAAACTATTTTTTGTTAATTACAGACTGATGCATTTCAAATGTTGATTTTATTTTATTTTGTTTTGATGTTTAAATGGACAACTAATGAAGTCAGTTCTTAAATATTTCATCTTTTGTCCCATAAGATACAGCAGTCTGAGAAACTATCTAAACAATCAGCTCAGTGTCAAACCATTACTTTAAGGAGTTATTCTAAATGATTTGCACAGATGCCAGAGTCGATTGAAGCGCGGGAGAGTTTGATTGGTGGGTGGCAGTTTCCCCCTGAATGCAAGCTGGGAAGTGACCATGAGGATTCTGTGGAGAAACTCAAAAGTTATTTGGATCTCCTAAAAGATAAGGTAATGGTCTAAATTTTATTTAAGAAGTGTTTAAATAAAGCACTTGTAGCAGTAAAAGTTGTGTGTTTACCGAAGTGTTTTGTTAAATAAATGAGAATCATAATTGGTATCTCTTGTGTTTGTTCAGTGGCAGCTAGCTGTGGCCTGCGAGAGCCCTGAGGAGAAGCAGAAGGCCTGTGAGTGTGTGTTTCAGGGTGGACAGGAGGAGTATGGGCTTCTAGAAGCCATCAAATTTCTGATGTTGGCCAAAGCCCTTGAGCTTCATCACAACATGGTGACCAATCAAGAAGTGCCTGTGTTCTGCTGGCTTCTCTTTGCCCGCGACACATCAGAAAACCCCCACTCACTCCTGGCCAATCACCTTAGCCAGATTGGCTTCAGCGGAGGGGTCGAACAGGCAAGTACAGTAAGAGGCAGACCCAGGATAGGCTTCAGTGTATCTTAAGCCTACATCAAACCCCCTAATCTCAGTTATGGCTCGATCTCAATTTTTGAAGCTGATTTTTTTTTTTTTTTTTTTTTTTTTTTTTACAGAAAATAACAAATATAACAGACCAACTCGGTGGGCTGCTAAAACATAATTTAGAAAATATGTTGACACTTAGAAACACATGAATTAAGAATTAAATTGACCTTCGTTTGTCAAGTAGTTACTAGTTTATGAAATCAAAGTTCATCATAGGAAACTCACAGAGAAAGACTGAAGTGCTGACAGTATAATTTATTTAAATTATAACATTGGTAAGAGAACAGATATGTATTACAAAATCAAGTTAATGTCAAGTATAGTGCATAGAAAATGTCTCATTCATGGTGCTTTAAGGATAGGAATTGTTGAGTTATTTTTGTTGTTTTTTTTTTGTCACTACAGAGTTTTTTTTAAGCTCCCACTTTCCCTCCATGTGTAATTATGTCTGACTAAAGATGTATTTCCTTCACTGACCACTTGAGGCGGGTTCCAGAAGTGAACAAATTCCAAATGATGGCTAAATTAAAAAATTCTATTGGTTCATTCAAAAGAAATTAGTCTTATACCTGGTCATAAGATGTTTTTTTTTCACATCGATAATTTTGACCTTCATGACAACTCTGAAGAAAGTGATTTTTTTTCTTTCGCTTTTTTTTATTATATTAAAATGTAAACAAAAAGTGCACTTTAGCACACAATCATGTGCGTTAGGGTTTCCGGCCTTTGCAGGCCACATTTACACCATGTACAGTCAATGCAAGTCAGTGAATGGATATTCATCTGCATTTAGATGCGCATTTCTGTCTTTTTTTTATATCAACATTATAAGTAAAACATAAATATTGAAAATATAGGGAGATGCAAACTTTCACATGAAGTTGTGGTTTTATGAATCTGAAACATTGCCCAAAAAAGGGAGCACACATTTGGTCATTTTTGTACATACACAACGCTTATAGATAAGGCCCCTGGAGAAGATGCTATGAGCTAGTGAAAACAGTGGCAGAAGTTTGGGGCAGATCATGTGACTTCGGTGATGAAGAATGGGAAGAGATGTCTGCTTTTTCACAAATCTGTTTTCTAACTGAATCCAGTAGCCGTTCTATTTCCAGTAAACATTTGGATGTTTTGGATCATATTTTTACATGGTCAGTTAATTAGATGACAGGTTTTCGGGGAAAAAAAGAGACACAGCTCGGATTGAACACACACCATTTTATTTGCATGCCCATGAGTAACAACATCAGCAATTCTATTTTCTTTCTATCATGTTAAAGCACACAGATATGCAGCCTTCAATTTAGCCTGAATGATTTTATTAGTTGCATTTTCACCTGAATATCGCATTGCACCTGAAATATCTGTGCTTAATAGGACTTACATACTGATAGTCTGCAATTCAGTGAGCAATCATTTTGTTTCTTTAAGGTTACATTTGATAATGTGTTGCATTTCATATTTTGTTTATTTTATGTTGGAAGACTTCTGAACTTATTAATTTGCTTTGCAGGTAGAGATGTTTCTGTTAGGCTATGCCTTAAACTACACCATTCAAGCCTTCCGTCTGTACATGATTGACACTGAAGAGTTTGTGACACATTACCCTGATGACCACAAACACGAATGGCCATGTGTGTGCATTGTCACTGAAGATGATCGCCATTACAATGTTCCAGTCAGGAAGAATTTTTAACACCAGCAACAATATGAACAAACTGCAACATCTCCATGACTTTCAGTAACTGAGAGCTCAGAGGATAAAGCTGACCTACTATTGGCATGAAGCTTTGTTTTTTTTAATCTTTTGACCATCCTGCTGTATGAATAACAGTAAGAACAGATCTTAAAGAAGTCTACAAACCAGAAGTGCTCAGGTTTTTTCCACAGGTGAATTACGGGATCAAAATCTGCCTCCCAGGAAGTTTTTCAGAAAAAAAAACTGTAACTGCCTGCTTTTAACCTTTTTGGAAATTGTGTTGTACAAGTTTAAAAAATGTTTACAGGAACATTTTCTGAGTTTGAATTGAAATGTATTTTTAGGGTTATAAAAAAAAAAAAAAGATAAGAATACAAAACTTTAAACTCTACCAAACTTTAAACTCTCCATTCAAATGAATTTCTTCCAACATCAGGATCAGAGACCGTCTGGTAGAATGTAATGGTTCTAAAGGGAGTGTTTGAGGGAATTTTTACTTTTTACATTTTAGAATTTTTACCAAACTCCTTTCTATTTTCTAAATATAGTTTTATTATTTCTGTATTTACTAGTGGGAATAATTTAATCAAACAATGTCACAGTAAATGTACAGTTTTCTTATACAATATCTCATCCTTGTTTTTAACTTGCTAAATCTCTTTGATTATAATGTTATACACATAATATATAAACACATAATATATAATTGAAAATATAATTGGTATAATTAGTAACAACTTAAGCATAGCTTAACTAACTGGATCTGAATTTGTATTAGTGGTTTGAAATTGATCCAAAGTTTTTCAATTGTTTCCTCACCTGATGTTGATAGAATACACACAAAAGAATCTGGAGCGTAAATTGCAGGTGTGCCAACAAAGAACCTACTTATAGTGTAGCACCATACACATCGCATAAAAACATCAATATAGCATGTATTTTCAATGCACTCAGCAAGTTGTGTTTTGCACTATTGAATAGTGCTTGGGTACAAAAAAAAACAGTAACTTTGCTTTACAGTAAACTTTTTTTTATTAAATCAAACACCAGGTTACAAATTGAATAAGACATATTCAGATCCACACTGAACAAAAAGAAAGATTTTAAACTATAAAAATGTTAAAAAAACTGATTTTTTTTAGGCCTGGTTAGTTATGGGACAAATTAAACTAAATATTTTGCATACTTGTTCCAAATAGACCTTAAAAGAAAAACCCTCTTGCTCCCCTACATGAAACAAGTTTCTGTGCTTGCTTAGGATTCTTCTAAAGTGAGATGGGAACATTTTTTATTTGATGTAATGCATGTTTAGCATACACAATTTAATGTTATGTGCAAAATGGTGTTGAGACACTTTTATGGACCAGATAATCAGAATAATATAGACATGGTCTCTGGAATGAGGGAATTAACAGCAGGTGAGTGAGTGATGGATGAAGATTATTACAACCTCTATCAATATTTGTTGATTTGAAGAAGAAAAAAGCGAGAAAAAAAACTGATTCTAATTGGTAAGGTGACTTCCTATGGTTGTTTTTTTCACTGACAGAAAAATAAATAAAGTTAGACTCCAATCACTTTTGAGTATCAATCAATCCCGATTAACCGTTCAATGTGTTCAAATGGTGTGAATCACAATAGAATAAATCACTGTTGATCAAAATATTAATACATTTAACTCGTGTTCTTAATGCGTCCTCAACATCTCATCCACTAAAAATAATCATTTTATTTGGACCAATACATCACGCAGTTTTACCTTATCTTGTCATTTTTATGACTATTACTGGACAATTTTTAAACACAAAGTGTGACTTTCTTCTCTCTTCACACTAATAATTAATTTGACAGTTAACGTAGGATAATAAAGAGTTATAAAATGAGTTTATAATGGGGACACCCAGATATAGCCTCCTCAGCAGCTTCTGCATGACCAATCACTCCAAACACTTTGGAATTATATATGCCCACTATAAAGGAAAAGCGGATAGATTGTTACAAGTTTTGCTCTTCTTTTGGAAAAGCCATTCACTCCCAATGAGTGAAAACTGAACTAAACTGCTAAAGAGAATTATCTGTTGGAGAGGAAGAAGAGCGGGCATTTTACAGCAACCAAAGTGGTTCTCGCATTGGCCTAGTGTGTGTGGAGTCTCAGTTATTCAAGCCTTTTACAAGATATTTATTTTTCTTCTAAATAAATTTAAAAGATCAATTTTCTTTCTTGCAGGTATTTTTTTGTGCAGGTCCTCTGACCGATTGATCTCATTGATGGACAGCCATGACCACTGCCTTGAATGGAGCATAGACATGGCGAGAGCGATTGAGGATTCAGACTGTGTGTATTACACTGCTCTGACTGGCAAAGCACTCAGACTGAGGCTGACTTGTTCTACTAGGGATGTTGTGAGTACCGTTTGAGAACTGGAACCGTTTTGAGGAACTGCCCCTCATTCCTTTGTGTGACCACTGTCTGCCCCTGTGTGCTTACTGATGATGCTCTACTTTCATCATCGGAAGACTACTGCATGCTTGATGATGCGCTTTCCATAGTTACATCAGAGAGCGACAGAGCATCTCCCAAAGGAGATGGCCCGGAGCTCTTCCCCTCCGGAAGGGTAGCCAACGATGCCAAAGAGGAGATTGCTGAGTTGCAAATCCGGGCAACTGGAGAAATTGGGTTAGAGGTGGTTGCTCCCCTTCAGCATGAGATCTGGGATGCATTGTTTGTGGCCTCCCACCAGGAGGATGATTTTTTCCCGGAAATGGATTAGAGTACCAGAATCCCCTCTCTCGCTGCCCTTGATGGTGCAGCAGTGAAGGGTTATGGTGTGATTCTTAGGGGTGCCGGCAATACTGTCGCCTAATCAACAGAGGTCTCTGTCCCATCAGCTGAGCTTCTTTTCAGATCT
The DNA here is from genome assembly GCA_900490495.1 of Danionella dracula. Classification (NCBI taxonomy): domain Eukaryota; kingdom Metazoa; phylum Chordata; class Actinopteri; order Cypriniformes; family Danionidae; genus Danionella; species Danionella dracula. The sequence goes on from UELW01000888.1 coordinate 431,356, forward strand.
ATTGGCAAGAGTGTATGCTGCTGCGGGGCAAGCTACCACTGGTCTGCATGCTATGACAGGTGTTTTTCTGCGTATCAGGCATTTCAAGCCTGTGGGAGCTGCTCCCTGAGTCTTACGATGAATTGAGAGGTGCCATGAACTTCACGCTTAAGGCGATGAAGGTTGCTGCAAGCTTAACAGGCCGCAATCAAGGCTGAGGTTATGCCGCAATATCCTAAGTATTTCCTCAATGCTCCTTTGGTCCCAGATGCCCTCTGTCTGTGTGTTCAGAAAGAAAACTCAGAAAGAAAGAACAGAAAAAATGCTCAACTTCGCTTCTTTTACGTTTGGATCTTAAGAACTGAAGAGTTTGTGGCAACTGAGAGTAGTTATACAGAAGTGATATCAGTTTATGTGACGTGGGAACAACAGCCTCTCATTAAGGCAATTGGTTAAAATAAAAAAATCTTTTCGGTTCATCACCTCAATAGGCTAAATGCAAGAACACCACTTTTCCAGTTTTTTGGCAATCTCTACAAATACAAAACTAAATAAACATCAATCAATAAATCAAAATTAGATCCGTAGATGTGGGTCTGGAAATGCAATTTCGATGAGATAGTCATCTGAGGGCTGTTCGATACAGATCTGTCCGCTCATCCTTTCAAGACAACATTTACACATTAGCATTAGTTCTCTTGGTGTATCACAAAGTTCAGTGTAATGTTAATGTACGGAATGTCCTTCAAACATCATTCAGTCATCATTCACAGAAAGGTAAATTTAAGAGATGCCTCAAAAGATTTTTTTTTTAATTTCCAGATTTCAAATCTGCTTGAATGAAAACTCAGTTCTCCAACTCACTATCAACAGAGAATCAGCACTCAGGCATCATCGATCCCGTTATAGAACTAAAATATACAAAAATAAAAATGCTAAATAAGAAAAGGTTAAAAGTGCAAAGTAAAATACCAAAGTTATAAAACTCAAAAATTGTAATACATAATCTAACATTTACAAATGCAAACACGTAATAAGGATAAGGGTGTGGATATTGAGATGACGTGTAGCTGTTCGGAAAGTTCAGAGCAGCTGCTTAGAATGTAGAAAATGGAAAGCTAAACCTGAGGTACCATAAATGGCTCATCTTCCTCCGGTATGGTTAAGTAAGCCTCCTTTTGGAGGCCAAACAAGTTTGACGGTCTCAGCCTCAGATGTCAAAGCCACAGCTTTGGATACACATTTGATGGGTTTGAGACGCTTGTCTAGTAACACTTCAAAAATGTTGAAGTTGTGATTTGTTTGATTGTTTAAAATAACCAGATTTCTGGGGAAAGTAAGTGTGGCATTTATTTTTATTCTGCCAAGAAACTAAATGTAGCTGTGTGATCGATAATTTTTTCGTTTTCCCCTTTGTCCCTCGAATTAGTTGCACAGGGGGCATCCTACAGTTCCATGCTGGACTTTAGAGCTTCTGAGAGCGACCCATTATTTCACAAGTTGTAAAAACTAGTTTCCAACTCCTCATTAAGAAAGATGCCCAATTAGCAAAAATACCATGTGACATAAATTACACTTATAATAATGCAATTAGATTTTTTAGGAACGTTTTAAACTATTATTACACACATGGGATTATTGTAAAACATAAATATAACTACATCCAATAATAATAACATTCATGATGCGATACAAAAAGGAAGAATCTTTGTATGGGTGTGCAAAAAGTTTTTGCAATGTAGATACGTTATTGCTCCTTCTGATTTATCAGACAGAACTAAACTGTCCCTAGTGTGAACGCGCATGTATGGATGTTCCCCTAGTGATGGATTGCATCCGCTGTGTAAAATATAAGCTGGATAAGTTGATGGTTCATTTTGCTGTGGCGATTCCAGATAAAAAGACAAAGCCATAAAGAAAATGGATTGCTGGATCTTTCAGTCCATCAAATAAACTAAGACTATGACTAAAATTCCTACCTGTTTTATTGTAAAACCCTGACAGACTGAAGTATGTTCATCTGCCGTTGAATGACAGGGAAAAGTGAGGAAATGCTTGGACTGATTCTATTGAGACGGACAACAAACATTTACGCATACATCATAGATTAACTTGATTTAAAAAAAAGAAGAAAAAAAAGACCCTTTGAAAACCATACTAGCTTTATTGTGAGCAGAAGAGGCTGTGGTCTCTCTGTCTGAAATCTGGAGCCCCACGCCTGGAAGTTATGGAGTGCTCCAGATTTCGTAACAAAACAAGACATTACATAAACTTACATTTTTTTATTTTTTATTATTTTTACTGTAGTCTCTCCATAGAAAAAAAATTAAGACAGAGACACAAACAAAACAATTAAGCATTAAATGAAATTGCAGTCTGTTCTTTTTGATTTCCTATACTAAATAGCAACATGGAAACTTTCATTAGATTAATTTCAACTTTAGGTATTAAACACTCATGTAGACACCTTTTTGAAAATAATGGTTGATTGTTATTTTCAGAGGAGAGGATATCTATACAATACCAGAAGCAGGACATTGCCAGCTAAATTATATTAATTTCTATAGTTTTAGAATATAGTAATAGTGAGGTGTAAATAATGGCTGATGTAAATAATTTCTGAAATACAAATGAGAGCACTTTTATGAGAAACTTTATGTATGTGTATAAGCACATTGTCAAGGGAAAAAACTGATTCCGCTTTATTAATTTCATCTCCATGTGCATCATGGAAAATCCTTCACTCGTCGGTTTCATATCTGAGGAGAAATATAATGCAAAAATTATATAATTAATATTATATAATTCAGACAGGTTTAGATGATGGTCATACAATTTGAACTCGTACCTAAGAAGTCTCTTTCTCAGATCTTTAATCTGTTCATTTTTTTTTGTGAGAATGTCCTTCATGTTGCGGTATGCAGCTGTTTGCTGAAACTTCTTGTCCAGTTCCTTAAATAAACACACACACATGAATAGAAAAAGTAAAGTAAAACTACTCATGCAAATTCTCTGTGCTAGTGGGTGCAAACATGTCCCGATCAGCTCTAAAGTTAATAAAAAGTTAGCTAAAACGTAATACGTCAATATTGTCTGAAGTTGGAACAAATGGTTAAACCAAGAAATTCCCAATGTAAATGAGTTTTATGCATTTTACAGCACAAGTTCATACTAATGTTACTCTCTGCTAATATAACGTGATTGCTGACTCAACAGGTAAACACTAGATGGTGAAACGTCTGAGATGAATATCTGAAAATAGATTTGAGATCATATAAACACAGCCTCACATCATCATCTCTCATGCTAATATTAAGACTCTTGAAAAGATTGCATGCTTATTGAGGGCACATGAAAATAGGGATAATACAAAAATGTAAAACAAATAATATAAGGTTAACGTGTCCCTAATTTACACAAAGAGAGAGAGAGAGAGAGAACTAATTTACCTCACATATAATTCATTCTTGTGAATGCACTATTAGAAAAAATAAAGCTTATGATCTAAGGTTTGCCTCACTCATTTTGTGGTGTGTTACAGTGATAAAAATTAAATAACGTTGTCTTACAGTGATTACTATTTTACTTAGTATATTTTATATCAGATCAGTAGTAAAATTATAGCAACAACAACCATAAAAACAACAACTAATGAACCTAAATCACGAAGATGTAACAACTGCATCTTAAACATTTATATGTTTAACAAAATTGCACATAAAAGATAAATTACTGTAGTTGTGTATTATAATGTTTCTCATTATGGGGGTACTCTGAGAACATTTTTTCTGAGGTGGTACTTGGTGAAAAAAGTTTGGACTAGTTTCTCTAGATTCATCTAATCCTTGCAATGTTTCTGAGCAGATTTAGTTATTGCTTTTACGTGATTACAAATTACAAATATTACAAATAGCAAAAATATCCACATCCAGCTATGGAAAACCAAAGACCAACGAAGACTTACATGACGGCATTTGCATGAAAGATGATGTTATACACAAAGCAATTGATTATAAATATTCTAATATAATATATTTATCCAATAACACATGAAACTAGGTCAAATGAAAGTGACCAGTTGGTCAAATATGGAGTGACCCATACCCAGAATGAGTGCCCTGCATTTAACGCATCCCAGAGTACACACACAGCAGTGAACAAACACACTGTGAACACACACACACGGAGCAGTGGGCAGCCATGACTGTGGCGCCCGGGGAGCAGTCAGGAAATGACCTTACGTAAAAGCACCACACCTGTGGTTGTTTAAGATGAAGTGCAAGTGTTTCATCACTCATCACCTTCAACTTGGTGGATCTGGAGATCAACCGACGACCTTCTGATCGCAAGTCAATCTCCTTATACAACAGACCACAACTGGCCACTAATGCTTAGCCTTAAGTAGGCATTATGAAGCAATAACCAGAAAATGAAAATTTTGTGTGTCAACTTATTTACTCATCAGCTCAAAATTCAGATACCCGATGAGTTGAAAAGTAAAGGTCTCTTGTTCAGCTAGGGGTACCTTCTCAGCAAGTGAAAGTTGTTCTTGAACATGAAGCAAGTCGTGTTTCGCCGTCATCAGGCTGTCCTGCAGCTCTTTCTTGGAAGCAATATTGGCATTTAGGGTCTTTTCAAAGTCAGCTTGCATTGCAGCAACAGTACTTTCCAGATGCGTTATCTCCTCAGCACACATTACAGTCTACAAAACAAGAAAAAATGTACAGATCAACTCATAGAAAAACATACACTTGACAAAAAAACTAAAAACATGAAAAGCTACAATGTATTGTCACATGATTAGGACAACCCTTCACGACAGAAGTAAGGTGATCTAGGTGATTAATTCCCTTTATGCCATGTCCTCCTGAATACTGGATTCTGATTGGCTGGCAGATGTTATTCCAGGTCGTTTTTGTTCACCATATGCATCCCTGCATGATGTTAGTAACCTTAGTAACAAACATTAGCTGATCACTCAATGCGAGTGTAATAAGGAAAATGTAAATAATTATATTTAATATCAGTAATATAGATATTAATGTCTCATATAAAGATTGATTAGAAGTGTATAGGCGAGTTAAGTGTGTGCCAGAAGTGGTCGACAAGAGAGAGACGGAAATGACTTAGTAGGACTGGATGTCTTTCTTGAGCATAAAACCCCAGGAACAGATCCCTTAACTCTCTCCTGACTCTCTCTCCCCACTCCTGCACCTGCGTACAGCGCCACATTAACTTCTTCATGGCTCTAAGGTATGATTTAATCAAATTTGGGTTTAATTAATTAAATGCCAGTGTGTTCCATATTCTTGTCTCCTGGGCAGTTATTTCCTTAACACATGTGCGAGAGGAAGCATAAAGGGAAAAATATTACTTTTTTTACATAGACCCTTGAACAAAAAAAAAATTGGACACCTTCCGTTGATGTTGATACCCCACTTTAGAATCAGCCACTAAACTTCCAAATGAATTTGAATTTCTCATACCTGATTATCATCTTTGCTTTTCTGAAGATTGTTCAAAGCCCTTTCTGCTTTGGATTTATCCTCTAGAGCGCCCATGGCCTGTGTAGTTAAATACATTTGTTAAACGTAAAAATTGCAAAGAAGATGAAATCTAACAGTTAAATTATACATCCAAAATCATGAGTTTTAAAGGCAAAATTTATATTATTGTACAAGTTTTATACACAATATTAACCTGACATTCCAACGTTCTGAGTCTTGCTTTCAATTTGTCATTATCTTCTTGAAGGCTGGAAATCTCCTGAAAATAAAAACATTGATATATATATATATATATATATATATATATATATATATATATATATATATATATATATATATATATATATATATATATATATATATATATATATATATGAAAATAAAAAATTATAAACAGTGACCTACTACTGCTGTTGTTTAGTATTATATAAGGACATGACTTGTAAAAGTTATAGAAGCACAAAATCCAAATCATTGTTTCTGGTATGAATAAAAGCAATTTTTTTACAAACCATATCATTAAATGAGCTCAATTAAATCAACTTATCAAGAAAATATTTATCATGATAATTATCAACATCAAAATACCCTAATTGCAAGCCATGTTTTTTGCACTTTTTTTATAGCTCTAAAGATTTATTTATTTATTTATTGTTGACATTTTTAACATTGCAACCTCAGCCAGCCGGTCGAGGAACTCTAGTTCAGTCACTTTCTGTTATTCATCAAGAACGAAAGCTGGAGGTTGCCCCTTAACAATGAGCAGCCTCATGCTTTTATTTCAGAACTTTTTGCTTTCAGATAACAGCCACTGCTCCTTAAATCAGAAGAGCCCTCTGGTGGTCAATATTGACAATATAATCGATAAACAGGACAAACACTCCACTATAAGGATTAATTTAATGAAATCCCTTAAGAAGCATCTGGACTGATTAAAAAAAACAGTTGTACTGTATAGAATGCTGGTGCAACTATTTCTAGCATCCACTTTATAGCTTCTATGCTGGGTCCATCATAGCAATAGAATACATTAAATTCTCAATCTGCAATGTAGGAAATTTTTATGTCATGTTGTGAGGGGTTTTTTGTATTGCAACAACTAACTGTTTAACACTAGATATGTCATTTTATGTCATTATAGTCATTTTGACAAGTACTAGGGCTGCAGCTTTCAATTATATTGATAATCGATTAATCTATTACTGTAATCCGTCGATTCATCTGATAAGCTCTTAATTATTCATTGCCTGATATTTTACATTACAGAGATGTATAAGTCTATAGATTTCAGTATCAGATGCATCACAAGTTCCAGCACTATATACTGATCTTAAAGTTCAATAACATAAATCTGCTTATTATACACATAGTAGGTATTTCACAAAATGATGCAAATCTCCAAAAATTACTGATAAAGATTTCAAGAGAACATTTTTTATTATAACATATAAAACCATGAATAAAGTAACTGGATTTCTGTTCTGTGAACTCTATAAGTATATGTCTAATTTCTCCATCTCCCATAATTCACAAAAATAGCAATGTTCAGGATTTTTTGTGTTTCTTAGTGTTCAGCACGATTCTGTTGTGCTGTATAGAAATAATAAAAAAAAGCCTGCTGTACATCTAAACAGAATTCTTACCTTAAACTTAAAATAGGCTGTAATGTTGGAACTTAGCATTTACACACTAACAAAGAATCACAGTATTCCAGAAACTGGTAGCAGTTTATTCATTATATAGCGCTCTGGAACCTAAACAAAGCATGATTGCTCTTTAGAATGGTAATTGACCATTAGTCTTGATGACGCTCATGAATATGATACGCTAGAACAAAGACATGAAATGATTCTGTGTTCGAGTGACATCACAACCAGAGGGCAACGTATACAGAGAACATTGGATCAGTGGAGTGGGATTTCTTTAAACTTTCCAAAGAGGACAGTTCAATAATGATTTGAAATAAATACTGAATTAAGTTCAACAAGAAGGGAGAAGTCATGCTAGCTTAAACACTACCTGTCACCTCAAACATAAGCATAATTTCGACAGCATTTCTTATTCCAAGCAATACAAATGCACCAATTGAGTTTTCTAAAAGACATGAAGTCCTAAGAGAACACTAATCCAGTCTGAATCTAGCTTTAGAATAATATTAATAAAATCTCAAATACATATAATTAAAATAATTAAAAAAAAACTCACCCTTTGTAGCAGTTCAGACACCCCTTCATTCAGTGGTGCTAATTTGGGCTTACTGGACTCCTGATTACACTAAATGGAGATAAAGAAAATCTTAAGTTAGCTCATCATGGACAGGTATTGCTTAAAATATTACGGCAACATCTTTTACAGTCAGGCAGCATGAGTCAGTTTCTATGCACATCAACACACTGGTGCTAATTTCCCTTAATCCACCTCCCCGTGCTAGGCTTGGGACGTTGCCACATTTTCATACAATCATTATTTTTTATTATTCGTGGTCATACAGTATGAGTCTGACCCTGAGCTCAGACGGCATCAACAAACTGTTGACTTGTTCCTAAATGGTTCTGAAATGAATACCAAATGACAAAACAAATGAATTAATTGGTATAAACAAGCAAATGAATTCATAAATAGGCCTAAATAAACAAATGAATGCATACACAAGTATAACATGTTATCACATAGCCTACTTTTCAATTTTATTTATTTATTAACGCAAAGCATGCCCCTTTTAGCTTCTTACTTTTCAATTTAATTTATTCATTTAAGGCAAAGCATGCCCCTGCCCCTGAGGTACTCTATGCATGTTTTATGCATGCCATTATGAGACTATGTTTTAGGAGTTTTATTATTATAATTTATATTTATTTATATATTATATTAATCCGTGTTTCCTATATAAGTGCATTGTTTTTATGCCGGTATAAAGGTATTGAAACTGATATTGTTTCTATTTTTAGAAGAAATACATTGTTCATAATATCTAAGCACACCGTTAAAAAAAACATTTGTCTGTGCTGGTGCTTAAAAGAATAAGAGCTGAAATATTTTTTAAAGCTGCAGATGACTCATATACTGTACTCAGCAGTCTTAGCCCTGCCTAGAACTGAACCCAGAGACTGAGCTTCAATTTAAGACATGAGGTATCTCCTGGAGATCACTAGTAGCTTTATCCTGACCTACACCATCAAAGCAGCTAATATTTAATAAAACTAACAGAAGTTAATTAGATTAATATTTTTTATCATTTATTCCCTAAATTGTGCATCAAACACATGGCCTACAAAACTTAATTAATGAAACAAATGGCCAAATAACAAAAGTCTTTGCAGGTTGATGCAGTTAAAGGTCAAAGAAAGATGTGTCTGGTACAAACTTGAACAAGCTCACCTTACTAGTGAAATCAGTCTTCTCAAATTCAGCTACTTGCTCTAGTAGCTCTCTGAGAAAATAAGAAAAGAACAGAAAATCAATAATTATTTTTATTTAGGCCATTCCAAACTTGCAAAGCCTTTGTTTCTCATCGCAACACAATTTATATTTATTTTTGTATATAAACCAACATACACTCTTCTACATTAGGTATTAACAATTACATTTGCATCTTTTCGAAGACTTTACTATCTGTGTGATGAGTATTAATAAGTGAAAGTGACTAGTTGGCCAGATAAGTTGTGACCCATACCCAGAATTTGTGCTCTGCATTTAACCCCTCCCAGAGTACCCACACAGCAGTGAACAAACACAACATTAACACACACCCGGAGCAGTGGGCAGCCATGGCTGTGGCGCCCGGGGAGCAATCAGGAAACTGGTGCCTTGCTCAAGGGTACCACAGCTGTGGTTGTTGAAGATAGGAGAGCAAGTGTTTTATCTCTCACCACCTTCAACTCGGTGGATCTGGGGTTGAAACGGCGACCTTCTGATCACAATTCCATCTCCTTATCCACCAGACCACAAGGCAGTCACTGCCTCCTGGATTATAGTCAAAACATCTCAAATTGTGTCCTGACAATTGATGTTTTTGTTTTCATTTTGGGGTGAAGGAGCTTCATGCTATTGCAAATATATATATATATATATATATATATATATATATATATATATATATATATATATATATATATATATACACACACATACATACATACATACATACATACTCACATATACAATTTACTTTTGTCATTGTTGTAAGACTTTTTGAGTTCTTTTTTTAATAAGGATAAGATAAGCCAGGTTTGTGATTCATTTCAGCAAAATGCAAATAAATGTATAGCACGCAAATATTGAAGATCAAAATTTGTCTACATAAATAAAAAGAATTAAACAAAAACTGTTGAATAATTTCCCTCCCTTTAAACCACTATATCAATTTTGTATCCATGGATTTAAAAATAAGATCTACACAATTAATCATTTCAAGTTTCATGAGATTAATTTAACATTGACATCTTAGTCCATAAATTCTACAATTCATTTTTCTATGTGATAAATCAGAATTCAGATGCCTCCCGGACACCTGATGAACAAGCTTTTCCAGGCTCCAAGGAAGACCCAAAGTACACTGAAAATAGTTTAACTGTAGAATCTATACGTGGACTGACACTACTTCTTGATCCAATCCAATACAATTTACCAATGCTGATATCCAACACCAAACCATTTTGTCCACACCACTATTAGCATTCCATTAACCATGCTGAAACCACAACTATTCTGTTTGCTTTATCTATATAAATTCCTGATGTACATTTATGCAGAATCTTTGTTTGTGGTATCAAAAAGGGCCATTGATTTTCAACAACAAAACTACACTACACTTTAACAGACAACTCATTGATAATTCCAGAAGAAAAAGCACCAAATTACAAAGCATAGGTTGATCATCGTTTAATTAATTACATAATATAAGTTAAAACTAAGTTATATGCCTCTGAACATTATACAGGAATCTTGCAGGTTACCTAAGTATAATATGTATTATATAATGTATACATCAAGTTGTCATTAACACTATTCATTAATAAAACTAAAATAAAAATGTACATGAATAATTTTACCAGTGCTGGTGTTTTGCAAAAGACAATATGTGTAAATGTTAATCACACGGTGAACAGTAACGTGTTAAAACTGCATACAAATGTGCAATTTTCAATACACAAACGCTGAAGGAAAAAAAATATATTCTAAATGCTTGTAAATATTATGGAATAAATCTGTAATATTGACGAACCATTGTTACATTGATATTTTAACATGAAATTACTCCACATTTGTTGACAACACAAAACGTGTTGCTTTTTTACCTTTACAATCATTGTTGATGTAATCCTAATAAACTCGCCTTTGTACACACACAACAAATAGAATGCTTGTTTTATAAATGCAAATGAGGTATCTGATACCCTTTGTGTTTTGATCAGGAAACCCATCAGCATCTAACCCATCTTCTGGGCGAGGTAAGAATAAAGTTATCGAATTTAACTAATTCTGCATGGGTATATGGGCTACCCCATAAACAAGATATGGGCTAACTTAAATGACAACTGGCAAGCTAAACTCGATATTAGCTTTATAGAAAAAGTATAGAAAGTTTTTCTGGGAATTAATGAATTATTACTGAAATACACATTTGTTCTCATGTTTAAGTTGATGTAGTCTGAAGTTTGCTATGTTAAATTATCTAGTTAATTGAAATTATTCATTTCAAATTATTCACTTCATTGAATTGCAACATCCCTTATCAGGCATCGAGTCAGCTAAGATTCATTGTGTAATAATTGAACCCATGTCTTATGTGTTTATTTACCATGCTTCAGGAATGAATAAGTTATGCTCAATTGAAATAGCTGAGTTTAAGACAATAAAACTGGTTAACTTTTGTTTTTCTCTTGAGATCATTTTCGATTATTTGTTTAAAAATTTACTGACCTGTGCCTCTATTTAAGCATGGGGTGCATTGTGGGTAATTTAGGTTCCCCATTATTGAGTTGGGTTGTTTATCCAGCCCTGTCGTTTGAGACACTTTATGCATCTATGCATTTATACCTTTTTTGTTGTGTTGGACTTTAACATGAGACAGATAACTTAATATCGGAAAGTACTCATACTTGTGGAGATCTATGGGTCTCCGAAATTGACCAGAATGATCCAGATTCTCATGGGCATAGGAACCAATTAAAAAAAATTGGAACGAATAGAAACTTGGATAAAAAATGTTGGTGTTTATATTCATTTATCTATCTACCTGTGCACAATCTAGCGTATAGAACAAGCAATGCTCTTTTCCCTCCGCTTTTACCTAAAACTAAATCCAGCAGATGCATAGATGTATAGACAATAACACATGCTCTCAGCCAAACAATCGTAGATTTTGTAAAGCTACAGTATAGATTCATGTATTCTTTTCTGTGTAAGTTAAGATATTGTATAGCTGTTATTTATCAGACAGACTTAGGTGTTAGGAAAATATATGTTATTTTTGTTTGAGATATACTGCTGCTTTGGGTGTCAAGAAAAGGTTGAATTAGTTGGGGTGATATTAAATTGTTGTTGTTGTTGTTAAAGATAACCATTTAAAGCATTTTATTTTAAAAACAACTAATATGGAGTATAGACTCTCCGTGCACGTCACCCCTTTAAAATGCACCTGACATATGTGTGAGATTTTTATTTTCTTCTTTTCCCTCACCTGTTCTCCAGCTCAGAAATGTCTGTTTGTAGTCTCAGGTAGAATTTCTCTGCCTGTGAAAACAGTTGTCGTAGCAGCAACACATTTGTGTGTGCTGTGTTAATGAGTTCCATTTCCACTTCTCCATGCACCAACCCACAAAGTCCATCCAGCATATCGGACACCTCATCAACAGTGTACGTATCCTCTATCAGCCTGTGATATGAAAACAAAGCAATTAAAAAAAAACTTCTTTGTGAAAAAATTTTATATGTGAAAAGATTATTGTTTTACTTATAGAACTTATATGGTATGAGGCTTAAAATCTCCCACCTGCTTTCTTTCAGGTCTTGGAAACAAGAATCCACAGTCTTCAGTCGCAAGGCTCTTTTTGATCGGGCAAAGCGCAGATAGTTTATAACTTCATTTTGATGGTGCTCGTTAAATCCAAAGTCAGCCTTTTAAGAAGTATACACACAAAAAGTGAATTGCACTAGCAAACAGTTATTTTCAATTAATAAATCATATATTTGTTATTACACTGGTCTATTTGTGGACGGAAATGGATTGGTACACGTTTGATTGTTAATCACTAAATAGGGGTCAAGTACTGCAAGTCAAACGAGGTTAAAGAAGTTGCATTAGCGTTACATCGAGAAAAAAACGTTTTTCTATCATTCTTACGTTATTAACGCTTCTTTATCACCCTTTATATTTATTAAGGGTTGTATGTAACTGAGCAGATTTAATGAATAACGTAACGTTAACGTACACTCCCTAAAAGGTAAAGTTCTGTAATTGTTAACGTTATACAGTAACATTTTTTTCATTAGTCGACGTTAAGCCAAGGCTAACTAACGTTAGCTGAATAAGCTACTTACCATGATACAGATGAACGATATCTAAAAGACAATAGGCCTAAAATGGGAAATGTATCCTAAATTAAATATCGTACATTACCCTAAAATTTAGGGAGCTATTTGTCAGGGAAATACGTCCTATGTTACTTAAGTTTAAAACGCTTATCTGAAAGAAGCGTTGTCGTGTTTCTGGCATTGATTGTATGGTTACTGGGCAACGCTTGGAAACGGAAATACGTCAACCAAATGCGCTCTCAGTCCATGACGTTAAGAGAGTGCGTCAACTGCGTCGCCATATTACCTGAGGCAACGAGTGATTCCCTAACACAACGAAACTAGACAAATTGCCTTTTTCTTGTGCACTTTGGGGCTGTAGAAAGCGCCAAATCGGTGAAAACATGTCTAGGTAAATAAGGGAACACATTCTACATTTACAGTACGCTTGTAAATGAAACCACTCATTTATACACTTTTAATTTTATATTTATTATTGGTAAAACGACATTCTACATTATGTGTTCAACATTGTTATCATGTTGTTATTATTATTACTACCACTAAATCACTTGACGTATTACAAATCACCCAATTGTTTGATGATGTTTAGTCTAATGAGAATCAAGAGGAACAACCTATATAATTACAGTTTCCAGTTCACTCAAGCTAATTGCACAGCGTACAAAATTAAAGAAAAGTAAAAAAAGAAGACCTACCAAACTCAAAGGATGACAATTGATGTTTAAGACTTTTCTTAAAAAGCAAAAACTATACAAGCATCTAGCTCAATTATAAATTGTTTAAATAAGGTGCAGCAAATAATTTGTCACTATTTTTCAGTTGTGTGACTGCTCAATTGTGTGTCATGATCTGTGCAGTGTACTTGGAGTCAAGAGAGGCGGTTATCATGCCATCACCAGCTCTACGCCTGTGAAAAATCTGTAGTATATGTGAAAATTTTGAGAAGAGGAAGCACTTTGGCCGCACCGTGATTTTCAGTTCTGGAAACAAGATTGTCGTGTCATGTTTGGACAAAGTACAGTCTGAACTGCCAGGTCGAGCATCTGTTAGAACAGTGTGAGAACATGAATCATGTGCTTTGAACTTTTAATCTCTGTGATTTACGGGTACAGTTTAAGCACCAGCAGAATCATGCAACTAAAAAAATCAGTGGACAGCGTCTGTTCAACTTAACACTCTGGCCAACAAGAAAACACGTTCTGTGTTGCAACAGATCAATATCTGCTCTGCTATTTTGCTTTCCCTGCATACTTGTGTCTTCTCATTGACTTATGTTGTAAAACTTCTGCCATTCCTGCCTTTCTGGTGTTAACAAAGCAATGAATGATGATTTTAAGTAGACAAAAGTGATGAAGTAAAGTAGCTGAATCATTCTTAATTTGTGCAGATGAGCACATTAAATAATCCCTTATGATCACTATTAAAATCCCGTCCTAATAATTAAAACTAGTTATTGAAATCCTCGCACTTAATTGCCTAGATGCCCTCTGAATTACTCAATATCAGATTTTTGCTGATTAATTCATATACTGGTCAGTCTATACTTGTGAGTCAAACCTACAAACTGCCCTCGGTGAAGTCTCTGTGTGCATCTAGCAATGCTAACTACTAGCTAACCAAACACAGATGGAAGGACATGTTATATTTACCTTGTCATACATCATTATACTAGTCTATACATACATTTGTATAATTACAGGATAAAATACTGTAAAAACATGAAGGAATTTTACATATTGTCAGTTTACAGGCATTTTTACCGTTATTTAGAATTATGCATTGCATTGTGGGGGAAGAACCTCAGTCGGCCCAAACCGCATGTGGGGGAAACACCATAACACATGGATTGGAGTGTGCTGCGTGAAGTGCCTCTGTGGTAAGTAATATTTTATATTGTATGAGTAAATATAACATTTACTCACATTTCCCTCATCGTCCTACTAAAGTAACATTAGTAATACATTTGTGGTGTTATCTTATTCAATTGTCTGCCTCGTTTGCTCATTTTGATATGACTCTGATTTAGTTTGTATTTGTGGACACAATATGGCTGTGACAAAACAACTTATTTTTCTGTGATGTTTAATTCAGTCTTATGTATTTTTATGTCTATAGGACCTTTAATGTAATTTCTAGAAATAAATGCTTACAGATCAAAGCTCAAAAGTATTTACAGTTTTTTATGTTTGTTCTTCATTCACAAACATCAGAGAGGCATTTCATTCTGCCATTCGTGAGATATATGAGTAAATTTACCACAAGTTCCAACATCAAGGTGGGCTGCTTGGGTGGGGAAGGTTTTTGGCAAGAGGGTCAGGGCTGGGGAAGACACGAGTTCACAAAATGTTGAATTTAATAATTATTTTATAAAAAAATTTACTGGAGTCAAATGTAAAAATTACACATTGTTAGTTGAAGATTATTTAATGACTTTTTAAATATAGTTTAATTAACCAATAATAAACATTTTTGCCATTTGGTCCAGAATACCGTGAGTTGAAATTCCCACATGTGAGTACTCACGATAGTCCGGACACTGTGTGTTTTGTTGGTTCTTTCTTCTTTTCTTCCAAAAGATTAGTCCAATACACATCAATCAAGCATGTTTAAGTTCATAATTTCCTCCCCTGGCGATCTGAAGTAAAATCATGCAGGTCTTTGCAACTCCAGAGCACTATATAACGAATACATTGCTGGAAGTGTCTGGAATACATTATGTCATGAACAAGTCACAATCTTTTGTACTTGGCTCTGGTTCGACACCACCTCATCAGGATGTGCAAACAAGGCCCCAAGCATCTTCTCCGACAAGTTCCATAGTGTGTTCCCTATCGAATGACTTACCATGACACATAATGTCATGGACAAAACATTGACACGTTCATCCTAGACTGCTGAAGCACTCGAATGAACTAAACTACATGGGAAATTTGAATTTGCATTGAAAGCGGTAATGAGTGTAAACAGACACTTTTCTAAATGTAACTTTTCATTCACATGGTTCAATGAATTTCAGTATTGATGTTTAAAAATTGTTTACATGTTGATGTTTTAATGAGGGAAAAAGCCAAAGCCTTGTTTTTGTAATCCAGGTTAAACTGTTTGAGTGCACTTGCTATAAACCACATTTAGTTTATTTATGTTATGTTTGCATTTATTTGAACATGATTATTAAATACCACTTTACGGAAGTGTGTGCAATAGTATTGTGACTTTACTGTAAATGTATATAATTTTCAGTTTTTTATTACATGAAATGACCATTAAAACCAGGAAAATGTACTGGTAATTTTTTGCCAGTACTTTATTCATTTTTTTACAGATTTTTTTTTACGGTGTGCTGCTGTAGAAGCACTTTGCACTGATTAATATTCCAACTGTTAGCTACCCAAAACACAAGAGAAGTTTATTTACTTTAACGCCAACGTTTTCTCTACATTCATGTGGATGATTTATTTCAAGCATTGGTGGTAAAGCGCAAAAAACTTCCTTTGCATTGTTATCACACTACCTATTTACGCTCTGCGAAACCTTGGCACAATGTTAGAAAATTTCAAAAGCACATATCAGGCTTCGCAATGGTTTCAGAGCAGGCTTAGCAAAGGGAAGTTTGTAGACTTGACGCACAAGTTTACATTGGCCTTAAGGCTATCTTGGCAGTGATCTCTTCCTGGACTAATGCCAGCAGGCCCTTCCAAGACAGTCTTATGGCCAATTTATACTTGAGTGACAAGCTTACGAATTAACATAATCTCACGCTGACCTGAAGTCAGACACGTACTTCTAAAAATATGAAACTATGCGGCAACACCTTAAAGACTGCAAGCTCTGTGATTGGGCAATGTGGTGCAGAGCAATCCCTTCCACCCTTTTTTTGGTTTTCCCACCCATGTTAAACCCTGGGTGATGGAGTCAAACATTGGCGGTATAGTAAATAACCTTTCATTCTATTGTTATCACACCACATTGTAATCTTGATAAGTGCAAAGATTCTCTCCAGTGTCACAAATGCTGTGAGGGCATCGAAGCTGAGCAAGAACTTCCACGTCTCCTCTTATGCACCACTATGCGCATAGAATTACACACACCAGGTCAGAGGATACAGCATCTTGAAGAACAGGCATATTAGGCACGAAGGACAAGCATGTGATTCTCAATTCTTTATTATAAAAACCACACAAATAGGTAATAGGAAGGATCATTAGGCCCTCACTAATATACATGACTTGAGTTTTTACATATCAAATTTAATGCCAGCCACACGAATCCTTCACTCAAGTGTAACAATAAAAATGTATTCCACTTGGATGTTTACATAAAAAAAGAAAAGAGAGAAACTAGCACCAAACATGTCTTTAATGTCCAAAAAATTGAACTAGTATGATTCTTGTGTTTTTTTATTACATTTTCTGTAATTATATGAAAAGCTATGGTAACAGTTTTTTAAAATGGATGTGAAATAATTGTATTCACAAGTAGAAAATTCCTAAACCCATACACCTTCCCAAATGGGTCACTCCAGGTAAATAACTGTTTCCATACCACTATTGATGCACCATAAACAGTACAAACACTGCAATAACACCACAAAAACATAGCATAACATAATATAAATTCTATATCTGTATTTTAGACAGAACACCACAGAAATGTTTCAAAAAGACTATTTCCTATTGATGTTGAGATAATTTATATTTAAGTAAGTGAAGTAAAATCCTTAATGCAGTCAAGACAACATCCACTTACATTGTAGACAACACAAATTTTG
Organism: Danionella dracula; assembly: GCA_900490495.1. Classification (NCBI taxonomy): domain Eukaryota; kingdom Metazoa; phylum Chordata; class Actinopteri; order Cypriniformes; family Danionidae; genus Danionella; species Danionella dracula. The sequence goes on from UELW01000888.1 coordinate 449,149, forward strand.
ACTTCTTAAAACGTTTCTTTAAAAACATTGCTAATGTCTGAATTTATATGACAAAATAATTTTTTAATATTAATTCAATTATAATTAAATTATAATATTTTTAAAGACTAATCAAAGAATGTATAATATGCTGTGATGTATGTTTATGAACATTAATTTTTTGTGTAGAACCAAATTTTCAATCAGTTTCATGTCTGATGTTTTATTGAAATAGTTAATTAATCAAGTTGTCATTGAAACGTTTTTGAAACCTTCTGAAGTTTTTTTTTATGAACAATTTTGGGCCTTAACTACAATCTTTGTTTTGCTTTAACCCTGATACTGATTTAACCCAACTTTAAGTTGAATTCCAGTAATGGGAAAGACAAAATAACATTTACTAAAACTGTGGTTAATTTACACCAAATAATTTAGTTTGTTTTAAAATTGGATTTGAAAAGTGAAAACTGCTTCTCTGGAGCTCATAGAACCATCAGAAAAAATAAAAAGGCTGCAATATTCTTTAATACATGTTTTTTGAGTTTTACCTTATATAACTCTCCTTATTAAAAAAAAAATATCCACAAAAAAGCTTATATTTAAGGAGCAGTTTTAAGCATTGTAAAGAAGTTTAAACAGCTTAATTAATGGCGAGCCAATGGGGAAAACGTAAACCTATTTGTGCCATGCTTCATCAATTAAAGCAAGACAAATCCAGAATGGATGTTGGCACACCTGTCCCTTCCAGTCATATAATAGATGACATAGTTAAGATTCACAAATCCATATTTGTGGCAATGATGCAGAAATGTAGGATGGATTGTGAATGAATAGACTTGAGCGATTGTCTGTCTATTTCCCTAGCAACAGCTGTGACGCTCTATTAGTGTTTGAGTGGCAGTCTAACAATCCTGTCAACTCACTATTAGTGATTAAGCTCGTCCAGGTGAAGTTGATTGACTCTTGTAGGCTTCCTAACTATTACTATAAGACTATAAGAGCACAATATTGTGAATGGTAATTACTAATGCAGCCTGTCATGGTGCCTTGTATTTGAAGAAACTCATAAGTATGCGTTATCTCTGACACTTCTCCCACATTGCTCAAAGAAGTATTTGCTGGCTTGCAGCATCTGTTGCATTTCAGCACTTACTGGATTACTAAATGTCCTTTAAAAGAGATTATGATTCACTATTTATGGGTTAACCCTTAGTAACTTACATTTTTTAGCACTGTTGTCAGGCACTAGCCACTTTGGGTATAAACTATAATAACATTGTACTATACGTTTTGGACTCACTATGATTTGTCACTTTTCTCTACATTACGATGCAATTCCTAGTTCAATTTAAACAGTCATCACTGGAACTTTTGAGACTGGATTCATTGGGAGTAACCTCATAGTCATGCGACTGTGGTCTAAAGAGTTCAGTCCATGTGACACAAAAACTGAAGAATGATGACCAAGTCATTTAAGCATAGGTGGGAAACGAGGGCCCACACTAAAATTTTACTTTAACCTTCATGTAACATACAAGATTCTACTAATTAAGCTCCTCTTGGTCTGTTTGAAGCTACCAGTGTGTCTCTTGAAACTGGATTGAAACAAAGACCCAAACAGGAATGACTTCCCTGCTTTGAAAGCGAGGCTGAGGCATAGCAATCAAAGGTCACCTCATCTATGTTCAAACTATAGTTCTTAATGCACAGTTTGAATATTTTTGGTGCATTTTTCACATTACAAATAACATGTGCCTGCTATCTAGCTTCATGTGAATGAAATGCGACTTCAATGTGACAAGCAGGCACAGAGGAGATAACTAGGTACCCCAAAATGCACTGCTAATACACCGCTCTCGGGCATGCTTGTTGCTTTGCTGAGATAAATATCTGATCAGAGAAAACTTTAAGCAACTCCCCCCCCAAACACCATGACTACATTAAGCTTCAAATTCATTTCTCTACACCTTCTTTTAATAAATCACAAGTCTGTCTTCTCTGATGACTTGTTTCTGTGTTTCTTAAACGTGTTTAAGTTTGGCTTGATATTGCCAACCAAGAAAAATATGACATGATCGCTCAGTCTTATCAGAAAAAATCTTTTATGTATTGGTATCTGGACCACATATGAAAGCGACCTGGATCAGATTGGAAAAAATAGAATTTTCATCACTTTGAGGTACAGTCTGTACGTAGCCTTTTTTAGGATTGCATTGCAATGGTGAGGCTGGTTACCATTCCTAAACACAGTCTGGTCATGAGCAGTTGCAGAGTACACCATGGATGATTTCTCTTAACACAGCTATCTTCTTAAAATCCTAAAAATATTGCCATACTTTCTTATTCTTTACTTTTACATTAGTGCCATCTGCTGGACTGAGGGAAGATCTCAGTTCTCATGAATCTCTATGAAACTCCACTTTGCTGCTTAGCCTGCAAAAGCTGGGACTTAAGGAGTCTTAGAGGAGTCAAGCTATATTTTCTGTGAACAAAAGCTAAATCGTGATGACATCCAGAAGCTGCAGTGTCTCTAAGGTGTATGGAAAATGGGAGATAGCAGGGAGGGGGAGCAAAGCTAAGTTTTGTTAGTAGTTGTAAGACAAACCAATCGCCAGTCTGAACTGTTTCTTATTGACAGTTTGCTGACCGAAAACAGAGATGTGGAAGTTAAACTTTGTGGTTCTGAGACAAATAGTTTTATTGAGTTAGGGAGTCAAGCCATCCTGCGGGCACTGTTTTGGGTCTTTGGTATGCTAAAGGAAACTGGAGAACTTCATCGCCAGCGATATATGAAATCCACCATTTTAATGACTCCATGAACACTCCATGGTAAACACGTATACATTTAATATCTAAACAATTAGTTCAAAGGTTGTAATGGGAAATAATTGTTATTAGAGTAGAGACGGTCGTCTCACAGCAAGAAGGTCGCTGGTTCTATGCTCAGCTGGGGCAGGTGGCATTTCTGTGTGGAGTTTGCATGTTCTCCCCGTGATCGCGTGGGTTTTCTCCGGGTGCTCCGGTTTCCCCACCAGTCCAGAGACAAGCGGAATAAGTGAATTGAGTAAGAACGATTGTCCATAGTGTTAAAGTGTAAATGAGTGTGTGTGAATGTTTCTCAGCGATGGGTTGCGGCTGGAAGGGCATCCACTGCGTAAAACATATGCCATATATTCCACTGTGGTGACCGCGAAAGGGAAGAAAGCCGACATGAAGAACACACAGAACAGCAATTTCAATCATTTTATTTGAGCTTGTTTTATTAGATTTTTTTATATTGTTTCATATTACTTCTGCAGTACCTTTGTGTCGCTGCTAAAATATCTTTTAAGCTCTTAATTTTATGACTGTCCAGAAAGCCGACATGAAGATGAATGAATGAATAGAGTAGATTAGGTTCTGTTACCTGAGTTATTATGTTTGTCTCAAATTACAATCGCAACAATGTTGGGCCTCCTTCAAAAACACTATTTTGGCTCCTTTTCTGTTTTTGTGGTTCTGTGATATGGTTTGTTCAACAGATGCCAGAATCTAAATATAATTTAGTTAGCTACTAGTTTAGTTTTATTTTAATGAAACAATCTAATCTGAATGCAAAACATTCCCTAAATATGCATAATGGATTTGTAAACTGCTAGATAGATAAATTTGACTGTAGAATTCATTTATTAAATTCCACAATGAATTTTCCCTATTTAAAAGTTCAGGATGTTCAGGATTCCCAAATTTCTGTAATTTATTCATCAAAAATATGTAGTGCAGAGTTGCTTGCTGCACAATATTTTGACATTTCTGTAATGATAAAGTTACATTTCTTCTAACTATTTTTCAGTGTATGATGCATTTATGATTTAGCAGAGCTGGCTCATCTGGTAAGTTTGGGAATGAATTTATTTTAAAAAACTGGTGAGTTACTTTAATTAAGTACTTTTTCTTTTTTTCATAGAGCTTCTCAATTCACTCCAAGGGCATTATAATGATCCAAATGGTGTCTGATGTAACATAAAATTCTTAGGAAATGTTTTGGGATTGTCTTCATCGGTAGAAGCTTCTTTTACCAGTCCCTTAATAATTGCAGTTCATCTTTTCATCAATTCATCTTTAATCTTTCATGTCTGGTTTAACTCTGTATCACAACTGAACTCTTAATTCTAAGGCCAAACAACTTTACTACAATACTATACACGTGTTTGAATAAGTTTGATACATGTATATGTGTCTAAAGAAAATATTGTGTTACATTCAACTTGATTTCACTGGAGACACATTGGTGTTTTCCTGTTCTCTTGCAACCAAATTCAACAATTATTCTCACTTGCGTACCAAGGAAATTGTAGTCATAAGGATTGGAAACAGTCCCATTGTGGTTGTCCTCAGCATGTTGGCTAGATGCATTCCATTTCATTTATTTAGAGTCAGCTACAGTGTTGTCAAAGAACAAAGGTAGAGGATTTTCCTCTTAAAGCTTCATATCTGACTTTTATTAAGAAGGATACAATATTCTATAGTGTATTTTTAGCAGCAGCCTGCCTTACTTTTTTTTACATGATCCAGAAACGCCTTCTTTTATAAACTATAGTTTAAACTGTATGCCCCTTTTAAACTGATTGTTTTTGCTGAAGCAAAAAGACGCATCTGTGGAAAATGAGACATTAGAGCCAATGGCACTGAGATTGAAGATATGCTGATGCTAGATGTGGTGAATCTGCAAAGCATGGCTGGAACACTAATTGAAGAACTACAGGGAGATGCGCGATGTGGTGCTGCTTCAGCTCAGATAGGATGCATTTCTGGTGACAGCCCACTTGTTTTCAAACTTTCATGCAACAAACTCTGAATTTTTGTTGAATGACTGAGAAGATGGACCCTCCTGGAGGACCACTTTAAATGTTTTTATAATGAGAGGTTAACCCTCCTAAAAGGAAGAAGTACAATTAAACATTTGTGGTCATTTTACATCATCGAGAATGTTAACATAAACTAAGTCTTTAGTTGTGAGTAAAACTCATTTCAAAACACATACTGCAGAAAGTAGGCAAATTAGTCATTAAAATGTATACTATATTTTCACAAAGGTTAAACATAATCAGTTATTTGAACCTGACAAATAGACAAGATTTTGAATAATTTGGTTCTGTTTAAAAATTTGAGCTGAATTACTGATTAAAAAAATATATATATGAGCTGAATTTCTTCCTATTTAGAGGGTTTGCTAATTTAGCCTTATAAATCAGTAGGTTAAATATTAGTGTTTCTGCATTTCAACAAAGTTCTAATATTTCTAATAATTCAGAGAGGAAAGAACTGGCCTTTAGAAGATGTTGTTTTACACTGATGACCTAAAGACTACTTTATCTGAAAACTGTATGCTTTGACCACCTTTCTCATTGAATATGCTACACCTAGCATACTGGCTATCCCTAAACTAAAGTGAAAATCTGAAATTCCCCCAACCCCCCCCAATAAACAACTGTTCAGAGCAAGCCTGACTCCACAGCTGATGAGGGCACCGACGTTGAACTGCCATGAAGACTGAACCCAAGGGCTTGACTGACACGTCTAAAAGAGAAAAAGTTGACAGAAGAATTTCACTCAATCAATTTGCTATTTCAGTCATTTATGGTTATTTTATCTGACATGAACACACTCAGAAAACTAAGAATAGTTTTAATCATACACAATAATACCAACCCACATAATACTCCAACACCTAGACAATACAATGATCATGTCATTAAGAAGCAACAACAACAATAGTTAATTAGCTCTAAATATTTTGGACCTTACTATTGTGATGTATGTATCCTGGAGAAGCTTGCTTGTTCTAATAATTCATTACACACAAAGTGAAACATTCTAAGCCTTTTATTTCTCCAGGTTTTTTTTATACAATAATGAACTAAACTAGATTATTTAATATAACAAATAATAGGGAACATATGATTTTAAACACATCTTGAGCTTCTGAAAAGTGTGTTGAATCACTGCATTGAGTCAAGTGCTTTCTTTTCTGGCATATTTTAAACTAACTACTGCATCAAGGTGGCATGGCATGGAGTCGATCAGTCTTTGACATGGTTGAGCTGTTGTGGTAGTACAAACTTTAACTTTGAACTTCAGATTGTCTGGATTTCCCTATCTCTTTTTTACCTAACAAAAGCGCTAGTTTTGAACAGGGTTAGACCAGTTTTCCAGCCTGGCAAATGTATACAATTGGGTAAATGCCAAATCCTGCTCGGAAAAAGGGTTTAAGGGTTCATTGGGCCTTGAGTAGAATTTTATACGAAGCTCCCCTTTTCTACTAATTTAAGTGATCAATGTGATCAATCTTTTACATTTTATCACAGGCACTCTTTTAAACAAGCAAACATATTTTTAAACTCTTATTTTAAAGTGTTATGTTAAATGTTATGGACATCTGCTAAAGGAATCATTTTATTTACAAATGTAATAAAAGTACTATAAAAACTATAAAGGTGTTTCCCTATTTTAATGCATTGTCTGATTTTTTCTCTAATCTGTGTTTTATTCTATTTTTGCAGTAGAGTATATACATCCTGTGGTTTCAGTGAGGGATCTGCAGTATTTCGTAGAAACCTTTTGGGAACAGGTTGTTCTACGGAAGATTGCATTGTCATGCCAAAAGTAACCAGAAAAGTTATTTATGAAAGTTAGCTTTTTGGGAAATTACATGGCCCATCCTCTGCCTGGTGATGTAACGTTTTAGGTAATCAAACCAGAATCCCTCCCCTACAAGGAGGCCTCACACAAAGACAGAACACAAGATTGCTTTGGTCAGTGAACCGGGGGAGCCAAAAAGCAGGAGGTGGCTTTCGTGGACTTACAGAGAGAAAAATAGCCACATGTTCCATAGGCCTTGCGCTTTTCCAAATTAGACACATCTTCATCAGCATCCGCCAGTGCTATCACTTGCAGAGACGAATGAATGTTTGAATTGTAGTACTTGACAAATGAAATGGTTGTTGCCCAGTAGGCTGCTACTCCCCTAGTGGAATGGGCTCACATGTGGTATGTGGTAGAGATGGCCTCCGCTAGCAAGTGGCCAAAATGGTTGGAGACAGCCTTCTCTCTTGTTTATGTAACAAATTGTATATTGTCTCTCCCTTTCTGTAAGTACCTTTGGACAAAAGCGTCTGCCAAATGCATAAATGTAATGTATGTAAATGTCACCGCTCTACATCTTGGACCTTGAGTTCCAAACATGTTCATTTGCTTCCTTCTGAAAAGAAGACACTGGACCTTTGAGCGACAGACCAGTTTTTTTTTTATTATTAGTTCTTCCCAAACTATGTTATTATATATGCTGCCTGATGTGTTTTCTTTCAGAATTGGCTTAATGCATGGAATTCTACAGCTGCAGGCCCTTTATTACAAATACATTTTTATTTGATGTTTTTTGATTCCATGGTACCAGTTTCAGTCTACTTCTTAGTCACTTGTGCAGCTTTTCTGGCCACGTCTTTCCCTTCCACCTTAAGACTCTTCTATTTTAATTTGAGGATATTTTCTGTCAACAGCAAGATTCTTTTGTTAACCTTCAGTTGTTCACTCTGACATATATCGAATTACGACATGAGAACCACCCTTGAAAGTGTTGAGGTCCATCCATTTAGCCCATGGCCAGGCAAGCCTAGCACTGCAGGGAGGCCATCCAACTTGGCCTCAAGTAACATGACTTAATTTTGAATGGGCAGTCAGTCTAAGATTAAAAACCGACTCTAACAAAGGATGAAGCACATCAGTCGCTGCTTTAAAGGAGATCCACGGAGGCTGTACTAACCTTCTTGAAGGCTGAATTTAGTCATTCTGATGGAGTATACTTATGTGAAAATACACATCCTTAACGAAAGTTTCAGGAGCTTAGCATTGAAGTGGTGTAGTTGGAGGATAAAGGCGTCCAGGTTTAACAGGTAAGTAATGACCTCTGTCCATGCAACAGAGGCCCCAGTCTTTCACAAGGAGACTGATTCCCTTCTACACAAAGGTGCACTAGAGCCAGACAGGGTTTTACAGCCAGGTAGGCTCTGACCAATCCTCTACATTTGGCTTTTGAATGATCTCCTGAAAAGCGTCACGGTGGCGCAGTGGGTAGCACGGTCGTCTCACAGCAAGAAGGTCGCTGGTTCTAGGCTCGGCTGGGGCAGGTGGCATTTCTGTGTGGAGTTTGCATGTTCTCCTTGATCGCGTGGGTTTTCTCCGGGTGCTCCGGTTTCCCCACAAGTCCAAAGACATGCAGTATAAGTAAATTGTGTAAGAACGATTGCCCATAGTGTTAAAGAGTGAAAGTGTGTGTGAATGTTTCCCAGCGATGGGTTGCGGCTGTAAGGGCATCCGTTGCGTAAAACATATGCCAGAGAGTTGGCGGTTCATTCCGCGGTGGCAACCCCGAAAGGGAAAAAGCCAACATGAAGATGAATGATCTCCTGAAGCTTTTCTTTAGGTTTCCCTCAGACGTACAGTCCTTTCAGTCTGCCCAGGGGATTGTTTTATTCAATAAATCTGAATAAACCGTACTTTCATGTGAGCATACAGATGTCCTCTCCTGTTTAGCCTCGGAGGACGAATACAGTTGTCTCTGTCCTCTCATACCATAACAAAGGCAACTTTAGTATGGCTAAGACAGAAAGGTGTTAAAATTCTGACATACCTAATTGACTGACTGATACTAGCTTGGTCTCATCCCAATTGATTATGCAGCTTCAGAAAAACTGTGCTGTCTAACCCCGGCCAGAGCATACCATTTCTAGGAAAGGAGCAGAACATGTGAGTCTCTTCAGCTGTGTTGGGTAATGGCAGAGGTAAGACTGTACCTTATGAAGGGTTATCCAGCTTGCCTTGCACCATTCCAATGGATATGTTGCGCCCAAATTGCCTCTGGAGATGCTAAAGTCTTTCTCCAGCTTTTTGGCTCCTTTTACCCAACAGGCATAATAGACTAAATGGTGAAGTTATATGTACTTTCAAGGGTGGTTTCCAATTTCATAATTCGGCATACATTTAAAGTAAAATACTGAAGGGGGAACGTAATGGTTGCTTTCGTAACCCCCGTTCCATGAATAGGGGATGCAGACATATGTCCTCTTGCCATAAGGTTAAGTAAGTCTCTGTTTGCCTAGGGGTTGAGTGTCAGGTCCAGAAGTGTCACAGGAAGTTCTGCTGAATCTGCTTCCACTTTTACAGTAGTAAAAGCAAATTGGTAGACGCCTATTGGTCTTTTCCATATTATTTGGAGTGAATGGCCTGCGTCATTCAACATACATTTCTGTTCCTTATTTGGGGAAAGGAGTTTACAAAAGTGATCCATCAAAATGAGCTATTTTAATCTAAAGGTTTTAAACACAACACAATGGAATCACAAAAAATGGTTACAAATGTTAAATAAATAAGCATTCATGGCTAATAAGAATTTGCAGCTTAACCATGCATGAATTATAATGGCGGAATTTGAATAAATGAGGGCTGATAACATTGAATGATTAATGAAACTGAAAAAGATCAGGCCTGTGATGACATCATCCTTCTCACCTGATCACCCACTGTCCTTATAAGAAAGCAGAAGTAGACCATATACAGGAAAAAAGACATTCAGTTATTTTTTTGAACAACTAATGTAGGTCAAGATGTGGGTATTGAAATTAGTAATATTTGATGGAGCTGTTCAGGTCGTCTTTCACTGATATCTTAATAAAAAAAAATGTTTCACTTTGAAAATAGTGTTTCAATCCATGTGAAAAAGGTTTGAAATCTATTTACAGAGATTGTAATAAAAAAATATTCCAAGAGATTGTCATAAAAACAAGTTTCTTCTATTTTTTATTAATTAATTTATTTTGAACATAGAAGGAAGCTTACCATGGGCTTCTCTGTTTTTAGTCCCTGTTTTGAGACAGTATGATTATACAGTTTTTGGTCTGTAATTGGTGCTGTTTCTTGTGGCTGAGGTGGGGGTCGTGCGAATGTGTCATCACTCTGTTTCTTGGTAATATGAGCTTCAGGGCCATGTACTGTTTTAACATGCTTTCGCAATGAGCTAGGGTCTGTGTATCGCTTGGTGCATCCAGGAATTTTACACACATATGGTTTCTGAAAGAAATAAAGAAAACTTTATTAATTTTTTACAATGTAATGAACAATAATATTTATACTTTACTGAACCTTAACAAACAGGTGTGGCACTGTGTGACTGTCAATAATTCCTTATTCACAGCTCCTCCTAGCCAGTGTATTTCTGAAACGAAGACTTAATATAGTTCCAGTTTTTTTGGTCTAAAGCTGAATGTATCAAGTATATGAGCACATATTTCTTTATATCATGCCCATTCCCTGCTGGAGGCAGTTTGCATAGTCTGAAATATATCGGTGGTCCTTCTAAAATATTTTGGGGCATATAGCTTCATTAGCTGCAGTAACCCAGCTGGCGTTGCTCCATATCAGACCACTCTTGTATTGACTTAAGTTCTCAAACTCTCAAGTTGTCAGATAAGCATAGATTACAGGACAAAAGAGGGTGTACCTGACGCCATGTTTTTGAATACTCCTGAAACCCTGGGGAGACACCCGGTTACTCTGTACATGGGCCCACCTGGCTGCTTCGTAGTGACCATGCATGCTTCCTCGAGTGGGTGGGGGCTATGTGGTCAGACAATTAAGGTCCATGGTTCCTGGAACCAGACCGGGTTATACTAGCAAAGAAATTACAAATAGATGTGGGCAGTGTATCACACAATATGCCACTTCAGGCATGTCCAGGAAATCTGGAAACAATTTGGTGAGCCACATGTAGACTTTTTTGCCACTGAAGAAAATGCTCAATATCGCCTGTATTATGCAGCATCTAAAACTCCCCTAGGATACACACATTGGCACACCAATTGGTCCAGGAAGGAATCGTTATTTGCATTTCTCCTAGTGACCCTTTAATGGTTAAGACTCTGGATCTTCTGCTTGCTCCCTTTACAAGGGCATGGTATGCTTGCATACGAAATTGATTCCTTGACTTTGGAGCTTGTCATGAACTTCCTTCAGGAAGGGTTGGACTGAGGACTGTCTCCATTCACCCTTTAGGTCTCTGTGGTGGCAATTTCAGCACATAACCCTCTGGCTGATTGGAAACCATTAGGCCAGTACAAATTCATGGTCAAATTCATTAAGTACAAAATGAAATGTACAAGGTGTCTTAGATGTTCTCCAGGTTCTGGCATCACCCACCTCTAACTGTGTATGATTGTGCAGAGCAAAAGTACATCAGCCCGCCAGAAGCTCTCTCAGCTCAGGTCCTAAAAGGATATACTACTTGGAAGGGAAATGGGGCTTATGATGTCTAAATCTCTGGCTGGCTGTGATTGGATCTCTAGACATCGTTCCTCAAAATTCACCTGAAAGGTTAGAGTCTGGGTTTGGGCCACTCTAGCATGTGCTGCACAATAATTGTCGGAAATCCATATTTCCATAAGGCCTCTGCACATCTCCCTTAGATCAGATGGATGTTTTTGCCTCCTCTGTAGTAACATATAATAAATATGTAAATATGCAGAAAACAAGCAACCTCACTAAACAAGATTTAGCTTGACCTGGCCTGGGACAGATGTGAAATTTCCCTTTGGTGTGGACTAAAGAAGTGACTGTGGAAGAGCACGGCTGTCAACCGATACAGAGTAATCTCAGTTTTGGTGTTTTAAAGTGTTCTCTACAGGGGACCTGTAGAGGATATCTAAGGTTACTTAACCAACAATATCTGAAAAGAGAACAAAGACTTATGACCCCCTGCCGCAAGATGGAGGGTGTGACTAACTCTCTGGGTGCCATGAAGAGTGGATTCTAGCATCACAGGGAGAGTATTCTCTTTCCTTCCTCTTTTATGCCATAGGTGCAAAATTCTTGCAGCAATGGGATTGACACTCTATTGGCCTGCTTACAGTGTGTAAAGATTGACATTCCCATAGATGTCATTCGACATATGTATCCATTCATTATCTGGGAAGCATACATTACTTAAGTAATTTCAAGCTACAAAAAGTGTATATGGAAAATAATTTTGAGGTTCAGAGCTATTGTTACTTTTATGCATTCAGACAGAAAGTGGGACATTACCTCATTGGAGTGTGTGCGATTCTGGTGTTTGGCTCGGTCTGATGCATTGGAGAAGGCTTTATTGCACCCTTCATGTTCACAGACATATGGCTTCTCTCCAGTGTGTGACCGCAAATGTGTCTTCAGATTCTCCAGTCTTGAGTATGCCTTTGAGCAGCCTTCAAACTTAGTGACAGAAAAAACATTATATTATTTCTAGTAAATAGTACCAAATCCACATCACTGAAACATAGATAACAGCTAGTAAATCACAGGGAAAGTACTTACTGGAAAATTATTAGTAATAACTGTCTGGTAATGAATTGCGTGATTTAATTGTATTATTGTGGTATTTACTAGTAGTACACTGGGTTTATTCCCCCAGCGAGTGTAAACCCACTTTATAAACTTTCTGGGAAGGGGTCAATCATTCTGTCAGGAAACGCCAGAGCTCTAGAACGGGAGTTTTCAACTTGGGAGAATATAAATTATAAATGATATAGAGTGTAGAGCCCTGGGTCAGGTTTGAAATTGAAGAATTGACACTCTACAACCGGTGTCTCCAAACCTGGTCCTGGAGAGCCGGAATCATGCACATTTTTGGGTCAACCATCATGAAACACACCTGTGGCACTATTTAGGGTCCTCTGATTGTCTGAAGCTAGAGTACTACAGCAGGGTTGCAACTAAAATGTGCAGGGTTGCAGCCTTCAAGGACCAGGATTGGGAAACCCTAGTCTACAAAATAAAAAAGGTTGGTGAATTAAGTTTGTTATGTATGTTAAAACAGATGTTGTTGAGTTATGTATGTAAAAACAGATCCAGTTTTCCAAGCATTTTCAATAAAATATAGTAAGGGGTTTACTGTCAAGGTCTACTAGCATGAGTATTGAGAAAAGACCAGTTTTTCAACAGATAATCTATGATCATCACCATCTCAGGAGGCAATAGTTGCATAATACTAACTATTCTACAGGATAACCAGTACAGAATCAAAAGGGAAAGCCAATACTGTTCTTATATTGCTTGCACTGACTGCTCCAAAGGAAGTTCCATAGAATTTTTTTGTACCATAGAAAATTCCACACACACATGCACGCACGCATGCATACACACATACTCAGACACACGCACGCACACACACGCACGCACGCACACACACGCGCACACACACGCACACACACACAATAAAGCTGAATCATTAAAGAGCAGCATCAGCGGTACTTTGTATGTTATCTATAGATTCCTCATATTTTTATTGCTCCAGAGTAGCAGCAGCACAATTACAAACCATCAGCACAAGAAGACACTGATCACACCCATCTCTTAAGATATCTTGCTCTTGGTGAAGTTTATCTGTAATTTTTTTAAGAAATGTAATTATCTGTACATTTCTACCCCACAAAAAAGTATTATCAGATAAAACAGATTAAAAATAGAAGGAAACACAGAGAAAAAGTACAATACATATGCGAAAGTTATAGAAAGGGTTCTCACCGTGCATTTGTGAGGTTTCTCTCCTGTGTGTCTACGCATATGCACCACTAGCATGTATTGAGCTTTAAATGGTTTCTGCTCTCTTGAACACACTTTCCAGCGACACACAAACTCCTTCTTTTCACCATGAATATGGTCATTATTTATGTGCTGAAAGACAAGGTTAAAGATCATGAGTAATATGCAAATTAATTGCAGGTGCAAGTAATACAATTATCATTTTTAAAAACACATTACAATCATAGTTCTGATTATAAGTTATAAGAGACCAATTTCCCTCCACTTGGTGCCTCGATGTATTTCGATGTGACAACATTGGGAGCCTCGCCCTGGTACGCCCACTCATTCCAAAAAGCATCTGTGCTTGTTGGTTACGTTATCTCAAACGTGCACTACAAAGGGGAAGCGGATGCAGAACGCTCTGGCGAGTTATGACCTATCCTCAACCTGCGCCTCCTCAATGCTCATCTCTTGAAACTGAGGGTAACTGTGACACCACGTTGCCACCTCTACCCGTCTTTCATTGAGTTCCTCTGTGCTGGTGTCTTTCTGGGAGAACATTCAAAGTGTTTAGGAGTACCTACAGAAGCATCCAAGACAAGGTGGGTCTCCTTGTCTCCTAGTGTCTGTCACTAATCACTGTTCATTTTCCTGGCATATTGAACCATACAGCCAGTACGTTGTCTTGGTGGAAACCCCCTGAAAGCCCAGAGAAGGCTCAGTGCCAGGTCTTAGGCTCAGGGGTTAGATGTTCTGAGGATAGATGCGCTGTTCGCAAGCCCAGAGAAGGCTTAGTGCCTGCTTTTTATGCTATATCGCAGGCTCTTTTCAAGATAGATGCACTGGCACATTGCTGGCCCATGATGAAACACCTGTATGCGTGTAATACCCGTTCTGTGCTAGGTCAGAGAGCACATACTCTCTGTCAACGAGACCTGCTACAGGCTGGGCTTGGTGACACTAATGCTATCCTTTAGGCCAGGCCAGGATACGCACCAAAATTCCTAACATCCCCTTCAAACTCAGGTGGAGAAGATCTGCCCTGAGAAAGATTTTCTACAGTTTTTTGGCTCCTATCACCCCGCCAGTAATAGTATAAGTGTCTTAATCCTTGGTACTGTCCACGTGTGAGCCCTCTATGTAGGGACTGCTGGTTCTCGTACATAAGAGGGTATGGACAAGGACATGGGATGGGCTGTGCAGTTCCTCGATAGGCAAACTGATGAAAACTATCTCTCTGGCTAGTTTTTATCAATGCCATCTTCCCTAGAACAACAGGTACTATTATCTATTTAGTACTATTATGTCCCTCACTAAAACCGTATGTGTATTAAGTTACCAGAAGGACAAAATGCAGCCTTCCAGGTGGTGAGCGCTGACTATTGATGTGCCCAGCTTACCTGGATGTCAGCCGACACAGACGGCGATATGTTATGTTATGTGTTTTGTTGTTCCAAAATGTGTGGCTAAATCTTGTATTTGATGTGAGAGAAATATTGAAGCGCTCCTCAAAATCCAGTTGCTCCCTGAGAGGACTTGTACAAGCTCTGTTTGGCGTGCCTAGTTGGCTCTCGAGGGAGTCGGCTGTGAGCATTGTGAGAGCATACAAATTCGCACCCGGAGAGCGTTTTTGAGAAAAGTGCTCTCCCCGGCATCTCAAGCGGCCAGGCTGCCACTTCTGCCGAGGCAGAGCACCCACTTCGGTCATGGGGTTCGCAGATGAAGCTTGTGGAGAATGGAGTGGCCGAGGCTTTCCCTGTATGCCTTTTCCCCAGTAGCACTGCTTCCCAGAGTCCTGGAGACGGTATGTCAGGAGGCACTTTCTGTGGGTCCCTCATGTCTTGAGTTATCCCCGGAGATGGCTAGCGTATCTCTGCACTCTAAACTGGGCTACGTCCCGTAGGTGCCTTACGTCACCCCGTGTCCCATTAGGTTTTGGGCATTCTTCCTCCTTCATTTGAGTCCTCTGTGCAGGAGCTCCTCCATAATATGGTGGAGGCCCTAGGCTTTTATGTCCATCGCATGGCTCGGTTCGGAGCTCGGACCAGCTTTTGTGTGCTACGGTTTTTCGGGCTGCTGTCAATGAAGACACTGTCAGTCCGAGGCTGCTTGGCGTGTTTTGACTCTCGTTCCCCATAGCGTTTGGATGCAGCTCGAGTTCCTGGAACGAGACGCTGCGTCTCCAGGCCCTTCCCCCACGTCCTGACGGCATTTACTGTGCCTCAAAACTGGTTGTTGTCTCCATCGCTGGCTCCTAAATACTGCGCATTTCGGGGTGCGATTTCACGCTCGGATAACGTCACACCTTTCCATTGGACGAGATTTGACACATAATTCAGAGCCGGAAATGCAGCGAGCATTCCCCATAGTGTTTGGAGGCAGCGTCTCGTTCCCTCAGGGAACCTTGGTTACATATGAAACCTGAGACGTTCCCTTGACACAGCATGAGGTTGCCCAGTCTCCAGTTGATGGGACGAGTGTGGCTCCAGAAGCATGTTGTATCCACTTCCCCTTTGTAGTCAGTGTATGCAATGACATAACCAAGAGCATAGATGCATAGATGGATGGAGAAGTATTTGCCCATTATTCTGTCAAGAAATTTCAGTTTGCCTGATATTCCACAATACTATAGCATAAATTAAAAGTAGCAGTGTGAAGTGCCACTATAAAACTTAGCTCAGCACATTTACAGAAATGCTTCCTCTGAGGTGAGAGTGCAAAAAAATCAAGCCCAGTATAAGCGATCTAAGGGACTAACCACACACATTTTAACAGCCCATCAACGTGCGAATGATTATTCTCTGAGTGTATAGGGGATTTTTGGACAATATAAAATAGTGTTCAGTGAAGCGATTGTTGTGAAAGAGAGCTTAAGACAGCTTAGTCAGTTTTTTCTTGTGAACCTATATATCTGCATAAGAATGTCAATGACTCCATTCCAAGCAGGATTTAAAATGCTTGCAAGGCATTCATATGCCCATTTTTATTGAAAAATACATACAACAAAATACAACAGATGGACAGGTGGTTCTAATGCTTTTTTAAAATGGCATATTGTTTTTGTTTTTTTCGTAATCATTTGCGTTTTACTTGCAAAGTAAGCTTTTTGAAATTTATATATATATATATATATATATATATGAAGGGCATCCGCTGCGTAAAACATATGCCAGTGAGTTGGCGGTTCATTCCGCTGTGGTGACCCCGAAAGGGAATAAAGCCGACATGAAGATGAATGAATGAATGATATATATATATATATATATATATATATATATATATATATATATATATATATATATATATATATATATATATATATATATATATATATTACTTTCCTTCAATGTACAAATACATGTTAGAACCCTCTTTCATCTTGCCTCTCAGCTCCATGCTTTGGATCTGGCCTCCAGTCACTGAATTGAACCGGATCTCAAATAAACTCCTGCCACCTCATGTCACAACAGGGCTATGGTCTAGCTATGACAAGTGCTGTCAGCTGTGCTGCAGTGGCAACTTCAGTCAAAAAATTGGGGAGGGTATGACAATGATTGGGGGATGTGTTTGAGGATAAAAGATACCCTAACTTTTGCAATTCCATTGCTTTAAAAGTGGAGTCCAATGCCTTCCCTCACCCCTCACTAATACTTTCTGCTAGAATCCAAAACTACTTTTTCCTTGTCACAGCATCACAGCATCAAAACCAGACTTACCTTGGGCATTCTAATTTTCAAACCTCTTTTTTAGGCTATCATTCTTTGTGTTGCATATGCACTGATGTTCTCAAAAAAACATTAACAAATAGTATCATACAAACTTGTGAGCAAATGAGGTCAATAACTGAAATGTACCAATCCGTAATTGTGTGAATAACTGTGTAGAATCTGTACTAAAGACAGGAACTTAACTTGAGAAC
Organism: Danionella dracula; assembly: GCA_900490495.1. Lineage (NCBI taxonomy): Eukaryota > Metazoa > Chordata > Actinopteri > Cypriniformes > Danionidae > Danionella > Danionella dracula. The sequence continues at coordinate 466,634 of UELW01000888.1, forward strand.
CTTGGAAAGTTATAGAAAAATCTTTAAAAAATGCAAGAATATTTGTGTGAAATAATGAAAATAGTCAAATCTTGAGCAAAAATATGAGTACCCTCAAATACAGTGTAGAAAAAGGAAAGGCAAGAATGACAGCCAGAAGACCAAGAAAAGCTTGAGTAAAACAGCTTCTAAAAACAAACGAGAGGTGACAACTGAGACAGAAGCTCATCCATTATTCTTATTTATGGCACAAAGCCACGGTGCATTGGAGTGCTCCCTGTCACCTTGCACAGTTGCATCCTAACTTTCACAGAACTAGAGTGAGAAACATTCTCTTGAGTTCATGTGTGAGTGATGTTCTACATTAACACTACTATTCACTGACTGGGAATTTTCCATTTTCGACAGTTCATTGGGGTTCAATTGTGGAGGTAGACATTTTTACTATTTAATTCATTTTCCATAAATCACATTAACAGTCTTACTTGAAAGAAAGGTTGTAAATTGCATGTCTACGATTATTACTTCCTGGTTTTTCAGAGAAATTTGTTTCTTTTCAAGAAAACTAAAGTAAAACCACTGACATGAAAATAATGTGATTCGTGACAGAACTGCAACAATTATAATCTTTTTGGCCACGATTGTTGGTTGTTTTCATATTTTTATAGACACATTTTAAGCTCACATGTTCCTTTAGCTGTATACAATTGCTCCCCATTCATAAACATACTTTCTGATCGATAATGCTTGGATCGGGGCAAGTAGGTTCTTAATTTCTCTCTGGTGTAAAGGCTTTGATTTCTAAAAATTAACATATGTAACGCAAACTTGTGGAATTATGAATATGCGGGAAACCTACAAACAACCCTTCATATTACCAGGGGAATGTGTTCCTATTAAAACAAGCTGTTTGGGCCCAGGACAGGCTCACAGACAGATCTCAGCCATGGATGCTTCTGGCTGGGCTGGTTTTGGTTTTTACATAAAACCTGATTTGATTTGTCTTGTAAAAGCATGACAGATTTTTACTAAACTGATTGATAAACGTAATCAACAATACTATTTGCATGGCCTAAACAATCACAATATCACACCAGAAGACCCACATAATATCATTAAAATTATATTGAAAAAAAAATTAGAAGCATTTTAATTTCTTTTCAAAATGGAGATCACAAAACATATGCAAGAAGCCTACATTTATACCTTACTTTGAATTAATGATGTTTTGTACCACAAAATTTAGTTGCACTTCTTTTCTTTTTCCTCCTTTTCATACAAGTTCATCAACAGACAATGAAAAGAGAGAGAGAGAGATTTTAACAAACCAACTGAACATATGAGCTACATGTCTTTTCGTCTGAAGCATGACCTAACCAGGCTGATAAAAGATCAAGATTAAGAAAGAGAACTGACTGTTGTGGTTTATACTGTCATCACAACAGCCTAGTGTAACACTACTTGTTATGAAGTAAATCTTCTTGAATCTATCTGAGTGTTTTTATTGTTACAGGTTTACAAGCTGTTGTTTGCACCATTAGTTTTCCACCACACATGAAATCTACCTGTTAATTTTCCACAATGCTATGTAGTTTTGAAAAGTGTTAAAAAAAAAAACAGATTTCAAACTAATCATTTTTTTCTTTTCATTTTCTATTTTCTTATGTCATTTTCTGAAGCATTATTAAAAAAAACTGTAAAAAGCTTATTAGAATCATACTAGGGCAAGAGGTCGCATAAAAAGAAAAAAATAAACAATACAGTGTGCACGTGTGTAGGAAGCGGAGGGTGGAGTGCCATCTGCCATGTGTAATTTAGCAGAGCTTTTCATCTCTCAGTAAGATACTCAACAAAGATAAGTTGTCTAATCCTCTGCCTGATCAAAAAGAAGATTATTTTAGCTAATTAATGGATTTTTGCCATAAGCTATAGATAGTCCACAGTGCTACTCAACTCAAATTTATCTCTGCCTGTGCAGGGAGGTGCAAAGAGCAGCTTAAAAGCATTTGTCTTTCCTATGCACACACATAACCCACCCATGCAGTGTTCACACACATACAAACACATGCAAACGCACATGCACAAAACCAAAAAGACCACCCGACAGTGTTGGCCCCTGTTGATAGAACAAGTATAATTATTTCCTGATTTGAAAAGGGTCTCAATGTTTCCTAATACAATTCTTTTACACTTTTACAACTGGCTAATATGAACCTTTTGTATTTTAGCCCACGTTCTTGTTTGTGTGAAGCTGCTATGAAGCAATTGCAATGAGCACTACTGTATATAAACACATTTTATTTAGTTCATTCACACCAACGTTTACTTCCATTAACAGGGCACTCTGTGTGATGGAATTTAACCCTGCCAAGTGCTCTTGAGCGAGTACTAGTAGGCCTTATGTTACAGTTAGAAATGAGGAAGCAAAGGAGATAAACAGTGGAACACCGAAATTTCAAACCACGAAGTCACAGAAGTAAACAAACAGATAACACAATAACAACGGATAATGGATATTGTGAAATGGAGTCTTATATACAGAGTATAGGATGCAGAGATTGGATAACAACATAATAAGATAGTAGCTGACAGGTATAGCTCTCGTCCCAGCACAGCCCCGGGAGTCCAAAAGAGAGCTCTGGACCCAGTGAAGTAGAGCTGAGTGGTATGGCCCAAAATTGATATTACTGTATTTTTTACATTTATAATGGTGTCAAGTATTGGACTGTATTTTTGTTTCATGCATGACTAGTTGTGATTGTTGCATTTATAAAACAATTGCTGCTGTAAATGGCTTGGAATGAGGAGACTAGTATTAATTCTGGTTTGAATGGTCAAACAGATTGCTGCTGATCACAAAGAAGTAACATTGACATTATAATTGCAATTTCAGAATGCATGACTGTTGCAGTCAAAATACACTTTATTTAATACACTTATAATGTCTTTATCCATTGGACTTTCATTAAGATAACATAAAAAAAAGCTTTAAAAAAGCTTACTACATAAGGTATAAAACTTTTTTGCTTTGTGAAACATAAATAATATTGCTTAAAGTCCAATCAGAAAGTATTCAAGTATGTAAAATATAAAAGAGCTTTAAGACGAAGCAGGTGTTACCAGCGTTGGTAATATTGTCCCCCTGTTTGCTTTTCTTGTCGTAGGTGGTACGCATTGGAAGGAACATGGAAAAGCATGCAGATCTTCATTTCATAGTTCAGGACATGTTTGTGGCTGAAGCAGTTTGCTTGTGTTAGCCTCACATGGCTAACATTAAAACTTCAGCTCAACAACAATTACAAACGATGGTTGTTTGATCAAATTTGTTTAAATTAAAGTTATTCTGTGTCTGTGACATTTCATAAAATAAATAATAGATCTTGTTGTTTAGTTTGTCTGTGTTAAAAGTGATGCTTCTGAATATTTCCATGAGTATCGATGAAAGGGAGGCTGTGTTTTTTGTATATGGACACAGACCTACCTACAGATATAGGTTTATTGAGTGTTCATCTGTTGAGTAAGCAGTCGTGTTATATTTGAAGTGTAGCATAAAGTAATCAAACTCCTTTAAATTGTGTATTTCCTGATTAAGAACTACTAACACCCCATACGATATTTATATCCACTGATAATAGCAAAATATAATTCTGAGCTTTTGCTAACCTCTTCCTGACATCAGCAGTGAAGAGTAAATTTGGCCCTGTAGTTCATGCTTTTTTACTCTCTCATAAATAAGAAATTTAAGATCAAAGCATTCTTTTATCATCTTTAGAAAGTGTATTGAACTTAACTAAACATACCTAAATACAGCATTAACCAATTACTAAGATGTCATAAGATAGCCAGATGCTTTTAAACTTTTATAATTTTTTTCTGCATCACCATGACATTTCATGGAAACCTATTAGTCGTGTTATGTATTGACTTGACTTCCCCGAAGAGCTGGATCGGTTTCATACTTACTCTAGCAACAAAGAGCTGTTTTCAAGCGAATCTTAACTCTGCCGCTATGCTCAAAAGGCTAAGCACCATTTATATATTTACTACCTCAATTTTATGATGCAATTTATTTATAATTGTTGTATTTTTGCTTAAAATGTGGTGGTTGGTTCAGCTGCACTTGGGTACAAGTCCAAAATCTTCTGGTTCCAGTCAAGTCCAAGTAAACATCCAGCATACAAAGGGAAGTCAAATATGCCCTTGAGACAACATTTTAAGTAGACTAGCATAAACTAGAGTACTAAAAGAGAAACTCTAGTTGTGACATGGTATTTTATTTCTCTTTTTTTCATCAGACAGCAAATATGTTAAAGATGAAAATAGCGGAAATAAAATAATATCTTGAGAAAAAAGCTAGAAAAGCATGCTCAGATTCCTACTTTGTGGACCACAAAAGACCACACTGTGATCTTCAACAGCCACAAAACTCTTGAATACACTAATTCACTTCCGAAACATAATCTGCAGTGAGACCTTCTACGAATGGCTAGAAAACATAATGGTAAGTTTATTTTTTCAATTTATATATTGATACCCTTGGTTATAGCAAACTTTGCAGACAAGAGACTTGTGCAAACTTATTATTCATCTTATCTTGAGGGTTAAAGCTATGCTGATAAAAGAATATCAGGATGCGAGCATGTTTCACACAGCTGAAAAAATTAAACCCAGCAGCAAAATAAATTGTTGTCACTTTTAAAGACTGTGTAGTGAAATAAAATGATAAATCACTGGGATGTATCTATTTTATTTTGCATATTTAGCATTTTAAAGAATTTCCTAAAAATTAAGAAATTTTAAGATCACTTTATATTGTTAGATATTCATTTAACAATGGGGTTTTAACAACTTAAATGCAGTGCCATATTAATTCATGAAGGAAAGAAAGAAAGATAGAAAGAAAATCTTTCAGCTCTGAGCACATGCTTTGAAATATGGTAGGCAGGCCATTACCGATTGGAGGCTTTCAATTATAGATAGGGGATGCCATGGATTGCCATGTCACAGTAAGAATAGACAGCCATGGAAAATTGGGAATCGTTCAATTAGATGTGTATCCTGTGTATATGGGTGTGTGTGTGTGTGTGTGTTCGATGAAGATAGGAGAAAAGGGCTGTTCAAAGATCTCTCATAGAAAAAATAAGGGTAAACAGGGGATTTTCAGAGGAAGTCAGCTTTCATGTCATTTCACTCCATGGTTAAGCTTTGGAGGGGCTATGACAAATGGGGTGCCTTCAGTGAAGTATAGGATTTCAAGATGCTTTCTGTGAATGTGTGACTTTTCTACCTATGAGAGCCTTATCATGAATGATTCTATTAGCAAACCGGACATTTTCATAGATAACACATATCAGGTCTACTCACATGCACAAGCTGTTCTTGGGTGTCAAATTCCTTGCAGCAGCCATCCCAGATGCAGTTAGTCTCATACACAATCTCTGCATCTTGCTTGTTCTCCTCTTTTTCACATTCTTCTTTGACAAAAGTCTTTACATTTGTTTTCTCCTGCAACGACACAGTGATCAGTTGTGAGGGAGAAGCAATTTCTCATCGCTGTAACAAGATTATCGCATGATGAAACAATGGTTAGAACTGCGGCCTCTAAATCAGAAGGTTCATGGATTAATGTGCAGAGCTCCTAGAGTGAGGGAGGGTGATGGGGCACTATACAGTACTTTCTGTAAAAGAGGATGAGCTTTGAATGAGACATTAACCTGGTGTCCTGATTAGCAGATTATTACAAAAATATCCATGGAACTTAAAATAGTTTGTGGTCCCCTTTTCTCTAATCTTGATAATCCTCTGAATTGCATATGAGTACATTACACTTATTGCGACAGAATGAGAAAAAATTAAGAAAAGAAAATTACATGACTTGACAATGGTTTGGAGTATGAAGGACCAAGCCCAAATATATTTTGATCTTTGTCTAATCTTTGTCTAATAGATCTTTGCAGTGAACTTGGATGGTGATTTTCTTCAAACTTTCTTGTCAGAAGTCGCTCCTGTAATGTGAACTTCGGTGGATGGCCTGGATGTCTCTGTAAGATGGTTGCATTTCCTTCTTTTTTGATAACTTTTTTGCTACAGACTGATATGTAAACCTTTGGTGATGTTTCTGTAGGCCTCAATTTTTCAGATTTCTCTTCCACGGGGGCCATTTCTGACATCTTGAAATGTTAATTTATGCCCTTTTATAGTCACCTTTCTGCTGGACAACTCTTAAATAAATTTTGTCGTCTTAAATGTTGCTTTTCTTCTAAAACTGTAATTCAAGTTTAATATTTTTTCACTACGGCCTTGGAATAATTTCTTTACACTGCAAAAAAATGAATTTTAAGCAAAGCTGAAAATGCTTTTAAAATCAGATTGAAAATCTTGATTTTCATATTTTAGGAAGAATTTTCTAATTTAAACCTATTGGGTATAGATTACTTTGCTTATTTTGAGAAAATAACACTTATATTTTCTTGAGGAGAAAAAAAATCTTATTCTGGTCATTTATTTTCTTGAATTAAGAAACTATGTGAAACAAGTTGCCGATTTTGCCACTGATCTTAAAACAAGAATTATTGACTCAACATATTCTTATATCAAGAATGTTACTGATATTTTATTTTAAGAAATCAATATTAAATACTGGTAAAAACATTCATCTTGAAACAAGAAAAAAAATCTTAAATCTAGTTCAATTCTAGATCAAGTAAAGGTAAAAGCATTAGATTTCTTGAAATAAGATTCAAATGTTTGTGAAAAAAAATAAGAAAAAGGATATACACTGTAAATAAATCATCAATACCCCAAACCTTAATACCCTATCCAGTTGTGAACTAACTTTGATGGAAGAGATCTGTACTTCAAAAAGCACTCTTGAAACAAGAAAAAAAAACTCAAATATAGATGAACTCTTCCTAGATAAAGCAAATGATTCTGCTAATGGGGCTGGCAAATTTCAGTTGGTGAGAATTCTTAAAATTAACAAAAACTTCTAGCTGGTTGACAAAACATAAGCTGTTGAATCTTAAAAAAATACAAAAACTCTCAAAACAAGACTTTCCAAGCTGAAACATTGCATTGAAACTAGAATATTCCAACTTGTATCTAGTCACTAGTGGTTTTAAAACTAGACAATCTGTTTTAAAACTTAGAAACAAAATAAGTTGTCAGCACGGATAGCGTAGCGGTCAGAGCGCTCACATGTGGAGCTGAAGCCTCTGGTGACGGGGTTCCAATCCAGCTCTGGTCCACCGAACATCTCCCCTGATCCCTACTAAGAGTTCTTCCTCTCTCCCATCTGAACTGTACTATCTGAAAATGCATCAATAGACCTAAATAATATATAATATAATTATTTAAAATTAAAATTGTAAGCTAGAATTTCTAGTTTTAAGAACCCATATTCTATTTTAAGAACTAAAATTAAGCACAAACTTTCTTAATTTAAAGTCGTATATACTTATTTTAATACTAAATTTTCTAAGTTATTCTTAAATAAAAGAGAAAACATCCTAGTTTTAAGACATATTGTCTAGTTTTAAGACCACTAGAGACTAGATACAAGTTGAAATGTTCTAGTTTCAGTGCAGTTTTACAACTTGTAAAGTCTTGTTTTGAGAGTTTTTGTCTATTTATCAGCTAGACTTTTTTTCTAATGTTAAGAAATCTTGCCAAGTCAAATTTGCTTACCCCATTGGCAGATTTTTTTGCTTGATATAGGAAGAGTTTAACTTTATTTGAGGGTTTTTTTTCTTGTTCCATGAGTGCATTTTTTTGCAGTGTAGAAGTCTGGTGATGACCAGACAAAGCCATGCAAAGGAGTGTGGTATTTATGTTGAGTTTAGGAAATGGAGTGCTAACAATAATTAACATATTGATTGGCTTTGGAAGAATTGTCAATTCTGAGAAATTATATGATTAAGTGTCTTCAAGTAATGAGGAATTTTAAGAAAGTCAAGAGGGTGAGTCTCATCGTGCATCGTTGCCAGAAATCCAGTGTGTGGTAATTGTTTTTGTGCCAAATGGCTGTAGTCTAGTCATAGCTGGAATATAGTGGCTTCACTGGAAGCATGCTCACCTTGAAAAATGTTTGAGTGCCTAAAAGAACGTTAAACACAAAATGTCACAAACTATTATAGAGATGACCACATTCTCACATTAAAATCATTGAAAATCTTCAAATGAATTTGAACACATTACTGGTACCTATAGCTAAACATGATTGGCCAATCACTTTTGGGCTCTAACTTTTATCAAATGCATCTTGAGGTTGCCTCAAGTCTTTTAGAATATTGTGCTACTGCCTTAGCATACTTATTTTTGTTCATTCCATTTTTGTCAGTATCTTTCAAGCTCCATCAGGTTGAATGTGCTCAGCCATTTTCACATCTCTCCTGAGATGTTCAATAGGAGTTAAGTCTGGGCTCAGCCACTCAAGAACGTTCACAGAGCAATCCTGAAGCCTCTCTTTTTATATCTTGGCTATGTACTATAGGTCATTGTTCTTCTGAAAGATCTGACCAGCATCCCAGTCAAGGGTCAAGTGCACCGTGGCTTAGATTTTAATCCAGTATCTTTCGAATGCATCTTTTTATGTACATAGGTCTTCCTTTCAATCCTGACTCACCCCTCTTTTTGAATGTTTTTTAAATAAATGTGAGCAGTGTCTGTTACACCAGGTATCATCCCAAATACTGTAATCTTTATATCATCGGTTTGACAAAAGCTTTTGCAAAGGCTTCCATGTGACTTTAGTAACAAGTGAATTCTGCCTTAGGTCATTGGGACAATAAAAAAAGAATCAGTAAACATATTTTGCTTAAAATCACAGAGTTTAATTGAATTCTCATTCATTTTTCATACTTCATCCCATAATTATTTTATTAAATGTAGTTTTGTTTATGTTTTGGTTATACAAGTTTGTCTTTTTTTAACCATATGAGTGTCGTAAATCTCATAAATGAGTGTCATAAATAGTCATTCATTTCATACGGTAGTTCTACAAATTAGTTAATTACATCATCTAGTTACTTTTGGAACAAATAATAGTAACGTTTCTTACCAAGGAGATGGCAAACCTGTGTTTACCACAGTGAACCGGCCATTTTGAAAGCAAAAGAAAACCAAAGAAATTTCAAGAAATTGGGGCTTGAAATATTTCCTTCAGTATAACGAATGTTATAGATTTCTTGTTCTTTCAGAAAGTTGTAACATTCAAATTTTTTAGATGCATCTATTTAAACATATCAAAGATTGTGTAAGGACAAAGTAAAAATGGCTTAAAATCTAGTTATGATCTTCAATAAATGGTATTGACTTAGTTATTTTTGTGTGTGTATGTATAAACATGAATAATGTACCCGCATACATATTCCTCTAGTGCTGGGACCCTCGTTGTATTTGACTTTTGACCGTTTGTTGTGTGTTGGGTCCCCTGTGCTGCTCACAGCAGACTCACTGGTCGGCTTGCTCTGAAAAAAAGAAGAAATGAAAATCAAACAACATTATCAAGATCAAAATGAAGGTCACTGTAACCAATAAAATATGGTTATACACCCTGATGGTCTCACTAGTCCTACAACTGGCAACAGCAGAGCATACTAGAGAACCCTCCAGAAGGACCTGCTATGCTGCTAAGCTTTGATGGCCATCTTTCCATGTTTCTTATAAGAATAAAGTTATTGTTCAGTGTTATGACTAACAGGCATGGACAAAAGTTAGGAGGAAACAATAGGGGGACTGATCTTGGCTCTAGTGCTTATAATAGTGTTCCCATAATTTATAAACAAAAGTGACAGACGAAGTAGAATATCATTGGCTCCTTTGTTCCCTAAATAAATAGCTGAGATGTTATGTCCTCCTCTCACAACCTTTAACTAATATACCATTAAGGGTTATCAGCTGATCATATTTTAAACCTGGGTGTTTGATCCTTATGAAGATAAACGATGACCATCTTAATAAACTTTACAAAGGTACATAAATATTACTGGAAATTGTGAAGTTACAAAAAAACAAAATGATTAGCTATTTCTATGTCTATCACTTTGAGTAATGTTCACATCTTCTCTCATGGTTATCATTGCATTTCAACTTCATGTTGAGACAAATACCCCGCCATAACCTTCTATTAAAGCAGCTAGTGCTGCTTCCATGGTTAGTCAGAGGAAATGGATGACACAAACCTAGGACAGAGTCGTGAGGCTTTAACAACTTAAAAGGAGACACTGCCATTGGGAAAATGTCTGGAAAACAGATTTGCCATCACACTCGACCTAATTGTGTCTGAAACACCAAAACAGAAATCAATAGAAAGATGGATAAACAAGAAGATGCTCTGTAACCTTTTTAATCGAGTGAACACCAAGTATAGATAACTATAGTGGGCTGGGAGAAAACAGAAAATGTTATTTCATTCTCATCCATCAAATATTGTTTAAGAGGTTTATTTATCTTGTACATACATCTTGTAGATTTGTCCTGATAACAAGTAAGGTGTTGTTTTTCAAAAGGAGCGTATCTCATATCAAAGGTAAAGAGGAAAAATAAACGTGTTTTTTTAATTAACATTTTCTTTGTTAACTTAGATGTTGTCAGTGTTTATTTTTGTATAGGTGTTTATACATATTGTGGTCATACACAGAATAAACTTGTGTTTGTCTTAATTGATTGATTGTCTAAATATAAATTATTATTCTCTTGCTGACAGCATCAAGAGCACCAGAGTCTTACAATATGCTATATAAGAGAGTGTTTATACATTTGCTGCTACTTTAGTTAAAATATCATGAAAAAGTTGACTTAAGTGATTACATTCAAAAACTGTAAACTGTTTATTCTGTATACTGTATATTATATTCACTCATTAACACTAAATGTTTATTATCTTTCATTTTGATGATTATAACTGACGGGAAAATGATGAGAATTCTAAAATCAGTATCTCAAAAAAGATCTAACATTTAACAGAAAAATTTTCACATTTCTTTAATGTTTTGGTGCTGTTTTATCATCGTAAATATGCCCCAATTTGTATTAATAATTTGTCATGCTTTTTTGTGTAATCCTTTATTTTTTTCTAGGAGCTAAAAACAGCTTGATTAGCATTGTGCCTCCCATTGTTAAAGTGCTGATCATGGACCAATCAGATGAACCATTAATGCAACCCATCTCAATGCAGAGAGGAAGTGCTGTCTGACTCGGAAGTGTAAGCCTACGTTAAGACTGCAGGTCTTAATGGAAGCTCAATTCAGATTTTTTTTTGCAACATTTTTGCAAAATGTCCCCCACAATGCACTATTAACGGATGCAAACACTGAAGAGCCTGTTGTCAGTATGCTGCCAGTGCCACCTTTATTAATATTAAATATTATTAAGAACTAGATTGAGATGAAAAATAATACATATTACATATTTTATTGGAAGTTAGAAGTGCTTAGATAACCATGCGTCTTCATTAAAGCTTTAAATGCATCTCAGGGACATCCTGTAACTATTCTAACTATAAGTAAAAAACTATCAGAGTGACTCGTTTCTATGAGAGGCCAGGTTTAAGTTGAACTCGATGACACAAAACCCAGACTTAGCTCAGACTTAGAAAACAGTTCTGTAAAGAACAGAATTGAGCTGTTCAGACGGTCATGAAATTAGCTGATACAGGTCACATAAGGGCAAAAAACTTGGATTTGTGACTACAGTCTGAACATATCCTAAGTGTAGTAGAACCAAACAGAATGACAATATTTTATTTTATTTAGTCAGATGCTAATAAGGGGCCTGGAGATGTTATCGGACAGAATAAGAATAGAGCCTAATTTGCTTGGTTGGAGGCTGTCAAGATGGAAGAGATTTGACCGCTCCGAACAGAGATTCCATTAATCGACAAACGGTAACTGCCCTTCTCAGCAGAAAGTAGTAAACCACTCTTTAAACACAAAAGGTCTGCCGAATTTATTGGATTCCCTTTGATACACCCTCAGAGGGCCAGAGAGGATATTTTGGGTGAAGAGTGATTTGTGGCAAATGAGGCAGATCAGTTAAACTGTAATCAGTTTATGCATCATTTGAGCTGATATGCAAACCACAGCCTTGATGTTGCCATCAGGCTTCAGAACTGCAAGTAAAGAGGGCTAAATCAAGAACGCTACAGTAGCACAGGAGAAGCGGTGTACATTCCTTGTTTGTTCTGAAAGTTGCTTGGACATGTCAAATGGTGGAACTGACCTCCACCAGATTTTCATCTCAGGATTTCTGAGAACCTTGAACTGGTTCTGAGGGTGGGAGCTCAAATGTGACAGCGCGGGAGGAGTTAAGGTCTCCTGAGGATGGGTCTTCCGTTCCCAAAATCAAAAACCTGGACCACGATTTCCCAGTGACTAACCTAAAACTATGTTCAAATGCCCATATGTGACCTGTATCTGACATTTGCAGGACAGTCTGACCAGAATTTTTTTAACCTGACCCAGGTCGATTTCATATGTGGTCCTGAATCAGATACATATCCGATTTTTTTGCCACTTCCAATTCCATTTTTTTCTTAGTATTGTTTAATACTAATAAAGTTGGCTCGGATCATATTTATGACCACAAAACTGAGACATCAATGCAGCCTACTGAATCAGGGGGGTGTTTAGATGCTTTAAATGAGTTTGGTCTTTCCCATGTCAAGTAATGTTAAAGTTGAACCTTAAGTTGTCCTGTCTGTTGGTAGTCTCCTAAGTTTCCTGTGAATTATATAATAATATTTTTCACACTGTTTCTGTCAGTGATTGCTATAAATTGCAATCCATTACAGAATCATAATGATCGTTGTAACCTTAATCAATCAGGCGTTGATTAAGAATGGATCGATTTAATAGTAAATAGTGAAACTGACCTGTGAATCATCTGAGGCTGTGGGACCTTCTGTACGTGCCAGGGAGGATGGTGTGATAACAGGAACATGTGATACAGCAAATGTAGGTCCTGGGTGCAAGAGTGGTGGACTATTTCCAAAAGTAGAGCCAACTCCACTTGCTTGCCGACTGATCAGCTGCTGATGCATTTGTAGGGCTACTGGTGTTGGAGGATATGCAAGACCCAGTGCAGGGCTACTACCCAAAAAAAGCACAAAAAAAACATTATAACCTATAAAACAGCATAATTTAAATAACCAATATAAAACAAAAACAGAGTTACTATATTATAATTTGAGCTTACAACTAACTTGTTGAGAATAAGCTAGCAAACACATGAACATTCATGGATCGCCTTTGCTTCTATAGTTTTAATGTCTCGAAAACACCCTGGTACTCAATAACAGGCACTGACATGATGGGTATCCAGTCATCCTGGGATATCTTGAATTCAGCATTCCAGCTCATACGTCTACTGTTCTTATTACAAGCAGAGTGAAAATCAATGACACAAGACATGGAAAGTCTGACATGGTGAAATGCCTGTCTCATCACTCATCGGACATGCACCCTAAACTGCTGCATTTGTCCCCACATGTGCAAACACATTATGAGTGATTAGCTAACAAAGAATCAACAACAATCACTGATTAATCCCTTTCAAATAGCTCCTCGTCTTAACTGGATGTTAACATTTATTGCATTGCTAGATGGACACAGCAGAAATGAAAACTAAACTTACATAAACTTAACGCTTATGTTGTGCTCATATTATTGTTACTCAGACAGTGTTTGCGGATCTGGTTGACTTATAGCCTTTTGGGAATTTTAATTTACCCAATCAAGACATTTTATGTTAAGATACTTAAAAGATATTTACTTTAACTAAGAAACAAGTGATACAAACAGCAAACATTCTTTATTTGTTGTTTTTTAACCTTATTTCCTCACATTTAGAATTGAAACCAAGTGTGGTGTTCTCATTATTGTTACTTTGACAGGGTTACAATTTGGAACTTTTATTTTACACAATCCTACAATTCTACATTAAAATGTTACATTTAATGTTTATGTGTGATTTATGTTTGTGTGGGAAGACAGAAAAAATACAGAATCAAACATTTTCACATGTTTACATGCCCTGGGTCCTGTAGAGCCGAACCCCTTGTATGTAAAATAAATGTATACAGCGTGTTCTGATATGTATGTTTTTCATAGACAATGAGCCAAGACCGGTTTCTCAGTTTTTTGTTAGTGTTGCTGTTTTCCTGCCTGAGTTTGAGAGATTTTCTGCTTTGTGGGATGTTCCTTCTCTGAGCGCAGGCTTCTGGAAGGCATGTAGGAGTGTATGAGCTTGTAAAGGTAAACAAGGGCTGATCTGGAGATTGTTGAGGATTCCTGTGGAATGGTGAGGTCATGATGCACAGAGGTATTGGCCAGGAATACCAAAAGTTCTGTCTTGGCCATGTTCGGCTGCAGGTGATAGTTTTTCATCCATGTAGAGATGCTCTGGCAATCCGATATGTGGGTAGTTACTGATTGGCCAAGGGGGACCATAGGGAGGTGGTGAAGTTGGAGTAGAGAAGAAGACTAAGGACTGAGCCGGTGCGAAGTAAATAAGTGTTGGATACCCCACCCGACACTGAAAGATCTACCAGTGAGATAGTACTCAAACCAGTCGAGTGCAGTGCCAGTGATGCACATCACCAAAAGAGTGGAAAGAAGTATCTGGCGGCTGACTGTGTCAAACACTGCAGCGAGGTCTAACAGGATGAGGACAGATGATCTGTAGTTAGCCCTGGCATCTCGCAGCAGTTCTGCCACAGACAAAAAAGCCTGCTGAGTGTCCATTCTTGAAGTCTGATTGGTTGTCATCAAGCTTGTTGTTCTGAATTATGAATAATTATATGTTGTCATTAGAAAAATGACAAGAAATTTGCAAAAACAAAACCCCCTTTAGCAGGTATGTTGAGATTATAGAAACCCTCTATTCAGGTTCAGCAGTAGCCATGTAAAATATGTGATAAATGATCTTCCATCAGGCTGCCTTTTGGCCAATCTTCAATTGAGCGTCAAACCTATGAACTACCCTCTGCAAAGGGTGTGCATTTACATAATCCTACACTGCACCCTTTGGGAAGCTAGACATAGAGCCTCTGAAAGTTTGCATCAAAGCCTCTATCTGTCAAAGCCTTGCGAATTCTGTTTTTGGTCGACGTGATGCAGAGCATGCGATTCCACTTTCTGTCTTGGTCCCTAAGTTAAACATCAGATGACTTTGGAAAATAAATATATATAAACTGTTGTTTGTTATCCATGTTGTATTTCGGCTAGCTAGAAGTTTGTCATAATGCCACATTTGAATATTGATCAATGCGAGGTGCATTGCATTGATGAAGTGGTCTTCTATAGTAGCAACGGCTGTGTGTTTGTAGCTGTATTGATGGAATTGCAGATAGGATGGGATGGGATGGGATGGGATGTGATAGATGCAATACGATGCAACACGGCCTGACCAACACAAAAATAAAAGACACTGCTTCGACCACAACAACAGATCTAGGTAGAAATAGTGCAGAACTATATACACTCACCTAAAGGATTATTAAGAACACCTGTTCAATTTCTCATTAATGCAATTATCTAATCAACCAATCACATGGCAGTTGCTTCAATGCATTTAGGGATGTGGTCCTAGTCAAGACAATCTCCTGAACTCTAAACTGAAAGAAAGATGATTTAAGCAATTTTGTGCGTGGCATGGTTGTTGGTGCCAGAAGGGCCGGTCTGAGTATTTCACAATCTGATCAGTTACTGGGATTTTTATGCAAAACCATTTCTAGGGATTATAAAGAATGGTGTGAACAGCGAAAAACATCCAGTATGCGGCAGTCCTGTGGGCGAAAATGCCTTGTTGATGCTAGAGGTCAGAGGAGAATGGGCCAACTGATTCAAGCTGATAGAAGAGCAAATTTGACTGAAATAACCACTCGTTACAACCGAGGTATGCAGCAAAGCATTTGTGAAACCACAACACGCACAACTTTGAGGAGGATGGCCTACAACATCAGAAGACCCCACCGGGAATCACTCATCTCCACTACAAATAGGAAAGAGTGGCTACAATTTGCACAAGCTCACCAAAATTGGACAGTTAAAGACTGGAAAAATGTTTCCTGGTCTGATGAGTCTCGATCTCTGTTGAGACATTCAAATGGTATTTGACATTCAAAGACAGAATTTGGTGTAAACAGAATGAGAACATGGATCCATCATGCCTTGTTGGCTGGTGGTGGTATAATGGTGTGAGGGATGTTTTCTTGGCACACTTTAGGCCCCTTAGTGCCAATTGGGCATCATTTCAATGCCACAACCTACCTGAGAATTGTTTCTGACCATGTCTATCCCTTTATGACCACCATGTGCCCATTCTCTGATGGCTACTTCCAGCAGGATAATGCACCATGTCACAAAGCTCAAATAATTTCAAATTGGTTACTTGAACATGACAATGATTTCACTGTAGTAAAATCCCCCCCACAGTCACCAGATCTCAACCCAATAGAGCATTTTTGGGATGTGGTGGAACGGGAGCTTCGTGTCCTGGATGCGCATCCACAAATACTCCATCAACTACAAGATGCTATCCTATCAATATGGGCCAACATTTCTAAAGAATGCTTTCAGTACCTTGTTGAATCAATGCCATGTAGAATAAAGGTAGTTCTGAAGGTGAAACGGGGTCAAACACCATATTAGTATAGTGTTCCTTATATTCCTTTAGGTGACTGTATGTTCTTGCTTATGAACAGGTATACACCTAAATTATGACTTAAAAAAGAGATTATTTGTTCTCTTATTCAGTAAACTCAGTTCTCTTATTTCTGACCTGATGTAACTTTTGATTTCAGCAAAAGAGTTCTATCGTTTGGAAATATAAGACTATTTTATTCACCTGAAATCTCATTTTGCTAAGCTTTACCCTCATGACCCTTGTATTTGTTTATTCCTCTTCCTCTCCTTCTTTCTAGAGTCAGTGATAATATGGCTGCAGTTTAAGCAACAAGCTCTCCTCAAGTGATGAGAACATTAATCAGGTAATCTATATTAGAGTGGGAGGGATGAATATAATGTGTGTTGCTCTCCATGTCTCCTTGGTTTTTCTTCTTCAAGAATTCATTCATCACCTCAGAACTAATGTCTGGTTTCAGCATAGCATTTATAAATTGCTCTTCACAGCCTTTGTTATTTAAACACACAGTACATAGCAACAAACTGTTAAAACTCACCTGTTACTCCCGGCTGTGAGGTGCCCATACGATCCACTTGTGGATGAGCTGGAGTGTGAATTATTGAGTACAGTGACTAGAGAGTTGGGTGAAGAACGAATCAAGGCCTGCAAGTCAAAGTTTGAGTTGCACACAGGAGAATTGGGAAAGGGCCTTTTCCTGCTGGTTCGATTGATGGGTATTCCTGAAAACAATGAAGAAAAGAAATAAGTTCCTTTTTTATTATATTTTAGTTTAGTCAAGGCCAATGGTTCTCTAACTTCCACAAACAGCCTCTTCTTACTTACTTCACACAACCGAGAGAGAGAGAGAGATACTTTCATCACATTTTACAGATAAAATTATTAATCATTATGTATTATATTTCAGTGTCTTAAAAACAAGTCAAATTGTACATGTAATATAATCAAGAGGGTCAATATCATGATACTTTGTGAGAAATAATTCTCTTTCTCTCCAGTAATAAGTAAATGCAGTTACTCAATATAGTGATACAAACAGTAAGCAATGAAATAAGCAAGTAAAAATGTGGTTATATAATTTTTTTATGATTAATGAAAATGACGTTTATTAGATATTTGTAACAAGTAATAAGTAGTTTGTATGTGTTCATGTTTATAAAAATAAACTAAATTGTTGTATGTATATTTTTTAAGATTTTAAATGTAGTTCAATAAATCTCACTGTTGTTTTCTTTAATACAAAAGAGCAATGAATGCATCAAACGCCACTGAAAGTTGAAAGGCTTTCAGTGTACAATAAACTCAAGCCCACCAATAGCGCGATGAGAAAGGAGGAGGAAAAGAGAAGTGTGTTGGTGGAATGCAGCTCTTTGTTTAGTGCTGTGACACAATGACTTTGTGACTTGCGTTTCTTTCTTTCAATTGGTTTCTTCTTTTTACAATAAGAAAACAAAACAAGATTACTCCCTCTCTCTCCAAATTCATCTTTCATTTGAGTTTTTTTTTCACAAGCAGTGAATAAAAGGCTGTGATTCATATTTAAATCAGGGTGGGTGGGTGTGCAGTTTTGTGTGTATTTTTCACATTTTCAACATCTTTTCAATTCTAGTTTGAACTGTTCCACGTCTTTAAATGATTGCAATAAGTGCAAATGCTAATTATAAAAAGTATTAACATTTATATATTTAAAGACATTTTTTATAATAAATTTAGAATACAATTTTAGGATATTTCTTGATAAATGTTGAAGTGAATGAAAATCAAAGATTGTTAAACAAGACCTTAGTCATTTTTAGTAAATCCAACATTCTTGCTTGATAGAAAATTATTCATAAGTGCAAATTCGGGAATCTTGCCATGGAAAACTAAAATCACTTTTGTTTGGTTGCTATTTCAAGGGTAACAATGAAGGGTCTTGTAAGCAGCATTGAGGCCTTTTCTAGGAGATCTCTTCTACCCGGGGATACATTGGCTTCCATTATGCAAATTATCAAAAGGACTGTGCGGAGGGTATGGGTTACACACGTCAATCAACATTGGAGGGCAAGGATAGAACAGGAGGCACTCGGGACTGAGTTGGTGATGAAAGGAATGAAAGGAGCTTTAGATTAAAAGAAATTCTTTGTAAAGGGTTAAACAGATAAAACAGATAACATGTATATGCTGTATTATCGTGCTGCATATATTCTGGTTTAATATCAAAAACATATAATTTTAGGCAACAGGATAAGACAGCCGTCAGCTGTGTGCACTTCATATAAAATGGACCATGGGTCTCAAACTACAACCCCTGCAGGTATCAACCTTGTTTCACAAGTCAAACCAGTATTTTTAAAAAAGCCCGGAAGAGCTTAATTGGTGGAATCAGGTGTGTTAAGTTAAGGTTATTTCACGTGAAAGCTTATAGATGACAAACTCTTCATTGAACCTCTCCCTCTTTTATCGTAAATTAAAGCATTTAACTGTTAATTTGGATTGTGTTAAGCACACATTGTTAAAACAGGATGGGTTATTACAAAGGATAGAGAGTCTCCAGTTTTTCCATTTCAAAAAGAAGGGCTTAATTGTTTTGTTTCCTGTATTAATCTTAAACAGTGCCCAGAAGAAAGGATTTGGTCAATGATGAATAGTGAGAGATTTGAATCCCTCTTTAATAGCAATTAATTTCCAGATAGTTATGCAAGTTTGACAAGTTTTAATTAGTTTGTGAGAAAGGGAGACTGGCTGAGCTGGTGACAAGCTGGCTAAATACTTTCAGATCAAAGACTAATAGGCTAGTCCATCCGACCTCTCTTTGAATCAATGTAACTTTTAAATTCCTATTTCCACTTCAAAATATCTCATTTGCATTCATCCTTTTGTGCACGTCTCTCATCCACTCCTTTGAAAAAAATAATAAGGAAGAAGAAAAATTTTACTTAATTAGTAAATTGTATAGTTGGAAAGGAGAGGTCTCAGGCACAGTAAAGGTAATGTACAACATACTTTCCATAGACTGGAGGTAGTCCATATGTATGGCAGTGTTTTCAGGCGCAGTTGTAGACCCCACTGAAGGAATAATGTCAGCGTAAGGACTTCGGTGACCAGCTAGAAGGGCCATTTGATGGTAGTACTCTGCTGCAGTTAAACCAGGATGAGGTGCTGAAGGGTCATGAAGGATGGGAAGAAAATGAAGTGTTAGTCAATTGATGAACATTGTACTCTCTCTCTCTCTCTCTCTCTCTCTCTCTCTCTCTCTCTCTCTCTCTCTCTCCCTGTCTGTCAGTGAGGGGTATTCACGACGTTCAACACCAGGATATAGCTGGCCATGACCACACATTGAGGTTTATTATTTTCATTATTATTAATAATAATAACTAATAAAAATAATGATACTAATAGTAGTATTAATAGGAATACTTTTTTTAATTTACTGGCACTTTTCATGCCCCTCAAGGTCACATAAACACAATAGTTAGGGTATTCTTAACCTGCATATATAAAAAGCTTATCCAAACTTACAGGTTTGGTCCCTTGCTTCTTAAAAATTATGTCAAGACCATCTAGATCCAAACTTCTCAGAAAACCAATAAAGCTGTTATGCTGTATTTATGTGGATGAATGGTTGAATTGGATAAACATTTGTACTTTTAAAATATCATGTTTTTGTGGATTGGACATCAGGGATGTTCTCAGAATTTGTAATATACATCCAGACATAAATTAATATTATGCTTTTGGATGCAACTAACTAATTCTAATTTTGTATGAGCTGGGTTACAATGAGTAGACATTTTCCACCAGAATTGTGTAATGTCTTATGACATGTTGTTTCAGCATATCCGCCAAATATCCTTTTTGGTCTTTCTCTAGACCTCCTGCCTGAGAGCCCTAGCCTCAGCATCTTTCTACCGATATAATCTCTCTGAACATGTCCGTACCACCTCAGTTTGAAATCTTTGACTTTATCTCCAAAACATCTGACATGAGTTGTCCCTCTGATTATCTAATTCCTGATCCTATCTGTCCTTGTCTCTCCCAAAGAGAACCTCAACATGTTAGTCCTGTCTACTTTCTGCAGACCTCTCAGTGTCCCACTCCTTGTTAGCAAACGTCTTTCTCTGTATACAATCCTGAACTTTCTTCCTCCACCACCAGGTCTCTTTATCCACTTTCCACTTCCCTGATGACATCACCATCCTACCTGTCTCCCTGTTCACATTAGCTGTAGTTAACTAGTCATCTGGGAGCCCCTCGTGGCCAACAAGCCTGGCTCAGCTCCTCCTGGAAAGCAACAAAACTTCTTCCTTTTCAAATTCCACCGTTTCATCCTCTGCTCTGTCTTAGTTCTCTTATTATTCCTCACCACCAGGGTCATTTACACCACCATCTTGTGTTGTCTGACTAATATTGCTTTGCAAGAATTATATTATTATATATTTTTGCTGGAAAATCTAACAATGTTTTAATTTGTGCTTAATTCAACAGCCAGTTGCTTTTCATGCCACACGTTTGCCAAATTGTAGATAAAATTAATAAATATATTTTGAGCTTCAGTGTGTTATAATGCATAATGCACTCTTCTGTAGAGAACACTCATAAAAAAAGAAAAAATGCGAACAAGATGTCTCACCTGCAAATTTAAATAATTAAATGTGGCATTTAAAATTAAGATTAATCTTGTGCTCACATGGTGATCAAATGTGATATATTCAAGGATGTTAAATGTTTAATAATTGTTAAATCATTTCATATATTTTTTTCTGCCCGTAAGGCTCAAACATTATTGCAGATTCTAGAAAAGCTATACATAATATGTCCCAGTTTTTCACCTCAAACCCTGTTACTTTGTGTGAAATGTGTGTGCAGTTGTGTCTTCTACGTATCTCCAGTTAGTTTGCTTAGCAAATAAGTAATTTTTGTGTTTTGTTTAGTCTAGTATACATTTTGTCTCCTCTTTACATCAATTTGTTGTCTCAAAATTGTGACCCTGTTACCTAACTCAGATTCAACTCAATAATGTTGATGAAATCATTTGATCTGGAACATTATCTAAGGTTAAATGTATGACTTTTTGTGGACAGAAGTCATGAAATTCTAAAAAAGTCATGGCTTTGAATCTTTCTATGTTGCCATAGGTGAATTTATTAACTGACCCCTTTTATTGCTGCTAAATTATTTCCAAATGTAGTGGTACTTAATTATAAAGTGAAGAGGGATAAGCACAAGTAATTCAAATCCTGGTCTACCACGCCTAGATATGCCTCCATGTATTTGGGGAAGGGTGGCTGTGTCCACCTCCCTGAGCAAAACTTTATCTTCAAGGAATCTAATCAAGTCAAAATTCAAGAACAGAGAATATACAGACTCACAGATTGTACCAACCACCAACCTCTTCAGAGTTTCAGAAGTAGAAATGAGATCATCAGGGCTCTTAGAGAATTTTACATGCATTGAAGTGACTGACTAAAGGGTATCCATGCTAACTATAGATTTAATTGAAACGTGTTAACAAGGAACTATTTTCCAAAGTATTACCAGTTCCAACTGTTTTTGAGGCTAAAATGTGCAACTTAAATTCAGGTCCTTCAGAGATTTGCCATGGAATTAAAGTCTGATGCTGGCAGTGTTACTCCATACACTTCTTCATGATTCATGCTTCTGTTACCATGGTTATATACTTTCATGCTGGAAGAGCCAAAGCTACATGCAATGCCTAATGGTTCAGTTGAGTTTTGCCTGCTTGCTATTCCATTAGATCTGGTGTTGCTCTATAGGAGTATGTTAAATGACTAACATCACAGATCCTGAACATGTATTGTACGACTGTATTTTATTTTTGATGCTTGGCCTGTGTTTTTTTTTTATTTTATTTTTTTTACTTTTAATTGTTTTTATTTAATGAGAAATTGTTGGTAGTTAAAAAAAACTTTGTTGCAGAAGACTTGTCGATTTTATGCAGAAAAGAGCAGAAGTGTGGGACACCCTTTTTGGAGTATTACGTGTTCCAATGTGTCTAGGATTTCTGTGCACCTGGAAAAGCTTTTTTGGTACCTGATCAAATTAGCTTCAGAAATCACCAATTCTCATATTTCAAAATTCTAAAATCTCAATGTATGTTGACAATACAAACGAGGCACGTAATGTAAGGAAAAGTGCATTTTGTTTATTAAGTATCAGAGCCAGGCGACATACTTGTTTTAGTGTATACCCTGAGTGTATACCCTAGCATGCTAAATGGCAATTTTAATGTGGTGTCAAGGACAATTTATATTTGAAATCTATAAAATGTAGATTTAATTGTATTCTGAAAAGTGATATAGAGGGTAACAATATTCCGATGACCCATAAAGAAAGTTAGATATAACTGCAATTTGAATTGCCCCAATAAGAAAGTGAATTACAGATATCTCTATATATGTTTTAGTTTTCTACTGAAAGAGTAATAAATGGCTTGCAAAGCTGCCAGGAATATGAAGACACAGACACAGACCAAGCACACGCAGCAACAAAAAGTGTAAAAGTTCACAAATCTGTGTAATAAAAGCATATATTTTTTAGTAAGATCTCCAATTTTCAACAAAAGTATTTTAGCAATACCTACATTGGATTGATGTTCATGCAAAAAGAAGTCACAAAAGGTCACAAAATTAAAGCCATCTGATCTCAGTTGCTCATACACAGGTAGACAATACATTTTTTTTGAGTTGGGAAATACCTTCTGAAATCAATCAGCTGTTCTTTTAGGGAGATTACTTCTACCTGTGTGTAAACCACAGAAAACGTTTATGTTTAATGGCAAACAAAACTGGTAGGGAGGGGGTCATTATGCATGCAAGTACTTTATGTTTTATCAAGTACTTGGAACATCGTCAGACTGTTGCACATTCACTCCTCAGGGCCATTCAGAGACTTCATTCACCCGAAGCTAGTTTTTAGATAGCGGAAGAATAAAACTTCTAAGCTTAGGGAGAACAAGCATACATAACATAAGGCCAGAGCCATCTTCAAACCAGTGATTTATTTGAAAGACATCAGCACTACACAGCCAAATGACAGTTTAACATGTTACCGAATGTCAGATAAGGAAAGTATTTGATAGACAAAATGGGATCAAAGTAATCAAAGTAAAAGGAATCAGTTTTGTAAGAAATCGGTGGTTTATGATTAGATTTACTTCAAATAGGTTTTATTCACCTGAATTAATGTGTTACAGTAGGACTAAGTGCTGATAAATCATTTATCACACTAAGTAACTGTTACTATATCACAAAAAAAAAGATGTATGAATGTGATTTCAAATAGTTTAATAATTTAATAATCATTTATCAACATGTTCTAAATGTTCTCATGAATCTCTTACAACTAATAACTAACGGTTTTTTTTAAATAGTGGAATGCTATAATCATTTATAAATGATTAACTGATCCTCAATAAAGAATGCAAATAATGTTTCAGGCATACTATATAGATGCTGATAAACCAAGAATAAAGCCTTCAATATTAGATGTATAAACTTACAAATGTATATTAACATAGAAACATTAACTTTTTTGGACTAATTTAGTATTTAGCCTCTTACTACAAATGGAGTCATTTGGTTGTATTTTGTTTTTGCAATGAATCTGTGTCAGTTACAGGCCTCCAGGATTATTTCCTGTACAGCAAGAACACACTCGTTGCTCCAGGAAGCCAGTGACTGCCCCATTGACACACCAACTTCAAGCCTTATAATGATCTAAAACATAATACAATTACACCATTTGCCATTGGGAGTTAAATACAAATTGAATGCTGCTCAATAAACTTTCTGATCACAAAATCTTAAATCTATATTATCTTCTCATTGTTGTTTAAATGCTGAGAATGTTCATGCTCAAAGCAGAGCACTGGTTAATCCTCTAGTTTATAAAGCAGGTGTGCCGAGGGCATCAACAAATATTAATAATAATCCTGAACACAATTAGTGTACTAATTAATAATTCGTGTACTAATTAATTAGTGGATTGTGTTTTTAAAAGTCTCACTTTGTTAACCTTTTGAACATGACAGAGTAGATAACAGAATTTTCCTGATGAACTGGCTATTGTCTGACTGAGAGAAGAAGTGTGTTTCAAATGACAGTACACCAATTAATTTGTGTTAATTTACCAAAAAAAAAAACCAAAGTGTTCTCTTGTTGACTGACAAGGCGTTTGACAAACAGACAGTCCTTATTGTCAGAGTAAGAATTCCAAACAAACACTATTATTGATTATGTCTTGCTAATTTGATTTGTTTGTTCATGGTGTGTCTTTTTGTTGTTTTAGATGACGTTGTGACAACCTGTGACATCACTAATGGCCTTCTATTGTAGGGGAACCATCACTATTGGAGGTGAACCATGTTGATGTTGCCACGTTCAGTTAATGTTCATTTATTTGTGTTTCATTGTTCTTGACAGTTATTCTGCACCGTTTAACATCATTATTGTGATTTTATGTATTGATTATTTGATGCCTGTAGCAAGTATGGAGATATATTGCACACTTACTATTACTTACCATGGAACACTTTACTTTTACTGTTACATGAGGGGATTAGGTATTTGGGGAAGGTGGTCCTTAGATTCTGAGTTGTTTTTAAAGTAATTTTTATCTATGTTCTGCAAGCTCAACAATAAAAGATGCTGTTCTAATAGCTTTTGTTTGTGTCTTTCTAAAACATATAACTGTATCAAGCAAGAAAAGAGTTTTTTTGAAGGTTTTTAACAGTTATCGCTTGGAAATAAGAAGTTGTGATCCAACCATGAGATAACTTATAACTGTTCTATTCTATGGAAGCTCACATACACATGCTTAGAATGAGTATTTAGTCAAATTGTCAATATCATAAAATATTTTTTTGTATGTTCGACAACAGTTTAGTTTGGTGTACAAACCACAATAGGAACTATATATTGCTATATTTAAAAGACAATCAATTATGTATTTTTTATTCTTCTGTAAAAGATCACACAAGAACTCACATAAGATGTTTTTAAACTTGCGAAACATTTCCAAGTTAGATGAAACTGCTTAAACTGTTATGTGTTCAGTGAAAATGTAAACCATAAAGTAGAATAATAAAACTGACATGATAGTGAGCAAATCGTGTAATCGTAGATTATTTTAACATAATTTTAAATAAATGTGGTCGAAATAGTGCACCAACTACCTGGCCCTTAATTTTCATAAAATGTAACTCCCAACTTCCTTTACTGCCATCCCACATCGATGACAATTACTTTTTCTGACATTAAGTATTCAGACATAATCTTAGCAAACTTAACATTCCATATAAAAACACTCAAACATAGTTATTGTTTTACTGATTGCTATGATGCTTGTAAAAGAGGATTTTTAGACAATATATTATACAAACGTCACTGTATTTCATTAGGTTACTAATTCTTGTTGGCAATTTAGTTCCTGCAATCCTCAAGTATATTTAATTTTCCTTGTAATCAATACATTTTTGTATGTTTGCTGCTGAGTGACTGATGTGTATGTTGCAGACCCAAGCTATTAGGTCAATATATACTGCTCGGTGATCAGCTGTTCTCTTGTATGATTCACGACTTTTGTCAAGGCTGCGTGCAAAAGTGATCCTCTTTGGTAGAAGGATTTTCATCTGCAGAATGAAATTAATAAAAGCGTAGTTCAGAATACTCAAATGTATAAAGTATGATCCGTACTTTAATAGGCAACTTTTACTTTATGATAAAATCTTTATCAAAATTAATACAGTTTGTCTGTGAAAAGATATTCTGATACAAGTATGCATTCATTTCTATCAGTATTCATTCATCATATTTATCTAGAAGTTTTTTTATATAGTTTCAAAGCAGTAACAGTTGAAATAAGGGTTTTGGGTGAGGATGGTTTATAAACGTTTTTTTTAGGAATAATATATGCATCACTTCATTCCAACCTTTAGATAATATGTGATATAGGAGCCAGAACAGCATCTAAAATTAAACCTTTTGGCAACATGCATGTCTATTGAGTAGATGCTACTTAAGCAAAGAAAATGACAAAAACACTGGCAGTGCCTCTCAATGCATATGCAAAATCAGTTTAGCTGCACAAAGTGTTGAGGCTAATCCTTCCCATGCCCAGAAGAAATGCATAGAGCATAAAGACAAGATTTCCAGTCCCAAGCTAAACCCATGGAAAATGCCTCTCTGATTAGCTGTGTGAATGTGAGAAGAAATTCCAAATTAATTCGATGTGGGTTTTATGTCTTAAGTAGTAAGGGAGGGGTTATAGAGCTTCCTTAATTGTCTCTGTTGTTTCCCCTTGCCTGGGTTCTCACATTGTGCCATATTATGCCTCATATTTCCATTCATAGGCAAAAACAGCTTAGTGGAATTAGTGAATTACTAATGTTGGCACTAAATTTCAAGCATTGAGAAATGGATTGTGTTTGCGTGTGCTTGTGTGTGTGTGGGGAGGGAGGTCAAGAACATGCTGCTTATGGGACACCGAAATTGACTGTGCTTTAAAAGGATATTCAGTATGTTCTAAGATCCTCAGAAGGAATGGGAAAGACAAATGAAAGTCATTTAAGAAAAGGCACCACAAAAGAAGGAAGGGAAAAAAGAAAATGGTAAATAAAAAGACAGAAAGAAACAGTTAATGCACTTTAGGGAGATTATGCTTCATTGCTGTCAGAAATAAGAGATTGTGGGGTTTTATTATGCCAAATTAACTTTGAAAGTTGTTTTAACATAATTCTGTCCATGAAACACATACACACGCACACACACGCACGCACACGCACACGCACACACACACACACGCACACACGCACACACACCCCCACACACACGCACGCACACACATATCTGTGTAGTTAAAAAGAATCCAGTTAAAGCAATCTCCCAAAAGAAGCATCTCTGCTGCTCTATTTTAGGATTTAGTTCCTCTACCTGTGAATCCTTCTTCTACCTGTTAATAAGAATTGAGGAAACAGTGCTTGAGCTCTGTTTTTGACGGCCCCTCAGTGCTGACTTCTTTTTAACTAGTGACTTGTTAGTTAGATTTGCTATAAAAAAAAATTTAAAAACACCATTATTGACAGATGGTGATCTGAATCTGAATTCTGATCTTCAATTTGAAATTTCCATTCACCTCAAGTGATTAGTTTTACTACCAGATAACAAATCTTGTAACACTTACTTTCTGCTGGAGTGAGGCCCTTGGCAGCAGACACCATGGGTAGAGAGGGACTCCTGTGCAGTGAATGGATAAAGTCCATATAGGGATTATTGTAAAGGTGCGATGGGTTAAAGGGTGACTCTCTGCCAAGTGAAGGATTCCGGTGTGGTGAGATCCGGATGAGAGAGATGTCTGGAAATACTGGGCTTGCTGCCAGAGTGGAAGGCCTGTAATCAGAATTGAATGAAGTTTGAGAATCTTAAGAGCCTTTTTGATTCAGGACATTGTTCCTCTCATTCAGCAGTGAGAGAGCGTCTACATGTGTGTTTTTTACCTTTTGTTGAATTAACTGTTTATGTGAATAGCATGAATACAGACCACGCTAAAAACAGACAGTGTGTAATCTATTCATCCTGCAGATCTAGGGCCAAATCATAGAAGAGCAGAAGTGAATAAAAGCCAGGGACACACAGACATTTCTTAAGATCAAAGAACACTTTCAGGATATCACAATCAGATATAAATATATTCAAGAATGGGAGAGTCCTAATTGGTGCACGGTCCAAATTTTAAATTTGCAAAATGAGAATTATTGTGTATCAAACCACAGTATCAATGTCTGAGCACTATATGACATGAACCTTTTTTTCTATTTAGTTTAGGACATGATACATCCCTAAAATAGAGTTTCAAATAGGACAAATTGCAAAAAAATACTGAAACTTTAGTCTTGTTACTGGTATGAACATGCCAATGGTCTAAACTGATTCAATTATCTATCCCCATTGCATAAACCAGTTAATATCTGATCAGACTCTAAAATGTTAAACTAATAATCTTAAGTAGAGTTGAAAAATTAGCCTAGAAGAAGTTAGAAGAATGAAGGTAGTCAGTTTCATCACTTCTGCTCCATTAATTTTTACTACTTCACTATTTTATTTCTTATTTGTATTAACGCAAGTGAACCGGCAAGTAATTGTCTGGGATCCCTAATCACGCACCTGTCGAACGTCCATCTTTCTCTGTTAACATGAGGATAATATGGAAGCATTTTGTTAGTTATTCCCAGCTCATTCATGCCAGGTAGTCTTCTCTTGCAGCTGTAATATCGTTAATGTATTTAAAAACAGATGATTATTGGATCAGCAATAGCATAAATGTTTAAAAAAATGTTTTACTCCAATACAAATAGAATTCAGAGATAACAAACACTATCTATTTAAGTTCTTATGACACTGTCTACTTCTTTGCTAGTTTTAGTTTTCTCTCATTAGCTTTGCTAGTAAATTTCTAGATCAGACATGTATTTCTTTACATAAAAGTTAAAATGTAATAGTTGTTAATGTTATCATTTTCATTTTCATTTGAAAACAAGTATAATATAAACAGTGTGGTTAACATGCATTTATCTGCGAGTGTAAACAAACTGATTCACCTAACCAGAAACTTGTTACTGTTTTTTTTTTTTATCACAGAGAGAACCTCAATCTTTATATGATAAAAATCTGGCCTACTGGGAAAACAAGAAAGTTGACTGTTCTTAAGCAGTGAGACAAAAGAAGAATAATTTCTTGTCTCTTTTAATGGTACTTCACGTTTATATTCCCACTGTTTGAAATCAGTTGCTCTAAGCAAAGGCTTACAAAGTCTAACACTCCTAGCAAGAACTACTGCAATTTCACACCCGCTTCATCCTCTAAACTGACTAGAGCTATTTCAATTAAGCCCAAGGCACATTTAGTCATAAGTTTCCTCATTGTAAACATTATTTTCCACTTTTCTTGATCAAAGTAAAGAAAATAAGAATGTGCAAGGAATAGAGCAAGAGAGAGAGATAAAGAGGGAAAGAGAGAGAGAGGGAGAGAGAGAGAGAGAGAGCGAGAGAGAGAAAATGCTTAAGCAAATTTCTATAAACCAGAACCCTAAAAAATTGATTAGCGCATGACAACTCCAGTATAGAGATAAACAAAGCATCCATGTAGTGAAAAGCCTACAGAATAAAATGCACTGTTAATACAATTGTATTTTTACTTATATTTGTTTAATGAAATAACATTTTTATTAATGTTTCTTTAAATCGACCACTTTAATTTACAGTGCCTCTATTGTGATTTTAGGTTATTTTGTTAGGTTTAGGATGTCTCCAACAACAGGTTGCAAGGTCAAAAAAAGCTTTCATTTCCTTAAATTAATTTTTTTTTTCATTCAATTTTTATTTAAATTTGATTTGGTCGCTATTGCCAAATGAATTGTTTTGTTAGTACTAAACCCCTCATTTTTTGTTATGTAACCAGAGCTGCATATGAAGCTGCTGAATGAGCTCTAACTGACCTGGATTTGTGGTTGTGTGCCAACGCTATCAATTGCCTGTTGCGGAAGGGTCCGCATTTGTCAACAAAGCATTCATAGTTTTGCACTCCATCCTGCAGTGTCTTTGCTTTGAACAATATTGCTGTGATAAAAATGCCAAGACAGGTTTTATTTACCTTTATTATAAATCGTATAAATAGAACATCGTATATATGAAAGATCTCCCACAGTAAAGAACCCCCGCGGTCAAAGGGAGCCTCTCTGACTTGGGCGAGTACTTCCAATATGGTTTTCCAATATGGGGGCGCGACGGACAGTCGCAGCGGCTCACGGCTCTTCCTTTCGGTGCTCTTTTTTTATGTTTTCGTAGGTCTTCGCTGTTTATTTGTGCACTATCTGTTCCGCAAACATACACTACACACGTCAGAACCTGAGAGAAATCGGAGAACAACACCAGACACCGACATCTAGTGAGTCTCAACGCGCATACAACATCCCTGAAGAGATAGCGAGACCAGCGGGTGCTCCGTGGATTGTTATCAGCTCTGGGAGGTGGCGCAGACGGAGGAGGGAGAGAAAGCAAAGGCGAGGCTGCAGGTCTGGCCTCATGCTTAGGCTAAGGAGACAACCACACACGCCACCTCTACCAAGTCTATATCTCGCCAACGCCAGATCACTGGTAAACAAAACGGACCTTTTAGAACTGCAACTCGCTGGGAATCACTAAGTTAGAGACTGCTGCTTACTGTTTATAACCGAAACCTGGCTACACTCGGACATTCCCGACGCTAGTATGCAGCTAGCAGGCCGCACTCTGCTACGCTGGGACAGAACAAAGGACTCTGGCAAGAGCAGAGGAGGGGGGGCTCTGTGTTTATGTACATGATAAATGGTGTAACAACGGGACAATCATCGATAAACACTGCTCCCCGGACCTGGAATACATGTCGGTAAGATGTCGGCCTTTTTTTTTATCGAGAGAGCTAACAGTTGTGATCGTTACTGCAGTGTACATCTCGTCTGACGCGAATATAAACACAGCTCTCTCTCTCCTGCTGAACGCCGTGAACAAACTGTAGCAGGCCCACCCTGACGGCGTTCATATCATAGCAGGAGACTTTAATAAGGCCAATCTGAAAACTGTACTCCCGAAATTCCATCAACATGTAAAGTGTGCGACTAGAGGAGAGAACACATTGGATCATGTTTACACTAACATCAAACATGCGTACAGAGCCATACCCCTCCCCCACCTTGGCCAGTCAGACCATCTTTCTCTTCTGCTCTCCCCAGCCTACACCCCCCTTAGACGCAGCTCCAGGCCCACTACAAAGACTATAACGACCTGGCCTGACAACGCACTCTCCAGTTTGCAGGACTGCTTTGAACAAACAGACTGGGATCTTTGAACACCAGGAGCTGGAAACATTCACAGGAACTGTGCTAGACTATATCAAGTTTTGCATTGGGAATGTGACTGTGGAAAAAAACATCCAGGTTTTTCCAAACCAGAAACCCTGGATGACCAGCCATGCCCGCAAACTCCTCAAAGCCCGTGATGCTGCTTTCAGATCAGGGGATAGAGATCGGTACAGAGCTGCTCGAGCAGACCTGAAAAAAGGAATAAAAACAGCCAAATCGGACCACAAGAGGAGATTGGAGTCCCATCTGTCCAGCAACAACACACGACAGATGTGGCAGGGCATACATGACATCACAAACTAAAGAGAAACTAAAATTGTGACAATGGGAGACCTAAGTGCGTTTCGGGCAGAGAAGCTAAACAGCTTCAACAACTGCAGCACTCATCTGCTCTGGCCCTGCCTTCACTTCAACCCCCACTGCCATTGCTGCACCATGCCACTATACCACCCCAGCTTGCCCTCATCTTCACAAGCATCTTCAACCTCTCCCTGGCCCAGGCAGTCATCCCCTCCTGTCTCAAATCAGCAATAATCATCCCAGTGCCGAAGAAGTCCCCCATCACCAGTCTCAATGATTATCGCCCTGTGGTTCGACTGGTTCTCCGGCACATCAAGGACTATCAAGGACAGACTTCGACCCGCACCAGTTTGCATATCATGAGAACAGATCCACTGAAGATGCCATCGCCTTAGCTTTACATGCTGTGCTGAACCACCTGGAGCAGCAGCAGAACGATGTCCGAATGCTCTTCGTGGACTATAGCTCCGCATTCAACACAATCATCCCAGACACACTCATCAATAAACTGGACACTCTTGGCTTCCCCTCTCTCACATGCGCCTGGATTAAGGATTTCCTGACAAACATGCCCCAGACTGTGAGACTCGGCCCCCACCTCTCGACCACTCGCACACTGAGCACAGGCTCACCACAGGGCTGTGTGCTGAGCCCTCTTCTGTACTGTCTCTACACCCATGATTGCAGACCGCACCACAACAACAACCTCATTGTGAAGTTTGCTGATGACACCACTGTGGTCAGACTCATCTCAAAGGGTGATGAAGCACCCTACAGAGAGGAAATCCTGAAGCTGACCACCTGGTGTTCAGAGAATAATCTAGCTCTGAACACCAAGAAGACCAAGGAGATCATCGTTGACTTCAGGAGGTGCAGCACCGACCTAGCACCACTGTATATCAACGGTGAGTGTGTAGAGAGTGTCCACACTTTCCGTTTTCTCGGCGCCGTCATCTCGGATAACATCTCATGGACGGAGAACATCACAGTGGTCACCAAGAAGGCCCAGCACAGTCAGCTTCCTGAGTCCTCAGGAAGCACAATCTGGACCCCAGCCTGTTGCTGACCTTCTACCGTGCGTCCATCGAGAGCCTGCTGACATACTGCATCACAGTATGGTATGGCAGCTGCACCATGGCAGACAGGAGGAGGCTCCAGAGGGTGGTCAGAGCAGCACAGAAGATCATCAGCTGCCCTCTCCCCTCCCTACTGGATATTTACACCTCCCGTTGCCTCAGCAAAGCCGTGAACAACATCAGGGACAGCTCTCACCCGGCTTCTGGACTGTTTGAACTGTTGCCCTCAGGAAGGCGCTATAGGTGCATCAGAACGAGGACAAACAGGCTCAAGGACAGCTTTTTCCCGGAAGCCATCACTACTCTCAACTCCAACATGCGCACACAGGGACTGGCTTTATCTTACAATGGAAAATAACCTTTTTGTGAAAAAACTATAATTGCTGTGCAATTGTAATTTTAACATATACATTGTCTAGCTCTTAAACAGAACTGTCACCTCATCTACCCCCCCCCTCTTTTTTTGCACTATTTTTTGCACTATTATAAGAGAGACACTTTAAAGTATTTTCTCTACTAAATGTTGCACTGATTAGCGAGATGCTCTTAATCTCATTGTACATGCGTATAATGCAAATTGTATATGTGTATAGTGACAATAAAGGCATTCTATTCTATTCTATTCTATTCTATTCTACTAATCACCTCCCCAACATAAAGACTATTAGACTATTAAACTCAACTTTTCAGACATCATTACATGTTTTACTATAGTTCCATTATCATTTTAATGTTTAGTATTGTTCCCTTATTAAAAACATTCATCAAGTCATATTCAAACGCTTTCATGTTTGTGTAATGCTGTTTTCTTTTTCTGGGAGGTCAAATTGGCTCGATGGCCTTATGCCATGCCAGTTGGCCATAGCACCGCCCACTAACCAATCAGATGAAGCGCTAATGCAGCTCATCTCAATGCAGAACGTGTGCAGTGATAGTCTAGAGGGGACAAATACTTATTGTAAATTATTTAAATATTATGAATTTATTCTTCTTTAATTGTTTTAACTCCTTTTATTCTAGTGTGAGATTTGAATGTACAAATTTCAAATACACAGTGTTTTCAAATTGAATTTGCCGTTAAAGATGCATAAATACTCAAACATGTTATCAAAGCCCATTCTCATTTTGCCAAAGGAATTTATCTTATACCTCTCTAAATCCAAAAACTGATAGGGAGGGGGAAGAGAGGGTAGTTCTATTACCTATTCTTTAGCATCTACACCAAGTAACATGCAAAATTGTTTCTATTTTTATGCCATTTATACTCCTTAAAAAAAGCTAAATCAGACCTTTTAATGCAGTCTGAAAATGAACAGGATGGTGATAAGATGACGGTAAAAGATTATTGAATAAAGTGACTCCAATCAATTATACTGAAAAATTGTATGAGTGAATATTTTTCATTCAGCTGAGTGATGATATCTGCTATGCAGGACTGCAGATAAAAAGGAGCTTTCTGTCAAGTATAAACATCATTAATCATGAGGGCAGCCCCAGCCCGGCTGCCTGTCTTCACACTAATTCACAGCAGCAACAAATGAAATAGAAAGTGAGAGCAAAATATATAAAAAGGATAAAGCTAAGCATTTAAAATTGCAATGCATGAAGAATAAATTGAGTGACTGTTCAGGTTAACAAAACTGAATGAATATGTATGTGCATGTGTGTAATACAATAAAATAATAGTATGTGAATATATAAACGTGTGCTGAAGGAAAATCTACAAATTGCAATGTTTAGATGATTTTAAGAAGAATTATGGCTATTTTGGGGATTTCTTTTATAAACAAACAATACATTTTTCAGGTTATTGGGTCCATCCACGTGTCTGCAAGAGAGGATGACCAGCTGACCTTTGACCATTCCACTGGTTCCATCCAGTTCCCCAGGGCTCTCTTATGTAGTTCAGTTCAGCCCCTTTGTTTCTTCTTCCAAATATTACGCGCTAATCCTGTTTTCCCTCCCTCTCATCCTATTTCCTTTTCCGACTGTAGCTTCTCCTCAGTCAACAGTGTTACAGTGCTTTGACTTTCCTGGGGACTTTTGAAGGAGTGTTGAGAAAGATAAAACAACAGGTGTTTGCAAAATACTGTGTTGTGCAAAAGTAATTGTTTGTATATTAAAAGCTCCGACATAAAAGTGATTGATTGTTAAAATTATGTTATTTAGTTAATTAAGAAAAAGCAAAGACATTGCAAGTTATGTTATGTTTGTTTGTATTATTTCATTTAAATAAATCTAGTGTTACACTTTGGTTCTCTTTAAATAAAAACAATAACAATGTAGTTAATGATCCTATCCAATTGTTACAACATTAGTTGAGATGGACCCTTCATAAAATATTTAATGCTACAGGGATGCTGAATTCATAACCTGCCTGATTATCCTTCGAGGTAATTGCACATATGACGAGACCCCCCCCCCCACACACACACAGAAGACCGTCAATCTATTATTACCTCTGAATATTCACAGGCAAATTAAGTGTCAAGCTGCTAATATAAGGCATATTTCATATTATGAACTTTTAATTTAATCCCGTTCCCTCGCATCACAACCACTGGTATAATTTATAGTACTAGAAGCTTTCTTATTGGACATTACATAAACATTATCCATGGCTGCTTTTGTTTAACTGATCATCAAATCAACACACATTAGAGTCATCTAGATGACCGTTAACAAATATCCTCTCTTGCATTTAGTTTTTTTCTGTCTTTCTTTTTGTCATCAATGGCCACTTACATTCTAAGTAAGGGTGTAGATTGATGACATTGCCTTGAGGTGAAAGCTACTGTAATTACGAAATGTAATGAGGAGATGCATGAGAAAAAAAACTCCCATAATATCCGGCCAGTTCTCAGGCATGTATTTAGGAGAGCTAATAACAATTAATTATGTTCCATTGGGAATACTTGACTCAAACAATGTGTTATTTTTCTTCCACAGTTGTCCAGGGTGTAACATTGACATACACAATGGAAAGTTAGTTCTGGTCTGTGCTTAATGTGCAAGGGCTTTCATTAAGAACATATCTGAATCCAAATTTCAATCCAACCACTATTACAAGTTTTATAGAGAGCATCAACACTACACTCTGCACACAAAATGCAATATGATTCATAATTCAAACTTTGGGATAAATTCCAAACACGGTAGAGCCACTTTTAATATTTTTTTGAAAATTGAAAGCTTTCATGTGGTCTGTAACATAGCTTTATGTTTGAGGAACACACAGTTAGCGTTTTAAATGTGAAAGAGCTATGTGTACCAAGTAAATGTTCTTTAAAAGAAAGAGTTAGCTCAGAGATGCTGAAATAAGCCCTTGTGAAACCAAATGTTTTTTTAGACATTCTGGCGTCAGTCTATACTACACCCCTCCTACCACCGGCATCATTTAATCTAGGAAACCTAACTCCTCCCTCACATGCTAAAGTAACTGCTCTGTATTGTGTATTATGATTGCAGAGAAAATAAAGCTGCTATTATTGCAGTAGTTGGCAGTTCTTCTGCATAATGCAAAGGGAGGAAGCTGTGAGGATGTTTGAGCTTCTATTTTTACTACATAACTCAATTTATTATACTTTTGTAGAATTTCTGGAATTGTTCTGATGATAAATTATGCAAATCTGCATGCATGCAATTCTGTTTTTGAGAAAACTGCTTTTATATAAAAATAGATTAGTTCCCAGTTTATTTGCACCAACTTCATGTTTGTATTTGGCTGTTTACTAGTTGAATGCTAGTTTGGCTAACAAATGCAAAAACCACTATTAGTAAGTTATAATAAATTGTAATGCTCTTGGAAGATGTGTATGTCTTTACAAAAATGCTGACAATTAAATCACCTTTTAGAGCCTTTGATGTGGATCTCCGCAACAACAGTATGTAATCACCTACACGGTAGGCATATCAAACATTGAGACTTGTAAGAACCCCACTTATTGCAACTGCAATCTTGTCGACGGTTAGTTCAGGAAACCCTCATAATGAGATGCGTGCACCGCCCTCGTGACGTCACTCCACCAATCCCGAGAACGGAGGTTCAACCAGCCGCTACAATATATTACCATAAATGATTAATTTATTTACTTTGTTTGTTTTCAACTTATCCTTCATGTGATGCAAATCATTGATCTGCTGTTAAAAGTAAAAATGTGATAACAAGAACATTCCCTTGGTCATGTTAATATAAGAAAAATAGCAACCAAGAAAGCAAATTATTCAACAAAATGGAGTAAAATCAACACAACATAAATTGTTCAATTAAAGGTCAAATCAAATAGCGTGTGATAGCATTAAACAGTTTGGGTCAAGCTTTTGAAGAAGCTTGAGGCTTTTTTTGAGCAAACAATTTTTCTGGTTGAAAATACTATCCCAGCTCTCATATAACATTAGTCCACAGCAATCAGAAGCAGATAAGTGATCCACTTATTTAGAGCACAGAGAGAGTTTGATAGTGTTAGTCCAGTAGTAATTTGGGGGTTTATTTTTTTATAAATTAACAAATTTACAAATTTGGGGTAATTTGTTTTTTTATAGATGTATTTATTGCACATTGTATGTGTGTACAATTTCCTAAATTATAATATGAATAAACATTACATTACATGACTGAAACAATAGCATTCCAGCCTTGAAGATATGTCATGCTTACGAATTAATTTTTTTTTTTTATTCTTCCTTTTTGCAATAAAATGTTTGTTAAGTTCAGTTTGACAAAATAAAAATACATGATAATCCTTAAAACAAATCTTATCTAAAGTTTCACTGTTGCATGCCTGAACTAAGTTATGAACTGTTAGTCACCTTTTAAATTACAAATAATAAATGCAGTGCTAGCAAGGTAATTGATTAAGAATCGGCCTGTTGATAGGTGAGTTTATTTCTCAATTTGTATTGTGTGTTTAATTTTACTTGTACTGCTTGTTGTGTGAAAATATTAAACATGTAAAATGTTAAATATTTATTTCAATTTGCACAGAAAGGAACACACTCCCAAGCTTTTCAATCACCATAGCAATCATAGCAGTAGTGATGTGACAGCAAAAATTGACTTTCTTTCAAACATTCATAACAGGTTGCTGCTTGGTTATACAAAATATAGGAGAGTCTGTTGTCAAGAAAGATATTGAATATCACCCAATCCATGTTCCTTGCAAAATGTGAGCAATTTATCTACTTTGTTTATTTGAGATGTTTGCATATTGTTGGTTGGATCTAGTGTTGTCTCATTAAATGTGCGTAAAACAAATAAAACATTACTACAAACAAACAAAATATTACAACTTATTTTTTGTTGCTTCTCATAGCAACCATGCCCCGGTCATGTCCATCACCCCCACACATCTTTAGTGAACGTGGGGAGAGCATATAATGAAGAAGAATAGGAAACAAAATATATTTTTTTTTTGTGTGTAATACGTGTAAAGGATGTGACAACAGGGCAGTTGTCTTAAACACACTAAAGGCATAATAAAAAATGAAGCATGGTGCATGTCACAGATTCAATAAGAGGAGGAAGGACAAGATTGTACGCCCAAACACTGGGAACACAAGACACAAGACAATGACTGCAAGTACAAACATACATTAACTCGAGTTCCAGACCTGTGCAGGTAAATATGCATACCTGACTCTTCGGGCCAAAATATTTACCTCTAAATATACTGTACACTGTGAGAAAAAGTATGGATACAAACCAATAAGTTTTATCATCTATATCTAATGATTTTTCAACCGTTTGCTTTATTGAATTTAAGAACATCCACATCTAATCAAAGCTTGAGGATCTAGATTAAACTAATGAATGGGTTAGAAGCTTCGCAACTCACACATATTTGAATGTTTTTCGAAGTGCAGGAAATCTCTTGATACTTTACTTCAACCTCTAATAACTGTTTCCATAAGTGAGCTCTAAGGAAATCTGCAGCTGCAGCAGAGAAGATGCATCACCCATACAGAGAGTGACGTACAACTAACCAAAAGTCTCTCAAAAACTGAAAGGAACCCAAGCATGTGCTCAAATGGGTTCACCATGTTATAAATCATTAGCTTTTGCTCAACAGAGCATCGCGTTGTGTATGTTAAAATAACATTTAATACATTTGGAAGTGACTTTAGTCGCATTTGATTCTGAAATAAGCCTAAGAAAAAGCCAGAATCTGACAGGAAAGTATGGGAGCAATCCATCCCTGTCAGGGCTCCAAGTGCTCCATTTAGAAAGGCGTTCATGTCACATTATCCAAGAGGATGCTGCACACCTGTGGTGGATTATGACACATCATATAAAGCACTCTGAGTGTCCAGAAAAATGCTATATATACATGCCATGAATTACTATTATTATTATTATAACCATAATTATTAATATCTAATTTCCAGAGTTTTTATATATTTTTATTTTATATATCTGTACATTGAGAGATTAACACCTGTTATCCTTGTTAAAAAAAGATCCAATTACTAACTTTGAAGAGTGTCTAACCTCCTTAATAAAAGTCTTCCAAGACAGCTGCTTTTATATTCCTATGTGGTACAGCTCCTGGTGTCCACCCTTCGAGGTTATTTGTCTCATGCTGCACTATTATTGGCCTTTTTAAATAGCCACAAAATGGATGTGGAAATTACAAAAAATATTTATCCACTATATTCCTGACTTTATGTTTGAAAATAAATTTATCCAGATATGACATGCATTTGTACTATGCCATTTCTATGATGTGTCTGTCTCTCATTAATAATGAATTTGATCTGGCTTATCCTTGTTGTCAAGACTCGGCACATTAATTATTAATGACTCTTGGGGCACAGAAGAACAAACATTTTTTAACTGACTAATCGTGTTTTATAATCATTTTAAAACTGTTATTTTCAATTTCACGTGATCAAAAAATCTTAAGTAAACTGTCTGTAAATAATTATTTTATGATTTAGATTGAATAATCAACAGACCAACCCGTCACATTTTAATTAGTCCATCAGAATCATTGTAGACTATCTACTGGAACAGTGTTGCCAAGTTAGCGTCTTTAATGCTAGATTTAATGACTTTTCAGATCCCTTAGCCACTTTTTTTTACCATAGTGACTAGCTAGGTTATCTGTTAAGCTTCAAATGGTTTGCACATTTTCAAACTAAGCCAATACCCACAGAAACATACATTCTGCAGTTTATCGTAGTGTAAAACAGAAGCTTAGAATGGCAGTATTTTTTAGGCCACTCAGGCAGTCTTTCCTCTTCTTTTTGTTAGCAAGCCTTAAACATGTGTCTGATTAATATTTACTTTTACATTTATCAACCCAAGAAAGAATGTGAAGAGAAGACAAACTACACTTTTCCTGTATTTTTTTCCACCTTGTCAGAAGAATTTAAACTAGCATGACACTAAGCATGTAAGATACTAGCATGAAATTAATTTGATTGGAATGGTTTCCCAGTGTATTTAAAACTCTGTGTTGGTTAAAGTGAGCAGAGCCCAGGGGAGAAAAGAACTCTGCCCCCAACATGGACACAGACAGAGCTGAGATGGTTGCTCTGGCTAATAATGGCTTTTAAATAAAACCTGATTTCATTTAACTTTTAAAAGCTTTTTAAAAGCTGATTTTTTACTATCATAATATCTGCAATTCTACAAAATAATGGCATCACGAACAGGATGTATTGCGATCATTTTTTTATTTTGGACTGACAGATCTGCTTAATTGACTTCAAAGCAAATCTTCGGAAAAAAAAATAGACCAGAGACTTAGTGGGCGAGACTAAAGGTTTTACTTTGTAG
Organism: Danionella dracula; assembly: GCA_900490495.1. Classification (NCBI taxonomy): domain Eukaryota; kingdom Metazoa; phylum Chordata; class Actinopteri; order Cypriniformes; family Danionidae; genus Danionella; species Danionella dracula. Next base: position 507,302 of record UELW01000888.1, read on the forward strand.
CAACATGAATTGTATTTAAAGTTAAGTCGTTTTTAGATCCTATGTGTTTTTAATTCATTCATGTATTTTTACATCAGAATAATTGTCTCAGATGTCAAAAGAACTTTAAGTACTGTAATTAGGTTTTCAAAAGGTCAGCATTGCTTTTGAATTAAGCTGCATTGAAAGAAAGACAATTTTGCAATAAATTAGAGGATCTAAAATAATCATAAACATTTAAGATGTTAAAAATAAATAATTAAGTGGAAGTAGTTCTGAAAAGCTGAACTTTTGAATATATTTAGTTAAAATTTAAAAGAAAAAGAAAGAGCACCATTCCATTAAGACAAAATAATTACTTTCTTCATTTTTGGACTGAAGACAATCATTTGGCAGATGAAACAAATGTTTTTTTTCATTTACTTAATCATATTGAACAAATTTGTGTTTGAGGTGTAGAGATTTGAATTTCCACAGCTATCCAAATTTGTGCTGAAAATAAGCTGCTTTTTATTATTTGTGTATCATTGTGTTTGGAGACTTCAATATACATCTTCATAAACCATATGCTACTGACTTCCACTCACTCATGTCCTCCTTTGACATGACTCTAGTCCCTACCACAGTCACACACAAATCAGGAAATCAGCTAGATCTCATTTACACATGCAGCTGCTCTCCTCATCATCTCAGTTAATCCTCTGCACACATCTGATCACTTCTTCATCACATTCAAACTCACACTGCCTTCCTGCTCACACTCCACGCCACCTACTGTCACCTTCCGATGTAACCTTAAATCACTTGTTCCCTCTCTCTTTTCTTCAGCTGTGTCCTCTTCTCTCTCATCACCTGGAAACTTTTCCTCTTTAAACATTCACGATGCAACTAATCGTTTCTGCACCACACTCGCTTCATGCCTCGATCAACTATGCCCTCTCTCTTCCAGACCAGTCAGAATAACACCATCAAACCCTTGGCTATCGCACACCCTCCGGGAACAGAGGTTCACCCTCAGATCAGCAGAGCATGGCAGACCTCGAAGCGTACCAAACTGCACTCTCAGCTTTCTCAAGCAAGATACAAAATGCTAAGACAACATACTACCACGACAAGATTGAACAAGCCAAGAACAGCCGAAAGCTCTTCAGGAATTTCAACCACTCCTCTGTCCACCCCAACCTCCCCCAGTGACCTCTTTCACTGGAGATGACTTCGCTGATCACTTCACAGGCAAACCCTCACCATCAGCTGACAGTTTGCACCACCTTGCACCCAAATTCATCCACAATCCTCATTCACTCCACTTACAGAAGATCAGGTGTCCAAACTCCTTCACTCAGCACATCCAACAACCTGCCCCCTCGATCCCATCCCCTCTCACCTTCTACAAACCATCTCACCTACCATCACACCTGCTCTCGCTCACATCATCAACTCCTCAATCACTACCGGCATTTTCCCCAACACCTTCAAGGTGGCCAGAGTCACCCCGCTTCTCAAGAAACCTACACTCATCACATCTCTGGTGGAAAATTACAGACATGTCTCTTTGCTGCCCTACACTGCAAAACTCATTGAGCGGGTCATCTTCAATCAACTCTCTACTTTCCTAACTCAGAACAACAAGCTTAATGACAACCAATCAAGCTTCAAGAATGGACACTCAACTGAGACGGCTTTGTTGTCTGTCACGGAAGCGTTACGAGGTGCCAGGGCAAACTACAGATCATCTGTCCTCATCCTACTAGACCTCTCTGCTGTGTTTCACACAGTCAACCATCAGATCCTTCTCTCCACTCTCTCTGCAATGGGCATCACTGGAACTGTACTCGATTGGCTTGAGTCCTATTTCACTGGTAGATCTTTCAGTGTTGGATAGTCTTCAACACTCTTCGATGTCTTCAACACTCATAGACTACTCACCGGGGTTCCCCAGGGTTCAGTCCTTGGGCCCCTTCTCTTCTCCATCTACACCACCTGGGCTCTATCATCCTCAGACACGGATTCTCCTACCACTGCTACACTGATGACACTCAACTCTACCAGTCGTTCCCCCCTGATGGCCTATCAGTAACTACCCGCATAACTGACTTGGAATAACTGACATCCCTACTTGGATGAAGAACCATCACCTACAGCTCAACATGGCCAAGACAGAAATTCTGGTAATCCTGGCCAATTTCTCTGGAATCCTCTGCAATCACCTCTTTGCCTTCAGTCAGGAATCTTGGAGTGATATTGAATTAACAGCTGTCCTTCAAAGACCAAATCACAAAGACAACGAAATTTGCACCGCGCAACATTCAAAATATCAGGCCCTTCTTAACTGAGCATGCAACTCATCTCCTGGTTCAGGCTCTGGTTCTCTTACGTCTGGACTACTGCAACGCTCTCCTAGCAGGACTTCCAGCAAACGTGCTCAAACCTCTGCATATGATCCAGAACTCTGCAGCTCGCTTTATCTTCAAGGAACCGAAGTGAGCTCATGTTACTCCCCTCTTCATCACTCTTCACTGGCTCTGCGTTGCAGCTTGTAAAACTATCTCCAAATCCGCCCCTGTTTACCTCCACCAGCTCAAACACTCCTACATGCACTCCAGAAGCCTGTGCTCAGAGAATGAACAGCGACTCTTGGTTCCGTCCCACAAAGGCAGAAAATCTCTTAGCAGAACCTTCTCTTTCACTGTCCCTGGCTGGTGGAACAAACTCCCTGATCCCATCGGGAAAGCAGCAACACTAACAGCTTTCAAAAAGCAACTAAAAACTCTTCTCTTCAGGGAACACCTACTATAATTTTTTTTTAATAAAAATAAAAAAGCTTTCTTTTTTTCCTGCTCTGTCTTTATCTTCTTCCCTTATTTTCTTCCTGCTATTGTTTATTGATCAGTTGATACAATTTCTATTATGAGCAAGCTGAGATAGTCTTTGACGGTGTAACAAATTGCATATTGTCTCTCTCCTAATGTAAGTCTGCCAAATGCATAAATCTAAATGTATTGCATTCATGTAAATTATTGCTTTTACAGCTGGGTCTAACTAACAGACAAGGGTTTTACTGATGATTGCAAGAGGTATTCAGAAAGACAGAGAACGATTTTTTAATTAAAGGGTTATTCTCTGCATCACAGGAGTTGAAAATAAACTTAATTCTTCATTTTGTATGGTTTGCAAAGTGGTTTAAATGTAATTTGTTATGTTCTTTTTTACTAAGGATTTAAATAACAAAGGTTATAGTCTCAAGTACAACTGAGCATAACATGTTTTACATGCAGGTTCAACACCCTTTTGAATGTGACCAGGAGCCCTGTCTTAAGTGACAGTTATTTCAGCTCAACTGAGTCTATGCTAGAAAGTGGGACCCTGGAGTCCCCTAAGGACAACCGAGAGGTCCAAAGAGTGAGCTAAGGAGGGCCAAAAAGGTTGAATTCCTCTGACTCATCAGAAGAACCTTAATCCTCCGCCCAGTGTGTTACCATCAACTGGAGGGTGATAGACAGAAATCACAGCCAGATAAACATTTATTAATTCTGCCATAATAGGCCTACCTCGCACTCGTAAATGCAAAGCTTGAAGATGAACCTACGAGCATATTAAGACTCAGAATCCTCTTCTCATCAAAGACTATCTGAGCACAAATGCCCACTCTGAAGCAAACAAGGCTGGACGCAGGTGGGGGGAGGGGGGGATTATTTACCCACCAAGACCAGCACCCACTTCCTGACATAAAGACCTGTGACAAAAGCCCACCCAGGAACCTGACCCAAACAGACCCATGCCATCAGGCCCAGCTTGAGCTCAGCTGCTGTTCCGGCTATAATGGAGAGCTCATTGTATTCGAATCAGAGATGAACTGACTCTCTCCGATGCAGCAAGGGAGATCGCATCATCAGGCTCACAAAAGATCCCAACTATAGTAGAAGTGCATCATCAGAATGCTCACTTTCTGCTTGCAGCCACTTCCTTTTAGGCGGGAACTGAAGGGGGAACTGAAGTTCCTGGTTATATCCCCTTCAGTAAGGCATTTTATCCAACAATTCCCATCGCACTATCAAAGCATTTATTGGTCTTTTTTTTAACCTTAGATGACTGTTACTGCAGCTCCAAGCATTTTCAGATTCAATACTTGACAGTAAGTCTCTGATATTTCAGAGGTGATGTTAAGCTTTTTTTCTGTCAGATCTGACAGCCTGCAGACCAACTTCGAGAGAGAAATTTGATATCATTCTCTTACAGGGGCTGATGAGCAGTTTTCATGTACTGTCTTTGCATCTGACACACTCATTAGCACATACAGAGCGCACGTTAACCCAGTGTTTGATCTCTGACACAACTTCAGATCGTTGGTGCAGATAGTGTACAGATCTTACCTTATGGTAGCAATGTTCTTATGGTAGCATTGTTTTTAAACCGCAGGCACATGCGAATGGGCAATTATTTTTTTAGGAGATTCCAAAGGTGCCCATGTCAGGTAAGAATAATTTGTGAGTAATAATAATTAGAATAAACAAATTCATTATAGTAATATACAATATAAATATGGTAATTTCTCAAAGATCACAAGGGTTCTTTAATCTGATGCATTAAGATCATCTTCATAATTTTCCATGTACACAAATTATAATAATTCCTACCAAATTGTACCGTTTTATTAAGGTTTGCACACACCAATATGCAGAAAAGTGGAAATGGCAGATGTTTTACAAGTGAAGTAAATGATAAGACGTAATCTTGTAAAAGCAGAATAGTGGAGAAGATATTAATTACCTGCAGTAATATCTACAGAAACTATTGGGTAGCACTTTATAATAACTACACACTAGTAATCATTTATTAAGCATTAATAAATAGTTAACAAGTACTTTATAAACCATTGTTTTTATGTTGTTACACAAATAAGGTTATAAATATAACTGTAAAGTCTTTATTAATGGTTTACGAGCATATTTTGCTTAATAACATTAATGGCATGCTGTATTGAGGACAAGTTAATCATTTATAAATTAACTATTAACTAAAAACAGTTATTATTTGTAAGTGATTTGTGAGATCATTTACAACATGCTAATAAATGATTATTAAACTATTTAAAAGCTCATTAATTCATCTTGTTTCATCAGACGTATAGTAACTGTTAATAAGTGTGATAGTAAATGCTTTATTAACACATAATCTTACTGTAACTCATGATTAGTTCAGGTAGTTATAAAGTATTTACTAGCTGCTATTTAACAGTTTGGGCAAGCACATCTAAAGTGAGAACTATTTATGACTTATAAAGCATTAACAAATGAGATTTAAAGGCTCTGTTTAATTCTAAACTGACAAAAAGCGCACAGAACAGAGGGAACCAAACCATTGAAATATTTAGTCTCATTTGTTAATGGTTTGTAAAGCATGAATGGTTTTCCCTCTAGATGAGCTCACACAAACAGAAAACTAATAAATGTTTTATCACTACCTGCATTACAGTAGTATTATATGTTAATAAAGCATTTAATATCACACTTAGTAACTGTTACTATATATCTGACTAGTAAGATGTATGAATGTGTTTTTAAATAGTTTATTAATTATTTATTAGCATGTTCTAAATGATCTCATGAATCACTAACAAATAATTTTGTAAAGTAGTGATAAAAATTATTTATAAATGATTAACTGAACTTCAATAAAGCAAGAATTTATTGTTATTAATTATATTATATAGATATTTTTAAACCAGAAATAAAGCCTTTCATTTTATATTTATAAATGGCTTACACATGATTAATAACATAGAAACAATGCTTTATAAATGACTTCATAACTATTGCTTAATGCTTAATAAATGATGAGCAGTGTGTAGTTATTATAAAGTGTAAAGTCTCCCTTCTGACCTCACCAGTATGTCTGTCAAGTCATGGCCCTGCTATAGGAACTATCGACGCTAGGTGGATATTCAGGAAGTTGGGTGGGAGCTTCATTATGGCTCAAGCAGACTATCAAGCACGGCTACCAACAACAGTTTTCTCTCAGACCACCCAGGATCAATGGGGTAGTAATGACCTCTATCTCTGCTACAGAGACCCCGTTCCTGTGCAAGGAGAAAGTTTCTCTTTTACATAAAGGTGTAATCGAGCCCCCTCCAGCCAACATGAAAAGCGGATTTTATTTAAAGTGAAAGTGACCAGTAAGATATGGAGTTACCATACCCAGAGTTTGTGCATATAACCTATGCCAGTGTACACACAAAGCAGTGAACAAACACCCTGTTAACACATGTCCGTAGCCGTGATTGCGATGCCCTGGAAGCACACGGGAACGGGTGCTTTGCTTAGGGGCACCAAATCTGTGGTTGTTTCATCACTCACACCACTTTCACCTCGGATCTGGGGATCGACCTTCGGATCACAAGTCAATCTCCTTTTTCACCAGACCACAACTGCCCTCTTTGGTCATATCTGTGCCCTGTACCTTTACAAAGATGATAGAGGTGGCTCTAGTACTATGAAGGTGGGAAGGAGTTCACATCCTGACTTACCTAGATGACTGGCTGACAGTCTGCAATGAGACAGGGTTTTATGTCACCCCAATCATTCAGATCAACCTAAAAAAGAGCCATCTAACCCCCACTAGAGCATATCTTTTCAAAGAATGGAGGTGAACTTGTTGAACATTCGAGCACTCATTTCTCTCATGAAACATCCTGAGGTTGCTCAAGGCAGCACGCCTTTTTGGTGTAAACAATATTGGTCCCTCTAAAACACTTTCAGAGGCTCTTGATGCATATGGTCTCTGCAGCGGTGATTATTGTTACTCTGTTTTCTTCATATGAGACTACACCATTAAGGTTCCTCCATGCCGGTGTCCTCCTAGGAGGTCAGACAAAGCATGGAGTAGTGTCTACATATGCATTTAGAACAGGGTGGGGTGCAGTGTGTCAAATTCAAAAAAGTACATCAGATGTTAGTCAGGAAAGACATCATTGTCATATCATTGTTATGTTGTTATACCCCATTTGTCAGCTCTTGCTCGCAGACTCCTTGTTTGGAGTCAGTGATGGTGTCTGTCACTAACTGCTGTCCATATCACTGGCAGGTTGAACTGTACAGCCGGTGGAAAGCTTGGTCAGGAGAGCCAGCTTTTCTACACACGGTCCAAGACTCCTCTCGGGATAGATAAGTTGGTGCACTTCTGGCCCAGAAATATACATCCATATGCATTTGCCAAGTCAGTCTGCTTTCACCCCTCCTGTGCAATATTAGGGAGGGTGAGGCAGATTGAATCTGTCTCTTCAGCTTGGTGGTGGCAACACGAAAAAGTGTCAAGCTTGGTTTGTGCCATTCCGATGGGATACGTTATGCCCATATTGACCCTGCATGGAGACATGAAAGTCAGCATTTTGGCTCTTCTCATCCCAACAGATGTAGTAGATTAAGCAGAGTAATTCTACATACTTCCCACGTGCAAGCCCTCCCTGGGGTTTTCATACCCGAGAGGCTATGACCCCAGACACGGGACGGGCCAAGCATTTTTTATTTATGCCATCTTCTCTATATCAACCTTGTCCTATTTGGCTCAAGGTGTATTTATCTGTCTCTTCATCACTGAAATCATTTGACATATTAAGACTAAATCCAGCCTTTGTGGTGGTGAGTACACCATTAGCACATCTTTTGAAGTAGGGATGAATGCACTTCCTGCTCTGGTATATTTTATAAGAATGGTTGTTTGACTGACTACCCATTAAAAAAGAAGTCATGTGACTTGAAGCCAGGGCAGAGGAGGGCACGCTTGGTGCCTGACTATTGAAAGTCTCTGGTTGCCTAGGCGGTGAGTGTCAGCTCCTAGGGCATTCAGGAAGCTACGGTTGCATCTACTTACATTTTTATAGTGGGTGTATGTAAAATTTATAACCAACAGGCATATACAGTCCTTGGTCTTTTCCAAAGTGGGTGGATTGATTGGTCCATGGCGAGGTGGGGCATCCATGTTGTCACATTGACATTTGTCTCCGTTTTCTATTCGAGGAACGGGAAATACGTAAGTAACCATAAAGTTTTATAAGGCACACCTAAAGTCAATTTTCCAGCCACAACATTGGTGTGCATCCAAGGAGGGCCTGGGTAACTCTGGCAAGGAAAGTTCCCTCCCTGAATTTCTGTCCCAGTAGAGTCCCATCTAGAGTCAGACCTGGCCCTGACCAATTTGCTGCCCTACGCAGAAACATAGAAAATCTCAGATATTCAATTTAAAATTCAAAGACAATTCTAACGTATTTATCCAATTTATTTAACCTTTAAAGACATAACATTTATATTATTCTCAAATTGAGAAAAAGTTTACTTCACAGATGCTAATAGTAAATTATAATTTAGTGTTGTCCACAAAAACATAGTTTTCATATTAAGAAAATTCCCAAGGGGTTTGATTTCTCCAAACACACTACTGTACCTAGCATTCATTCATTCATCTTCATGTCGGCTTTCTTCCCTTTCGGGGTTGCCACAGCGGAATGAACCGCCAACTCTCTGGCATATGTTTTACACAGCGGATGCCCTACCCAGCTGCAACCCATCGCTGGGAGACATTCACACACACTCATTCACACTTTTAACACTGACACTTACTCAATTCACTTATAACGCATGTCTTTGGACTTGTGGGGAAAACGGAGCACCCGGAGAAAACCCACGTGATCACTGGGAGAACATGCAAACTCCACACAGAAATGCCGCCTGCTCCAGCCGAGCAACCTTCTTGCTGTGAGACGACCGTGTTACCCACTGTGCCACCGTGACGCTCTACTACTGTACCTAACAATAATAAGAATAATTTGGACGAAAAATTGGAGAATTTGAAATAAGAAGGATGTTGCAGTCCTCTAGAGCTACTTTAGTCTAATATGAGATTGTTCTTGTAATTGGCTCATTGAAGTTTTACATTTATAATGTTGTATAATATCCACTCTTGCTGCTTCTATCTAGTGGCATAAATAAATTGTTCAACTTCCCAAAGTGATATAAAACATAAATGCATAACGATGTTTTTAAATTTGAGACATGTGAAACATTGATTGAGAAGCTCAGTTCTATACATTTAAGTGCATGAGGGCTGCCAAGACCTTATTGATTTCATGTCAAATGGATCACCGTGTAGACTTCAAACTGTTCAGGGACTCTTTACTCCACAATATCAGAGGCAGAAAAGGTTGTTTTCATCTCATTTTGAATGCAGTGGCCTGTTTGAACCCATTAATATTATGAACAAATATTAGGATTAACTTACAGAATCAATCAATCAATATTTTTAGAGCACCTTTTGCTATTTGCTTCAAAGCAGCTTCACAAAGTCCTAATATGGATTATGTATGGGTAAATAATAATTCCTTGTAGATAATTTTATGGGGTAGAAATAAAAATAGCGTATATTGCTACCTTAGAGATTGCAAAGTAAAGTTTATTAGTATCAGCAAAATGTTTTTTAGGCTCACCTATAATATACAAATTTCTCTTAAAGTCTATTTTAAACAGATTTTTGGGGGAAACAGAGAACCCAGAGTAAAAACACCAACACACATGCAGAGAAAAGATCTCCCCAGTGAGGAACTCTCTGTAAGATCACAGAGAGAAGTTAATGGTCATTTTGTTTTTATGGTGTAGTGTAACTCATTAGCATTAAAAAGGTATCTTGTGTAAATTAAGAGTAGGTGTGTTAAATTTTGTATTATTGCTCTAACAGTAGCCTTTGAGAGCTTTGATCGCCATTACATGACTGAATGGCATCACATCACTGATACAACACAGCATAGCATGCTTGGTTGGCTCAATTAGATTCAATGGACAAGTCACAGATCTTTGTATCCTTCTCCTGAGCTTCCTTTATTTCTGAAATCTCACTTTATCATTTGAAGCTCTGTCTTCCACGTCATCGACCTAGCCTGCTAGTTGCACCTCATACATTTTAATCGTGGACTTTAGACAATTTCCTAGTACTTCTAAGCTTTTGTCTATGTGGCTCCTGATGCTATTTTCTATGTTAAAAGAACTGCTCACAGAGTCTCAAAACCTGCCTTTAAAGAGTTAACTTTGTCAATAAGGGTGGTCCATTCATTGGCGATAGAAGTGTGATCAGAAAGACCCAAATATAAAGTGTCATCTTCATCTAACCCCATTTCATTCTCTTTATATGAAAATGAAATATAGAGTAAACTAGTCAAAGACGTAATTTCTCCAACATGATTTTTCATAGTTACCCATGCATCACCTCTATTCTAAATTGCTTGATCAATTCCAATGTCATTTTGGTCTTGAATTGGTTTGTAAGACAGAAAGACCAAGTTACTTGCAACCACTACAATTGAAGTGACCACAATTGTAGACATTGTGTTGCCCTAAACGGCAGGGTTTATGGCAGCTCTAAGGTCATCCATAAGACCTGGGTCGACAACTCCGCTACCGCATATCTTTCAGGGCCTTGGCTTGGAACACCTGAAAGGCTACCATTGCATATTGCATACCCAAACCAACAAAAGCTTTCGAAGTCAGGATCATCAAAATGCTTAGCTAGTGAGATGGGGACCTCGGCTGTTCACACCAGGTGGCAGGGTTACCTGAGCATAATTGCAACGCCAGAGCCTGCTTTACCTGGGGCATCGCGTCATATCCCTCCGCTACCCCACCGTAAAGGGAAACAAGAGAGGGGAGACCAACGTTGCAGTAAGAGGTGCCTTTCAAGTTTTGGTCAACTCCCAATGCACCTCCGGGAAGAACGGGTTTGGAGCCACTGAGGGGCATCATCCCGGCACCACCCCACAAACCCTGCGTCCAGCCTGAAGATTTTGGTGTAACAGGCAGAACCACCTGTAACCCAAACCCTCCGGCACCCCAAAGTAAGCAACTTGGCCATCTCCTCTGCAGCACAATCTGCCGTCATTCCAGAAGTAGAGAGTGATGTACCGTACTGTGTCCTTCGGAGATGCAGCATCTCACGCGTGTCATCAGGCACACAGGAGTCTTCAGAAGATGTAAGCAGTGCATCATCCGTTTACTCACTGTGACAGATAGCAGACACACCGGGAGAACGGGAAGCACACGTGGCCGAAGCTAGCGCATGCAACCCAGCACGACTCCTATGAATGCCGGAGACACGCACTCACTGCCCCTCTCAAGCGGAAGTCACGACATCTCCAGTGGCAGCCTGAAAGTACACAATCCTCCTCGTTCTAAGAGCGGTTTCAGACAGAAAAGTGTAATCTACATAGTCTGAACCCTTGATAGCTGTCTTGCCATGTCTACGCCCCAAACAACTAAAACCGCTATCATGATATTAGTCAACGCAATCAATCCACCATATCCAAAAGACTTGCACGGACACGACATGTTTGGAAACATGCTACAAACAGGTAACCAAAAAAACAATTGCTCTACTAACAAAAGGAGTCTTGCTTGTTGATGGAAGACAGTGAAAGACGAGAATCTGGGGCTTTATAGTGACTCAGGCACTCTGGTACAGCCGGAGAATCATGCGGGTTGCTGTATTCATCAGATGGCTCCACTGAGAGAAGCTCTCACCACTTCAATGCAGTTGTAGTTGCATCACATGATGCAGTATTGCAAGTCAAAGTTATATTCAGCTCAACTTCCATTGGTGCAAAATCCAAAAATGAAATGCATCGGCATCAACTTCTATTTTCAAAAGGTCTTATCTGATCCCATCCAATAACATGGATTTTTGGTCAACCAAATTTGAGTGCTCAAATGCTATATCCAGACAATGTCTTTGAAAAAGTTCTGATGGATGTAGAGGTTAAAGAGTCTTTTCATTGGTTGGGATGCCACAATACTCTATTTTATTTGGAATCATCCATTGTGATGTCCACATTTTTTTTCTTCTAAATTTTAATAAATGAAACATTTATTTGTTATTTAAATATGCTATATAAACAGTTTCTTTAAAGATTTCCTTAGCTTTAACCAATATACAAAACACTTGATCACACAAATTAAGGCATTCTTTCCTTGTTTGAAGCCAGATTAGTATTCATACAAGGCAGGGTTGTAACAAAAAAGTGAATGACTGTGGCTCTCCAGTACAGACTTTGGACACACCTGGCAAAACTGGTCCACAACGAAAAACTGTGTAAATTGTAAGTGTAATTTCTAAATGTCATCACAAAATGGAGAAAAATTATACTTGTATAAATTATACTGTACTTAAACTTATATGCTTTTATATTTTCACACTTTATTTGTTCACACTTCACACTTTCCTCATGTTATCTTTCTTAGCTGCCAAGAACTAAAATTAAAAATGAAAGGAGGCAGACCATTTGCTGTAACATGTCCTTGTGAGGGATACAAATTACCCTTCAATGTTCTTCTGGCTCCTTTGACTATTCAAGATTGAATATTTTGCTTGAACTACTACTGCCAGTGTATCAGTGACATTGTTCTTCATCTCTTGACATAACATACCTTTTGTATTTTTTAAATAAGTGTTATAGATATCTGTGGTTTATTTAACTGGGGTTGAAAATATAGTCATAAAGTGCTGAATAATGTCATAATTCTAAGGACACATACATTCCCACACAAGTACACATTCACTCACACACACGCACACATACACGCACACATTAAGTTTTTAAAATGTTTATTATCCAGAATTAATTGAAATGTAAAATAAAACGTACTCACATGTGTAATGGTGGTATTATCGAGGGTTCATATATATATCTCCCTTGTCCGTATCTATCACCAATAGGCACTGGATGATGAAATGAAGGAAAGAACTGATGTCCATCTGCAAAAAATAAAATAATTTTAGACAAATGGCAAATAATTTAGTTTTTGGTTACATCATATACACTTTGATTCAGTTATTTTGATAGATGAAATAAAGAACAAATGCAGCCCACAGTACAATGTCTCCAGACCTGTTTTTTTCCAATTATGAACAAGTGTACAACAGAACATAAAAGTAAGAAACCCTCTGTGTTTACCAAGCATTCATGCCAAATTTAGAGATAATGCATTTAGTTTCATTCAAGACAGTTTATACAATAATTAAAAACCTGTCACTGGTGTATGGTTTGAAAAAGTATTTGAATTTACAACTTCATTAAGATAAAAAAAAAGAAAATCTGGGACTGAAAAGTGGTCTTAGCTGCATCACTCATCAAGCCAAGGGCTCCTAAGAGCGAGGAACAGAGCCAAATCAAGCGTGAGTCTCTGAGCACTAAGGAATGGGCCCAATTACCTCCTCTATGGAACTTAAATTATTTGCGATATTACACTAGATTTTACTTAGATCTGTAGTTCTGAATCAGAAATGAGCCGCCTCCCTGCAGAGCAGCATGGGAGACCACATAATTAGCATCACAGGAGCAACATAGACGCATCTTTGTCTGGGAGCTCACTTTACAGCAGATAGTTTTAGATACTGCTAGGCTTAGAAGCATGACGCTCGATTCACAGGTCCACTCTAATGATCCCTGGGCATGCACACTTTCTGACTTGCTGTAGTCACCTCCTAAGGCAGTGATAATTGGGTGGTGGCTAGAGAAAAACCAGCCCAGATATAATGTGTTGCAGAAAAAAGCAAAAGCAATGCATAACAATCTCTGATCCCGGAACTGCCTCTTGTAAACACTCAAGACAGTGGTCTTGATTCCTCACATCCAGAATATCTGTAAAAATGCTTTTTAAATCTTTATTGGAAAGAAAATCTCTTCTTAGTGGAAGCCAGCAAAGACTGAAGAAAGGGGACGTTCAGTGATCCGACACACAGCGGGGTGAATCACATTGGTTGCCATCAATACAAGCTCTTCTACCCTCTTTAGCAGAGCTTTCAATAGCGTCCTTGCACGTCATTCTCATTGGAGTGGAATGTTTTCCAGAAGCTTCCTCTTTAAACGCTCATTGCCTTTTTCCATAGTATGTGGAGTGATTGGCCTGTGCTCTCAATGTTGTCATCAACATATACATCAAGTGACCTACTGAAAAGAAACTTAAACTGAGGAAAAGGGTTCCAAAACAAAGAAAAAACTTGGATGAAGATTGAACCTGGGTGATTTGACTACAAATTAAATTGCTTTGAAATTGTAAAAAAAAAAAAAAAAAAAAAACTAACTCTACAGTATTCAATATTTATCATTACTTCAGTGCAGATTACAAAGTAAAGAGACTTATGCCAATTAATATAAAAAGTCACATTCAAAACTGATTTTTTTAATGGAAAAAAAACAGTTAGCTGGCATCCAGTAAATGCTTTATAACTGGCTGAATTAATTATTTACAGTAGGATTATGTTTTGAAAAAAATAAAACATTATCACACCCGAGTAACTGTTACTATATGTCTGAATAATATGATTTTGCTTTCAACTAGTTTAATAATTCCTTATTAAACTAATGCAGTTATAAATTATCTCACAAATCTATTAAAACTAATAACTAACTGGATTTTTAATAGTGAAAAAAATTATTTATAAATGATTAACTGATCCTCGGTAAAGTATGAAATAAATTTTATGAAGCATTTTAATATAGATGTTTCCAAGAATAGTGTTTAAACTAATAATTATATATAATATAATTATATATAAATGTTTATTAACATAGAAACAATGCTTTATAAAGTATTTATTAACTATTTGCTAATGATTAATGATTGATAATGTGTAGTTTTTATAACGTGCAACTCTTTGTTTAAGCCAGTAAATAGAAGTCCCTGAAAAAAACTCAAAAGTATTGCTTTACTTGTTATGAACTTCTTGTAATAATAATAATAATTATAATAATAATAATAAAAATCAATATTAATAATAATTGTTATAATAATATTAGTGCTATCAAAAAAAAATTAATCACTCATTCATCTTTTTTAATTAATTGCAATTAATCGCAATTACAAGACTGAAACGTTTTTAATTTGTAAATGTAGAATGTAAATAAATAATGTAAACTGAAGACAAAGAAACTATTTAAATTGAAAATGTAATTGTTTTTTTATTAATTTGTAACACAGATTTAGTCGTGTGAACACCATACCTGCAATAAACCATCAATATCCGTCAAATTAACTTTTTGTTTAGTCTTCCTTTACGTTCAGCCAGTTGCTGAGACAGACCAGCCTGTTGACATTATCAAGGGAAATGTGGCCATTTTGAATGATGTGTCCTGAGAGTGAGAACAGCCTCTCACAAGGCAATAGTGAAAACAGACAAGAGACAGCGAAAATAGTATTAACCTACCTGAAAGGTTCTGTCCACATGCAACTTGCTGTTCCGTTAGATTGTGAGCATTGGATGGACTATGGTTTGGATGGACTATGGTTTAGCAAAGACACCTTCAAATTCAGTTCCGTGAATGGAAACCGTGACAGTTTGTTGCAATATGTGGGCTGTGCAGGAAATGTGTTCATTAGGAAGTAACGTTAGTCTTGTGGAAGCAACCATATTATGCGCAACGTAAGTGTGATTAACTGGTCCTCGACTTACCCTTTTCTTACCACATCGAGACAATGATCTGCACATGCCTCTGCGTACTACCGTTCCTCAGTTTTAGACACAGTTAGTGCGGATAAATTCAATTTCCATTCTTTATCAACAAAGTCATCTATGAAGCCTAGTGGTCCTCGTTAGCACTTTGTGTGTCGTGTGCAGTAACTTGTTCATCTTCTGTGCCTTTTCATCATCATATAAAGTGTACGTGAACACACGTTGGCCATAAGAAGAAATAGAAAAAACTGCAACCGTGTTAATTACTTCAAACTTTTCAAATAATTTGACATATGTATTATCATTGTTGTTGGGGTGTCATGGTGGCAGAGTCAGTTGCACAGTTGTCTCACAGCAAGAAGGTCGCTGGTTTGAGTCTCGGCTGGGTCAGGTGGCATTTCTGTGTGAAGTTTGCATGTTCTCCCCATGATTGCGTGGGTGCTCCCGTTTCCACAAAAAAGTCCAGACATGTAGTACAAGTAAATTGGGTAAACACAATTGTACATTCCTGGTGGTGAGTTGAGGGTGGAAGGGCAAGTAAAAAGACAATGCAGACAATGGATGTATCATTGTTATTAAATGCAGTGTCATTGTGGATTTTTTCATGGTATAGTTCCCAACCAAAAAATAACATCAAATTACATGACAGCTCTCAAAAAATTACCAACACTGAAGTGAATAGAATAGAATGCCTTTATTGTCACTATACACATATACAATTTGCATTATAAACATGTACAATGAGATTAAGAGCATCTCCCTAGTCAGTGCAACATTTAGTAAGGAAAAATACTATAAAGTGTCAAGTACAATAGAAATATCTTTAGTAATAGTGCAAAGAAGAGAGGGGGGAGGTAGGTGGGGTGGCAGTTCTGTTTAAGAGCTAGACAATGTATATATAGTGTTAAAATTGCAATTGCACAGCAATCATAGTTTTTTCACCTATAAGGTTATTGTCCATGTAAAGTGAAATAAAGTGAGTATATTGCACATGTTGATGTCACACAGGGTGATGCTTAGGTCCGGTTAAGTGTAGATTAAGCCAGTCCCTGTGTGCGCCTGTTAGAGTTTAGGGTAGTGATGGCTTCTGGGAAAAGCCATCACTACCCTAATTAATCAATTTATGCTCAATTAATCAAATGCTGTGCATTTTTATTTTTCCTTGTGTTCACATCGCTTTGTCTGTGCACGTGTACCTGCAGCCCTCTTAACACCTTCAGAGTTATGCCTCAAAACAAGCAGGACTTGTAATCCGGTTATTCCATCCTGAAAAAGACTCCTGCCTCCAACACGCACTCACACACAAACCGAAATATTCTGAAACAATACAAGTCTTAGGAGAGAAAGAAAACACAGCTCACTCAGGGTAAGCATCATTTCTCATGCTCTCAACTAACCCTCCTTCTGCCTTTTATTCAATCAGGTAAAGCCCAGTGGTGGCTGAACAAGCCTAGCAAAGAAAAGCGCATGAGTGTAAACTTTAAAGCTGATTAACTCACACTCACTAAATGAGAACACTGAGTATAGCAAGTACCTTTGAGACCTGTGTATACTGAACCCATTCTATGCCTAAGAGCCTGGAAAGCCATCAGACTCCACACACATCAAAGAGCTCTCGACACAAAGCACTATGCAGGATAAGAAAGACTGAATGTCTTGTGTTGGGGGAGGGTATTGTGAGGGGAAGGGCTAACTAAAGGATCCCTTATCATCCTCTCTGAAGATGCTGTGCTGCACAGTGCAGATTTAGCTTTTAAACGTCTCATAACTAGCATTCATAAGCACTGTTTACATTATCACATGGCATTTTGCATGCCAGGGGTTGTAGTGTCTCAAGAAAGCATCACCAGGGCTTCCTCTGAGCCAAAATTCATTATTAACATTAATGTTACACATCAATTGGCCACCTGAGGCTAGAGGAGTGTTTAAGAACAGAGAAAAACAGACCGTAGAGTGGATCTTTTTATTGTGCTTTAACTGGTAACTAAAACGGTAAAGTTTCAATTCAGCATACCTACAAGTAACAAACAAAGTACTTTGAAACTGAATTTTTTGGTTGGAAAAAGCAGAAACCTATCTATTGCAAGTTTATACTACTGATAATGATGAACAGATAATGAGCCAGCATCAGGAAAAAGCACAGGCTTATAGAACCAGCAAAATGAATGAAAACAAATATAGAATCATCTAACGAAATATGGCGCTCAGAGGACACACTGTTTATTTCTCATAATTTTTCAATAAAGTCTTGGTGTTATTATAGATAGCAAACTGAATTTTAAGAACCATATTTTCTTTGTTCTTAAGACCACTTTATTTTACCATAGGGGCATTGATTACAGAATATTCTTTAAGTAGAAGATGCAGAAAAATCTGTTCATCCTTTTCACTCTAGAGGGGTGGACTCGACTGGACTTGGACTCGAGTCAGACTTGAGTCATTAATCCAGTCACTACAGACTCAACTTGAAAATTTAGCAAAACACTTGTGACTCGTCGACTTGTGATTGGACTCGACTTGACCCATTTGACTTGGAAAGACAATGTGGTTCGTTGTGAAACAAGAGAGAGCACATACTTGTAGTGATGATACAAATAAATATGCCAAAAAACTAAATGCAGTGTGCTAAAGCAAACGACATGGTTTGAAGATTTTGGACCCTTAACTTATAACTTTGTTTGAAATTCACACCACAGTTCACCGCCTAATATTTATGTTGTCATGTGATTGCTAATGGTGGCAATTAATGGGCATTGAGTTATGAAACTGAAATATTATCATTAATTACAATGAGCCATTTGCTAATGCTAAACCTTGCGCCTACTGCTAAACTTGGTGCTTGTAGCTTGCTTAATTTTACTTGAGATTTTATAACAATTGATAACCTAACCTAAAATAAACTAGGTCAACTAACCAATTAATGTAACTTTGGGAGGAACTTGTCTTATATTTGGACACCAATCATATGTTTCCACTTAAGTGTGTTCCTAATCCAGTACGAAAGCATAAATTAGAAGATAATCAACTTTTGTGCAAGCTATCTCTGGTCCCAGACATCTTATTCAGACAGCTTGCTTAGTACACTTCCTAATGCCCATCGCTAGAGATCCAAGGCAAATTCTAAGTAACTAATAAAAAATTATGATGAGAGCTAAACATAAACTAAACAAATCACATAAGAAAACAAAAGTGTGAAACTAAATATCAAGGTAAGTTACAGAGATACACAATATAAAGCACCTATTTGAAAGCATAATGCAAAACATGAAACACAAATAAAGGAGAAGGTTATAACATTGTGAAACTAACAGCATTCTCTAATTGTTGTATTTAGACTAAAGGCTGTCTTTAAAAATGATAGTTTTTCTTTGTTCTAAGCTGCTTTGTCTTGACATTAATTCACTAGATAAAATTTTTTTAAATCTTCCAGTCTGTGTCTTTGTTATTTTTACCCACTGGATTTGTGGAGAATTACAATTCCTCCAAAGCAGAATGGCAGGTTTAAGTGTGGGTTTGATAAAGGTCAAAGATTTGAACTCAAACACCTTGGAAAAGCCTTCAGCTGAAAGACTAAATTAGTTTAACCTTGCTTGCCCTTGGCGGCCAATGTTAACGTGGTTAATACGACTTCATATGCTTCAATGTTTTATGTAGGGCTGTAGCCTCAGACTGCTGATCAAGCTGAAGAGTGAGCCCTTGAAAATTGATTTTGAAAAGGGAACTTTACTCTCAAAGTTGTAGATTGGCAATAAGTAAGTTGTTTAGGATAACCCTGTTTCATCGCAAACTGTTGAGGCACTTGAGAAACAAAAGATATTGTCTCTCACAATTTGACTTGTTCAAGTTACTGTGACTATGAAGTGGAAATCATTTAATTTATTTTACTTAAATAAAAAAAAATAGTCTTACTGATGCATGTTGGTTTAAGAAAATACAAATACAAAAATGATAGGAGAATCTTTCATTGCCCAGAGATTTAAAATGTGATGTTGTGGCAAATTCCTCACCATTGGTGTGGGCAAATGATTTGCTATTTAGTGTTACTATTATTTCCCCTTACATGCAGTCTTAAGCTGTGCATTAACACAGTGCTTTATGGGATGTAAAAGAGCCTCTCTTCCAGGGTTATTGTGTGCAAAGAGGATGAGGCTCCGTGTCAATGTTCAGAACACCTCTTTAACTTGTGCATTATTTGGTAACTAAACAAACACAATGTTTGCATTTGGTTGGACTTATCAATAAAATAAAAAAATATTAGCAGAATTTGTCTCAAAAGTCCCCAGACCCTTGGAAGGATTTGTTTCAGACCCCAACATCCAGCATGTTACTTGGTTGACAGGGTGTGAAGAGCCAGTAGTTAGTGAGGCAATTTAGGCTTTGACACATAAAAGCAGAGAGATTAATCACACTTTACTTTGCTCTAGAACTAGTGCATACACAGCAAGAAGTCCCCAACTTGTTCTCAATCAAATGGTTAAAGTCCCAACATTTCACACT
Organism: Danionella dracula; assembly: GCA_900490495.1. Lineage (NCBI taxonomy): Eukaryota > Metazoa > Chordata > Actinopteri > Cypriniformes > Danionidae > Danionella > Danionella dracula. The sequence continues at coordinate 527,261 of UELW01000888.1, forward strand.
CAAGACTTGTTTAATAGCTAATTGCTCTCAAAGCTAAAACTAATGAATACTCATCAGAACTCTTATACCTTACTGTTTTTGAAGAATGCTGGAACAAATATGAGTTCTAAAAAACTGATAGTGATTAGCTTGGATGGTAGGTGAACAGGATCCGGTCACAAGTATGAAGTATGAAGAAACATTTAATCACTCAAGGTTTACTGGATAAACAGATTCCAAATTCGTACTTTTTAGTTTTGATTCTATATTTGTCATTGTATTTGTAAAATGTGTATTCATTTGTATTTAATATAAACTTTAATATTTTGTGGTTATGGAAACATTGATGCAATGTGCAATAGCCGATGCACTATCCTTTAATAAATTATAAATATTTTGTATGATGGCATTTCACTTTGCATTTACACTTTGTTTCACTAGACTTTATTCAGCCATGATTATAAAATATTAAAACTTTGGTTTGGGTTCAAAATACCAGCAAGAAAACGAAAAAAAAGGCAGACCAAAACCAGGATAAATGTTGTAATTTTCTCTTTTCGCTGAAAGAGGCTGTGGGGTCTCAAATGGAGGATGCACAGGAGGACACTCAGAAGGAGGCGCAGGAGGCCACTCGGGAGGAGTTGCAGGAGGCCACTCGGGAGGAGGTGCAGGAGGACACTCGGGAGGAGGTGCAGGAGGCCACTCGGGAGGAGGCGCAGGTGACAGATCCTCTGGGGATGTCTCTGAAGACGTAGACTCAGGGAACTTGCAATGAGCTTGGGAGGAAACTCTGAGCTCAGTGGAGTAGACTCTGGAGGAAGCCATAGGGACCATAAGCTCAGGGGAAACTCTAGATTAGGCATTTTGGGAAGAGTAGAGCCTCTGAAGGTGACTCAGGAGGAGGGGCAGAAGGCTACTCTGGAGAAGCAGAGCTTCTGCCTTTGTTATAATGGTAGTATAATGGTGGTTACAAAGGGAATATCTGCCATTGTTACCAGGGGAACCTCTGCAGATACTACGGGGGGAACCTCTGTGGATGTTACCAGGAGAACCCCTGTTGTTGTTTACCAGGATTCTCGGGAGACATTGGAGGAGTGCTGGATGACTCTTCATCACTGAACCAAATCTGAAAGTTGGAGCGATTAACAACCAGTCCATGAATCATGAAAGGTCCCACATTGGGTCCCGCAAAGTGGGCCCTCCACAAATACCAGAGCTTCTGCAGGAACAGGTTGCTCATTAAGGCATCCGTGAGCAGTAGATATAGACACCACCAGGAAATTACTGGGTGTATAACTACAATGCGGGTGGCTCCCACTATAGGAAGAGATACAGGAGGGCTTTCAGGTCTAAATTCTCTGTGGGTTCGTCATTTTGTCAAGGATTCACTAGAGTCAAGACACATTTATAAAAAAATAACAAACAGCTGGTCATGTAGGGACGAAAGAGATACATTGGCAGGGGTAAAGAGGATCATAGCAGAGAACATTAGGTAATATAACATATTACTGACCAGGAGCCAAAGCACAAAGTAACTTAAATACAAAATGTAATTCATAGTGCTTATGATTGGCTATCAATATAACAAAGTGATTGACAACAGGTGGAATACAGGACATTTACACTTACAAAATGTATTTTCTTGTTCTGTTAGTCTGGAGACTGCTGAAAATCTTTCTACAAGAAACTGTTTACACCCATTTTGGTCACATTTCGAGATCTGAAATAGGCAGGTCTCATGGCTATTTAACAAACTTTCAGTTAACCATAACATCCTCCGTGACTGTAAAAAGCTCTATGTGTACTCTTGACTAGCAAAACAAAGCATATGCAATTATTGGAACTCAATGCAATATATGTGATCCGTTCACAGTATGTTTTTGTACAACTGGGTTGGGGGTTGTGGATGCTGTCGGGTGGTGGTTTCTCCGCTCATTAACTACAGTGGGGATCAAAGGTACTGCTGACGTATTAGCAGGTGTAACTGTGTGTTCACCTTACCAGGTATGTGTGTGTGTTTATAGAGTGTTGCTCCCTTATCAGAGAACCTCATTGTTCCTACTGTGTATGACTCAGATTAGAACAAAGAAAATAACTAAATGATGTTATTATATGTTTCATGCTACAGTAAAGTATTTACCACACTTTCACAGATTAGCAGCACAAACACAATAATATCCACAAAAAATTAACTCACTGTAATGAGAGTCTAGGTATCCGTTGCGAGGATCCATGCCAAACAGTGTTCCCAGATATGCATGAGAAAGAGGGCTCTGAAGTTCTTTCTTCAACAGAGGTGGGTGTTCTTGAAAAGAGGTTGAAGGCTCTTCTCTGAAATTTTCTGATGTGTCCAAATCTGTTGTCTGCCTTCTTGTGATGTTGTGGTTCTCACCGTGATATGGGGAATCTGTCTGGTCATCTTCTATAAAAAGGAAATATTAAAAAGTAATTTAAAATGATATTGGATATGGTAGATATCTTCTTCACTGAGAAGTCTTCCCAGTCTATCAGTATATCAACTCCTGTATAGTTTGTACATATTCTTCTAAACCTGCTTAAACACTGCAACCAAGGAAACTGTCTTTGAATCTGTTTCAGACAGTTGGAGCAGAAAATTGAAAATGTGGCCTACTGAAGGTCATTTTGCGAGCTCTTCAAATTTTTGCACAAAGAACAACATAAAAAAAAATTTAAAACACATTCCTAAAAGTGGTGTGATAGATATCGATAAATGATGCTGTGCATTGCAAGCCATTAGATAGGACTGGAGGTTTTGGAAATAACAGTTGGGAGGATCATAATAAAAAAAAAAATTGTACAACCAGGTCACACGCATGCTGACCTTTTAAGATACATTACCCCTCTAAAATACATTTCCTTGATGACAATTATATATTTCATAGAGAATGAGAACTTTATGTAAGGTGTCAAGATACTATTTTTGTGTCTATGCGAGTGCAAGCTTAATGGTTTGTTTAGTGTTTGCAATGTTCTACCTTCATTTCATAACATGCACAATTCACTATGTAAAGTGACATGGTTTGCAAGGGATCACAATTAACAATTCCATGGCTCCCTACATGAAGGCCTGTAATATGGATGTTGAGCAAAAATACATGAACAAGAACCACAGAGGTGCTCTAGTGACTCATTCGCCTGTCAGGAGGGATGAGCTGTAGCACTCAATGGACCAAAAGTGCACAAACAGCATCTGGCAAGGGTCTGAAAAAATAAATATGGCTGCCAAAGAACCTGGATCTTTGGAACCTTCAATAATGCAAAGGCTTCTTCACAGCTTCTGCAGGGAAGAAAAGCATCAAAACTTTGTGAATCGTATTTTGCTGTACACCTATTGCTTGGCAATCTTCGTTCTTGCATTTGCACATTAGCACAATCTCTGGAAGCTGTGTTTATTGAAAGGAAATTGAATTAGTAAATAAAAGACTGTCCCCTTATAGGTTTAGAGAAGGGAGGGAATGTGGATTGAGGGAAGATCCAAACCAGCTGGATACATGAAAATTTTCTTGGCAATGAACTGAAATGCTTGTAGTTTTGATCTCATCGTGTGTGATACTGCTCTTGGAACAACTATTAAATCAAATGAGAAGCTACTTTCGGTCGAGAGAAAAGGGTTTTTCTGCATAATGCTTAGAAATATAATTATTTGCTTTTATAAAACATTAAGTGAAACATGACACAGTTACTGAAAAAAACAAGAATCCATTTTTTAAAAAAGCAAAAAACAATAAACATTTACATTTTCACACACATTTTTATTTAGGAAGCATTAGGAACATTTATCAAATGCTTCACGTTAACCATAAAATGTCCATAATTTTATCAGGCATTAAATACCTGTTTTTTTATCATTCATGCTCTAAATAAAGCACTGTACATAAACAAGTGCCCATTGACTCACAAGACCAGGTGCTTTTCTAATCCTTAAGGTGCACCAAAATAAATCACTAAGCCTGACAATGTTTTGGAAAGCCATGCTTCAAAACCCTCCTAAAACATGTTAAGTGTTGCCATGCCGGTGTGCAAACAAATCAATGAACCGTCAAGAAAAATGTGTATAATGTCATGTTAAGTGAAGGTTTTCTTATTTACGACCATAATACGGGCAATTGAGTTTGATTTGTATGATGTTAGTTATGTTCTAGTTTCAGTGTCTGGTTTACTATGTATTCATCTAATTTTTTTAATTTGTTTAAGTTGGTTGATTTTTGTATTCTGTTGAGTTAATGGTTCATTTTCAGTTCAGTGGTTAATGGGGTGTTTGTCATTATGTTATCAGTACCTCAGTTTATCCTCAATGCACCTGCCCATTGTTACCTTGTTTTAACTTATTATCTAGTCACCTCCATCACACTCTGCTACATATATAACTCCATGTCTCAACACCCCTCTGTTAGTCAACTGTGGCTGTTCACTTTCAGCACCTCCTTAATGCAATCCCTAACTGATAAGGAAAGTTATATGTTACATTTGGAAGTAAATTGTATGTGTTACTCAGCCGCAAAGTATAAAAGGGTTTCTTTAAATTTTTTCTAGTATAAAGTTCCTTTTTTTCTGAAATGTAATTTTAAAAGGAAAATTTTTGAGACCCCAAAGGTTGGTATAAGATTGACAGATTATCAGACTATTTTAGAATCACATTGCTCAGAGATACTCTGGTAGTGATACACTTAAACTGTATTTAACTTATAAACGTGTGGACATACCTGTATTGTTAATATAAAGGGGTCATGCCATGGTGAGCCTTTTTGAGGCTTTTATAGTGATTTATATTAGATTGAGTAGATTGAATCAAAAATCGAACCATGGACATTTCCAAACAAAAAACTAATTGTTTCTTACAGGTTATTTTCGCACCATTGACAACGACACATGAGTCTCAGTGTAGCGTCACGGGCAAATATCAAAGGGCAGATTTCACTCCTCCTGCAGTGATGCACTATCCACTATCCGGAAACCAAAGTGTGTGAATCAAACAGAGAGAAACAGGCGAGCAACACACAACTTGGACTTGTATTATTAAAAGGAGGTTGTTAAAAGGACTTGTAAGAATTAAAAGAAGATACTCAATTAGAGGGTGCCCAAAAACCAAACATCTATACGACTCTGTATTATAGACGGTTGTATCATAGTATTCCCTCCAAACACTATTATAGTGTCTATCAATGTTGCTAGCTCTGTGTTTGTGTGTTAGGGTTAGTGAATTTGCTTGTAATTAATCCCGCTAATATCTCTTGAATCTACGCTGACCATGAGACAGTAACTTTGCATATACTTTAGGAATATGCAAATCATTAACCAATAGGTGATTAACTGGGGAGTGGTTGCGAAGTTTGCCGAATGAAAATCTCAGCTAATTTTCGGAATAAGCATGGGCTAGAAAATGAGGAGAATGAATGAAATTTTTATTAAAAATAGAGACTTTATAAGTAAAAGAATCACATCTCCCATACAATTAGACCAATGTAAACAACATATTGTTGAAAATAACATGATGTCACTGACGCTGCTTAGCCACTGAAAAAATGTGTACACACTACTTAGGTCACTCCAAACAGTTCATTCCAAAGATTACACTTTCAGAGCCAGCCTTGTTATTATTCCTTTATTGAATTTCATTTTATTTTAAACATCAGTCCTTCATGAAGTGCTACTCACTAATACAAGTCATCTTTCCAAGTATTGGTTGTTGGCAAAAACAAAATCTACCTAATTCAGGTGAATATATACATTGTCTGCTAATCTTACACTTACAAATGTTAACAACAGAATGAGAAAATGAAGGGGTAGATGAAATATACATTTAAGTATAATTCTGCTACATTTTAGTCCCTAACAAAATTAGGATTAATTATTTAATTTCAATTGTAAGAATTTCTTAAAATACCAAATGGGGTTTAAGCCTGCTCTGAGAAAATGTAAAGACGTTAAAAGCTGAAATGGTGTTTATGTAATAAAAATATTAAAACAGAATCTTAGATTTGTTACGTTGTAAGTAGAGCGCTCCTAGTGGAGCTTCCCATAGTTGTCACCGACATAAGTTCGCCATTCCCTATTCGGAGAACGGGGGTTATGAAAGTAACCATTAAATTATTTATTCCTTACCCCTTTAATCACTACTAAAATCCCTTCTAAACTAATTACATGTAAAAACTTTTTCCCAAAAAATTGAACCAAATTTGCACATTACGACTATTTAATTATGCCACATGAAAATGAACATGTAGATGCCCAATGATGTTAAATGACAACAAATGCAAGAAACGAGGAGGATGACAATGTAGAGCATCTGTTGACGGTTACATTAAATGCCTTTTTAGCTTCTAAGGACAAAAGTCCATTAAAATTGTAACTAAAGGCTCATATAGAAAAAAATCTTAGCTTCACAGAAGGAGCAACAAATATGGATTGAGACAAAGTCTAGGAGAAAGTAAAAGTGTCCTGTGCATACATAAAAATGTTTAAGCACAACCAAAATTCCTCTTTATTTATCCCTTTCAAAAAGCAAATTCAAAGTTTTTGTTGTTCCTGAAAAATGAACATGGTTGAAAATTTAAAGTGTGTGATTTCTCTGTCCTTCAGAAAAACACAATAGCTCTAGTATTTAATCTAAAAGGTTTCGTCATAACTGATGGTTTGATCCATGTTGAATAGGAGAGTTCAAAAGTTTCCTGCAGATTCCCAGATGAAGGTGAGTGTGGTATTGCTCTCAGCTCAGTGCGGCTTTGAAGTTGAGATTACACATGTCAAGGGCTGGATGGGGAGGACTCCCATGGCTCTGAGCATAAACCCTTGTCTTTAATTTATTTCTTTGCTAATCATGTAATCATTCTCATTTCACCCACTTCCTTAAACATTTGTTGTGCTCTATCACTAAACAACAAGCTTGTTCTTTCACTCACTCACCTCTATCTCAGTGGTGATCGAATTTTTTTTTTACATCTTTTCAAAAATTGCTTAAATGCCTGGAGGCAAGAGGAAGAAACAGGCTAATGGTGGATAGGGAATACTGAACAAATTTCAGAGGCCTTTCTTGCTTGCGTTTGAGGTTTGAAAGAGAGTGCCCTGCCTTTCAAGTTTCAAAGTTCTGCTTTCTCCCTTGGTGTCACTGAAGGATTTGAAAAGGAGGTAATTGTGCTCACTGCCACCCTGATCAGAGGCACATGACCACGCCTCTAGAATTTTACCTGCTCTCTGTACCACAGGAATGAGCTAAGCTCTTATATTTTCTTCTCTTCTGACTGGCTTTTAGTCTCTGTCTCTTGATGTCTGTCTCATGCATGTTATTACTTGGGTTTTCTGGCTTGATCCTCCTCTACACACTTGATCATCTTGCTTCAATCCCAATCTGGCTTGTCTTTGACCCATCTATTGTCCCCTCCACAGTTTACAGTTGGACTTCCTCTGAAAAAAACCTTATTCAGTTGCAAGAAAAAGTATGTTAACCCTTTAGGATAACAAGGAGTTTTGCATGAATTGGTCACAAAATGTTCTCCGATCTTCATCAAACCCACAACTATAGAAAACAAAGTCTGCTTAAAAAAACTATATAAAAAGAATTATATGGATTCATGTTTTTTATTTAAGATGACATGCAGACATTTACACTGTAGGACGGAAAAACAATATGTAAACCCCTAATTTAATGACTTCTCCAAGAGCTATTTGGACCCAGGAGTGAGTCCACCTTGAGTCCAATCAGTGTGATTATATTGGATGTGTTGCTGAAAGCTGTCCTTCCCTTTAAAAACATACCTCAACTTTGGGTTTACTAGTAAGCAACGCCTGAGGTGAACCATGCCTCACCAAAAAGAGCTCTCAGAAGACCTATGATCAAAAATTATCGACTTACTTCAAGTTGAAAAGCGTTACAAAAGTATCTCCAAAACTCTGAAATTTCTGCACTGTCTTCCTAGGTGACTTCTTCCTGTCATCCTGTAACGATGACTGCAAGAGCACATTGTAGAATGTTTAACAAGGTTCAGAAGAATCCTAGAGTGTTGACCAAAGAGTTACAGAAATCTCTGGCACATAAAATTTTCTTCAGACATCTACAATGAGGAAAACATTCAACAAGAATGGAGTATATGGGAGGACACCACGGAGGAAGTTTTATAAATCTGTAAGATTATTACAGCACGTTGGAAGTTTGCTAAAGAGCACCTGGATGTTCCACAGCCTTACTGGCAAGATATTCTGTGGACAGATGAAACTGTAATTTGTAAGTTGTTTGTAAAAAAAGGCGAAAAAAGGCACCGCACACCAACATCAAAACCTTATCCGAACTGTAAAACATGGTGGAGGTTTGCTGCCTCTGGGCCTTGACAGATTGTTGTCATTGATGGAATATGATTTGTAGAGTTTATCAAGACATTTTGTCTTACAATACAGTTGTCTGTACCAACTACAGGAAAAATTTCAAAGGTTAAAGTATGTGCAAAGGTTTACATATCTTTTCCACCCTGCGCTATGAATGTGTGCACGTCATCTTCATCGTCAACATATAATTTTTTTGTATTATTATTTTAAACAGACTTTGTTTTTCTTTAGTTGAAAGTTTGATGAAAATCAGAACACATTTTATGATCAATTCACACAAAATTGCTTTCTCTTGAAACTGTATAGTGGCTTGATTTCAACAGCACATGGGCATTTTTATCAGTATATAATACAAATAATGAAAACATTCTGTAACTTGATAAAATTACATGTTTATAGTAGAACGATTTTATTTTGCTGACTATCCAATTAATGTATTTTCTATTTGAGGTCAGAAAAAAACAGGTTAAAATATCTTACTGAAAAAGTTCAGCCAAAATCAATTTTTTGTTATCACAAAAATGTGTTTCTTTGCACAAGACATAGCTTAATTAAGCAATGCTATTTCTAATGTCTTTGTTAATATGTATGTAACATACATATGTTCATATTAATGTGTGAGAATAAATACACTGATGAAATTGAATATAATTCAAAACTATGCATTCAGGATTAAGGGAAAAAAGAGGGGAAATAGGCATGTAGTGTGTAAAAAAAGAAACCTGGAGACAGGTTCTTACGAAAAGCAGTGGCACAAGAGCCTTTATTGTTTAGACCCAGTCAAAGGATGAGCTCAAAGGCATAGCCAGCTTCTTTTCCAGCAGCTCTCTGCCCTGTAATCTGACACATGTCAATCATCCCTCACCCTGCTCAAAGTGAACTGGCTCTCCTGCTGCAGAGAGGTCTCCGCATGTCGGTCAATGTGCAGCAGGAAAGCACAGAGTCCATTCATGTCAGAGTTGCACAGAGTTTCACATTGTTTCTCCAGGGTAGAGGCATGGGGAAAATATGGAGACAGCAAAAGGTTACTGCTGGATCTCCACTTGCAGATATTTTGAAGGGTCTGTTGTTAAAAGCTGAAGTTGGTTTAGTAGAGGAAACTTTATGATGGTAGTGAAGCTTTTGTGTCACTGTTGTAAATGAGTAAAAAAAAAAAAGTTTTAAGATTACAAATCTCCCCCAGTGTTTCCTATGGTTCCTCAGTACCATCACAGATAAACATTACAGTTAATTTTAGTAGTTGGTAATTAAGTTCTAAGTATTTCTTACTTAAGTGACAAGTAACATTACATGGTACAAGAGTAAAGAGGCAAGGGCATGGCACAGTATATCATCCACAGCTCGACTCAACTCAACCCTGGACACAAACTCTGAGGGTCTTTTTGGTTCCAGTTTATAACCTGAAGCTTAACACTGGACACTCATCTGTAACTCTTCTTGCTCTCTCCTACCCACCTGGAGAACTCTTACCTGTTGTCGTGTTATCTCATATACACTCTGACACATGTCTTACATCTTGTCTCTTACTCCTAAATCTGTAATCAATTCACCTGTAACCTGTTGGTGTTCATGTGGATCCCTTTGTGCCTTTTAGTGTGTAGCTACTGACAGCTAAGCCTTCTGGTTCTTGTGTTTACTGTTGGCTTGTCAATTAAACATGGGATTTTGCTGTCATATAATTTTTTTTCTGGTTGACACCTGGAAAATGTTTGCTGATTTTAAGGTATTTTAATAAAATTTTGCAAAAAATGTGTGCTTTATGTAAATGCCACTACATGTCATTCTAGGGGTTAAAATGTAAAATAACTTTTTGCCCCAATTATGATTATACATTTTTTTTTTTGGAAGTCTCCAGCAACAAGTTGACATAAAAAAATCTTTTGTTGTCTTATAATGAGCATTAAATTTTACCGAACTGGTCAGTGACTCCCATACAATTCGTTTATTGACTCATTTTTGCTAAGACTCAGGTTTACATGATGCAACCAGAGCTGTTTTTTTACTCTTTATCTGTCTGATCATGTTTATTATGAGGAAACTATGTCCAATAAAAATAAAAAGTGCACTATTGAGCAAAAAGGTTGCAGCAGGCCAAACAAAGGAGCTTCAATATAATGAAACAACTCTGGTATAATGTTAGCCCACAATGAATACGTTCAGTATCCAGTGATCACAAAAAGAATCTATCATTCTGCCTGTTCGTTCACTAAAACGATCTTTATATATTTGGGCACGGAGAGTATTTGAGGGTTTTACAAAAAACATTATAATACCTCTCCGGCATACTAGCTGTGCTAGGCTAACAGGTACCCTGCTTACATGTTGCTCTCAAAATCCTTATATCTAACTCTTAAGCATAGACACCACTACAGGAGTTGGGGAGGAAAGTCTGTATTTATACTCACAATATGCTTTTAACATAGTTTAAACTAAATGTATGCTGCTCTGTAAAATTGTTATTATATCGATGTCAGAATCTACTGGCTAGTTTTGATTTCAAATGGACTCCTTTCAGCATTTCTGAGTCGACTCTTTCTTATTAAACTTATTACAAAACTGGTTGATCCTCAGACCTAAAGTTATGTATCACAACACGTCAGAGCTCATTTTCAAAAATCCAAGAATTAGCACCTCTTTAACAGAAAAATGCCGTTTTGTTTTCAATTCTGTACTTTTGAACAACGTATTTCACAGACATTTAGATGACTACCTTTTTGAGATTGGAATTATTTTCCATAACTTTGGTATAATTCTGTCTTCCATGAGATACTTCTTATTGTGCAGAATCCTGTTGCTTCAGAAAGAGTGTCAATATAAGACAAAAACAATTGCAAAAATACAACAAAAGTAGCATTGCATTTTTTTTTAAACAATTAATACATTTGCTTCTATTTGGTTTACTTGGCAATTCATGACACCCTCACTTCCTCACAACCCAATAAACACCACTGAGTTATGATGATTTAATAATACACAGAGAGGTGGGTCTCAATAGATCCACAAACTTAAAAGCTCAAAATTGTTCTGAAAGAGGCATATGTTGGTGTTAAACCTAGAGTGGGGCAATCACTGGTGGCCAATGGTACATTTGGTCTATTCAGGACTTTCTCTTTTCAGTGGCCCTGCTGATGCAGTTCTTCTACTCACATCAAACTCTGCTAATGCATGAGACCAGGTACTCCAAGACCTTGTTACGAAGACATAATGGAGCATGATGCAAGCAAGCAGGTTTAAACCAAGTGAGATAGAGAATGCAAAGTGCATTTTTCCTGCAGGAAATACATGAATCTATATGTTATATTTATCAAGATCATTATGTCTTTTGGCTTGAATCTTCATGATGAAAAAAACTGAAAGTTACCTCATTTACATTTTTTATCTATTAAATGTGAAGGTGTTTTATTCATCAGACTTTAACATCCCAATTTGAAAACATTATGATGCGTTTCTGTGCTGGTTAATAATCAGGAATTTTGCCAAGAAGGAGCCATAATAAATGCAAAAATTGTATACTTTAAAATTATACTTTACAACGAAATTGGTATTCAACTAACTTTATTCCAGCAAACAATACAGAGTGGCATTTATCAACGCTGTTAAAGGTGAGATCTATGATTTTTGACCGTCTGAAAAAAAATAGAACAGAGTTGGGTCAATGACTGCAACAAACTTTGAGCAAATCAGCTGGAGGATGTGTATTCAAAGAATGTCCGAGAAAGCAAATGACAGCTATTAATAACAGGGCAACTGAATGTTAATTTCCAGGTAACCTTGCGCGTGTGTGGTGGGAGGAGCTTAGTATGGTTTGTACCGTCACTTTTTGATAAAAAACTTGTTTCAGGGATGTTTTCTTTTTAAAGAAGATAACTTGACAAAAAATACTTTTTCATTAATAAAGCTCATGCTAAATGTTCCTCAGACTCATAGTTTTTTCAATGAGAAATAAATAGTGGCTCTTTAAATTGTTAAATATAACAGATGAAAAGAAAATTCATAAAATGGGTCAAGAAACAGTAAGGATTTATGTTTAGTTCAAGTTCTAATATAACTAAAATATTGTTATTTATATATATTTCTAAATACTTTCATTTAAAAATGAACAATACAATAAAGTTTATGCTTCTCTAACTGTTCTAACATAAATCTGGTTGAATGTATGTTGAAAAATCTTCATGTTGAACAGAGGGGGGTATAGTATCCAAAACATTTAAAGTATCTGCCAATATGTTTACTCAGGTAAGAGTTAAAGTAGCTACCAAATAGTGGTGGCTCCTGCACTTTCAAAGTGGAAGTTAAATTATTATTTGGTTTTGGGAATCTCCAACAACAGTTTGACACATATTCAAGTTTAAAAACCTTTTGTCTTTTAATGTACATTTGAGTTTCCCGAATCGTTCAGTGATTTTTCATATGATTAGTTTGATTCGTTCATACCAAGCCCCTCCTTTACAGGTCACATCTGGACCTTCTAGCATATTTGTTGTTTTAACTCTATATTGGTACGAATGAGTCAATAAACAGTTCAGTCCTATGAGAGTCGCTGAATAATCCGGTAAAAAACAAAGCATATAGTATTAATTTAGCTGTCATGAAACTAAAATAATGTATCACTACTATTAATCTCTGGAAATAAACTGAGCAAAAGAGGCGCTCAATGGTTTAATTTAAATAAATATTTACAGTTTTTACAGATCGTTATGATCAGAACTAAAAAATATTACTGAAATGTCTGTAGTTCTCATGAAACCCTAGTCTGCCCTACAATGCAAGACTGAAGGCAAAGACCTTCAAGCTCAAGAGAAAGGGTTAGTTCAGTCCTCATGAATACGGTTAAAGGAAAAGTGTAGTTAGACAGTTCAAAGGCACCTGCCTCCTATTCCACAAGGACAGGATTTGTCTACTCCCTCCCGTCCCTCTCATTTAAAAGCATGTTAACTCCTATCAGGGGTTAGCAGGCTAATTTAACTTCTGACATTTGATATCTGAGAAAGGAGAAGGATCAGCCATTTACCCGGAACGGGATTACCCCTCCATATACCCCCACTCCTTGCTCTTTCTCTTTCCTATCCCAGTGAGAAAACTGCAATAGTCAGGCCAAATTTGTTAATTTTTTTTCTCTGCTAAGCACTTTATCAATGCTGTGAAATGCTGTTACATAAAGTAGAGCACCATTCCCGAAGTTGGAGATAGTCCAGCAGAGACATTTCATGACCTACTGGCTAACTCGTGTTTACTCTTAGAACAAAAATGTTTTTACGGATCAGCTGTGGTGTCAGCTGTGATATACATATATCTAATTATTTAGAGAAGGTTAAATTGTGAAATTGGAGAATCATAAATAGGCTTTCAAAACTATCGATAGGTGAGGTGTCGCACAACAGGTGAAAATACAAAATGAAAATGAAAAAAATTGTGGGTATTCTGTCTTGACCATACAAACTTTACATTCAATGACATCAGTTTTTGAAAAGTGGATCTACAAATTCAACCACAGCTTCCATTGGGACCCAACTCAAGAATACAAACCATATGAAGATGTTTCCTCCAAAAAAGAAGGAATCGACCTTTCACATCCTACTTCCTGGGTTTGTACAATTGTCCTCATCCAGGAGCCTTGTCCATTGTTCATTCCCCAACAAAAGATTATAATGGAGTTTTAGGATGGAACAATTAGATTCAAACATCTACATTTCCTGTTGTCTATTTTTAGTTTTTGTAATAACATGGGAGCTTTGACCCTGTATTGATTACCAATTTGGTTAATAGACACCAAAGCTGAATGTGAATAATTGTCTTTTTAATAATTTGCTGTTTGTAATTCTACTTTTGCTAATCTAATTTTTGTTTAACTCATGTAATGTTTAGTTAATTAGTTAAGCTGTTAACTTAACTTAACGTTTTGTTCAAATTGTTGAATTTTACTTGTTGAATCATTTCTGACCATGTTCTCTTCTTAACAAGTTTGGTACTAATAGAGCTTAATCAAGGCATGCTGTTGAAATAAGTGTGTGAATTTTACGGAGTAAAAGCATAGCAAATTGATTTCGCAAGCAGCTAGGGTATCTAAAACAGCTCAGAGACACTTGCGGCTTTTCCTAATTTATCCATATCCAATGTTTTTTTTGTTGAGTTTAAAAGCAACTTCTTGAGATTAGAAGCAAGATATTAGCCACATCTGTTTAGAGGTGGTTTTAGATATAGGCTCCTGTTCACTTTATCTTCGCCTCCTCAAAATGTAGCCATTTCATTACATGTTCAGCTTTCAGACTCGCAAGCATTTATTTTGAAAAGATGGTAGCTTTTTCATAATTTACTTCCTCACAGGATCTGAAATTTTGTATTAGATATAATTTTGTTTTGGGTTTTAAGAGGAAAATAATAGATTATTAAAATCACTTTTAAAAAGTATGTTGACTTCACAGATTTGCTATATACAAAATCATGCAATGTAAAATTAAATTAAGAAAAATCTATATAAATCATTATATAGCTTAAATGTAACACTTAACCAAATATGTTTTTATCTAATTAAGATATTAATTCATCTAATTAAATAATTAATGTTAATCGAATATTCAATAAGCATCACACATTTTATTACTTTAATAAAACATGATTATTTTAAGAAATGTATAATAATAATTTAACAGAAACTTTAAGCTTGTGAATAAAACTCCCTGACCTGTTATAGACCTGAATTTTTACAAAAAAATATGTTTTCTTGAAGATTTTATATTTTAAGTCAAACTGAAAAATGTAGATAGTAAATGCAAACATACTATCTAAAAACAATTTGCAGGCCTTGTTACAATTATAAGTAGCCTGTACGAAATATCATTTCTGTTTTTCAATCCCCTATCAATGGCTCTATATGTATCAATGGTTGTTTTCCCGCAATATAAAATACACTTTTGAAAATAAATTCAATAAAGACAGACTACGACTTTCAGTCCGATTTCTCTTTACTTTTCAGCACAAGATCTTTCAGGAAACAGCAATGTGATGGGTTACAGAACCTGGCTCGAAAACTGCACCTCTCTTTACTTTTCATAGGCGCGGTATATATGCAGAAAGCTATCCTTGCAGATAAGTTTCACGTGGCAGTGATTCACTAGAATACCCTTAAATCAAAACAATGATTTTCTTTATCCAACGCCCATTATAACCAAGTTCCCTGACAAATCCTCCAGCCTCTCTATTGTTTTCAGATCCAAGTCTCTTGGAGAATTTTGTAAGTTGTAAAACAAACACACAGAATGCAGCTCACAAAGTCTTGATGTAGCATATAGCCATCAACCATATTAGCCACTGGTCACAAATTAAAACCTAGAGTCGTAGCCACCCTCAAGCACCCTGCCAAAAAAACTTCACTCAACCCTGTAGCTCACTAATAAGTCTTCTTGTCTCTGAACCTTGGTTGTAGCCCGTGCTCAGCCAGCCCCACTTAGCCTCACAGCCAACTGATCTCAGCTCTAAACCCTCCTGGCTTCAGTATGTGATCAGCCTAGCCAAATCAGCTTCGCAGCCTGCAAAATCTCAGCTCTGAATGTTCTACTAGCTACTGAAGCGGACGGGTTGATCCCCTCACCCTAATAGCCCATTCAAAGCAACCAATCAGCCACGCTGGCCATTCAGTCAAAGTGAAAAAATCTGCTTTCTGGTGTCTATAGTCTGTAGAGCTCAAAACAACAACAATGCTTAATTTAAAAGCTAGGAAATCACGCTAGGACTTCGATTCAATAAAAAATCAATTGGCATGTTTTCAATAGCAAAACTTCAACACTGATGAAATGCTCTCTCTCACGCAACAAACTAATTCATACTTATAACTAACACAATCATACATGCCCTTTTTAAGATGATCATGTTGACGCTGAAGCCAAGATTATATGCAGATTTGTTTTAGTTATAGAGTAATAAGGCCACTCAATTGTGTTTTTGTTATCCGAGTGAATATTTTATTATCCAAGTAAGTATTATTGGGTAAATTTTTCAACCCAAGTAACATTTTGAGCTAAATGTTAATTCATTTAATCATTCTTTTGAAACAGCACATTTCAATTGCAACAAATTGTGACTCTGCACTTAAAAATATAACATATTCTCCGGATTTCACTAACGCTTCACATGCACATTTTTGAATACCTTGGGAGATGCAGAGCATGATGGAAAGGCAATTGCAGTTTTTTTACAGTTTCTAGGGCTAAAACCTCAACAAGTGAGGGAATTCTACTGAGATTAAGGTTTTAGCACTTAATTTTCTAAAAACACATTAAATGTCTGTTATGTTTTACTTTTTACTTCAAGGTTCCTAAGTGGTAATGGCTGCGTAGATGGTACCCACATTCCTATGGAATCTCCTTCTCTCCGTGACAGGAACTGGAAACAGGAAATAACAGGAAGTCGTTCAATTGCATAAATGTGCCGTTTAAAATATAATTGTTTTAATAATCCATTGGATGGTCTTAAAACCATATAAATTATTTACCATCTCCACTAACTAGGTTTTGTTTGATGCAAAAAGGACAAAGGCAGAATGCTCTGAGATGTTCTTCGTCAAATCTATTTCAATTGTGTGTGTGAGGTGACACTTAATTTCTAATTCCTGAAATAAAAGCACAGATTAAAGAATTAATATTTGTATATGCACAAAATCCTGTTCAAATAAATTGTTCCCACCATTATAAAACACCACATCGGTTGATCCCTTCTCCTTAATTTTTACTCCTGCACTTTATAGAAACAAAATATTTTTCTCTTTGTAGAACACCCTTACCATTTTGGCTTATCTTATAGCCATGAGAGCTAAAGAGAGCATGAGAGCTATTATCTATAAGACAATTATTTGCTACTAAGTCTAGAAGAACAAACCAAAAAACTGCCACCATTGCTTGTTAATTTTTCCCTCTGATCTTTACTTTGCAGATTTATGAAAAAGGCCTCCTTTTAGCTGATGGTCACAATTAAAAGGTATTAAGCAATATCTAAATTTTGGTTTATACAACAACAATGTAGTACTAAAAATCATTATTAAAGGTGCTAATGCTTATCAGCGACTCTTGCATCGCCACTAAGCCGTTTAATAAGGATCTCATCATTAGACAAGTTTCTTTCAATAACTACTTAAGGAACACTGAACCCCTCATTAATCAAGCACCAAATGTAATTGGTTAGACCCCTGATAGCTAATACACCATCACCCACACATCATGATGAACACTCAACATGATTAACAAATTTTAGATTACTTAAAAAAAAATTCCTCACTTACATATAAAATCTTGCTCCTGGCAATTTAAACGTTAATTTTATCGTACAGTAGCTACAAATATGTACTTAATCTTTAAAAATGTGAAAACAAATTATTATATCTTGTAACGTCATTGTGTTTTTTTATGCACTGGGTGAGATCCGTTGTCATTTCACTGAGAAAAAAATTCAGCCATTGTTTATTTCTTTTGTTTGGCAATCATTGGCAGATAGGCATTGGCATACCAAAGATAGCCAGAGAGTTAATTTTATGAGATTTTAGGGAACCGAACAAAAAGTCCCCTCTTCAAGGAGGACTCGAAAGTGCCCAAGAATGTAGAACCTAGTTCTATCAGTGTACTACGCATGTTAGAGCAGGAGGAGCCATAAAGCTGGAGGAAGTGTTCCTTACCTTAGCTGTCCCAATTTTTTGCACACATAGTCACAGGCATGGAACATTATCAAGCTGGACACACCTCTGTCTAATTCAGTCAATGTTGCTGCCACTCAGCGCAGCCAAAAAGATGGATGCAATGCATGAATTATAAATTCTGACAAAGATATTTGAAGTCAACCAACCCGCAGCCACATGGAGTTGCCACAAAGACAGCACATCGGCTTTTTGTTTCAACACTGGGGATCTAAATGGCAGTCAGTGACAAAAACACATTATTTACTCTAAGGGGAAGTGGTGAGCGAGACTGTAGTCCTCCTTGTCAATTGACAAATCCTACACTATTCTGTTGTGTTGACCAACACATGATGCCCTTCTGTCTGAAGTGATGCATCTCAAGAAACATTCCCCATAACGCTTAGTGATTTATTTGACAGAATGCTTCAGCCTCAGTCCAAAAACGCTGAGCCTTCATGCTTCCAACACACAGCGCCCGGTCTGGTTGAAGAGGGATTCATATTAACTTCAAGGTGCCTGGTGTAGCCGCTCACAGGGATGGAACCTTGGAACATTGTTCAGATAAGCGCTGCAACGCAGTGTCACAGCCACCTTCAGTCATTAAGTAAGTCATGCTCGCCCAGGTACTCTAAGTTGAGCAAGTGCTAGAGTAGTCTCAGAAAAAGCAAACCGAGGGGCATTACTACTTCAATGGAAGCTATTTGCCCCACAAGCTTGTAAAAGCCTCCGGACATCCGAAAACGCACTTTTTAGCCTTGTTTATCCTGCTATTCTCACATTTCCAGGCCAAATTGCGTTTCCCACTCATCATAGAGAAAGGGCTGAGCTTGTAATTAATCTGATTGGTCAGAGGTGGTGTTAAGGAAAACAAACCATTTTCAGCTCACAAAAAGGAATAAAGGATTGCTCAAACATTCATGAATTAATCTGAATACAACTTGAGGCATGTTTTTGATCAGGGAAAAAACTTCAAGATGCAAGGAATGTCAGAAAAGTTATGTTTTCATCATATGGCACCTTTAAAAATCATGGTGAGGAGAAATATGTTCCGATAAAGAATTAGACATTTTTAAACATAGTCTCTTTCAAAAATCCTACTTATGTGGAATGTAAAAAAATAATTTACAGAAAAAATTTGTTTGTTAGAGATCTATAATTAATCAATTTGGAAAAGAGTGTGGTCCACACTGAGTGGAAACATTTTTCTTACTGCGATTAAAGGGCCAAAGATCCACCCCAACCGAGCAGAGTCAGACCAGGTGACTGCCAAGCCAACAACACAGACAGTGAAATCACTGAAGCCACTGGGCTCTAGTCCCCATATAACACCTGGCAGCTGAAACTCAACATCCCCAATCGAACATGGACCCATAGTGTGTTTCCAAAACAGTTTCCAATAATAAAAACTGCTTAGTAAGCGTAAATGAGCAAAGCAAAGGCATCTCAACTACATATGCAAATAAATAAATCCATAGTAAACAACAGACACAATACAGTGTCAAACAAGCACTATAGTGTCCTGACAATATAGTGTCAAATGGCATGCAATGGTCATGGTTTCATTGTGTTTAGAAAGTTTACTGAACAATGACATTGTCAAGAAAAAGACAATGCTGCACATAAAACAGCTTTTTGAATATTGTGAGTATTGAAATTACCTCTTCAATACACATTACCATTCAGAATTTTCTCATTTTTTTCAACAGTGGCACAAAAATGGGAAGCTTGTCATCTTATAGAAGCAAAAAATGAAAGGAACGTCAAGATAAACCCTCTGAGAAAGACAGGATGAGAAAAAGAGAAAATCCATTTTGAGGCCCATTTTCAATTAGGCTCCACAACCTGTTATCACAGGTGTCACAGTAAGGGGCAGAGAGAGGAAGAGTGGCTGGTATCCGCTTCCTGAAATTAAACCTTATCTGTGCCCCGTAAGATGGGTTGGGACATACTATCTGGAAATTACTTTCATTCCATGCTGCTAACAGAAACTTTATTTCTGTCATAAGACATTCACCTCTATATATCGCTCATCATTTAAATGGCTACCCAAAACTGGAATATCACCTCTGACTCTGTTCACTATGGCTGTTTTGAACCCATTCAATATTTTTGTCTATGAATTAAAAGATAATCAGATAACACTGATATAATATAATATAAATATGATTGAAAAACAACATTTATTTCTTGGAATAAAATTGGAAGACAATGGTATTGTTAAGGGAAGATTTACCGATTGATGTAGTGGTGGAGGCTGCAACCTTTTCACTTTTCTCTGCACGAATGGGTTTGAGAATGCTCTCCATTCTCTTCTTCTGTCCAGTGGAACTGGTCTGGGTATGGGTTTCCATGGCAATTGAGCATTTGTCAATCCTCATTCCATTACAGCTCAATTTAAGCAAAGTAACCTGTGAGGAAGAGGTCAGATTAAAAAATAACTATAACAACTATGAAAACAAATGAATGATCAACTTTTGACTTTAGATATCTCAAAATCACAATCAGAAAGATCTTTATTGGCAAATGCGCACACACACATGGAATTTGTTGTAGTACAGGGGTATTGTGGGGTACAAAAAAACCCCACAATAATGTTGCACAGTAAATTTACATGTCTATCTTTTGAGCATGAATCTGTCTTTTACTTACTCAGTGCATGCTATTAATGTTTTTTGTTGTTTTTATACAGTACTGTGAAAAGTAAAAGTAAGACAAGTTTGTGTGTACGTGTGTGTGTGAAAGAGAGAAAGAAATGTACATTCACAATCACAATACATTTTACATTAGTTCTTGTTCCAATACGTACCTAATTTGTATTTGGAAAAAATACAAATGTTGAAATTACATATGAAACACAGTTGGTAGTTGGCAAATATAATGGATGCATATATTTGTAAATCTCAATCTCAAACAAACTGGCACTGAAATGAAAATAATCTGGGTGCGCAAAACACATATTGGGGTTTTCTAAAAATAATAGTTAGAATTTAGTGTGTTCACTTTCATCAAGAACATATTGATAGAAACACTGTTCAATCCCTGATTTTTATAGTAGGAGAAATGATATACAATAACATTGCAATGTTATGAAAACACTTTAAACTTAAATTTAAAGATTGATTACTTTCTTCAAAATTAATCTATACTTGTTTCTAATAAGCAGACTTTGCAAGAGAGGCTACGGAACACGGAGAAACAACAAAGGATGCATATAAGGATCTAGGAAAAACAACGACAGAAGCAAACACAACAGAACCAAAACATAAAACGATTCTGACAGGCATGGAAAAGATATTGGTGTTTTATAATTCTTCTTTTAAAGGTGAAACAATACTCAAATAGAGTATAAATTCTAGACTTGTTCAAAATGTTCTAAGTATTAAACTAATTGTAAATAGTTCCTTAACAATAAATCTTATAGTCACCTGTTCTTAAGTAAGAACAACTTAACAACATTTATATATGAAATTCATATGTTTTAAAGTAATGTTTCCTTCCTTCTATTTATACCATTTAAAAATGACAAAACATTTAATCTGAAAATGAATATTCTCAGGAACATTTCCAAAGATGATGTAAGACCGACAATTTCCACTTTAATTTAATCACATTTAAAAGCAAAATTTTCACAGCAAAGCATCATATATACAACCCAGTTAATCTAGTGTGGCATTTTGTCTGCACTTCATTTCATATCTTGCTTTTTCTTTAAAAGGAGACCTATTACAGCTTTTTCTAAGCATTTTTAGACTAATTTATAAATAAACAGTCACCAGAACTGAGACACCTCTGTATTTTAAATTACACCATTTACCACTATTATTCCTACAGCCATGCTTCTGCCACACCTCTCCTGGCAGACAGAACTATTTGAAGCGCCACTTTAGTGACTGAGAGTCAAAAGAACCGAATCACCAAAAAGAACAAAACTTCCAATCACTAATGATGCTGGAGTAGTCAGTTATAGTCAATACCTACCTGTAATTTTCCTCAAAGCCATCAACCTTTCAGGGAGAGGTCATGGTTAGGGAAGATGATATAGACCAGGCTAGATAAAGAAATAGATACACGACAATAGGACATCTTTCGGGCATCAGGCATACTGCTTGGCCCATCATGGCTGGATAATTTTAGCTTAATTCCAAGAGAAAAACTATGCTCTGGCCCTTGGAAACCTCAAACAATAGAGCTGTACTAAAACCCTATCTCTATTGTGGATCAACTGGGGCAGAGATTGTCCTGTATCACGCCAGTCATCTAGATAGATTAGGATCCAAACTCTTTCCCAAATTAGTGGCGCTAGTGACACCTCAACTATCTTTTATCATTGTAAAGGTACTGCAACCACCTCCGGATTAAGGAAGAAATGTGTGATCCTTTGTTTTGATCATGTCTTTTCATTGATAGAACTGTCAGTGCTCAGTTTTAGCAGGTCACCTGCTAAATAGACCATACCAACCTGACTCGTAAAGCCTTCCCCACCCGTTGAATGATGTAAATCTTCATTGCTTGGAGGGGATAGTGGGATTTTTCATAGATGATGAGCTCCCAGAAGAGAGATATCCTGCAAAGGTTTCCTCAATCTGAGGCATTATATTATAATCCAGTCTACTAAATCAATGTTAAACAAACAAAACATGGAAGAAATACAGAAAAATGGAGAGACCATAATTAAAGCTCCTCCCCGGGTACCGGACAGAAACCTGTCGTTTATTTTTGAGTGCTTGGTCATCACAGGACATTTTTTTTCGCCCGTATTTGACCTGTTTGACCTGCCATAGGTAAGATTGCTTAGAGGGAACAATATCCATATCCCCTCTTAGGCCCTTTGCCAAATGGCGCACATGTGCCTGCAAAGGGCACGAGTCCATAGGGTGTTCCACTTGTCATTTACAGGGTCTGAGGAGTTCTCATTAGCTTCTCATTAGCACTCTATATGTACCCTTTATGCAGTCTTTGGCAAAGCTTGCTTCAATGCAGACTTCTCGTGCCCTTACAACACAAAATTCTTTTTGACCAATTAAACGATGGCAGGGAACAGTGAACAAAGCACTGAAGTGACTCATAAACATTTATCATATAAATTACCTAAATATTTATTGTTTGATGATTTAAACAGTCATGTGGACAACATATGAATATCCAGTCCTAAACATATTTTGTTGCAAAATGTTGAGCAACATTTATCCCAACATACCGTCTGACCTTCATGACTTCAACAGAGTGTGGACTCAAGTGAAGTCCACAAGTCCAGAGTGTGTCATTTGGGACAGGGCTTTAGAAGCATGAGAAAAAGTCCCCCCTGCCCATTTATAAGAGGAGAGTTTTCTTTAAGTAGTGCGTGTTATTTTTTGTTGACACTACAAAACAGTGCATCTGCTTATCCTGGTC
This sequence comes from Danionella dracula, assembly GCA_900490495.1. Taxonomy (NCBI): domain Eukaryota; kingdom Metazoa; phylum Chordata; class Actinopteri; order Cypriniformes; family Danionidae; genus Danionella; species Danionella dracula. The sequence goes on from UELW01000888.1 coordinate 550,629, forward strand.
TGAGATGACTACAAAATCTCCAGTTTTCATCTCCTACCCAAAATCTGGCATCAAACCATGCAGAGCATAGAGGGGCTTCAGTCTCTACTTTCCACTCCTTCAAATAAATCTCTCTCAGTATCTTCCACTTTTTAAGCACACTTTAACTACAAATACAGCAGTTATTCAACAATACAACACTGGTAAACTTGTCATTGAATTCCCAATGTGAATAGAAAGCACATCAGATTATTATCCTCTTCACAGACTCACGTCTGAACTATATCTGTTTGATTGTTGTTTGTAAAAGGTTTGTTTGGTGAGAAACAGCAGCAGGTGTCCATATACTGTGACGTTCAGTTTCTCTACTTGTTTTGGTGAGACCTCCCTCCAGAAAAAAGCTGATTGGTTGAAGATAGCAGATTTCTGCCTATATTTGAACTTTTAAATACTCTGTAGTGTTGTCAGAATGTGCGGCTACTTTTAGTTATGTTGGGCTGGGAAAATTTGGCCTGCTTCTACAAATATTGTATTTGAATTATTATGTGTATGGAAAACACATTTTACATTTACATTTATGCATTTGGCCAAAGTGACTTACAGTAGGGGAAGCGACATACAGTTCACGAGTTCACGTTGGTTGAACTATATGAGTTATTTTCATTTATAAAAGATGTTGTTCATATCTTTGTGCTGTATCTCCCAGCCATTGACAGAAAGCGCTTAGAGTTAAGCTTTCTGATTGGTTAAACTATCTTCTATCTCCTATACAGGTCCTTCTCAAAAAATTTGCATATTGTGGTAAAGTTCATAATTTTCGGTAATGTACTGATAAACATTAGACTTTCATATATTTCAGATTCATTACACACAATTGAAGTAGTTCAAGCCTTTTATTTTTAATATTGATGATTTTGGCATACAGCTCATGAAAACCCAAAATTCCGTTCTCAAAAAATTAAAATTAGCATATCATGAAAAGCTTCTCTAAACAAGCTATTAACCTAATCATCTGAATCAACTAATTAACTCTAAACACCTGCAAAAGATTCCTGGGGCTTTTAAAAACGCCTGGGTCATTACTCAAAACGCAATCATGGGACTGCTGACCTGACTGCTGTCCAGAAGGCCATCACTGACACCCTCAAGCAAGAGGGTAAGACACAAAAAGACATTTTTTAATGAATAGGTTGTTCCCAGAGTGCTGTATCAAAGCACCTCAGTGGAAAGTCTGTGGGAAGGAAGAAGTGTGGCAAAAAACACTGCACAACGACAAGAAGTAAACGAACCCTGAGGAAGATTGTGGAGAAGGACCGATTCCAGACATCGGGGGACCTGCGGAAGCAGTAGACTGAGTCTGGAGTAGAAACATCCAGAGCCACTGTGTACAGGCGTCTGCAGGAAATGGGATACAGGTGCCGCATTCCCCAGGTAAAGCCATTTTTGAACCAGAAACAGTGGCAGAAGCGCCTGACCTGGGCTACAGAGAAGCAGCACTGGACTGTTGCTCAGTGGTCCAAAGCACTTTTTTCAGATGAAAGCAAATTTTGCATATCATTTGGAAATCAAGGTGCCAGAGTCTGGAGGAAGACTGGAGAGAGGGAAATGCCTGAAGTCCAGTGTCAAGTACCAACAGTCAGTGATTGTCTGGGGTGGCATGTCAGCAGCTGGTGTTGGTCCACTGTGTTTTATCAAGGGCAGGGTCAATGCCGCTAGCTAACCCATTTTGGAGCACTTCATGCTTCCATCTGCTGAAAAGCTTTATGGAGATGAAGATTTCATTTTTCAGCACGCCCTGGCACCTCCTCACAGTGCCAAAACCACTGGTGAATGGTTTACTGACCATGGTATTACTGTGGTCAATTTGCCTGCCAACTCTCCTGACCTGAACCCCATAGAGAATTTGTGGCAGTCATTTCTGCAAAAGCGTTACCAACCAAATATTGAGTGCATAACTGAACATAATTATTTAAAGGTTGACTTTTTTTGTATTAAAAACACTTTTGTTTAATTGGTCAAATGAAATATGCAAATTTTTAGATGGTAATTCTGGGTTTTCATGAGCTGTATGCCAAAATCATCAATATTAAACCAACAAAAGGCTTGAACTACTTCAGCTGTGTGTAATGAATCTGAAATATGAAAGTCTAATGTTTAACAGTTCATTACTAAAAGTAATTAACTTAATCACATTATGCAAATTTTTTAGAAGTACCTGTAGATTAGGAGTCTGCTGCCCTCTACTGGATTGACTCACTCTTTGCAACATTTTGGAGCAATTTACACGGTTACAGGCAACTCATGTGGATGTGATTTTTTTGTAAACTCTTAAAAAATAAAAATAACGTGTGGTTATGTCCTTAGTGAATGGATTTTTGTGTCTCTGAAGACAAATATTGGAGAATGTATATGGGTACCCACACTATATCACTTGGTGTGGCAACTCACTCAGATCTAGGCCTTGTTTCAGGCCCCCATCAGGAGTGTTGCTGCTTCTAATAGCTTGGCTTGAGCGACACTGAGTCAGGATAAAGAACCCTCCAATGTGGAGGAGAGCATGTCAGTTCCATCTTGGTCCCTCGACTAACTGCAGGGGGTAAACAGAGCACAGGGACCACCCAGGAGGACAACAGAATTGGGATGGCAGAACGCCCCGGCCAAGTGTAGGACCTAGGGGGAATTCCGAATGCCCTCTCTAACGAGAGACTGGCCTTAGTCCCATCCCTTGCTGAACTGGTTGCCCTGCAAATCTGTTGGACACTTCCTCAACATGACACTAGATCATCCTTTTCTCAGCCTTCTAGTCCACAGCTTTGTTTTTTTTTATTTTATTAAACCATCCTCCATGGATTCATGTTCGGTCCATTTCAGTGTTCATGTGTCCCCGTCTCCATGTAAACCATGACTGAAGGTAGTTGAGGTAGTGTTAGTCCAAGTCTTGGTCCAAGTTAATCTGTCGCAAAGTCAGAGTTTGAGAACGGACTGAGACTTCGAGTCAACCCAAAAAGAGCCATTTGACTCATGGCCAGAATATAGTTTCTTGGAATGAAACATTGAACGTTAAAAGTTTGCTCACCCCAAAAAAGTAATCCGCAAGCTGTGCAGTAAGTACTAAAGTGTTAAAGATAAAGCATTAAGCAAAACAAAACAGATACTGAAACTTTATTAAAATAATAACCCATGGACTTAAAATATAAACATTTTTTCATTCAAACTCGTAAAATACAAAGCAATAAACACATTTTCAATTAATTCCTCTTTCATAAATTAATTCCTCTTTGATACATTTATTAAATTTAAATAATAACTCAACAATTACATTTTTTTCCTTGTAACACGTGAAGTACAAAGGAATACACTTTCTTTTTATTTAAATCTTCATCCACATATCTTTCATCGTTGTCTGAAAAAAAACAGTTGAGAGATTTTGGCATTAAGCATACCCGATTCCCTCTCTGTATTCTCAGGCTCGTTGCGGTTGCTGTTATTCGGTACTTAACGGTTTAATGATGATTCTGGCCTTCAAATTCGTGAAAGCTCGGACAGCACTTGACTGATATCCAAAGCTTACACATGTCTCTTTAAAGGTGCCATTTAAGGGTAAAGTTAACTGTTATGCTGCATGTCGAGGCACAGTATGTATTAATAACTAATAGGCGAATTGGAAAATCTTTGGTCGAGAGCAGCCATACAGCAGAGTACCTCTTGCCAGCCCCCAGGAGGCCGCAACTCTCTTAATGGAGTGGGCTCTCTACTAGAGAGGGCAAGGGATGTCGGGCGCTGTGTATGTGGTAGCGATGCCGACCACTAGCCAGTGGGCCAACTTTGGAGACAGCCTTCCCTTTTGTCTGCTGCCCTCCAAACATACAAAGAGCTTATCAGAACCTCTAAGGTTCAGGGTGCTTCTACATAGATCCTCAGTGCTCAGACTGGGCAATTGGGACCAGGGGTTGGGGCTACCTCCTTTCCGGGCAGAGCTTTGAGTTTTTGAAGGGGATGGTAGGAACCTTGTTCACATATCCTGGGCTTAGGAAAAAAATTTATTTCACAAGGCCTGAACTTTAAGCAACACTTAAATGCCTTCAGATCCCCCATCCTCTACTCAAGGCTAAAGCGATCAGGAGTGCTGCTTTAGTTGCCAGAGCTAAGCTCTACTGAGTCAAGCGGCTCAAATGGATGAGCTCGACACCCTCTCAGAGCAATATAAGGTCCCAGGAGGAAACTACGGATGGCCTCGGGGCTCTAACCCTTCTGGCCCCTCTGAGGAATCTGATCATTGACCTCTGTCGTTATAGCATGTTGCCGTCAACTGGATGTGGCAGGTAGAATTGCGGCGATGTATCCTTCAGTGTGGATGGAGAAACTCCTTGATCCAACCCTCTTGTAGGAAGGTTAGCACAAGTTCTACGGGGCTGCTGCTCGGGTCTACTTGGCGAGAGTGACACCAGTTGATGAACCAACCCCACTTGTCAGCATAACATGCTCTGACAAGACACAGTGTTTTGGACAACGGATGCTGCATAACCCAGGATCCTCCATGACTTAAGGTACCAGATATGAAGTTCCAGAGGTCTGACCACAGGTGCTTGTGCGCACATCCCTGAGTCCTGACCAACACGTGATGTCCCTGCAGCATTCCCCTAAAGTGTTTTACTGCTAGGAAGACTGCACATGGCTCTAGAAAATTATGCTCCAGGAAACTTACTTCTCGTCCATACCGTGAGATTTTGTGCTTTCGGCATACAGCACCTCACCCAAACTGAGATCTGACCTGTGGTTCCACTGCCTCATGGTGGTGGCACCCCCTCCATTCAAGGGGGTTGAATGGCATGGCAGCTGGACTCTCTGGGTGGCCTGTCCTAGGACCCCTTCCCCTGATGATGTTGGGGGGGCCCTGGACAGAACTATTCCTCCGTCAACTCCTCGTGGCTGCTCTTGGTCACTGTCTCTGACACAGGGGCTGATGCTCCAAGGGGGACTGAGGAGGTTTCTCCGGCGTCGAGCAGATGGTGGGGAAGCCAACTTAGAGGGGACCTGCCACATCTCCGCCTCCTGATCGTAAATACCCGTGACATAATGCCTTCTACAGTGATGCTGAAGAGGCAATCTGGGACCGCAGATATGTTAAGGAAGTGTTTCCGATCAGGTGAAAACACTTCAGCCTGGGTTAACCAAGATGGTGGCTGTGAACTAGCAATTTAGCCATCGTGTGACAAACGAGCATGCCTCAACTTTATAGCGATAGGCGCAAAAGTCCATGGCAGCTCTCAGGTCATCCATAAGACCTGGGCAACATCTCCTCTCCTGCATATCTCTCAGGCCTAGGCTTGAAAAACCTAAAAGGTTGCCATGGCATCCCTGGGGAATCGTGTCATACCCATTAGCTACTGGGCCATCAAGGGGAGCAAGAGAGGGGAGACTGATCAACCTCCTTCTTGTAAGTTCCCGATGCACTTCTGGGAAGAACTGGATCGGGGCAGCTGCAGTTTATCATCCCGGCATGACCCCATAACCAGCGTCCAGCCTAGAGATTTCGGATGCGAGGGGCAGAGCCACTTGCAACTTAATCTCTCTGGCAGCCTGGGTAAGCAACTCGGCTTGCAGCACATATTCTGTTAACTCACTGTAACGGATAGAAAATGTGCATGCAGCCCCGCTCAATGCTCGAAGCCAGAGATCTGCACTCGCAGTTACAATATCTCTGGTAACGGGTTGAAAAAACACCAGCCCCGTTCAAATGCACTATATGACAGAACAGTGAATCCTACGATCACTGTGTTGGTATGTTTATGCCCAAAACAACCGATACACCTATCGAAGCTATCCGTCAATGCAATTGACCTACCGCATCCACAGATTTGCAGGTTATCATGTTTGGAAACACACTACAAACAGTCGAAAAAGAGGAGTCTTACTAGGTTTGACGAAAGGCAGTAAAAGATGAGAGTCTGGGACATTCAGCAACTCAAGCATACTGTGAACAGTCAGAGAATTGCACTGGTTGCTGTAAACACCAGATCTCTTGATCCACAAAAGGGGGAATATAATCCAATACCGATGTGAACTCTTTCACCAGTTGCTTGTGTCTGAGATTATTGGCTACAATGAACAGACAAGAGAATGTGACGCTTGCAAGACAATCAGCATGGCCACTGAATGGCATTTTTAAAAGAGTGTGGAGAGAGTTGAGTACCCCTAGAAGAGCTTCCTATAGTCGTCACCGACATAAGTCTTAGTGACCGACAGATGGGGAACTTTTCATTGCTGGCTGTTAGAAAAATGTATTTATTCAAAAACCAAAGCAAATTGGGCTCTGAAACTTTCAGTGTTGTTTTATTGTTGCTTCAGCTTTTGTATGTGAAAAATTAATTTGAAAAATTTTTGTACCACCATATTAGCTCATATGTATGTATGCGTGCGTGCCTGCATGCGTGTGCGTGCGTGCTTCTGTGTGTGTATGTGTGTGAGAGGCTTTGTTCCTATATTTGTAGGAAGTAAATCTATTTCTTTTTTTTTTTCAGAAATTAAAACTTTTTGTTTTTATTAGTTCACTAAACACAAAATTAAATGTTTCAAGCCTTCATTTATTCCAAGAACACTTTGGTTGATGTCATGCGGCCGTAGCATTCGCACATTATCACAGGTTTTCCCTGAGGAGGCAAAACTCAGTCTTCCTGTTCACAAGTTCACATCACGCACAACCGACTAGATAATTACTGGACTGACTGTGGGTTTAATTAATATTTACTTTTTTACTTGACGTCCCCATTTGGAGCTGTTAAAGGTTAAGTTATTTTTTATTAGGAGCATCACAATAGACTATTTTCTATATTCTTATTTTTTTAAACTTACTTCAAATGGTCTGTTCTAGTTAATATTTATGTTGTAATCTTATGTAAAAAGTATAGTGTTCCACTGCACATAAATGTGCAAATACAACTTCACCAATCAGGTTTTCCAAACAACATTAACGAACAATGGTCATCACCAAATAGAGCCTAATTTAACACCAGTCATATCTCTCAAAATCAGTTCTAGAGGGCTGCAGCTCTACGCAGGTTTGCTCCAACTTTAACTCCAGATTTCACTAATTACACCTATTTGTGCTTGTTAAGCTAATGACGTGTCTCAGGTTAACAGGTTAATAATTAGTTTACAATTCAGGTGCGTCTCGACTTGGCGGTTGGATGTTGGATTTTTCAACATCTTTATCTCCGGTACAAGAACAAAGGAGCACTATAAACTAAAAAAGATCACAAATACATTTACTGTGTTTGCCAGGTTCAGCCGTTGAATGTTTTTCTTTTATATTATTTTAGTATTTGTTTTAATAAAGATAACAACAAGTTACCAAAGTTTTTTCTTGGAAAAGTAATAATAGTATGAATAATTGATCTAAAAACTAATTCAATAAATTTAAATAAATTTCAAAACTAGGATCATTAAATGTCCCTGGTTAGATCTACAATGTACATACATTTGTAATAAATTAGATTCAAAAGATTTGAATTCAAAAATTAAAATGCTGTTGAACTAACAGGTTTATAATGTATATATTTAATCTTTGGATGCCTGATATCCGAAGGAAATGAGAGGAGTCATTCAAGATGGCATAAATCTCTCATTATTTAAAGAAACGATATAAGCATGCAACTATAAATCATCATGACCAGCAAACTTTCGAAGCTCGTTTAAATTTTATTGTGCAGTTAACTGAGGTATTTGTTATAAAATTCTAAAATAACTTGATCAACATTATTTAAATGAACGCAGCTTAAGGTTACTCATTTCAAAACATTGAAAGAGGAAGCCTGGTCACAGTCCCAGTGTCACCATTAATTACAGCAAATCTCTTTCCTTGTCAGCATCTGGGCTAAGCCCTTAAGCGACAAACAAATTTCCCACTCACTCATAGCTTACTGATTTACAGAATAAGTAGTTGGACTATCCATAAAAACGCCATTAATCATTTTACTTCCAACTGCAGGTACCTGCTTTAGTAGGAGAAATGACTCCAGGACAAAAGGGATGGGTAAAAGGTGAGATGGAAAGACACTGAGCTTAATCTTATCAAAATCACATCTCATGCTCTCATACCACGATAAAAAAAAATCTAAACTCATTTTCCAAACTCTTTATTTAGCTATATTATTCTCATCATAGCATTTAAATATTTCCTAAGCATAATACTGATTTAGACATTTGAATCTAAATGAATAAGAAAACTTTTTGTAATTTTTAAGCTTTTATGCAGTCTGTCACATAATAACATAAAATGAAAACGTCTGAATATGTGTATTCATTTGAAAATAATTTTGCTTCAACAAACAATTGACGCAACCTATTATCCCTTAGGTCAAATGCTTATAGCCAAATGCTTATAGTATATATTTTTTCTTTTGTGTAAAGAAGGTAGGAAAAATGTAAATTAGTGAAAATGTAGGAAAGTAATACAGTAGTTCAGATATTTTGTGCCAAAAATTTGTTCTGAGTGATTAGAGTTTTGATGAAAGTGTGTAAAAAAACAAATAGCAAAAAACTATTTATTTTAATGTTAATTAAAGCATATATAGTATATTGTTATTTTTTACTTGTTACTATTTAAAGATTCCATAAATCAATTCCATAAATCAAATAATCAGTCTTCTAAACCCTAATTATGTTTTATTTTAATAATATTGTTTTAAAAGTGTGTCCTGATCAAATGATCAACAAACGTATTTATTTTATATTCTTACTATCATCAACTCAATTAATAAAATAAAAAGTGTTTTTTTATCTTGTTGAGAAAACTGGAAAAAAAATCTAAACAATTAAATTTTTTCTCTTTTTTGTCAGCTATTAAGTCGATTATAAAGCTCTCAGTAAAATGTAACGTTTTCCTTTTGAGGTAGATTTTAGGATATGCATATACCTAACAATAAACACTCAGATCGTGACTGAATTTATTAAATTAAAAGTATTAAAGTATTGGTCACAGTTTATAAATAAATTATGGCTAAAAGCTTCCACCTGCATAAAACCATCTAATGTAAATCATGTTCATCTTGTTAACTGAGTTAAAAGTGAATCCTGCTCTATGCTTTTTGAATCGCGCCGAAATTAAATCTTTCATTTTATTCCTTTACACAAACATGGTTTTGCTAGAGGACATATTGCACAGAACAGGCATAAAATTAACCACCAATTTTAAAGAAGAAATACATAGAGTTAATGAGAGATACCCAAACATAACTATTTAAAATCATTTCTGTTAAATAATTTATTCCAAAAGAAAGTGTACATAAAACAATAATTTCACATGTTAGTTTCAAATAAGGGAATTAGCGTCCATCTTTTGATTGGTCAGATTTAATCACACTCATGAGAGTTTTCTTCGGGAAAATATTGTTAAAGATCGTGTTGCTGCCAAGAGCTCTGCAGCAGGTGTTTCGAAAATGTCGAGCATGTTTTTGCTTAGCCAAGTTACCAAAGTTTGTGATTCCTGACTTGTTACGATATTATTATTATTATTGTTGTTATTATCATTATTATTATTATTATTATTATTATTATTATTATTATTATTATTATTTGTGGGGGTGACACTTGTTTGCAAGTCATTTCAAAATAAATTAAGCTAACATGTTTTATATAATGGTTAGGTCAACAGTCACATAAAAAAATCACCTCACAGTTTCTCCTCATTTAGGTGTTTTAGTTTATATGTTGTTGGTTCCCTCGTTTAAACCGTACCAGTGTTTAACGTAGTTTTCCTGTAATCTGTTTCTAGTTTGTTGTAGAATCTCCTTTAATAATACAATCTCTTTTTACTTACTTGTCTCTTCGCTGTTTTGAAACTTTAGTCCTCCCGTTTCAGACTTTAACTCCTTCCCTTGCTGCAGACGACCTTCGCGTTCGTTAGAATCCAAACACTGAGATTTGGGAACTTTTTTGCTGACTCTCTTCTATTGTTTGCCAGTGCGTTGATTTTGCGCGTGCCATTGTTTTGCTCACACTCAACAGTTACTCGAGGACTAGAGAAATGTCAGAGTGCTCCAACCCCTATCTTGAGCATTTCGCGAGATGTTTTTGTTTGAAGGTAAAAGTCCCGTAGAACTCTGGCTCCTCCCTGTTCTTTCCTCCGCGCTCCGTGGTTTGTCCCGCGCTTCCCGAGGTGCTCCCCGGCGCACATCCCCTAAACACTCCAGAGGATTTGTTCCTGTTAAATAGCAGATGCTGATCAAATCCAAAGGCGTTGTAAGCAAGGGGTCACCAAACAGTTATAATAACGAAGAAGTCTATGTAATAAGAGTTGCTTATTGGAGTTTAACACACCCGCGCGCGCGCACATGCACACAACCCAACGCGCACGCAAACGCACAGGCGCGCACACGTTTGGATACTTTGAAGATGACTTTCTTCACACTTAATCCAAAACCCTAATTGATACTGTAAAATGATCTCATTACTGTAAATGAGTTGTTATTTGCAGTAATTAAACGACAAAACTACGTGAAGTAGTCTCCATTCTAAACAGTTTGTGCTTCTGTTTGCTCATCAGTTTAGAGCACATCATTTTCAATCTCAAAGTATCACTAAGTACGAGTTTGATTTAATTAAAAATCAATGACTCACTGAATTTTTTATATATAAAAAAATATCAGGTTCTTGTTAGTTCATTGTTTTGGTTTGATAATAAGTTTGATTATACGTGTTTATGTTCCAAGTTCAATAAATGAAGTTCAATTCATTCAATTAATGTTTCTACTCAGGTTTAGAGTTGTTTTGCCTTCAAGTTTTTTTCCATGTATTCAGTTCATAATGGATCCCTGTGTTCCTCTACATTTATTATTGGATTCGTTTCTCGTTTTCCTCAGTACACCTCTCATCTGTTACCTTGTTACATATTTTTTCCAGTCACCTTTGACACCTTCAATGACATTTCCAGTTTGGACTTTCCCTTGTGCCTTCAAAGTTACCTGCAGCCACATGGCAAATCAGTTAATATATACATACTCATACATAAAAATACACAATGACAAAGTAAGCTAAATTGCATATTTTAAACAAAACCTTACATTACACAGCATTAAATAAACATTTCTGTTTCACTTGTTCATACGCTGAAATTAAAACATGTTGTAACCAGGACAAAAGACTGACAGAAGTATAAAGTTTAACTGTATTAAAGTGCTGAAGTTGTATTGTCTTTGAGTATAAAACATTACAAGGTCCATTTACACCGATTTCCATTAAAAACAGTTGGTGTGGCTGCTCCTTTAAAAGTCTTATATCTTGACCATTTTAAATCATTTATAATATGAAATTATTTTTATAAAAAAAAATAATAAAAGTGCCATAATGTGGGACCTTTGAGAAGATCTGAGGTAGAAACTAAATATTGTGAAGTTCTCCTTCTATTTTCTGATTGAAGAACATTCTAAGAAACATTCAATGTCGTATGTTATTGTTCACCATAAATATTGTTATTTATTTTAGATCATTTATTCTATATAATTTTAAATATCTCTGTGTTCAAAGATTCAGCATTCTTTGGAAATATGTAAAATGTTGTTTACATTTGAGATTACCTTGAAATTATTTAAAACAAGTTCACAATACATTGTTAGCAGCTAAACAGCTAAAATACTACATCGTTAAAATAGATGTTTTTTTATCGAGACAGTTATTAAAAGGATATTGTGATCCAGGGGTTGTTTAACTTGAAGAAATATATTGTTGTTTTTATAATTGTATTGTAAATATATTGTCAAATACAAATTTTTGTTCATATGGTCTATTTGAGCAACAGTTTGGCCTCCAAATTATAAGCACCTGTCCCTCAGATGGTCTCCGAATGGCCCTGTTCACCTCTCCTTCAATGCCGTTTCAAGGATTTCAGTGTGTCTTCTCATCAACTCCTGATTATCCACTCCCCTTTGGTTGTGCCTTTTCTTCCGTGCTGATGTGCATCCTTTCGATCTGTGGTAAACCTGCCAAAAATTATATGTTTTGTGTATCTCAACATGGCAGGAGTGGCAGCAGTCAAGAAACCAATCCTTTCAGATGTCATACACCTCCACTCTTCACCCTATATCTACTTAAGTACAAAGCATTTGATCAAAAGACCTAATGAACCCCCTTCAGCATTTCCTTTATAAACATTATCCAACTGGTTTTGAATCATTTCAATTTTTTCATTGTCTAATAAGGTAGAGTGGAGATTTTTGAAGATTTTAATTTAAGAAATCAAATTGTCTTTCCAATTTGAGAACAACAAATGATCATCCCATGCCCTGCAAATCCATGAACAAGATGGTGGTTAATTGTGATTTTTGTACCTAAAACAATGACTTTCAGCAGAATTACAAACTCAAGTAAATTTCAGATTTTTGATGCAAGTAAAGACATTTTGTGTTGCAATTTACAGAAGATAACATTTTGTTATTTTCACTCAATTCAAACCCCCCTCAAGACAACTCACAAACACCAAAATTAAGTTCCATCTTTTGGCCACAAGGGTATTCCTAAGACCTTTGCATGGTCCGATGCTAACAATATCACAAAATAAAATATAAAGATTCACAAATATTGTCATACATAATATTTAATACAGCTTTATTAGCAGCAATATTAAAATATACTATAACCATAAGGTAGTATGTGACCATGAAGTATTGAATATAACACAGTGAGCACCAAGGTTTCAGTGGCTGGAGATGTTTCATCTGGGCTGAAGATGGAATGCTGTGCGCCAGTGCTTTAGAATCCCACTTCCAAGAATAATGTCCAGAGTTAAGCCATTTTATAAAAATGGATTATCAGGGTTTTTAATGCAATACGAATGTAATGCTGTCGTTTCCTCTAAATAGGATTCTCAAAATGGTTCTTGATAAACAAATCTATTTCTAAAAGTTTTAACATTAAAGAGCTTTTTTGTCATTAAATGAGTGTTATTACTACATTACATATTTGATCTAACATTTGAAAGATCAAATCCCATAACATGTGTAGCCTTGAATGATCCAATAACAAACTGTCTCATCTGATTGTTAAAGATTTTTTTTAGCACTGATATGATCAAGAGATTGTGAATTGCCATTAGTTCAAACCATTGTCTGTATATAACAGGATAAAATCTCTGTCTCTTCCACATTTGTAGCTCACTTCAACACAGCTTTGGCTCATGACAGCTGATGATTCATCGATATTAGAAAAAAGCATCTTACAATTCTACATAAACCCAACTAACACTTTCTTGGGTAAATGTATGGGTATTGATAAAAAAACTGTTCTTTTTGTGATGGCTGAAGATGAACAATCTTTATTTCACTTAAATAAGTCATTTTACAAAGAGCTCGCTTGGTTGATTACAAGAAAAAAAACTCTGAGTCGGAGTGCAGTGGATTGTGGGTAATACAAGCTGGTTGAGGATCTTTGTCACATCCACGTGACCTTTTCATGACAGCACATAATCGCGCTAATAAATAATAATGCGATGACGCACACTTTGGTAATGGCTACAAGCCCCCAAAAAGATGGTTATGGATGTGCTATGCTTTCAGTGAGGATAAAGGAAAGGCAATGTTAGAAAGATCAGAAAGGTTCAATCGTACATATTTTCTAATTAAATGGGGAAATCCTAGTTGTCTACAAAGTGGATGGTTAAATCAGTCTATTGTAAACCAGATTTGTATGGAATATCTGTAGAATAACGTCACTGTGCTTTGTCAAAGGACAAACTCCTGCTCTCCCTGTCTGTGTAGAAAGTAACTGAACTGTAGTACCTTGTCTGGCCACTGGGTCAGAAGTGAGCAGGTTCTCTTTCACTCCAATGTTATAACTGCTCAACTTTAAAGCAGAAAAACACCTGGAACTGCAATCTGGCACCCAGCTAGCTAGCTTCAAAGTTAGTTAGCTCAATACATGTACGCTTGCTACAATACATTTCTTGAATAAACACGAATATGGCTTTGTTTAAAGCTTTAACATACTTAATATTTTTTATTATTCCTTTAAACTCTTACTTTCCATTCTTACTTACTATAGCATATCATGAGTATTGTTGATGTACAAGCCTGACGAGACACATAAAATAAAATATTTTTGTCCATAATTTTTTTTAATACAATTGCTAACATTACATTATAAAGAAAATCAGCATATAAACATGTAGATCCCTTTACCTTTGATTTGCAATGTTCTAAACAGAGTATGGATATATTTAAAAACACTTAAGTCAATGGCATGTTTATCAAAATCCACATATTAAAAAAGCAACATCTGTTCTTACTTTATGTGAAGTTAACTTAGAGTCTCCTCATGCTCTCATTAACAGATAAAACACAAATAGCTTGCCTTTAACACCGACAGCCTCATCGACTCAATCTCAAGCTCTCTCCTTATAACAAGACTTTATAAAAACAAATTAAGCAATCAGAAGCATCAGTTGACCCCTTTTTAAGAATCGTGTTCATTTGGAAAATGCTTCTCATAAAGCTTGTTTTTGTGGAAAAATAGGATAAGTGTGGCAGTTTTAATCCCAGAGCAGAAGTAGCGTGAGTGTTTTTTCTTGACTCTGGAGCTCCTATTAACACAGCGACAGCAATCCCACACACGGGACAAGGAAGTTCTGTTACAAACGCACTGTTCTGGCAGTTAATGTTATCAAGCTCTCTACCGATCTCTATATCATCTTATCAAGAAAATGTGTTTTGATTATAATTGTCGACATCAAATTATATCATAGTCCTATAAAATTACCTTTAAAAAAGTGATTTAAGGGGGAAAAACATTCCTTAACTTTGTTCATGTAAGATTTAAAAATATCATGATTTCAGAGCTAGTTACACAAAATTCATGTTAACACGTAATTTACACGTTGAAATGTAATTTACATGTTAACATGCTATTTCAAATTAACACATGATCCATGCATTATCATGTCATTTACACATTAATATGTCATTGACATCCACACACCTAAGTGTGGAGTTTTATCCCCAACGGCTCTCCATATTCCCTAGGTTTTAGCCATTGACTGTATTTTTTAATTAAAATATCAGATATTACAAAACAAAAACAGTACCAAAATAAGAATATTACAGTGTATAGTGTAACAATACAGTATAATAGTGTAGTGCAAACATGAAAATGAGAAGAAGAAAAAAAGTTAAGGAAATTAAAAATAAAGAAAGAGAGAAAAAATACAATTCAAGCATCAGTTTTGCAGGGGGTTACTACAAATCAGTACTACAAAACAAGTCTTTCAGAAAGTTGGCTAGCCAATGACTGTATGGTTGTAGCAGAAAGCTATGAGACTTCACCACCATGTTAAATAGTCATTGGCTAAAAAAAACAGTCAACCAATGGAATGCTGTTTTTTATATTTTTATGTTCCTTCTATATATATATATATAGAAGACCACCATACAAATTTGTGAAGAGTTCCAATCAGAACACTTATACTGAACTCTTAAAGTAGACAGTCGTTTTCAGAAGAAAATGTACATACTTTGTAGTTCATAAGACCAAAGTGTGCATGATCTGGGACACACTAAAACCTCACGTAACAGAAGTAGTTGTGACACGTCATTACGCACGACGTGGGTGAGAACTTAACTCCTTTTGCAATTCCTTCATTAAAAAAATTATAATAATAAATATAACACTCTCCATATTCCTATTATTTATTCATGTGCTTCTTATTTAAAAACAATAGTCATATTACAGGGAAGGCTTTTTTGTTTGGGTCCAAGAGAAAACTCCTGGATTGTGGGTACTATAAGTCTGTTGAATCGATCTGCAATTCATAATCTAATCAGAATCATCCAGTCACTGCTTTTTTTACGATTTGAGACATATTAACTCTCATTTTGTGCACATAAAAGTGTGGATAGAGCGCCGATTGGGACATGAGGAAGGAGTTAAAAGAGTGCTGGCAGTATGGACGAGCAATGACAGGCAGTTTTAGATGAAGAAGTAATAAAGAAGCAATAATATGCCATAAAATCAATCAATTAAGCAGAATCCCACCTTGGCTGGTTTGCTCCCCAATGGTAAATCTGGAAAAATGTTATCTTATTTTCTTTAAGAAAATCTTTATCTTATTAACTTTAATCTTATTACGGCTCAGAATGGGACACACTGGACCATAATAATGGACTAAAAATCATTGGAAAACACCAAACAGGAAATTGTTTGCATTGTGAGGAAACAGAAGCAGTCAAACATGTGTTACTTTAATATGCGCAATACTCCCGGTGAGAGAGAGAAAGATTTAGACAAGCAAAAATAAAAAAAACTATTGTGCGTTCACAGAATAATATAAAACATTTGATGCCCTATCTGAAGAAAATACAAATAATACAAATAATATAGTAAATCCAGAAATTAAAACACCCCAATGATCACACATCACTCCAGCAGATGGCGGCAGTGCAGAAAAAATACAAACTGCCACTACAAATTTCAAGTAGAAGAAGAAGAAAAAGAAGAAGAAGAAGAAGAAGAAGACAACTGGGTTGGAGGGCTAGTAAAGCACACTTCAAAGCTTAAAATTGTCACTAAATCAAGTTCACATCGAATAAGAGAATTGGGACAGGGTCATTCGTATCTTTGAGAGTGAACAAGGTGCATTGTGGGCCGAGGATTTACAGCGACAAGCATTTTGGCGATAGGGCTCCATTAAGATGGAGGACATGGAAATAGATTTACAGACAAAGAACATGGAAAACTGGTAAGACACAGTTTATCAAATACATTTATCCACAAAAGCGTTCAGAAACAAGAAGTTTCGGTTAAAGTGAACTAAGCTATGTACATTTATTCTAGAAATGTGGCTGATACGTTCTTCCTCATTTTGCTTGACTTTCGTTAACGCTAAGTCGCCCACTTACCGATCTTGTAAAAATAATAACTTTAAGTTACAGATTCCTTTACGTTTGAGTTATTTGCCTTAAATAACGATGGAATCATCAAGTTTTTGAAGAGTTAGATTGCACTATTTTGGCTGTTTGCACGGTCTTTAACATGTTTGCAGAAACGGGTTCTAACGTCGCGTAATGTATTAAAGTTCTCACTTAAGGATAGCTCAACTTTTCTACGTTTATAACGTTACATCGCATGTAACGTAACATGCATCAGTATAAATACTTAACGTTACTTCTATTTAACTTAACATTATACACTTGTCACAGCCAACACCAAATCACCGTGGTAACATTAAGATTAGTTTGACGTTGGACATTCATTTGACATTCAGGTTCAAACATATTAAACTTCTTTTCACCTGTTATAGATTGAGCCAAAACTGTACCAGATATATGTAAATATGTACCTTTTACGTTGCACAAACCTTTAATCCTCGAATTTTTTTAAAATTTACCATATGAAGGAATTAAACAATTCAATCGTATGACATTTCACAATAAAATAAGTTGCAGAATGTTCAGAAAAACTATCAAGAAACTGAATTAGCTCTTTATTTATTTTATATTTAGTTTTTAAAAACATTTCAATTTAAAACATAGAAAAGAGAATTAACCTCTGACACCATTTGAGAAAAAAATTTGAGAAAAAATAATGGATTCAATTCAACTGTAAAGTGTTCTAAATATTATTCTATAAACTTTCGAATTTGACGTTGTGTTTTTATTTTGGTTGTTTTTGTCTGTGTTCAAGTCAAAAGACATCTCTCATTCCAGATTGAACATCTCTACTTTTGTAATTTAACAGATTCAAAATTTGCACCTCTCGAAAACATTTAAAGTGAACCCCACTTCATCCCCCACTGTTATTGTTGTTGGTGAGATTAATGGATGTTATAGTTAATGTGTATGTGGGTTTATTGTTTATAGGCCAGATAATGTGACCATCTCAGAGAAAAGTGTTGAAAATGGTGAGCTGTCTGGAGAAGAAAATGAAGAGGCAGAGAAGAAAGCAGACATTAACACAGATCGGTTGAACAGCTGTTCGAAACAGCACAGCAGCACCAAACACAAGAAAAAGAAACACAAACACCGATGTAAGCACAAAAAACACAAACATGCTTCAGAGGAAGAGAAGGGCCACAAACGCAAACATAGACATAAACATAAGAAGAATAAGCACAAAGAGAAGGTGGTCCGGGCTGTTAATCAAACAGCAGAAGATGTTCCTGGTTTACAAGGCAGTGCTAACCTGGATGACAAGACTGTACTTGAAGATCTAGAGAAACAGAGAGAGCTTATTAAAGCTGAGCTGGACAGCCAGCTGATAGAGAATAAGGGTCAGTCAGGAATTGGTCTGATTCTGCAGGGTTCCCAGTCTAGCTCTGAAGTCGGAGAACAAACTCATGGGACACACAATGGTGAGAGACGGCAGAGAGGATCCCGAACCCATTCACCTAAAGAGCATACTTCCAAGGAACATGGATCCAGGAGGCATTTAGACAAACCAACCAAACACAGAAGCCGAAGCCACGAACGAGCTGTGAAGGATGCCAAGCTACAAGATGCTAAGAGACAGAAAGAGACTGGCAATGAACAGAGCAAGTTCATAGAAAAGGACTACAGGAGCAAGGATAAATCTTCAACGTATGGAAAGAAGTCCCCATCGAAAAAAGGAGACCAGGCAGGCCTTCCTGAGCTTTACTCTTCTCCCGGTGAAAATGAAAAAGCTAAGAAAAGATCCAGAGCATCACATGACAGGCGCTCTGATGATGCTCGATCAGAGATGGATAGAGAGAAGAGGCCAGTCAATTCTTCCGCTAAAGACACCTCATCAGGGAAAGAGAATCGATCACCACGTCAGCGCCAAACTCATAGCCATGGAGAAACTTCCTCTCTGCACCGCAGCTCCAGGCAGAGCCACTCACTGCCTAAGAATAGATCTCCGGTCCGGAGGCCACCAAGCCATTCCAGTGAGTGCCGAAGAGATTCCCCTACAAGGTAAATATGCAAAAACATTTCGGAATGTTGCCTATGTTTAGAAAAGTTTGACACACATTTTTTTCTCTTGTTGTTTCTTTTTATTCTTCAGCCAAAACATCTTAAAATAATAAATACAATTATTTTGTATATAAAAGTTAGTTTGAAGTCATTCAAAAATAGACGTAGGTAAATAATGTACAAGCTGAAAAAACTGTTTAATCAATGTAATTTAGAAGTGTTAAGGAATGTTATTATTTTGTGGAAATTTGTGTTTACATTGTTTCTGCAATTAATGCAAATGTTTTGATTCCACTTCTTGTGAGGAATTAAGTTCAGTTAAAGTCTAATATAAAGCTACATGTTACGCATTGCTTTCTCAGCATTTGCAGCATGGGGATGCCTGACTGAGGCTTTGCCATCAGCTGTATGTAAAATATATGTTGACGGTGTATGGAAGTGAACAAAAAACACTGGTACATGGTAAAAATTCAGCAGATGAGGCCTGAATGGTCTCTGATTTGGTGTAGTGATCTGAGCTTTTCTCTTAACATCACAGGATGAAGACTTGAAGAAGTGCAAAAATATAACCATCTGAACTTTTTTTCCGCGATAATAAGCTCCAACTTAAAAACAAGATCCGCTTACTTTCAGTAAAACAGAGTGTAGACATAAAAACTGATTGGGTCAAAATGTGCAACAAAGAAACAATAAAACCTAAATAACTAGTTAACGTTAATATAATCATAACTGAACAAGACGGTGAACGAGACAGTTATTTTCTATATTATAAAGTATTCTATGAAATTGGTTGCTCTGTTGTTAAATATTTTCATTAATAACTTATTCATAGTTTTTATGAGTACTACACAATGATTTCATGTTTTATTTCTCCATCTATTTCCATTTTGTCGATCAGCGGCAGTATTTGCTACACAGTGTTCTTTGTCGAACTGTATTGTAGGAAACAAGCTCATGTAGATGGTTTCCGAAGATCAAGGGAAAAGAGTCCCGCTCGTCGCCGAGTCAGCCACTCACCTCTTAAACGAAGGTCTGCATCACCAAGAAGACCATCACGCTCTTCTCCCAGACGAAGAAGTAGATCTCCCATGAGACGAAGGTTAGTTTAATCTACTGTGTTGAACTAGGGCTGTCCATAAAAGAAACTGTGAATTTCTTTCTTAAACATGTGAATTTTTTATTTTCACATTTGTTCTGGCCAAATGAATGCACATGTGAGCACAGGGTGATTTTTGGGTACCTGCCGATTCAGATTAGTATGATCACTAATAGATAATTACCTATCGATGCCTCTTGAATCGATGAATCAATTAACAGCATAGCACAAAAAAAGCAACAACAATTTTGATATGGCCTGTCTGAATACTCAATTCTGATTGGCTGATAGGTGTTGATTAATTTCAAATAACTGCACAGGCAGTCCAGGTCTATTTGTCATTACATCACATGAGTAACTGTCATAACAAACATTAGCTGATCATGCGATATGAGACGATGCGAGCACACTAGCGTTCCCCTGATTTTTTTTTTTACTTTAATTAATCACTTCTTTAAGTGTATTATTTAACTTGTATGATCATTTAGCTATACAAACCATTATTTGTGGGGCGCTGGTGGACTGGAACCGAGGGACAGAAGATCAAGTCAGCTGTCATCTCGAGGAAAGATGACCGAGGACATATTTGAAGAAAAAAAAATTTTTCTTGTAAAATATCAATTTAAAAGTAAACAAGGAACTTCAAATGGGCAGCCTCTTGTTTTCAATTTTGTAAAACCTCACACTGCAGAGAATAGATTGTTGCAAAGTTATGCTTGATATCTTTCGTTTTGATTGTAACTGCATGGTGCAGGCTCTGCAGCGAGACCCTCACTTTGATGGTGGAGAACCTCTGTGAATGTTGGGAGATCTGTGTTTTAAAGGAAGCCTTCTATTTACAAATTTATAAATCTGGAATATATGATCAAATTTGTGTTCTGTCAGACGAGAAGCGGTACAACCGACACACTAGCTTATTTCTCTGTTACTTGTTTAGTGTTTTCTTCAGTGTCATATCTCCCATCTCTGTGAGCTCCTCCCATCAGTTGTTCCTCCAAGCTCCCCCAGTCAATCCTTCGCAAACAATTCTGATGCGTGAAGCCCACACTCGATGCGAGTCAAATACAAATCAAGTTCACAAGTTTGTATGTTTGCATCAAATTTGCAAACAACTTTGCAAGTGCTGGTAAGTACTGGGGGTATCGTAGTTTAGACACCTGTGAGGTTTGATGAGAGATGCAGCACTTCGGGGACAGTTGCTTCTACTGAAGAGGTGTAAGTGTTGCTGAAGTAAATCCTGCTACATTTACAATGAAACTATGCACTGTTCCGGAAGGTCTTTTGAAAGAGATCGGTTTGGGAGGATAAGACCACGACGCGCCATCTCTCAAGATCGTGAGAGGAGGAGGAGGAGGAGACGCAGCCGAGATGAGGACAAGTTCAAAGGCAGTCTGTCGGAGGGTATGAAAGCTGATAAAGACTCATCAGAAGAAGAAATGTAAGTAATGAAACTGTAATAAATTTCAGTGTAATGTGCTTGTATGTATGTTAGCGTTATATATATATATATATATATATATATATATATATATATATATATATATATAGAGATATATATATAGATATATATATATATATATAGATATATATATATATATATATATATATATATATATATGTATATATATATATATGTATATATATATGTATATATATATATATATGTATATATATATATTTCAATTTTCACTTTACAAATATTTTTTTTATCCTCACTTTCTCTCCCCATCATGCAGCATTTAACTTATGGTTTATAACATTTTTTTAAAGACAATATTAATAAAATGTAATCAGTAGACAACTTTGTTGGTTTTTATTACATCATTTATTATATCAATTTATAACAAACATTCTACTGAATTTATTGTTTTCAGTCAGGTTACAGGAATACAGGGGGATGCAGTGTGTGCATGTCTTGTTTGTATCGGTGTTTCACCCAAGATTTCTTTTAAGTCTGAAATGTTTCAAAATTAAAAAATAAAAGTTTTTCGTCTAGTTTTAAACAATTTGCTTGTTTGTCCAATCTAAAACAACACACACGCATGCTAATAGTCCACAGACTGGAACTGACTTTAGCCAATGAAGCTAAATATAGATCTCGGGTTTGCTGTTTTTGAGTGTGGGTAATGCAAATTGGAGGAGCAGATTGTTTTAAGAGGGTAATGGGTATGATCCAACAAAAATCTCATCCAGATGTTGTTTTAACTAAATTTAACTAAAGTTTAACTTAATGTTTTCACTAAAATAAAAAAGGTGTCTTTATTTGGGTTACTCAAATGTTAAATACATTTTATCCTTCATAATATCTTTACAACTTGAGCTATTGCTCCTTATTCATGAAATGCAAAGCTTATAGGCTACAAATACAAAGCATCTTTACTAAACTACAAACCTAATAATGATAACAAAGGGGAAACAATCAATCAATCAATAACAATGTAATAGTTTACCTTAAAGTGTTTGCTTTATAATATGTCATAATAAAACTTAGTCAAGTTGTCTTTAGAAACGAAAGTTAAAGTTAAGACACTGTTGTTTCATAGAGGGTTTCTCCTCTAATCTGTGCTAAAGAAACATTTTTTATGGCAGTTTTTTTATGAAGGTAAAAAACTCATATAATATTACGAAGGTGATTGCAGCCAGGAATGAGACTTTGTCTCTTAAGAGCTTTTGCTTACAAAAGGCATTTCTCAGTTTGTTACTGTGTTTATGTCAAGGTTTATAAAGGCTACAGATGGATGTATTTGACAGAAAAGGGGTTGGATTTGGAACTAATCAAGTGAAGGGATATTAAGAATACACATATTTGAGGCTCTCCTTTTAGTGGACTGTTACTGGAAATGAAACTCGGAAGGTTTCTCTAAGACCACAAGAGAACCTGAGTATCCCTAAAATGTCAGAAAATATATTGACAAAGATCTTTAAGCATTGGTAATATTACCTTTAAAGTGTGCCTTTTCACCTCTACAGTAGTCATCAAATGTGGTTGCTCTGTTACTAATGCAATAGCACCACCTGCTGAACAGACAGGCAAACTCATTTCCTATTAATCCCTTAGCTTGAAAGCTCATCTTTGCCACTTGAACCACAAGAGCTAAGACTTGGAGTTGAGCTAGATTTTCAGTGGATCTGGAGCCTCTCTTGGATCTAAGACATTGCGAGTTACCAGCAGTGAAACTTTTTGTAGATTGGTTGAGCCGACCATCAGTCTCAAACCTTTTTCCATTGACCGTTGGCTGACCCAACTGACACGCAGAAGTTTGAGGATGTTTTTGAGAGCAATGCTTGTTCTTTTGACACATTCAGCGAGTTATGATGGCAAGCAATCTGGCAGAAACTGTTTTGGAGTTTTGGTAACTGAAGACTGGAAATTCGTAGTTGACGAGTTGTGGGAAATTCCTCTATGAACTGAGTGTAACCATTATGGGCATCGCTAGACCCCACTAAAATTATATAATGTACTTTCTTTAAAATGTCTGGGCATTCTGAGTTTAAACCTTTGTTTCTTTAGTCTTAACTCCCAAAGTCTTTTTTTTTTTTTTTTTGCTGGATAACTTGCTCGGTGAACACTGATCCTTGGATCTACAAACTATTGTTCTACTCCAGATATAACCGATACTCCAGATATATGTTCCTTGCTACTAACAGGTCTTCCTTGGTGACCAACTTGTTTTGGGCACTGTTGCATTTTTGGAATATGTTGTATTGTGATAGTATTGACAGATTCATGCCAATAAACAGCCCTCGTGTTTATATAATAATAATCTTTATGTTTTGATCAAACATGTTCAATAGATCATTTTGGTATGTTTGGGTTGTATTACATGTTGCGTGGTGAGCTAGCCCTGAAGTACATCTTCTGGCTTTTGTAACAATGTGTGTGTGTTTGCCTAGGATGGAAGATTTTGATGCAGAAGAGGAGGATGAAGAAGCTCTTATTGAGGAGAGACGACAACAGCGCCTTGCCATTGTACAGGTGGATAATGACTGTATTCCCAAGTAGAAGTCTGTCCTTTTCCTGAGAGGTGTGTTTTATTAAATTGTTTAAAATAATTTTCTCTTTTTTTTCGGCAGAAATATAGAGCAGGAAACAATGACAGTAACTTGGATTCCATGGTGTCTGAGCCCTGTAGTCCTCAGAGTAGCTCACACAGTCGCTCACCTTCCCCTGATGACATCTTGGAACGGGTAGCAGCAGATGTGAAAGAATATGAGCTGGAGAATGTAAACACTTTTGAGGCTAACATGAAGGCCAAGCAAAACCTCATCGCTCAGGAGAAAGAAGGTAGATTGGTGTTTTATATAAGGACTGCCCAATAGGGTGCTTCAGCTATGCAATACTTACCATATGATAAGATTTTTTCAAAAGGGTTTGGCTCCCCAGAAAGTTTCTACATTTGATTAAAACATGTATCTACATGGATATTACAGATATCTACATGGATTCAATTCTAGATTTGCCAAATGGGTTTACTGGATGAAGTTGTTCCCAGTTTAATTGGACTAGATTAAATAATCTTTTTTAATTAATTAAAATTGTGTTTTTCTTATCCTTTTACAAAAACAGTGTTTTCAAACCTACCTAGTTATCCTAAAACACTGGTCCATGTACAAGTGTAGAAAGAGTGTAACCGTGTTTAAAACACACGATTATAAAATAACTGGGTATGTGTGAACAGGGACTTATGCTCGCTCCTTCTTTAGGGCGAGCATTTTGTGCCTGTTTGCATCACAAAGAAAGTGTGAATGGAGTGTGTGTGTGGGTGACAGATAATTTTCAAATGTGTAATTTTGAGTAAGACGACAGAAAAATATATTTAACCTAATGCTAATAAGTTTTTTTTTTTTGTTTTCATTTTAACTTGTCACATTGTGATGCAGGATCCAACCCAAAGAAGCCATCAGCACCGGACATGTTTACTGAGTCAGATGATATGTTTGCTGCAGACTTTGATGTAAGCTTTTTTTTTGAGTTTCTCATAAATCATACTCATAAAGTGGCATTTTTTTTGTTAAATAATTCAGTTATTCAATTCCCAATCAAAATATCAGTTCTCAAAATCTTTTAAACTGATTGTGCTGCTTTTTTCATGTAAATCAAGGCTGGCTATAGAGCTACAAATTTTCCATCAGATCTGATTGACAGGTGTTCCTTAAACTTGCTTCAATGTCACCACAAATGCAGCTCCTATCTTTGCGAATGTGGTAAAGCAACAAAAAGATGACTAATTCAAAGCACAGAGACAAATAACTGCCTTTCCCTCCCTCTCTTTCTTTCCCTCCTTCCCTCTCTCTCTCTCTCTCACATCAGAGTGCCAGACTACGGGCTGCTGGAATTGGTAAAGACTTTAAGGAAAACCCCAACCTCAGAGATAATTGGACTGATGCGGAAGGATATTACCGTAAGTTTTATTTAATAAATAATTTTTTTACAAGTAAAACTTTGGAGTCAATTAAAGCTATCCCTTTTCAGGTGTGAACATTGGTGAGATCTTGGATAAACGGTATGAAGTGTATGGATATACCGGACAGGGTGTTTTCAGTAACGTGGTCCGAGCGAGAGACATGGCCCGAGCCGGCCATGACGTGGCAGTCAAGATCATCCGCAACAATGAGCTTATGCAAGTACCTCCAAATTCTTCTTTGTCTTTTTTAAAGCTCCAATTCAAGGTATTTATTTTGCAAGTCACACATTTTTTTAAACAGCATTAATAGCAACCAAGTGCAAGTGATGATTTATGTCAAATACACCACTGACAACTGGAAACACAGAGTCCGCGTGCAACAAGAGTCTTATTCATACTAACTAGTTTCACTAGAGAATGTACATTAGAGAAATTTATATTTCTCAGATATAATTTGTAGAATCTAATTTTGTAGAATCTAATTTGTAATCTGCCAAGATCTACAAGCTTTCTGGAATTTTGTTGAGAATAACACAAAGCACTCCGTTCAATTGTTTATTTTCAATTGATACTGCTAGGGAACCAAAATATTTGATCCTCACACAGAAATACCAAAACTCGGTTTAGTTTTATTTACTGTTTGTTATAAAAATTTGATAATAGTAAGTTAGAACATATGGGGACTCCATCACATAAATCTTTCCACTGAACTCGCCAAAAGTTAAACTGCGAGTAATTAACATATGTAAGACCTGAATCCAAACGGTTACCATTCACCCCACTGTGAAGAACATCTCCTTTCAAATGGTACACAGAGGACAACCTGTAATTGAAGTACTGTATTTTTTTTATTCATAACGACAGCATTGGGTTTGTGAAACAAGTCAAGTAAGGCAGTATAGATGAAGATAGAGCCCACAATTTACAATTACATTAAAGGCACCCTGTTCTATTTTTCTAGTGTTTAATAGCTTGCGGCGCGTTTGCGATAAAGTTATCTCATGGAGAAAAGGTGGAATCTATTCAGAAACCCTTTCTGAACACTGCATTGTTCATTACATATGGAAGAAATGACCTTTTATAGATTTGCATGGCATGAAATACACAGCTTAGTAATCAAAATCAAAGAGAAAAATCTCTAGATGATATCATTTAATGATTTTCTATTCTATATAAACAATATCGTCAACGACTAATTGTCATTTCAGAGAAATTTAGGTAATGAAAAACATTTGATGATTGAGGCATTTAAATTAGCGATGTTAAGTTTTGGTAAACTTTTTCAAACTTAATTAACCTAAACCCCTGTTTGGTCATTTATGAGGTGAAGGCGCCACCCAATGGCAGTGAAGCAATATGATTACCTTGTTGTGGGTGCCACGATGGTCCCCTGTCTGTATAAACATTAAAGAAGGGCAAATAGACAAACATAAAAACAACATATGCCTTGCGTATGGCAACATTCATATTGAAAGTTTTCAAGTGATTTACAGCCCTGGTTGAACCAGAGTTTTAGTTACTTTGAGTACAGAGCTTGTTTTAACATTAGATTCTGTAATGGAAGAAAGCTAATAATCTCTGTTAACTCTCTTTTCTAAAAATTGTGTTGTGTTTTTAGGCAGAAGACCGGACTAAAGGAGCTGGAGTTTCTGAAAAAGCTGAACGATGCAGATCCAGATGATAAATTTCACTGTTTGCGACTCTTCAGACACTTTTACCACAAGCAGCATCTGTGTTTGGTGTTTGAACCCCTCAGGTACACCTTATTTAATTATTTAATGACACATTTAACGAAAATGGATCGTTTGGCCTATTTTTTTACTTTAAACGGGGGTTTATGTATGTATGTATGTATGTATGTGTGTGTATATATATATATATATATATAATATATATATATATATATATATATATATATATATATATATATATATATAAAATCTGTCTTGCAAATGCAAAAATGTAATCTATCAAGGGGATACTGCTATTTGAGCAAGAACGTTTTAATGATGTTTGAAAAATCGTACTATATAAACTAATACGATTTCAAAAAGATATGTGGTAAAACCACGGTTCTGTAAATTCCAGATACACTATATCTGTGTTTTAAAAAGCATCTAACATTTATGTATGTCTCTTTTGTTAAAATTAGATTATATTTATTAGTAGATTTATTTTCTCAATTGCTGTCCTATGATGGAGAGTTTTTATTATGTTTACTTCTTTTCAGTATGAATCTGCGGGAGGTGCTTAAGAAGTATGGTAAAGATGTGGGGCTGCATATCAAGGCTGTCCGCTCCTACAGCCAGCAGCTCTTTTTGGCGCTCAAACTTCTGAAGCGGTGCAACATCCTCCATGCTGACATCAAACCAGACAACATACTGGTAAGGATTTTCTACTCTTTGCAGACTGGTAAGATCAGCTCTTTTATACTCCCTCTTTTGTCTGCAGGTGAACGAATCTAAAACTATTCTTAAACTCTGTGATTTTGGTTCTGCATCACATGTTGCTGACAATGAAATCACTCCTTACTTAGTCAGCAGATTCTACAGGGCTCCTGAAATTGGTGAGTTGTGTTGTAAATTAGCTCTGCATCTAGATGTTACTCTAATTGCATTTTTTTAACTGGAGACTGAAACGTTGAAATTGTGAATACATTTTTTGGTTGTAATCGGCTCCCCTAAACCTTTCTCCCCATTTAGTCATTGGGAAACAGTATGATTATGCCATTGACATGTGGTCAGTCGGATGTACCCTGTATGAGCTGTACACTGGAAAAATCTTGTTTCCTGGCTCCTCCAACAACCACATGCTAAAACTTGCCATGGATGTGAAGGGAAAAATGCCGAACAAGGTAATGACATTACTCTGAAATATTCAACCCATTTTATGTTTTAATTTGCCAGTAAATTTTCACAAAGCATGCTAAAGTTTTCCTTCTAGTTCTAGTCAAGTTTTGCCTACTGGGTTTTTAGAGTCAATGCAATGTTTTTTTTATTTCAAAAAGTGTGGTATTCTCATAAACAAGCCTTTACAGTGTAAAATGATTTGGTCTTGTGACTTGGTGTTTCTGTATGAAAAATGGGAATTATAAATAATAGCATAAATGAATACTCTGCCACTGAAAATAGGCCAAAGTGCATTTTGATATTCTCATCACTTTATTTTGGCTGTACTAATCCATGTTTATAAGATAATTTCTGGGAGGGTGCATAAAGCAGCAGTCACATAAAAAGATCCAGACCTTGATGGATGCAAAGAATGTCATATATATATATATATATATATATATATATATAGATATATATATATATATTATATATATATATATATATATATATATATATATATATATATATATATATATATATTACCACTGTTCATGAAATCTGCATACTGTCGATGGAAGTTGCTCTTATATTGTTCTGTTTGAAACCTGCAAATACTGTTTTTCTCTTCTAGATGATCCGGAAAGGCCTCTTTAAAGATCAGCATTTTGATCAAAACCTGAATTTTCTTTACATTGAAGTGGATAAAGTGACTGAAAGGGTACTTTCACTTGAATTTTAGCATTTCTTTCACACCCGAATTTGATGCATGGTCTTTACTTTCTCTTTATTGATCGAATATTTCAGGAGAAGGTGACTGTAATGAGCACCATCAACCCGACAAAAGACATTCTCTCAGACATGGTGGGAGGCCAAAGGTTACCTGAGGATATGAGGAAGAAGGTCATGCAGCTGAAGGATCTTCTGGATGGCACGCTGATGCTGGATCCTGCTAAACGTCTTAGCATTAACCAGGCTCTCCAGCACCCCTTCATTCAGGAGAAAATCTGACTCATACCTGATAATTTTGTATTCCTGTTTGTAGCTTATTATCTTCTCAAAGGCTGCCCATATTCCTTTCTAGGATTGGTTTCTGTTGACTTGTAGATTTCTATTTTCACCTCAGAATGACATTGATTTTATTGTACATATTATTCACACCATGGATAATGACTGTGCTGAGACGAAACTGTTCAGATATTATTTCAGAAGGGACTTGACGGTCCAGACCAATTAAACTTGAGGTTTTGACCAATTCTGTGGTGTTTGTGTTTCAATTGTGTGTGGTATGCTCAAATATAGTCAAACAGCTCGTTTTTAACTGGATATTTTACACTAGCTGTTATACAGTGGTCTGTTTTAAAAAGGAATACATTTGACCAGTTACATTTTGTCAAACTGACCATGCTGGGTTTATTTTGCATGGCCCTTGAATGTGTTTCCAATAAGATGATCTATGAATTTTTTCCCACTGCCCGATAATATCCTAAATAAGAGACTGAAACTGCTTTACATCTTGATATCTGAATCCACCAGCAGTGTGCAGCATTCACCAGGATAATGTGACACCTACTTTTTTGATGAAGCATCTTGAAATTGTGAATGAGTATAGTCAGGACCATGGATTAATTGCACATCATAAGGACTGTACTCCTTTACACTCACTGCAGTGCTAGGACCCACAGAGACAAATCTTGTACAAATGAGATTGTTATCCTTGTATTTGATGGCAATCTAATTTGTAGGTTAACATCTGTATATTAAATGTATTAATTCTTTTCAAATCCTATTTGATTCAAAGTATTTTTGGATAATAACCATGTTTTTCTCAGATTGTGCCACAGCTGATTATATGTTCATTATTTGATGTTACATTCAAAATGGATCAGGGTTACCAATACAGGATTTAGATCGAGTGAACAGATAATTTGCAAAACTATGTTCATCATCAAAATTATTTTTGAACTTTATTTGTATGCCTATTTATATATATATATATATTTGAAGCCATAAATTGCACCCTTGCTGAACTAAGGCTGTACGATGTAGTGTGCTAACATTGAACAAAAACAAGTCATATTTTGGTGGGAGATATTGCTCTTCTGTTAAGAAACTATTGTGGAAATGTGTACACTGACGGTGTGAAAAGGACATGAAACATGTGAATGGTCTGGCCACAAAAGTGATGCTTTGTTAATTGTGTTTAGAGTTTTGAAAGTGTGTACATGGTAATCCCTCTGGAGGCCTGTATAATAGTGAAACTGTCTTGGGCCCTATAGCAGCCTGGGCCTGGGCCTGGGCCTGGGTCTGGGCCGTATAGCTGTCTGGTGGATCCGAGGACGCAGACTCCTCATTCTCATCAGAGCAACTAATAAGTGATTGGGTTAGAAATGAAGGTTCGTCCCTCGCCGGTCACGTGACTCCAAGAACCCAAAAGCGTTGCGTGCTTCGATACGGATCCTGATAGTGTCACGAAAAGGAGTCGCAAAAGTGACATCAACATGGATCGACAGACAACTGTCGTGCGTTCTGAGCATAGATTTGATATCAACAAATTGAAAAGTTATTTGTCAGGAACTCTTGAGAGCTTTTCAGGCAGCACCATAACCGTCCAGCAGTACAAGTAAGGCTAGTTAACAACGCAATCTTAGTTTGGAGTCCAGCAAAACAAACCCCATCTTTTGTTTTCGTAGTTAATATTCTCTTCTCTGAATAGGCATGGCCAGTCAAACCCAACGTTTTTCATTGAAGCTTCGGGTAAGAGGTTTGTGCTCAGAAAGAAACCGACAGGACAACTGCTTCCAGGAGCTCACAAGGTAAATTAACTTAATGCTACGTACAAAATTACCCAACAGTTACAGTTTTTAACTCTTAATGTGGATGGAAACTGTTTTGGCATAACATTAAACTCTCTTTGTGTCAGTGAAGCTTTATCTCCGTTGTGGGCATGTGTAGAAAGGACTCTGAACCCAATGAGTAGATTTTATTTCTTCACAGCTAACGTCAGAAAGGTAAAACTAAAGCTGACCAGAGGCATAGTTACGAAAGCCTGGTTGAAAGGAAGTGCCAAGTTGCCTGGAAATTGATTGCATGGTCTAACTCAGACTTATTCAGTTCGAAAATAAATTCAAATTTAAATGCACTTGGGATATTAAGTTTTGTAAGCATTCTGAAAATAATAAAATATATCATTAATCAACATGTTACCCAACAAAAGTTAATTGTTGGCTCTCCTTTGGCAATTTTTAGAGAACCATCCACACACAAAATCACAGTATAATAGCTGTTAGCAGCTAAACTAAGTAAAGTAACTAGTAAAGTGCAAGTAACGCTTCAGATAAAAACAGTGTAAAAAACTCTTTTCTCTCTCAGCAATAATTCACATCAAGGTTATTTAAGCTGCAGTCAGCCTGGCTCTTTTTTTTATCATCTTTTGACATCATACACATTACATAGTCAACATATAACCAGACATTAATGTTTCCAACACTCAACATTTTTTATTGCGTTTTTTTGTTAGTAGTAGTTTTTAATGTTATTTTTAATTTAGAAATCTTCCAACTCAAAAATAAAACTTTCATACTTTCTTTATGAACATGAAAGTCCTTACTAATTTATTTCATAGTGACTAATTTTTTTCTACGTTTTGATATTGTATTATCAATAATTACATTCACTCTGCAGAAAAGATGTGGCCGATGCATCACTCAATGAGTTTACGTCACAAAATGGGACATTTTCTGAAAAACACTAGCACATACGAGTCTTAAAAAAAGAAATTACACTCTGTACAGTGTCTTATGTAAATATGTGTTGCAGGTACAAGGTTTTTGTGAGGACAAACTATAATCCAGACCATTATTTTTTTAGTATTGGTTCATACATTTAAATATAAGCTTGTTTTAATTTTCATTGTTATTGAGACATGTAGTCAGGATTGTCTGTACGTTCTTCAATGCTGTAGAATTTTTTTTTTTACTTTTTAAGTTATTTTAAACTGTTCAAAATAATGGGAGTCTATGTTATTTATAAAAGTGTTTAAGAACAAAGCATGATTAAAATGTAGATGGGTCTTTGACACTAATTTGACACTAATAAAGTGTTATTTTGGCGTGTGCAGGTAGGAAGAGAGTATGCTGTTCAGAAGGCTCTGAGCTCCGCTGGCTTTCCTGTCCCTCATCCTGTGTTGTACTGTACAGATACTTGTGTCATCGGTACAGAGTTTTACATCATGGAGCACATAGAGGTAACAAAATACTAATTAATCATCTGGCTCTATATGAAAGCCCCTTATCTTAAGGTTCTTTATTTTCTAAATGCCACAAATGATTAGTTTTGTTATATTACAATCCCAGAAATCCAGCAAGTTCCTGTTGATTAATTAAATCTGTCATAACTCCTGGTATGTTGATTCATTAATAACTGAGAAGCAGACCCCTCCTCTGTGGTCCTTGAGCTTCAGAAGCAAGTGGGATAAAACACTCAAACTATTCCTGCTCAGAGATTTAAACCTCCACACTTTTATCCTAGTTTTCTAGAAAAAAGCTAAATTCTGTCTGTAGTGTCCCCGGGTCCAAACACTTCCTGTTGATGTAGTTACATAACGTAGTCATCTGAAAGACCAATCAAAAGTCTGGTTTTATGAGGAAGCAGGCAACTCATGCTTCTGATTAGTTTTGCGCTGGCTGATTTATTGTTTTAATCCGTGGAGACACATGTTCACACCCACAGTGGAAGAGAAACTTGCAGTGGAATATACAGAGAGGTGACGGCTGCATAAGGTGTTATTAAAAACATAAAGGTTTATCTGAAGTTGAAACACAAGTAAGATTACCACAACAGCCTTTTCTATTGAGCTTAAATAGAGTTCTTTAACATCATGAAGATATGAAAGAAGGAGAATTAGTAGAAGATATTACAAGTGATGTTTAATGGGATTAAAGTTCAGTTGGAAGTAGAAAAATAACAATATATATCAATATATGATTTTTAAGAATCTTCAGAATTATTTTTATTTGTTTAATCTTTATTGTAAAAATAATAATTGGTAATGACTAAACAGAAATAAATACTTACTAGTTTATGAATATAAAAATTTTGCTTTAATTAATCCTGAGTGATTTTTTTTGTTTATGTGACAATTAGGGACGTATTTTCAGAGACTTAAGCCTAGCTGGGATCAGTGTTGCAGAGCGGACAGCTTTATATGTGGCTGCAGTGGAAACTCTCGCCAAACTTCACTCTTTGGATGTTGATATGCTTGGCCTCTCTGGGTATGGAAAAGGAGCAGGTTATTGTAAGAGACAGGTAAAATAATCTAGAATAAAAACCAAAATTGTTTGTTAATAACTTCTGAATTAGGACTAACCCTTCTGACTATCATCAAACTAATGCATTTATGTAGTGGTATGATCTACCAATGCTATGATTGCTTTTTCCTCAGGTGTCCACTTGGACAAAACAATACAAGGCCTCTGCCCACAAGCAAATACCAGCCATGGATAAACTATCAGATTGGCTGAGCAACAACCTCCCACCCAATGATCACAATGTGTCCCTTGTTCATGGGGATTTTCGAATTGACAATCTAATATTCCACCCTACTGAGGTACTGGATCATGCATTCATTCCTATATAATGTTTTTGGAAGTCAAACTCATTGTGTGGAAACCTTTGTTTTAAACCTGATCTATTTACTTTTTTTTATATATATATATATATATATATATATATATATATATATATATATATATATATATATATATATATAATTCAATTTGGTTTAATCAATAAAAAATTGTTTAAATACACTGCAAAAAATGCACTCTTGGAACAAGAAAAAAAAACCTCAAATAAAGTTAAACTCTTCCTATATCAAGCAAAAAAAATCTGCTAATGGGGTAAGCAAATTTGACTTGGCAAGACTTCTTAAAATTAGAAAAAAAAGTCTTGCTGAAAAATGGACAAAAACTCTCAAAACAAGTCTTTACAAGTTGTAAAACCGCACTGAAACTAGAATATTTCAACTTGTATCTAGTCTCTAGTGGTCTTAAAACTAGACAATCTGTCTTAAAACTAGAATGTTTTCTCTTTTATTTAAGACTAGCTTAGAAAATTTAGTATTAAAATAAGTATATACGACCTTAAATTAAGAAAGTTTGTGCTTAATTTTAGTTCTTAAAGTAGAAAATGGGTTCTTAAAACTAGAAATTCTAGCTTACAATTTTAATGTTAAATAATTACATTATATATTTTTTAGGCCTATTGATGCATTTTTAGGGTGTACAGTTCAGGTAGGAGAGAGGAAGAACATTTAGTAGAGCTCAGGGGAGAAGATCGGTAAAGGACCAGAGCTGGATTCGAAGAGGTCCCTAGAGGTCTCAGGTCCACATGTCAACACTCTGACCACTACGCTATCAGTGCTGACAAATTATTTCGCTTCTGATAAGCTATATAACACTAAAAGATTGTCTAGTTTTAAGACCACTAGTGACTAGATACAAGTTGGAATAATCTAGTTTCAATGCATTTTTACAGCTTGGAAAGAGTTTTTGTATTTTTTTTACGATCCAACAGCTTATGTTACCAGCTAGAAGTTTTTGCTAATTTCAAAAATTCTCACCAACTGATATTTGATATTTGAGGTTTTTTTTTTTTTTTTCAAGATTGATTTTTTAAGTACAAATCTCTTCCATCAAAGTTAGAACACAACTGGATGGGATATTAAGGTTTGTGGTATTGATGATTTATTTACGGTGTAGATCCTTTTTCTTATTTTTTTCACATACATTTGAGTCTTATTTCAAGAAATCAAATGTTCTTACCTTTACTTGATCTAGAGTAGAACTAGATTTAATATTTGTTTTCTTGTTCCAAGATGCATGCTTTTAACCAGTATTTAATATTGATTTCTTAAAATAAAATATCAGTAACATTCTTGATATAAGAATATGTTGAGTCAAAAATTCTTGTTTTAAGATCAGTGGCAAAATCGGCAACTTGTTTCACACAGTTTCTTAATTCATAAAATAAATGATCAGAATAAGATTTTTTTTCTCCTCAAGAAAATATAAGTGTTATTTTCTTAAAATAAGCAAAGTAGTCTATACCCAAAAGGTTTAAATTAGAAAATTCTTCCTAAAATAAGAAAATCAAGATTTTCAATCTAATTTTAAAAGCATTTTTAGCTTTGCTTAAAATTCATTTTTTGCAGTGTAGTGGTTCTTTAGCAGTTGCTTCAAAGGAGCTTCACATTCCTAATGTGAATTAAGAGTTACATAGAAATTCCTATTGGATAATTCTATGGGGTAGAAACCAAACCACTTTGTACTGATATGGAGGAAAAACTCACAAAAAAAAAACACTCACGCAAGCAGAGAAAAGATCTCCCCCAGAGATCACACTCAATTCAGCTGTAAAACTAACACAAACTCACCTAGGAGCTTTGGATGAGCTCAAGGTTGTGTTTTGACTAGAACACAGTCACTAATGTTTTTAATTATACCATACATAGACATTATACCATGTCAATGTGTCTGACAGTGCAGTAGCTAAAACTATCGTAATGCAATGTCTTCAGCTGAGGATAAGTTTGTCAGTATCTAAATGAATTAGAAATGACGTTTTTGTAATATAATGTAATGTCTCTTGATGCAAGTAGAGTTTAAATCGTTTGTCTTCACTTTTCTGATGATGCAAGTTACCTATAGAAAGTCCTTCTATAGTTGGGTTTCCTTTATTTTTCAGGCTCGTGTGTTGGCTGTGCTGGACTGGGAACTGTCAACTACTGGGCAGGCATTTGCAGATTTGGCATATTTTCTTATGCCACACTTTCTATCTCCTCACTATGAAGTCACCAGCACAATAAAGGGAGTCTCTGGAGTAGAGGGTATGATTTTTTTTAATTTATTTTATTTATTTTTTAAACGAAAACTTTTTGACTCCTGAATCATTCAGTGTTGTTTTATTCTTGCTTCAACACTTGTATAACAAAATATTAGGAACCTTTTGACCCTTTAACACATCAGCAGCAGCAGTAGCAGTAGCAGATCCACAGCAGCAGTAAAACCATTCCTGAAAAAGACAACTCACTGAACAATTACAGGATTATCTCAAATCTCATTAAAAATGATCTTATGGGAAATTTTATTCTTATTATTTTCTTATTTTATTCTAATTAAATGTTATTTCTTCAAATCAGCGTGTTGAAATATAAATGACAGAAGTGGACCTTTTAAGATATTTATTCACATTTACTTACAACATTTTACAGATTTTATAATCTTTCAGCTGCTCTCACCAAGACAATCTCTGCATTCCCACGAAACACGCTGAAAATAAGAGTCTTAACTCCATGGTTTAGCAGTTATGCTAAACACAAATCTATAACACATAAATGTTGCGCTATGAGGATGTTCTCTCGCGATTAAATTATTTTACATTGCCATTTTTTTTGCTTTTCATTCATTGCTTCTCAATGTACCCAGAGCCGGATGTATAGAACAGTTGTTCTGAGTTGCTCATTTATTGAACTTGTTCAAAGCCTGGGAAATAGAAAAGAGTTTATCTCGTTCAATGTTGCATGAATGCATTTCACATAGTATTATGTTGATATTTTTCATGCATGTTTACTTAAGTCCATCATGAAGTTCATATTTATACCTTGTGCTGATGTTTTGGTAGAATAAAAGAGCTGTCTAGTTTGTGTTGATTTTTAGAAGACACTGGTAAGCAAGTTCATTTACCCAGATTTTTGTACTTTGCTGCTTTTGGTCTTTGTTGTATCAGTTTGCAAGTAGATAGTTTTTTTGTGTGTGTTTTGTGTTTTTTAGATGATTAGTATTAATTAATAACTCAAATTAGTAGTTATTTTCAGAAAATGTAGGAATGACCAAAATGAACAAAATCTCATGTAAGGTACATGAAGTTTGGTGGTCCAGATGGTCCACTTCATTGCTTTGTTATAGTTGTCATTTGACTTACGTTGAAGTCCATCCATCCATCTTCATGTCGGCTTTATTCCCTTTCGGGGTCGCCACAGCGGAATGAACCGCCTACTCACTGGCATATGTTTTACGCAGCGGATGCCCTTCCGTGCCGCAACCCATTGCTGGGAAACATTCACACACACATTCACACTTTAACACTATGGGCAATTGTTCTTATTCAATTCACTTATTCCGCATGTCTTTGGACTTGTGGGGAAACCGGAGCACCCGGAGAAAACCCACGCGATCACGGGGAGAACATGCAAACTCCTTACGTTGAAGTGATGAACTGAAATTGAACAGTCTAACAAAATGACACACATGAGATTGTTGTTGGCATTGTCATCACCATATTGTTTATTTGAACCAATTTTCTTAAAGAACATCTGGCTTTTATTTGTACTGAAAGTGTTAATGTTTTAATGATTTCTGACCGTTAATTGTTTCTGTTTGATTTGTCAATGGGCTGTACAATTGAACCAACTGTTATTAAGAGATATAGGCTCGCTTTTTCAATACAGAATACACAAATGTATTATTAGGATGTTGATCAGTTAATAATTTGGTAGTATAAAAGGTTTGCTTATGATGTATATTCGGAAAAACAACAATTAAATATGTTAGCTTTTTCTAGGGATGTCCCTATATATGATTGGCAACCGTGATGTCAAATGCACATTTTTCTGCAAAGCGTGGCCTTTACACTGCTAAATATTTGTGCACAGAATTCTCCTTTGAAGTGTATTCCCAGCACTCGTATATTGCTAAAATATAGTGCTGTTCCCCCTTAGTGGGAAATGGCTTGGTGTTATAAAACAGTGTTTGTGTGTGAGAAATCTTAATGGTTTCGTATGAAAATGGTGAGACTATATGTAATTATTTAATATGGGACATTTATGGCAAAATGATAAAGCGAGACAATGTAGAGCAAAATTTGGTTTATTCCAGGTCAAAACGGAACTCTGTGCTGGATGCGTTTGTGTGATCCGTGAAATCCTGGACGTGGAATGTTAGAACTGCACAGCATAGAACAAAACTTGAGTCAATCCATTTTATTTAGTTCATATTAAGTTGCCTAATATCACATGTACTGTACCTTTCCTAAAGTTAATGTCATCAGACCCACTGCTCCTCTGCATTGCGCTCTGAGTAGATCTAACTATCTTGATCTTTCACTTTGACACTTTGTGTCAAGATGGACATTTGTTGAATCTGTCAACTTTGAATAAAGTTTGAAATCAATGTTAATAATGACCAGCCTTCCCTGGTACGATAAAAAAGTGGACATTTTTACTGTATATATACATTACTGTTTTTTTCCAACAGGAATTCCCACAGCAAGTGATCTTATTTCTATTTACTGCTGCTGTCGTGGGATCCCAAATTCTCTTCCTCATAGGGACTTCTTCCTTTCCATGGCTATGTTCAAAATGGCAGCCATTGCACAGGTACTAATTAGAAATATTGTCTGCATGCCATATGACTAAAAAATAAAGTGTGGTTAAAACTAGACCTTTTTTTGGACAGTCAATGATAAACATCCCAATCTCTACTGTATCTGCTTAAAATTGACATCAAATAGATGTGAAAGTTTGCACTTGAGCAGCTCTGTGAATTTGTCTTACATTTAATGGAATGTATTATGTGAACCTGATTTTCTACAGCACCTGAATGGAAATAACTTGACTTTATTTATCATTAAAAAATCCAATGTATATCAACCCACACAATTTCAAACAAATTCCTGGTTGGACAATTTAACCTGCTCTCTCATTGATATCAGACATTGTGCATTAAAAGAATATGAATAATTATTATTATTATTTAACAATGGTACTTTGAATCTTTGAATGGTCTCTGAAACATACATAACAGTGTTTATACAGTTAGCCGTTTTAATTTATTACAACTGTTTTGACCTAGTCCTATTACATTATTTGGTCTCAGATTCAGTGGCATTTTTTTTTCAATTGTAGGGCATTTACGCTCGACATTTATTGGGCAATGCCAGTTCTGAAAATGCAGCTGTGTTTGGAGACTGTGTGGAACCATTAGCGGAGATGGCTTTGCAGATCATAATCAGGTATAACGCCACAATCTTTACATAAAAGAATTAAGTTAATAACAACTCTTGTGCATTGTTTAATACATTACTCTTTCAATATGTTTGTCAATATCAATAAAAAAAAATATATTTTTTTTTAATTCTGGATTTCACTCTTTAGTTTTCACTTCTGAACTATGTCTCTGATTTGTGAGAGGGGAATGGTTGTTGGTAGTAAATGGTAGTTACTATTGAAAAGAGCCAGTGAATCTTCTTGATATGGTGTAATACAAAGTCAACTTGGAAAAAACAGCAATGCTCCCACTGAATTTCAGGGAAGGAGCTATGGCGTTCTTGGGTTCCATATCAATCGTGTGATCAATCAAATATCTAGGAATAGATATTTACCCCAATTTACAACAATTTAGCTATAGTATACAAGGATTTACTAAAATTGACTGCACTACCACGCTCTCTTTTTGAGAAATGGGGTCACTCTGGCTACCTTTAAGGAAAGGTGTTAGTGGTGATGGAAGTGTTGATGATGAGTGAGGGCATATGGGATGGTAGGTGAGATGCCTTGGGGATAGCGGATGGGGTCCAGAGGGCATATGGTTGGATGTGCTGAGTGAAGGAGTTTGGACACTTTATCGTCTGTGACGGAAGTGAATGAAGACATAAGATAACTATAAAAACTACTTGACTAATTTGGATTTTTTTTTTAGCCCAACAACACCCTCACTGGTCTCTGACTATTTGTTCATGCAGTCAGTAAAAGGTCGTGCCATTCTTCAGCATGTCAAAGAGTTCATGAGAAGATATGTGCTTCCAGTCCAACAGGTGATAATTGATTGGAACGATTGATGCGTAATTGATACATGACTGAAAAAGTTTGCATTTTAAATGTAAAATCATTATTTATTGAAATAAAAATAAAAATATATATAGATAAGCAAATAATACATGTAATCAATATGTGGTTTTATTGTATAGCTATGGTGTGAGATGAGACCAATCCAATCTCCTAATATCCTGTTTCGCCTTATGATAGTGAGGTGATTAGCACCAGATCAGCTCAGCAAGGCTACCTGTTATGAGGAGGGGGGGGGGCGAATTGATAAATAAAAATAAGTGAATTGATGCATAAAAATAAGTGAATTTGATGTTTAATTACCACAAAATTGGACTAAACTAAGCTCCTTTTTATGTCACTTTTTACGGCACTTTCTTCTTACAATTACACTTACCCCATTGACTGAGAAGATAATTACATTTCCTGATGATAAAATGAATTTTATAGTTCCTTAAAAACAGTTTATTGTAATTGTATTTCCACCCCATTATAAAACTATGTTACTCTATATTACGCCTCTTGTTTGTAAGGCTGATTTGCTAAAAAGTACAATAAAAATACGTTTTCATAAAAGTTGGATACAGGTTGAGTAGAACAGGAATACATTTTAAGTGTCTACTTTTATCTGTTAGTTTTGAATTAATACCAATTTTTAAATCCCAGATTGAAAAAAGGAAAAGTTATACTTTCACTTGAGATGATTTCAATAATTTATTTTTTTCAATACAGGTTGAACGTCTCCTAAAAAAAAATCTATACATTTGCAACCATATAAAATTTAACAAACTGAATCTCTCTTAATCATACTGGTCCCTAAATTTTTTTAAATAATAATTATGCCGATCCATCAAAACAAGCTTTCACTTTTATTGGACTTTTGTTGAAACTTAGGAAATGGAGCCAAAATTAATGCACTTAAAATGAACAATTATTAAATATATGCAAATGTATGCTACTCCTTTGCCTATTGTAAAAGGAAATGTCCAGGCCTGATACACATGAAGTACCTCTTGTTTGAGCACTAAAATTACAGTTAGACTTCCTTACTATCCCATTTCTCCACTTTATCATACTTTTTTTTTCATAATTTTTCTTTGAACTTAATCACATCTCATTTCAATTCGACTGTGTCATTATTGCAGCGATATTTGGAAGCCTGTTGCATAAAGTAAAATTATTTTGTCACTTTTTGTTTGTGAAGCATTTTGTAGATAAGATATTATAAAAATAAAAGTGATATCAACTTTACCGTGGTAACATAGTAAGCAAAACGGTACCTGTACCATTACTCCTGTAATATACAGTCAATGCACAAAACAAATCCAAGGCAGTGTAATATAAGTGTAATAAGTAGTCTTATATTTATGGCGTTGCGCTAACCAAGGTTTTACTTTGAGGGCAAGTTCCTGTAGTGATTATCTAAACCACATTCTTAAACCCTGCCTTCCCAAAGAGAATGACACTTAACCCTTACTCGTTACATGGGGTTTAGAAAAGGTCAAGATTTAGTTAGAGGAGAAATAGAACCACTTCATCTAAGACTTTATATGGTAACTGAAATGATTGGCATTATTTATGTTATCAGTATAAACATATAAACAGTTTTGCCTCAGCATTTCCTCCCTAAAACGTGTATTATTTGAATATGTTTATCAAAGAAAATAATTATTTTTTGTTATTATTACTTTATAAAAATGTTCATAATTTTCATGATAACTCATTTGCTTGAAATTGCTTGTTGAAACTGAAATTAATTGTTGTTGTACACATTTTCTTGTTTTCATTATATTTTTTCATTGTCACTTTTTTATGCAGGAGGTGAAGGAGTACTTTGCCAAAACTAAGGATACACCTGAGAGATGGATTACACCTTCTGTGATTGAGGAGTTAAAGGTGATGAAACTTATTTTTCATATCAGTGACTTGCAAACTTGAAAAAAAAAACCTATTCCGCATTTAACCCACA
The DNA here is from genome assembly GCA_900490495.1 of Danionella dracula. NCBI lineage: Eukaryota > Metazoa > Chordata > Actinopteri > Cypriniformes > Danionidae > Danionella > Danionella dracula. Next base: position 592,698 of record UELW01000888.1, read on the forward strand.
CTACCACAGACATACAGACACACAATTTCACTGTGAAGAAACACCTTGTCTAGTGAACACACGCACACACAAACACACACACACACACACACACACACACACATACAAACCATTACATGAACTTGGAGCAGTTACACCCAGTGAAAGGCAAGGACTCTACATTTGGAGCAAAGAACGCACAGGAGTGAACACCCGGAGAAGTGTATTCAAAAGTAAATGTTCACAAAGTATTGTGCATGCACCTGGACCTGGTAAAAAAAATCCACAGCAGTGACTACAAATAGTGGAGAACACATATTGATCGATCATTACATGAGTCAGCAAAATATGCAATGTTCTAATCCTTCAAATTTCAAGAAGATTACTTTCTCTGTCTTTGCCAATCTTTGAACTATCTGAACTATCTCGCTAAAAAGAAAGACAATGTCTAAAAACCAATATAACATACCAATAAATCAGTATGACATCTGCTGATCAGAGGACCATTCGGTTTCGGTCTATCTGAAAAATCATGCCTAGGTTCTACTCACACATTAGCTATTAACCTATGACTTAAAACAACTGGTTTAAACAGTACTAAAAGTATTGCCCTTAAGTTAAATTATGTTTATGTTGTTATTTGTATCCCTGAATATCATAACATCTCTATTCAGAGACAGAATAAATACTATGCGATGTTTATGGTTACAGTAGAAGCTGAGGTCAATAGTGACTGATACAGGTTCTCTGCACATTTTCAGACAAAAGCTCGAGCTGTTGGTTTATGGAATCTGTTTCTCCCTGCTGAGAGTGGTCTGTCTCAGCTGGATTATGCCTATATCGCAGAGGAAACTGGACGCTGCTTCTACGCACCTGAAATATTTAATTGCCAGGCGCCAGGTGAGCGTGCCTCTGCAGCTATAGAGATTTTTTTAAAAGGTGCTTACAAATACTTTAGATGCTCATTTAAAGCGGTGATACACTAAATGCTGATTTAATAGTGAAAGTGTATAATAACAATATATAGCACCCATTACTGTGTGTACTGGACACTGTTTTTAAGATATTTCTGTGGGTGTTTTGACACCCATTTCTCGTTTGCTTGTTAATGTTCAATTCTTATTTGAATATTAAGTACTCCTATAAGCCTTTAAACACAATTACTCTCTGATTTTTTGTACACCAGTCATCATGAAATTCTGTGAACCATATCAAACACAGGATAAACGACCCCTCACGTTTTGCTGTCGTCTTCTGGTCAACGTCTGGCAGCGGTTTTAGTAGCTTGCTTCCAACAGGAAGTAGCTTTCGTTGTTCTTAGAGTATCTGACCCCAAAGTGACCAAACGTTCTTGCAATATCGGAGTTTTGTCTCACATCTCTCGAGCGGAAAGCTTTAGTTAGTTAATTAATTTAGCCTTTAAGAGCTACACCAACAATCTGTAGGGAGTTCAAGTTTAATATTTTAATATTTAACAAAATTTAATAATAAAGAACAAAGTACATTTCTTTGAACATCCATCCATCCATCCATCTTCATGTCGGCTTTATTCCCTTTCGGGGTCGCCACAGCGGAATGAACCGCCAACTCACTGGCATATGTTTTACGCAGCGGATGCCCTTCCCTGCCGCAACCCATCGCTGGGAAATTCTTTGAACATACTAAATGAAATATATCCAAATCTTCTAACCAGAATGAATCCATTGCTTAGATATGGCCAATATTCAACAAATGATTTATTAGTTTTTACCATTAAATTATGTGTTGATATTAGGCTAAACTAGGCTTATATAATAAATTTGTGATTATTACACTTTCTTCTTAATATCAAACTTCCCATCATTGACTGAACAAGGATATTGTCTTTTTTGATTTCAGAAGGAACTCTATAGTTCCTAAGATAGCAGTATATGGTAATTCTATTTTTACCCAATAGAAATATCCAATATGATTTTTTATTATACTAAGTGAATCCACATTAGGCCTCTGTAAATCTGAATTGAAGCAACTGCAAAACAAAGTGCCATTTAAATAACTTATGATTGACTGATTTGATTGAATGATACTCTTAGCTGTCCCTTGAAAGTAACACTTCCACTCTCACAGAAGTCTTTATCGTATTGCAATGAGTGGTTGTCATTGGCCATTTTTAGATCACTGTGATGGTGCGGTCAGCTTAGACCAGTTTTCATTCATCGATACGAAATGCATCCCATGTTCATGTAAGCTTAGCAGGCCAATGATATTAGATCTATATGAACTTGGGTTACTTTTCATAGTTCGCCATTCCCTGTACGAGGGGATGAAAGACATAATGTCCCGTTGCATAGTTGTTCTTGTACTAAATTGCAGTGATTGCATCCAGATCCCAAACATTTCCTTAAATTCATTGCATTTGCATCAAGTATTTACATTCTTAGAATTAGTTCATAGTTATTTGTGTTATATTTGTATTTTATAGTTGTTTGGTCCACTCAAGTAGTATTCCTTTCTTTATAAAACTTTTGGCCAAAATCATTAACAAACATGTTTACAACAGACACAGGAAACATGGAGGTGTTGCACCTGTTTGGCACTGAGGAACAAAAACGAAAATGGCTTGAACCCTTACTGAGAGGAGAGATACGCTCCTGTTTCTGCATGACAGGTAATATTTTAAGAATAGATTATACATTTTATTGTTTTGATTGTGATATAAACACAAGTGCAAGAGTGGCTACAGCTATAAAGTGTCAAGTGTTAAAATCATCATTTCATCATATCGGGTCTTTTTATAAAAGTAAAACCTGATGTTAATTTCAGAACCGGATGTTGCTTCAAGTGATGCTACAAACATAGAGTGCACCTTTCACAGAGACAAAGACCATTTTGTCATTAATGGCAAAAAGTGGTGGAGCAGTGGTAAGTCATACACGCTCTAAAACTGAAAGAACATAGCAAGGTGCACGTCTATAATCAGTTGTGTAACCCACATTACTTTAATGGAGAAAGAGATGCATCTCTTCTTATGAGTATGTCGTGGAAGGGTGGGTTAAATACAGTGTCTGCTTAAATGCTACATGACAATGCTTCACTACATGTTTACTACATGACAATCTCTTTTCCAGGTGCTGGAAACCCAAAGTGTGAAATTGCAATTGTTATGTGCCGGAGCAAGTCACTGGACTCAAACAGTAAAAGGTACTGAAGAAACTGTCAGGCATTTTTTCACTGCACTGTCAGTAGTGAATTTTAAATACCAATTTACCATACCAGTAGAAACGACAGACAAGCGCACCCCAATCACGTTACAGAACATTGATTCGCATTTCTCAAGTGCAGGGTACATGAACTGCTTATTAAAATGACGCTTGAGAAGAGGATTTTAACACGGTGCTCCTGGTGGTTTTAGGAGAACTGATCAAAGTTGATTCCTAGCTTTTGCTAATATATGACTCTGCAAAACCTGTTTCATTTTTAATAAACTTCTTATGTCTACATTTATTACTTGTACATATGAAGAGGGATCATTTGTTAAACCCAAAACAGTTTCCACAATATAGTCTTTGCATGTTTGGAGCCAGAGTATTTTTCTCATCGTTACTTTTTAGTATTAGTATTATGTTGACTTATTAAATATTTCATAGTTGTTTAACAAGACTTTTAAAGAGAATACTATAACACCCAGAATGCACTGTGCTATTTTTAACATGGATACTTCTCTAGACACTATAGATTTAGAATAAACCATTTCAGCAAAGACAGCACTTGGTGGTACAACTAATGAAATATAAACCTCCTGCATAAGATTCTGATTGCATGCATTACATTTCTTCTGCAAACCATGGTGAGGCCTGCTTTGAGTGAAACTTTTGCTATGTAGCAATAGCAGCTAATAAAAAAATAGCAGCTAAAAAAGTTCAAGCTTCTGCTTGAGAGACTTTTAAAGAGGTTAATGAGGAGCTCATGACCAAATGTGTCAACCAGTTCAAATGCTAGACTCCCAAAATATTGAGAAAAATCTTAAATAACAGCAATAGTTCTCTACCGCTCTTTGCTGGTTGGCTACATCACTCTTTGGAGAAGACTGCATTCTACATATATGTGTCTACCATGATCAATGTTAAAAAAAGGAAATATGCATATTTTTAACATGTGAAAGAAAAGGACACATTTTTTGTTATCAATATACTTTGCAGAAAGTCTGTGAATATATGTTTGTCAAAAACCTAAATTCCTACAAATATTCTGATTGTTTTATCTAAAGTCATTTGGATCATGGGCTCTAAGATTTTCATCCCTTATGTTGGATTCTTTTTTAGGCATGGACTCCACTCCATGATCCTAGTCCCTATGACCACCGCTGGAGTGAAGAAGATTAGGCCCCTTACAGTGTTTGGACAGGATGGTGAGTTTCAGATCCTCACATGCCAGTATCATTCTGACACACTACATCTCCTCTGTGTCAGTCTAGTGCTCTCTATTTTCTCTGACTGATTTTGTCTGTGTACTTGTGCAGGGCACTGTGCAGTCACTGTTCCCACTGCTCACAGATCTATCATAACCGCCAAAACATAGACATTCAATAAGTGAGCAATACTCTGTGTCAAAAAAAAAACACACAAATAAATACACTTAACACAGTTCCAGTTTCAGCCCCACCTTCTTGCTTATGTGCCAGGTTAATTAATCAATACGCCCAAGTTTAACCTCTTAATTGGCCACTAACAAGTAGTTTTAACTTGGTTCAATACCAACCCAGTATAAAAGTACAAACCAGAATGTAAGGATCACTATGCAAACTGTCCCACCTTCCACCCCATCACCTTCTTCTGGGGAGGATCTCCTCAGACCAGGTCACTTCCTGGTCGCATTTCCCTCTCAGCATGCCTAATGAGCTTCTAAATTGATCACCACTTTGCTTACGATTCCAGGCAATTACACTTAGAGTGAACTGGTGAAGTATGCATTAAATTGACATCTTCTCAAAAATGTGTTTGCTGAATCAATGTAACATACACAGTAAACTTAGCTATCACTAAGTGAGCTCTTGTCTCTGCAGATGCAATTCATGGTGGGCATTTCGAGCTTCACTTTGACAACGTAAGGGTTCCGGTTTCAAACATTATTTTAGGTAAGACTCATGGTTGAGAGTGTGAATGTTTGTTATTGCATACGCTATTTCTGGAGACTGATCCTTTACAATTGGATTACTATATATTTATATTTATACACAGGACTATGTGTCAATTATGTTTTGATTGGTCTAAAATATGCTCCTTCTTACGAATGTGAATAAAATAATCAGATGAGGTGGGTGTGTATACGTCATGCATATAAGTTATCGGATATCATCAGGGTGAAAAGATAACCAAACGCCCTAAATTAAGATGTGTAAATAGATAAACATGCACATGTAAATTAAAGTGTCCCTATTGTGTTCTTGAAGGTTCATTATTTGGATTTGGAGGTGTCCAACAACAGGTTGACAAGCATGTAATGTTGAAAAAAGCTTTAGTTTTCTTAAAATGCATTTAATCTTTCCAGATTTTAGCACGATTCTCTAATGATTCATTAACCCCCCTTTACATGATTTGAGATTGTCATGGAGCTGTTAAACAAGGTCTACCTGGCCTAATTTTGAACATGTTTATGAGAGAATGTCTACAAGACACCTGCCATCATAACCCTAGATCGCAGTAGAAGTTTCACTGCCTCTTTTATTATATTCATGTTCATGTATTTTTGTTTATTGTGTTGAAAAGAATTGTTTAAACAATTTTATGAAGTTCATTTCTTAACTTTCCTCTTCATTACATTATTTTGCTTAGTATTTTTAGCTATCCTTTTTAATATTTTGAATGTCGATATTATGTGTTTAAAATAATTGTTTTCCTTAATACACAAATCTTTTATCAAACTACTAACTAAATCTTACTGGCACATCAGCTCCAAGGGTCTTTGTGTGAGAGCGAGAAACTGCTGATGGGCGGGGACAAGCACACTTGAATGTGTGCGAGTGAGAACGTATGTGTGAGGTCTGACGTCCGAAAGATCCCGGTGTATCTCAACAGGCCACATTTTGGGCTTTAAGTGTGTGCTCAGCCTTAAGAATTTAAACTATGTTACTGAGCCGACAACATCATTTAATGAAAAATTTTAAACACACTATATTCAAAATGAGTTAAACATATTAAAAAAATAATATAACTAAGGGAAAGAAAATTGTGAACTCTAAAAAATATTTATTTAGAATTCTTTTAAATGCATTGATCAAAAATAAAGTAAGACAAACATATTGAAGTGGTTAGTTAAAATATGAACTTAATAAAATAGTTCAAACAATTAAAACGTTTTTTAATACATTAAACAAAAATACAGTAATATTAATGTATTGAAAGAGGCTGTGAAATTTTATGACTTTGGGATAATGCACATACCTCAAGCCTGCTGTTTAGAAAATAAGTATTGTGCATATGATTTTTAATAACTGGCTGAAATGTTTTGTTTATGTCATTTATTGATTGCTTGTTTTTCCGTAACTGTATGTTTGTAGGTGAGGGACGAGGTTTTGAGATAGCCCAAGAGCGGCTGGGACCAGGTAGGCTCCATCACTGCATGAGGGCAGTAGGGCTTGCAGAGGAGGCACTGGAGCAGCTATGTCAACGTGCAGCCCTTAGACAAACCTTTGGGATGAAACTCTACCAACATGTAAGTAGTAATCTATGCAGTTTTTTTTTAAATAATACCAAATAGTTTTAATTCAATGAAAATACATAAATCATAAAGCTTTATATGTCTTAGCTTTGCTACAATTTAGATTTGTGCCTGTAAAGCTTGTTGTGTAACAATGTAGAAATAGTATCCCATTAATTCATCCTTAAGAGTGCACCCCCTAGATAAAAGGCCAGGTCAATTCCTACACTTTTACACGAACAAACGATATTCCGTTAAAATAAACTGAATATGTAGTTGGTAATGCCTAAACCATTGGCAATTAAATTGAGTTTACCCTTAAGGTGACAAGCCAGTTTAATTTCTACCCCTTGTCTCAAGCTCTGTCCCTTTCCTTATGTTACAACATCTGATGGTTAAACCTGGGGTAAGAGACTAGCATAACAGATGGGTGTCAATGTGTTTGTAGACAAAACAAAAAAATAAAGCAGCCTAAATTAAAACCAATTATAGAAATTGTCTTATCTAACTAAAACGCTATAAAGAAAACTAAATAACTACTGTAACTTGTGAAATAATTGCAAAAACTGACCTAACCCTCTTCTGTAACGAAGAGGTCAGGACACACAACCAAAAAATTACTAAAATGTAAACTCAACAATCAACCAAACAAAACATCAATCAACTGTCAACACACAATGCAATTGGAAATCAATCCCAAAGGATTGACACTTGCGCAAACTTTCACCAATGTGTTTCATAAAGTTTCACAATGTGAGAGAGCTGTCCGTGTGTACCTCTCTTAAATATGCTCTCCTGTGTCTTTTATAGTAAGTCTTCCTCTTCAGAATTGCTGCAGCATAACATGAGTTGTCTGTATTTCTTAATGATGACTGGTGTTTGAGTTTCTGTTCACATTCAAAGAAGCGAAGCACACAATTCACATTCAAAGAAGCAGCACACGGCTGTACGCTTTCACAAAGCATAGCACTATACACAACTTACAATGTACGCGCTAATGTGAGATGAAGACATGTCTCGATTCAATTTTGAACAATATGGAAAAGGGAGGGCAAAGTGATGTATACTTTAAACTGAGTAACTTCTGAACCTTCTTAGACATTAAGGGTTATGTGGATTTCCCCAGCTGACACCCCCTCTACTTATGATGATTTCCTGAGATATTGAAAAGACCAACACATGTACAGTACCCCCAAACATTGAGCAGTAACTCTTGTCTGTTTTGGGCGTGCAAAAAAAACTGCGTTTTTCTCTTAAGTATCATGGGATTTGACAACATACATATTATAATTAAAAATAAGTACAAATAAAAGTAAAATTAAATTAAAGTTTTGGCCAACTGCATCTTATTGCACGTGTGATGAGAACAGCAGATAGAGGGTTGCGCAGGTACTGTATAGTGTAAGGCTGGAAATTTCTGGGTCTTCTGGGGTGTTGATTTTAGCATTTACATAATAAAACAATGGGGTGCCTTCTTTTAACCCCTTATCTCCAGCATCAAGGGGCCTAGAGCCCCCCATATGTCTTGCAGGTTTAGACATGTTTATATAAGAATGTTTGATTAACCAGTTTATGTTTAATGTTGTTTGAATTATATTACAGGGTTTAGTACAATGATTGTAAATCCCAAAACTAGAATCTTTAACACTCTCAATCAACAGCTTTGGCTAATGCTCTCCTGTTTCGCATTCCTAATTAAGTCACACCTCAATGGGAGGAGTCTGGTCTGAAAAAGCTTTCAAAGCAGATAGCAGACACAGATATTGGCCTGAAACTGACCCATAAAGGAAGAGCTGTAGAGCTCCCTTGTCGTGTAGTAATCTTGGAGTTAAAATGTAATGCCTTTTTTAGAATGATCAATTCCAAATTAAGTGTAGACAATAAATCCTTATTCTTGGTTAATATTTCATAAGTTGTATAATCTAATGCATTATTTATACACATCAATGATAATAAATGTTTGAATCTTTTCAGTTCTTATTTTACTGAAACACTTTTAAGGGTTTATAAGAATATTAATATCAAGTGTGAGTAAAATTAAAGGTCCTTGAGTGGTTTAAAAATGTATGTTATCACAAATAATTAACATTCTAATTTCTTTGGCTGTGACCAAGAATAAAGTTAAAGAAAGATAAAACCTTTTAAAATAAATTATGGAGTCAGAAATTTATGTGAATTTTATTACAATTCCTTTAGCACTATTTCAAGACAGAACATGTGAGCTTTCAGTCCTGACTGGTATCCGTTTTTGGGCCAACCACCGGGACCTTACAATAGTAACTGGTAATCTGTAATAATATATTAAAGATCTTTGTATGGTTGTAGGAAGTGGTGGCTCATTGGATAGCTGAGTGCCGAATCGCCATTGAAGAGACGCGACTTTTAACTCTACACGCAGCTCACAAACTGGATGCCCTTGGCAATAAAGCTGCAAGAAAAGAGGTTAGTATCATAGAACTTTTTTTTCTATTTGTTTTGGTATCTTTTTTTAATTTTTAATTTTTTTAAATTAAATACAATTACATCCGATTTTTCATTACTGTATTTTCCACAAAAATTAAAATCCTTAAATTTTCTCAAAAGTCATTGCCAGCATGTTGTATTACGGCTTTAGTATGCTGTGAAGCCACACAGCTTTCATCATCAAAGTAATACACTCTCAATTTATTTTATTATTTTAATGCTAGTTGAATCTAGTACTGGGACCCTTTTGAGATTTTTTTAATGAATTAAAGATTTTTTTAAAGGGGACCTTTGTATTAAATAAGTTATTTTGGCTTTTTAGAGTAAATATATCTATTGTCTAAAGCAATCTAAGTTTACATTTTGAATGGTTTTAAAAAAAAAAAAAGAAAAGCACACTTTTTACGTCAAGAAAACCACTACCAGTAAAATGAAAAATTTGGGGCACTGTGCCAGATGACTGCACTCACCAGGCTGGTGTGTTGAGCTGTCTGTGGTGTTTCTCCTGCTTCAACCGAAAATACAAAATATTTATTCTCGAGGAAAGCAGGGCAGCAGCATCCTCAAATGACCCCATGCAAGTTTATCGATTTGAGTGATGACGGATTTGTGAAATCCACTTTCAACAGATTTGGTTAACAATTCTGAATGGAAATATTTGTGTATGAATGGAAGTGCGTTTAAGCTTTGACTGTTTTGCAAAACATTACATTTAGTCTATTTCCATTGTTAAGTAGCAGTTAGGACTGCTATTCTTAAATAATTTTGACAGATATTTATGTGTATACTTGGTACAAAGTACCAATAGTTTGGATACACTGAGGTAAAAAATGAATGTATACAAAATAGACTTGATTAACAATAGAGACCTATTAGCTTTTTCTATAAACAAACATAAGAACTGCAGTACTTACTTAAGAACTGCAGTATCCAAACCATTTTACCCATATGTAAGCGTAAAGTATTATGAACAAGTTCCACGCATCATGAATTCCATAAATCATTGGTTTGGTGTTTTATTAATAATAAACAAAAACCTTGTGTATTCTATTCAATTATTACTATGTTGAACTATTATGTAGTTAGAAACACAGTTAATCTTTGATTAATAACCTGTCAATACAGTACTTAAGTAACTCTTGTGATGGTGAGAAATTAACCTTATAGCTAATTAATACCATTATTATTGCTATTACCATTAAATTACCACAAAACTGCACCCTTCTAGCAAATACATTTCCACTATTATTTTATATGGAATATAGAACATTATTTAATTTGCACATGCTGCCCAAAGCTATTCATTGCTTCTCTGAGATTACGCCTTTTTAAGTGAATAAAAACTCTCTTTTTTTATCTTTACTATGTATGTTACAAGCTAGTTTTGTTTTGTTTGAAATATGCCTTCCTCTGTTTCGCTGATGAAAGCATGACTTACTTTAAGATTATTTCTCTTTTAGATTGCCATGATAAAGGTGGCTGCTGGAAGGATGGCTTGTAAGGTCATAGACTACGCCATTCAAGTGCACGGGGGTGCAGGGGTGTCTGGTGACTTCACACTTGCAGAAATGTAAGAACACTGCTGTTCTGTGTTTAATTTCATATTTGGTATGTTTAGGTAAATGAGCTTAAATGATGGACCCTGATCAAGTTAATGATCAAACATGCAGTCTTTTAGGAATATTATTAATCAAAAACCCTAACCTATGTATTCTGTCATTTTGAATCCAATGCTGACATTCATTTGAGAATATTATAAAATATTACACATTTATGGTTTCTTAGTTGCGATTGGCTACCTCTTCTGTCATGTTGAGTACATTTAATTTCTTCACGCAGGTATGGATATGCTCGGACTCTACGCATAGCTGATGGACCAGATGAGGTTCATTTGTCTTCCATTGCTCGTCAAGAGATCAAGGACCAAAAGAAGCAAACACAAGCAAAACTCTGATTTTTTTTCTCAATGTTCAGTGACTTCGGTCAAATAGTGCATTAACATTTTTCATGATATAATGCGTTTTTAATTTAAAATCGAATAATTGTACAGCTCTAAAGAGTTCCTTAAAGCTATTTTCAAAATGTGTAATTTGTAATGCATTTTTAAAATGTTGGATAATAGGATCTTTGATTTTTGTGGCAAGTGTCACATGGCAATTTGTAGTGATTAATGCCTCTAATGAAGATGTTTTGCTAAGACCTGGATTTTTGGTGATTTGTCGATGCATCTCAATAGCCTTCAAACTCTATAGACCAAATTACCAACCATGATGATAAACTGAGCTCCATTGCATTGAAGTGACAGATCTATGCAAGAATTTATTGCAAACCAAATGCATTCAACAGCCTGCACAAAATATACCATTATGAGCTTCGGGAGTACATTGCTTCAGTATATGTTAGTCTCATAACAGTTGGTGAGCTAATCAAACCTGTGTTTGGCTGGGATTGTTCGCCCTGACCCAAACAAATCCATCAAAGTAAGTATCGCTAAAATAGTGAATAGTGGTGGAAATGTGCCACTAAGTAAATTATCAGACATTTCTAAGGAATAGTGGCCTATAGAAAAGCACACAATAAATGATGAGTCGACTAATGTGTCCGGACTCTACCAAAATAAATTTATAGCAGGGCCAACCATTAGTAAAAATGTACTTCATGAAGGACGCGGAATGTGTCAAACACTTTGATTTTTGAGGTAATTATTGAGGAAATTCCTTGAAAAAAGATCTAAAATATCAAACATATCAGATCAAGTCAGTTCATATTTTGAAAAAGAATCAGATAAACAAAGTCCATATTTCTTTTTAATATGCATTTATTCACTCTGTCACATACATGACAGACAATCGAGAAAAATTGTAGCACAATTCTTCAATAATCTGCTCCTTCTCACGTTTTTGTTTGATATACCTTTCATTCTCTGAAGAGTCCTCCTGAAATAAATTATTAACAATTTCTTTTAGATTAAATAATAATGCAATTTTTAGAGACAACAAACTGTCATATCTCTGATTTATGTTAAGATATTTTTTTTTTTCATTCATTCATCTTCATGTCGGCTTTCCTCCCTTTCGGGGTCGCCACAGCAGAATGAAGCGCCAACTCTCTGGCATATGTTTTACGCGGCGGATGCCCTTTAAGCCGCAACCCATCGCTGGGAATATATATATATATATATATATATATATATATATATATATATATATATATATGTATGTATGTATGTATGTATGTGTATAAATTTTAGTCATGCAGATATTGTGGATGTGTTAGGGTTTATTGTGATTAGTTAAATAGTTTTGAGACCATTAAATCGATTTCAAATGTAGAAAATACACAATGTTTTTGAATGACTCAAAATAATAACACTTTTTTCACTGTCATTAACAGACCGCTAACAATAGCACAATCTGGACCATTACCATAAAATATATATTACATTAGCAAGTAATTTAAACACATAAAAAAACAAAAATGGCTAATCAATCTACAAAATTTGTATTTTACAATAGTACTGGAGTAAAACATAAAGGATGATGGGGCTGAGAGATAATCACATTTATTCAGCTAAATAATGTGCCCATGCATAATTCCCTCCAAAATCAAAGGGAAAATGTATGTTTTGATACTGTTTGTCACTTTAAATACACATTATCATTGAACATATAAAGTTAAAGTGTAAATATTTCCATTATTATCTTTATATTCACCTCAATCAAGCGGGAATATCTTGAAACCTATGAAAATCATTGGTGCTTACTGCAGAGAACTCATTATGTGCTGTGCAAGACTCCATGAACTTTGATTCTGACAGCAAACACTAATTTTTTTGCGATATGTTTCTCTCGTCAGAGTGATCTCCAAACATGAAAAAAAAAAACAGTCTCATTCACACAGAGACGATATACAGTGTAATTAATCAGTTATTGTGATCAGTCATTAGATATGGACAATAACTGGCGCAAACGTGTTATTCAACATTTGTTAACAACAATCATGTTGTGCTATAGTCACTTATTCAGCATTTCACGTACATTTGTTAAAATGCAAATACATGTCAATCTCGTAATATTTTAAACAATTAGTATACTTACGGTTATTATTAATCCCCCCTCCCTCTCCCGTTGCCGTGGTAACCAGGTCTTCAGGAACTTACTCGTTGCTTTTTCGACTGTTTAAACGCAAAATTATTGAGTAAAAAACATTTTTATTGGTTTCACTAAGCAGAAGGCATCTCTTAAGTACATGAGATTCAGTCAAGCATAGCTCAGTAGCTTTCCTCAGCCAACTTTTCAAGCCTTTTTACCTCTCGTCTGAGCACGCTAACCTTAGCATTAACAACTTGCGTTTGCCCCAGAGAGCGATGTTCGTATAAGTGTTTATGGGGTATCCATCAAGAAAATAGTTTACTTTTTATACTTTAATGAGCCTTTAACCATAGCAGAGCTTGATATGTTGGGGATCAAAAAGCAACTACCTGTAATATCTTAAAAATATAGTTGATAGAGTGTAATATAAAAAAACATACTGTGTATTAGTGAAAAACAAGTGTTTGACTGCTGAAAGAAAAGTCCATACTTACATGATTCCATTGTAAGAAGAATCCTGTCTTTAAATATAATTCAAAACAAGATACACATGGATGTGGTTAAAAAAATAAAATTTTACATAAAAGTTAATTTTTTGTTCACTTGACTAGTTTAGTCAACTAAGTGCTTCTTAACTGTTTATACATTTCCATCAGACATCAATTGCTCTTCATTCCTAATATTTTCGAAGCTTGCTTCAGCAGCTCACTTTTTATTGGCCACCAGTGTCACATGGTTTGCTACCTCGCGCTAGTTTTGCTACTTTTTCTCTATTCTTTGAAGAAATCACACCGAGTAATTTCAGTAATTAAAAGTTCAGTAATTTATTCACATTTCACCCAGTGCTCATGTTCTGATAAAAGTTTTCTTTTTTTAGCCAGTTAGGAAATACCAACTTTACATCTGATACTCTTGTCAGTTCCAGTCTATTTCTTTTGAAATGATCTGTGCTTGTAATTATTTTGGTTAAGTGAAGTTTTCCTACAATACCCTCTCTATAAAATGGTACAAATGTAATATAAAAATGCTTATTAATCACCGCTTTAGGCCTCTTTTCAATTTAACATGCTTGTGTTAAACTCTACTAAATAAAATGTTACAAAAATGCTTTAACATGGTTTTATAACAAGACATTATAACATAACTTTATTACTGTTAGTGTAATGAAACCCAATACAGTTTAATACATACAGTTATCTTAAAAAGTGATTAAAACAATTATTCCCCATTAAAAAAAACAGCAACACAAAAAAAGTATGGCATGAAATAATAAACGTGACAAAATCAGACGTTTGTATCTATCTTGTTGCTAATCTCACATTGGTGGCAGAAATGACAACAGCGCAGAAAGGAGTCAATGGAAGGAAAATTAACAGAACTAATAAAATTTTTCTTGTTGTCTTCTGTCTGGCTTGATATGGTTGATTCTGATCGGAAAGGAAATGAAATAAAGCCACACCTGTGCCTCAAATCAGATTCTCGTCCGTGTTTAATTTTGTTCAAAGCCATTTTCTGTGCATGCCATCCGCACAGCGAACAGGGATCATCTTCATACACAGGACAGACACAAGTCAAATGTAGTTTTTTTTAGTTACCACTTTCTAGACTAAAAATCCACCTCTATTTAAAACGTAATGGTTACTTTTGTAACCTTAGTGCCCTGAAAAGGGTATGGAGACATATGTGACATTGGTTGCGCCAAAACAAGACTCCTAATCACTCCAAACACTTGGAAAAGGCCAATGAGCGGTTATGTGTATGCCCACTTCAAAAGGTAAGTGGATGCAGCGTATCATTCTGTGATGCTTCTGGAGCCACACTCATCCCCTAGGCAACCAGAGACTTACTCAAGACATACGTCTCCATTCCTTGGGTTAATTAAAGTAACCATAATGTTCCGACTCAATCGGTCACTCGAGGTATGTCGATGACGTCATTGGGAACGCCCTTGAAAATGCCACGACATATGTCCATCCGCATCGGGCAGTCAAATTATCTCTCCACTTACCGACTCTACCAGAGGAGGAAGTGCATACAACCTTGCTTTAAAGGAGATGCACAGAGCCATACTCACCACCTCGAAGTCATCATTTATCCCTTCCTTACTGATTCATTGAGGGGCCGATGGAATAATACACCTTGAGCTAAGCAGGGCAACCTCATTCTAGAGAAGATGGCATAGATAAAAACTAGCCAAAGAGTGCCAAGTTACACTATCAGTTACTTTATAAATTACGTCACCAGATCTCTGTCAGTGGTGTACCTCTTACCATCACCCAGGAGGCCACAATTCCCCTAATGGACTGGGTCATTAGCTGCATGAGACGAGGGACATCGGAAGCATCTTTGCAGTAGAGATTGCTTGCATTAGCCAGTGGGTCAACCTTTTTACAGACAGCCTTCCCTCTTGTCCGCGGTCCCCCAAAGCAGACAAAGAGATGATTAGAACTTCTAAGGTTCCAGGTTCTCTCAACATAAATTCTCAGTGCTTGGACTTGGCAGTCAGAAGCCCGATTGGGACTCCAGGTTCACTACTTCCTAATTTAAATATTCAATAGATTGGCATTGGAACAATTATAATGCAAATTAACAAGAGTTCAGAGAAAGAAAGAGAAAAGGCTAATTAATTGAATGATGCATATAGCTATTACAGACCATTCCTTGTTGTCAGTTAAACGTCCCCTTCAACAAAACTTCCTTCTTGCATCCAATGCTATATAAAAATTTATAAATATAGTGATGAAAATAAACCTAGGACTCTTGACCTTACATTCAAAGCTCAGCCTCTGATCTGAGCCTGTGTTACTGCTAGTGAAGGTAACAGAAATGCGTTCATATCTTATTCTATGTCTACTCCAACTGAGCGTCCTTTTCTGGAGGCAGGTTGCTGCTCAATTCTAACTTCACTCGTAAAGTCTGTCGAAGGCATGTGGTCTACCATGCTGAAATCAGAGCTAAAAGGTGACAAATCATATAAACTATTAAGGAATTTCTTGCATGTTTTAGGATTGTTCCCTCATCAAAAACATGCCTCAATTCATTTTCAAACTGGTTTATGCATGTTTATGTAAGCACATGGATCAGCCAGTGAGCTGTGTTACTCATTAGAGTCCAGTCAAACATGTTTATCACACAATAAATTAATTTTTTTTCTTCAAACTATTTCTGAAGTTAAGTTTGGGATTACAATGGTGATAAAAACCCATTTAAGTAAAGAAATAATTAGTTCATAAAAACTGGCATGGTATGGAGACATTTTTACCTCGTAGATTTAAAATATATATTTTTTCTTTCTGTACCTCCAGACCATCATTTAGTGCCTAGATTAGACATTTTCAAGATTCATGTTTTACTTGCAGCTGTGGCTGTTCATTATATTTTACAGGACTTTGGGCAGCCATAAAATGGTGCTATAGAAATACATTTTACTTACTTTACAAAGATCTTGTTTCAATGATACTTTCTCCAAAATTTTCTCACAAATTTGTCCACCAAAATGTACTCATCATTGTAAGTTCTAGTCTAGCATCACGGGTGAATTGAGACATTTTCACTATATAGATTTTAAAAATACATATTTGTGAGCTCCAAATTAGTATTTCTCCTCTGTGCAAAGAACTGATTGAAACTCTCTTTTTTTTTGAAGGCCTTTAAACAAAAAAATTCTGACAACAATACCACAAAAGTTTGATTCATGATTTTCTTGTTCTAGACAATAATGGTGAACGTTGTCATGGAAATCAGTTATTTCCACAGCAATTAAATACTTAATTGGAGGTATTAAAAGCAATCTTTACAATAATAATGTCTGAAATACGCAGAGCTTATAGTCTAGAACATGATCAATAAAAAAAAGATCTTTGCACAGAGACAGATGGGAAATTTCTTGAATTAAATGGGCTTTTTGTTTGATACACGAGTTTAGCTGCTCTGTACTTTAAATTACAACTGCATCTCGCTTGACTATGGATGACAAAGTGTGGCTCTATCTTGAAACGGTGTAGTTTTTAACCATTTTAGAATCTATTCAGTGTTCTTCTGATCACACTTTACACATATTGCTCAGCATAGAACATTACACTGTCCAGGAGCATTTTCACGCCAGTGCAGATGCAGGATCATTAAAGATTCTGTGTTTATGTTTGCTTCTTTACTACTTGAGTCTTTACTAATCTTTACTACTCTTGTACTAAAACAGCACTCAATCCAACATTCTCTCAATCCAGTTTAAGAATGTAAATAACGAATCAAATACAATTAAATGCTGCTTTTCTAAACATTTAAAGTGCTTTCTTTGCTGGGGGTCTCCTCCCTAAGTGTGCTTGATCCACCCGGATGATCTGGAGGTTGCCATTCTGTGTCAGAAAACTCACCTCACTCATGGCTAATGGTGGGCAGGAGATATTTTTAGCCATTTAAAAGTCTCCCATTCAGGAACTGGCCAGAGTCACTTCAGTGCACATATAGCGGTGTTTATTTAGGGGTTTCACCTGTAAAAGGGCCACAGCAGGCACAGGGATATCATGCTAAATCAAAAAATTTGCTTGCTTCAGTCAAGATATTATATATTTTTTTAATAAAACTTTTATTTGAGCGTCTTTCTGGACACTCGGTCACTTTACAACAATAGCAACAACAATAAAACAGCACAGAGGAATAAAGACAGACGGGATAAATAGCATCTTAAATGTAATTAATACAATAAAAGTGCTTGTCTAAACCGATGAACTGTAAAATCTAGAATTGAATTTACTCAGTTCTAAATTTACATGGTAAGTTCACCTTTTATGTTGAGAAACTACAAAAAAAGTCTTATGAGTTTTTTATAGCAAACATAAAATATTTGTTTTAAAATAAAAAATGTGAACGTTTTTTCATGAGATATTCTTTTGTATATGACATATTCTAACTCAGTTTGAGTGTTTTTGTACTCTATGGAGTACAGCATTGTGCTCTCAAGATTTTGCTGTGTGTGTTTTAAGATTCACTTTCAAATTCTCAGTTGTTGTGCTGTTATTGTGCTATTGCACACTGATCAGGAGTTTAAGAACAGCTAATCGAGAGTTTAAGCATAAACTCCAAAATAATGTAGCGTAAACTGATTAATAAATGTGTGTCGTTAACATAATCAATCAAGCACATCATAGCATCACATCTCTTCAATCTGTAATCTCTGATTATCGTAATCCATGATCATTTGAAAGAACTGCCATCTCTTCCAACATGGACCATATTTCACCAAACATTTGAGTGTGTATGGTTTAAGGGATTAATTGGACATGTGGGATTGCGTGAATGACTGCACATCATTCTTAAAGGCTGGTTTTATAGTAAAATGATCAAAAAAATCCTGTGAACCAATTAACCTCCTGTTATCATAATACCTGCAAACACCTTTTTTGTTTCTCTAGGATCAATTTGACCAGAGCAATTTAAACCCACCAGCATACAATAATTTTTTGTTGTTGAATGGTTAGTGTCAGGTATTTGACATCTTTGATGACTAACACTCTGAAATACAGCCTGCTCCTTATACAAACAGATTACCAATTGCATTACTATACACAAAACTATAAATCTGTATGAAAACTCTATTTTTGTCCTAAAATTGGAAAAATAAACATAAATTTGTTATTTTTTTACGTTTGTACTTTTTGTTGGTATTTATTTTAGTTATTTATAACATTTGAATATAATGAATATAAATAATAATATTTTCTTTTAGCAAAGACAGGGACAAAATTGTGAATGTGGTCAATTTAACATCAATAAAAACACTCTCAACATTTAGAGGGATTTTATTTTTAAAAGGTGCATCCCTGCTATCAGGACATCAATAGGAAGCATACACATAACCGTTATATCTGCTATCAAAGCAGTCAATCAGACTAGAATTTATTTAAATAACTTTTTTTAATGACAGAGCATCATCAAACCATCATAGCAACAGTTAATAGTTTAGAAAGCTGTGGTTTTCGCTCCCCCTCTGACAAAAATAAAAAGACTTGGGAAATATCAAAGGTCTCCCTTATGATTCCCTTATGTTATGTCTCCTGTCATTGGTTCTCGTAATACTACAGGTATGGTTGTGGTTTTTTGTTTGCATTATACTTAACATGAAAAATTATAGTGCATATTATACAATCATAACATATTTTAGTGACCTCAGTATCACCCTAAACAAATCGGTGTCATTTTTCTTATGTTTTATACAGATAAAAAATCCTGGGGTCAAATTGACCCGGAAATCGATGTGGCCTTCTTGCAACTTGGCTTTTTAAAAACCTTTCAGCGTAATTAAATCTCTAAAATCAGATAAAACAATATATATCACTAGATTTCCTGATTCGAATGAAAAGCAACACTGTTGGTAGAATGAGTTTCTAGTTAATATGTGGCTCATCATGCGTGATCAGTGAGATTCAGAAAATTTAACTGAGCAGGCACATGTTTGCACACATCTCACATTTCCTGTCCAAGGTCTCCTGGATTTCCGTAGTTCCTGAGCCATTGGGTTCTGGATCCTGTGACTATTGTAGAAGGCTATTTTTCAGCACACATGGTCGCTTCTCCCTTCCTCTCTGAGAAGGGAAGAGACCAAATCTGAACACTCACTCACTAAAGAAAGGAGGGCAGCGAGGCAGTCCTGGAATGTGATTCAATCAGGTCTTGGTGAGCAGATTTGAATGCTTATGTATTTTATGTTATACACAGTTTTATTGACTTTTTATGTCCTTGATTAATAACCTTCAGCCAAAAATGCATATTGTAAGATCAAAAGCAGGTCAGTGATGGGATGAGGAAGGTTCAAAGTTATCATGTGGTTCATTCTTTACTCTTTAAAACTTACTCTTTAAAATTTGTAATAACCATTTAAGAAATTGTAAAGCATGTGCTACATGGTAACAAATGTGTTTTATCTCCTGGTCCAGCTTTAAACTGCAGTCATGAGGTCATCGTCCTCTCGTCTCAGCTTTTCTTCTAAGGAGCCCGTCTGGAGCAGGTAAGAACTCGACTCCTTTATCTACAGAACAAGTAATATACACAAACATAGTTTCATTGATCCGAGTGAAAGGAACTCCTTAAATGGCAGAGAAGAGCATCAACAGTATTAGCACTCCAGGGGGCGCACTAGTCGTATCCTTTTTTCTTACATTGAATTTTGTGAAAGAAATAATAAAAAAAAGCAAGAATAGAAAGCCAGGGGGTAAATAGAAAAAAGGTTAGGAAAAGAAAACATAAAATACAATTGTGTATATTTATGGCCTCAGCATAATGAGAAAGTTAAGAGAAAGTTTCTTTTTTAAAAGAGAATTTAAAACAATATATATATATATATATATATATATATATATATATATATATATATATATATATATATATATATATATAGTATAATATAAGTATACTTAAGTATATGTACCTAATACATTTATTAAAAAAAGAAAGAAAAGAAAATGAACAGGACAAAAATAAAAAAACAAGGCCATAACCAGACTTTCTCAATAAGAGAAATAGATGGTAAGAAATGGAACACAACGAAACTCCTGTAAAAAAGCAGTATGAACAAAAAGTAAGTAATGTGAAGAAGCAATAACATGGATTGTTTTTTGTCAGCATCAGAAGAAAGTTGCCTAAATTTAATTTCATCTTTAGGCATGCAGACCAAATGATTATGATACAAATGATAATCAAATGTTTCTCTGCATTTCAGTTGACGCTAAGGCTAAACTGTTCAAATGATATACCAATATTAAATAAAAAATAACTTGTTTAACTAAAGTTTAACTAAAATAACTAAAACTTGTCATATCTAAAAATCATTCAGCTTTTTTAGAGTTCCCATCACATTTTACTGAACGGATGTAATGGAAACAGGCTTTAAATCAAGAGAAATTGTGCTCTATAGCAAAGAAAAAAACGAAATGTTACACTGTTCGTGATTGACGCAGGGTCTGACAGTAGCAATGCAAAAATAACAAACATATTTTAAATATATAGCCCAAAAATAATATTCGGGTATCCCTCACAAAGGTTGCCATTCCAGCTCAGGATGTTTGTTGTTGTTGATGCATTCACATTTTAATTTTATATTAACAAATTAGTATAACAGTCTCAGTATTTACATGAAAACATGAAAAAAACCTAATAGGGGCTTGAGAGAGCGAGAGAGAGGCAGTCATGCGCAGAGCGGGTGGGTGGATGAATCTAGAGCGGACCAATGAGCAAGGGCAGTGCCCACGAGCGAGGGTCCTCCACAGGTCTGCGTTGCGTAGTTCACTCAACATCTTAATCTTCACGAGCTCAACCCCGGGAAGAGAGCGCTGACCTTAGGAATGTTTACACGTTCACTCACGCACGGAAGTATCGCTCTCTGAGAGAGCGTTGGTCGGAAACATCACGCGAGGAGAGGACAGCGGTATGTGTGCTTCTCGTCAGGGCTCGTGCTGCTGGAACCGCTTCTAAACGACCCCGAACAGCCCCGCGACGTCGTGTTAACTCGTTTCCGGTAGAAGAGCAGAACCGGAGAGGAGCGGGTCGTCGAGCCAGCTAGTGTTGAGCTCCAGTCAGCAGAGCAGGCATCGCGAGCACCGTTAGCTCACCATCTTCACGGCCTCGGGAGGGATTGGTTTCTTTAATGCGTCTTCTCGTCTAAACACACGCTTCTATCTGTTTCTATCTGGGCGATCTCTTGCTTTAGGATGCCAGACCAAATATCAGTGTCGGAGTTTCTGTCGGAAACCACCGAGGATTACAACTCCCCCACAACCTCCAGCTTCACCACCCGCCTGCAGAGCTGCAGAAACACGATCAGCGTCCTAGAGGAGGTGAGTCAGTGCTGAGATGCTTGAGCATGGGTTCTCCTCATCCCTACATTACACTGCAGCAGCACGAACCTGTGTTTTCGTGCAACACACGAATTTACAGCAGTGTTAGGAATTGCATTAAAGTAATTCATTTCTCTCGTTTCTCGTGTATTTATTATGAAGTAGGATATTAGTAGTTTTTGATCATTTAGTTATTTTGCTGGATTTACTGAGAGTGATGAGGGTTCCTGAGCTTGGTATTTGCTTATAAGTTTTCACTACGTCAGTATTTTCATTACTGCTGGTTGCTTTTTGCCTGCATATTTTGGATCTTTTCAGTCTGTAAGGAGAATATAAGTCTTGGTCAGACTTCAGGTAATTGTGGGTCAGCTTTGTTTTTATCTCTCAAACCTGAATGGATGCATCTCGTTGGGTGATGAATCAGGGGTACGTCAAGGCTGAAGTAAATTGTACTTGTTCTTAATGGAAATTATTGGGGTTCAAAACCCAGCAGACACCATTCTTATATTGTATATGAAGGAGCCGGACACAAACAAAATAATGACTAATAATCATTTTTATTTCAAGATGAATTATGCAATTTGAATGACTGCTGTTAAAGCTCCACAAATGCAACATTTAAAATGTTTTTCAGCATTAAGGTTCATTTTGTTAAAAATTCATTTACAAAAGGCTGATCATGTTTAGCTTCGAAACACTACAAAAGATAAGATTTTCAGATCGTAGATATGACACGGAACAAAACACGAAGTGACTTTACCTACTAATTTATTATTATTTAACTATTTAAACAATAATGTGAACATTATGTGATTACACCTAAACAGATCTTGTTCTAAACCACTAACGTTTAACAACATTTATCCCATTTCTTTTAAGAGTCTTATCGGTCCTAATTCTCTGTGCATTAACAATGAATAAACAACAAATTATCTTCTTCAGCATTAAAAGCCTTTTTGCACAAAAAAAGTGTTGAATTCAAAGCTTTTTTATCACATTGAATCGCAGCTGTAGCGTAAACACCAGCTTTTCCTACTTTGGGCGAGACGCAAGTCTTTTCCAAAATACTAAGCACCCTCAAGAACTTGAATCATAGGCTCCTAGCGTCTGGCCTTCATGAGATCAGCACTGTGGAATCGAGTGAAATCTACAAGTCTGGAGTGTGCTAATTGGGACGGGGCCTTTAACTGGACAAAAACACTTTGCAATGTCTCAGAGTGAAGATAGACATGACACAGCTTTCTTTTGAAAATGGAAGTGATTTTTTTATTAATAACCTGAAAACTGTACAATGAAGCCGCATTAACTGGTTATTAGTTTACGGATTAATTTACGCCACACGGCTAACATGCTCCAGAGCAGGTTTATGTGCACACTTATATTTGTCCAATCAGATGTTATAAAAGGAACTTTAAGTGATGTAACTTTAAGTTATGTAAAACTTGCTCCGCTTTTTCTTCCCAATGCTGTTAGATGAGCACTTAATTCGAGACAAGTTAGCATTTCCCGACACTCATTGCATAAAAGACACCAAATTAAGGAATAGCTTAAATTTGTAAGTTCTTTGCACTTACAAAATGTGACACATTACTGTACTGCAGATAACAGATAATAATGTAATAATGTACAGCTAACCTGCTCCAGACTTTCATTTTTATCTGCTGCCATGATCGTTTTGCGTTGGGGTTACATCTTCCAAAAAAAGAAAAACAATTATATAAAAGTTTTACATTTAAACATACATTTAGAAGAAAAAGCATTTAATTCATGTTGTAACAACCATAAACACGTTACAATTTTATAAAGTAGAAAAAAGTTTTCCATTATCAAATGCTTATCATGCAAGATGATAAATTTTACATGAATACAGAATATTCTCCTTTTAGATAAAATTCACAATGTTCTCGTTTGACTTTGTCAGCACCCACAATTTTACTACGACACAAAATGAATGTTTAAACTCATTTTCGAACCATAATCTTTAGCTCTTCCGCAGAGAAATAAAATGTTCATCAGGATTGGCTATTCGTGCCTACATCAGTCTTTTATGTGCACGTACCTGTGATTAATCATAGCTTCAGGACCAAAGCCTGACTAGATGCAGAAAGTTGATGAGCTGCTTCATGTTGCCGATTAAGCCTGATTGAAAAGGTTAGGCTTTGTCAAGTCAAAACTGATCCGGTAATACTGAGTTTGTTCAGCCACATTCATGGTACAGGCCCCAGCAGAGCAAAAACTACACTACATTTTTAACTTTAATGACAAGCTTTTCATTGTCTTAATGAAGCCAATTTGAAAGGCTTTTAAAAGCATTTTTTAGTTTTTAAAAACTATATGAAAGTTGAAAACCATTATTAACATGTTGTTGGCTTAAAATAGCATCAGATAGAATGTCATTAGCATACTGCTTGCATGATGTTAACATTCTTTAGCCCGATGTTTGCATGGATTACCACATCAGAATTTTTAATTGACTAATCTAAGATGTAAACTTAAAAATCTGGCTACTAAGGTAAACATTTTAGTTGCTATGGGGAGGTCAGTGTTGCCCTGTGATGCTCCCTTTGTCATATATGAACCAGTCCTTAGGTCTTTTAACTTTTTTCTTATACAGACTCAGATATCTCAGAATATGGTTGTTAGGGTAAACAGTGTACTTGATATGGAGAGGTTAGTGTTATCATGTGAGGCTCACTCAGATGAAAGTCTGAACTTTCCGGCTGTTTGGACAGACATGTGACTCAATGATGTGTGTGCAAATCCCCCCAAAATTATACAAATCCATCAAAGGGTTTTATTTTAATAGCAACAAATTTGTCTTTACCCTATGAGATCGAGCCTATGTGATAATCACAGTAAATTACATCGAATACTGCAAATCCCTCCCAATAATTACTATAAACTCCACCTATCAGAATCATCACAACACTACAGTTGTAAACAAAGTAGTCCGCCGTTCTTCTCATGGGTAGCCCTGGCATGGAAGATCTGCTATATTTTAGAACCTTTAAAAACTGAGGGCCTAACTTTTATTTATGGAGGAAATGCACCAGAACAGGTTTTTCAACAAAGGTCTTACATAAGATCATTTGATGACCCTGCTGCCCTGCTTTCCTCTTGAAGAAAAGTATGAAGAAATTTAATTTATACATCTCCCATGCTTCTAACAAACTGACAAAAAAAAACTTCTTTTTGAATGAAAGGACTGATGAACTTCAGAGCTTCTGATTGGTCGATATAACGTAAGGGTTGAGGAGTTAGCACTTTAGAAGTGTTTTTGTGTGGACAGTTTTTTTTCTCTACACATGCTCAGCTGGGAAAGAAAAACTCAGTATTCAAAAAAGAACTGTGCACGTGTGGACACAACCTGTGTTGTAAACGCAACCTGTGAGTTTTATGCCATTTTGGAGACTTGGTAGAAGGATAAAATAGTGGAACAGTAGCACATTTTTTATGCATTATCTGTTTCTATTGGCTTTTAAAAGGAGAAGTAAAAGGGAGCACAGCAATAAAGGGTTAATGTCCAAGAACAAATCAATGCTTACAATTTCAACGTTTTATCCCAAACTGTGAAAAACACTCTTTATACATTGTGTTATCTGTGCAAACAATTATACACAACCTAATGTATTACATTATTTATATGTATGTGTTAAGCAACAAAAGCATGTAGAAAAACTGTGTGGAGAGGCATTTGGCAACACACTTTAGCGTGGGCTACAGATTTGTTCGCCCATCTGCTCTGACTTCTCTTTTTATTGATTGGTCAGAGGATGTGCAGCTTGTCAGCTTTGAGATCATTTATGAAAAAGGATTGGGGTTATACAATCTGGGGGTTAAAAGCTCACAGAGAGTGCTGTTTAATGCCTGCTTGCCTCAGCTTTTGGTTGATTCTTTTGTTAGATTTGGTTGTGTTCCATGTTGTGACATGGGTGAGAAGTTAGCACAGCCTGCATTGACATTATCAAGTGCTCTATATCTTGATTCAAAAGCCTCTGTTAGCTTGTCACAGTTTAACCCAAGCTTCTCGAAACACAGACCTCAAGTCACAAAAGGTGTTATTTCTAACAAATTCCAGGGGTCAGTTTCTACTTCAACTTCTGCTCATGCTGGTAACACAAAGCTGTTCTTGCAATCATTTGAACAGGGTCATGACATTTTTAAGCTTCACTTCTCTTTTAAATGAAATTCCACTTCAATGGAATTATCCAGTATAGACCCTAGATAAACTTTGTGTAACAGCAAACTGGACCCGGCTTAAGTTGCCACATGGCAAACTCATTTACATAAGGAATTAATATCACTATCTCATACAAGATACTTTCTAGTTGGAGACAATGTTCAATTTAAAGTCTGTCCAATGATTTAGATGTGTGAAATATTGTTGTGTGGATTAGGATGTATTTCACAAATGAGGATTGGTGATGCTCCTGTTAGCTTAGCTTTAGCTTTGAAAGTAGCAGACCTTAACAGGCTAGATTATCTCAGCTGTTCTTAGTCTTTCCTAGGGAAACTGCATCTTTGTTTGTGATAGCTTTCTTTAAAGGTCCCCAAAATAACAAATTTAATCAGTTCAATGTTCATTGGCATGTTCATGTAAGATCTAACTCTTTAAGAGTCTGTGCTTTTTAACATCTTGTAGGAGTATAAAACAAGAAATGCATTTATTAACTGAAAAAGGAGACTAAACAGGAATATGTTTATTTGTGCTGGTCATTAGTAAAGCACTGTTAATTGTTGGTATTGTATTGACTTTTAAATTTGTTTGCAAAATCAATAGACTTTTGTCCATAGCTCATAAAGCTGTGTGCACTGCACACCCTTGAGTGTGAAAGATTTGAGGTAGACATTTAGCTTCTTAGAAATGTCACCATCTCTGCTGGAGATTTGGTGCTTTTGGAATCAGATGCTCCTGGCTCAGATTTACAGCCAAAAATGGAGCACACAGACAATCGCAACAGCTGCTATGGAATCCACACTGACTGCTCCAGCTGACTAGCATTTGGTTCGTGCCTACACTAAGAACCAATCCCAGATCAGTTGATCTCTACTGCCACAGGTAGAACTGAGAGAATGGTGGCATATATGGACACACCCTTATTTGTGATGTTACCAATGTACAAATAGTTGATTCATTACATCTTTCGAGACTATACAGAAACAAAGGACAAAAACAGTACAGTACTACCCTCTACCAACCAAATATAGAACAGACTTTTAAAGTGATATAAAATTAAGGAAAATACATTTTTGTCTTTGTAAGTAATGTAATAGTTCATTCAGTCATGTTGTGAGCTTTTTCTGTCTGCCTCTGCTTAAATAGTGCAGAAGATTGCTCTCTCATCATTTCTTTGTTCATTTTAACTCCAGACTATATCAGATTTGAGTTGCTTGAGACTCTGCACTGTCAGTGTGCAAACTCAAGATCATGTAAAATGTTTTTTAAGTTCTTTTACTAACTACCATGTTTAAAATATTTTTAAAAAGCGAAATCATATACTAGATCCATTGTACATCACAGGTACATAATAGCACCTGGTTTTATTTTCATTAAGGTTCTTAGCCTTAATTTAGCAACTGGTGCTTTAAATGTGTAAACTTTAATGTGTTCGCATTATTATATGGCGTTCTCGTTATTATTTGTTTGCATAAACTATGGAAATTGCTGTTTCTGTTGTTTGTGTAAAATAT
The DNA here is from genome assembly GCA_900490495.1 of Danionella dracula. Taxonomy (NCBI): domain Eukaryota; kingdom Metazoa; phylum Chordata; class Actinopteri; order Cypriniformes; family Danionidae; genus Danionella; species Danionella dracula. The sequence continues at coordinate 620,425 of UELW01000888.1, forward strand.
GGTATTTTATTAGTTTTATTGATTTTTTTTTGGTGACTGTTTTGTAGCAATATTTTATTTTATAACACTTTTTGTGCATACCTGCAATGATAAGTTTTAATAATTAAACATAGATACAAAAACTACATTTATGGAAAGGACAGAGCAGCCTATTCTATTCACAGGTATGTTTGGTCTTTTTCCACTGAAATGTAAGCAAGGTCTGATCTCAGGTCAGCAGAAGTGGAAAAATAGTTTCAGTCCAGACAAAATCTGCTTTTCACACTGACCTGGCAGTGAACATGCAGTACATATGGAACCAATGTGTTGAAGGGCCTTCAGGCCAAGTTGGATAAAAAGAAGAAGAAAAGAACAAAAGTAATGTCTTTCATGAGCCATCATAAAAAAAACTCCACATCCATGCATTCAGCAGCCGTGATTTGCATGCATTTTTTTCTAGGACTGAAAATTTTATTAGTGTTAAATTAGATTTTTTTTTAATCTCAATAAGTTTTAAAATTAATTTAGATTTTTTAACTTTTATTTTCTACACTTGTTTGCTAATGCAGTCTGCTATCCTGTTCAATCCAATATTACAGTATAGAAATTTAAACTGTAGTTATTACATGGCCACACATTTAATGACCTGAAACACAATAATAGTAACGGAAATTGAGTTCATACAAAATAACATAATAAACACAATTTCTTGTTGTGGAACAAATTCAACACTAACCTAAATAAAACAACACGTAAATAACACAAACTTAATATCCTAAAATGAGATATAACTGTAATGAACATGAAAGATACTCCCACAATGCACCACGTCTAACCAGTGCTCTCATTGATCAGGCCGTTTACAACAGTAGGTTTGGATAGGCAGGTGTTCAGCAGACAAACTCTTCTGCGAGTGAAAATAGATTCTTCACATTGCTCTTATTTTTTTTGGTTAAATACGGTCCAAAAAAATCTGCTCAAACTAGATTAAAACATTGAGGGTGTAAAGTACAAGTTAACCAAGTTACCGAAATAAAGAAACATAAGGTACTTGTTGTTTCAGTCAGTATCTGACTCTTACAGGACCATGTTTACTTAGAACACGACAAAGAAAATATAATTTTTTTTATTAAACTCAGAAACAAAACAACAAAAAACTTGTCTTCAATATTTTTGTCGACATATTACTAGAGCTTAACTTGCAGTCTGTTTATAACTGTCTACGTTTGACCGCTCTGCTGCTGACTGATATTGACCTTTTAAAAAAGAGGTTCTGTCGTATGACTGAGGTAAGAAGGACTTCTCTGTCTTTCAAGGAGGTGCAGGTAGGGTTAGTCCGAGCGGTCAGTCCACCGCGATCCTCGGTTCCTCGGGTGAGGCTTGAGTGCAGTGCTCCACAACGGCTACGTAAACGAGACAGGCCACAAGAGAAGAGCTAGAGCAGAGAATCAGCGAACATCAAGACGAACAACAACTCACAAAGATGAGACATAGCAGGGGAACTTAAATAGCGGAGACTATTAACGAAACGAGAAGCAGCTGCGACAGATAACATAATTAGCGGACAGGAGACAGAGGGAAAAACGAGATAGAGATCCTGACAGGTACATCCCAAGATATTGAGATAATGCTTTACCAAAATAGTCCGGTGAGAAACTTGCCTTCCAGGTTTACAGATGTCTGACATTGCGCTCTTGAGTGGGGTTTCCTCTTCCTCTTTTAGTCACTAGAATTCAGCATGCTTAGAGCTAATAGTACAGTTATCCTTTTTCATTCATCAGAATCAATTCCTTCCTGCAAGACCAGGGATGTTTGTATATACTGTTTATTGTGTTATATATTTAAAGTCTTTATTTAAATACTTTATTTGTGCTTTATTTAAAGTCCAGGTCATCAGTATTTCTTCTGCCACAGTAGCTGTAGCCTGTTTCAAGTTCTTAGCCGAAAGGAGTTGATCCAGTGTGGTCTTCTGCTGATGTAGCCCATCCTCTCCATGGTTGTATATGTGTGCATACCTTGGTTGTAACAAGTGGCTATTTGAGATACTGTTGCCTTTCCACCAGCTACAACCAGTTACAATGGTCCGACTCAATTCCGTTTCACAATAACATGCCCTTAAACAGGAACGCTCAATCACAAAGATGTAATTAATTCATTCAGACCATGCTTACATTAAAATCAACATCACAATCAAGCAATCATTGAAAATGTATTTATAAAGCGTTATTGTGTGCAGTTGCTTTAAAGGAGGTTTTAATGTTCTTATATAGGAGTTACAACAAAATAGAGTCTATATTTTCAACAGGCTTAAGCTCATCATACAAATAAGATAAAGCTGGATGTCTAAGAAGACATTAGAAAGGAATTAGCAGCAATGGCCACAATCGAGAGATGCTCTATCTCTAGCTAGATCTCATGCACATCAGCAGGTAATTCAGATATATTTTTTTAAGCTCATTCCTATTTTTCCTAAAAAATTTTAAACTATTTCACATTTTATCTTTTCATTTTCCTGCTGATATATATTTTCTTAGATATACATCCGTGATTTACATGCTACATAAGTTACCATGCTTTTGGGAAACAGAGCGGAATATTAGGAAAATCGTACGATCGTTTTTAAGAACAACTTAAACTTAAGATGTGTCTGGGAAATGCAGCCCTGATCTGTTCCTGTGCCAGGGGTACAGCAGAGAAACACACCCTGTTGTGTGTGTATGTGTAAAGGATGTGTGATTAGGAGGTGAGGGCAGCCTAGATGGGTTGCTATTTAAAGCATTTGCTATATTTGTAGTACTGCTTTATTTTTTTGTATCTTCAGATCAAATGTGTATCCAGAAAGTTGGTAATGTCTTGTTAATCTCTTGATTTGGTGTTTTCAACTAGATATGTAAGCGTTGATCTAAAGCAGAAACTGTTTTGCAACTAAAAATGCAGTATAGACTTCATTCCAATTCATCTTATTTGGGTGTGTAATGGCATATTGTTTAAGCTTTCTGAAAGAGCTTGCCAATGTGAGCCTTCCTTGATGTTTGGAGCAGAAAGGTTTGTCTTTCCAGCGTTTGGGAGTGGCACAGAATGTGCATGTCAGCCCCCTCACAGATGGTCTCCTCCATCACCATGGAAACCATGCAACTCAGCAGCTCCCTCATGTCTGTGTCATGCACACCACACACTCATCTCAGAATTCCATAGGACTGAAAAGAACCGCCATGATGAATAGAGCTAATCTGTTTTCGCTGGAGAATGCTGCTGATTTGTATCTGTCACTTTCACACATATTAATTAATAAACACAACATTTAAAGTAACTTTTAGACTTCAGAGATTAGTTTTTATTTATTTTTTTCATTTTTTGGGGGAAAATGAGCATAGCCAGCCATCACCTTCGTGGAAGTGCATCACTTCCCAATAAGAAAAAATGGGTCCAGAGAGCTGGAACATGCGCATAAAACAGATTTCTGATTCAATTAAGGTTTAAATTTAATATATCTTAAACAAACACATTTAAATTCAGCATCCTCAGAGTATTCAGGAACGTTAAAGCTAACAATCTGAAACTGACTTAGAGTTGGAAAGCTGAACATGCACGTTTGTGGAAGCCAGCTTCCAAGAGATATGTTTCTTGGGACTGAGAACATGGGGGCTGAGCCCAGACCCTTATAGTGGAGTCCCTTTCATAGTCATTATAGGGGATCTCATCCGTCTTCAGCCTTGTGGCATCTTTGAATCGTAGCAGAGCTATATATGCAGGGAAATAAATCAACACACAACAGTCATTAATAGCTAAAAATACGTCTGATATGTAATAAATCAGTGAAATGAATACGACCTAATAGCTTGTCTACTGATTAAAATAAACAGCTTTGTTTACAGAAAACGAATACAAATAAAAATCAATAATCACATGAATTAAGTTAAAGTTTATAAGTAGCAGCCAAAGCTCAAAAGGCTACACATAGATGATTGCCACAAATGTTCATACCCCAATATTTTCATAAACTAAATTCAGTTTTAGTTGCTTGACTATCTTGGTTAAACAAGTGCTTCTTATTTGTTTATAAATTGCCAACAGATCTCAATTGTTCTTTACTCCCATTGGTTGCTGAGAATGCTTGAGCAACTCGCGTTTCATTGGCCTCCAGTGTATTTTGGTGTCTCCACAGAAACACATTCACAGGTGCATATACACGCATATGAGTTCAGTGCTGTTTTAGCATTTCTCCCAGTGCTCATGTGCTTTCAAAATAAAGCAGTACATCCTGAGGTTTTTGCATGAGAAATCAGAAGTGTGTGCAGCCATGGAAAGGTTTTGCGTATGTGAAGAAAAAGGCTTTGTAGCTGTTTGCCTATGTTATACTGATTAAAAAAGACCTCATTCGTTTATTTGATGAGATAAAATATTGAAGCATTGAGTCATGAAATGTGAATCTTGGAATTAGCAACTCCTGTCAGTTATAATAAATCTCTTCTGAAACTATCCAGTACTAAAGAAAAACACCTGAATGCCCAGGCCAGGCAACGCCACTGCCTACTGCAAACTCACAGAGAAAGACTGATGTTAAACATTGAGTAAATCAGTGGCTTATTGTCATTTGGTTCTCTGTATTGTAAAAAAAAAAAAAAAAACACAAAAAACGAATAACTTTGTCTTCAGTATTGTGCTGTTAATTTTGTATTACACTTTCTGCGTGGCTTGTACTTGGGTGTACGCTATAGTCCAGAAGTTTTGATAGCTCTCTCTGTGTCGAAGGACAAATAGTTGCATTTTTAGATATCCATGAACTTGTGGCCGAAGGAAGCTTCAGGGAGTTATTTTTCTTTGTAATGATTTGGAAAGTGAACATCTAACCTTAACACTTATACCAGGAAGAAGTTTATTTAAACATGCCGTCAGCTCTTTTGTTATCTGTAAAAGTACCCTGTGATGCCTTCTTTAAATGTTGTTTCCTGCTGGAGGAAGTAACAGTGGCCTTATCCAAACTACAGCTGACAAGGTTTGTTAGCTCTTCAAGGGAGAGCTCTCTGCTGCAGCAATATAACACTGATGCACACGGGTGGTTGACTCAAACGTGCTTTTGCTTAATAAAGGAAGTGAAACTACATTCAGTAATTTCAGTTCTTTGTTTATTTTCAGTGTAAAATTACAATCTTTTACACTTATTTTAAGTTCAAAGAGAGAAATTAACTACTTTTTGTTTTGTAATGTTGTTTTGTGTTGTCTTATTTGGTTACTCAGCAGCAATAAATAACACTTATAAATATAAGAGGTTTTCATGTGATATTACTAAACTAATAATAAGGTTCAGTCCTGGAAACCCAGGACTGAATGTTTAATACATCAGTGGGAAGAGCTCTTTATTTGTCAGCTTGGCTAACATGAAGTGGATAGAGTTGATTTGAAACGCGTGTACCTTGGCATCATTGAAGGGAATTATTTAAAGAGCAGTCTCTCTGATTTGCTCTCTTTCACTCAGATGGATTGTAGGTCATGGTTTGTGTGTCTGAAGATCACACTCGTTTTAGTGACTGTGAACACTCTGCCTTTCCTTTAATACAGCAGTAGTTCTGAACAGGGAACGGCAGACCTAATGATTATCTCTCAGAAAAGACTTTAGTGTTGAGCACTCTCTGTCCCTCCCACACACCAGCCAAGTGTTTTGTTCTCTTTTTTATTTGAGTGAGTGATGAGGGAGTATTCCTTACTAATAGACTTTTCAAATGACATTATTATGTTATTGTTGTAATATTGAAATAGATTTTTTATGGCACCTTAAATACTAATTATTCTAATTATCTAATTATTTTCGGTGCTTTATGGAAAAGCCATAAATGACATTGATGAAACATACCAGTGGAGAAAAATCTTTTTAGAGAATTTCAGAGACCATGTATCTATTTTGTTGGTAATTTTCCCCATTAACAAATGAATTCAATCATTTAATAATTTATACATAAAATATATATAAAAAATAACTTTATAGTCTTTAATACCTATTGGATCTGTATACAAGAAGGAAAAAAGAAAAATAATGGGATTGTCAGTTTCAGTCTCTGAATATCATTAGAAATTACTCTGCTTTCTATGCAACAGTAATATGTATATAGTCAACAGAAGCATTTATGAGTGATTTTGTGGAAAACTTAGTTTTTGTTCATGAACACTCAAAAGTTCTGTTCAGCTCAGTTACAGTATTATCTAAACTAAACCGTTTTAGACATTTATCACATTTTATTGTTCATCAAAAAAATGCCTCAAAAAACACGTCCCGACCCAAAAGTGTTTTTTGACTCAGCTCGTGTTGAGGAGCACAACCATTTGAGCTGATTTAAAAAAATGTTTATTGAAGGTTATAAAGAGTGGGTCTTAAGGGGTCAAATATTTATTATAATTAATTTAAATGGATGATTTAAAATACATGCGTATCCAACCCCTGATGGGAGATGAAGATCTGAGGGTGTTGTTAATGTGTATGAGGCAATCAAAGCCCTCAAAGAGATATAAAGCATTTAGGGGCCGTTGGAACAACATCTGGGGTTAGCAAGTAATATATACATTCTCGTAACTGTATGAACAAATTTACGTTACCCATCTATTTGATTAGTCAATGAATAAAAAAAAGCCACATCCCTAATTAAAATCCCTGATGTTCAGCGTCTTCATTGAATCCTTCATTGCACTTTGATGCATTGAAATGTTCATAAGCTTTAATGAATAATGTGTTGATTGAGAGAAATGTGTGGATTGAGGATCTGGAAGCATCGTTCAAATCCCTTCACCCTCTACAAACAATACAAAAACAAAGTTCATTACCCCTTTAATAAAAGATATGTTTATCTGCGGGTTTCGACCCGGTAACAATGCGGGTTTCGACCCGGTCGTGGAACACTGGACCAGCTCTATACCCTCTGCAGGGTCCTCGAGGGGTCATGGGAGTTCACCCAACCGGTCCACATGTGCTTTGTGGATTTGGAGAAGGCATTCGACCGTGTCCCTCGTGGTGTTCTGTGGGAGGTGCTCTGGGAGTATGGGGTCCGGGGTCCTCTGCTAAGGGCTGTCCGGTCCCTGCACAACCAGAGCTGAAACTTGGTCTGCATTGCCGGCACAAAGTCAGACCTGTTCCCAGTGCGCGTAGGCCTCCGGCAGGGCTGCCCTTTATCACCGGTTCTGTTCATAGTTTTTATGGACAGATTCGCTAGGTGCAGCCGGGGACCGGAGGGGGTCCAGTTCGGGGACCTCAGGATTTCATATCTGCTGTTTGCGGACGATGTTGTCCTGTTGGCTTCTTCGGGCCTAGACCTGCAGCGCGCGTTGGGGTGGTTTGCAGCCGAGTGTGAAGCGGCTGGGATGAGGATCAGCACCTCCAAGTCTGAGGCCATGGTTCTCGACCGGAAAAAGGTGGCTTGCGCTCTCCAGGTCAGTGGAGTGCTACTGCCTCAGGTGGAGGAGTTTAAGTATCTCGGGGTTCTGTTCACGAGTGAGGGGAAGATGGAGCGCGAGATCGACAGACAGATCGGTGCAGCATCTGCAGTGGTTCGGTCGCTGTATCGGTCTGTTGTGGTGAAAAGGGAGCTGAGCCAAAAGGCGAAGCTGTCGATTTACCGGTCGATCTATGTCCCTACTCTCACCTATGGCCATGAGCTCTGGGTCTTGACCAAAAGGACAAGATCCTGGATACAAGCGGCCGAAATGAGCTTCCTCCGCCGGGTGGCTCCCTTAGAGATAGGGTGAGAAGCTCCGTCACCCGGGGAGAGCTCAGAGTAGAGCCTCTGCTCCTCCACATCGAGAGGAGTCAGCTGAGGTGGCTTGGGCATCTGTTCCGGATGCCTCCTGGACGCCTTCCAGGGGAGGTGTTCCAGGCACGTCCCACTGGGAGGAGGCCCCGGGGAAGACCCAGGACGCGCTGGAGGGACTATGTCTCCCAGCTGGCCTGGGAACGCCTCGGGATCCCTCACGGGGAGCTGGAAGAAGTGTTCGTGGAGAGGGATGTCTGGGCATCCCTGCTTAGACTGCTGCCCCTGCGACCCGGCCCCGGATAAGCGGGAGAAGACGAAGAGAAGATGTTTTATTGTCTTATAAAAATGCTTCATAATATGTATTGTAATAATTTTTTACTTTTATAAACAACAAGGTTTCTTTTTTATTATACAGCAAATTAAATCAATCAATCTTGGTTTATTATGTGCTTTAGAGTAAGACAAGGCATTAATAGTTTAGCAGAGAAATATAATGATGGTTGTGAACTGAAAATAGCTAGATTAGTAAATTCCTCTGGTATTATTTCTGCATTATGCTAAAGGCATATTGGAATATTCAAGTGCTACTAATTATTTAAAAATCTGCTATTACAGTTCTTTGTCATATGTATTTTTTTCAGCGCTCGTTAGTGTTTGTAGACTGTTAGTATTATGTTTGGTTGGATGGATGAGGAAGCTGAATCCTCTGATGCTTAGGGCATAAACACTGTCCGCTAGCGTTGGCATGGAAAATAAGGAGGAGAATAGTGTTCATCCAGAGGCCTGTCTGTGTCAGCCTCATGCTGGATTTAGCATCTGGGCGTAGACTCAGTGCTCATCACTCGCCTTGAGGCTTCACCACAGCATCCAGAACGTCCTCTTGAAGAAAGCACATTCGAGTTAAGCTGGCTTCATGATCCTGTAGAGCCTCAGAAGCTAGTTGTTCCTGTTCTCTTCTTCTGGCATATTTGATTTTTACAGTCTGAACATTCTTTTCATCCCTCTAATGCAGCAGATAATGTTGTAGGTTTCTCTGTGAGTGTGGGTAATCCCGTTGATATGTTTGTGATTCTGTGCATGCAAATGTAGGTCACATAAGAGGATGCTTATTTTTGGCACTCTTAGTAAAGGGGCTAGAGTTTAGTTAGAGCCACAGACAGATTTAGGGAAAGCATTCTAATTCTTCTCAAGTTCTGGATTTTCCAGCTGCCAAGCAGATTTATGTGAACGCAATGGCTTTTAATTTAAACAATTTAAGCTTTCAGTAAAAGTTGAACATATTTGATTGAGCAAATTTTCTTTTAACATTACATTTCTGAATGCTGAATTATTACCGCATGCATGTGAACAGAGAAGTAAGAGCATTTTTAAAGCAAGCAGCATGCGAGGGTTATGGATTTTTTGTGTTTTATATCTCAATACTGGATGGGAAAAAATATTTTTAAAGCAAATAGGACTAATTAATCTGTTACAAAGTGTGGGTAAATAATCCTTAAAGAAGGAGAATTGTAATTGTCAATTGAAGATAGCTAATAGAAGATTGCCTGTAACAAAGCCACAGGTCTCTTAGGTGGGGATTTCCTACTAAAATATTTCACAAAGCTGGGAAGGTACACATGCAGAAAAAAACAGATCTGTGCGTCTGCTGGTTCACGCCCAGATTTTTCTATATCTCAATTCATGTGAAACATAGCACAGATTCATGAGACAATTTTTTTATTAGAGAATATCACTGATTTTGGTAGAAACAAGAAAGAAGTTTGATGTCACTTTAAAAGTTGATTGGGAAACAATTCTACCAATAAATAAAACCAGGCTGTTTTGGTTTTAATTAAATCTGAAGGTCGTTCAGTGGACTCAGGAGAGACTTTAGAACGCATTCAATGTTTTTGTAAGAGGTTCAAGTGTACATGATTATGAAATTTGATTAGAAAACTCTGCAAAGTATGAAAATGGCATTATTGTTGGAATCATTTGTGGGCAGTTGGGAACAATACTTGATGATACTGTCTAATTATAATAACTTTCTGTCAACTTAGAACACAATTTTTATTGTATTCAAATTGCAAAATTAAGTTCTTAGAAATGTTCAACAAACATGTGAATGGACAAATGTTCAACAATATGTGCATGGACAATAGTACAAATTCACAATGATTTCTCTGAACGTTAATCTAATTGTGAGAGTGAAAACTTTCCTTTTCAAGGTTTTTTATGGATACAAAGTTGATGCATGAGGCTCCTGGTGCTTAATAATAACGATGATTGAAGGTTGCTGGTGCTGGTCATATAATTAGAATATAATGAAAAGGGGTATTTCTGTAATTTCATTCAAAAAGGGAAATTTGTATATTGCATTCATTTTTTAACACACAAACCAAAACATTTCAAGTGTTTTTATCTCAGAAAATGTGAATATATAACACCTGCGAAAGGTGAGAGCCTGGAGTAAGAGAAGGTCCAGTGTAAAGTTTCAACAGTTGGTAATTGTTACAATCCCTGTGGTGTTGTTGTTGTTTAATGTTTATTTCTATTTTCGCGTTTGTTTTTGTACCTGTGAGTGTTGACTGGATGCGATTAATCTGTGTAGTCCTGCGGGCCAATCATATCAATTGCGGGGCGGGGTATATTAACAGACACGTCACCTTTGTTCTCTCTCTCCGTTAGTTCGCTCGTCGCATCTGAGTCGCTCACTTTCAGTTAATGAACGCAAACGGTTGCTGTCCACCCGAGAGTGTTCCCCTTGCAGCCTGGCTGCTTCTGCGCGTCTCATCAGTGCTCCCTTGATCCCTCTGCTCTCAGTGTGTTAAAGCACGTTAGGTTACTTGGTGTTGTTTTGATTTATTCTTTTGCTTTATATTATACACTCCCCATCCCTGCCGTACGTTTGTTTGTTTTTACGCCTGTAAACAGCCCACATCTTTGTTGTCAATCTTTTAGTTTAGCGGGGACGTTTTTGGGGTTTGGTTTATCCAGGGCGTTTAGTGGATTTGGTGTGTGGGTGCGCGTGCGTGCGCAGAATTGTGTGAGTGTGTGCGTTTGTGCCTCGGCGGCGCGGTTCAGTTCAGTTGTGAGCTTCAAGTGTGTTATATGTGTGTTGGTTGATGGTTTTGTGGTTTACTTTACAAGGTTTCTTTAACTTGAGTGTGTTTAATTTGCTTTATAACCTGAAAGGTATGTTTTTTTCGATGCTTGGTCTATTCTAGTGTGTCTTTTCATTATTCTGATTGTTTCTTTAGAAAGAAAAGTATAATTGTGTTATATGAAACTTTTATTTGCCTATGTTTGAATAAATTTGTGATTTACCTTCCTTACCTTGTTGTTGTTTGTTAATTCTCACTGGGTAATGCTGGGTAATCTCCACTCTATTCTTTTTTTCTCAATGTGCTCCTTGAACTAATATTAATTTAAAGGTCAAGGGGCATAACAGTAATGGTTTTTGGTGCCGTGTTTTCTGAGGGATTTCAATCTACCAGAAATGTTAGACCAGTAATTTAAGGACAGCTGAGTATTAAGTGCTGTACATGCTGAAACCTTTACTGTTCTTACTTTTCAGTTTGCAAAAATCCCTTATTTGCTTTGGTCGTAAGTTATATTCTAATTTACTGATCTGATAAACCATGGAGCTAAAGATATGCTAAGCGATCTGAATATGGATGGTGTTGATTTGAGTTTTTGACAATTGAAATTTAATAAAAAAGAATGTTATATGCCATTAAAACTCATTTTGAATTTACTTTTTTAATTTTAATTTCGTAACTTGAATATTAAACTTCTGAAATTTAAAACAACTAGATTTTTGAAAAGGCAGAGTTATTTATAATATTTTCAACCTATTTCTGCAGATATCCAGATGGTAAAATTACAGTTTCAAGTCTTCAAGATGAATAAATTTAAAGCATTAAAAAAAATTTGTTACGCGTAGATGATCACTGAACGGTCAATGAAGCATTTTGGCTAATCTGAAAAGTGTGTGGCCCTGGAGGCACCATTCTTCTCTGTAACCATGAATCAGCAATGTTACTAGCATTATTAGCAAGTCACTAGTATGCTCCTGTAGCTTCATCGACTGATCATCTACTCTTCTCTGTTGATAACCCCTGACCTACTTTCTGTGAGATCTACATTTCACAACCTGAATTTAGCAAATTTTAGAATATTGAAATTAATGTTTAATTTTTTTTCAATTTGTATACCTGAAACTGTATTTTTTTAAATACCTTTATAAATAAGTCTGTCTTTTTAAAAAATCCAGTTGGTTCAAATTTCAGAAAGCCATTTTAATGGCATATAATATTCTGTTTTATTAAATTGCATTTATAAATAACTCAAGAATAACACCTACTTGGACTGTACTCCCCAGATATATAATATAGTATCCTTCTTTGTGAATATACAAAGCTTGGAAGAGACATGTTCATGTGAAGAAAGACTACAGCGTTTATTATTCTGTATTTTAAAGCTGAATTTTTTTTCACTACGAGGGCTGCATAGAAATGTCCAATATCCAGAATTCTCCTCCACCAATACAGTTTGCATCTAAAGCTCAGATTAAACATTGGATATCAGCGAGTTGGCTGCTGACGGATTACAATCTTCTTCACGTATGTTTGATGTGTGTACAAAGCTAAGCTGTAAACCCTTGGTGAAAGGAAGAGAATGACCAACCAGTCAATTCTAGCCCATGGCTGATAAATCCATGGGGATTCTAATTGCCTCCTAAGTTTCTAAATTTAGCTGCTTGTTTGTATAATTCAGAAGAGTTATTGAGAGAGCTCCTGTAATGTTTTATTGTATGAGAACATGTTCTTTGAGTACATTAATAGTAAATCTTGTCTCATCTGTTTGTTTACAGGCTTTGGATCAGGACAGAACCTCATTACAGAAGGTCAAGAAGTCAGTCAAAGCCATTTATAACTCTGGCCAAGGTAAAGAAGGCACCTTCACCCATTATTTCTCAATCTGCAGAACAAGCGACCTCGGATTTTTGTTCAGATGTATTTGATTACTAGCTTTCAGTGAAGCTTTGCTGACTTCCTCCCAAAGTTTTTTTTTCTGTTTCCATGATTTAACCTGTTTTCTTGCTTTTGAAAGTGAGAAAGCATGATGACTAGAAGAATGATTCCTTATGAAGAACAGATTATATCCTAACAAAATCATGTTTGTATGTTTTATTGTAAGAACAGAAGAGTTGTGCGTTTTGTGAACCAATGTGCAAATGTCAAATGATTGTGAAAAAAAATGTGTGTTGCAAGTCACTCTTACTGGGAAACGTGCCCCAATGTAAATTTGTAATGTCTCATAAAATGGCAAGTTTAATTAGATTTTTTAAAATCTGGAATTGTTAAGATTTAAGTTCAAATGCTACATTTCAGCATTTTTGTTGTTACTCTGGAATATTGTCTGTGCAGATAAACGTAGTTAGATTTCGTTTTAAAATGACAGAAATGGCATTTTGCTGAAATAATTACTCCTCCTCTAATCTTTTGAGAGTGGTCATTTCTGTACAGACAACAGCATCTTCACAGCTGGACAGGTGATGGTTACTTTCGTATCCCCCGTTTTCCGAATAGGGAATGGAGACTTAAGTGACGACTTTGGGAAGTTCCGGATGGTCGCCCAACTCTCCACACAATTTTAAAAGACCAATCAGCGCCGAGCTGATGGTCATATGATCGCGCCATCGCTGATAAAGCTGATGTATGCATAGCAGTCTTCCTGTTGTGAAGCTGTAGACATACTCACCCCCTAGGCAATTAGACTTTCTCAAGACTTTATGGTTGTAGCCAGGGGACATAAGTCTCGGTTCCCTATTTCATTCCCTATTACATTCCATATCAGTCGGTCACTCTGACTTATGGGAATACCCTCGCAAAACGTTACACTATCCTTCAGCATCGGCCGACAAGTCGCTGATGACCCCTTCAGCATCAGCAGACATGTCGGGCACATTTATAGTCCGGCACCGAGTGGGTACTCCTCCTTAGGCACTCCTCCTTAAGTCATAGACTTAATTTTGAATGGGCAGTCAGTTGAATAAAGCTCACATACCGACTCATACCAGAGGAGGAAGCATCCATCCTTGAGCTGAAGAGAGATGTGGGGAAGCCGTATTCATCACCTCAAAGACTGGACTTGTAACTTCAGGCAATTAATACATGTACGGTTTCAGTAAGGGACCGACGGAAAATGCACCTTGAACCAAATGGGACAAGGTCATTAGAGGGAAGATAGCGTAGATGGATCTAGCTAGAACAATAGTTAATGAGAGTTAGCCTTTCGAGGAACTGCTCGACCCTCCTGGGCCTGGGGTCATTAAGCGATGCAACCAGTTGTCCCTCATGGAGGGGACACACGTGGACAGTGCGTTGGACTACTCCGCTTAATCTACTAAGACTGTTGGGGCAAGAGCAGCCAAGAAGCTGGAGAGCACTTTGGTAAGGCCAATAAGGTGCCATAACTAGGACCTCTGCCTCGTCCTCCCGGATCTTGCACAGGAGGAGTGCTAGGAGTCTCCCATATAGGCGTTTGTTCCTGGGCCAGCAATGCGCCAACATATCTATCTCAACAGCAGAACAGAACAGAGCGTAGGATAGCCTCTTCCTGATCGTAGAGACCCGCAATGTAAGGTCAACTAGGGCGACGCCGAAGAGGCCATCTGGACCACAGGTGCATTGAGAAAATGTTTCTGATCGTGCGACAACATCTCAGCCTGGGTCAACTAAAGATGGCAGCTATAAACTACTAGAGGAGACATTGTGTGGCCAAGCATGCTTGCCACAACTTTTGTCGCCTTGGGAAAATCAGTGGCAGCTGTCAGATCATTCGTAAGACTTGGGCGACATGTCCCCTCCTGCATAATTTTCAGGGCCTTGGCTTGGAACACCTGAAAGGCTGCTTGGCTTGGAACACCTGAAAGCTTGACCCGCAGCAGCGTAAGCTTTTGAAGTCTGGTCCAACCTAAAGCTTCGCTGTTGAGATGGAGGCCATGGCAATTTATCACAGTTTGGCAGGATTGTCCGGGCATAAATGCACAGCCAGAGCCTCCTCTACCTGAGTAATTGCTTCATACCCCCTAGCTACAGCATCGTCAAGGGGAGCAAGAGAGTTGAGACTGACCAATCTCGCAGTAAGAAGTGCCTTACAAGTTTTCCGATGTATTTCTAAGAATGTATTACGTACCACGTGGTGATTACTGAAGAGCATATTTTCAGCTCAGAGCCTCACCAATCTGTTTTAAGGGACAGTGACAGGGATAAACTGCCAGGGATTAGGAAAACCAGACTACAGTGTTTTTCTGAAACAAAAAAAGCATGCCTCCGTTTGTTTTCCCCCAGATCACATTCAGAATGAGGAAACCTATGTCCAGGCACTGGATAAATTTGGAAGTGCCTTCGTTAGTCGGGACAATCCAGATCTGGGCACAGCCTTTGTTAAATTCTCCACTTTGATTAAAGAGCTTTCCGTCCTGCTCAAGAACCTGGTGAGTTTTCTCTTTGAACACATCTAAAGTAAGAAAAGTACAAGATCCGGAATTACGTGTTTTTTGTCTGGGGTACTAGACTTCTTCTACAACTTCCTTATATGCTGCAAGAGTACTGAAGAAGCTCTGCCTTGAACTTCCTCAAAAGAATTGCTCATGCTGTGTGTTAACCTCTAAAACAGGAAACTTGAAGTGAATCTGTTTACACCCTTCAGAGCCATTCAGCCTCTGTGAAAGCTCTGAGGAGCCTTGATGTATTATACGATAGTGTTGGAGCTGAATGAATTCTTTGAAACGTTTGAAAAGCTTTGTAATTAGTCCCCTCTCTCTCGCTTACTGAAAGATGAAGGATGGGACGTAGATTCTGTTTTTTAGCTATTTTTTTTAAGTGATCACATGGTATTCTTGTTTTTCCAAGTTACTTGTTAGTTAGCAGAGTCTGAAAAGTGATTTAGAATAATGATCATATTAAGGATAAAATAATAATAAATCATGATTTTGCTTGCCATTAAACAAGGGGTAAACATAATAATATAAAGTATAGGGTGTCATTATTGTAAAAAGTAAAAAAAAAAAATAATAAATTCTAGTTTTAATTACCCATAAATATTTCAAGGCGATGACTTGCAAAGAGAGCGTTAACCATTATGGCGAAGGTGGAATCTTGTGTATTGTGATGCTACAAACTAATTCTTTTTAAAATACCTCTTTATTTAGTGGCATTAAAGATTAAGATCACAATACGAGAATAAAAAGTCACATAGCATGAATTATTGCTGAGGTAAGGAATTGGCTTCTTCACATCCGTCTCTCGCCATCTCCAGAGTCTTCTCTAGTAACTTGAGCCCTAACCTGGTTCTCTTGGGTCTGAAAAATTAATGCTGCTAAAAGAAAAAGAACAGTTCTGAGGGTCAGATTACAAACCAGTCTGCTCATCCCGATACGCTTGTGTTTCTCCCAGCATGCTCTTTGTTTGGAGAGTTGTATTTGATACTTTGCTCTTGTTTCTTCTGTGCTGGGCTTCTGCTGTGCCAAGTGTCATGTGTCTAACTAACACAGGGTTTGCTCTGTCTCACCATCTTTTCCTGTAGCTACAGAGTCTCAGTCATAATGTGATCTTCACTCTGGATTCACTTTTGAAAGGGGATCTTAAAGGCGTGAAGGGGGTGAGAAAAATTCCTCTGTTAAACAACAGTTTGAGAGCCCAACACGCATGTAGTGCCATGATTCCACTAATACAAAAGAACTGCTGAAATACAAAGCTTTCCTCAACTCTGTGTGGGATGAATTCTTGCAAAAAAGAATCATTTATTTAATTACTGCTGGATAGTAAGGAACATTTTGTTTAACCTTTAAACAACCTTTGTTTTTTGTTTTTGATAAATACAAGCCATTGGCTACAAGACCATACATTATTTTTTAGAATTGATCAAGTGAAACAGGCTCATGAGCAAATGTTCAGTATATAGATTGGATGATCTAGTGAAAAACATGTCTTGTGTGCTTTCTGTAGATGTCAAATTAAGTGATGGTGATTCATGGAATGTTCTAGTCTGTGTTTTCATGGCATTCAAACAAAACACATCTTTTAACACTCACCTAAATTATTTAGTATATATGTATGTGAAGTCCACGTGTTTGTGGACTAGTGTCACTGTTTCTAGCTCTCTTCATCAGCTCCCTATTAGCTAACCACATTTCAGAAATGGTATGGTTCTGTTGCTTTCTAGTCAAAATCTCTAAAGTCAAAGCTGTGGTCTTCTGTCTCTTTTCCCAGGACCTGAAGAAACCCTTTGACAAGGCTTGGAAAGACTACGAAACCAAGTTGTAAGTTGGCTTTGTCTTGTACAGTATAATCAGGTATTCTAAATCAAAATCTTGTCTTTGTTTTGGGATTTAGTATTTTGTTGTGGTATTTTCTTGTCCTTGCAAATTTATCTCTTGAAATAGACTAATGATTGGATTTAATTACAATGATTGCATAATCCAATGATTGTGCAGATGTAATTGTCTGTGATAGGACCAACTAATGATAACTTTCTCTGCAATCCCATAGTACAAAGATTGAGAAGGAAAAACGGGAGCATGCCAAGCAGCACGGAATGATCCGGACGGAGATCACTGGGGCAGAGATTGCAGAGGAGATGGAGAAGGAACGAAGGTTCTTCCAGCTACAGATGTGTGAGGTCTGTCTGGTAGATAAAGAGTGAAACTAGTTAAATGTACTTGTTTTATTGAAATATTTAATACATATTTTTACAGTTTACTATACTTTTTTAATTCAGGGGTTTCAAACTAAATTCTTAGAGGGGTTCATGATGGTTTTTGTTTCAACTTTGTTTCAAGAGTCACATTAGGTGCATCAAATCAGCTTTATTATTGAATTCAGGTGAAACAGTATAGGACTGCAGCCTTCCAAGAATTGAGACCCCTGGTTTTTATTCCATTATAAAAGTAAAGATTTGGAATATTATAGGATATTATACTTGTAAACAGTAAATTTATTCATGAAAAGTAGGCTCACAGATGTTTTAATGATAATTTTTTTAAATTAATTAATTTATTTTCCTCCCCTGTGATTGTGAAAAAGAATGTGTTTTTGGTCATATCCTAACTGTGGTTTGACTGAACTGTGTTTGCAGTACTTGATTAAGGTGAATGAAATAAAGACCAAAAAAGGTGTTGACCTCCTTCAGAACTTGATCAAGTATTACCACGGCCAGTGCAAGTAAGTTTTTATTTTAGATCTCAACAATCACTGGATTATAATAAAATACTCCACTTCAGATGTCCCCAAACTTTTTTTTGGTTCCTCAGTTCTGTTTAAACCAGTTAAAGGTGGCATTTTAGGCCCTTTTTCAATCATTTGTAATAAATATTTGACCCTATAGACTATCACTGCACTGTATGAACTGAATAAAACACATTTTTTACTTTATTTTTGCTCAGCTTTTTCCAAGACGGCCTGAGGACAGCAGACAAACTGAAGCAGTACATCGAGAAGTTAGCAGCTGATCTTTACAATGTATGTATGAATCTTTCATTTTATTATTAATTTTCTTGTTAATCTCAGTAGGTACAAGTACTTTGGTGTTTTAATTTGCAGTTTGAACAAAAATTCAACAAAACAAACAAAATTTATGTTGAAATAAAAAACTAAAATAACTGAAATTATTGTATTTTTAATCTGTAGATAAGAATCTCTTTGTTTATTTGTACATGAAAAAGAATAACAAAAATTTGAGTTCTTCTAACAAATATTGGGAGATGAAGGAGCAAATAATTAGACTGGGTGCAGTCTAATTAAAACTAAAATAAATACAAATAAAAATCCCTTCACCACTGTGTAATGGGGAGGGGGGGGGGGGGCATTCCTCTGAGATGGTTTTTGATAGAAGATGGTGGGAGATGACCGACTCTAAACAGAAGATCTTTATTTTCATCTGGTTTTGGGTTCATTTTCTCATTAACTCTGGATCCAAACACACTTAAACAATTGAGAATATTAATTTATCTTTAATGTGGGTTAAACTTACAAAGAAATTGCAATCACAGAATGCTTTACTCTGTGGTCACCAAAATACATTGCTGTCACTGTGCCACTGAAAGGGCCTTTTCTCAAACTCCAAAACTTAAGAAATTAACAATAATTTCTTAATTGAAAATTGACTTTTTTTCTATTTTCATAAATCGGTTTATTTTTTTATTGTGAAAAATAATAAAAGCTTTTCTAGAAACTCTATACTAGACACACACCTGTTTTTCCTGCTTACTCCATGAATAGAAAGAGGTCTTGTTTAAGAACATTTAGATCTTCTGTCTTTCAATCTTATTCAAAGTTTAAAAGTTGCTTGGAGCATCTGCAGGAAACCTTTATTGCATGAAATTAACTTTCATCTAGACTGATGAGCTTACTTTTCCAATTTCTAAAACTGGGCCTGAGTAAGCTTCCAAAACCATAAACTTGCTCCAGGTGTCTGCATCAGGGGCTTAAGTCTACTCATTAAACCGTTGTCATCTTTAATTATGTGTTAACTAAAAATAAAATTATTCTTTTTTCTTTTTTTTTTATTGAAATGGAAATGCGTCCAAGCAGTGCAAATCACTGGCGCTAGGCTGTTGACTCAGGCAAGGAAATATTACCACACAAATTCTGGCATCACTGCAGTTTTTGGCTACCAGTGTGTTATAGAATTACAATTACAAATAATTGTATTGTTTGTCTTTAGCCCTATAACTTGTCAAGCTCTATCCTACATCATGCAGTTACTGACCTCTCTATGGGTCTGATCTGAAAACCTAAATGAAAAAAAGGGAGACTGGGGTGGACAGGACTTTCGCAGTAATGGACGTCTGAGTTGTGAATTGATTGTCTGTTGAAATATGTCACACATGTAATATTGGGCTTTTAAATGAGTGAAGACTTTTGTACATTAGCAGGCATTTGTAATGTTTATAATGTCTTTTTAGAATGTTGACATGTTACTATGTTTTAAACTTTAGACTGCATTGTTTTATGTTCAGTACTTTGGTCAGTTTTATAAATAAGCATTGTATAAATAAATCAATTTTTTTGTTCTTGTGTAGATAAAACAAACTCAAGATGAGGAGAAAAAGCAGCTCACAGCTCTTCGGGATCTCATAAAGTCTTCTTTGCAGCTGGAGCAGAAAGAGGTAGGGTTTTCAGCGTGGTGTGCTCCAGGGCTCTGTCAGAGGACCAATCGACTCCAACAATTAACTTTTAATCAAATTATTAACTTTATCAAATGGCCCCTGAATGCCAGTGTTGTGTTACCAATCACCACAAATCAGATAGATTATTGTGAAAATCTGTTTTGTATCTAAAACCCTCTGCCACTTTGCTGACGAAAAGGATATTTCAAAGACCAACAAGAGTGGAGGGAAAGCATGAAACAGAGTGACAGACCAAGCAGTACAGCAGATACATGAATGACTCACTCACCATCTAGCCACTCCTGGTTTTTAATTTAGTCAGTGTTCACCAATAATTTCTAACTTCCCAAAGGATGGTTGTTTCAGTTTCTGAAATGGGCCAAACCTCCCCGAAGAGCAACAGATGCTCCGACTCGAGATTGAGCCTCATAACGATCCATTGACGCCCATTTAAATGTTTTTTCATTATTACATAAACTTTAATGAATGATTTGCTTTACTGATTACAGCCAGCCTAATTTTGTTTCAGTTAACGTTGTTCATTTTTAAGTCTGAATAAATCGGTTCTTGCTAATTATTTGTAAGAGCACAGCAGCATAATATGCATTTTGAGATCAGAAATGGCTTGTATTTGTATGTCAGAAAACAATGAAAAATATCAAGGCAAATGATTGGGTACAAATTTAGTCTCTCAAATCTAAATGTAAACAAACATGTGATCTGAAAACAAATGTCTAACATTTTTGTTAAACTTATTACTGTATTATTGTAAGTATTATTGTTAAATACTTACTGCGGACAGATGAAGAACTTGGTCTCTTTTCTATACGAGTTGTTCTCTTTGCATTAACAACAATCTGACTTGAAACT
Source organism: Danionella dracula (assembly GCA_900490495.1). Taxonomy (NCBI): domain Eukaryota; kingdom Metazoa; phylum Chordata; class Actinopteri; order Cypriniformes; family Danionidae; genus Danionella; species Danionella dracula. Next base: position 641,167 of record UELW01000888.1, read on the forward strand.
GAGTTTCATAGCTTGTAAATCCTCAAAATAAAACATGTTTATCCTCGAGTGGATTAGTTCTCAGTCTGTTATGGATATAGTCCATACATGGATTTTTTTTGAAGGGGTTATGCCATGGTGGGCCTTTTTATGGCTTTTGTAGTGATTTATAAGAGTAGATTGAATCAAAAAATCGAACCATGGATGTTCCCAAGCAAAAAATTAAATAGTTTCCTTTAAAAACTGATTTTATTCACTGCCTTGATGACGTCACACGAGTCCCATTGTAACGTCATGGCCAGATATGAAAGGGCTGATTTCCTTCCCCTGGAAGTGATGCACTATCCACAAAGCAACACCTTCTCTCGTGATATCCGGAAAAAAACGTGGACGAATGAAACACGGGAGAACACCACACAACTTGTGATAAAAAGAGGTTATTAAAGGACTTAAAAGAAGCTCAATTGCAGGGTGTACAGAAACCAAACATCTATTATACTCTGGCACATAGAGGTAAGGTTGTATAATAGTGTAAATGCCAATACAGTGCCTAGCTAGTATTTGTTACTAGCTTTTTTAGAATTTGCTCATAATGAATCCTTCTAATATCTCTCGAATCTACATTGACCGTCAGACAATCACTTTGCATACACTTCATGAATATGCAAATCACTAACCAATAGGTGATTAACTGGGGCGTGGTTACGAAGTTTGCCGAATGAAAATTTCAGCTCATTTCACAAATAAGCCCGTGTTAGAAAATGAGGAGATTGATTTTAATTCAAAATAGAGACTTTATAAGTAAGAGTCACATCTTACATATAATTAGACCAATGTGAACAACATATTGTTGAAAATAACATGATGTCACTGACCCTGTCTAACAAAACAGTTCTTCACAATCTGTGGCCAAGGATTGTAGTGTCTAGGGAGGAGAACCGATGAGTAGTGAAGGGTAGGAATATGGCTTGAAACTGCAGAATTGGGTTTACCAATCCAAATGTAGTGCATAAAAATCAAAATCAGGGGTTCTTGCACTCATTGACCTAACTTAAGGCCTCAATGATAACAAACAACTTTAAAACACTGTAAGCAGTGGTGGTTTGTTTAGATAAATTAAATGTTTTGATTGGAAAAGAACATTACTGGTGCAAGAGCTCATGTAGTCATTAGTATGCTCATGTAGTCATTAGTATGTTTGTGTGTTTCATTTCAGTTTTGTTTCATAACTGGCTCTGCAATAACATAAAAAGACACTTTGGAGCTTAGATTTCCTCTTTTCTCCTCTAGATTAAAAGCTTCCAGCTATAGGCTTTCTGAACTGTGTAAAGATTGAAAGAGGATGAGTTGAGCTAAAAAGTGAGACAGCAGGCAAAAATCCAAAATGAAATTTTAAGCATTGTTTCTGAGGTGTAACTTAGCTTTTCAAAAGATCATTCTGCTTGGACTAACACTGTCAGTGAAATTAGAGCTTGAAACAAACATGATTTTGTGCTTTGGATTTCTTACATAACTTCTTACCATTAAGGTTGTGTTACTTTAGCTAAAGGAACACAAGTGTGAATTTTACGCAAATTCTGACATTTCATAAAATCCAACAATGAATCAAAGTCTATATGATGGATTATAATAGTAAACTTTTACCCATCTCAGGGTAAAAGTTCAGTAAAAGGGGGATAATGAAGTAACTTATTTGTAATGGAGTGATTTCTATATGAATGTTTTAAATGAAAAAAAACACTATGGAATCAATCTGAGAGTAACAATATTAATATTTTTTGGAGGATCTCTTGAGGGTTATTTATATAGTATGGGTCAATCACTAAAGATAAATAATGTATTTTGAGAGTGAAGCATGGGTTCTCTGTGAGCTGCCATTAGGCTTCTTGTAAAGCTCTAACAATTACACACAGACATCCCATAACGGAGCTGCTGCATTACAACAGAAATATTTTTCTTTTAGTACATTGTTAAGTTTTATGGCTGTAAGTTCAGCTGTCCTAACATACTCTAGTGTTGTTCAACCAAACTAAACGTTGTTGGTGTGAAAGCACCGTGAGTCGAAATGCCTCAGACGACAGCCCACACATGTTAATCTCACATCTGTCTCTCTCACACGCCTCCAATGTGGAATGAAGTCTAGAAGAGTAAGTTCAAAAAGACAGCCAAATCTTTAAAATATAACACATGCATCTTCAGTTTGGATTGGTTCCTGAAAGCCCTGTGTGTGTGTTTTTGTGGCGCAGGACTCTCAGAGCAAACAGGTGGGCTACAGCATGCACCAGCTGCAGGGAAACAAAGAGTTTGGCAGTGAGAAGAAAGGCTACCTACTGAAGAAAAGCGATGGGTATATATACACACACACGTGCTCATTTAAAGGGGTCATGAACTTTGACACAATGGAGCTGATAAAACCCAAGTTTTGAACTAAGATTATATAAGTTGCCGCCCTTATTCGTGCACATTATTTTAAATTTGTATTTCAACTTAAACAATTGAATAATTACAACAACAAAAAAATCATCTTTCCAGAGTAGTCATGAAAGTCAATTCAGGTAATGTTCTTTGAAAAATATAGAGTAGTCAGAATTTGGAACATTTTAAACATGTCTGTCAATGAGAAGCTGTTCACTTCTGGAGGCAACCTCAATGCGGCCAGAACAACTGCATTTCAGTCTCTTCTAGAGGGAAGACAAGAACATTGTTCCCCAAGTCTCTGGTGTAGGTTGAGCAATGGGAACACTGACAGTCAAAACCTGCACACACTGAGCTTTCACCTTGTCAGTGATCACCTTGTAGAGCAAGGATGAGCAAATTAGTTTCTGCAGGGCCACAGCCCCTGAAGGTGTCTGTTTCAGCAGACACAGCACCAGCTTCTAACAAGTCAAAAGGAGCCTAATTAGTGAAATCATGTGCGCAACTTTGCCTTCAGGAAAGATTTTTACCCACCACTGTTGTAATGCATCTGATTGGCTAACCTAACTAGGGTAATGGTTATTTCCAGCTCTTTTAGTTGATATACAATCACGTTTGGCATGTAAAGGTGTTTGTGAATGTAAATAGTTTATTCTAATGGATGAAGCAAGTTAAACCAAACTTGTTTCCACTATATATATATATATGAAAGACTTAAAGCATACCAAGATGTCACATGTAGTTTTCCTGTTCTGTGTTTTCTATTTTGTTTTAATTGCTCTCAGAGCAAACAGAAATGGCTGCAGATCATTTCTGAAGTACAGTTGACTGAAATGTGTCATTCGTTAAGAAAACGCAGCTGCTTTGATCAATTGTTGGCTAGTATTTGGTATTGTGATGCAGTTTTACTTCGTTTTCTAGGTTAAGGAAGGTGTGGCAGAGGAGGAAGTGCTCTGTTAAAGGAGGGATTCTCACCATCTCTCACGCCACAGTGAGTAACATATCCTTTATTATATCTATTTTCACAAGAACACCAGAACAAGTCTACAGAAAAAAACATCAGATGATTCCAGTTAAAGGCTCTCTGAATTTTAAGCTTTATTTCAGCCTTAATGTGTCAACTGGCATTTAACTTGATTTTTTTTTTTTGCTTAATTTGAGGTTTTTCATTCTTCATCTCTGATCCTCTCCCTCCTATCACAATATGACTTGTTCATTGATTTTTTTTTTTACCATTTTTTCAGTCAAATAGACAGCCTGTCAAACTGAACCTGCTGACGTGCCAGGTCAAGCCCAGTGCTGAGGACAGGAAGTGTTTCGATCTCATCTCACGTGAGTCAGCAGATTTGCTGGAGTCAGTCTTAAGAGAAAGATCCATCTCATTTATAAAATGTCTTATTCAATTACTAGTTTACATCATCTATTATCATTTTAACCTTTGCTACAGTAGGGGGGGAGAGGAAGCAGGAGGCTCATCTGTCCTTCTCTGTGTGTGTTTCAGATAACCGCACGTATCACTTCCAGGCTGAAGATGAGCAGGAATTTATTGTGTAAGATGTATTATTATGTTTGTTATTTATTGATTGATATAATTTGATTTAATATGCTTGTATTCTCGTCACGGTGGCGCAGTGGGTAGCACGGTTGTCTCACAGCAAGAAGGTCGCTGGTCTAGGCTCGGCTGGGGCAGGTGGCATTTCTGTGTGGAGTTTGCATGTTTTCCCGTGATCGCGTGGGTTTACTCCGGATGATCCAGTTTCCACACAAGTCCAAAGACATGCAATATAAGTGAATTGAGTAAGAACGATTGCCCATAGTGTTAAAGAGGGAATGTGTGTGTGAATGTTTCCCAGCGATGGGTTGCGGCTGGAAGGGCATCCGCTGCATAAAACATATGCCAGAGAGTTGGCGGTTCATTCCGCTGTGGCGACCCCGAAAGGGAAGAAAGCCGACATGAAGATAAATGAATGATGAATGCTTGTATTCTCTCATCACTAATCAGATGATGATTGTTGACTGTTGTAATGTTAGCATTATCTGCCGAGGAGAGTCTCATCAAAACAGAGGAGAACGCAGGGATGCATAAGCTCAACATGTTTACATCCTTTATTTTTGCACAAAATAGCATGGTTTCATGGCAATAGACATCCAAAATGAAAGGTTTAGGCAAATTATTCAAAAGCTTGAGTTTAGTCATTGTATATTATGGGGAGCTGAAAGTCTCCTATACCCAGAATATGATTGACCCTCTCCACTGGTTTAAATAGATTTCAGAATACAAAACAGAATAGCTGCATTCCACATGAAAACTATATTAGCAAAACAATATATATCATACCATCTTGGAGAAGAAAATGTATACATTTGTAAATAACAACATCATACCCACACTCCCATCTCAGTTACTTTGAGATGATAGCTATTCAAAAAACAAAAGCTGGTTGCAGATTCGGCAAAAGTTCTGGCTTCATTCTTTGTAATGCAGTCGGTTCTTTTTGTCTGGTTGTTTCTTGGTTTTGGGAAATGGGTAGAAAGCTGTATATTGTGGGGTGCTTTTAATGTTTCCTCTTCTTCAGCTGGATCTCAGTGTTGACTAACAGCAAGGAGGAGGCACTTAACATGGCCTTCAGAGGAGAGCAGGGTGGTGGAGACGATGGGCTGGAAGATCTCACCAAAGCCATCATAGATGATGTGCTGCGCATGCCTGGGAATGAGTTGTGCTGTGATTGTGGAGTTCCAGGTATGTATTCAATTGCAATATTTGTGTTTGTGTTAATGTGTGCGTGTGTACATGTATGCCTGGGTCTGTATGCGTGTGTGTTTCGTCTAGTTTTAAAGGGTAAAAAAAACCCAGATCACTAATAATAACAAACATACATTGGCCTCTTGTAGCTGAATACTGTAAGATGAATAGTTTTTTATGGTTCTTTTTTTCCCCTTTTTGCAAGAAGTCCTGTATTTCCTGTTTGAAAATGTATATTTTAGTGGCATAATGTAACGTTACTTCTGAGCAACGTGACATCTTCCTTTTCTCTTGATCAATCTAATTTATAACAGTTTTTATGAACTATATTAAAAAGCAGATTCATTATTTGTTTGTGATAGCATGACTTGCTATCAATGTCATTTTGCATGAATTCCTTTCCGTTTTTTTTTTTTTTACAGTTGTACAGTTATTGTGTACCAAGAGGAGCATTGTTCATATACACTCAGAAAACAAGTGTTTGTGTCAAAAAAAAATTATAATAAAATAAGGAAGTACTGTTGCACACAACACCACATCTGAAAACACAGCAAAAATGTTTCTCTGCTAAATTTGAGCAATTGGAATGAGTACATTGCCAAAACAGCTGCAGTGCTGGGGTAAAAAAATCGCTGGTCACTTTATTAAGTACACCTACTGCTTATTAATGCACATTTTTAATCAGCCAATCATATGGCAGCACCTCAATGCATTTAGGCATGTAGAAAAAGACACAGATGATCAACTGGAATTCTATATCTCTGGGTTTACAGAGAAGGGTCAGAAAAACACAAAAATTTCCAATGAACAGCAGTTGTCTTGTTAATGTCGGTTTAGAGGGATGGTGGTGTTGTTGTAATGATATGGCAAATTTTTTCTACATTTTTCTTTATTTTTCTTTGGGGTAGCAAAGTGGAACAGTCGTGGAGTTGGTCATCCTTTAACTGGAGGATTGGCAGTATCTGGGAAAGCACTATATTCATTAAAGGCATTACTATTATTATTATTATTAGTAGTAGTAGTGTTAGTATTAGTATTAGCATATCCATCCCTTTTTAAAAACAGTGTACCAATCTTCTGATGCTACTCAAGCTGTCATGTCAAAAAGCGTAAATCATCTCAGACTGGTTTCTTAAACATTATGAGTTCACTGTGCTCAGATGTCCTCCTAAGTCCTCAGATCTCAATCCAGTAAATCAACTTTGGGTTGTGGTGGAACAGTTGATGCGCATCATGAATGAGCAGCATGAGTATGTCAATATGGACCGCACTCCCTGAGAAATGTTGTGGAATCTATGCCATGAAGGATTAATGCATTTCTGAAGACAAAAAGGGGTCCAAGCCGGTGCTAGGAAGCTGTACCTAATACTGACTTGTGAGTGTCAGATCAGTGTGCTTCTGCTGCATGGATCTCAGGTTAAAAGGATCTTTTAATCACTTTCGTTTCTGTGTGGCTGTAGTTCAAATAATTTAGTGGTTCTGTCTAAACCTGGCTCTCAATGGTAGTCTTTTGCTTGCAATTAAAAAGTTTGTTTTAATGACAACATGCATCTAACAAAAAGAGTGAGATACATTAGCTTGAAGTGAAGCAGCTAGATGTAACACTGTGATACAATGACAGGCTAGCACTAGCTACCTAAATTAGCTTGCGAGAGAGCCAAAGTTCTTCAGCTGAAACAAAAATAAATAAAAATTGCAATAAATATTTTGCCAAGAGAAAATAGAAGACGTATAATCTATGTCAAGGAAACTGTGAGATAAGTTCAAAACTTAGACGTAGCTATCATCCTTTAAAGAGATCTGATGACGAGTAGACTTCAACAGGCTTTCAGATTTAACTTTGATGAGCACAGACAAAGAAAACAGCATAATTTTGCACACCCCTTTAGCTAGCTAGTCGAATTCGGTTGCAATATGTGCTGCTTTTTATCCGTGTGGTATACAACTACTGAGGTATGCCACATTTACAGATTTCAATAACATTTGAGATCATTAAATGTCTTACTTTTTTAATTCATGTGCTTAAATTAACTTAAAATAAATACAAATTAATTCAATCACTCTAAGATCTTTACTTATTTTCACCTAAAAGGGTATCATATTTTTCCTGTCTTGTTTTGTTAATGCAGTCATTGATAAAGTGAAAACAAAATGGTTATAAAAAAAAGTATTTGCAGAAGTTTAAAATAATCACGATTTAAATTTTTACCAAAATAATATCATTTTTCCTATAATCAAGCAGCTCAACTCCATTAGCTGCCGTGTGAGTTGGGAGAAATTAGACAGAGTGTGGAGTTAATTTTTATTGTGTGTTTGAGTGTTTTCTATATACGTGCAGTAACTGTGGAGAATTTGAAGCAACTTTGTTGGTAATGTGAGTATGAGTACCTTTGCCATGCTGAGCTCTTTGCCAGTAAAGACTATGTAAGAGGACACAAAGCTACATAGTACTTCTTTTTTCCTTTTCATGATTTTGGTCACTAGTGGGATCTTCTATTAAACGATTTTAGATATTGATGAACTGAGGAGCGTAACATGATAATCTTCCTGCTCTCCTGGATGGCATTGTTAGGGAGGTCATGTGACATGAGTGCATCTGTAACCACTGTGTGCAGCATCCACACAGAGAGCTTCGATGAGAGCAGCTTTGTGAATCAGAATTGATGAAAGGTTTTTGTTAAGTGAAACACCAGTTGAATAGCCTCCACAAGATGTTTTCTCCCTCTTTCTCTCTCTTAATCTTTCGTTAGAGTCTGTGGTGAAGTGAATGTGAGGATCAGGACAGACGAGGGCTCTTACATCATTCTCTTATGTAACTGACTCATGCAAGCTGTGCTGGCGGTTCAGAGAGGGCGGCTGCTGCTCCGGGGATTATTTGCATCTTCTTTCCTTTCTCTCACTCTACTGAGATGTGGCCAGCAGTTTGTTGCAAGAAAGTAGAATCAGCATCAATTCTGCTTTTTAGAAATAGTGCAAGTGTAATTTTATTTAGTATATATTTGGGAACACATAAATTGCATAAAAAAATAATGTTATACTAAAAATGTCACAATGTATACAATTAATTTGTTTAAAACTGACTCACTATTTAGGTTGGGCGTGTAATGAATTAGATCAAAAAAAGTGATTTTTTTTTATTTATGTTAAAAAAATCAACACCAATCATTTTATTTGCTAGAATCTTGTTAAATTTATACATTTGATATTTATGTTTTGTTAAATCATTCTCTGTAAAACATCCTAGTTTAGATGTGGGTATGGATTTAGAGACAATGGTGTACATATAAAAGTTTAATAACTCTTACAAAATAAGAGTTACAAAATATTTGCAAACACAAAAACATACAAGTTACAAATGATAGAAATTTTAGCGAAGGTACAGAATGGTCTGCATGTAATTGTGTTCCCAAGCATCTTCAGATAATCTGAACAGTGTGTAAAAGGGGACAACTGCAATCTTTAAACTCTGAATCGCTTAAACAGTTCTCTAGACTAGACCCAAGCTCAACAGAATTCAGCACAAAGCCTATTTCATTTCCAGTTTATACTCAGTTTAGACTGAGATTTTTCAAATGGGTGCATGCGCAGCCATTTACACATATTTGAAGTTATTTTATACAGTGGGTTATGTAGAAAGAATTCAGGACATTTAGTGGCGCGTTGAATGCAGTTACGTGATGACCAGTGTTGTCCTCCACCTAAATTTCAAATGTCAAATATGTATTTTTCGTATGCATTTTTGTATCTTGAATTTATTTTCACAACGTATCTTGAATTTCTCGTTAAATGAAGCATTCGTATCTCAAGGTACACACACGCATGCTCAGTTGTTAAATGCTGAACACGCATGCGTAAACCTGTACACCACCATTTCGAGGAGTGTTTGATGATTGGTCTATATTACTTTATTCCGCCCTCTAAGCTGACATGGTGCTAGCGGTTTTCATCGTGTTGAAAATTCTCTCGTGTGGATGAGACACCACAGCACACACACAACACCAGACACTCTCATTTCTGTGTGATTTTTATTATTCACTTATTTTAAGAAAAGCAAATATTAGACTATATAATAATACTTTTACAACTTGTATATGTAGTTTTTTTACTACATTTAGACTGTGTTTTTAAATGTAGGTTGAATGTTGAATTAGTTATTTAGTGTTTGTGTGAGGTAGGGAGAGCTTCCAGTTATGTAATCGCTGAAGCTGAGGTATCGTGGGTGGCTTTTAGCAGATTGCAGCATTGCTCTGAGATCTGATGTTATGGTTGTTAGCACTGCACTCTGCTGTTGGCCCTCTTAGGAGAGTTCTTGCTATTAATTCAATCATATTTGGAGCACTTTTCTGGCAGGAATAGCTGATGTGTTATTGTCACAGCTGGTATCAGGCTTTTGTGACACAAATAGTCGCTTTTGTAGTTGGCATAGCTCACATTCTTGAGTCTTACAGTTGATAATTTCTGGCAGATAAAAACATGTGAACAATATAAAATGATTTGCAATTATGTTGCTTTATTACAGTGATGGAAATGTAATGAAGATGTTTAGGTCCTTTTCTTTGCCTTTTAAAGTGAAGTAGCTGAAATACATTTCAGAAGCTGCCAAAAAAGCTTATAGAAAGACATTTTTATATGGCTTTTACAATTAAACTTGCATATTCATTTCCTGTATTCCCTTTGCGTTATTGTTTGCTTTGATGCCTTCAGACCCCAAATGGCTGTCAACTAACCTGGGTATTCTGACGTGCATCGAGTGTTCAGGGATCCACCGGGAGATGGGAGTCCACATATCTCGCATCCAGTCGATTGAACTGGACAAACTGGGGACTTCTGAACTATTGGTGAGTACTGGCTTTTTAGTTTTTTTCCCAACGTTCAATTGATACATTCATTGAGATCCATCATATTTTTTTATTTAGTTGCTAACTTTTGACAGGATGGGACATATACAGGGCAATGTCATTTCAGTGGCATGTTGATTAAATCTCTAAGGTGAATCTTTTGCAGCTCCGATTGACTGTTAAGCTGTCGAGTTTTGTATGCAATGCCAACTTGAAAGGGCATTCCATACCACAGAGAAAACTATTTATACATCCTCACAGACTTCATTCTTAACTATTACTCCTTTTACCTCTTGCTGATAACTGAAATTTACAGAGCATTAAATGTGTAATGTGCCTCTACACCTCAGCCATGAAAATGCCTTGCAAAAGAGAATGGTCAGGAGTGAGTTAACAAGATGCCAGTGATTTGGGCTTGCAATAAAGGTGGTACAGCACATAAACACTGCTCATCTGCTTACACGTGTCAGCTGCAGCAGGAGAGAATAAACCAGCTGCCTGTGCTCTCCCCAGCTGCACGAGGCTCACATCATGTGGGGAAAAAAACAGTACGGCGTATCTCCACATTAAGAAATTCATACTTGAGAGTCATGTCATGGAGAAACACGCCAGCTGACTCCACACAATAGAGAGATCACCACACTTAAGAAAAAATACAGGACCAATGTATCTTTCATTTTACTGAAAATGTCAGTTTTCATGATATTTCTTTCTCTCCTCCTTTTTCTTCTATCGCTTAAAGCTGGCAAAAAATGTGGGGAACAGTCGTTTTAATGAGATAATGGAGGGAGGCCTTTCTTTCCCCTCTCCTAAACCCACTCCGTCCAGTGACATGTGAGTACAGCTGAACAGATTAAACTGTTGTTTTTTTTATCTTTCACTTTTTGACATTTTGCCAACGAAATGCAAATGACTGTTAAATAATGTTAGTGTTATGGTGATTTTTTTAAACATACATCCATTTATTTATATTATTTTTATAGCAGCACTTGTAGTAGGGAGTAGAACAAGAAATCCACAGATGGATATTTCATGCACAGCCTTGTTCCCCTCTCTTTCCCGTTCAATGCTAGTGCCCTGTTTAATAATGTTTGTCATTTACTGACTTGGGGTACCATCATTGTGTGTAATGTTGGCATCATGCTGAGGGCATGCTAATCCATGTTAGGATCATGCTAATAAATTCCTACTGCATTCTAGCTGCATACTAAAGCTTTTATTTTTCTAGCTAGACAAGTTTTTTCATGCGTCAAATTTCATTCACATCACCAATTTAGATTCATAGAGGATTAAAACATTTAAAAACTAGAAGGTAGAGTTAGAATTGAAAATTATTTAGGAAACAATGTTTCAAAATCGTGCAAAATGTGAAGTTTAGATTGCAGTGTTTCCTGTGGTTTAGTGGCTCAACAGAAGGAATAGTGAAATGAAATGTTACTACTAAACTCAGCAAGCACACACATAGAACTTTAGTATCTATCCTGAACAGGTCGCTCAGGCGATAAATCAAAAAGCAAAATGATTTAAACGGCTTTTCATTAAGGAAGCGACTCAGGCTCCATAGAAATTAATAGATTCAACTATTGACTGTATAAAACAGGTCATCAGCAGTGCAGCTGAGCAAAGTTTGTAACTAATCGTGCCTGTATTACCTGAAAGTAGAAGGAAAAGGTCTTCATCAGCCCTGGCCACGCTCTCATTAAATGTTTGTATAAAAGTCCTTTCTTCAGGTCATTTCTTGCTAAAAGCCATTCCAAACGTCAAACTAAACAATCACCTGAACATTCAGATACTTTGCTGTGGGGTGAATTTCGCGTACTAGTGTTAAAAGTTCAAATGAATCCTTCTTTTAAATAAATAAGAGTGAAAAGAACGAAGCACCAAGTTAAACTAAACTTTCCATCACTCTTCAGGGAACAACAGCCACACACCGGCTGTTTTATAATCTTTGTGGACTTTATTGAACAAGTCTTGATGGTTAGACACCAGTAATATATGCTTCTGGATGTTTATATTCTCCTCTTTTGCGGTTTCTACCTCGGCTGTTCATGTCGTCGTTCTTTGGAACGGTTCCTCTCATGAGATCAAAGTTAGAGTGTGTATCGAGCGCTATCCAGCAGCTCTTTAATGTCTTATTCATGTCATTAAAGCAGCAGCTTTCGTTGGTCACTCTCCTTGTGAAAAACACATCTGATATGGCTTTTTCATAACTTTTTTCATTCACAACAAACCTTTAGTCGACATAAGGTTTACCCTCTAATCTTTAGTGTTCATTTGAGATTGTCACCTATAAAATTCCAAGTTTATAGAATAGAATTATTCATTGTATTGATAGTGAATAACCTAACTGTTTTGGTAGATGCTGGTGGTTTTCAAGCATGCAACGTGAGTGATGAAGGCTCTCTGTGTTTGGCGATTGCAGGACTGTACGTAAGGAGTTCATCAATGCTAAATACGTGGATCATAAGTTTGCAAGAAAAACCTGCATCTCAGCCGCTGCCAAAATGAGTGAGCTGTTGGAGGCGGTCAGATCACATGACCTACTAGCTCTCATACAGGTGTATGCTGAAGGGGTGGAGCTTGTGGAACCATTGCCTGAAGGGGTACAGGTGAGAAGCAGTATTTGTTCTGAAGCGGACTTTTGGGGTTCTGCGATTGGGCTGTGTGTGCTCTTTAGGGTCTTTTGATTTTGAGCTTTGGTGTGTTTCACAAACAAAGAAGCTTGATCCTATGCAAGTTTTGCTATTTAAGTGTTGCTTGCTTCAGAGATAGAGAGCTGTTCCTAACTGAGGCTACATTCAGACTGCAGCTCAAATTTTATTTTGCTCATGCAAAATAAACCTTTTCTGACTTTTTCAATTCTGACCCAGGTTTCTTTCATATGAGCTCCTAAATCTGATACAGATCTGATTTTTTTGCCATGCGACCTCAGTCTGGTAGCCAGGTCGCATTTATCTGGGGTTTGAGTTATCGAGGCCAACTTAAACACAGTTTCTCAGATAAACTAGTCTCCAGAGAAGATGTTCCTGTACTGAAATAGTTTCAGAAAGAGCATAAAATGTGAAGCTTAATAAAGTCGCGATTGTCTTTTTCTTAAAATTGTTTAGCACTAATAAAGTTGGCTCTGAAAAGATATTTATGCTCACAAAGTCTTAAGCATACCAGAGAGCAGGCCATTCAGAGTTTTCAATATATGTTCTCAGTGCATTCTGGGGTTCATAGTTTCCTCTTCATTTCTCTTCGTGCGTGTAACATTGGAGCCACATTTTGTTCACAGAGAAGATGGATAGTAGGCACCAAAGAAATTAGATTTCACACAAAAAAAAATCTGAAGTGGAAGTTAAGACGTGCAGTCTGAACGTAGCTTGAATATAGTCATGAAATAAGATATGTCTTTAGCTTTGTGAGTCTTTTTTTTTCATTGAACAAAACATTCAATTTGTATATTTATGTATTTTGTAGGTTTTTAAATGACTGTAACTGAGATAAAGTTCAATTAAATTGCTCATTTTCTATGGGCTTGTGTTTTAGGAGGCAGGAGAGAGTGCGCTGCACTATGCTGTGAGAAGCGCTGATCAAACCTCGTTGCATCTGGTAGACTTTCTGGTCCAAAACAGGTACAAATGGAAAGAGACGGTCCAAAAAAAGAGACCAATGCAAATGGATCAAATGATTTAACTGCATTTTTATAGAATGATATTTATGATTTTATGTGATTTTTAAGAATTGAAAATAAGTAAATTTAATTAAAAGTCTAATTTTTATTTGTAACTTTTTTTAATTATTTAAAAAGTAATATATAGCCTCCTTCAATTACTACTACTCTGTTCTCCAAGTCTTGTGTTTTGTTTTGTTTATTCCATTTCAGTTTTACTTTTTCCATTTTCAGTGTTTTTTCATAAATAAATGATTATATTTTACTCTGAGTACACTGTAAAGAGTGCCACTCGGTGGCTCTGGAACAAAGGTGCTGCAGATATGTTCAGTGGAGCGCTGATCAGGATCTGTGCTGGCTCTGTCTCTAGTGGGAATCTGGATAAACAAACGGAGAAGGGAAACACAGCCCTGCACTACTGCTGCCTCTATGAGAAACATGAATGTCTCAAACTGCTGCTGAGAGGCAAGCCGGCTACTGATATCAGTGAGTTCAAATCAATGTTAAACTGAAAAACAGAACTACAGTGTATTAGCATGAAGTTCTGCTTTTGACCAATGGGATCAAAACTCGCAGAGCTGGTGACTCTAACTAAGATTGATACGCAGACTTAAAGATGAATGAATTAAGTAATCATTTAAATTCAGGTTTGCGAGTGTGCCAAATATTAATCCGTTCCTGAAGCAGATCTAGAGGCTGCTATAGACAGATGGTGGAATTGGAATAATAATAATGATAGGAAACAATTTTTTCCTATTTCAGCCAATCAGAATGGAGAAACTGCTCTGGATGTGGCCAGGCGAATGAAGATCTACAAGTGTGAGGAGGCGGTCAGTAACCCATTATATGTTTGTTCAAACTGTAAATAAAGAATGAACCGTCTATGGCTTTGGAGTGTAGATGGGATCCCAGAGAAGCATGCTAATTATAAACCGGCCTGGACTTATTTAAATGGTGTTTGACCATGGTTAGTATTTCTTGTGGAGCCACAGGCTTGGTGGCACTCTGGTGGCTAAGTGCTGTGTCTTCATTTGATGATGGTATGTTTCCTTCAGAACTGTTGAGTCCTGACTGTTTTCCCAGAGGTGTCTCCAACACAACCCTTAAACCTTTCTTTCAACACACCCTTACTACTAACCTCAGGGCACATCCAGTCACCTCAACACATCCTTTTGAAATCCAACAAAAATCAGTTTTTAACCAATATTTTAAACCACTTTTTATGGAAAGTGCAATAGAATTACAAAAGTTTATTTATTTTAGGATAAAAAAAACTTTCACTTTTCAATTCTCTTGCGTTTGTTTAGTTTGGCTTTAAGTAATCTCTAAAACAATATTGAGTTTAGATCTAAAATGTATTTTGAAATAGATTTCAAATCTAAACATTAAAAATGTGAATGTCTAAAGCCTGACAGAGTGGAATGAATGTTTATTTAGAAGAAAACCACTACAATCAGCTTTATTGACAAGAGTGTATGAGTATTTTTTGTCATGTTTAGTCAACAAAATTGTCATTGCGTGTTTAATACGGAGTGGACAAAATATGTCAAAAGCTAAATATTTGTGAAACTACTGAAACTGAATGAACTCAACTTTAATTTAATATATTATCAATGGTTTCTGCTGGTCTTGAAAAAGCATTTGAAAAGCCCAAATTGTAGGCCTGAAATTTTTTTACAGGTCATATTTTTTGTAATGTCTATATAAAGGTCATCTGATATGTGTTTTGTTGTGGTTCTTTGGGGTTGCCATACATTGAGAATGCTCCTAAATGCAAAAAATACATTTGTATACAAATGACTGCTAGGGTTGCCAGAGTTTGAGAAAATATTAATAAACGCTAAACTTTGTAAAATGCATGGTTAGGGTTGCAAGTGCTGAAGAAAACCTCAAAAACATTACAGTGATGGTTATTGGTTCAAACCATTTTTAAGCATTCTGTTTATTATGCAAAAAAAAGTTTTGTATGTGTTTTTAATGTCTTAAATTAGATTCTTAACGGTCTTAGAAAGGTCTTAAAATGTCTTTAATTTGACCTTATGAAATCTGCAGAAACCCTAACTAATAATCTTTAATATAATTAATGCTATTTAAAGCAATTTATAACGCTATAATGTTATACACACACGCGCGCGCGCACACCCACACACACACACACACACACACACACGCACACACACACACACACACGCACGCACGCACGCACACAATATACTGGTCTGGCTCTTCTGTCTCTTCTGTCTTCTGCCTACTCCTGCTCCAAATCCTCCCCCAAAATGACAAACCTGCCTCCAATGTTTTAATTGCTTTTTCTCATGCATGATTATTTTTTAGTTGGTGCAGGCCTCAGCTGGGAAGTTTAACCTCAAAGTTCATGTAGAATACGAGTGGAATCTCAAGCTGGAGGAGCTCGATGAGAGTGACGATGATCTCGATGATAGAGTAAGTGCTATTAAAAGTTAATATAAATGAATAAAAATCTGTCCTTCTGTCTTGGAAACTTTTTTCATCCTTTTTTTCTTCACAGCCCAGTCCCATTAAGAAAGATCGCTCTCCTCGACCACAGAGCTTTTGCCACTCGTCCAGCCTCTCTCCTCATGATAAACTGGCTCTGCCTGGTTTCATCGGTCAGCGGGACAAGCAACGTCTCTCCTACACTGCTCTGACCAATCAGATGTACAGTGTGTCCACAGACTGTCCTTCCTCTCCCGTCTCAGATGCTCCCCCTCTGCCACCCAGGAATGCAGGCAAAGGTAAGCAGTTCACTCAACCTATTAATAAAGGAATCATTATCTTTTTAAATACTATGTAATGAATGGTCCTGAAGGGCCAATCCCTTAATTCTTTTTGCTATCTTTACTGTGCTCTTTCTCTGTGTTTTTCTGCTCTCTCGCAGCTCCACATCTGGCTTTCCTTGGCTCTCATTCACACTATGCTACTCTGGCTAGCACTCGACCGTACATCAGTGAATATAATTTCCTTTCCTCTCTCACACCGCTGAACAATATTTGATATGAATGCTCAAATCCTTACTTGACTCTGGTGTCTAAACCTGACGATGCCTAAAGGAAGTTGTGTAGTGAGGAAGTACTGCAGCTAAGGTTTAAGGGTAGAACTAAAACGTGCAATCAGCCAGAGATCCAGAAGTACCTGTTTATTGAAGAAATGAAAACAACGTAAAACATAAATGAACTTTTAGCGAGAAAATCTGAACAATGAAAAAACTAAAATTAAATTCTTAAAATTACATTTAATAAAGAAAAAAAAACTGAAAGAAAGGAACAGGGCAACAAAATCTCCAACTGGGGGACTAAAAGCCAAAACTGAAAACTTGTGCCTACAAAATGATTTATACTGAAAATGTACTGTTGTGAAATTTTTTCAGAACAGGCCATGCTGTAGGCAAACAGTTTTTATGAGGGTGAAATGCTACAAATTAATTGATTTATTCTGAAATTGTTCTTACTGTTGAAATGCTCCAAGTGCAGGCACTCATTTCTCAGAGAAATGAGAAAAACTCAGAAGAACACAAACACAATAAATATTTGACCCCTCTAGACTGTAACTGCACCCTTAATAACCCTCAGTTATTATCAAATGTATATGATACGGCAGTTTTCGGGGGGCAGGACTAAGCATAAATCTTACCAAGGTGGAACATTCCCAATCATTTTGGATTACTTTGAACCATGAAATCCCCACAAGCATCTTTCTCTCATCCTGGTTCTGTTTTCCCCTATATTTCACCACCTCACAATCATTTTTTTCTTCTCTCTCAGTCCTATTTCTTCCCTCCTTCACCTCTATACCATTCAGTTCATTCTTCCATCAGTCCATCATTGCATGTTGTTTTCTGTATGTTTTCCCTTCAGCCCCTCCATTATCGAACCTGCCCCCCTCCGCCCAAGTTATTGGCAACTCTACCTTGTCAAAGAAGAGAGCCCCTCCCCCGCCCCCAGGACATAAGCGCACGCTATCTGACCCGCCTGTCCAACTTCGGAAAGGTGGGAATCCTTCTGAACAATCCTCAATAAGTTTATTTGTTCACTCAGCTGCAGGTGAACGAGCATTTAAATTAGCACAGCTTCTGAATCTTCTATATGTTTTACAATTCATTGATTTATTTTTTATTGATCTTTTAAGGAGATTTTATGTAGATCTTTGAGGATGGAGAAACACTTCACATAGGCCTATTCTGTTCTCTCTCTCCAGCTGTTGAGGTTACAGTAAATATAAACAAATACATTTTTTTCCAGATTAGGTTAGACATGACATTACATCCTCATACGTCATACCTCATACATCCTCTCAGATTTCTAGCAACTGTGCAAAAGTTTCCCACAATTTGTAAGTAAAGAGAACTTTTACCTTATACTGGTAGAGCCCAAATAAGCATCTCCGTTTAGTGCTTTCATGTAATGACCAGACATCACCCAACCACTGTTGAAAGTCATACATAAATGCATGCATTTTAAGTTTGTTTTAAGTTTACTTTTTTCCATCAGTGTGTTTTTAAATTAAAACCCTCTGAAAACCAATAATTTTTTAAATCCTGGTAAAAGATGTAATGTGTCAAAATATAACTCCCTGTTTATGTGTAAATTTGGCCAGTTACAAACATTTATATCTTATTAACTTGTGAGAAAAAATTATGGCCTCTTTATACTGGTCAGTTTGAAAACTGAGGGTTAGGAGATGCATTTCATTGTAGCCAGATATTGTTGAAAATGCCGGCCAAGGTGAAGTTTTTTTTTTTTTTTTTTTTTTAACTTTTTTTGTTACATTGTTGACATGTAAATGTAATAACAATTTTTTAGGGGTTATAGGCAGAGTTTGTCACTGATGGGGCTGCTTCTGTTTACAAAGCCCCATTACAAGACAAAGCTCCTGATTGGTAGACGCTTCATAAATGCACATCAAAGGATTTTTTTAACAACATATGGAGCCAATTCAAATGAGATCGTGTCTTCACTTTTGCTCAGCATTAAAATCATTCACACTTCCTGTGTTCAGTGCTACTGTTCAGTGCATAGTTATATGAGACAACAACAGACGTATAACAGTGGAAGAACAGACTCACCAAACTAAGACAATATATAGCTTAATGTTGCTGATGTTCATCTTTGCTCACTCCACACATGCATACATGTAGAATCTCAAATAAATGACACAGTTTTAGAGCGAAGTTATTGAATATACAAAAACAGACACAAATATTTATAAAACTACAAGTACTTGAATATGGAATGTTTTTGTAAGCCAAAACTTTTTAATTTAATAAAAAGTGTGATATTTCTATGTTGCAGACTATTCTAAAGAATCTTATCAGCTTGTGTGATATTGGTTCCCTAAATCTGATTTAAACCTCACTGCGATCAATTTCTTCATCATCAAAATAGAGCTGCGTTTTGAAACCAAAGAAGAAGAGGAGTGGAACATCACAGGGTATTTTAAATATAGGTGCTTGGCTAAATATGGTGCTTCTCTGGACACTCAAAGACGCTTTACAATTATCAGAGTATTATTCATTTACCTCACATTCATACTCTGGTGGTGATAAGCTACCATGGTAGCCCTCAGCTGGAGTATGTGGCAGTCATTCTGCTCCTACGGCCTCTTGCCCACCACCAAACACACCTCACCAGTCACACACCTCCATAAAGGGCAATGTGGGTGAAGTGGCTTGCTCAGGGCCACAATGGTGAGATGGCCCTAGCTTCCGGTTACAGATCGACCAACTTCCCCACTGCGCCATCTTTCTGCCCCAAATGGCAGACTGTAGACTCGCTGTTAACAAGAATGGCCTAAACTAGTGAAAGATTAATTTTAAAAGAAGTATCAGATTTACGATTAAATAAATTACTTCTTAATTAGTATTGTGAAACTCAATATTTATATATTCTACTATATTTAGTTAAAGAAATATTGTGACTAATAAGCACTTCAGCAGTAAATCCAGCTTTATTATTTTTTTTCCAAAAAGTCTATGAAACGATTGTTTTCTCTAAATGTTATTAGTTAAAGTTTTCCCACAGCTTCTCTTAAGTGTTGCCTGCCTTATAACTTCAATACAGGAAGTGATTCAACACCGCCACCTGCCAGCAAGATGTCCCCGATTACAAACCGTTTTGAAGACCAACAGCAAAGGTGATCTAGATTCCTTTACACTAATAATTCAGATCACAGAATTGAAAGCAAACTTATGATAGCTGTGTTCTCCGGATGAATTTTCAAAGGTTGAAGTGTGATGCATTTGAATGATGTTTGATGGGTCACACTGAAAAACTATCATAATATTATTTACCATACCATCTATCATATATTATTTATTAATTTGTTTATGTTCCTTATTTCTAGTCTCAACATTACAAAGCCCACACTTGGCCCTCGGGTCCTTCCCAAACTACCTCAGAAGGGTGGGTGGAATGCTCTGATACTGTTTCTTCTGGAAAAATATTTGTATTGTTGATAATTTATTTCAAGGGTTCATAATAACAATGCATTAGTTTCAGATCAATTAACTAGTCAAAAACTTTTCATCATTGAACGTTAACCACATGTGCTTACAGGCCAGTTTTGTTTGTGTGAAACATAGATTTAGGTTTGAGGAAGACCCTGCTGGGGTTTTAAAACTGAAGGCAGAATACTTCCTTCGACTGAAACGAGTCCTAGTTGAGAGCGAACCTTTTAGTCCTTGAGCTCATATGTCGTCTGATAGATCTGATTCAGCAGCTCCATAAACTTATGTGATTGCATCACTTGAAGGATACAATAAATGAAAATATGCTTCATTAATGTTTTGTATGCCATGGTCATTCTGAACACATGACTCTGATTGGCTGACAGGTGCTAAATAAATTGGAATAAATGCACAGGTAGTCCAGATCAGTTTGTTCACTCGATGTATCCATGTGCAACATTGGTAACAAGAGATCGGTGAATTCGCTCTTTTCTACCAAACCATTCAGTATGTTGTCCTCAGTTCAATACGGCATGCGAACCATGGCTGTTCAGTTCCTCATTTTTAACTGATATTAACTGACTCATTTGATAATTGCTCCTAACACTTGTTTTTTTTACATTTATTGGTGTTCTTTGAGCCTAAATTAATGTTTTTGCTCTTTTAAAATGGGAGACTTTTAATAAAGTTTTATTTTTCTATATATTTGACTTGTATGTTTTAGTGAAGTCATTTTTATCAGGAAGGAATCTGCTCTTTTCCTCAAGTATGATTTTCAGGTACTCTAAACACCTCAGGTAGTGTACACATGCATTGTCTTGAACCTTTAAAATAAATTGACAGCATTTAAATCTTTAAACTTCGAAATAAACATTTAAAATTTTGATAAAACAGTTAAAGCATGTACATGTTAACAGTTGTTATTGTGTGTATCTAGTGTAAGCGTCTAGTGTGATATTTTGAAGATCAAGTACACAACCAGTCTCTTGTTCCTCAATAGTTGCCCTGCGTAAGATCGACACCATCCATCATCCATCCGTGGACAAAAGCACATTGCCGACTGAACCGGTTTTGTTTCATAAGATTCTCCACAGTGCAGCTGACCACAAACCAGCTGACAGACCTCAACATGGAGAACCCACCCCTCTTAAACTACAGCACACAGACTTACCCCCCAAACCAGGTGAACTACCTCCAAAACCTCAGCTGTCTGAACTCCCCCCTAAACCTCAGCTGGGAGACTTACCTCCTAAACCGCAGCTAAAAGATCTCCCGCCCAAGCCTCAAATGGTAGACATCTCTCCTGGAAAACCAAGCACCATAGAGGTCCTCCAAAAAACCCCAACGATCGTCCAACAAGGGGAGCAGTCTCCACAGCCTGTCCAGTCCAGCGAAGGGACCAATGGAAGTCCAACATCAGCACAGGAGATGCCTGTTCCTTTGCCCAGGAAAATCAATCCGGTGAGAACATGAGCTCTGCTGTCCAATGACGTTCCTTACAAGGTCTTTTCTTCAACTCCCTCCTTTTGTTTCTTCAGATCAAGAGTAAAATGCGACGGGTGAAGACCATTTATGATTGCCAGGCTGATAATGAGGATGAGCTAACCTTTGCTGAGGGGGAGGTCATTGTAGTGACAGGGGAAGAGGATCAGGAGTGGTGGGTAAGTCACATTTATGCAGAGAAGCACACGGAACAATATCTCCAATACAGCTGTACGACTTGGCTCATTTTTGACATTGTGATTATTGAGGTGAAAATTTGAGATTGTGATTATAAGAGCATGTCAACTTAAAGAAACCGAAGAAGACTTCTTAAAAAAAGTTAACATAATATTGTAATCACAATCTCAAAAATGTAAATTATAATGATATAAAAAATAAAAATACAGTGATACCTCAAGATATGAAATTAATCCATTCCAGGGTGGCTTTTGTATCCTTAATTTTTTATATGGTGAAGAAGGTTTTTACATGTAAAATGCCTAATCCGCTCCAGGCCACACAGAAACAAAACAAAAATTTTAAATAATATGGAAAACCAGAAAAAATAAAGTAGGATTCTTCAATTTCTAAAAGTACTCATTACAAATCTAATAAATAATAATAAAACAATGAAAACAGAATAAAATATATAAAAAGTAATAGCACTTACCTTTCGAGTGAAGTGATGTGTTGGAGGTGGTAGTAGCAGAGGAGAGCCATGGCCATAAAAATACTCTTTGCCAATTATTCGCAAATTTAGAACCGACACGAAAAACGTGCATGAAGAGAGGACGAGCTCTTTCAGGAAGACGTCATGGGGTGTCAGGCGACCAATAGAAGAGCAGGATGGTATGCACGAACACACAGCATTAGGGCTGGAACTGAGCAGTAGGAGAGCAAAATATTTGTCTGCACTTTGAATGCAGTCACGTGATGCATCAAATATCGTGGCCTTTCATATCTTGGATTTTTCGTAACTTGAAGCATTTGTTTTTCGACGTATCACTACTTGCTTAAATATGTTATTACCAGAAGTGATATTAAAAATATTCTGCTTAAACAAGCAGGGATGTTTACACATGATGTAAGGCCTGCTCTGTTTTTAGATCAAAAGGTGTGATTCATTGAATCAAACAGAAAAATCTGTGTGATTTCTATATGCAAACTTGATTATATAACTATTTTCTAGATTTACAGCTATTTTATATGCTCACCTAAAAGATTATTAAGAACACCTGTTCAATTTCTTATTAACGCTTATTATCTAATCAACCAATCACATGGCAGTTGCTTCAATGCATTTAGGGGTGTGGTCCTGGTCAAGACAATCTCCTGAACTCCAAACTGAATGTCAGAATGGGAAAGAAAGCTGATTGAAGCAATTTTGAGTGTGGCATGGTTGGTGGTGCCAGACGGACCGGTCTGAGTATTTCACAATCTGCTCAGTTACTGGGATTTTCACGCACAACCATTTCTAGGGTTTACAAAGAATGGTGTGAACAGCGAAAAACATCCAGTATGCAGCAGTCCTGTGCTAGAGGTCAGAGGAGAATGGGCCGACTGATTCAAGCTGATAGAAGAGCAACTTTGACTGAAATAACCACTCGTTACAATTAAGGTATGCAGCAAAGCATTTGTGAAGCCACAACACGCACAATCTTGAGGCGGATGGGCTACAATAGCAGAAGACCCCACCGGTAACCACTCATCTCCACTAATAATTGGAAAAAGAGGCTACAGTTTGAATGAGCTCACCAAAATTGGACAGTTGAAGACTGGAAAAATGTTGCCTGGTCTGATGAGTCTCGATCTCTGTTGAGACATTCAAATGGTACAGTCAGAGTTTGGCGTAAACATAATGAGAACATGGATCCATTATGCCTGGTGGTGGTAGTGTATTGGTGTGGGGGATGTTTTCTTGGCAGATTTTAGGCCCCTAAGTGCCATTTGGGCAACATTTCAATGCCACAGTGTTCTTGAGCATTGTTTTTGACCATGTTCATCCTTTTATGACCACCACATACCCATCCTCTGATGGCTACTTCCAGCTGGATAATGCACCAGGTCACAAAGCTCAAATCATTTCAAATTGGTTTCTTGAACATGACAATGAGTTCACTGTACTAAAATGGCCCCCACAGTCACCAGATCTCAACCCAATAGAGTATCTTTGGGATGTGGTGGAACGGGAGCTTCGTGCCCTGGGTGTGCATCCCACAAATCTCCATCAACTGCAAGATGCTATCCTATCAATATGGGCCAACATTTCAAAAGAATCCTTTCAGTACAATGCCACGTAGAATTAAGGCAGTTCTGAAGGTGAAAGGGGGTCTAACACCGTATTAGTATGGTGTTCCTATTAATCCTTTAGTTGAGTGTATACAAACACTTTTGAAATGTCTAATATAACAAAATATTTGTATTTGCTTATGTTAGTAACTTGCTTTTAAACACAAAATAGATATTTTTAAAGCAGGACATGCACTACAGTGTCGAAGTAAAAAAT
Source organism: Danionella dracula (assembly GCA_900490495.1). NCBI lineage: Eukaryota > Metazoa > Chordata > Actinopteri > Cypriniformes > Danionidae > Danionella > Danionella dracula. The sequence continues at coordinate 665,245 of UELW01000888.1, forward strand.
AAAGTAATTGCATGATTCATCCAAAAATTAAACCCTTTTTTGATTTTTCATAATGTCTATCATTTGTATTACAATATTCAGACATAAGATGCAAATGGATAGAGGGGATAAAATCACCAAAAAATATTTAGCGCTCATACAAACTAGGAAGAAGTTGTTAATTTAAAGTACCTATATATTCTTTATACTGTAGAAAATAACTTTCTGTTAAAATAACGAAACCTGTTTCTATAGTAAAACCGGTCAATATACCGTTAATATATTTTTTATATACAGTTGTTGATAAAGCCTCACTAAGGAATCAGCACGGTGTAAATGCTGGAAATGCACCACCACTGTGCCACTTTGCCGCTACTATATTTGGTACAGTATACGCTACAGCAGTTTAGAAAGTTTTTGAACATATATTGTTGCTCATTGTTTGGAAGACCCATGCGCCTGTCAATCATTAGTGTCGGGCAGGCCTGGGACAGAGAGTGGTTTGTGACATTATAATCTGCTCATATTTTCACATGGTCATTGTCTTTCTGTGATAAGCACACAAGTTACCACCACATATGGTCGTTTTATGTCATATAACAAAACGGTCTTTTTTATGAACGTCAAGTTTTATTCTTAGGATAAAACTTCATTATCATTAAGTTTCAATAGCAGCAATGCATGAATCCATTTGTGTGCATGATCTGGACTTGAATGTGTTTTGTTGCTTAGAAAAAGTGTTTTGTTTTCAGATTGGACACATCGAAGGGCAGCCAGAACGAAAAGGCGTGTTCCCCATGTCGTTTGTTCATATCCTATCTGACTGAGGTCCATGTCTCAGATCTCCGGCCCCCATTAATCAGAATTCCTCAGATGGGATGCGCTCCACTTAGCCACTGAATCTTAATCAAGTCTGTATTTGTTGAAAATTCTACTGTGCGGTGGTTAAAGGACACGCTTGTAAAGCCCTCTGTAAATAAACGTGTACATAAATGTGCTTCAGAGAAGGATGTCAGTGCAATTTTGGTCAATTGTAGAAAAGTATTATGTTGTGTGCAGTGCGTGCCAGCTCTTGACAATTATAGCCAGTTTTGTACAGATGAAGTATTTATTTGTCCATCTTCTATAGAAGGGGCAGATTTCTGTTTGGGTATCATGACTCCTCATTTGTTAAACATGTGAAACAAACTCTCCAAAACATGTGTAGTTTGGTTGCCTGCTTTGGTTCGTTTGACTCAGTGCTGCAAGCGCCACTTGTTCGTCCTTCTACATGTTTCTTCAGCCTCTGATAATCTTTTCACCCTATAGGTCATTTTTCATTTAACCATGTTTACATCAAGTATTGTATTAAAATATGGAAAATATGTTACATTGTTTATGCTGCAATAATGTATATGGATGTCATGAGCTGTTGGTTTCCAGTAAATCATTTTATTCACCTCAACCTGAATTATGGACTGTGTGCCATTTTGTTCTCGCAATCAATCACACAGATGAAACTTGGTATTGTTTTTGACCATCTTCACATTACAAATGACTATACAACATTTTTTTTTCCTTTGCAAGTACCTGCTAAATATTTACAAGTAATTTGTTCAGCTTTTTGAACAACGCTTTAAAAAGTAAGAACTGATGAGTGTTTAATTCTTGCAGTGGAATTAAGCTGGAAAAGTGTCTGGAAGATGCAGAATTGTAAACAATGTTAGATGTGTTCCGGTTTAACTTAAAAAATTGGAACAAATTTAAGAAACAGATTAGTCATTCCAGCTGTGTGCATTTTTTTAAATGCATGCATCTTTAAAATGTTGAATTTAACAGTGCTGCACTAAAAAAATTAAATAAAAAAAAAGCATATGGCAAAACATTTTTAAACCAATCATTTTTTTATTTGTAACAAAATGTATTTACTAATTTAGAATACTATTAATCAATTTCCAAATTAATTAAATGGAAAACTCTTCTACAGCTCAAAATCTAGCTTGGTTTGTGCAAAATCTAGGGTTTGTGAAATTACATTAGAATATATTTATATATATTAAGTAATGGTAATTTCATATTGGAGTAAAGAAATGGAGGAATATATACAACCACACACACGTTTGAATTTGTTAAAAATATTGAAATCAGTAGTGTTTTAAGAACATTTCTAATACATTTTTTTTTAAATGCAGTTTAACTAGTATTCCTACAATGGACAGTTAAACCTTTTAGTTATTTACAGTGTAGTATTAGTTAGTATAGTATGGTGCAAGAGATTTTATAATCACTACTCCCTTTCCAAATTAGTTTAGAATTTGTTCCTCCAGTGTAGTAATAAACTTCTACCCAACTTGTAAGTCAAAGAGCTTGAGGGAAAGGAAAAAAAAAATTAAATGAACACTTCACAAGCCAGCTGCTTAATTGTAACTTATTTATTTGCAGTCCAGATGCACACCTCTCCATTCTAATCAAAACTTCATTAAGAGCACTGATTAAACAAAACAGTCCGTTCAAACAAAGCAAATTTTCCTAAAATCATTAACTTAAAGAGAACCTTCTAGTTCAAATACCAGACTGCTGGTAAACCAAATACAATAAAAAGTGACAAATGATTAATTCATTTTGATGGTGCTTTTTCAGAGATCCTCTTGGCTTGATCACTTTTCTCCACAGACTTGATTACGCCAACGGCTACAGTTTGTTTTATATCCCGCACAGCAAACCGACCTGCATGGACACAGACATTAAGGACAATCCAAAAGCAAACAACCGGCTTAATTCAAGCCTTACCCAAAGGTGGATAGTGGAAGAAGCTCTCCACACAGAGCGGTTTGTTTGGAACAAGCTTGACTGTGGCACCATCCCCAGACCTTAAGTACTGAGGCCAGTCTTCAAGTTTCCTACCAGAGCGTCGATCCAACTTCTCTCGGAGCTCAGCAAATCGACAGGACACATGGGTCGTGTGACAATCCAGCACCGGTGCGTACCCAACTTTAATTTTCCCTGGATGGTTTAGCATTATGATCTTGAAAGAATGAAGATTGAGGTCAAACAGTGTAAAAATTGAGCAAATTTACATATTTAAACAAAGGCTACCTGTGCGATAAAGCTGCTGACATCTGAGGGTGGGTCCTGCTGTGCATTCCCTGCAACATCACCTCTACGTAGATTTTTCACAGACACATTTTTGATATTAAAACCAACATTGTGGCCTGGAAGTGCAGTCTCAAGGCCCTGGTGATGCATCTCAATGGACTTGACTTCAGCAGTCAGCTTTGCAGGGGAAAAGCTCAGAACCATTCCAGGCTTTAAGACCCCGGTTTCGATCTTGCCAACTGGAACTGTACCAACACCTGTAGAGAGATTGCACAACATTGAAGGGGCATGAAGGATTTTAAAAGTTTGCAATTAAAAAATTACCTCCAATTTTATAAACATCTTGTAGTGGAAGACGCAGTGGCTTGCTTGCATTTCGGACTGGTGGGAGGAGGGAATCCAGTACTTCCAACAAGGTTTGACCTTTTGTCTGGCCTTCTCTCCTCTTCAGCTTCCACCCTTTGAACCATTGCATCTAGCAATAAAAAAAAAAAAAAACTAGGTGAGAACTGGTATAAACAAGATTGCACTTCAGAAAAAAGAAAGGGGGATGGTCAAACTAAAGTCAAGTAAATGTAAAGTAGATTCACTAGTTAGGAAAACCAAATAACTTAGACTAACCTTCTGGGATGGAACAATCATGTTCTCACCACTCCATCCAGAAATTGGAACGAAAGCCACAGCACCCATCTCAAATCCAATTTTCTTGACAAATACTGACACGTTCTTGACCACTTCATCGTAGCGTTTCTGGCTGTATGCTGGCTCAGTCAGGTCCATTTTGTTTACACCAACAATAAGCTGTTTGACCCCAAGTGTGTAAGCCAGTAGAGCATGCTCTCTAGTCTGACCATTACGAGAAACCCCAGCCTCAAATTCACCCTTTGCAGCAGAGACAATCAGCAGCGCAGCATCAGCCTAGGGAGTTTTACACCAGTATAATTAATGCCACAGACACAATAACTACTGTCCAAACTTGTACACGCTACATGACTCTTGAGCTTCCATGGTAAACTAAGCAAAGACCGATGGTTTAAGTACCTGCGAGGTGCCAGTGATCATGTTCTTGATGAAATCACGATGGCCAGGTGCATCAATTATGGTAAAGGTATACCGCTGAGTGTTGAACTTCAACAAAGAAATGTCAATCGTGATTCCACGCTCCCTCTCTGCTTTCAACTTGTCTAAAACCCAGGCATATTTGAAGGAACTCTTTCCCATCTGTAAAAGACATTGCATTTAAACAGACGAAAATATTGAGAAAAAATGTAACATATAAAGCAACACAAACCTGCGCTGCGGCATTCTCGTATTTCTCAATTGTTCTGGAGTCTATCCCTCCACACTTGTAAACCAGATGACCAGTAGTTGTAGATTTACCACTGTCGACGTGTCCAATTATAACCAAGTTGACGTGAATCTTTTCTTTAGCCATTTCAGCAATACACTCGTCCAGACAAGCTTTTCAATCTCCTAAAACACACAAACTCTGTTCGCTCAAAGTGAGATTACGACTGAAGAAACAAAAGCGACAGAGAGGCTTAAATGAGGATCTAGTGATTGACTTCAGGTGTGATGTTAACGCGCATGACGACTCTCAGCTGAAATCACACTCGCGTTAATGTCACTCTGTTATCCTTTAAACAGTTTAAATAAGGCCTCGTTTTAAACCTTATATTTTATTTATGATAGTGGTATTGTAAGGTAGGCCCAAATTTGAAAGCTTATCGCATTATTATAATAGACAATGTCATCATCAAATCCTGTTTTAGCATTATTAGATGGAACCTGTAATCAGCTTATAATTAATATAATTTATTTCAAAAAGCGTTCAAAGTCATGGTTTAATATAAAATCAGCAAAAAAAAGTATAAAATCAGTATAAATTCAGATTCATTAATAGATTTTACAATTAGAACACACCTATCGTTATATATATATATATATATATATATATATAAAATCAGTCAGTTGTATGTTATAGCAAAAGTTAACCAACAGGGGGCGTAAGAGAGAGGGAGAGAGAGAGTGAGAGAGAGAGAGAGCGAGAGCGAGAGAGAGGGAGAGAGTGTAAATCCTCTCGGGAGCTTAAAGCGTTCTGTCTGTCCTCTAGACGTGTGTTCTTCGCATTTCTAAGGTAGGCCATCTTCTTTAACCTAAAGTTATGTCTTCATAGAAGATACGGGTTTCTGGCTAAATTCAATCAATAAATGAGTGCTGTCACCGGTAGATGAGTTCAACACGATGGCACCAGTTTGTCTGAACGTATTGACAGGTCAATAAATTAAATATGAGCTTATTCATGTGTCAAAGAGTTAGATTCATTAGATATTTAATTGTGTTTGCTAGTAACTTCTGCTTTGCACTGTGCAACCTTTGTAGCAAGACTTCTTCTGGCCATCACATCGATGTTGAGCAAGTTATTAGCAAACTGTTATACATAGTGTAAGGTAAAGTAGTCTTTAATTACTGTTCCACAATAGCAACATGACCCCGAGTCGTATATATATATATACAATGTTTATTATTATTATTATTATTATTAATTTTTTATATTAATATATGCGAGAGTGTGTTTGTGTGTGCGTATAATTGTGTGTGCATGCCTAGTTTTAAGATTCATTGCTGAAACACTGAAACAAACTGATTTGTTGATATTTGACATCGCTGGAGCAACAAAAAAAGCGTCTTGAAGTCATTAATGACTAATGTCATTATTGTTGTCTTTAGCTCAGGAGTTGAACTCTGCCTTAACAGTTAAAAACACAAACAATACACAAACTTCTAAGTTACCTACTTCACCGGTTTCCAAACTGTGATATGTGTAGATAAGTAAGATAAAATGTTTTTTAAGATAGAATTTGTTTGTGTGGGCAGGGAAATGTAATATTGTAATAAAACATTAATCTTGTTCTGCAGGTGCATGCTAAGCATGCGTACCTGTATCTGGATAGCCCCCAAATGTAGTTCACAGGGGGGTCATATCACTGCAAACATGACAAGAGCTAAAATGAAAAAGCTTAATTTCGTATGAGTTCGTATAAATGTGGGTAAGCCCCACGCAAGTTGAAAAAGCTTTGTTTACCTTTAACCAAAGAGATGACATGCACTAAATGCAGAGAAAAAGCAGCCAAAGATCATGTCCACATGCTCCCCAATTTTCTTACCCCTTGTACAAAATCATAGTTGTATACATAGACTGATAAGATAACAAACACTAATCTCTGATAGGCAGAAACAAAAACAAGCCATTTCTAAACAATAAACTTATTCTTTATTTGTAATCCAAACAAAAAGTTAGGCTCCGGACAACCGACTTCTTCAGCATTGGTCTGCTGCTCTCACACTTCTGGGTCAAACTGCATTTCCCGCTCGTCATAGAGAGGCTGTACCTTCGATTAATATAATTGGTCAGTGGGTGGGGCTAAGAACTTTGTCGTGGTTAAGAACAACAATCCAGGGGTGGAAAACTGTACATACTTTGCGATTCGTTCCGATTCCAAGATTCAAGATCTGATTCTAAAACGGTTCTTTATATTCATTTTTAAGAATATGCTTAATTTATATTTCAAATAAACATTTTATATATATTTTTTCATAATTAGAATCTCTGTTTGACAGTATTTAAATCTTAAAATGACAAATTGAACTAAAGGCTCAGACCTCACTAATTCATGATGTAGTGAGCCATAATGGAAACATACTATTAAATGGAGACATATGTTGTTAGAATTTTGGAGTGCTTTTTAGAAAGGGATTGAAGCTGCAAGACTCACAAGACGCAAACAAAATGTACATTATATCCTTTTATGTTACACTTTGCCAAGTCGTGCATTATTTGAGATGTTGCCTGAAGTGCGAATCTGTTGAACAAGCTATAGAGAAGAAAGTGTTTCTGAGTGGCTCAATAAACAACACCTGCGATGGTTTTAAATTGGGTTTATGCATTTAATTTTAAATGTCTTTAAGAAATAGGGATTTTAATTGAAAATGTTACTGTGAATAATATTTTTCATCATTACAGAATGCATACTTTTTTAGCGTTTAGAGCAGCTGCTTTTTTAGCTTTAACTGTATTTTGTTTATTATTTGTTTAGTCATAAAACTTCTTAAAAATCATATGGACCATGTAATCCTCACTAAAGGAGTTTGAAAATTAAAGGTACTGCCTGTTGTTTTGCTACAGCTTGTAGAGCTGACTGTTCCTAATGTCAAGTTTCCACATGTTAATCACCAGCAAGAACAGAGCTGAGCACAGCTGGGACGATGAATTCCAACATATCCATCAACTGATGAAGTATAATGAATGGGAGTTAAAGTGATTAATATTTTCACTTGCATGTGCTAGAAAAGTTTACTAGCTTAATCTTATTTTAAAATAGTTTTGGAAAATGTTAGAGTTGGGCATTGAAATCATCATTAATTTTGGTGCCGTTTTTGAAAACCGAACCCTTGATATTGAATAATGACTGAACATGACTAAAATGCACAGTTGGAAGTAAGATTTAACAATTAAATGCATTAGCCATTAAGATTCACTCGGAATAAACAGCATTATAAAATAATCGAAACTGCATTTGTACTGTCACCTGATTAAACAGTCAAATAGGATATTAACAGCCAGAAAAATGTGTCTTTTTGCGAAGTGTTCTTTCGGAAAAAAAACTTTTCTGAAGCTGAACTCTATCGACATTAAATAGTTAAATCCAAAGGTTTACATGTTTATTACAGCAACTTTGACATACTAAAATTTACTTTTCCAGATGAAATAAATTGCATTGTAAATCACTATTGCACTATTGGTTAAAATGAGCATTTATTTTTTCGACTTAGTTTTTCATGTTTGGGTCCCACTGCAGTAAAGCACTTTAGGCTTCGGTCGGACCTGATGTGAGGACGGAACATGCAAGCACAATGAAAAGCTGAAGTCTGTGGTGAATAGGAGGAAGTGTTGCACAAGAGGAAGTGGCCAAAGCACCTCCCAGCGCTTTGCCATCAAGGCACTTAAACAGCATTTCGAAAATATTGAGAAGAGTTTCTTTCTTCTTCAATGTAAAGAACAGCATTAAAAAACTAGAAGATTATCAAAAGCACATCTCTGTTTGAGTGGTGCAACTGCAAGCCGGAGTCAGTTATGGCACGGAGTGATGTGAGTGATCAATTTCAAACTTTCGAGCAAAGGTGTACCCTTAGATATTTGATCACTTTAACTGAGATTATAGTGTGGGTTTTTTAACTAGACAGATAATTTGATGGTTTAACAGCTCTGATATTATCAAAGGAAGTAGAAATTGAGGAAGTTAGAATTTGTTTGAACAGCTTGAAATTACAAACCAATTTTAAAATGCTTGCATCTGAACGCATTGAAAATAAGAAATAGCAAAAAATCTTTTGTTGTTGATTAGCTTTTGTTTCTCTGCAATGAACTGGCTCTTTTCTTCTTCGCAGACTGTTAAACCTGTGTATCGCTTGGGTTGAACGTGGCGAGTGCTTGGTGCCTCCCTCCCCTCTCCTCATCATCTCTACTGGTAAGCATCTCTACACACAATCTGTTAAAACTTTGTTTAAATTGCACTTGCCGTCTATATTTACTGTCAAAAGTTTGGAGTAACTTTTACATTTCTTACACATGTAAGACCCAATACATGTCCAAAAAGTTTGAAGTATAGGTTCTGATTACTATAGCATAAGAGTCTCTAGAGTCTCTGAAACTGAAACCCATATTTGGCGAATTAACCCTATTTTGGCGAAACTTCTTTAGAACATCCTAAGAAATAGTAAACCATTTATATTCAATTAATACACATACTAATTACACAACAATGTTTAAAATCTAATATGCCCAATGTTTGAACACTGTTCCACTGCTTTAAGAATGCGGAATCCATTAATAAAACAAATAAATAAATAAATTAAAATTAAAAAAAAAAAACTAAAACAGATTTTACTTAGAAAACATTTTGTTTTCAACACGGGTAAGGAATTGCTCTGCCTTACACTACAGAATTCCCCTTCCACTCCATTTTATATTTTTTTTTATATCATTAAATATGACTTTAGGTGTTCTTTCATATTTTGTAGTTATCTGACATATAACTGTAGTACATAAAACTAGATTCACTAGTGAACAAAAATTAATAATTTGCAATAATTTGCAATAAGCCATAAATTCGCAAGTATACTTGGTGGGATCTTGTGTACCAGGTGAGCCTCTTAGAGAGGGCTCTGAGTTCTGGAGAGCGAAATAGGAGCTTGGAGACCCCCAAACACCCCATTAAGAGTTGTGTAGAAGGTTGGGTGTAGGCTTGTCAGCTGAAAGTTTGAGGGATACAGTAGGCTGATGGCTTATATAGGGAGGATGATGAGGTTAGTTAAGTGTACCACCATGCTACTGATCTTTGATGAACTCTCAAATCTAGCCTGAAATTCATAAGACAATTATAATTTTATTGTATTAGGCATTATTTACAAAAAATGCCTTGTGAACTGAGTATATCAATACCTGCAAAAACAATATATAGGGGTTTGAGAATATTTATTTGATGCGTTGTCAGATATCTCTTACAAACAGATATCCTAGGAGCTTTCTAAGTGTTCTTAAGCAATGGGGTCAGACAAGGTTGGTTGATGACACCGATATTTACAGTAAATGTTATAAGCTTCTTAACAAAAATGTTCTGGCAACTGTGTCAGTGATTGTTCTACTTTATTAGCATATGTTGAAAATGTAAAGAAAAAAAATGGTGAAATCACGACATACTCTCTAGTAGTGGCTAACCACACTCCCTTAAAACTAGTTAGCTAGTCTGCTCTGAAGTGAGAAAAGGAGGACTGACTTGACATGTAACCCGATTGTACACGTTTACACTAAACTAAAGACCTAATTCAATTGCCAGAATACCAACCATCGAAAACCTTTAAAAAGTTAATAAAAAAATCAAGTTTTGCCTCATAATTTCATAATTCACTTAAGTACCTTTAGAGTACTATAGGCTCCTTCTTATTTCCAAAAAAAACTTCAATTTGCCAAAAGAGAGATACAGTTTTAAGAAGTTACCCGAGGAAAAACGAACTAATGGAGGCATGCTCATGTGTAGAGTTAAGATAACTCAAATGCTAATTTTTATTATTCTGAGCGACCAGGAGACGCTTCAATCAGATTTCATTTTGTTGGTACTTAAATAAACAATGAAAAATTAAACAATTAACTTTAATTTTAAAACGGCTGAAGATCTACACACTTCAGAAACCTTGATAAAAGATTTAATAAATATGAGTTTATTCTAAACAACAATGACTTTTGATGAGAAAATTGGAATTGCTATATTTGGCCTGTACAAAGTAAAAACACCTTTAATACTCTTTTAATAAAAAATTATGATTATGGGGAAGTTGGTTTTCTTTCCTTTGTTTCCATTTTTGACATAACAAGCATGATTTTTTAGTTTATAGTTTGTTTTTTGTAAAGTTTGCGGTTATACATGTACTTTTCTCCAGCAGAGGGTGATCTTGGCAAAGAAATTCTTCTTCAGTCTCTCCCAACTGGTGCGCCATACACACACCCCAAACGCCCCACTCTCGCTTTACACATAACTCTGAACAATCAACAGAAGAATATGGCATGCACTTAAAATATTTTTGCATTGTTCTTGCATGAGTGTCCTCTCAAATCTCAGAACTGTTCAAATCAACACAATCTCTGTTTTTTTTGTGTGTAGTTTTTGTAACCGTAAAAGTGACGTTTTCTTTAATTAGTGTAATTTTCACTAGATTGAAAACTCATTGAGAACATTGAGATCATCTCATGAATGGAAATGATGCATGAATTTAGATTTGTAATTTAGATGTATGCTAATTTAAATGAAAAAGGCAGGTATTGAGAGAATGGTTTTCTGGCATGTCTGTTACATCAAAGCTTCAAATAACAGGGTTATCATTTGACTGTGTTGTCGCGGTAACACTGAACCTGAGCACCAATGGCAAGCAACATTTATTACTGCTGCATCCACATTGGTTCACTCTGCGCTTTGTTTTGTTTTAGAGCTTAAATGCGCATTAAAGCCTCTGTTTACTCCAGCTTGGCTTTAGTGGGTGGTGCTTCAAATCAAAAACAAACGCACGCTTCCCCTCCCCTCGTACATCACTCTTCTGATTACTTAATTTCTTTAACAACGCTTGGGTTCAATGGAGGCCGTCAAAGCCTTCTGCACCCTCTTTTGTAAGTTTAGGTGGGTTTCTTGGGGTTGGGGTGAAAGAGCACGGATTTTTGGCTAATTAGATTTGGCTGCACATGCCTCAGGAAATTTAGGTCAAGCATAAATGCAGACAAGTGATGAAGTAGAGGAGGAGTGCCACTGCATGATGCATCAAATACGCATTCCTCATCCTTCAACACAAATCAGCTGATGGCACAGATGACATTCCATTGAAAACTATTTAATGAATCACCTTCTTAGATCTTCCACAAAGTTCTTTTAAGGTTCTGTTGATACTACATCGCTGGGCTACAAAATCCATTCGCTCAAAAAGACAAAAAGCACACAGATTGGGATACCTCCATTACTTTGAGCTCACGTGACTGGAGGATCAAAGTAGGGGAAAGAGAATATTTTTTTTCTGCTGTAGAGTAGTATTTCATGTGGATTCGAGACAGAATTGTAAAATTAGAATGTTCTCCCCTCTTGTTTATTAGAGAAAAGCCCTTAAAAAGTGTTTCATGGTTAATAACACGCAAATAGTACTATTAGTACTAATAGTATTGAGTATAAGATTTGTGTTTATTGTGTACAAGGCATATAGAATATTTCTTCATAGGACTAAATAAATAAATAAATACATTTCACTTCAGTGGTCCTAGTTGTATTATGTTAGTATTTTATCTATTTCTCTTCATGTATTTCTAAACAAGCAGATCACTATTCCTGTGCCCTCATCCGTCCTTGTGTTCTGATTGGCTGTAAATCTGTTTTGGTAGCACCGGCTTTTTACAACTCCATGGATACAGTGAAGAGAAGGAGAACTTTGTAGCAGCCAATCAGAATGCTATAGTGAATCGTAAGTACCCAGAGGGCTCAGACAAGCCCCACTTTCCCCCCCCCTCCAGTTCTCATCATAGCTCCTCTCCTCCTGCACGCAAACCCAGGAGGAGACGTCCAATACAAAACAGAGTCTTTCTGGATGGAGGCTCGCCTTAACTCTTTGAAGTGCTGTGAATGAACCAGAGAAGCAAATGCACTGATCCTAATTTAATATCTGCATCTTTATAGCAGGCATGGTGTGTCATCAAAAAGTTCTTCTGTTTGATTACAGTTTGATTATGTTTTGTCTCATGAAAGAAATGAAGCAGGGGTAAGTTGATGCAGTGTTGTATTTTTGAAGTGCTGTCCTTAGAATGACCCACTAATGGCTCGAGGGAGGTCTGGCTAGGATTTGGGGTTGGCATACACGGTACTTTGGCAGCAGTGTATTACTGGCATTGTGGCATTGCTTGGATGTGGGTCATGTTTATTCTAAGTAACTCTTGGTTCACGAGGTGAGGGTAAAATAAAGTGAAAAAAAAACCAAAGTCAATGATATTGTGGAATGTTTCATGACACAAAATATTTTCCAAGTGTGTTGTAGTTTAGGTATTTGGGCAAGTGATAAAATTCAGAGAGGGTTTGATTAATTAATCAATCAATCAATTAGTTTTTATAAAGCGCTTTTTAGCAGTTGCTTTCAAAGCAGCTTTGCAAATCCTAGTGTAATTTAGTTAGGGTAAGTAGGAATTCCCTATGTGAGGTCACAGGGAGCCTCGCTGACTGAGGCAGGTGCTAGTCACCTCCCCCACATAAAGAATATCTGAACTTGAGATCAATCAATGAACAGATCACCAGACAGCAACTGAAAAAACAATGAACAAAACAGAAATAAAACCAATTGTAGTAAGAACAATGTAACAAAAACAACAAACAGGTGGTTAGCTTCAGCTGCAGGATGAGTGATAAATGATGGAGATAGGTTAGATAGGTACATTAAACCACATTATTTTTTTCAACAATTTGTATTATTATAATACAAATTGTTCATATGCGTGCTCATATCTGTTTGAACATATACCAGGAGTGAGTTATTCGAATGCTAGATAAAACAGATATGTTTTTAATCTAGTTCTTAACAGATTAAAAGCTGAGCTCCTGCTTCTTGTGATCGAGTGCAAGTTGGAATGTATTGTGATATGAGACTGCTCAGGTAGGAGGACCCAAGCCATTCAGCAGATTAAAGGCTAAAGGTAGTATCTTTTAGATATTCTTTTAGATATAGTAGATTTATGTGATATTTTACAGGAAGCCAATAAAGAGAGCACAGAACTGGTGTAATCGTTCGCTTGTTCCCTTCCGGTGTCGCCACAGCAGAATGAACCGCCAACTATTCCGGCATATGTTTTGGATGCCCTTCCAGCCGCAACCCATTGCTGGGAAACATTCACACACACACTATGGACAATTTTGTTCAGCCAATTGACTTATACCGCATGTTTTTGGACTTTGTGGGAGAAACCGGAGCACCCGGAGTAAACCCACGTGATCACGGGGAGAACATGCAAACTCCACACTGAAATCCCAATCCAGCCAAGTTTGAACCAGCAACCTTCTTGCTGTGAGATGACTGTGCTCATGACCCAGACGCCCATGTCACAAATTATTACAGTATTTGTTTATAAATTTGGTGTCAGCATAATATAAAATGTGTCTAAAGTCTCAAATGGGCTGAATGCTGTGGCTAATAAAAGACTCTCGGCCCCACTTGCATTGCTTTAGTTTTTGGGTAAATTATTGTAGAATGCACCAGAGCCACGCTTCACAACAGATTCTCCCTTCTTTATCTCAAAGTGCGTCAAAATATCTATGACGTCTTTGCCGTTTTAAGTGCATGAGGAGGTCTTGATGATATATACATATAACTTATTTATTATAAGTTCATTCACACTCTTATCACAAACTCTGGTAAGTAGAGTAGAAGCTGAAGGAATGAAAGAGAGGATGGGAGGCTTTAGGGTTTTGGGGAGAACGTGTTAGAATGAGCCTGCAGCAACTCTATCTTGAACTACAGAACAGATTTTCCTCTATGTCTTCTCTGTGTTCTTTTAGGTACTTCGACATGGGAAACCTTCTTAAAGTGTTGACTTGTACAGATCTTGAACAGGAGCCAAATGTCTTCCTGGATTTTGAAAGTGAGATTTTTTTATTTCCTCTATAGAAGGAGTAGCACAAGCAATTCCTGGAGGGCCACATCTCTCACAGAATTTACTCCAGCCCTACAACACACACACCATTACCTCCAAACAAACTGGAACCATTTGCTTGTTTACATAAACAGTAACTCTCTAAACGACTGGTGGTGCTAGCTAATTACATCACAGTTGGACGTTATGGTTAAAAGAAGGTTTTTACCTATTTTAAGGTTTTTACCATAATAGAGCATTTTTTTCTTCTTTTGATTTAAACTATTTTAAAGGCTATTGTATAAAACATGCTTGTAATGTGAATGTTTGATAAACAGATTTTAAAATGTTAAAATACAATATATAACTTTTTATACTGCTTTATGTGCTTCAGACTAACAATGTTAATAAACATTGTTGTTTTATTTATATAAAAGGAAATAGAAATAGGAAATACAACAAATAATAGATTAAAAGAAATAAAGACATTGTGTTTATCATTTATTTACATTTAGAACAGGTAATATAGTATTGTTGACTTTCACATGAGAGACATACCTGGGTTCGAGGCTCAAGTACACATTATTTGTTTGATGTAGGAATGGTATTCTTGGCTCTATAAAAAGCAATCAAATGCATTCCAAGTTAATTAATTTGGAAAATATTTGCTTGTGATGTTAGACATTTAAAGTATGTTTATTTCTTTTCAATAAAGGGTGAAATGTTTATTTCTATTTGTTTTAACCATGTCTTTAGATGCTCTGCCAACAGAAGCAGAGCATGAAACGTGGGAAGAAGTGGATGTGGTCCTGAAGGATGCGTTGGAAATACTTGATGAGCTACAAGCTTATAAAGGTGCTGGCACAGAGATACGAGAGGTAACATTTATTTACAAATTGAAATCAAAAGTGTGAATGTATGAATATATCTTGGTGATTTGACTCGGAATAAAATCTGTAGCTTCCTTTCATCTCTTGGTTGTGGATGTTTGAAACTTTCTGCTCTGCTCATGATTGATGCTCAGGTTGCCATGGGAACTGTTACTATCCTGAACCTGTTGCCATGCACTTTAATCCTCTTCTGAACGAAAATCATTGTTTTTGTTTTTCCTTTTCTTGGTCTCCAGAGCAGTGAATCCCTTTATTTATGTCGGATAATGCAGTCATTAACTGAACAAGTTGCAAGTATTTTTCATTTTGAAATTTGACATTCCTTTTGTGAAAAGGTAAAACAAACCGAAAGATAGATGCTTGAAGGCGGTTGGGGGGGGGGGGGTGTTGACTCTCTTTGGAACTGACATAACCAGATACACAGTGTGTAAAATCTCTCATGTCATTTACAGCTTTTGTTTTTTACCCTTTTCATCTAATGTTGTGTTGTCAGGCAATTCAGAACCCTAATGACAATGCCTCACAAGATCAAGCTTGGACTGCTGTGGTGCCACTTGTCGGAAACCTAAAGAAGTTCTATGAATTTTCACAAAGATTAGGTACATTTCTGCATTTCTTAATAAAAATGTCTTTCTAGTCCTTATTTTAAATATTTTTATGAGGGTTTTCTCACTCAATATATTCCCTCAAATCACTTTTGAAATCACTCTTTGGAAAAGGGCAAAACTATGATGAGAGGATATTACAATCAGAAACATATATATATATATATATATATATATATATATATATATATATATATATATATATATATATATATATATATATATTATTTAGTTTAAAGGTTACAATTTGATTACTCATTTGCTGCCAGAAATAGACTACTTTTTGACCCCAATGCTATACTACTTCCACTTCACAGCAAAGCCGCTGAAACCTAGCAAGAGACTGTGCATTCATTTTTTCTATGCAATTATTATAGAGAATGTAAATGTATTTTCCGCTTTTGTTAAATGCACGCTGGGTACAATGCATTATTCCAACATTTTTTATCTAAAATTATGGTTAATCTTTTCTTGTACAAAAATATTTAAAATAAAGTTTCGACTGGACAAAAAAAAAATCCAAGAACTTTAATCCATAAAATGTGGTTGGTGTCCAAAAAGTGCTTTACATTTTTGCTTTCTGCTGCTTTAATTTTTACCTCATGTTCCCAGATTACTGGGTATTTTTGGGCAGACCTTGAAGCGTAGCAAACTTTGCTCAACATTTTCAAGCAGGGTTTCATAAAATATATTACTATAACAAGATTAAAATGCCAAGGACAGCCGAAAGCTCTGCAAAATTGTTCTGACTATCAATACCAGCTGATATGAAATTAACTTACCATGGTATATTCTTACAAATTTTTAAAAAGTTAGCACAAACAAAAACATGGTTAATTTTGATGCTTCTGTCTAAATAAGGGGTGTCCAAAGTATGTTCTAGAGGCCCATAGCCCTACACATTTTGATTCCAATCCTGGCTAGTATGCATTCTAATCTGTCTTCAAACAAGCAGAGATGGCCTAAAATAGTGTGATCAGGTATGTTATATCCTATTGTTATATCCAGTTAATCCCTGCGCGTTTGTGGCCCTCCATTAGCGACCTCGGACACCCCTAGTCTAAATGCTGTCTGTGTTGAGTACATTGGGTTGTGTTCTGGACTTCAAAACATTGTATTGGTGGAAGAAAGTCCTCCAAATAAATGAGTGTTACATTTTTCAGTTTAAGACTTCAAAAGCATGCTTTTAGAACAGAAGACTCACACAAAGATGTATTAAGTTCATTTCTGTTATTTCAGATCATGTGGATCATCCTCATCATTATCTGATTTGTAATCCCACTTGAGTGTTATCAACTCAAATAGGCTGAGGATGGTCTTGGTATAAAGCCCTTGAAGCCCTTTCATTTTTCAGGATTGCTACAGAGCATCCAGTCAATGAGTCTGACCCTCATCAGACGTCTGTCATACATTACATAACCCAGCAAACTAGGTCATGTGGCTTTCCTGCTCTTTCTGCTTCAGAAGACTAAAGTGGCTCCTGGCGCAAGCTCTCATCGTAGACATACTTTACTGAATTCCACTCAAAATGTATTGCTGTCATTGTGCAATAGCACTGTCTGTGCACATCAGCTCAAAGTTTGGGGGACAGCCTCTTAATAGAATTAGCTGTATAATTGACATACTGCTGTTGTGGTTGTCTACTATTAGTATACTATGTAGTATACTAAGTACACATTTTGTTACCGTTTCTTGTAAAATTATGTGTTCTTGTAAATAAGATGATTGCGGCTGATTTTGATTGTGTTTTAATATTGAAATCAATTATTTGAATGTACTTATGAAAAACGGAAAAGTAAAGTTTCTTATTGTAGCAGTTTTACAATTGTATCTGTAATTCTTATTCTAGTGTAGGGTGTTGGTTTTGTTTCTCTTGCTTAAGATGATGTGATGAGATGCGACTTCATCTTTTCCGCTCATCTGGCTGTCCTCCCCTCATGCTCCATTCTCAGCATGCGCACCCTTGAAAGCCACTCGTCTCAAGCTCTGTTTTGACTGGAAGGACAAGCGTGTGCATACATAGCTGTTTTTAATCAGCTTCTTTGCTTGGTAGAGCTGGCTGTAGCAGATGGAGGTCATTATTAAGCAGCAACTCGGATCAGTTCAGTTGAGATACTTACAATGTGGTGGAGCCGTGATGACACTTATTGGTTTGACATCTGGAAAGGTTACGCCTGATCCTATGGGAGTAAATACATTGTCAAATCTACTTTGTTTATTTTCCTCAGAGTTGATAATTATTGTCTCTAAACAATCAATATAATACAGGTGCTGCTCATACATAGAATTAGAATATCATGAAGAGGATGATTTTTTTTTCAGTAATTCCATAAAAAAAAAGTAAGACTTGCATATTATATACATTTATTACACACAGACTAATATTTTTATGTTTAATTGCTTTTGGATTATGATGATGTAACGGACAATTGATGAAATCTAAAATCAATAGTGCCACTGATAGTCTACAAGTTTGTTTTGATACCGAGTTCTCGTTTATTCCAGAGCCTAATCTTCTTCTAAATGCAGCAACCTCTAAAACTTACAGTTAGAACTTGTTTAAAATTTTATTGCAGTTTATTGACTTCAAGAATTAGCCTTGAGAGTGAGATGAGTTCAGGAGTCTTATTTACAAATGCACAAAAGCAACCTTGCAAGTGTAGATTGCATTTATACAATGTTAGAGATTTAATAATTTAAGAATACTAGGTCTTTCAATCGATACTTTTTTCATTTCAATGTTCAACATTGAACATAAATAATAGTCATATTTTAAACATTTATGCCTTTAAATGTATTTTTCAAAGAACTTCATAAACTAAGTTAAGCAACTTCAGTCAAACAAACAAAAAAAGCAATAATTTCACTTTGATTGCACTTCTTGAAAAAACATTGCTGCTTTCCAAGAAAAGTGATGCATGGCATTTGTAACGGCTGATGTGAGAGGTCACATTAGTGCTCTTGTTCTCACTGCACTGCATAGGAGTTGTTCAACCTATGACAGAAAATGCATGTTATGTGAATGATATAAAAATTATTTTTGCCATTAAAATTTGTTTCTGTTAAAGCGTTCATTTAAAAGGTAATATAAAAGAAAACAACTTGATGTACAGGACATCAAGAAGTGAACATTGCAAACTGTAATGCATGTATGCATGTAAGTGCATAATTATAGTTTTAATCATCAAAGAATGTTTATATTTCATAGCATGTTTATTCAATATTAAAAGTCGTTCCACAGCCGAGCAGTGTAGCATTAGAGTGAATATCATCTCTAGATGCCACAGTCTCATTGCAAGTGGTCGAACATAAACTATATATGGATACAATTGAAAAAGAAGAAAGCCTTATGTGCTGGAGAAACTTTGTTTGGAGATACGCTTACCTTATTGTTTTATAAGTCTTTTTGCAGTTCACAAATTTTGCCTATCTGATAAACACTAAACTTGCTAAAGATTTTATGCTGTCTTATATAAATGATTGCAAGAACCTTTATGTTGATTTTGTTATTACACATTAAAATACAGTATTTTATTCTGACAATATTCAAAGTTCAATTCGCTCCAAATATTCACTAGTTTGTGCTGTCATCGTGAGCTCAAGCTGTCTTGACACTAGCAACGGAGAGAGAAAATGAGTCAGGAATCCAAAGCTCATAGTATAATTGAACATAAATAATTGGATATACACTGGAATGTAAGTTAATAAAACTAGTATGGGTATACAAACAAACTATGAAACTAACTTGGATATAACTTTTTACATCAGCTCATTATTACACAAGGATAGTGGTAAAACATAGGCTGTGCTTAAGTGTACATGTGCTGTATTATCTTATTATAATGTCTCTCTTTACAGAAGCTGCTCTGCACAGTTTATTAAGAGCACTCACTAGTGAAGCATATGATGACCCCATGCAGCATCTGGAAAGAGAACAGGCGCTTGCCAAACAGTTTGCTGAGATTCTACACTTCACACTACGATTTGATGAGCTCAAGGTGATTGATTGTACAGAGTCTAGCATAGAATTGGCGTTTATTGCAAATGTTGGAGATATAGGCCCCAGGCCCACTCTGCAAACATTGATTGGGTCTGACTAAATGTAAGCAGTTCTGAGCCTGATTTATTGTAGTTAGGGGAGGTGGAGATGTGTTTTTCACCTCTGCCATAATTTTCTATTTTTTTGTTGACAGACACACATATTTGACCTTTCTGATGTACGCTAAGTTTAGCCAGGATTCCAAGCACTTCTGGATGCTCAGCTATATTTCTGTAGCAGTTTAAATGTACCTTTATGTAAGACATGAATAACAATAATAGTAATAACTAATCAAACGGCCCTGTTTTGTCAAGAGACATTGGGAGTTGTGTTAATATAACTGAAAGTATTAGTTTAAAGAGAATATTTGCATTTAAAATGAGCATTTTGTCACAAAGCTTTCGTAACCTCTCTAGTTCTCCATGATTCTGGGTACGTTTTAGTGGGACCAAACCTCTAAACCTTGAAATAAAACAAGGCGTAGGAGATGCTTTTGAAAGATGAACTTTGTGTTGAGTTCTTCTGCCCAGGTAAGATAACTGTAAGGTTGATTCTTTTGAATAACGTTGGCATGGTTTTTCTGTACTATTGATTAACATGTTAACTTGTTTCCTTAGTCTGTAAATCATACTTCAGGTCATTAATTAGAAATATTAACAGTAACTTTTAGTTTACTTACCTTATTTAAATACATTAACTTACATGAAAAGAGTTGCACTTAGTTTAGATCTGATGAAAGAAGTTGACCAATATAAAAACAAATTTAGCAAGAGCTGTTGAAACGGATGTGGTCTTATAATTATATAAAATTGAAAAATTGTTCTCAGCAGATTATCTACCCCATGTCTGCATTACAACACTACTCAGTCAACACTACTCGGTTTGGACACCCAAATGAGCGAGCTGTAAGCCACCTAATCTTTCCCTGGTTATGTGTCCAAATAAATAACTCAATGTCTTTTCCAGTCTATTACTCATTTGTCTCAACACCAACACTAGCACCATCCTAGTGTGCACTGTAAAAGCCTGCAGGACTTGGATTGGTGTCCCAATTTAAACATTCTCCAATACCCTTCTCACAGATGGGGATGCTAAATGTAAGAAGGTAGGGGGTGTAAGGTGGCCTGCCAACATCCATCCGAGCATGCCCTCCTCTCAGCATGGTGCAGTGACCTACTTCATCCACCAATGCTAAAGCTCTGAATGCTGCAGGGGTATGAGGATGAGCTGTCTGTTCTGACCCTAAACTGACTCAGTCCCAGCTCTGCCATTCTTCTGCTGACAGTGATGGCATTTGAGAAGGGTGTCTTCGGTTTTCCCAAACTCCTAGACTCATTAGCAGTAACTGCTTTTGTAATGAAATAAAGATTTATGACCATCATTTTAGACTAAACAATGTTTTACGACAAAAAAAAAACTGAACAGCAGATGTATTATTTTAGTTAGGAAAGATTCATCTCGAACCCCTATGCCGTTCCTGTTAGGATAGACAGAACTAAATGCCTTAAAACAACATTTAAAACACAATCGAATAAGGGCTAGGTACCAATTTAATACCATGACGGGAACACTTTCTGATCTCAAAAGAAACTAAATGAAGACTTAAATGTCTTAAAGGTCACCCCTGATGCACAGACATTATAAAAGTAGATATCCTTTTGTCTTTGGATGCTGATGGCACCCAGTCAGTGAAGAAATAATATTCACCATTGCATATGTTAATCTTTTACTGTGTTTATTTCTCTACCATGGTTCTTTCTCACACTTTTATCTACTCAGCATTAAATCAATATTGTATTGAAATGAAATACTTGACAAGGAGGCTACAGAAGCATTTAGTGTTATGTCACCTGCTATTTTTCACATTTCTTAATGGAGCAGTGATAATGTTTACTTATGAGATCTAGTATTTTTCTGTTATTCTGATTTGGATTGTGGGAGGAAGTAGATTAACCAGCAAATAACTGCTGTATGGGCAAAACATGTAAGCTCCACACAAAGTTCTCAGTCCTGGCTTGTTTAGTAGCATATAAAAGCAGTGAAACACAGCAGCAAGTAATCATTTTAATTTGCTTTCCCACTGTTGGTCAACACACAACACAACAATGTTCTGCTGAAAAAAGCGTTTTAACCAAACCATTGTTGTTTTTCAGATGACGAATCCTGCCATTCAGAATGACTTCAGCTATTACAGGAGGACCTTGAGTCGGATGAGAATCAACAATCTTCCTGTAAGTTCAATTCAGCAACTGAAACCTCTTTTTGCTTTGCATTTCTGAAAGCCCTTTCTTTCATCCTCCACAACCTGCCGCTTTGAATAAACATTGTATGCATTAAAGCATGTCCACTCACTCTACCAGCCTTAGAGAACAGAAAGTTGCAGTATTCATTCAATAAATACACAATTAATTAATTACATTTTTCATTAATTAATTAAAAGTAGAAAAAAAAACAAATAAATAAATGTATTATCTAAATAAACATCATTATTTAATTATGAATTAACTGTGTTGCATTAATGTATTTTATGTGTCTGTCCCCCATCACAGTTCGGATCCTATTACTCTAATTTGTTACTTTTGCCATCAAGCTAAAGCATATCGATTCCAGAAAATTAATTTATGAAGCTCTAGGGAACATGTTAGGTGTATATGTATAAATATAAACATGTTCATTACTGCTAGACTAACCTAAAATAAGGCACTCTGAACTTTTAAAACAGTCCTATCTGAGCTCATCTCAATATCTGCACGTTTATAGATTAAACTGACTGTTTTAGTAATCCAAAACGTTTTTAGGGTGGTATAGAAGGACAGGTTTATGTAAACAGAATTTTTAAAGTCTACTTAATTATTTCAACTATATTTAGGCTACTCACAAGCAGTGAAAGGTGTTGATGAACAAATGAACAGAACTGATACTTTTATATTATGCGACATATGAGGTTGAATTAAAATTCATAGGAACTTCCAATTTAGATAAAAACTCAAACTAAATGATCAATCATTTACGAAATCAATTAAAGAATAAAGTTGAACATTTTACAATAAAATAATTCTTTGCTAAATTGATTTGCAAAACAAAACTTTTCATATCACGTTTACCTATAATTTGATTTCTTTTTCTTTATTTTTAAACAAAATTAAGAAATATACACCATCATTTTTCAATTGAATACCCTTGCAAAATATACACAAAATTATTTTAAAAATGTGTGTATGAATATGGAGCTGAATATTTCTCACAGGTTTAGAACTATTGTCTTAAAATGTTTTTCATTAAGAATTTAACCTGAAATTTCCAGATCAACCTAAAAACTCCTCATTTAAAATAAATATGCAATTAAAATGGTCAGGTTTTTGTTCTTTGAGTAAAACAGTCTCTGGCTGACATCAATTTGTCATGAAGGGATATAACAAACGCATATAACTTGGCCTTTAATTATAGCAGTACCCTGATAATTGTTTTTTGGGAGGAAATAACAATGTCTGGGGGAGCATGGAGCTCAGCATTCTGTACTTTCACGGGGCCCAAAGTTGATAGTGGTGCCCCTGGTGGTGATGTAGAAAGAACTAGGCAATAATCATTCTATGACCCCTTTAATGTCTCCACACTTCATACATCTACTGACTAGTTCTTGGTTTTTCTCCATGTAGGCAGAGGGAGAAAATGAGGTCAACAATGAGCTGGCCAATCGCATTTCTCTGTTTTATGCTAATGCAACACCTATGCTGAAGACTTTGAGCGATGGAACAACTAAATTTGTGTCTGAGGTACCAAAATACAATTTCAAGAAATAGATTCCAACAAATATAACATTTGCATCAAAGAGTTTCTTCCCAAAGCACAGTGCACCACATGTTGTACTTTTAGGGTAGTATTATTATCCTTACCTGAGTATATCTAGTATTTATGATTTATGTTTGTCGACAGAATAAAAATTTGCCTATTGAAAATACCACCGATGTATTAAGCACCATGGCTAGCGTCTGCAAAGTAATGTTGGAAACCCCGTACGTATCTAATTTTATTCATCTGAAAAAATGATAAACTTCCTAATAAAGCCATCACAAAAAATGTCTAATTTTCTTCCACAGAGAATACCGCAGCCGCTTCAGCAGTGAGGAGACGGTTTCCTTCTGTCTGCGTGTCATGGTTGGGCTCATTATTTTGTATGACTATGTCCATCCTGTCGGAGCATTTGCTAAATCTTCCAAAATAGATGTGAGTGAGAATCCTCCTGATGAAAGGGTTTCTTCCTCCTTCCATGCTCTAACTGTATTCTCTTAGAGTAAAGGTGTTTGTGAAGCATGGCCACTGAAGCTCTCTCATTCCTTCTGCTTTCCCCAAAACAGATGAAAGGATGCATTAAAGTGCTGAAAGATCAGCCACCAGACAGTGTAGATGGCCTCCTAAATGCTCTTAGGTACAGTTATCAATGATTACCAGTAATTTATGTATAACTCGATTTATTTTAATCCACACACAATTCTATTACATTATCAGATGTTTTTATTGAAAAAGAGCTCAATGTCGTCTGTGCAGGTACACAACAAAACATCTTAACGATGAATCAACCACGAAGACCATTAAAAGCATGCTGCAGTAGCAACAGACGTGGTAACGCTCAGGAGAGGATGTCCATACTGTACGTCTTACATATAGGTTTTGTTTTACTTCACAGAAAATCAGGTAAATCTTCTAAATTATGTTATTTTCCTTTTATAAACCAGATGTTGGGGATCTGTGTGCTTTGCTGTGCCAAACAATTTTTGCTTAAATATATTGTTGGTGAAACTACTGATGGCAGCTGGAAGAATGATTTCCTTTGGTGATACTTGTGTTCATTCTTTATATAGGGATGTGTGTTTTGACATTAGTTTATCAAAATACATCAATCTTTGTATAGTTTTATTTTCAAATTTGATTTTCCAATAGAATAATTGTATCTATTTAAAGGAAAATCTGTCTTTCATTTTCTAGTGTCTGTTTTGTTTAGGGTCAAGGGAAAAATAGTTTTACAAAAGGTACTATTTAAAATTTTTATTTTATATTCTCTTGTTGTATATGTTTTATTATATATTTGTTTATTTTTATTTTTGTGCTTGAAATCTTTAGCTTGCAAAAACTGTGATCAAGAGGAAATAAAATGTGGTGTTTTTAATTTCCAATGATTTATTTGTTGTTATTTATATTAAAAATTGAGATCTGCTGTAAAGCATAGTGACAATGTCAAGTCGCCGAGCTTTTTAAGACCTTAAGAGTTATACTAGTCTATTAATGCTGTTTAGCCAAGTAGCTAAGGCAAGCCTGCGATGAAGGTTAACTGGAGATGTTAAAAATTATTTCACAGAACTAAACACCAAATCAATCTCAGGACTACCTAACACATAGAATCTTTAGAAACAGAATATTATGACAATTCAAATTCACACATCTAGCTCTGTTATAACTTGTTAAAAAAAACATTTTAAATTGTTCCAGCTAGCAAAGAGATACCCAGCAACAGTGGAAATTCCTTCACTAAGCTCCCCCAAACCATCACATTTCTTCATAAACAGCTCAGATTTGAGGTCATATAGCATCTTTTCCCAGGAGCTTGCTGAAGCTCTGAGCTAGATATTCGTAATGGTTTGATGTGCTCTTTGAATCTCACTGGAGGAGCATGTTGTCCTCCCTGGCATCAGGAATTGTAAACAACTGCAAGGAAATCTTATTGTCAGGTGTGCTGACACACCTAAGGCCAGTCCTGGATATGTCCAAAACATGCCGTACACGTCGGGTATTTCCAAGGGTATGATTTCAGGGCCTCTTTTCTTTTTTATCTACATATTCCCGCTCTGTAGGATTTAATAGAATTTTAATTGATCTTATGTCTATGCAGATGATCTAAAGGCTAGATTTACCTTTTTATATGAAATATCTCCCCCATGTAGAATATGTAAAATAAATCAAAAACTGGCTTTGAAATAACCCTCTACAGATAAATGAGTTGAAATGTGAACTCAACATGTTTAGTAACAGTCAGAGTTTCCCAGCATATCTGAATTATCAAGAAAAGAAAGTGGTCAAAAATCTTGAGGTCTTGCTAGATAATGAACTTTTTAACAGCAAGTGAACTGCGTTGTTAGAGCATCCTTTTATGAGTTATGCTTACTTTGAAAAATTAAAAGCTGTAATACATGTACATTGGCATGCAAAACACTGGTGTATTACACCCATATTATACTTTCTTCACCGGTTTCTAGTAGAATACTGAATAAAATACAATATTTAATACAAATTTAATATATATATGGACTAATGAATTGTTTATTCAGTGCTGACAGCCATAACTTGAATAACAGCCTGTTTATTAGACTCAGGACTCAAAAGAACAAATAAATCCTCTGGAGCTGGGAGCAGAGGAATTGTAAGTGTACCAATTAACATTTCCCTTTTTAAAAGACTTCCTGCACACCACAGCTTTTGAAGTTTGAGCACTTTGATGACACATCACTGTCATTTTAACTTTTAAATCCAATTATATACCTTTTTTATAAAAGCAACATCTGCAGACTGCGTTGGTGGAGTCAAGGCTCTCATAAACCACAGCTGTATTTTAAATGCCGTTGGAGCAACAAAGCTCAGTTTGTTGTAACAACTGCTTTAAACTAAGAGCATTCACAATCTAAAGGAAATCTAGTGACCGTATACTGATATACTTGTTGCACTGACCACCTCTACAACATACAGTGGTCACTCAATTTGCACTTGTTGTAGGCTAAATGTTTTTACTCTGATTTAAGATTATAGATGTTAATGGTAGCTTTCCATAACTCATGCATGAAAATAATTTTAATTGCTGTTGCTGTTTATAAAATATTTTTTTAAATTCTTATGACAATTTAATAACAATGCAAATTAACTGCAGCTTATGTTGTGGAAGCCACACAAACATTTTTTGAGGGTTTCCAATTACATGTGTTTTTCAACTCTACAGTTTGCACTCAACACCCCAAAATGAAATAGATAAGATCAGACTTCCGCAGTAATATGAAGTAAAATGTTAATCTATACATTTCATAGAGGCTTGAATTGAGGCTAGCATTTCTTAAAACTGTTGATTAGAATGTTGAAAGCATGATCAAATTTGGATAATCATTGATGACACAACGAACAGCATCTTGTGGGATTGCGGTGGATTTTTGAATGGGCCTCTGTAGGAACAGAAGGATGTGTGAAATTAGAAAGAAGCCATCTTCAATATATGAGTCTTCCTGTTTGGTGGTTGTCTCACCACGGGTGTGTGTCCTGTAAGTTAACAGTTTCTATCAGAAAAGAGGATGTTAGACCACAGACGGAAGAGTAAAGAGGAAGTGCATGATTAAACTGAGAAAGGGGATTTGAAATGTGAAGTAGAAGCATAGTTGAATGTAAAATTGTTGGGAAATGTATGCCAGTGTTATCACAACTCCACATTATACATTTTCTGTGTGTATTATGAAATATATTGCAGATATATTTGGTGGAACTTCATCGAAATCAGCCTACTTCTTGAACTGAATTACTGAAATAAATGAGCACCTGTATCTTCCCAAAAGATCAACTAAAACTTCTATATTATATTCATTCAGTACTCTCAGACTGATGTATAACAAACCTTTATTTATTTATTTATTAGTTCCCTAGATATCTTCCCCAAGGTTAGATGCTCTGGTGTTAAAGCTAGGATATCCTTCCTTTGTAAAACGTTTTTAATTTATATTTGCCGTTATCACCTCCGTCATTAAGGATCTGCTTGAGTAATCCTACACTACCCAGTGTACTTCAGGACTCATTCACACAGGAATGTCTGAAATCCGAATCTAAACTTCGCCAGTGTACCTCAGGCCTTACCTTTTATTAAATGCCTGGAATCCAAAAATCAGTGCAAGTTTCCGATAGACCTTGCCTTTCAGATAATCTAAATCTGTTTAGAGGTATGTTGAGCAAATCCTAGTTAAATATTTATTATAAATTCCTGTACAAATGTGCTGCAATAAATTGAGTTTTCAATAAAATCCTTTATTTTTAGATAAAGGACTGTTCTTAAAGGCCAGACTGATATTTTCATGACATTAAGACCAATTTATGAATTAAACAAATACGAAGTTAAGTCACTCAATTGCCATAATAACCACAGTTTGAGGATTATAGCTGATGATTAATGAAAACCCCCTAATCACTATCTCAGATAATGTGAGTATTATTTGAGGCTGATAAAAATAAAAAATGTACATATTGATCAATCTGTGGCACTGCTCAGGTGTTATGAGAGTGCTGGTTGTTCTGATGGTGGCCTTCAGTTCTTCTGAAATGTTGAGTCTGGTGTAACCTATCTTCCTATTCACAATACCCCTGAGATTTTCTATGTGATTTACCAAAATGATCTATATATTTCTGTTTAAAGAGCCAGTATTGTAATTCTAAAATGTTGATTAGCTCTGTCATACTGTTTGAGACACCAAAACAAATAAATAGTTTTTGACCTTGTAATTGTGTTGTAATATGCATTTCAATGACTCCAAAAGTATGCATTTTTCATACAAAACTTTCTCCTTTCTGTGATGCATTTTTCAGAGATTGGTAGTTAGACTCAAGTCTGCTGTTATTGGTTACAGTGTAATAATACAACATCACACCCACCGGTTTTAACTGAGAGGAAGATGCTAGCTCAGATAAAGAATGTATCAGTTCTTGCTTTATTTAAATCATTTTTGGAAAACCTGACTTGAACGCATCTAGATTTGTGAAGCACTATCTTGTGAAAACGGCGGAACCCAACAAAGGTTTGTTATTGTACTCCTGAGGCACAGGTGAACCTTACACCCTCTTCTCTCAGCAGAGAATATAAAGATGAGAATCCCTCACAAAAGAAAAAACAGTTTATCGGCATATTGTGACTTAAAACAACTGCTAGCAGCTATGTTTGAGAATCACCTCACCAGGTAACCTTGAGCGAGCGGTGGGAGGAGCTTAGTACATTTTGTACAGTCCCACATCACTTTTAGAAAAGACTTGTTTCAGCGAGTCATCTGAGTTGACTCTTTAAAAACGAGAACTTGACACACAAATACTTTTCACAAATAAAACTCAAACTTGATGCTCCTCAGACTTACAGCTAAGTTTTCGATGGCATGAATGATTATTTTCAAGGATTCATAATACTGGCTCTTAAGATGGTATTCATGTGGAGTTGACCAGTTTAAACACTTGTTATCAATTATCAGTTATCAAATATATATATATACGTTTTCCTTCCCCACATACTTATTGATATTGGGGATGATAATATGGTGAAGTGGGCCAATCATACTGCACAAACACATGAAATTGTCAATGTCGTTGGCAATGCCCACTATAAAAGAGGAAGCAGAGGCGTTTGAACTTCCTGTCCGGCTTTCCTGTACACCAAGAAGGTGGACTTTACTGTGTGTGCTGCTCAGAGCTGTTAGAAGTACTGAAGTCTACAGCAATCCAGCGTGGTTCTTTCAGCGTGTGTCTTAGCCGTGTGATGTTTCTCCACCACCCAGATCCCCTTCTTCACGTATAATAGAAGATTCAAGCAGGGATTTCATAAATCATCAAGTCTAACTGTTGGATTGGATCCAGGATCATTTTGTGGTCCGTGAGGGCAATTAGTGTTAAACTGAAGAACCTTATTTGCCATTACTGTTGACTACAGTGTTAAAATATCAGTTTTTATTTCCTTAAACCATGAGGATAAATGCCAGTAATACACGTTTTTATGAATGCCTTCCAATCACAGTGTCTGCTCAGCACTTCGTCACAGCATTCAAGTCACATCTTATGATCAAGCCCCTACTTTTCTCTCAGATTGATACCCATTCTCACTCAATCCTGCCTAAAGTAATTACTTGACTTGTCTGCCTTGTTTAATTCTTACTGGTTTAAACATTCTTTGCCAGTTTTTCTGACTTATTTCACAATATCACCTTTCTTCTCTGTCGTTTCTAGGTTTTACGTCACATCCTGTGGAGAAGTCTCCTGGACAAATATAGGTAAGCTCAAGAATTCCCTATGTTCATCCTCACGACCTCACCTGTAATTCAACCTGTGTTCAACTTATGCCTTCTTTCACTTACCTGGCATGGTTGTTGTTGTTATTCTTTTTTTTTATCCTTTTCTTATATGCATTGCTTTCTCTTAGCTAAACTTACATCTTGGGATCATTACTTCCTGTGTTTCTGCTCCAATCCATGCTTGTACCATAGCTCCAAAAGAGACCTCTACATTAAGAGAAAAAACCCTCAATGCCACATGTGCAACTCTCCCTTGGGCTTCAACCCAAACGTGTTCACCTTGCCTTGTTTTCTTATGGCTTTCTAGAAATTGCTGCAGGGTCCGTTAATGTATTACAGAACTTCTGCTAGTCACCACAACCTATTTGATCTCAGCACCCCGCCAACTTGTCTTAAATAAATGACCAGCATCAAGGATTTTAATAAGGTTTGAAGCTATTTGAGAGGTGATCAATAAAAAGCCTAGTTGGGTCGTTTACAGGGGAAGAAGGAACTTTTCCTTTCATTTCGGGGAATTCCACTGCCTTATGAAACAAAGGGAACTTTGCAGGGGGCTCTGCTTTAGGGTTGTAATTTTGCACTTTAACCTGACTTAAGTTAGAGAAGGAAAGCACATTGTGTTTTTATTGTGGAGTACTTTTAAAAGAAAATTAGAAAGTTCTAATGGCAAACAGAAGTTAACATGCAGCAGTCATCTGAGAGTCATGTGCAGGAGAGCAGATAAATTCTTGAAGCCTCATACAGCGCAACTAAACATATTTCTGTTATATTTTTCATGCAATTTTATTCAGGCTACACTATTATTCTCATTATTCTACAATGCTTTTGTTGATTTGTCAAGTCGTCTTGTTTTTGAAAAAATAAAATAAAATTTAAACTCTTTATATATGTGAAAAGTAATCAAATAATGTGTTGATCTGCGCCAGTATCTTTCTAAAGATGCTACCAGTTTTTTTGAAGAATTTTACTTTGAAAAAAAGGTGAAGCTTATAGAATACCAGACTGCATACAAAAAAACATACACGTGCACAAAAATAGTACCCCCAAATTACCCACAATGCAACTTGTGCTTAGACAGATGCATAGGTCGATACAATACAAAATCATTTTAATGTTCACTTATTTAAACATATTATTTTACTTATTTTACATTTTCTGCAAAACATACATACAGCTTTAAAAAAAAACTGACATAAAAAGCTTTGGTTCTTTTAACATGTACGAGGTGAAGTTTCAGAACTCAGAACTATTTTTTTACATCTTATAATTTCACAGCTACGACACCAAGTAAGGAGGATGAACACGAGACTAAACATATCGTCAGAGGTGGAAAGAAGAGCGTCACGTTTTTTTGTTTTTCTTTTCCTTCAAATAGATTTTATAATGAGCACTTTTACTTGAGTTTTATCTTCTTTACATTTCAAATTTGATTATTTAACTAAATAATTAATGATTATACATATGACAGTTTAGACATTTCAAAGCCAACAGGGAAGGTCTTCAGTAAGATTACACAACTTGATTCCAATGAGAGAACTGTCAACAGCTTTCCAGAAAGAAATTCGCTTATTTTCAAATAGCCAGAGAACTCGCATATATCAGATGAATATAGAACGACTCTGATAACAAGTCAATAAACAGAACTTTCACAATTTCTGTCCTCAAGAAAGAGGGCTACACTTTTATTCTCAAACTATTCAGTTTACCCTTTAGAGAAATAATCGTTTTTTTTTTTGTTAAAGCACGGGAGCTCTACAGAATCAGTAGAGATGAGGAATGGACCAAATAATAAGCAGGCAATTTATAATCTTAGCAATACTATTCATAGGAACCTCAGAGGGTTAAAATCCTGCTTGACCCACTCAGCCTCAGTGAAGAAACTCCTCTTAGACTAATCGTTCTCCTTCTATGTCTTTCTCTTTGGTTCACATTGAGGTTAATGAAAATGACATTGTATGCTGGCCCTAGCTATCCATCAGAAACCATTTCCAGTCTAACATCATAGGTGAGCCTGGGGCAGACTCCTACTGGAGGCAAACTCCAATCATTGCCCCAATGAACAGAAATAACAAACGATTTCCTGGCACGATTATCCCCAAATATGTCTCCTTCATTTACGTTGCAATAACTTATGGGAGAAGAAAACCCTACTTAAGCCTTTTACACACCTATGCGGCTTTGTCGTCAGCTCGCTGAGTGAATTCTCTTGGGGTCAAAAAGGAGTGCACAGACCCTTTCCAGCAAGTTCACTTGTAGAGACAGTTTTCTCCTCATGCTGTGTAAACAGATCTAGTATTCCACTGATCTAGAGCAAGAGACTGCATGAGAGACTTTATCCTCTCAGAGATGGGAAGACTGCACTTCCGCATTGTGTTCAAAAGGTCACTCAAAGTCTGATCATAACAGTCATTGAAACTATGTTAATTATTAATTGTAGCAATGAAATTTTCATTGTGTTAGTTGAAAAAACTAAGAAATATTATCCTGATTCGTGCGTGTGCGTGTTTTTGTGTGTATGTTAATTCTGAAAGAAGGCTCCCAGGGATCTGACATGTTACTTGTAAGTGTCCCAGTCTTTACACAGAGGTCATGATCAGGAAATGTATTTAATCATTAACTTCATTTGAAAAGAAAAAAGCTATTACTCCCCCATGTTTGGAAGGATGTTCTGACATGGACAATATTTAAAGGTTGAGATATGGGTTAATTGGGTTCTTGTAGAAAAAGATGATACCTCTAAAACTATGTATATTTGGACCAGCTGTGCTTGACCTCTTGTCATGCTCCATGCTGTGATAGGCCACAAGGACACAGATCTTTCAAAGGTTATACTATAGTTTTAAAATGTCCTGACCACACAATTGCTTTACCTCTTGTCATGGTCCATGCTGTGGTAGGCCACAAGGACACAGATCTTTCAAAGGTTATACTATAGTTTTAAATTGTCCTGACCACACAATTGCTTTAAGAATTTAGCAGCAATACTGACAAAATAATATTAAACTACATGCTGCAAAAGACCCCTCCTTGAACTGCCACCTTAACGTGGTGGAGGGGTTAGCGTGCTCGAAGGATCCTAGGAGCTTTGTTGTTGGGGGCTTGCTGCCCCCGGTAGGGTCTCCCAAGGCAAACAGGCCCTAGGTGACGGGTCAGACTAAGAGCGGTTCAGAAGACCCCATACGATGATAAGAGCAGATTCCGCGACGTCACCCGGATTGGCGTAACCGGGGCCCCACCCTGGAGCCAGGCCTGGGGTTGGGGCTCGCAGGCGAGCGTCTGGTGGCCGGGTCTTTTCCCATGGGACCCAGCCGGGCCCAGCCCGAAAAGGCCACGTGGGATCGCCCTCCAGTGGGCCCACCACCCGCAGGAGGGACCGTAAGGGGCCGGTGCTTTGCGATCTGGGCGGCAGCCGAAGGTGGGGACCTCGGCGGCCCAATCCATTGACACAGAAGCTAGCTCTGGGGACATGGAATATCACTTCACTAGGGGGGAAGGAGCCTGAGCTTGTGCGGGAGGTGGAGCGTTACCGGCTAGAGATTGTCGGGCTCACCTCCACGCACAGCCTGGGCTCTGGAACCCAGCTCCTCGAGAGGGGCTGGTCTCTTCACTACTCTGGCGTCCCCCGCGGTGAGAGGCGGCATGCTGGTGTGGGCCTGCTCATAGCCCCCCAGCTCAGCCGCCATGTGTTGGAGTTCTCCCCTGTGAGCGAGAGGGTCGCTTCCCTCCGCCTTCGGGTTGGGGGCAGGTCTCTCACTGTGGTTACGGTCTACGGGCCGAACAGCAGTGCAGAGTACCCGGCCTTCTTGGAGTCCCTGGGAGGGGTGCTGGAAAGTGCTCCAACCGGGGACCCCATCGTTCTCCTGGGGGACTTCAATGCGCACGTGGGGGATGACAGCGTCAGCTGGAGGGGCGTGATTGGGAGGAATGGCCTCCCCGACCTGAACCCGAGTGGTGTTCTGTTATTGGACTTCTGTGCCCGTCACGGTTTGTCCATAACGAACACAATGTTCAAGCACAAGGGTGTCCACCGGTGCACGTGGCACCAGGACACCTTAGGCCGAAGGTCAATGATTGACTTCGTTGTCGTATCATCTGACCTTTGACCATGTGTTTTGGACACTCGGGTGAAGAGAGGGGCTGAGCTATCAACCGATCACTACCTGGTGGTGAGTTGGATCCGCTGGCTGGGGAGGAGGCCGGAAAGACCTGGCAGACCCAAACGTACGTTGAGGGTCTGTTGGGAACGTCTGGCCGAGCCCCCTGTCAGAGTGAGCTTTAACTCCCACCTCCGGGAGAGCTTCAACCAGATACCGGGGGAGGCTGGAGACATGGAGTCCGAGTGGACCATGTTTTCCACCTCTATTGTCACTGCCGCGGTGCGAAGCTGTGGCCGTAAGGTCTCTGGTGGCTGTCGTGGTGGCAATCCCAGAACCCGGTGGTGGACACCGGAAGTAAGGGATGCCGTCAAGCTGAAAAAGGAGTCTTATCAGGCCTGGTTGGCTTGTGGAACTTCGGACACAGCCAACTGGTACCGGAAGGCCAAGCGCGCAGCAGCCAATGCTGTGTTAGAGGCAAAAACTCGGACCTGGGAGGAGTTCGGGGAGGCCATGGAGGAAGACTATCGGTCGTCCTCAAAGAAATTCTGGCAAACTGTCCGGCGCCTCAGGAGGGGGAAGCAGTGCCCCACCAACACTGTTTACAGTGGAGGTGGAGAGCTTTTGACCTCGACCAGGGAGGTGGTCGGGCGGTGGAAGGAATACTTTGAGGGTCTCCTCAATCCCACTGTCACGTCCTCTGTTGAGGAGGCAGAGGCTGGGGTACTTGGGGTGGACTCGTCTATCACCCAAGCTGAAGTTACTGAGGTGGTTGGTAAGCTCCTCAGTGGCAAGGCACCAGGGGTGGATGAGATCCACCCTGAATACCTCAGGTGCCTAGATGCTGTGGGACTGTCCTGGCTGACACGTCTCTGCAGCATCGCGTGGCGGTCAGGGACAGTACCTCTGGAATGGCAGACCGGAGTGGTGGTCCCTCTTTTCAAGAAGAGGGACCGGAGGATGTGTTCCAACTACCGGGGGATCACACTCCTCAGCCTCCCAGGGAAAATCTATGCCAGGGTACTGGAGAGGAGAGTTCGGCCAGTAGTCGAACCTCGGATGCAGGAGGAACAATGCAGGTTTCGACCTGGTCGTGGAACACTGGACCAGCTCTATACCCTCTGCAGGGTCCTCGAGGGGTCATGGGAGTTCGCCCAACCGGTCCACATGTGTTTTGTGGATTTGGAGAAGGCGTTCGACCGTGTCCCTCGTGGGGTCCTGTGGGAGGTGCTCTGGGAGTATGGGGTCCGGGGCTCCCTGCTAAGGGCTGTCCGGTCCCTGTACAACCAGAGCAGGAGCTTGGTCCGCATTGCCGGCACAAAGTCAGACCTGTTCCCACTGCGCGTTGGCCTCCAGCAGGGCTGCCCTTTATCACCGGTTCTGTTCATAGTTTTTATGGACAGAATCTCCAGGCGCAGCCGGGGGCCTGAGGGGGTCCGGTTCGGGGACCTCAGGATTTCATCTCTGCTGTTTGCGGATGATGTTGTCATGTTGGCTTCTTCGGGCCTGGACCTCCAGCGTGCGTTGGGGCGGTTTGCAGCCGAGTGTGAAGCGGCTGGGATGAGGATCAGCACCTCCAAGTCTGAGGCCATGGTTCTCGAACGGGAAAAGGTGGCCTGCCCTCTCCGGGTCAGTGGAGTGCTCCTGCCTCAGGTGGAGGAGTGCAAGTATCTCGGGGTGATACTCTGAGCTCTGGAGTGAGCTCTGGGTCATGACCGAAAGGATAAGATCCCGGATACAAGCGGCCGAAATGAGCTTCCTCCGCCGGGTGGCTGGGCGCTCCCTTAGAGATAGGGTGAGAAGCTCCGTCACCCGGGGAGAGCTCAGAGTAGAGCCTCTGCTCCTCCACATCGAGAGGAGTCAGCTGAGGTGGCTTGGGCATCTATTCCAGATGCCTCCTGGACGCCTCCCAGGGGAGGTGTTCCGGGCATGTCTCACTGGGAGGAGGCCCCGGGGAAGACCCAGGACGCGCTGGAGGGACTATGTCTCCAAGCTGGCCTGGGAACGCCTCGGGATCCCTCCCGGGGAGTTGGAGGAAGTGTCTGTGGAGAGGGAAGTCTGGGCATCCCTGCTTAGACTGCTGCCCCCGCGACCCGGCCCCAGATAAGCGGAAGAAGATGAGATGAGATGACATACTGCAAAAGAAACAATAAATGTTGTGCATATTAAAAAGTAAAATTAGCTATCACCGTTCCATTCTCCCTGCTGTCAGCCTAGTAGTTGGTGCAGGCGGGAGTTGCTTTTTAAACATTGACTGTATATATCATGGACAGTGTTCGTGATGTCACTCGTAGCCAGTGTTTGAACTGCATCCTCATAGGCAGGAAATAGCCGTAGTGAAAGCATCTGATTGGCTGAAGATTTTAACTTTTATTTTATCTTAAACAACGAAAAGCAAAATTAGTTCCCCCCTCAGAGTGTTCATGACGGTAAAAACTAGTGATCAACAAACCTAAAATATCTAGTGGTGGAAACTGGAGCAGAAAAACACACAAGTTGGCCAGACCCGGAGGCGTCACTCTCAGGGCCGCACTCTTCATATCTTATCATATTAGAGAACAATATAGCTTAAAGCTTCAGTCACAATGAATTTGAGAGATCTGAATGCCACCGTATGGGCGTGCAGCAGCATAGATCCCGACCAGCAGGTAGCATGTAAAAAAAAAATATATATCAATCTTTAAATACACGCGGTCCAAACAGTAGCTGGTTCCATTCTGATAAACGCTGAAGCCCTAAACTTTTTTTTATCTAGCTTTAAAACAAGATTTCAGTAAACACATGCTCTGACCTTTCCAATCTGTGCTTGTTAGTCACATCACGTGATGCGATATCATAGGTCAAAGTTCAATTTGATTGAACTTTTGTTGGAGCGGAATCCAGAATTTCACTGCGTAGGCTGGAACTTCCAGTTTCGCATCGTTGTACTCCAAACGCGAATGATCCGGGAAGAGCGGCTGATTTGAGTTCGCAGGCGCTGGAGTGATTATGAAATCAGCACCTCTTACAAAAGTAATAGACAAATTTACTTAGTTACTTTTGCTTAGTTATTTTTACTTGAGTACGTTTTAGGGTAACTAGTTTGTTTTGCGTACTTTTAAAAATGTGTACTTTTACATTTATTCAGTAATGGTAGATATTTAAAAAATAATTTACCTTAGTAGTACCGCAGCTAAGATGTTGAAAAATTGTTTTCATGACAGTTATAAGTTAGCAAGCCTTTCAAACGTTGAACATTAGGCCAAAGGTGAGCTACCACCGGTGATGTGAGTGTTTGGCAAACTTTTACTTTTACTTTAGTAATTTGGGTACTCTGCCCACTTCTAATTTTTGGTAAAAAAAAAAAATAATAAAAAAAGAATTACTAAAATAGAATGTTGTAAAAGCCTAGTTCTTTTGCAATTATTTTAAAAGTGTTTTGGAAAAGACTGCTGATGCAGGTCTACTTCTTGAAGTGATCTGACAACCATGCAAAATAAAACTGTGAAAGCCCTATAAAACTATGCTGAAACATAACGCATCACAACATGCTTTCAAAAATAATATTGTTCGAGCACCAGTGTCATCGATCCTTGTCTCCTGGCAGGGTTTAGGCGGTTTATGTGCACGTTGTTGCAGATGATGTTGCACTCATTCTATCAATTCATTTATACAGATTATTAAAAGTATGAAAGGAGAACATGTAGCCTATTTGTAAAGCTATGTCTTATAGTTGAATTGATTTGAATAAGCTACTATCAGATTCATTGTAACCTGAATAATGTTTCATTTTCATATTAATCTTTTGCAGAAAATTTGAAATAATTGCAGCGTTACCCAATCACACGTTTTTGTTGGCAGTCGCAGTTTGTTGAAAAGATGGTAACTTTTTTCAAAAGAACACAAATAAAAAGAAGCAAGAAATACATTTCTTTATGTTTCATAGAAAACAGGGGGAAAAAGCATATATAGAATTGGAATACATGTTGAGATCATGTCAGCTGTGTTCACATAAGAATTTATTATATACAAAGACTTTTAAAGTTTCAAGGCATTTGCTTTTATTAATATAACAAGAAAAAGTTGAGCAAAAGTAAAAGTTGGCTGTTCGAAAGATAGAAAGGGATGCGAGTACACAGCAACATCACGGTCATACACAAAGTAGGAGATTGTCTTTTCAACCTCATCCATGTGAACTTCGGAGCTGGTGAAGCCTAAGTTTTAACTGTTCGCTCGTTCGCCTCAGCTGTTCTTTGATGGAGAGCAGCCTCTGCTCATCCAACTGTATGCTGTGAATCCTCTCTGTTGCCTTTTTTAGGATAACCACTTTAGCTGCTTTATCATTGCTAGCAACCTCAGGGATCTCATCCCTGAGAGCCAGGAAGCTGCGCTTGAGTTCATTTCTGCGTTGGCGCTCCAGCACATTGTGAGTCCTACGCTTGTCCTTGTCCTCACAATCAGATGATCTGGGACTGGCACACTTTTGTTGCTTCATATGGCTGCTGCTCCGACTGAGGCAGGGCTTCAGCCGCAGTCTCTTGAGCGCTGGTGGCCTATGACATGTTGAGGCAGGGGCTGCGTAGTTGTGCTGATGGGTGGAGACGTGGTAGCGCTTCAACACCATGGGGCTGGGGGACCTAGATTCTGACACATCTGTCTCATTCTTTTTTTGCCACCTTTCCACAGTCACCACATCAATGTCTTCATCCTCTTCCTCCTCCTCCTCCTCATCTTCTGTAAAGAGGCAAAGTAGTGGAATATGTTAAGCAGAAGTCTACATAGGGATGAGAAGGGAGTGGTTGGCTAAAATGCAGTGTTCCCAATCAGCTGTTCAACTAAGCTAAATGTTATGCTAGAACTTTGTATCTCACGCATTCATGACATGATTTGTTCACCTGACCTCTATGTTAATGCAATTACCTTCTCTATATTTATCATACAACTTCCTTAGTGTTTCATTGTGACCTTATAAAAATAAATGTGCTAATAATAACAATAATAAGTTTTATTTACAATGATAAGAGCTAGACCAGGGATCATCCACTGACTGCCAGAACCCTGTGGGTGATGCCATGACCACACTGTCCATGTTATATACAAATATATAATGATCAAATATATAATTTGATCATGTGTTCAAAGTGCTGTTGGGACATAAAAGTGGGTGGCACTCACTATACACTCTCACGTGAACCTTACAACAAAGAAGAAGAGTTGAACAAGAAAATGAGGAAGAAGAGAGATACAGACCATCAAGCTCTTGGTCACCAGAGGAGCTGAAGCTGCTAGAGATACCTGTTATTTGTTTGCATTGTGGGATATTGTAGAGGGGCAAATATATTTTACTCTAGCTTTACTATGCATGCAAGAACTTTAGCCTTCTGAGTTTATAAGCAAGTGTGAAATTAAACAGTTGTTAAACATCCCTGTGTGGGCTCGAAAGTGAAACTTTATGATGCTTATCTGACATGCTCCTCCAGAGCCCAGAGTTCTCAAGTTATGAGGGGCCACCTCAAATCAGCAAATTTGACAAAAAAAATCCAACTGTAAAGTAGGAGCTAAATGGTTTAATATCATCATCCTTTTCCACTGATCGGTAGAGTGTAACTAGTCATAAAATATTTTAATTTCATGACTGCTTTGTAACTCGAGTTTGAGCAACATGCATTTTATTAACAATCTTGTGCCAATCATGCCTTTTGTGAATTTTTCAACAAATCACACTCATTTTGGACATTATTGATGCATCATTCAGGAGAGCATAGGATCTGTCAGTATGCAGGTTGGCAGTTCGATCCAGGCCAGGTCCATTCTGCCATTGTGGCCCTGGGCAGTCCACTTCACCTGCATTACCCTGTATGGATGTGTGTGACAGGTGGGGCGTGCTTGGTAGTGGGCAGGAGGCCATAGGTGCAAAATAGCAGGCTGCTCCTGTCAGTCTTCCCCAGGGCAACTGAGGGCTACCAAGGTAGCTTATCACCACCAGAGTGTGAATGTGGAGTGAATGAATAATACTCTGAAAAGCAACTTAGAGCATCTGAAACAGAGCTATATCAATAGAATTATTCTCTCAGTGTGAATGTGGTGTGGAGTGTGAGTGTACGAAAGCACAAAATGTTTCACACGCTCCATGCATAAGACTCGAGGACCCTGAAAACCTTATTACTAAAACACAATTATTTAAACAGAAGCACAGTCTTGTCAAAATTGGTTTGAATTTTGTTCTTATAACTTCTCTTCTAGGTCCCTTCCAAATTTCAAACGCTGCATGCAGTAACATTTACAAATAATATTTTTTTACAAATCAACATAAAACAGGGCTATTTTAAATGTAAAAATAAGCATGTACCATAACTCTTAATGAAGTAAAGATGTCTGGAAATGACACCTCAGGAGGTTGACTCTAGTGCCCAGGATGCAGCAAGGCTGCAGGTGGAGACTAGTTTCAGGACACCAGTGTAAGAATGTTTGGGTTAATGGGAGTTAACCAGTCACAGGATCTAGGGTCTCTGAAATATTTATGACTGGTAGTGACAATCATGTTTTCAGAGTCAAGAATATGGAAATACTTTTTTTGTTTTTATTGTTCAATTCAGATTAACCATAGTCAATGGCCCTCCCTCGAGTAGCCCACTTTTAATTATGCTCTACATGCACTTATGATGGGCTCACACTGACATGTTTTTTTCCTCTAAGAAAATATTGGCACTAAAAAGACCTGTCTTAAGCCCAAGCATCCCTGAAGTAAGAGCAGCAACAAACAGGAAGGGCACAACATACCCGAATCACTGCTGCTGGAGCTGTTGGGCGGAGTGTCCAGAACCAGGACAGGCTGTGCTGGCGCCACCTCATTTTTCTCAAACTCTGTGGGAGTATATGGCAAAACCACAGATGGATTGATGCATTCCGAAACAGGTGTGCTCAGATCCTGCAGATAACGTGCATTGAGTGGATCTGAGCTACTGTTAGACATCGGTTCCCTCCTTTCAGCATGCAGCGAGGCCAGTCTCTCAGAGAACACTTTTTCTAGCTTGGCAGCAGCAGAAAAACCGCTCCACATGCAGTCCTGGATGATAAACGACTGGGAGTTGTCCACATCACAGATAAAGCTCTGGTTGACTGCATCGTCTCCCAAGAACTCGCTGACCATCTCCAGCTGCTCTGCGGTGGACAGTGACTGTCTCCGGCTGGCTGAGACAGGTGGCATGTGTAGCAACTTGAATTTCTTCCAAATGTCCTCGCTGGGCGCTGGAGGTTGAGTCTGTCCTGCCCGGCGGTGGTAAAAGTCCTCCTCGTCATTCTCGAAGTAGAAGTAAGGCTGAATAGAGTCGTAGTCATAATCATAATTTCCATATGACCAGCTCATGCTCACTGGCATTATGACACTCTGGAAAAATAGATTGATATATAGTTATAGTGTAAAATTATCAACCATTGAAAAATTATTAGCGAGAGCTTGGTTGGTCAAATCTGATGAGTATCACAACAAACTGTAGTAAATCTGCTATTATTATAAGGAAATGTTGCTTTTAGGATCTCAAACATAAACTTTGGATCACATACAGCCCCTTTAACTATGCATACCATCACAGTGCTTTGACTGAAGTTATTATTGATTACAAAATGTTGGATGCTTCTTAATTAAAAGTATATTCTATTAATGTGCAAGCTGCAATTCAGTGGTAATTTTAGCTGCTGGTTCTACATTTGTAATTTAAACTGAATTCCGTTTAGAAAGCATCTCGTTCACTTATTGTATAGTTGATAAACACACTTTTCAGTCACCAGTCCACGAGGCTGAATCCAGCTTCTTATTCACAGCTTCTTATTCGGATTTTTCAGTCCACCTTAAGCCTCGTCACCAGTCCAGATATTTTTATTGACCTGATAGCGATCAAGTAGTTCAATTCACTACAATGAGACACCGGCCATTTTTGTCACAAATATTCATTTAGACGAATATTGCATTCGTTCTTAAAATACGTTTGATGCTGAATATGATTAACTGAGAAAGTTCAAGTAAAGATTAATTTATTTATTTGTTGGCTTAAATTGATGTGTTAGTTAATGGACATACAACCAGAGCCTTACCTTATTTAAACGCTGATTTCTTTCGAGACAGAACGAAATGAACAGGGAACAAAATGAGAGTAAAGGGTACGTTCCAGCAGTTTACACCGGTCCCGTGCAGCATACGTGATTTCAGGTTCGCGGTGAAGTGAAAAGTGAAGGATAATGTTGGGAGACCGAGCATCTTCCGAAGCAGAACGCTCTGACAGACAGACTGAGAGCTGCGTGACTGCTGAGGTGAATCAACTGCTCCCGCGACTAGCACAGGCCACGCCCCCCGAAGAAGGACCGAGCCGGCAAGCCTTCCCGCCAAACACCTAGCGATACACACTGGCTTCGTCACGAACAATACAAACATAACTCCATATTTTAAATTACAATAGATGACTTTTGAATTCAACCATAACTGAATCCACTACATTTGTTTTATTATTTCGCGCGAAAAAGCAACATCTTAAACTGTTATCTGACGTTAAATATGATTTAGCGCTAAGTTTTATAAGTTTTTTTTTCTAGAAATACTTTTAATTAGTGTTTCGTGGTAACGTATTGATTGTGTTGAACAATGTCATTAACTTTGTCTGTAAAATACACACTTATTTTGTTTTATTTTATTTTAAACAAAGGCAATATAAGGAACACAATAAATTCAGAATTTGGTAATATACTCGCACCAAAGAGGTTGACAGATATTCCATAAATAATTTTAAAAGCGATCCAGCAACGACGGTGAAATGAACGTTTCTCCCTTTTTATAATTAATAATATAGGCTTAACTAGATATATATTCAGCAAGCCTGCACCAAGTAGTCAATGACAAAGTAAACACTTTTTCAAGTTAGGCAAAGTTAAAATAAAAACTTGGAACGTTTTAAAGGCCTTAATGTAATGATCTGCTATGAAAAACACTGTAATAAATTAATTAAATCACATGCTTGGAGATCCACAGGGAGAACTCCGGGAGTTAATCAATGTGTTGATCTGGAGCGCCCTCTGCTGTAAGCTTGGAATA
The DNA here is from genome assembly GCA_900490495.1 of Danionella dracula. Lineage (NCBI taxonomy): Eukaryota > Metazoa > Chordata > Actinopteri > Cypriniformes > Danionidae > Danionella > Danionella dracula. The sequence goes on from UELW01000888.1 coordinate 708,255, forward strand.
ATGGACGTATTAAAAGGCCGACACGGGTCCGACTACACTAGTACACCTGTAATTAAACTTTAAAAACTAAATGTATTCCGTATTCTATTGTGATCAAAAGCTAGAGCCCGATTAAGCAGGAAGTGGGATATATATATATATATATATATATATATATATATATATATATATATATATATATATATATATATATATATATATATATATATAAACAACTACTCGAATATATCAATAGATCAATATATGGCATATACTTCATGATCAAATCTACAAAATAAAAATAGAACCCTACAAACCACAATAAACTCTAAAACTGGACACGAAAAACCAGCTCATAAAGAAATAAAAAAGGCAAATATGTGTATATCTCATGATTAATATTTACGCTCATCTTCCCATAGCTTCACTCCAAATCTCTCCATAATTTATGTTTTTTAAATATCATTAAAAAAATTATTGTGGCGTGGGGTAATAATATTATATTAATATAAAAAATGATCTTTTCTGCTGAATTTGAAAGCGTCTACTTTTCAACCACATAGCAGACACAACACCATTGACTGTATAAAGCAGTGCAATATTTTGGGATGTTTATTGTTCGTTGAAAAACACAAACAAAAAGCAGGACTTTTATCCCAGTTAACCAAGTCTGCAGTCGCCCTCTATCGTTCTCATCGGGAATCGTTACATTAATCCCAAATACGCTTTCATTTTCACTTTTTGTGCTGACTAACTCGGACTTTTATTTTCATCGACAGCGCATTGATCCAGTCACCTTTATTCCATCTTAAATTCTCAGTGTCTCGGGTGGATAAAAAACTAGTTGTACATTTTGAGGCAAACAAGAGCTTTTCGTTAGCGTTACGTTAGCTGAAACGAACATTCCTCAAAAATGACTTCTTTGGACATGAGCCCTGCGTCAAAGAAACAGGTAAGAAATTAACCGATATATTGTTTCCATAAACTATAATTTAAACGTAAAGCCCTAATTTAAGAATAAACAAGAATGTTTCGTTCTCACACGAACAAAGGCTCGTCCCTAAAACACTTCCTGTTCCTCACAGGTGGATGGATTCTCCCAGAAAATCTCAAAGGAGGTATTTTTATGCTATATTTTATGTAATATTTGTTCACTTTTAACTAATATATGTGCTAAAATACAAATAACATTTAAGTGTCAAGTGAATCTTTAAATGTTTAGATGATGTTTTTTAACAGGCTGAACAGATGATCTCAAACTTCTTCCCAGAGAAGATTGCTGAAATGGAAAATATTTTGCAGGTCTGAAAGCAATAACAAGATCCAGGCACAGGGCCCACTATAAAAGAAATGAAGTCCAGAAATGCGCATCTACTATATTTTCAGGGTTCCTGCAATCTGAAGGACCTGTCTGTGATCAAGGCTCCTCTGGACATCCCGATTCCAGACCCTGCAAAAGAAGAGCTCAAAAGGAAGAAAAAAGAGGAGGTGATTATCACAGGAATTGTTATTTAACTGCATTTTATTTCGGCTGATTTGAGCTCATAGGCCCGTTTTGCTACTTTCTTCGACAGAAAGAGTCTAAAGAGGGTAAGAATGGTGGAGATAAAGAGGGCGAAGATGAAGGTAATTCCTGAAAATAGAACTCAACAAATAGCAGATTCATTTTCTCGGGTCAGTTTTATATTCATGACCTGAAGCATTTATCCTACTACTCATAAATCCTAGCACTAGTACAAAACCACACTTTCTTTTTGAACAGATCTAAATGCATCAATGACAACTGACAATCTTTTTTCTCTGTGATGCTCAAGGTCCTCCCTGTGGTCCTATTGCCTGCAACGAAACAGTGGAGAAGCTCCTCAAACAGATCAAGCCTGAGATCCAGACGCTGAAGGAGTGTCTGAACACGGTGAGCAAACAGCTGAGGTGGATTCAGCCAGATGTTATATTGAAAAGTATTTTGACAAAACGGTATCCTTTGGGGGCTTTTATTTAACAAACACCAGGTGTTCAAAGGGGACATCAGATGCAAATTTTTCACAAGTTGAATCTTAGTTTTTATTAACAGTACATCCAACAGATTCAGATAGCTTTGTAATACAAATAATTAAGCACACCTTTATGCATTAATCGTGGAAAAATAAGGGGACATTACTATACATCTTTATGATATTTAGAAAATTATAACTTTGCGGCTGAAAACTTAAGAACTAGAGCATCAATATGCTTTAAAGTTCCAAAGATTTTCCCCAAACCTTGACCTCAGAGGCAAATTTTTGAGGTGTTTGAAAGAAAACGTGGCTTCTTAGAAGAGCCAAATCAACACGAAAGTACTCTTTACTAATTCGTGAAACAGTGTTTGTAGACTCATATTTCAAAATGAACTGAATCCTGTGCTGTGCACTTGACTGCAGGTGTCAATGTGGATACAGCTGCTGATCCCCAGGATTGAAGATGGGAACAACTTTGGAGTGGCTGTGCAGGTTGGTTGGGTTTTAAAATTGAAAAACACACATAAAGAAAGTAATCAAGATAAAATATCAGTGTACATGCTTTGTTTTTGTTGCAAAATGACTAAACATTTTTAAGATAATTAGTGGGAGTGGAAAATAGACAATATCCTCTTTAATTTATTATTTTATTTCATTATCAGCTTGATTTGTTTCGATCAGGAGCACAACATTAATCATGGATAAAATACTGTATTGTAAATCCTATTGTGAGCTGGGTGTACGATTACACCCTCAGTACAAAGTCATCATCAGAGAACTTATCCCAAAAACACTAAATCTCATTTTGTGGCAGGAAAAAGTGTTTGAGCTGCTGACCAACACTCGTACCAAGATCGAGGGATTCCAGACACAGATCTCAAAGTAAGAAAGCAGACCACTTCACAACCAGTCAAATCCGAAACGGTTATTTTTCTTCTATAGCAGAGTTCTCATCTGGGCTTAAAACTAGGGCTGAAAATCAAGGAATTACATAAATCAGTGCTATGGTGCTAAAAATGGCATACTTGTCATTATAATCATATATGGAATTCGTAGTATCGCATTTCTTGTAGTTCTATAGTTAACATGTGTTTAGTGTCTCACGGGCTGTCCATGACCTCTTAAAATTCATCCCGGCATTCTGGGTTTCGCAGATACACTGCTTCAATTCTATATCTTACTAGTGATTTATTTATGTTGAATTAGTTTAATACCGATTGGAATAAATCTCTGTTCTTGCGTCTGTCAGCACATGTGTTGTGACCGCAAAATTGTTTAGGTGATGAAACTCAGAATTGTCGGTGCATCCCTACTCGAGATATTTCAGACTTCTAAAGATTTATGGGATTCATTTCTGTCAGAGCTCACAGCTGGTGCTGCAAATCAGTTCCTTTGGAAAAATTGGATAATTATTTTAAGAGAGGAAAGGAACAGCTCTGGCTCACATTAACAATTGAAACTCTGTTGTGTTACTGTAGGTATTACAGCGAGCGAGGAGACGCTGTAGCCAAGGCTTCCAAACAGCCACACGTGGTCAGTTATCTGATTGAAAAGAGTTCCTCTGGCTCAGTTGTGTTTCATTAAAAAAAGATGACTTTAAATAAGTGAAAAGAGTTCCTCTGATGAAAAATGTGTTGCTTTGTTAAAGGGAGACTTCAGGCAGCTTGTGCATGAACTGGATCAGCATCAGTACTGTGAGCTACGCATCATAGTTCTGGAGATACGCAACACTTATGTAAGTTACTCCTCGGCTTACACAAAGCATCTCATATTTCATAAAAGCTGGTGGGCTGGTTTGAACTGTGACTTCATGCAATCACTCAATTCTAGGCCATGCTCTATGATGTCATCCACAAGAACTTCGACAAGATTATGAAGCCCAGGGGAGACTTATCTTCAAAAGCCCTTATCTACTGAGGAGGAAACTTGATCTACTCTTGAGGACACCCACATTCTGTTTTAAGCTTTCTAACCTCAGTCATAGTGCAGTGACTTTTTAATTCACATCTGTATCATCAAAATCTACTGGATAATTGCTACTACTTAATAAATTTCACAATGTGTTTACTTGTGATCTCATTATTTCAGCACAAAACAACACTCTGTCATGTTCATCGGTGATGTGTACTGTTTGATGCGTTGTTTGTATTTATTATTCCATTTATCAATTTCTTTAAACCACTAATTCTTTTACCCTTGACTGCATGGGCCCCAAGGATGTCTCTGGAGGCAATTGTCCTCATGGCCCCTGGGGGTAACCCCTAATTTATTTAGGGACCATTATTTTGGATCCTTTATTATTAGCGGCCTCTTTCACTTACAGTGTACTACTAACTTTGAAACCATATGCTAAGTATTTTTTCTGAATCCTTGGCTCAAGTGTAGGTGTGGGGCTTTGGCCTTTTGCAAGTTTTGTTTTTTGTTTTCTTCCTCAAGTTACAATCGGCTGCACTTTCCTTACATTTTACTGAATACAAAACATTATGTAAGATATGTGTATATATATATATATATATCGAACATTGCAATGAACATCACATTTCATCTGATATGTATTGCTTTTTGGAACAAAATTATTTTTTTCTGACTATATCTATGCATCAGAAGTATATATAATAAGAAAAAAAATTTTTTTATATGAGGTACGTTCTCCAAAAGCAATACATAACAGACGAAATGTGACGTCCAATGCAATGGAATAGAATATTGTTTACGACCACTGTGTGGCGTTATGGTCTATTTAATCAGACACAGGTGTTCTCATCATGGAACACTAATGGTTTTTTTACTTTTTTTTTGATGTGATCATTGAAGCTTTGTCATCTGTATTTTTATGAAAATTTTTCATCATCTGAAAGTAAGAATGAACATTAACAATAAACATTTCAATTATAAGATAATAAAAGAACACTATTTTTGAGATTTTTGGATTTCTCTTTCACACATCTGGGTTCATGCTCACACCAAACTCTCAGCAGCAGCTTATTAGTAAGTTGTTACAGAGGGATTGAAGATCAAAAAACTCACAGTCCAAACATGAAAAGTGTGAACTTAACTTTAATAATTATTCTTGAAAAACAAACAGGTGACTGTTCGAATGAATTCAAAAAGCACTTAAATCTGACAGAAAAAAAAATTTCCATACAGCCTCACAGTCAATCAAACTCATCTATAAATTCATCTCTCCTCTACGTCGATCTTCACACGTACTTAACACACTCTCAATACGTTAACATATTGTTTACACTTACCTACAAAATCAAATGCTGCAAATTAAGAGCAATAAAATATCTTACATTGTTTTGAATTCAATTCAGAACACTTTTTCCTCTCATTTACATCCAAATGCTCTCAGCTTTGAGTTTGTGAGCTTAAATCTGCGCTAAGTAGCCAATTAAATGTCTCTGAATTACTTCGATCGGAATCATCTTTATGTGCAATCTGAGCAAATGCAATCACAGCGTGAAGAGCCTGACTTTACTTCCCCTTTTCTCTGGATCCTCCATGATCTCAACCAGCTGTTCGGCAGGCAATCACACCGTCATCATCAATAACCCTTTCTTTTGGCATCCTCCATGTCCAGGCTCATCTTCTCTCGGTCTGTGTCCAGAAGATGATTCTGTGAGTGTTCCCACAAGCGTACAGCACCATCCCACTTAAAAAGAACAAATAAAGCCCATGAGATCAATGGAAACAACTGTCTCAAGAAAAAATCCACATGTTAGAAGTTGATATGTTCACTCTGTAGTTTACTGTTTGATAACATCTTCAGAAATCATATTAGAAATTTAAATTAGTCTTTTATAACGCCTCCATCAGCAGACCAAACCCTACCATTGTCTGTAAATAGGGGCTGGTGCTGCGAAGGTGCAGCTGGTGTCTTAAAGCCTGATGAGGTAAAATACTGTTTACAGGTGCTACTGACAATTTTCCTCCTGAAAGAAACATTTCTCCACCAACGCACACTACCGTAAGTTTCTTAAAATGACTAGTTATGGTCAGGTTATGTAATAAACAGTTCACAATGTTTGATTCGATCATCTCCGTTTTGTAGTGAAATGCAAACCAATCGACAATTATGAAAGCAAAAAAATAATTTAAAAAACACTCTAGCGAAAAAAGAAGACAATAACAATTCAGAAAACACCACGACCAACCAGAAAGGCATTGTACAATTTGAGAACTGATTAGATGACATTTCTGTCAATCATCACACATGCTCAATCAAGCCATTCTTGAACTAGTTCTGTAGTTTTCAAAAAAAAATTAGATTATAATTACTGAAATGGATTTAATTACTTTCCCACATGAACTTCAGAACTTTGGAGTAACGTTGCATTGTGCTATATTTACATGTTTCAAACTCTGTTGCTTCCTCCGTAGTTTGATTGACAGAAGACTCGTCAAATAATTTTTTTTAGCAAAAACTACAAATATAGTTCAAGGGCCGCTTGTTTGCACAAGATTTTTGTCAAACATGATGAGCGCTCAATCATCACCAAGTTATCGGTTTTCAAATGGTACGATCCCTTTCTAGTTAGTCGAAATGTCATTGTGTTTTCTGAACTGTTCATTTTGTTTTTCCTAATTGTAATTGTGTTGTTAAACTTGTTATTTTGCTTTAATAATGGTGAATAGTTTTGCATACCCCGGCCACCATAGGCTCCCTAAGGCGACCTGAAGGAAAACATTTTAGAGCTAATTTCAGCGAATGTTAAATGCTTAAATGTGATGCATTTAAAGGACTTAGATAAAAAGTGTCTGGATCTATGAGAGATATTCAGCTGCACATCAAACTATTAATAGTATGTTCATTTAATTATAAAAAAAAAATCTTTATTTACCTTCAAAACTCAAATAAAAAGAGGTATATTCTTGAACAAAATGGTGTTGACAAATCTAGCAATTTAGCAGAGATTTACTCATTTTTATATATTACCATACAATGTGCTTGTATCTTTCTGCTCTTTAAATAAAACTAAAAAGAAAATAAAGTCAAATGCAAACCCGTAGTAAGAGATCCTCTGAAGTGTAATGTGTAGCAGCGTATGTTCAAACATTAGTGATATGATCACATAGCAAAGTAGTAACCGGATCGACAAATCAACAAATGTTTTTTTCTTGTTTGAAGAAAACAAATCAGGGTAAAAAAATTTAAAAATCTGATTTTTACTGCGTTCTCTCACAAAAATATTTGCGTTCTCATGCAAAGATATTAAATTTTTTCTTTTGGCTTTCCATAACTCCAGTTGCACACTGTGGGTTACTGTGGGAACACAAATCCCAGGGTGCTCGAAATTGGCTGCTACAGGAGAGATCAGCGTCGCGGGAGATTGTTTCCAAAATAATTCACAAGAAACTAAAACACCCACACAGACTTGGATCTCCAAAATCTCTTCGTCTCTGTGAAACCAAAAACATTTTACGGGATTAAACAGTTCATACTTACAGAGCTGCTGACCATGTTGTTTTTAAATGGGTGCCAGCTGACGTCCCGCACACAAGCATCATGATTGGACAATTTGGCCACAACTCCTCCCGTCAATACATCATAGACTACAAAAAAGCGTTTTACCATGTCACAGTAATTTTCGCATTTCGAAACTCATTCTTTATAGTCCACTTACTGACGATCTTCCCTGTTGAACAGCCAGTGTAAATGAACTTCTGTCCAGTGCTGAATTCAGGAGAGAACCTGCAGCGAATAAGTGTGTGCAGAACCCCATGACCCCTGTAGGTCATCACAGAGGTGTCCCCGGTCATCTTGTGTCTCTTAAGTGCTAGAGGGAGACAGAATAGCAAGTTAAAACAGACGATCGGTGTTCAAATTTAAGAAGAATGCTTAAATCTTGAAATTTAGCTGATAATACCTCTCTGGGGAACCTGCTGCCATCGGTAGTCCCAGTTCTGTTGTGTGACAGCCATTCGTGAAGCAGCAAGCCCCTCTTTGGGTGAAAACTTTCTCACGTCCCACAGTTTTATGCTCTGATCTTTGGAGTTGCTTATCAAGTACCGAGCATCCCCCTTCAAGACATCAACGGCATGAAAAATCACTGAAATGTAGCAAGTACATAATATTTCTTTCTTCAGTCTGTGACCAGAGACATTCTTCTTTGGATTCTGGCTTGTTGATATGCACAATTTGTCACTGGTCTAGACTGAATAAAATATTGTTGTTCCACACTTGATTTGAAATTTTTTTTGAAAAAAAAAAAATGTTTAAATAAATCATCCATTAAAAAAACAGCTTGAATTGGTGGAAAATACCTTGCTGTGAATGAAGGTTATTCCATCTCTGTGCCCTGCAAGATGGCCCACAGGCTGTGGCCTGTCCTCTCTGAGGGTCCGTCTGTCCCATACTTTACACAGAGCATCATCACTTCCTGAGAAGAGTAGCTGCGACGAGCTGTCTGCAAACGCCACAGCATTCACATCATCCTCATGGGCATCAATCTACCGTGAAAGAGAAAGATAAAAAAAGTCCCTGTGAGTGACTCAAGTCATGTTCTCATTTAATCTGCTCAAAAAAATAGACCTTTGGTGGGTGCACTAGAGAATCAAGTTTTTATATTTAAAGTCCTAGTGTGGATCAGGTAGAGTAAATAAGAGTTCCCTCTGTGAGGCCCCTGGGAGCCTCGCTGACTGAGGCAGGTGCTAGTCACCTCCCCAGCATAAAGAATATACAAACTTAAGATCCATCAACGAAAAGTAATGGTAAGAAAAATGTAACAGACAACAAACAGGTGATCAGCATCAGTTGCAGGATGAGTGATAAATGATGGGGATAGGTTAGATAGGCACATTGAACATTTGTTTTTCCAAGAGTTTGTTTGTTTATGAAAGCATGCACAAATTTTTCTGCATCTACAATAGACAGCATGTTCCGTACTTAGTACAATGTTCCTGAGTTGAAAGAAGGCGGTCTTAGTAACATCACAGTTACTAATATATGGTTCTTAAATTTTAGTTCACTACCTATAAAAATTTTTAACTGTAGTGGAAAATTAACAGTGTGTTCCCCATCTCCATATTTAAAACTGAGAGTTTTTGTAAATGCTTTTTAGAGCCAATAAGTAATATTTCTGTTTTATCAGGATTCTGCATAAGGAAATTTTCATTCATCCAATCATTGATCTCAGCGACAGATTCTGAAATCTTATTTAGCTTTTAAAGGTCATTAGGTTTTGCTGAGATATAGAACTGGGTGTCGACTGCATATCAATGAAAACTAACCCCATGTCTGCTAATATTTTTGCCAAGGGGCAAATGTAGATTGAGAATAGGATGGGTCCCAGTACATACATTGGTTGATCTCTACTCTTGAAATTTCTAAAACCTTAAAGGTCTCTATAAATGTAAACCCAACTTTTCAGACATTTCTAGCATGATTTATTGTTTTACCCTCTTCGCAAACATGGTTCAAGTCATATTCAGATTAGTTCATGCATGTTTCATTCCTATTTCCTACATCCTATTCATCCTATTTTCTCTTTCTGGGATCTCAAAACCTCTCGATGGCTGTAGCCATGCCCACTGGCCCACTAACCAATCAGATGAAGTGCTAATGCAGCTCATCTCATTGAAGAACGTAGGCATTGACTGATTCCGAAGTGTAATCGAAATAAAACCGCGTCAATAAACAATGGAAAGTTTAGGAAAATCATCTGAGATGATTCAAAGCCATTGTTTAAGATAAACACTGTCTTTTGAGGTCAAATATTTATTATAAACTAATTAAAAGAGACATAATATGACACTTTTAACAACGTCATGTTTTTCAAAGAAGCTGCCTTCATATAACTGCATTGCAATAAATGCAATTAGCATTGCCAAACACATGTACTTAAAACTCACCATACCTTCAAAGTTCTTTTGTTTTGTTCTCGATCAAACACATACAGGCAGCCATCATTTGCACTGTTGATAAACATAAAGTATCTCAGACATAATAAGAGCAAAAACATTTGCAACTTCACATCTGTTTCAGATGAGTTTGTGACAAAAAACAGTCTCCAGATCTCTCTCACTCGAACTAAACTAATTATACTTTTGTGTAGATTTGTGTTAAATAAAAACAGGGATTAGAACAATATAGCGTTTACAAGGTAACAGTGACAGTATTCTGGCAGTATTACCACTCGGTATAGCACAAAATCCTCTCCACAATCAGAGACAATTTGGAGAGTTCACAAAGTGCTGCACAAAACAGAATTGAAAAGAGAGAGAAAAAAAATCTGTACTGAAAACAATTTTAATTGACCAAATAATAAAAAAAAGAATTAAAATGATACAACTCATAAGACTCAGAAAAACATACGACCCATGCTGAGTTACAAGTTAAAATTAAAATGGAATTTGAAGTAAAGTAAAGAACAAACTCAATAGTTTTTAGTTGATGAATCTGTATGATACTGACCCCCCTAAGATTTCCTTTCCATCTGTGGAGGCAGCAAGTGAGAAGACACAGAACCTCCGTTCATCGGGACTGAAAAACAAAAACACACCCATCATCTCCAGCCACATAAACACACACCATAGCTACATGCTTTGACTACTATCCAAGATAGAGAGGATATTACAACAAACAGTCTAAATATATTTCTTCTTTTAACATGATTCCAGGTTCCATTCATAATCTCTCATTATGATGACAAGAGCATTCATCTCAGGGATGACAAGGGAAGATAAAAGCTTTTAAGGATACTGCACATTATTGTATCTTTGTCACATGTATAGTAGAGAGAATGGATTAGAGGTATTAATGAGCTCATCAATGTCAATACACAATCATCTAAAATCTAGATATTCTCAAAATCCATTTAGAGTATCATCACACACTCAAACCTCGACTAAAAAACTAAGTAGCCAAATGTTTCAAGGTCAAGTACAATTTCCATTATGATTTTTTTTCAGATATTGTTTTTTTAACTAGTTGAAGTGCTGTACAAATAAATAGTATGTAATTTAGTAGAAATGTTTTAACATTTACAATACCTCGTAAAAATATGTCATGTGAGGTCATGGGCCGATTAAGAGCTGTGGGATTTGTAGTTTTCATTCACAGGGCCATCTGTATTAATGTCAATGGAGGAACGTTTGAACTTCTACAGTTTTAGATATGCATAACTTTGTAATGAATAAAGCTTTTCCCGTAATATTTTAAAAGAAGAAATAGCCAGGAGTGTTTAAAACTAGAATCTCTAGAATCTAAGATTTCAATAACTTATTCCAATAATGAATTTCCTATTTTTGTAAAATGTTCAAGAGCTCTGGAAAAGGTGCTAAATAAATTTAAATTATATATTTTTTATATTATAATCCAAAATCATGTTTTAGAGGTATGTAAGAATTTAACCAACAGTAAATGTTCTTTATGTGTCAAACTAATGTGTCTTATCTTACATGTCAGGACACATTTCCTCCCTTTAGTTGTTCATCTCAGAGTCATAAATCTGGTTGCCACAGTTATATTTATATATATATATATATATATATATATATATATATATATATATATATATATATATATATATATATATATATATATATATATAGTTATATCTGATAGTTAACAAACCTCCAAACCTTGTCATGAATCGAGAACACAATTATGAGGACTTAAACAAGTATATTCTTCGGTGATGCTTTTGGAGACAGCTGAAATTGTTTAGTTACTGTCGCACGTTTGGCAAAAGTTCTACAGACTACACCATATACCTATTCCAGCACAATGTTGAAACAGACAACTTTAAAGGTTCTTCTTTAAAAAGAGACCAAGGGGAAGAGGAGAGCAGACTGCGTGTTTTATCTTGGGCGAATCTCTGATTAAAGTTTTGAATGACTTCAAGAGATTTCACCAGGATGTAAACAACTGTATGTGCTTGTAAAATACATCTCAGCTCTTATATAAAATTAAAGGGCTGAGTCTCAAGCCTCTGGTTGATTAATTACACTTCAGGCAGGCACTTCCTTATGAGCATACTAAGAGACAGCTTAAGATCAATTCAATAATATTCGTTCAAAAATAGGTTTCACACACACAAAAAAAATATTTTTATTTCAAATGTAGACTTGTCAACGTTTCATTTTGCCAGCATACTCTTTGGCACTTGTGTCTTCAACGAAGAAATTTGTGACTCTCTCCAACACAAAAAAGGAACTAGTGAGTACCTGAGACTGTAAAGTACTGCAAGAAAACACTAACTTGAGGTCCAGAGCGGTGTGTGTTTCATTATCCCCATCTATACTGCACACATGGACTGAGAGAGAAGACAACACACTTTACTTGAGCCAGTGAATACAGAACAAAAGCTCTGAAGAGAGCTGTCCTGGTCTTACTGTAGTCAGACCAACTGGAATAGAGGACACAGCGTGCATCAGGGGTAAAACACACATCCAGGACGCTCCAGCCAACATCTCTGGCTTTGACAGTCTTCTTCAGATTGAAACGGCCCCTACTGGTGTCGTATAGCCTTATATTCTGGTCTATGTAGGCAAAAACAGAAAAGTAAAAAGTTTAGAATCACAGGAGAGTGAAACTTGAAGAGGTTTCTTTAAATATACCACTTATACAATAGGTTCATTCAAATGTTACATGAACAGCATCTTTGAGTAGGAAAATAACCCAACAAAATCAATTGAAGCAGCAGTTATCAATAAAGTGACTTTTTTAGTTATTGTTTAGTAGCTTTTGCATCATTATACTGATAAACCCTCAGTGTGGTTGTAGGAATGGGAGAAACCTCTGAGGGTTATGTTTTTAAGTAGACAGATACAATTCCAGGCAGTAACTGTTACATAAGGTTTGAAGAAAACATACCACATTTTTCTTCACGGGAAAGATTTCAAACAATGTTTAGAGCTCAAAATTAAAAATCGTGCGAATGCAAAAAAATATTAACACTTAAAAACCATTGTCATAAATGTGTGTGAACTGTGAAAACACACACATTTGGTAGGTTTTGTTAAATGTGCACCAATAAATAAAAAAACAGCAACAAAAATTCTCATTTGTGTCATTTGAACTTATTTATCACAACCATCACTATTCAGGTTGAAATTCCAATCAAGGCTAAACACATTACATGTTGTAAAAGGGCTCACCTTGGCAGGCAGACAGGAACATGTGCCCCTCATCACTGTAAACTCCACAAAACACTTTCTGCTGATAAGTGTCCTTGTATACCACATGATTGGGCAGAAAACTAGGAAGATATAAATGTGAAATATTAATATCAGAATTATAAATCTTATTTAAAAAGCTGCAAAAAAACCCTTAGTCAATAAGTAGAAAACATGCAGTCTCATGACAATGAATTTGTGAGTACCAAGCATGTAGCTGTTTATGACAAATTGATTTAATAGCCCTCAGTCTTTTTCCAGCACTTACTGTGAACGAATGCGGCTGCACTCTCCATGAGAGAAGCTTGATCCTCGACACCGTCCTTGTTCTCGCTTCAAAAAGATGTTAACAGTTAGATTTAAGGACCTGATTCTGAATGACCAATAAAGGCTTCAGTTTCAAAGAGTTAGAATTTTCCGTCAAATGTGTAATGTTTTGGGCTTTACAGGATAAAACGTAGGACAGCCTGCTAGCAAACATTTAAAAAACCTCCATAGTGTTGCTTTTATGGAAATGTAACATTGTGTTTGTATAAAATAGTTTTGTGGCTTGCATGGGTTGGGGATTTTTTAAATATAAAATGTAAAAAAAAAATCCTAATTTAAAAACTACATGACTTTGCTTGTGTACTCTTTAACTAATATCGGAAAGTTTAGTATGACATTTTCTAAACAAGAAGGTTGGAGCAAGCTGTTTTTCACAAAGAAATCACCAAATATAAGAATTAGAAATGATGAACTCTATTGGCATAATAATGAGAACGATTTGATTTAAATCAACAAATACTGGTATATTTTTTCTACACTAAAACATCTTTTACAACATTTGTTACAACATCAAGCCAAATCAAAGCATATGCGATGTATTCTGCTGAACAAAACTGTTTTTGAATTATTCAGCATTTACCAGTTTATGATAAGATTCCACTGTTCTATTTGTGCCACCCAAAAATTACAGAGCTCTGATTAAAGATTCACAAAGATATAACTCTACCTCTGAGAGCATATGCGTGAAACTGTGTTTGCCCTTCAAGCCTGAAGAAGCTGTGGCCAGAAGTATCTGAGTCCGGATCTCACTGAGGTCCAATTCCTGTGTGTCTGGTTGGACATCCACTGAACACATAAAAAGGAACACATAAGTTAAAGAGCCGCTCTAATTGATTTTTGAAAATTCACGCTCATGTGTCGTAAAACATAGCTTAGTGTTTGGGGACACCTAGTTCATGTTTTAAATCTGAAAGTGATTTTTTTGTATCAAATTGTTGTCCTTAAAAAGAAAGAGTTGAATGGGAGTTGCTGAAATGAGTCGTTATGAAAGTGAATCTTTCAGCTGGTACACTCTGACTTCATATCCTACTACACCCCTCCTATTCGAGTCATTATTCATGACGGACACCAAACTCTTCCCCCAAAGATCGAAGTAATGACTCTCCATTGTGGATCAGAGTTAAACAATGCTGAAATAAATTTTCCTAATGTTAAATTAGAACAATCTACATTCACAAAATGCTGGATTCACTTGGGGGTGGATTGTAGCTCAGTGGTAAAGCGCATGCTTTGCATGTAAGAGGTCCTGGGATCAATCCCCAGCATCTCAGCATCCCAGGGGCATAGGTGATTTCTCCTTCTGTAAGTCGCTTTGGACAAAAGCGTCTGCCAAATGCATAAATGTAAATGTAAATAGGATTTGTTAAGGATGAACGAGCTCCCATTTTATTTGGACAAGCTTCTTCCTCTACAACCTGTAAGTAACATTAGGATCATAATATCATCATAGATAATATCATCAAGCTTATACCATCAAGATCTTAATAAACACAATAAAGATGGGGCATATAAATTAAAATAAAATGCATATTTAAAGCCATATAGCCATATTTAAAGTTTTTGACCTTGGATATGTGTAACAACTTTGACGACTCCCCAAAACAAATAATGAACTTTTCAGACATATAATAAGGGCACTTTAAAGGAAATAAAATTAAAAAAACATGCATTCAGTGGTTTTCACTACATTTCACATTCACCCTTTCTAAATAACAGAATGTAATTTTTCTTAAAAATATCTTATTTGATAATGATCTTATTTTTGGACTTGATTTCATGTGATCTTAGGTCACGCATCCCCCATGATCACGCACCCTTTTACTGAAAGCTTTTTAAGCTCCAGGGTATGAAGATCACTAATCCATGACCCTTTAAAAACTTATTGGCAAAATGTGAGATTGGCTCAGGGCTAACATTAGCTTGTTTTAGCAACAGATAAGAGATTAATTAAAATGCTACCCCACAGAACAAAGTTAAAAATCTTTGCTGATCTTTTGCAGACACAAGTTTTTCAATTATCTTTTCTTGGTGTGTAAACGAAACAAAATAGACACCACTTCCAAGCTTTCCCAGAATCCAAATTAAAATACACAGTTTGGGTTTTTACAGTATTTATTTAACAACAAAAACATGTGTTCTTGAGTCCTGGTTTCTGTAATAGCCTGAAGTGCGTGTGGCAGACCTTAGCGATAATCCACCTACCTGGAGGGTCATATCTATGTCCTAAACGCCCATCCCATGCCCCGTCACTGTCCTCATCAGAGTCTGAATAGGACTGCACCAACTGAAGCCCTGTTGCTCCACTACCATGGACCAGGCGCACCTGGCCCCTAGTGCAGAGGAAAAAACAATGCATCATGATCAAACACATACAACAGGTTTATTTGTGTGGATGTCATGCATACTGTATTTACCTCCGCAATAAGTACGCCAGAACTTGTGCTAAGTCAACGTCCTCTTCTGCACCTGTCTGCCTATCAGCCTGTGTGTGACCCGCCTGATTGGAGTTCTGGATGGGTTCTGGTTCTGACTGGTCTGGGTTGCTGCCAGAGCCCCGACCGGACATCCCAGAACTGGACTGAGAGCCCATAGACCGATTGTCTGTAAAATCATTTGATAAACACTTTTTGCAGGCTGTAAAAAATATTTTACAACAAAGATATGCTTAAAAACTTCTGCCACAATTGTTCCATAGATGACAATTAAATATGAGCATAAAAACATAACACACACCCCTGATTGGATCACACTACTACCTAGTCAGAGAATATGCATATTAGAGCATGGTTACAGGTAAAATATGAGCCCTCGAGGACGAACTTTTGACACCTCTGATTTCTTGGAACCAGTGTTTATTTTATGTATTTGATTGTAGATGTGGTGCTGGATCTTGAACCAGGCTTTTATAAAATAGGTAGTTATAATAATCTCTAATTCCAGACAAAATTTTAACTGAATACTTGTTTAGCATCTGAAAACATTTTACTGTCCCAATTGTTGCCCATTAATTATTTATAATTTTATATGTAATGTTAGTTCCATTAATCATTTACAAAACATGGACGCGGCAGGGCACTGTTATGCACATCCTCTGGCAAATATTAAGCATACACAAACATGTTTAAAATGAAATAATGGTTTAAAAACTAATGCCAGCATTTAAACAGTACGACAATCAAATTAAGACAGACTTGTCTGCAACGTAACAGTTAGCACGTTTTTTCTATGTAATGTAATATTAATAAAACATTAATCATTCAATTTTCTTTGGATGAAACTGTTGACATGGACCTGTCAGAGAATAATTTACCAGATTGCAAAATGCACATGCTAAAAACGTTCAACTCCAACAAACACAGTATCGTTTAAAAAGAATAAAGCTGTATAACCACCACAATAAATGAAACCCTGACTGAGTAAGTTGACACACACACAAACCACTGTTTGTTTATGCGTTAACGTTAGCTCTCATGCTAGCCTAACAACGTTAAGCGACCTACAAAACAGCCACTTACCGGTTTGATGTGAGCTGGGCTTTGACAGCTCTTGTATTCTGCTCGTTTACTCCTGCGGGGCCCTTGGTATAGTCTGAAAGGGTTTTTTTTAACTCTAAAAATGAAAGCACACTGTTTAGTCCTTCTCTTTTCTTGGTTGTTTTCAAGATTTGTCTGATTCGTGACGCGCCATGTTGTTTACAGTTTCGAGACTCGCTTGGTCACGTGACAATCAGACTGTAAAAAAATACAACAAAAACAAATACTGTACGGAACAACAACAAGACATAAAAACTGATGGTAGGTCGTTCGACAGCAATAAATTGTATAACAATAAAAAAATACAATTATATATATATTTTTTTTTTCTGTTTTAGTAGGCCTCAAACATAATCAGAAGTTCCAAAATGATATATTTTGGTTCAAAACGTAAAACAATATTAAAAGGTGCTGCTCCTCAAACATTTATGTTATAAGTTGAAGTTATTTGCCATTTTTACAGTGTTCGGTTCAACATTACCTTTTAGATCATGTTTGGTAAAAAATACATACTTATATTTCTTCCATTTTCAATAATCCAGCAGATATAAGGAATTTAAAGACACAAATAAATAAATGGATACATTTAAAACAATTCTAAAAGGGGTCCGACCTGCTGGATCAAATGTATGTTTGTAAGTTGGATGAAGAAACCAAACATGTAAACAAGCATATTTGTATCGTAGAAACGCCAAACAAGTCTATCGAGAATCTGCAGTGAAACTTTGTGTTAGAGACTATTAAATACAGTCTATAGTTAGAGACTTCAGTTTCCAACGTTTTCGTTATGAACTGGGGACTTTTATTTCTAAACCGCACTCCTGAACCGGAAGTACTCCACAGCATCCAGCATTGATACTGTATTAATAATCTTGCTTTTTTTCTGTTGCTGAAAGTTTGTGGTGAGTATCTCTTTTAAAATAAACACAATGTTCCCAGACAGATCTTATCTTTATTTCTAGAGTAATCCTTTTAAAAATGTAACGCTATATCTGACATGAGTAACTGCACTAAAAAACAATGGTTTGGTGATTGCTTTTTGACCAATTTAATGTTTTTTTGTCACGATTTACTTGCCATTTTTGTTTATTATTTGGTTGTCGATCATATAATTATCTGATTGTTTTTAAACGTGAAATCTTCTGGCTTTCTCATAACAGTTACTAAGACTTAAATTGCGTCCTGTGATGTTCACCGAACCTTCATAATCTTTTGTTTCATTATTTGCAGGGTACACGAATCATTGGCTGTGAAAAATGGGTTTGTATTTCCCTTTTATGTTAGCTAATTACTTCTTTATTTAAAAATACAAGAGATTTTCTATTGACTGTGTGCACCTCAATCCAAATTTTTCAATTGTGTGTCGTAATGTTGTCAAAAATAGGCATTTATATAGTAACATTTTTTTGTGGTGTATGTACTATTATGAATTAAATGGTGACGCGTGGGATTTGACAGTATGTTATTTAGCCAAATTAATAAACAGTACATGGAATCCACAAATCTGGCTCATTACACAGTATGAGTATGTAGAACAGTTGCAAAGTTTTGCATAACGTCAAAAGCTATGAAGATAATGTCTCCTAAAAATGCATGTTAACATATTGCTATGTTTAGCTAAGGGTTTACTGACTGTCTTTTCCAGCAGATTTTGAGGAGAGATCTTTTGGTGGTTGTGAGGGTCCAGATGCAATGTATGTGAAGCTGATCTCTTCAGATGGCCATGAGTTCATTGTAAAGAGGGAGCATGCTTTAACATCAGGCACCATCAAGGCCATGTTGAGTGGACCTGGTAAGGCATTAACTTCTTCTTAGAGGTAACGAGGACAAGCATTTATCAATACTATTACACCCTCCTCTCTTTCTAGGGCAGTTTGCAGAAAATGAAACCAATGAGGTGAACTTTCGGGAGATTCCATCTCATGTTCTCTCAAAGGTCTGCATGTATTTCACCTATAAAGTGCGCTACACCAACAGCTCTACAGAAATCCCGGAATTCCCTATCCCTCCTGAGATCGCGCTGGAGCTGCTCATGGCTGCTAACTTTCTGGACTGTTGAAGATGACCGGAGTTGATGTGGAGGATGGAAAATGTCTTAATAAATAAATCAATCACAAAATAAAATGTATGATTAAACGAATACATTTATAAATAAATGTATCAATAAATACATGAATGTTATTAATTAATTTCCTGTTATGTTATTAACTGTGCAGGCAGCCCATAGCTGCAGTCTAAGCCTGGATTTGTTATTTGAGATAGCCAGGCATAAACAATCAAGCTCTAAATTCTAAATAAATTTAAGCCAGTCTTCAGCAATGACTTCCAGAGGTTGACTGCCCACACCAAAAGAAATACAGCTGACAGTAAATAAATAAGAGAGTATTTAGAAATTGATTTACAGATTTGTGGAAACGTATAAATTCATGAATTACATGTGTTTGTTTATTAATATATTCTTTTGGTTACTTATTTGCACAGTGAGTTATTTTTACTTGATTCATTTTCATCCTTCTGATTACTCCATTTATCCAATTGCTGTCCTTGTATTTATATGATATTTGTTTTTTATGTATCAGTTGTATTTGGAATTGTTACATATTTTCTATTTGATTTTTGCAAAGGCTCTGTATGGTGGAAATATATACATATAAGGACGACATTGATTCATTCTCTTTGTTTGTTGTTATGTTTTTACATTCATATTCGAAAATGAAGTTGTATCTTGAGACTGTTGAAACTGAAAACTGGGAAGGATAGTTTTTGGCACTCATCTGTATCATGTTTCTTCATTGATATTAGTGATGGTTACGCTCCACCTGTTCCAAAGTACATAGTGTGACTTATGAACAAGTACCACTTTTTTATTACTAAGATGTAAAGGTCATCTTAGTTTAAAGTGTTTATTTGAGTAATAATAATTTGAAGAAAATGTAGAGGTCAGTAATTACTTGAATGTTTATATGTATGTATAAATGGTTCATTGTACAGAAAGAGACAAAATAATTGAATATAGAAATACCAATGAACCTCATTAAACATAGAAATGATTAAAATAGGTAAAAGAGAATACCAAATAATTTTTATTTATACAGTAACTTTTTTATTTAATAATTTATGTATACATTCATTTATTTGTATGTGTGACAAAGCTGTAACAGTTATCTGGAGCACATTTTTATGTAAAAAATAATAATAAATACACTATACAACTAAATAAAGAAAAATAAACTCCATAATTTTTGCTTTTGTTAAACTAATTTGCTATATTAGCTTCCACAATATGTGCAGTGCACTAATATTGAAATAAATGTCAGCGTCAGCTTTAGTATGTTTTTTTTCTAAACGAAAAAGGAGCGTTAGTTCAGTTCGTTAGGTTAGGTTAGATAAGGAGGGGGGTCACGTGACGGTACGTCAGACTCCCTGCGTTGCTGTGCGCAGCTGATGCGCGGGGATCCATCATGGCGTCGATGCAGGTAAGATCACAGCTGACATCTAGCTCTCTTTAAACTACCGTTCACTCTTTAAACTCCCGATGCTCCGTGTGTCGTCTCTGGTACTGTGAGCGACGTTGTTCGGATTGAGGTTTTGGACGAGCGTCATGTTGATGTGTTGTACGTGAATTGATAACTTGTCCTCCTCGTTGCTCCTGAGCTGTCTGTCAGGAGAAGGATCGGGGCTTTAAAGCAACAGCTGGGGAGTCTCAAGCAAGCACACAATTACTCTTTGTAGCCATAATTGTTCTCTTGATAGTTTTAAATCAACATGTCCTTGAATTTTAGTTGAGCAGGACATATGAAGTTAACGCCAACATAACGACTTTTTAAACTCGTTATTTATTTATTTTTTTGAAAGAATACGTTATTTGAATGCTGGAGGTAATAATGTATTTGTGTATATTTAATATGATGGGGAAGGTCAATATTATCGTGGATATAAATGTAATAAATTGCATTAAAATTATAAAAAAAATTTAAACCCATGTAATGTATTTTGTCATATTTATGGTATAATGGATTAATACATTATTTGTGTTGGTCAAGCAAGTGTGTAGTATAGCCTCTCTCTCTCTCTCTCTCTCTCTCTCTCTCTCTCTCTCTCTCTCTCTCTCTCTCTCTCTCTCTCTCTCTCTCTTTCTGAAAATTAAGTTTATGTAGTTTTTACCATACTATAAACATTTATAAATACATGTTCAAGTTAGTTTTAATTGGATTTGTAAAAAAAAAAACTTTATTACACATCGATTTCCTCATATTGCTGCGGAAGCCGTACCTATCTATTTCACTTTGAATTAATGTCCAGTGCTTTTCTAAATTTCTTGAAATATTCACTCTTCTTCTATAAGAAAATTATGTTTTTAACCTGATGGTTCTGTTTCCCAACAGAAGAGGTTACAGAAGGAGCTGCTAGCCTTGCAGAACGATCCGCCCCCTGGAATGACCCTCAATGAGAAGAGCGTACAGAACACCATCACACAGTGAGCCGCTCTCTTTCATCATATGTCTCATGAATGCTCATAGTGTACTTATTAACCAGACACCTATTTAACCAGGTTTTTTTATCATCCATTGTGAAGATACTTTTAACAGACACTCTTGGTGTCTTTTGTAAGTCTGGTCTTGCTGATGCATAAAACATCTGGTCAGGCTAATCAAAAATTAAAGTTGTTTGCTGGAGAGGCTATAGTATTCCCATAGCAACTGCTCAGGCTTCTCTCTGGGCAGTGACTTTGGTTGTGTTCTTGCAAAGAATGTACTCACATGTTTTTTTTCTTTGTGGCAGTGAATGAGAATAATGATTGACTGGGTCATTCAGTGTCAGAAAGCTGAACGTTGATTCCAATGTGCCCATGGTAACGGGTAAATGTGTGCAATACGTGTTGCTATAATCGGTATGGAGCTGGTTGGAGTGACGTCAAACTTCGCTCAGAATCCTTCAGATGTTCGCACTGCCTGTTTTAGTGTGTGCAGAAACTGCTGAGTCAAGTGTTAGGAGCTCATATAATGCATTCTATTTTTGAAATGGAGAGCCCTTGGGATATGAATTTTTTTCCCCTTCACCAATCTGTGACTCAAAGCAGTGAAGAATACAAAAAGTGACACTGATTTAGGCACATTTCAGATTGCATTACAGCATTATAGGTAATTATTTTTTGATAACTTGGGTGCACTACCAGTTTAGACCACAAATATAGATTGCATCTTAACCTACTAAGATCTAAATATTGGAGCCAGATATTAAAATACTAATCGAATTTGAAGGCATTGTTGACATAACTATTTTAAAGGAATGTTAAGAATGATTTCCACCTTATCTGCAAGCAAGAGACTTTTACTGCAATAATTGGACTCTGTTTTCACTATTGTTTATCAGGTTTTGTTGGTTTGCGTAAGTACTTTATAGTGGAACTTTTTTAAAGTGCTTACATTGTTTGTTAATGTTACTGTCCTATGTAGATAAAAAAGGATCAGTCATCACATGTAAAATATGGTTTATTTCATCACAAACAGACAGAAAAAAAATTAAACCTTAATAGTGAATACTTGTTATTTTTCAGTATTTTATGAATTATTTTCAATGAAGTTCAGATCGCTTTTTTCAAATGAATTTTTTTTGTTCTGTATGTTACAGTTTATTAAACAATAAGAAATATGAATAGTTCTTTTGTTTCTGTGGGTGAACATTACAAATAGACAAAACACGTTACGTTAAAACACTTTTACTGAAGCACATTCAAATGCAAATATTAAGAAATACTGCAATTTTGCAGTTGTTTTGAGTTTTCTCATGCAATTGCATTATTCCACTAATTCACTCAGATGTGAAGTCTTAGACAGTTAAGGATCTCTCCTCTCGCAACAAGGCTGATCCAAGCACCGAGGGCATGTGAATGTTATGAGAAATGAACATCAGAGCTACTTGATTTGTTTTTCAAAAGTTGAATGAGTTTCATCTTTTTAGACATGGTCAGGAAGATTATAGATCATCGCATCTGCTTGGCACTGCTCTGCAGAAATCTGAGCTCTGGTGCTGACACAGCATTGATGCTACAGTAATATTTCCGGTCTGCCTCAGGACGTTCTCTGTCTTCTCAAAACAAACTGCCACTTAGGAGTGCTAATAGATTTGGAAATGAAATTGTGTTTGTTGAATTGTTGAAAGAGTTCTCTTAGAATCTGATTGATTTGTGCTTTGTGAATATCTGCATAAAAGAGATCCAGAGTATTTTTTGAATACCGGTCTGATTTTGGATGCCATTTTATTTATTTTTTAATTTACACACACGCACGCACACGCGCACACACACACACGCACACGCACACACACACGCACGCACACACACACACACACACACACACACACAAAGAAATTAGCGTCAGTATCAGTGAATATCTGGAAAAAAGTGTTACTCTGTATTTAAAAATTGGTATTGGTGCAACCCTAATAAGTAGATTCATTTGGAAAGTCTTACAAAATGTGATAAAGTTTTATTCATTGTTTAGTAATTTTTCAAAGACCAAGGTGCACACACAGATTTCTTTAATGCTCTATATTTGAGGTATTCAGTCAGCAGATCATAAAGCAGCGACAGTTTACTCTTGGCCCAGTGGCACACGTTAATACACTTTATTGCAAACAGACCCAGTTTCATCTGTTCTGTTCACTTTCATGATGCTAACATGCCCCAAGAAGGGCTTTGATATTGATATTGATCATGATGTTTATTTTAAGATAAGATTATAGCGAGCCAGTTTGAAGAGTGCGTTGCTAACTGCCCTTTTGTGTACTGCATTAGATCCTTTTTTTCGTGTTAGGATGGGCTTCAGAGTCATTTGAAGATTATGACTTGCAGAGTCATACTTGCAGTGAGATTAAAACTGATGCACTTTTATTGTAGTTTTTATTGCAGAAAAAGACTATTTTAAAATAACAAAAAAATAACAACCTAAACGCTAAAAATAAACTAAAATATAGTTTATTATATTTAGAGCTCTGACCAAATCAGTGACATGGGCGGATTCGTAAAAGATTACACAATTATCTGAGAAGAATTTTTTTTCAGTGGTTGTAGTTATTCATAGAGAAACATTTACTTTTTAATGAACCAACGTGATTGATTTGTTTGAGGTAGAGGTAAAAGTTAGAGAATCTTGGCCCTCTTGAAAATACAAACTCATGGAAACTAGGGCTTAACTTAAGTCAAACTTAATGTCTGCTTATAGATGTTTTTGTGTTTCTTGTCACAGATGGATTGTGGACATGGAAGGAGCTACTGGCACTTTGTATGAAGGGGAGAAATTCCAGCTTCTTTTTAAATTCAGTAGTCGATATCCCTTTGACTCACCTCAGGTAAGTGTTAGTGGTTCTTTCACATGCTTCTGTAAAACGTTTCAGGAGAAACAAGAAATTCATCCAAAGTAGTTTTATATAAACTAGATATCAATAAAACAATATAAATATAAAAAAAAAACCTTTGGGTTACTATTTGATCATTTAAATGTAAAAACGCAAATAAAAGTGCTTTTATTAGGTCTGCTTTAAAAAGCAAGACAAATAGGCAATGCTTAATTTTGACTGCTTAGTTTGTTAAGGGTAAAATAAAAAACCTTTATGTTAAATGCGTAATGTGTAATGCTGTATATTTAATACTAATGCTTTATTGTGAACTCTGTTGCTTACTTTGTGTCCTTGAGCTATTGAAAGGGGCTATATAAATTAAACGTATTATTATTATCTACATACATTGTTTAATTTAAAATTATGCATATGCATAAGCACAGGTGTTTGAACTGTGTTTGTGATTGACAGGTAATGTTCACTGGAGACAACATACCTGTCCATCCACATGTTTATAGCAATGGCCACATCTGCCTCTCCATCCTAACAGAGGACTGGTCCCCAGCGCTCTCAGTCCAGTCTGTTTGTCTCAGCATTATCAGCATGCTGTCCAGCTGCAAAGAGAAGGTGAGTGAGTGTGTCATCATTTCTCTCTTGAGGACGGGGGGCGTTTATGTGTGTGTTCATGCGTGTGTGTGTGGGTGTGTGTAGAGGGTCGCCTAATCCAACGCTAGTTCGCAGCACCCACCTTCAAAAAAAGCAAATAAAGATTCAAACATGCTACTCATTAAACTGAAATGTGTGTTCAATTATTACAGCAGTAAGATATTATCCCTGTGGGGCTGTCAATAGCTGACCAGCTCTAGTTCTTGTTTAATTTGTTCCTGTAACTAATTTGTCCCTGAATACTTCAGGGCTTGGTCTAGGGCTGTGCAATATTGCAAAAAAAAAAACATTTAAATTAAAATTGAGCAAAGCACACCATTGCTTTTAGAACTGTCAAGTACATACCATAATGGTACAATGTTGTCTCTCCCCAAAGCGTCTGCCAAATGCATAAATGTAAATGTAAATAGATTTTTAAAAATATTTAATAGAATTTATAAAATAACTGAAAACCTTCTGAACACAGCACGACAGTTAACTGAGTAAAACATGTAATGTATCAGAACTTCTCAAGCATTTACAAATAAAACCATCATATATGGCTCTAAATCAATGTTGCACATAAGTTAAATGAAAACTTGAAAGTGAAAGTGACCAGTTGGCCAGATATTGAGTGACCCATACCCGGAATTTGCGCTATTTAATTAGCCCATCCCAGTGTACACACTCATCAGTGAACAAACACATCGTGAACACACACCCGTAGCAGTGGGCAGCCATGGCTTCGGCGCCCTGGTAGCAGTCGGGGAACTGGTGACTTGCTCGAGTGTACCACAGCTGTGGTTTTTGAAGATGGGAGAGCAGGTGTTTCATCACTCACACCACCTTCAACTCGGTGGATCTGGGGATCAAAACGGCGCCCTTCTAATCACAAGTTGATCTCCTTTTCCTCCAGACCACAAAAACTATTTGAAAACATTCACATTGTTCCAGAATGAACCCTAGAAACGCTCTCATCACTCGCTTTCCTGTAGAGGAACTCCACCTGACACCATTATGGGTTTCCAGGTTTCAAAGTAAAAAAATGAAGTTCCTCGCTATGTAGGGGGATGCCTTGCTCTCCATGTTGCAGCACTAGGTCAAACGGGCCATGGTAGCAATCCAAACCATGCAAATTCTTGTCTTGGTCTGAATACTCTGTAAAGGTTTCATATGGCTCTGTCTTTGTTGTGTAATATTGCAAATGTCACCACTCCATCTCAACTTAATCACTTTATGTTGAAAACCCCATTTAATGGTCAGATTCTTACAGCGTTCACTCCAGGGCAAAAACTTACTTTTATTTGTTCCAGAAATAAAATTTTGATGATCCTTGTTTTAATTATCAATATAAACATTTTTGCCCATATTGCTCAGCCAAACCTCTTATCCTAATTCATTGTTTGGATGCAATTTTTTAACCCCTGTTTACTCATAGCATTAAAAGGCATTGTGTTTTTACCAAGGTAGTTGTGTTCATTCATTATAATCTAGCCACAGGGGTTTCTAGCCAGTGACTTCTGTGCCGGTCCCAAGCCCGGATAAATAGAGAGGGTTGCGTCAGGAAGGGCATCCGGCATAAAACATGCCAAAACAAATATGCAAGTCATCAACTCGATTTCCATACCGGATCGGTCGAGGCCTGGGTTAACAACGACCGCCACCGGTGCTGTTGACCTACAGGGTGCCGGTGGAAATTGGACTACTGTTGGTCAAAGAAGGAGAGGAGGGAGAAGGATTCGTAGGCAGAGAGAGAAGAGGAAAGGCAAGAGTATAGGTCTGAGAATAGGGACTCTCAACGTTGGTACAATGACCGGGAAAGGAAGAGAGCTGGCGGACATGATGGAGAGAAGGAAGGTAGATATTCTGTGTGTGCAGGAGACCAGGTGGAAGGGTAGCAAAGCGCGTAGTATTGGAGGGGGATACAAACTGTTTTACTATGGTGAGGATAGAAAGAGAAATGGGGTAGGAGTGATCCTGAAGGAGGAGTTCGTGAGGAATGTTTTAGAGGTGAAAAGAGTGTCTGACAGGGTGATCAGTTTAAAGTTAGAGATTGAAGGGGTGATGTTGAATGTAGTGAGTGGTTATGCTCCACAAGTAGGCTGTAAGCTGGAAGAAAAGGAGAGATTCTGGAGTGAGTTAGATGAGGTGATGGAGAGTATTCCCAGAGGGGAGAGAGTAGCGGTGGGAGCAGACTTCAACGGTCATGTGGGCAAGGGCAACAGGGGTGATGAGGAAGTGATGGGCAGGTTTGGTGTTAAGGAAAGGAACCCAGAAGGACAGATGGTGGTGGACTTTGCCAAGAGGATGGAAATGGCTGTAGTTAACACTTATTTCCAGAAGAGGGAGGAACATAGAGTTACCTACAAGAGTGGTGGTAGGAGTACGCAGGTGGACTACATCCTAAGTAGACGAGCCAATCTGAGAGAGATCACTGACTGCAAAGTAGTGGTAGGAGAGAGTGTAGCCAGACAGCATCGGATGGTGATGTGTAGGATGTTTCTGGTGGTCAGGAAGAAGAGGGGAGGAAAGATGGAAAAGAAGACCAAGTGGTGGAAGTTGAAAAAGGAAGACGGTTGTGAGGAATTCAGACAGAAGCTAAGACAGGCTTTGGGTGGCCAGGAAGAGCTTCCAGAGGACTGGGAAACTACAGCAGAAGTGATCAGGGAGACAGGTAGGAAGGTGCTAGGTGTGTCAGCAGGAAGAAGGAAAGAAGATAAGGAAACATGGTGGTGGAATGAGGAAGTACAGGACATCATCCAGAGGAAGAGGCTAGCTAAAAAGAAGTGGGACATCGAAAGGACTGAAGAAAGTAGACAGGACTACAAGGAATCACAGCGCAGGGTGAAGAGGGAGGTGGCAAATGCCAAACAGAAGGCATATGATGAGTTGTATGCCAGGTTAGACACGAGGGAAGGTGAGAAGGATTTGTACAGAATAGCGAGACAGAGAGATAGGATGTGCAACAGATAAGGGTGATTAAAGATAGAGATGGAAGGGTTCTAACGAGTGAGGAGAGTGTGCAGAGAAGATGGAAGGAGTATTTTGAGGAGTTGATGAATGAGGAGAATGAGAGGGAAAGAAGGGGGGAAGAGGTGAACATTGTAGACCAGGAAGTTGAAAAGATTAGAAAGGATGAGGTGAGGAAGGCTCTGAGGAGAATGAAGAGTGGAAAGGCTGTTGGTCCAGATGACATCCCTGTGGAGGTGTGGAAGTGTCTAGGAGAGACAGCAGTGGAGTTCCTATCTAGGTTATTCAACAGGATTCTAGAGAGTGAGAAGATGCCTGAGGAATGGAGGAGAAGTGTGCTAGTGCCAATCTTTAAGAACAAGGGTGATGTGCAGAGTTGTAACAACTACAGAGGTATAAAGTTGATGAGCCACACAATGAAACTCTCGGAAAGAGTAGTGGAAGCTAGGCTAAGAAGGGAAGTGGATATTTGCGAGCAGCAGTATGGCTTCATGCCCAGGAAGAGCACTACTGATGCAATTTTTGCTCTGAGAATGCTAATGGAGAAGTACAGAGATGGTCAGAAGGAGCTGCACTGCGTCTTTGTGGACTTAGAGAAAGCGTATGACAGGGTGCCGAGAGAGGAGCTATGGTCCTGTATGAGGATGTCAGGAGTGGCAGAGAAGTACGTCAGAGTAGTTCAAGATATGTATGAGAGGAGTATGACAACAGTGAGATGTGCTGCAGGTCAGACGGAGGAGTTCAAGGTGGAGGTGGGGCTACATCAAGGATCGGCTTTGAGTCCCTTCTTGTTTGCTATGGTGATGGACAGGTTGACAGATGAGGTCAGACAGGAATCTCCATGGACAATAATGTTTGCTGATGACATTGTAATCTGTAGTGAGAGTAGAGAGCAGGTGGAGGGACACCTGGAAAGTTGGAGGTCTGCTCTAGAAAGAAGAGGAATGAAAGTCAGTCGTAGTAAGACAGAATACATGTGTTTGAACGAGAGGGAGGGAAGTAGAACAGTGAGGTTACAGGGGGCTGAGGTCAAGAAGGTGGAGGAGTTTAGGTATTTGGGGTCAACAGTCCAGTGCGACGGGGAGTGTGGAAAAGACGTGAAGAGGCGAGTGGAGGCAGGTTGGAGTGGGTGGAGA
This sequence comes from Danionella dracula, assembly GCA_900490495.1. Classification (NCBI taxonomy): domain Eukaryota; kingdom Metazoa; phylum Chordata; class Actinopteri; order Cypriniformes; family Danionidae; genus Danionella; species Danionella dracula. Next base: position 737,298 of record UELW01000888.1, read on the forward strand.
AAAGTGTCAGGGGTGTTGTGTGACAGAAGAGTGTCAGCAAGAATCAAAGGAAAGGTGTACAGAGCAGTAGTGAGACCAGCTATGATGTATGGGTTAGAGACTGTAGCAGTGAGGAAGAGACACGAGGCAGAGATGGAAGTAGCAGAGATGAGGATGTTGAAGTTCAGTTTAGGAGTGACAAGGATGGACAAGATTAGGAACGAGCACATCAGAGGAACAGCTCAAGTTGGTTGTTTTGGAGACAAAGTCAGAGAAGCCAGATTGAGATGGTTTGGACATGTGCAGAGAAGGGATAGTAGTTATATTGGTAGAAGAATGTTGGAGATGGAGCTGCCAGGCAAGAGGGCGAGAGGAAGGCCAAAGACAAGTTATATGGGTGTGCTGAAGGAGGACATGAAGGTAATTGGTGCAAGAGTAAAGGATACTGAGGCAAGAGTTAGGTGGAAACAGATGATTTGCTGTGGCGACCCCTAAACTGGGAACAGCCGAAAGAAGAAGAAGTTGTGTTCATTATCTCCTTGTATCTATCTGAGCTCTTTTATAAGGTGTTATGACACAAGGTGTTATGGTGATGCTGATCACTACCTAATCAGAACTCTCTCTACTCAGTTATAAACAAAACAAATCAAACTAGAGAAATGTTTTTCAGGTCTTTGCAAAATACAAATTGTGCCAATGCAAATTGAGATTGCGGTTCGATTTCTATTAATTGGACAGCCCTTAATCAATTTAAAGCAACACTATGGAGAGCATAAGTTGTATTTTTAAGATCATTTCAGTGGTAAAACTCCACAAAATAGCTGCCGTGCTTCAGAGTATTTTCTGATCCATTGATAGAGACCTGGTTGTGTAAAAAATCCCGTAAGGTGGGTCTGAGGACTGGTTTAATCAATGGGTCACCTCCCGCTTTCCCCACTGATGTGTAATAGGAAATTACTGACCTGTAATCCTTAAGGTCTTAGCACATAAAGAAAGATGCAAATTAACAATACAAAAAGACATATGTCTTACTGAATTTATCACATCGTAATATGTAACATGATTTGAATATGCATCAAGGTTTGTGAAAAAAACTCAAGTTATTTTTTGAATCCTTATTAAGCAAATCTTACAAGGCAGAAAAATGTAAAGACTGGGTTGTTTCTTTATTAAAATAGAAGAAGAATTTGGGGGGTTTCACCATTGTGTGTAGGTGCTGAAGGTCTGGTAAACTATTTGTGGCACAGTTTGAGGACTTGGTGCTGCTGACACTCCGTATGAACAATAGAAGCTTCAGAACAACATCTGGTCTTGTACGTGAGGCATTCAGTTGTTTAACATATTTCTTTTCTTGCCCTTGTTTTTATTTGTCTAAATGCAAGCCTATATTCTAACAACTAAATACATAATTAGTAGTCACAAAGTGGATAATTTGTTTTGCTTTGTTGGACTGCTGAGTAACATAACAACAAGCTACACTGTGATTGGTCAGACAAAATTGGTCATAAAATAAACTATCCCTTTTCTTTCCATGAACATTGTTGATGTGACAGGGATCACTGATATATTGTTGTTTCAAAAAAGAACATTGTTTTTCTAAATAATCATGTATAATGTGCAAAGGCCTTAAAACTGACTGTTAAAAACTGGAGCTAGAAGTCAGCAGATTCCCATCGACATTGACATCAAAAGTGTTTTTTTAATTTTTTTAATTCAAAATGCTAGTTGTAGTGGTTCACTGGCTGTGATATGTTCTTATCATGTCAGATGTTTACTGATGTTCATTTTTTGGTGGATGTATTCTAATTGATATTTCTTGATTTGTTTCTCTTTCACAGAGAAGGCCGCCAGATAATTCCTTTTATGTACGAACGTGTAACAAGAATCCAAAGAAGACAAAATGGTGGTACCATGGTAAGAATGTTGTTCAGTAGTTTACAGGAATTAGAAAAAAAGAGCTTAAAAAATTAAAACGAGTGATTAGCACAGAACAAAAAACTTTCACTTGAATTTTCTTGCTCAGTTTTAGTTTTAACTAAATAAACTACATCCTAATAAACGGCACTCTTGCACATGCATGGCTTTCTTATTTAAAAAAAAACAAATAACTTTCATAGGCATATATGATTTAAACACCTTTCGAAGGTGAGGAAAAAGCAAACAACTTCAGTCACCTCAGAGAGGAACTTCTCAAAAACTGGACTGATAATCTCAGAAATAAGAAGCATTACAATTGCCAACATTACACTGTTAAAAATCAGCATATAATACTGGAGATTTCTTTACATTGATATGAAATGTTCTATGGATGGAGTATGGATATAATTTAAAACACTTAAATGAGCGGTGTATTCATCAATAACCACATATTAAAAAAAGCAACATCTGTTCTAACTTTATAGAAAGCTAACTTCTAGCACTTTGCATTACCCTGTGTACGAAATGTGCTATACAAAAAAGCTTGCCTTTTCTTCGAGTTTCCTCTAGCTCTCATTAATAGATAAAACACAAATAGCTCCCTTTAGCACCGACAGCCTCAAATACTGGATCCCAAGCTCTGTCCTCGGCTAACAAGTCTTTATAAAAAGTGTTTTGAGGATAAAAACTACTTTTTGTTTCTGAATTTTAAGGATGAGTTGAGTCTCATCCATCACAGCTGTTCATAGCAAGTCATTATTTTGAATGGCTTTGGCAGAAATCAAATGAGGCATTTTAAAGTAGATTAATCTAAATTACAGTGAAATTAATCTAGATAAAAAAAAATTATTTATGCCCACCTCTTATATATATTAGTGCTGTCAATCGATAAAAAAAAATTTACTAATGACAAGACTGAAACGTTTTTAAATATATAAATGTAAAATGTAAATAATTAATGTAAATTGAAGACAAAGAAATTTTTTTTATTTAAAATAAAAATATGATTGTTTGTTGAATTTTTTGTTTAATTTGTAACACAGGTTTTGTCATAAAAACAACATACCTGCAACAAACCATCAATATCCAAATTAACTTTTTGCTTTTCTTTTACATAGGTCTGAGGTAAAATCATGTTTGAATTTAACTATAGGCTAGATCGTCCTCTGTTAACTCCATAATTTTGCATGTGGCACAAGGATGGCAATACCAATTACTTACATTACATTATTCAACACCATACTTATTACTTCTTCAACTTTTTATTATTGTTTTACATTACTTTGAACTTTTTATTTTATGAACCATACGTTGACAGTGGACACACACACGCACACACACGCACACTAATACATACACAAAACAAACAAGAGACTGAGTTGTTCCATTAGTTAGTGAGCTTTGGATGGACAATGCTTTAGGTGCCCAAAAATCTTGCGACGTTTAGCTAGCACACTTTCAAAACCGCTACCATGAATGGAAACCTGACAGTGCCTCCCCATACTGTTGTTCCTCAGTTTTACACAAAGTTGCAATTTCAACAAAGAGCACTTTGATGCCTCTAGTTGTCATTGCTTACGGAAGCCCAGCAGTCCCCAGTGAGCGTGATGTGTGTCACGTGCTGTAACGTGTCCATCCTCCATGCCTTCTCATAGTCATTATGTCTTATTCAAACTTTGCTTAAGGCATGTTCACCACAACAGGAAACAGGAAAAACTGAAACCACAATAATTGCATTAATTTTTTAAAATGCGTTATTCATCTCAAATGAATCACATGCATGTTATTTTTGACAGCACTAATTTATTTTTTTTGCCGTCAGGTAAGACAGCAACATTCTCAACAAATCAAATCTTTATTTTAGCTTTTTCATTGAGCAATAGATTGCAGTAAAACTGATTCTTTCTACTTGGCTGAAGGGTTGCGCAAGTGACAAGGTTTATTGTGCATCAGTGAATCACTGAGTATAATGAATAAGGCCAACATTTATTAACAGTTATTAAGAGACTCTTGTACAAAAGTCTTAATTTTGCATTGAAGTAACAACATCAAATATCTGCAACAATAATATCTTTAAACATTCTTTTCCTCCACAGATGATACCTGTTAATACCAACTTTTTGGCACTTCAAGGAAAGAAGTCTTAAGACTCATTGTAGCACTTTTTAAACCTAACGGTCTCTGGACTTTAACCTCAGACTCGAGCATGGACCACAGCAATGGGAGTTGATGGCATCTGAGTTACCAGTTGGATGCATGCTTGGAGTCTATTGAAACAGAATTGAGATCAGGTTTGAAACGGACCATCGTGGGCAGGTTTGGAGAGGTTCCTTTCATCCAGGAAGCTTTTTTTAATAATTTCTTTTGGGCTGTACATCTTCCTGTATTATCACTAGTATGTTTTAAGGTCTTCAGATCTCGTGCAATAACAAGAGTGGGTGCAGAGCCATTGATGGCAGGATCAAAATCTCTGTTTCCCTTACTCTTAATTTCCAATGATGTGCAAATATACTCAATGAAAGGATTGATTAACAGCTTGCTGCTCAAAAGAACAAACTAAACATGTTCGTGTCCTTACAGTGGATTGCTGATGACACAACATTGGTGGTTTCGTTGATAATATTTGAATGAATTTTGTTTGAGGAAATGGTCTATCAAAACCCAGCCTTGACCAGACGTCAGTACCTCTACCTAGTCTTGCAGTATGGGAGAAATCGATCCCCTTTGGCACACAGTTTAGCTCAGTGTTTTTTCTAGCATGTTACTTTAGAAAGTAGAAATTTTTTAACATAAAGAGAAGCTCTGTGATCTGTTTCTTTAGCTTGCGGCAAGCACTTTATTTCCATAAGTGATGAGTTTTCTGTCATTCATCAACATCACTGTTCGAGAACAATTGATGATGTTAAATGAATAATGTGGGCAAACCTTTCCTTTTTGGCAGTACTGAAGAGTCAAAAATGTTTTCTATGTACTGTTCTGAAGGACTGGTGACAATGATACAGCAGTGACTGCCTGCAGCGCGTCCCCGAGGGCACGCTGGCTGGGTAGCCTGATTCCAATGCTCACCCTTTACCTCTGCATTCTGATGACTTAAGCCTTGCTGCATGGTGTGTTTCCCACCTTTCCATCAGAGAAAAACTGCACCTTGCAATGGATTACGTAGTTTTGGGGTTCTAGTTTCAAATTGCTGCATAGTCCTTAATTTGATAAGTTTTAATTGGGCATGGGCCTTGTCCACATGTATTGGTTATTTTGAAAGCTGTGTTTTTTTTTATTTATTTATTATCAGTTGCATTGCTCATCCACTCATAATTGTAAAACAATGAATATCAAATATGTATAATTGAAACTGCCAGCCATGGTGAAGTTTGTGAATGCTGGGTACAAATACAGGTGATTTGATGTTTTGAGGACTACACAACCAGGGTTTTTGGATTTATCATTAAACAAGTGTCTTGTTTCTAAAGCCTCAAGTTTAAAAGTAGACATAGTGAGAATTGTGTTACTTTTCACTGTTATAAAGCGTGGCTTATGGCATGTATAGGGATACATGCACACTTAACATATTTTATTATAGAAAAGTGCAATATGCCGCTGAACGTTGATGATGCTCATTTTGCAACACAGATGCAAACGGTGCAGGTTTATGACAAAACTTGGTAGAATCTTAAAGGTTCAGTTATCAGAGGAAAATTGTTGTCTTTGTGTGTCAGAAATGGTGACATCAGAAGTGAAACTAGTTTGTAAGCTTCTAATTGGCTGATGAAACTTAAAGATTAAGAGATGACTGCCACCTATTGTATTGGCATACTCTTTACAGCGTTTAAGAATCGGCTGAGCATTGTCATGTGGATTCAAGTTGCTGTTTTTTATTAAACAGTCAGAAAAACCCAGATACGTGTGGACATGGCCTTAAACAAGTGAATAATAAAGAATCCACCCTTGCAGTATTTTAATGACGGTTAAACCAAACTGAACCAAATAAATTTTTCATAAAGTTGTAGATTCTGAAAACACATCCGCTCACTTCTGACACTGGCCTCTAGAGGCCAATTGAAGATTTACAAATTCAATCACTACCATATGAGATTTTTTTCCCAAATAAGTGATTTTCCGGTGTAGTCTTAACAATACACAGCCATCAAACTTCCTATTTTCAAAACAAATGGCACTTGTCATTTAACTAGCCGAGGCGAGGATGTGACCAGTACAGTGTCTGTATTTTTGCCAAATAGCGTTTCTATAGACTCGTTCAACAAAGATGAGAATATTCACAATATTTAATTGGAGGTAACACACAGCCAGAGTAGGAATATAGTATATTGCTATTAACATTGTTTCACACCATTAACAGTAATAAAGCTTCACTGGACAGCATTAATTAGAACTATGACCTTGAAATGGTTTAACAAAGAGTAACAAATAAAACCAATATAACATTTTTAAAGATTTTAATTTTCATAAAGTAAAGTCAGACACTATTGAGAAGATTGTACAAAGCTTTGTTTGATGGATCATCACATATAAGTTGTAAAGAAGGGAAAATGACAGTTTAGTTGTTTAGTTGTAATGCACAGACTGCTATTGAAATCTTTCTTACAATGTTTTGTTTTCTACTGTGCATGTTCCATTCTGGGCGTGTGCATTTCAATGCTTTCAGGTTTATGCACATGGTTTGTGGTTAATGTTGAATGTTTTAAGTGCTTAAGTCAAACCCATATAAGATTCTTAATCAAACATATATTGAGTTATAATTTACAACTAAACAGTCTGTACTTTGTAAAAGATTTAGGAAATTGTTTTTAATTTAAAAATTCATTCTAATCTAATGTTGGTTACTCTAAACAACTATATACCTTTAGAGACATTTAATTTGAAAATGCTAAATCTGGGAATACAATGTTCTTCCCAGAATAAAACTGAAATCATTCAAATTTGCATGCACAGAACATATTATGCAGAAGGTACAGATTGTGTTCTGTTAAAGGGAACAAAATCAAAGACCATTTTTTGCTGGAATTACAGTACAACTAAAGCTGTAAACAGTAAAAAAAAATGTTGTTCAAAATATTGGAAACCTTTTCAATAATGTAAGAATCTTACCACACAATTTCTTTCTCCAGAATTAAACTACTTTTGTTAAGAACCTTGTCAATCTCTTTTAAATTACTGTCAATTCTAAAGTTTCAAAGCTTTTTTCCCATCCTCCATCAGGACAATGACCCAAACACAGATCCACAATATTTGAAGCAGAGGGAGTTTTGATAGTCACCAGTATCTCTCAGAACTTCATTCAAACTCCTTTCTAACTCTAATAATCCTCTTCTGTTGCAATTCTCTCTGTTAACACATTAAAGTTGTGTTACGTTGGAGCATACGAACTTTTGTTTAAGGCTTCACTGATTCTGTATTGAATTTCTCTTAATTTTTCACCTTCCACTTCAGGTTACATTTTTACAAATTAAATCATGTTTTCTAAACGTTTTAGTAATAGTTTATTTTTCTCTGAATACTTGTTTTATTCGATTTAACTTCAGATACCTTTGTGTTATAGTACATTTGTATTATTCTGTTGATGTGTGTGACTTCAAGGATGGTTTTCCATCTGTTGATTCCATCAGGGACCGTTACAATAAGAATTTGAATCAAAACATATGAACCGATATCTTGCCCGCACATAGATGGTTAGATCATATTTTATCATTAGATAGTGAAGTTTTTCTCTTTTTCATGGCCTGAGAGCATACATGGTTGCCAGACATTACTTCTCTAGTGTTGCATAGCTTTGTATTAAATACTCCGGATGTTTGAGATTCGCACACTCCAAAGAAATGTTTTGCCATCTGTCGAAAATACTTGAAGTTTTCAATCCTGGCTGGCTCATTAAATCCGTTGTCTACAACAAAGTGAACTTCTAAAGTGAAAGTGTTGGTTGGGAACAAACCGTGATGGCCATGACTCTTCCCTCAGCACATGATAAAAGGAGATTTTTATTTTGTCTCGCACTTATACTTGTCCTTACTACTAAAACAAATGACAGGGCTAAACTTGAATGTGTGATTGCTGGATGAGAATTATGTTGTCATTATTTGATAAATGTACTTGAGGAAGGGGTGGGTACATATACAATTTTCTATATGAAGGGTTGTATTTAAGTTTGGGTTAGCAAGCTGAATGATGTAATAGGATTATTTTGTATCTAACTTTTTCTTTGATGTTTTGGTTGTATAAATGATGTTTTACTTGTTCATTTAATAAATAAACGTTCAAGGATTATGTGCAACTTGATCATTGTCATGTTTTGTTATCGCAAAATGTATGTAGTTTCAAATTGAAAGAATTTGGATTATAGTATATTTTCTTGAGTTGAACTCTGTAATATCCTGTTGTAAAGATTGTAATTCTAAAACAAACAAGAAGCATTAATTACAGTTTGTGTGCTGTCAGCCACTGACATGTATATTTAATATTAAATATTTCATCACACACAATGATAAGGAACACCAGCAGAAATGTCATGTATTTAATAGTATATTTTCTGGTTTCATATGATGAACTTTACATAAAGAACACATCTGCTTAACCCTTAAGCTTTGCAAGTTTACTGTCCTTTTCATCATGAGTAAAAAAGGCATAAAACTCCACTAAAATGTGTCAGATTAATATTTTTGCACTAATCACATATTTTTTAACAAATAAATATTTGCACTTTAATCAAAACAGTCAAGATGTCTGTCTGATTTAAAGGAGGACATGCTTAATTACACATTGTCAGTATAAAAGGTAAATGTAAACTGGATTTTTTTTTTACCTTTTTTTACGCATGTGATGGATTGGTTGCCTTTTTTGTTTTTTATGACAAGATTTTTTTTACATATTTACTGTTAAAACAACTTTTTTTAAACCAACTCATGATACCATATAGATTGGCTTGCAAAATTATTCATACACCTTGAACTTTTCCACATTTTCTCACTTTGAGATCCCAAACAAAGTGGCATAGCATTGTAAAGTAGAAAGAAAATTGTACATGGCTTCGTTTTTTTTTATACAGCAATACCTCAAGATACAAAAGTAATCTGTTCCGGGGTTGCCTTCGTATGCTGAATTTTTTGTTTGGCGAAGAAACTTTTACTTGTAAATTGCCTAATATGTTCCAAGCCACATAGAAACAACAGTACAAACTGAAAACAACATGTAAAACCACAGAAAAATAAACTAGGATTCTTAAATCTTTACAAGTACACATTATAAATCTAATAAATAAACAGGACAATGACCTTAAACATACATCCAAAGCTACAATGGAATTGTTTAAAAGGAAACTTATTCATGTGATTGAATGACCCAGTCAAAGTCCAGACGTAAATCCCAAATCTGAAAACTGCTGTTCAGAAATGCTCTCCATCTAATCTGACGCAGCTTGAATTGTTTTGCAAGGAACAATGGGAATTTCAGTCTGTATATGTGCAAAGCTGTTAGAGACCTACCATAAAAGATGTGCAGTTGTAATTGCACCAAAGGGGAGTTCCACAAAGTATTGACTCTGGGGGGGCTGATTTACACACTGCATTTTTCAGTTATTTATTTGTAAATAATAATTAAAGTCATGTATAGTTTTCTTTCTTCTTTACAATTGTATGCCACTTTGTGTTTGTCTTTTCACTTAACATTCCAATAAAATATATTTATGTTTGTGGTCATATTGTGAAAAATGTGGAAAAGTTCAAGGGGTATGAATGTATAATGATGTATAATAAGCCAATGTATAAAACCAATCTGACTGTGGGCATAAACACAAAAGCTGTGGGTAATATCCGCAGGTTGAGTATCATAAGTACGCATTTGGACACCACTCTTTTTTTATTTATACTGGGCTTTGGGAAGCACTAATTCTCATTTCGCATCTTTAAAAGTATGGATAGTGCGTTGAATGGGACGCTTGGTTAGTTATTGGCTTTTACATGGAGTTATGGAGTGTAGACTTCAGAGAAGCTCTGGTGTTTGCAGAAGCTTTCTTTGGACCTGGCCAGTAAGCAGTTCGACAGATATGTCAAACAGCCAATCTCATGTCATTTAGCATAACATCATGTTGTGGAATGTGGAACAAACAACAAGTTAGCCATAAAAAAAAAACACAGAATACGAGCGATAAGCCGTATTTACAAGAATAGAATAATAATCTTCCAGAATGGAAATGAGGGGCCTGTGGTTGAGACTGTAAGGACTATGAAACTGTATGTAACAGCATACTATAATGTGCTGTGTGAGTGCTTAGTGCACTTCTGCTCGCTGTGTCAAATCAAAATAGGAACCTGAGCTCTCAGAACTACAAAGGTCAGGTAAAATCCAGTTCAGGTCAGGCATTTTTATTCCAAGAAGACCCAAAAAAAACATAACAAAAAAAAAAAATAATAAGAAAACAAGGTAAGTGGAAACAAAAAACTTGTTCGCAAACACATGCAAACTGATGTTGAAAGATAATTTTTCAACATTTGGTTCAATGCATTCAAAATAGACAGGAGCAGGATATACAGGATATAAACAGGATATAGAGAAAAAGATTTGTCTGATATTTTTTTACAGCACTTTAAGTTTAGGTATTTGTCTGCTAATATAACAGAGGGTCAATAAATTTGCCCTTGGAGTTTTCCAAAACATTCCATAATTTTCCCAAAATAATGTGTAATATAAGATTTGACAAAAAAAGATGAAAATAATAATTGTATCTGCAGAAACACAGTAGGCTTTGGCCGAAGTAAGACTCAACAGAGTGGACAAAAGTATCTTTACAAAAAATTATTAGCATTCTTAACTGTCTTTTTAAATAGGTAATGATGTTGTAGTATTTCAATGATTTTCTTGACTGTTACATAGCAAATGTATCATACAAATGAAATATTCAATGTCTTAGGGAATTTTATAAACAAAAAGTAAACACACAAATCGATTGTTTGATGATTAGAAACTGAGTAGTTCGTATAACGTTATTTGTATTTAAGGCGGTCAGTGGCTGGAATCATCCCTGCTTGGTATCAGGAAGCCCGACTGTACCATCTGCTTCTCAAAGAGGGGGTGCACTGCTTCCGCTCTTCGTAAAAAAAGTAAGCCCCCAAAAAATGACCAAAACATAGCAAACGTTTTCTGTTACCATATACTTATGAAATTATCTGAGCGGGTTCTTCTTTAGTGTTCAAAGTTACCCTTTATAAAAAAAAACTAAAGCTTTTTTTCACTGTTGGTTTGGTCCTGGTACCATCAGTTCTCTTTAGTGTTTGCCAATGTTGGAGGTGTAACTGGGGTCTGGCCCTGGACGAAGGTAAACTATTATCATTAAATACGCCGCAATGTGAAAAGAGGTTAGTTTGGATTTGCACTCTGCACCTGGGTTCGAGTGGTCAGGGACGCTAGTTAGCTGACGGCGCACACAGCGTGCATCGAGGAGAGATGAGAAGGGTATTTAGTTGTTCAGCCATGATTCAGTTCAGACCGGTGGCCTGTGTGCTGGAGAAGCCTGCGCCTCTAAAAATCATTTTATGCGCCGAGACAATCTCCTTACCCTGCCTACGATCAGCTTTTTATGACTGAAACATAAAAACTGTGTTGTGATATGATAAACTCGCGCCTTCAATTGAGAAGCGAGACAACTGGGGGAGGTTGAGCTCACTTTTGATTGAGTTACAAAGACAAAAAAAAATCAGTTTTTCTACGAACAATCTCCTGCATGGGTTATACTGGTCATATGTAATGCATCATTTGTTTACTTGGGTTTTAAGGTAATTGAAGTGATTGCTTGCAAGTGATGCAAAAATGCACTACTCAGATGTTCAATAATATCCAAACCATTGGAGAAAAAAAGTCAACAGTTACAGAATTTATCTTATTTAAATATCCCAGCATATCTCATTTAAAGTAATAACAGATGTATACTGCTAGTTCAAAACTAAAATACATTTTAATACAAAAAAGTAAAAGATATTAACAATAAAACTAACAAAGTCACTATGGTGCAGGATTTGCTCCTTATTAAAATGAACAAAGTTCAGCTCTCAAGTCCTGCCCACCAAAGCAGCTACATAGCGTTACACGAAAAATAGACCTACGTAGCCAGCCAATTCTACCAATCCGATCATGACTAAATGTTCTTGAAGTGCCTGCCATAAAAACACACCAAACCAATCTGACCCTTAGCCAACCACTGGCATTAGGTCTAGGGCTGAGACTACGCCAAGAAAAATTAACATGTTTATATTTGAATCAAGGGGCAACCTCTTGCTCGATGTGTAATAGGATGCGACTGAACTGCAGTTCCTTGAGAGGCCTTGAGGCTGACTTCAGAAGGGAGCAGGTTCTCATTCACTCCCATGTTAAAAAACAGTTTGGAGCTGAAAAAAAGCTTGTTTCCACCAATGGCTTCATTAGGTTTGTTGCTTCAGAGTGCAAGTTTTTGATCTTCAAAACATTTTTGGTTACCGGGACGCAATTACCACCCACTGGGTGCCTCTTTTAACATTGACAGAAACCCTTGGGTAACATCACGAACACTATATACGTGTTTTATAGAGAAAGAGTGGATCAGAGAAGTAAACAGAGATTTGATGACACTGACTGGAGAGTTGTAGCAACTGGGTTTTAAGAGGAATGGAAAATACACTTTTGACTTCTGAAATCCATGTCTTGCATACTTCTGTTTGTGGTGGTTCTTATAGTGCTGACTCCAGCTACAGTCCACTTGTGGTAAATCTCATCTATATTTTGTAATGTGTTTGGTTGACAATCTTCTTCAGGGGGCACTTGTCCCTATTTGTTGGTAAATTAATGCTGCTTTTCCACCGAGCTCTTTAGTACCAGCTCAACTTGACATGCAATCTGCATGCTTTTTTGACTTGTTGAGATAAAGTTCTTAAATGTGAGCTGAGGTAGTAGTTTGTTCTGATTGTTAAGAAAAGCGTGTCGCGACATTCTGTTGATCACTCATTGCTCAGTCGCAATAGAGCAACTATTGTTCAGATTCACTCACTGCATGTGTCACAACTGCGTGAAACAAACACAGCAGCTTACTTTGCTAACTCATGGTGCCACAAACACAAGTCGCCTGAAACAGTTGCTGAAACAGTTTTTTAAGTCATGTCGAACAGACAAAAAGGAGCTGCAGACCTTCCTTTATTTGGTTGATGAAGTGTTGCGCATGGATATTGTTTTCTTTATTTATTCCTTGCACATATAAAGGGGAATATAAGCAAATTCATTCTGAATGTTTTCTTTTAATTTTATATAAATGTCACCAAACTGCTTTTTAATGGCAAACTTGTTATATTTTTATATTACATATTTTTTAATACATTAATTGTATGGAAACCATATTTTTTAATTTATGTTGGTATGCTAGTTGTAATATTTATTTTACAGCACAATTATTTCCTTGGAAAAATACACAATTATAACTTTACATATATAGTAGGTGAATAGTCTAATTCATTCTATATTTAAGCTTTTATTTTCCAAAAATATTGTCCTATTTAAAGTGTGTTAATATAAAACATCAGCACTCATTTGTTACCCACACATGTATAATGTACCATAGTTTTAGAATTCAAGTATTGTTACTATTAAACCTATAGTCTATTAGATATTCGTTTTGAATATAATTTACAAACTGATATAGATCGTATGACTAGAATATATGACTGAAATGACTATAAAGACAAATACAGTTTATTGTGGGGGGGGAAAGACAACATTTCTTAAATCAAAAACACTTGTAATCTTTGCATGTCTTTTTGGAGAGCAATGCATCATTGCATTTCTCTCATTTCAGCTGCTCTTCACCTCTGCAATCACTCTCCTATCATACACCTCTCTGTGACTCGCACAGGAGCCCATGTCAGCCCCATCGATTGGACCTGGTTGAAGCCGCAGCCATTCAGTTTCAGGAGGCAATGTTGATGTTAACCATGCTAAATAGCAGGTGGCATGGTTACCTAGCATTTCTCTGACGTCAATGAGCGGAGCTGGAAACACGTAGCAGAGTGTTGCGTTTTAATAGACGTCTTTTAAACAAGCCCACTCAGATATGCCTCTAGAAATTAGTGGAAACACAAACCAAAGTAAGACGAGTCAAGCCTAGTAGAGTCGCTACAAAAATGCAGTGGTAAAGGACATTATAGGAGATCTTTACCTTCCCTATGCCTCTATTAATGTGCTTGTAGGCAGAGCTCTGTTTAAGTTTCAGTCTATTTTGCTATTTCCCTGCTTATGCTAGGCATCAATGACCATCTTTGAAACAATTGTCAAGTCAGCAGTCTTCCCCCATTTAAATGAGGTGTTTTGAGTTAAGACCATCACACCTCTATGCATATAATCAGTTAAAAATTACACATCTATGGGCTTAAATCCCATAATAATGGGTGGACTGGAGCTTACAAATCTGCCCATCAGGTCGTGTGAGTGAAAAAAAGTTAATGTGCTTGATCTTATAGTCGAACAAGGAAAGATGGGTCTTTCCAAAAGAATGGGAAAGAATGGTCTTCCCAAAAAGACCATTAAACAGCTCCAGCTTGTTCAGAATGCAGCGGCTCGAATTCTAACCAAAACTAGAAAGTCAGAACACATTTCTCCAGTTCTTAAGTCTCTACACTGGCTGCCGGTCTCCTTCAGAATAGATTTTAAAGTTCTGCTGCTCGTATATAAGTCTAAACATAACTTAGCACCAAAATACTTAACAGACATGATCAGTGAATACACACCAAACAGAGAGCTGAGATCCCACAGATCTAATAAATTAGATCTACCCCGGGTAAATTCCAAACAGGGAATATACTCCTTTAGTTACCATGCGGCCCACAGATGGAACCAACTTCCAGAGGAGATCAAGGGTGCCAACACTTTAGTCACGTTTAAATCCAGGCTAAAGACTCTCCTGTTTAGTTGTGCTTTTGTCGACTGAGCACCTACGTCCGAACAACTATTTTACCTCTGCACTTCAAATCTTAATCTTTGTTTTAATCAATGTTTTAAATTTCAGTGTTTTAAATCAGTTTGATTTTATATGACTTTTTTATGCTTGATTTTAATGTATGCACTTTCTTTTTACTCTTTATTTCCAATGTAAAGCACTTTGAATTACCCTGTGTACGAAATGTGCTATACAAATAAACTTGCCTTGCCTTGCCTTGCCTTTTGATCACAGGTTCAGGGTACTTTCGAGACATAAAAGATACACTGTGTGGTGCTCGACACACACTCGCATTGACTCATGACAGGAAATAGAGCAGAAGTTTACCAAACTGAATGGATAGCGAAAAGCTTCTCATGTTGGTGTCCTGAGTTGTTTGAGTCCCATAAAGCCTACAAAAACACGGACAAAAGGAGCAAATATGATGTGGAATAATATTGTCTTGATCTTTGGCATGCCACTGTAGTCACTCTGAGCACCATCCAAGGGCATGGAGTGGCATTACATCAACAGAGGTGTGAAAGCCCCCTACAGAATTTATTTTCACATATGTGTGTGGTGACTTTTAATTAGCTGCTTAGAGTGACTAGAAAGCTAGGGTGACTGAAATGTTTTGAGCCTTCTTATGTGAATTATATTGTTTTCTCACAGATAGAGCATGGCTCAAGTGACAAAGCAGACTTCAGCCCCCTTGTCTGGACCTGGCCTGCCTCCCGTGGTGCCTGCTGTGGCCATGCCCAGCCCAGGAGCTCTGGGTCTGCAGCCTACCATCAATGGCACAGTGCCACCCATATCACCTTCCGGTTCTGCCTGCAGCATTATGGACTCCACTTTACCAACCAACCCATCAGGTACCTGTAGCCTGCGATGCGTCAGTTTGGAAAATTACAAAATAGAACATATCATTTCAGTATTAACCACCAAGGACAGAACTATGATCTCTTGATCTGATCTCTTCTTTGATATCTAGCTGATCTCTTTTCCTTTCTTACCTTAGCAAAAAAATGGATGTTCTGCTTCCTCATGTTTTTATCCTTAAAAATAAGTTTTCGGTGGTAAGAAAAATAATTGCCTCAGTTGGAAAAATCTTACAGATTCTGCAGTCAGAACGCAAGACAGATCTCGCAGACCGACAGACCCCACAGGCAGACCATCAAAGACCAAGAGATATGGCAGAATGACCCCACAGTCAGACAAGCCTCACAGCCAGTCATACCCACAAACTCTACGGACAGGCTCAATGGGCTCTCCTGCCAGACCCTACAGGCTTCGCAGACCAAAAGGCTCTATAGACAGACCCCACAGACTGACAGACATCATATGGGATCACCAATTAAAGTCCTGGATTGTAGTCCCTGCACATTTTTGTTGCAACCCTGCTCTAGTATGCATATTACTTTAGCTTCAGATAAACCAAGAGGACCTTAATTAGTATAAAATAATGTGAATTTATTCAAATTTTGAATACAATAATGTCAAGAGATTGGTTTAGGATGTCGTCTAGGGATGAATGTTACTCGATGACTCACTCTGAAGTCGAGGGGTTCTTTAGCTGTTTGATGAGCACAGTTAATGCTCCATTATTTGAAACGATAACATCATCCATGTCTTTATCAGCAGACCCTCATGAAGAAAACATGGCAAACCCTAAAGAGAAGACTCCTATGTGTTTGGTGAATGAGCTCGCCCGTTTCAACAGGATTCAGCCTCAATACAAGTTGCTGAATGAGAAGGGGCCTGCGCATGCTAAGGTAATGCTAGCAAAATTGCTAAAGCCATTCATTTGAAAAATTGTTACCAATTACCAAAGTGACTAGAGATACCACAATATACAGTTTTATAACGAAACGCTCAGTATGTCCTCCTTGGTTTAATATGTGCATGCGGACCGGGGTTTTTCAGTTCATTATTTGAATAACTCCCATATAATTTGTTATTTCAATAACAAATCTTTTGTTTGTTCAATAACAAACCTACAAATACTATAGCAAAGGCCTGTTTGTATACTTTTTGTTGAATTCTTACAGCAAGGACTGCAACACTTGCAGATATTTTGATTTTAAAGGATCTGTTTCATGTTTATTCTCAGTTTTGGACATATGGTCAAAATATGATCTGTGTCACTAGTACACACAAAACCAGTACATACTGAAGTACTTGCCAAGTTTCCTTTATATTCTTAAATTGTATTATTGTTTATTTAAAGTTTTGAAGATGTGTATTGATGTGTGATGTTGAACAATAAAGTAAATTCTATCAAACATCCGACGATTTAAAAAAGATAACTTGCAAAGCCATCAGAAGCTATTAAAAAAACGTGGTTAAAAACTGAGGTACATTCCAAACTATGAGCTTTGTGTATCGTAGCATCTTTAGTCATGACCAAAATAATCCCAAAATAAATCCCTACATTGGAAAGAAGCAAATTTCATTCATCAATCGATGGGAGCAAGTTAGCTATATGAGATGTAGAATAGGACACACCAGGCTAACACCAGTTTCTGATAACTGGGTTTCAACTGATTTGCTCTCATGTAGAGGGTCTTTGTCTGTTAAACATATTTTACTTAAATGACACTGTTTAACCCCTATCAGGAATTTAAACAGATATAGAAACTGGAAGGGCGTTTAAAAAGCTTTGAATGAATGAACAACTCTCATACTTTAAACTCTAACCAGTTCTTGCATTTACTGGAAACTCTTTAATTATGGCTTAGTTCTTTATTTTAAAATATGCAGAAATATCAACACAACCAAAGGTAGGACAAATTGGTCCTTATTCAGTTAGAATTGTCTTAAAAGGGGGGACCTTGATTTGTAAAACCAAACCTAGTTTTTAGGTTTTGCTTTTTTCTTTGAGGCACTTTTACTAGTCAGGGACAAACAGATCCCGAGACATGGCTATGGATATACATCGTGAATATTTTGTGTGTTTCTGTTGAATACTCAGATCTTCACTGTGCAGTTGTGCTTGGGGAGCCAGGTCTGGGAGTCTGAAGGTAGCAGTATAAAAAAGGCCCAGCACTCCACAGCCACCATGGCCCTGGCAGAGAGCGACCTGCCCCGGCCGCCTCCTCGCTCCCCTAAAGCTGACAGCATCACCAACAGCAACCCAGGTATAAGTGGCTCCAACTTCGATAGTTTTACTATTGAAAATAATTTATAGAGTGTAAAATATTCTTTCAGAATTGTGTATAAGGACATTATTGTTCATTTAAGCATTTATTTCAGCAACATAATTAGCTTTGAATTGTCCCTGGGTTTTGTTACGTCATTGTGTACACAGACTGCAAATACAGCATAAATTCCTGTTTTTGCTTCTGAAGAAGCAGACAAAGGATCAAATTGAAGTAAATATTGCTGCTAAAGAACACTTAATATAACACATAAGTGGATTATCATGAGAACTGGTGTCACTGCAATCAGCAAAGTTCTCCAAGCATACCAGAGTGCAAGGAGCTGCTGCATGCCCCAGTATGACCCAATTTCTGCTGTCTTAGCTATCAAACAGTAAGCCTCCTTTTGTTTATATAAAGTGTAAGTGGTTTTCTGCTGGTCAGTCTCTGCTAAAGCGATGCTAAGACATGTCTCGATCGTGCAGATCCTCTGGATGTGGTGGATCGATCTCATTGACTGATAGCCATGACTATTGTCTTGAATGTCTGGGGCGTAAACGCAACGTGCTTAGATTCAGGCTGCCACCAGAGATGTCGCCACTGTCAGCCCAGCTTCTGATCTTCTCGTTCACCCATTGCATCTGTTGTGAGCTTGATGCGATCTCCGTTGTTACCTCAGAGAGAGATATACATGAGGTGACTGCAGGCTTTGAGCTGAGAATCTCTAGAATGGACGAATGATTTGTGAGGCCTCGTTCGGATGATGCCTAGCCCAGTTTACGTCTGTTCTCATCTGTGGCTAACCCAGGTAGAGATGTAACCATAAGTCTGTAAGCATTTGCTCAACGCTCCTGTGGTCCCAGGTTGCCTCTTACTGTCGCCATAGATGATCTCACATTGCAGGCTTCTACACTGCAAAAAACGCACTCCTGGAACAAGAAAAAAAAACTCAAATAAAGTTAAACTCTTCCTATATCAAGCAAAAAAATCTGCCAATGAGGTAAGCAAATTTGACTTGTCAAGATTTCTTAAAATTAGAAAAAAATTCTAGCTGATAAATAGACAAAAACTAGAATATTTCAACTTGTCTCTAGTGGTCTTAAAACTAGACAATCTGTCTTAAAACTAGGATGTTTTCTCTTTTATTTAAGACTAACTTAGAAAATGTAATATTAAAATAACTATGTATGATCTTAAATTAAGAAAGTTTGTGCTTAATTTTAGTTCTTAAAGTAGAGTATGGGTTCTTAAAACTAGAAATTCTAGCTCAAAAATAAAATTTTAAATAAATATTTAATATATTATTTAGGCCTATTGATGTATTCTTAGATAGTACTGTTCCGATGGGAGACAGGTAGAACACTTAGTAGAGCTCTGGGGAGAAGATCGGCAAAATACCCAGGCTGGATTCGAACCCTGTTACCAGAGGTTTCAGGTCCACATGTCAGCGCTCTGACTGCTACGCTATCAGTGCTGACAAATTAATTCCATTCTGATGAGCTATATAACACTAAAAGAGAAAACATCCTAGTTTTAAGACATATTGTCTAGTTTTTAGACCACTAGTGACTAGATACAAGTTGGAGTATTCTAGTTTCAATGCGTTTTTACAGCTCGGAAAGACTTGTTTTGAGGGTTTTTGTATGTTTTTAAGATCCAAAAGTTTTTGCTAATTTAAAGAATTCTTGCAACCTCAAATTTGCTCGCACCATTAACATATTCTTTTGCTTGATCTAGGAAGAGTTTATCTATATTTGAGTTTTTTTTTCTTGTTTCAAGAGTGCTTTTTTGAAGTTCAGATCTCTTCCATCAAAGTTAGAACACAACTGGACGGTGTATTAAGGTTTGGGGTATTGATGATTTATTTACAGTGTATATCCTTTTTCTTCTTTTCACAAACATTTGAATCTTATTTCAAGAAATCAAATGTTCTTACCTTCACTTGATCTAGAATAGAACTAGATTTAAGATTTTTTTTTCTTGTTCCAATATGCATGTTTTTAACAATATTTAATATTGATTTCTTAAAATAAAATATCAATACAATTCTTGAAATAAGAATATGTTGAGTCAAAAAATCTTGTTCTAAGATCCTTGTTTTAAGATCAGTGGCAAAATCGGCAACTTGTTTCACATAGTTTCTTAATTCAAGAAAATAAATGACCAGAATAAGATTTTTTTTTCTCCTCAAGAAAATATAAGTGTTATTTTCTCAAAATAAGCAAAGTAATCTATACCCAAAAGGTTTAAATTAGGAAATTCTTCCTAAAATAAGAAAATCAAGATTTTCAATCTAATTTTAAGCATTTTCAGCTTTGCTTAGAATTCATTTTTTGCAGTGTACAATCAGGAAACAGAGGGAGGGACAGAAGGAAACCAGTCCTCTTCTGTTTATCATTTTTTGGTGCCTTAAAACAGTTTGAAGCCCAGTTTCTGATTTCTGAGTTCCGTTGTTGTTGTTTTTTTTTAACAGTCAATGTAGAAATTTTGTATTTGAATATGACTTCCTAAGGGAGTGAGTTGTGGTTCTGGGGCGAAACAAATCTGATTTCTATTAAGTTGTTTGGCTAAAGGTTTTCTGTTAAGGTTACAGTAGTCAAGGAAAATGTGTTTGAACATCATTTAATCTCTCCCGTCTCTAGGAAGCATCACTCCTACTGTGGAGTTGAATGGACTGGCCATGAAGCGAGGGGAGCCAGCGATCTACAGACCCCTGGACCCCAAACCTGTTCCCAACTACAGAGCCAACTACAACTTCAGAGGAATGTTCAATCAGAGGTATGTGCTTTAGCCTGAGAAAGGGCTCTTTCTACCTTAACATCTCAGAACAGTTCAGTGCTAGAAACCAGCAGAACGTTTGCAATATCGCTGGTAACGGCTGTTGTACTGCTTTTATTTATTGCTGAACACCTTGAGACTAAACAAATGAAATTGTTGTGAGAAAGAGAGCTGTACATTTCAGAACAAGCTTGTAAAGAGAATGCTTTATTCTAGTTTGACACGCTTTTATTCAGAATGAAAAACTGTTGGTGTTATAGGGTTCCTACAACGGATACCAGTCGGGACTGAAGGCTCACATGTTCTGTCTTGAAACAAAGCTAAAGGATTTTTAATAATTCACTTAAATTCGTACATCTGACTCCATAATTGATTTATAAAGGTTTTATCTTAACCATTATTTTTGTTCACAACCCAAAAAAGTAGAATGTTAATTATTAACAACAATATTAATTTTTAACACACTCGATGACCTTTAGTTTGAGTCACACTTGATGTTAATATACTTATTAACCCTTAAAAGTGTTTCAGTAAAAAAAAATTCAGGTGTATAGTAAATAAGTAATACATTAGATTCAACCAACATACAACTTATGAAATATTAATAGAGTAAAAAGTTATTGTCTACACTCTACAATTTGCAATTGATCATTCTAAAGAAAGTCATTAAAGTTTAACTTACATGATAGAGAGAAAGCGAGATCTAGAGCTCTTTCTATGACCGGCCATTTCAGAAACAAAAGGTCATGAGCCCTGGCTATTCTCAGCCTTTGAACACTTCTTCAGACCATTCTCCTCCCAGACAGGAGTGACCTAACCAGGAATACAAATCAGAGAGCATCAGTTGGGTACATGATTGACTCTGTCAAAGAAAAGGTGTAGCTCATCGAGGGACAAGGTGGGTGAGATATAGGTGAGTAAAAAGAGGAGTGATGTGGGCTCTGGGAAAAGCTGATGTGTTGTTGGTCAGTTGTAGAGTTCTGACTGCACTGGTATGAAATAAAACGCAACCGCTCACAGTGAGCAGGATGACCTCTATCACATGTGGTTTGGTGCAAATCGAGTTGTATACAAACAGAAACAAACTGAGGAGAATATGTGAGGCAGAGCAACATAAAGTAAGTCTGTGAACAATATATTTATGCCTAAAAGCATCTTTTTCGGATGTGATCTTCAATTTCAAATCAGATAATGATAACATCTTAAGGGTTAAAATAAAAGCTGTCTATTGGTGAAAAAAATTGAGAAACACAAACTTTAAATATAAAAAATATGCTTTAAATTTAAATACTTATTAATTTATTAAGGTATACATTGCCATTGACTTATTAATCAGGTTTATCTCTTTAAAAAATAAAAGGTAAACATGATGTATTCTCATAGAATGTCTTGTCAATCAAGAAACTTAGCACCTCATCCTATAATTATGTCCATAAATTATTGATATGTCATATTGAATTAATAAGTCTAGATAAAAATGTATCTTTAAATGTTTTTCCACAGCACAGATGATATAAAAATAAATATTTATCATAATATAAAGGCTTTATCCAGTCATTCTGTCCAAAGTATCAGGTTATCCTAAACTATTATAAAAATGGTGGGAACTTTTAACATGGGAACTGCCATCATGGTTCAAAAATGTGCAGACAGAAAAGTAAAAGGAAACAGCATGTTTCTTAACATATAGACAGGAAAGAAATTTTTACTTTGAACTGCAATAATTCCTATGAACAGGAAGAAAAATAATGTACTGAAATTGTCAAAAGTCATTGGTGATATTCAGAAAAAAGAGATAGGTGGTTTTTAGTGATTTTTGTGCACACTATTTGGAAAATTCAGTGTAAGGGTTTTAATGTATGTTAGAAGAAACACTGAAATTTCTGATCTGGTATTAGAACCTAGAGTGTTAAAGCTAATCTACACTCTAAGTCTTCTGATTTCATATATTAGTACTTATTCCTAATACTACAACCTGCAGAATTCTGCTCTCTGGCCTTAATGAGAAAAAAATGAGAGCCTGGGCCAGAAAAGTACTTTTCACTTACAGTAATTTCACCTCAACGCTACCACTGAAGTATTTTTTTACAACAATATTAACAGAATGTATTGTATTACATGCTATACACTGAAAGCTATTGTATGGCATGCAGAGTCCATCAAAGAAAATAATTCCAGAGTTGCCAGAGTTTGAGAAAACACTTATGAACACTCATAAACGCTTAAAATCGCAAAAGGGATTGTTAGGGTTGCCAGATATTGACATAAGATTCATACATTTTAAAAATGTGATTGTAAGGTTTGCCAAGTGTTGATAGAATGCTCCTGAATGTTAAAAAGTTTATTATTAAATGTAAATATTTTTTTATAAAACATTCTTAGTTTTGACCTTGTGAATCCTGCAGAAACTCTGATATGAGCTAGCGCTTTTAAATAAGCAAAAGCAAAAACTTTCAAGGTAGGGAGTAAAATCCTTATTTTTTAGATTAAAAAAAATGTAAACAGTAAAGGTGAGAAATTGTGAAATAAAACACTGAAATAAAAGAAAGCTACTAAAGTATAGTGCTTGTTTTTTATATGTTGCTACTTCCATCTCTGATTTATTTCGCATGAAATAAACCAAAAGAAAATATACCTAAACCTTTAAAGATGATGTTCCAGTTCAGGCTATCTCCATCTACCTCTCCAAAGCAGAATTTGATGCCAATGGACAGAAAAGAAGCATTTTTTTAATTTGCATCATTTGAAGGTAGTTTGAGCATGTGTTCACTGCACTTGAGGTGAAATGTATTTGTGTTCCATATTTTGCAAACAAATGCAATGAAACATGAACTAAATATGAGAACGCAAGGTGAACGAACACTTGTTTAATAATGAAAAAGTTCAGGGAAAGTGCACAGAGATTCCTTGCTGGCCATGAGGTGGCAGTAGCGCTCTATGAGCCTTTCTTCAGTCACATTTCTTGCATCTTTTTCGTAAGACCTCTTCTTGACAACACTGAAAAAATGAAGTTTGCACAATGCTCCAGAATAACAAACTCCTTTGGCATCCTCTTGAATTCTGTTTAGTGTCAGTCCATATTTTTTCTGACGTCGTGTTCAGCCATCATTTTCAATCATTAAAATTAAAGTTTAACTAAATACAATCCTAAATACAATATATTAATTCAAACGTGTGTGTGTGTGTGTGTGTATATATATATATATATATATATATATATATATATATATATATATATATATATATATATATATATTTATTTATTTATTTATAATTATTTTATATCTATATAGTACACAAAGTTTGTCACTTTTTATATTTTTGTATGTCTCATTTCTCCAACATCATACCAAAACAAAGCAATGCTATCAAAGTCTAATTTACCTGTAATTGTTTTTTTTTACATCTAATGTTCCTCAGGTTTCTTAACAATATTTTGTAATTGTATAACAATGTTGTGTAATATAACTGTCGCATAGAGTGTGTGTGTGTCGCACTGTGTGTCCCCTCAGTCCCCTAAGCCTCCAGAAGTGCACAAGATAAAACTCAAGAGTCTTTTCTAACGAGCACGTTGTGCACCCAGGAGGATACTGCTTAGATATAAACTCCTTATCATGGATTTTTGAAAGCGCCTCTCTCTGTATGTTCGATTACTGTCTTAAATGGGACTTGAGATACAAATTTAACTCAAGCTGAAGTGACCCTTTTGGTTATTTATTAAATACATAACAATGAGTTACAGTTCTTTGTAAATCTGATTTGAGTCTCACTCCACCCCACTCCATGCGCACTTTGAAAGAGAGGCTCTTGTCTTGCATATCGCTTTTATATTGCACTGACACGTCTTGTTTGTATTTGTATTTCGTACTGTATGTCCGCACTGACTGGAGCTTGCACCTAAGCTTTTACCTCATCACAGCTCACACGCTGCTGGTGATGTGACAATTAAAGTGATTTGATTTGTAAACGGTTTGTTAAAGCGTAAGAATCAAACTGTAGCTAAGAATTTGTATGGTCTGGTCAGCATGGTTTCAATTCCTATTTGTCAATCAGTGTTCAGTTGGTGCTAGGGTTGGGCGATGCTGTCCAATTTGGCATCATATGATGTGTAATGAAAACATCGGCGAAGGACGATGGCTTCGTCTATCGACCCAAACTTAGTTGGTGCATTATTAAAAATCTTATAACCTCTGTGGTACAGCAGTATTCTTTGCTGGGAAAAGATTTTTGCTTTTGGTCATTTTTCTTACACTTAAGTGATCTATTTAGTAATGAGGTTGTCTATTTTCATAGCTGTGCAGAAGATATCCAGAAAAAAAAGTATTATTTTCTTCAAACTGAACTTTGGGGTTGAGACAGAGATGGAGCATTGATTTTCAAGTTGATGTCGGTGACCAAATAGCTTTTCAGAATTGATCTATTGAGCATTTTCAGCTTTGCCACCACGAAAGGGACCCTCGTCAGCTTGCTGTGCAAAGACAGCAATGTAATTCGGACAAGTTTTGGCTAAACTCAATGTAACTTTATATATCATGTATACTAAAGTTTCTACACTACAGTGATTTATGAAGAGGTCTTCTTTGTTTATTAAGACCATTTAGCTGTTGTAAAAATTACCCATGAAATCCTAAAGTCTGCTGCAAATGTAACTGAAGTGAGAGGAACTAGTATTCTACATCCATTCTTGAAACTTTTCATAAAAAATGTAATAAAAATAAAACCCTAGAAAATGTCAAAGACGGTCAAAGATGCAGAATCATGTAAACTCTACTTTTCAGAATTTTTTTGGCATGTTCTACTATTGTTCCCTCATTAAAAACAAATTTGTTCCTGCATGTTTGTGTAATCCTTTTTTGGGAGCTTAAAACGACTTAATGATTGTAGCCATGCCCATTGGCTGGAGCACTGCCTGATAACCAATAAGATAAACCGCTAATGCCTTTCATGTCAATCAAGGTATTAGCTTTCCTGACCGTCAGTTTATTTGGCAGTGACACTTAAAAAGTATAAAAAAAATTACGTATTGTCCGCTGATCAGTTTTAAAGGTTCAAAATCAATTGTACCCTCTCAGTAGTGGATATGTAGAGGAGTGATAAACCATGTACTTGCAGATGTGAGACTAATACCATGTGACTCAAGGTCATTAGGAAGGCATATCTTCTCATTACTCAGGCTACTCCGGGAAATCAAATGATTTATGTTTGTGCCATTACTATTGGCAAGATAAGGTACTTAATAACGCTGGTTGTCCCTCATCATCTGCTCCCTCATGTGTGAGCAATGTATTCTCGCTACAAAGATGAACTTTGGCCAGTGATCTGCTTTCACTATTTCAAAACTTCTCATCATAGACTCTATTGAAAGAAAAATCTTTGTTGAGAAAGGGTTTGTCTTTCCTGCCATTGCTGAGTCATGTTCTGGAATGATATCTTTCACTCGTGAAAATTCCAAAGATAAACAGTTCCTTTTAAAACAGTCAGTTTTGGACATTTTGTAAAAAATTTAATAAAAAGGTTATTAAACCCTTTAACACAACTCGTTTTTTTATTAGGCAAAAACACAAACAAGCAAATTAATGAAGCGATAATGACTCTAGGACACAGCTGCCGGCTTTATCCACTAAATTATGTACTTCTTTTTGCATTTTACTACAGAAATTTATTTGTCTTTTTTTCAGTTTCAGGTCCATGCTATTGTAGATAGTGTCATTAGCATACCTCTCACTTGTATGCACTGAATACAGTGTTTTAAACAATCTGTTGTATTCCTTTACTTTGCTCAAAATTTTTTGTCCATTGTGACATTGCTTATTTGACGATGCATTTGAATTCCAACTGATTTAAATTTTTTATGTTTCAATCATGGGATACAAATACATGGCATTTGAAATTACATTAGAAAATTTTTGTTAGAATTAGTAGTATGTTCTAGAGCGGGAGAGCTGTTTTTTTATTAAAATGAATGCCTCTGTTTTTACCTAAAGTATTGCAAAAAACTGATATTTTTCATACTTTTGCCCAAATTAAAAGGAGAATAAATTGATATTTATATATATATATATATAGCAAATCGACTCCATATTGATACTAAAAGAGGCACAAAACAGCTTCTAGTGAAGTCTGCCTCAGAAAGGTTTGTTTTTAAAATAAATGACTATGGTATTTTTTTTTATCGTAATTTTAATTGATAATAAGTATAACATTATATCCCTCGCTAAAACAGGGTTTACCATTGTAGACAGCATCAGGAAGCACTGAGACAATAACAAAACATTGTTCCCAGGAGTTAAGTTTTCTCAGTGACATTTTTCATAAAAAGTTTGCTCCCAAATGAAGAAATATACCAATGTATATTTTGACTTGTGATAATTCACTTTGTGATATTGATGGAGTCTATCCATTCAACCCTATTGACCTTGTTATTAGGCTTGGGACTAGACCACAGGTCTCTGGCGTTCACTGCAGGATCCTGGACTTTCAAGTAGGGGAAGCATTTTAAACCATTGATGAGGACAGGAGATCCTGTGCTGGGCTCCAGTTCGGCTATAAACCATTGTGCCAAAGATGCTTTCTTAACAGTAGAGCACTGAGGAGCCACAACTCTGTGAACATCACCAGCCTCCTTTTCTAGCCATTAGGAATGACCCAGAGTCCAGTTACATCCCAAAACACAAAACTCCTCTCTTTAAGTAGCCTGCGTGCCATTTTGAATCAGTTGCGAACAATTGAGACTTAAGTAAACTGACCTGAGGGAATGCTTCGTGAGCATATGCGTTAAATCAGAAGCACAACTCACTGCAGAGGAATTTAAGCTTGCTGATACTTAGCTGAAATTCTCTACCTAATGGAAAATAAACCAGATTTCACAAAATATGTGTAAATAGCTATAGGAGCTGTATGCAAAAACCAGTTTAGCGCAGCAGGCCCAACCAGGGAAGCTACTGTTCACTTTTATCTTGAGAGTCTACAGTGATCTATAAATATGCCAGTATTTAGATGACCGTAGACTGTTATGACTAATTGAGTAATTAGAGTAGTATAGTGCTACAGTCAATCAATCAAGTTTTTATATAGCGGTTCTTTAGCAATTGCTTTCAAAGCAGCTTCAAAAAGTATTCGTGAGGATCAGGTAGAGTAAATCGGAGTTCCCTCTGTGAGGGAACTCTCGCTGACTGAGGCAGGTGCTAGTCACCTCCCCAGCATAAAGAATATACAAACTTAAGAACCATCAACTAACAGTTCGCCAGACAGTACCTGAAAAAACTAAACAAACAAAGATAAACCAGAAACTAACAAATGAAGAAACAATGGTAAGAAAACTGTAACACAGACAACAGACAGGTGATCAGCTTCATTTAATCTTGAAAATAATCAATCAATTTTTTTTATGTAGAGCCCTATTACAGTGCTAACTTATCCAGGGTGCTGAACAGCAAACTTCATATAATACACACAGTAAGCCTAATTAATGTCATAATACACATGCTTACAAACACGGTAAAATACGTGCAAAAGTAAAAGAAAAAAAAACATACTACCTTTTAAAACCATACTTACAAAGAAACCAATGAATGGTACCCACCACCTCTCAACCCATACGATAGTTGAAAAAGATGTGTCTTCAATTCTGCCTTAAAACTTATCATGTACCCTAACTTTTTCAGAAGTTTCTCTTGTGGTTTAGTATTGTACCCTCATTAAAACATGCTTCAATTCATATTTCAATTAAATCATGCATGTTTGTATAATCTGATTTTGTATTTCTCTGACCTCAAAATGGCTCGATTGCTGTAGCCAAGCCCATTTACCAATCAGATGAAGTGCTAATGTAGCTCATCTGAATGAAGAATGTAAGCGCTGACTGACCTGGAAATTAACCCTAGCAGAACCTGCTCGATATACAATGAAAAAGTGTTTCTGGATGTCCTGTGCCAAAAAGATGAATGTGGTTGTCAGAAATGGGTGGATTGTCAGTGTGCTAACACGTTAAATCTAGCAGGGGCGTAGCTGGAGCATGGCAGTGGGAGGAACAAGGTTACAAGGTCTAGTTCCAGACTCTAAACCATTCCAATGGAGAGCAAAATTTACTCTCATCAGAGAGAAGTCCAGTCCTTTGTGTCTTTTGCTTAGGCGAGATTTTTCTAATGATATCTCTTGCTCTTTTGCCCTCCATTTGCAAGTTGCCAGTGGTCATCTTTTAGATTGCTGTCAAGTCAGCAGTCTTTCTCATGGCTATGTAGCCTACAGAGCAAGACTGAAGCTTTGGTCACATTGCGTCCAAATGGCACCTTATGGGCGTACGGTAGAGTAGACCCCTCCTATCCGGTAGCACATTTTAAAGAAATATCAGGCTCCAAATATACTCAGTCCAAAGGTTTCATTCTGATGAACACTGAAGCCCTAAAAATTAAATCTAGCTTTAAAACAAGATTCCAGTAAACAAGTACTCTGACCTTTCCAAACTGTGGTAAGCAGTCACTTCATGTGATGTGCTATTGCAGGTCAAAGTTAAATTCAGCTGAAGTTTTTTCAGAGCGCAATCTGGAATTTCATGCATAGGATGGAACGTCCGGTTTCACATCATCGTATGCTAGCCCATTCAAGTGAATGGAGCTCATTTCATAGTCTGTGTCATGAGACCATTTAAGGGCCTTTGTAGGTGTTTTGAATTAATTAACTGATTAGAGTGCCAACAGGTGTCTTCAATATTAAACCATTTCACTATATTCAAATTTTCTGAGAAATGTAACGAAATAAGCAAACAACCAGCACCTCTTATATCATGCACACAGTTACTGGTTAATTACTTCAGTGCTCAACAAGACTCTTTGGTAAAATTAAACAAGACATTGGAATAAAAAAAGTGTGTCCAGCTTCAACCTACTGACGTTTAGCAAATGTTATTTCTTTTACAGCATGGAAATTCAGCAAGTGAATGCTGAACATACGAGTGTGTACAATCTATTGGCGAACTACTAAATAATAAACATAGAGCTTTCTCCAAAATGCTTGAAATCTGTTGAGAGGATGGGTAATAAATCCTGCCACGCAGTGAAATCTAATCTGCCATCTGGTTTAAGGAACTCCGCTCGAGATTGGGGTGTGAGCCTCCTCTCGTGGGAGCTGAGGTGGTTTTGTGCTTCAGTAAGTACAGGAAGGGAGTCGTGTTTTGTTTTTGAAAGGATACTCTAGATTTAGTTACAGAGCTGTGTGTCTGGGATGGTCCATCCATCCATCTTCATGTCGGCTTTATTCCCTTTCGGGGTCGCCACAGCGGAATGAACCGCCAACTCACTGGCATATGTTTTACGCAGCGGATGCCCTTCCCTGCCGCAACCCATCGCTGGGAAACATTCACACACACATTCACACTTTAACACTATGGGCAATTGTTCTTATTCAATTCACTTATTCCGCATGTCTTTGGACTTGTGGGGAAACCGGAGCACCCGGAGAAAACCCACGCGATCACGGGGAGAACATGCAAACTCCACACAGAAATGCCACCTGCCCCAGCCGAGCCTAGAACCAGCGACCTTCTTGCTGTGAGACGACCGTGCTACCCACTGCGCCACCGTGACGCTTGTCTGGGATGGTTGTGTGCTTAAAGCTCGAGAGCAGTACTTGGCGTCTGTCAGGATCGATGACCACTGACCAAATCTTTTAGGTTCCAGGTGTAAACATTTGACCATGTTTTACATTATAATGTGCATGTTAGAGTTACAGTGATCAGTCATCTCTCTTCAGTTGGAAAGCACATGCTCACATCGCAAATTATTATCCTTTCAGTTCTGTTAAACATAATAAAGGTTGAAACATGATTGTTTGGGGTCTTCCATTCAGGGTTTTTAAAGTAATAGTAATCATTGTAAGCTCTATCGGCATTATAAATAAATCCATTTAGAGCAGTTAAATAGTTTTACAACAACATATACATTCAATACTTAAATGAAGAGAAGAGAAAGTATTATTTTACACCTGAAAATCTATTGAAGTGCATCATTAAAAAAAACAACATAGACTGGTTTTCCTGAACCTTTCAAAACTAATATGGCTTTCGAAAGCCATATTATGTCTTTTTAAATAATTGGTATTACATATTTGACCACTCTAGACAATCACTGCACCCTTAATAACCTTCAAAAGGCAGTATTTATCATAAACAATGTCCTCACAGTTTATGTTCATGCACAGATGACAAAAAGCAAAAATGTAATTTAGATATAAATTAAAATATATTCATTAAAATTCATTTTCACATATTCATATGTATGCATATGAAATTCAAATTGTATAAATTAATAAATGTCTGTGTATTCATTTAATTGAACTTAATTTGAATACATTTGATCAAATATACATTTAATAAAGTAATTAATTGATATTTACTATACATTTTATATACCAATAATACACACATGTCCTATGTTCATATTGTAATATATGTACATGGGGACTCCAGAGAAAAAGGTTGGGAACCCCTGTTCTAATGCATGCACCACCTGTAATGAATCCATTTACAGCAGGTAAACCATTTTACAACATATACATTCATCACTATAATAAAGGGAGGTCGAAGTCTTAATTTGCAGTTGTAAATATATTGAAATGCATAATTTTAATGTAAACTTTAAACAAAATGTAGAAACCAGCTTCGTGTTTGCTTTTAAACTTTAAATAACTACAATAAAAAACTGAAACAAAGAAGTCTATGGTGACCAGTCACACTAGTGTTCCTTATGAAAATCTCTAAATATAAATCAAACCAAGGCAACAGAGTTCTTTCTGATATACTTCGCATTAACACTGAAGCCCTGAAAAAAAGGACCTTTCCCTAAAACCTTGCTGTTTTTATTATTGCATTGGCGTCTGCTGCTGAACATGTCCATACTTTCTCATCTTCAGAGAGGGTGGTGTGATAAAATTGTTTTCCCAGTGCTTTTCTGTATGTTAATCTACTTTTAATCTCTTTGACTGAGAACACATGACGTTTGTATTGGTCGCTTAGATTTCCCAAGGCGATTGAAGCCTATTCTTTTGTGTTCTTAAAAGACTTGAAGTTAACATTTAATTTTCATTCTTTTCTCTATCTTCTTTTCAGGCGGCTGCGTTCACACACATAAATTAAAAGACAACACTAATGTTTGCCTTCAGTGGATTTCTCTCCTCGTTTTCCCCGTAGGTGTTCTGGCTTCGGCTTGTGTTCCTTTCTAATGCAGACCAGACAGGCTCGGCAGGTGTGTGCTCGCTGATGGATTATCTGGTCTAATGTGGTTTAATGTCTCATGGACCACTTTCCCACGTTGAAGCAGGCTGCAGCCGCTCATACTTACACCTGTAACCCCAACTTCCTGGCCCCATCCCATGTTGCAGTTGGCATTTCCTCATTGCTTCTGGGAGAAGGGTTGATGTACGAGGAAAGGCTCCAGATACTGCAGATGAGAGGCTATAACAGTTAAACCCGGCTTTTAACTTTTTTCGAAAAAATGTGGCACTCCAAGTACCCCTATTAAACATTAAATATTAAAATTAAAGTATACTATAAAACACAATAGTATATCAAGAATATTGCTAATGATTGCTTATTAGCAATAAATTTGCTAATAAGCTGTACAGACATTATTATTGCTACTTAAAATATTTATTCATTTTAGCAACAGCAGACAGCCTGAACATTGGGAATGTAATGATTTAAACTTTAAAAAGTTTGATGGCAAAATATCTGCTTTTAGTTCTTAATCCAACTGCAGACATTAAAGATAAATGATGTTCATTTTAAGCTAACTTTAGATTAACTTTAAAGAGAAAATCTTGCTATCATGACAGTTTTTTGCATTTAAACAACCTCAAAGTAACATTATATGATGTACATGTGCTGGAATAGTGCCAACAGACTTGGACTTGTAGTATTTGAACTGCAATTATTTAAATAATTTTCGTTTAAAATGGCGAAGCACACTATCGAACTCCCAACACTGCAGCAGCATAGCTCCGTTGATTTCATTGGACTAGTTCAGTCTCTTTCAAAACTTAATTTATCAGATACCCATGGCCGATAATTTTTTGTTTGACAAACACACGCACACAAACACACACACCCACACACGCACACCCACGCACACACGCACACACACACACACACGCACACACACACACACACACACACACACACACACACACACTCACACACACACACACACTGTAATGACCAATTAAAGGCATATAATAAAATCGCCTTTAAAAAAATTTACATTGTAGAAAAATCTCTATTTAAACATACATATCATACATATTAAAACTTAAATAGTATTTTAGGCTGATGTATTTTAAGCGTTTCTTTTTATAAATTGTGATGATTATATCTGATAGCTAATGAAAGTCTCAAAATCAATGTTTCTGAAAATTATATTTGTACTTATTATCAGTACAAAGAGAGAATTGCTAGAAATTTTGGCCAACTTTGAACATGAAAAGTATGACCATATACAGCACTTAATACTTTGTCTGGGCTTCTTTTCTCTGAAAGATGGTCATCCTTTGGGCATTTGTCCAGTCAGCAGTCTTTCCATGATTGTGAAGCCTCAAGAACAAATGTTTCACTTATACGACACGCACCTGTATGTAATTTCTCAAAGAGAGCGAGTACAGTTGGAATGTGTATCCTGACACCAAATCAAGTTGCTTCATAAAAATTTCTTAAATATGAATGTTAATATCGCATTCGCCTCAAAGACCTGTTAACACATTTAATTTTATGGTGTGTTTTCAATTCTCCATAAGCTGCTCCAAGTTGAAATCATGAGAGTGTGATTACTTTGGAAAGCAAGCTTTGTCCCCTGACGCCATGGAGGAGTGTGAATGGGTTCTGGATGAGGTGGGGGTTGACTGACGTTAGTTCAGTCGGTACTTTTGCTCATAGAGGCCTTCAAGTGCAAACAGACCCTTAAATCTGCCTTGTGAACAGCGGCCTGACAGCGCTGCATGGGTGAGCCAAAGTCAAGATAAAGAAAGCTGGATATATGTGAAGCTGCTTTTGTTTTGCACTGCTTCGCTTGGAGCCAATGGGAGTCATTATTTCAGTCCCTCATTGTTAAGTCATTGACCTGGTGGAAGAAGGGCCTTTAAATTTCGTCATTTATTACTCAACCAATGTTGTTCAGACTCTACCACGGATATAAATGTCTTTTCTCAAGTTGTTTTAAAGCTATATATCACAGCATTCAGTTGTGTCGTTTAGCACCCACATCTCTGGAACTTTGTGAAAGTCCCATGAATTTAATGTGTAATAATAATAATGTTCATACTGATATGTCTATTAGAACGAGTAACTGTATTTCTTTAGCTAGCTTTACGGCTACAATGGTAGGGGAAGTCTTTGAAGCTTCTAGAATTTTTTGTTCATGGCTTGAGGAAAATAAAACAAAAAAACTTCAAAGAAGCACTCCTCTTTTTGTCTAGTTATTGATTTCCCCCAGAGTTAAATAGTAGAGTTTTGAAATCTTGTTACCTTTTTTCAGGTTCAGGTGATAGCACTTTTAGCTTAGGATAGATAATTGAATCATATTATCCAGGTAGCATTTTCATATTGTTTAACAGACTAATGACTAAAGAATTTTTTTTTTCCTCTTCTATTGTTACATTGAATTTTAAGACAAATAAGTAGGGCAAAGTTATTAGTCAGACCAGTAGTAAACTGTGGACACACCAGGCTTCGTTTGGTGTTGGGAAGGTGCATTGATGCAGTAAGTTTTGCAGGTCAGCTATCGTCAGCTTTTGCCAGGCCAGCTCTCGTCAGCTTTTGCCAGGCTTCAGTTCACAGTAGTTTGCCTGGATCAAGATTGTTGTGGCCATCGGTATAACAGCATTCTGATTGGCTGTTGAGATCAGAGTGTGAGGAAGACTTAAACATGAAGTTGCATAACAAGCAATCAATCAAGAGGGAACTGGCTATCTGGGCAGTTTTTTACTTTCCAAATGATTGCAATGTGTGCTCAATGGAAGGATAAAACTTTTCTTCCAAAGCCAATTCATCTTTACTTACACATTAATGAATAGTACATTTTACAGAATTCTGGATCTTTCAGCTGTTCCATCCTAATATCTTCCAGTCCCAGGCTTAAAGATGGTGGTCCTTATGATCTTTTAGCATGTATACACTCCACTTCCATAACCCATTATGCAGAGCTTTTCGCAAATTGATCCAGATTGGCTTCCAATGTGTTGTGTTGTGTGAAAGCGGGTTCTTGAAACAATGATATCAACATGGCTACAATTCGACACACCCTGTTGGCACATGTTGAAGTCTAAATCACAATCCTAATTCAACCAGTTTAATTAATAATATAAACATACTCCACTTATGAAAGAAAATAACTATGATGTGATTTAGTAAATTAGATGATTGTGTATTAATTAAAACAACCCAATGACAGCACACTGTTGGGTTTTGTTTTTGGAATTAAAATGAGACGACATCTGCATGAGGTATAAAAGTTATATCTTCACACATGCTTAGAAAACACCATATCATTTGTAGTCAACTGCCGTCGTTTCTGTGTGTTCTAGCTCAATTTTTTGCCCTGATGTCCACAGAAAAGAGGCTATAACACGGTCAACTTCTGTTGACGGTAGTTATTTGATGTCAGTTTTGTGTGCCATTTGTGTCAATTAAGTGTTATTGGTAGAACCAAAGCACAGCTGAACAGATTCAACAGAAGTGTTCTTTTACATGATCAGAGAACTAAAATGAAACTAGCTTAGAAAAGCTATTAATTTAAATGAATTAAGCTCAATATTTTACTTTTCTTTTGTGACCTCAAACATTTCTGTTCTAGAGCTTGCTCAGTGTAATCTGCCAAGTTTCGATTGGATAATCCGCTTGGAATCCATTTCCCTTTGCTTTTACCTGCCTTTCGCTCTTCCACTCAGCATTTTTCCTCTTTGTCTTGGCTTTTTCTCAACCATAGGTACCATTACCCAGTGCCTAAGGTGTTTTATGTGCAACTGACAGTGGGAAGCAGTGAGTTTATCGGGGAGGGACGGACTCGCCAGGCAGCCCGGCACAATGCAGCCACAAAAGCCCTGCAGGCCCTGAAGAACGAGCCCATTCCAGAGAGAGCACCTCAGGTAACCTGTGCAACACCACACAGGCTCAGCTCTCAGCTTCCTCTTTCACATGCTCACACACTACCTCAAACTAAATTATTTATTTATATATATATACAAATAGTAGCCATAGACTTGTGAGATGTACAAAAAAATCACCTTTTTATTATATCGTGTAATAAATACTCTCACCTAAAAGATTATTAAAAACACTTGTCCAATTTCTTATTGATGCAATTATCTAATCAACCAATCACATGGCAGTTGCTTAAATGCATTTAGGGGTGTGGTCCTGGTCAAGACAATCTCCTGAACTCCAAACTGAATGTCAGAATGGGAAAGAAGGTTATTTAAGCAATTTTGAGCATGGCATGGTTGTTGGTCCCAGACGGACCTGTCTGAGTATTTCACAATCTTCTCAGTTACTGGGATTTTCTCGCACAACCATTTCTAGGGTTTACAAAGAGTGGTGTGCACCGAGCCAATTAAAAATGTTTGCCAAGTTAACTTTGGAAAGACCAAATTAACTCCACCTAAAATTTCTTTGGAACAAAAAGTATTTAACAACTGCGTTTTGAATCAAATAAGACTGACCATCAGTAAAATAAACTCATCTTGAACTGGCACCTTCAGGTCACTTGCAGTTTCTTGAGAATGTTCTCTTTATTCTGAAAGGAAATATCAGGATTGTAATTTAACATTCCAGATTCTATGCTGTTGGGATCATATTTAAAGTCACCCGGTGGAGCTAGTGGGTGAGTTCCATTGCAGCTCTTTTGTAGCTGATGAGATAACTTCTCTTGGATTAGTTTGAATAGCTTTTCTTAAACAAAACCAAGCTACCTTTTTCGAAATCTTGTCTGTTCATCAAAACCAGTAGAATTTCTTTATTCAAGAGTCACTTGAGAAACTTCAACCAAGAGATAAAACCAGTGACCATCAGACTTGAACTCTACAGATCTTCTTGGCTGGTTTTCTCCTTTAGGAGGTGAATGAATACTACCGTTCAAACATTTGGGGTCACTCAGACAATTTTATGTCTTCCAAGAAAAGTCACATTCTTATTTACCACATGATACTATTGTTTCTTCAAACTTTGCTTTCATCAAATAATCCTCATTTACAGCAATTATAGCATTGCAGACACTTCTTGTGCTGCTCCCACAACAGCTCATTGGGGTTTAGATCTGGTGACTGCGCTGGTCAACACATTACAGATAGAAGAACAGCTGCCTTCTTCTTCTCTAAATAGTTCTTGCACAATTTGGAGGTGTACTTCGGGTAATTGTTCTTTTGTAGGGTGAAACTGGCTCCAATTCTGAAAAGAAACATCAGAATTCAAATGTAATGTTCCAGATAAAAACAGAACTTTTATTCTTTTATTCAGAGGGACATGGCCATCAGACTTGAGCTCTTCAGATGATCTTGGCTTTAATGTTACTTGTAATGACCTTAAAATTTTAGCGAGTAAGTTTTTCTTGGTTTCTAGGGACGTTTAATGGGAGTGAAGGGGCTAGGGTTGAACAAACTGTTGTACATGGATAGGGTTAGAGTTTTTTTTCTTTTTAATAATAACTTTTTGAAGTTTTCTATAACATTTAATACAGTGAATTATTTGCTTTTATCTTTCACTGTTTAGTATTTATATATTGTTGTAATTTAATGTTTTATATTTTTTGACATTCGTTTTATTTGTGTAGTTGAATTGTCAATTTGCAGCATTTAATAAAAAATACACATAGCAATAATGTGAGCAGTATTTTTGAACAATATTTTGTTATCGAACACCAAAAAAATATTAATCTTTCTTTGCTTTTCTTTCGGGAATAACAGAAATTAAGTGGTACTTCACACATCAGTTAAAATTAATTTAAAGTAATTTAGACAAATAAAGTCTCTGAGAATTCTGCCATATCTTTGTTCTAATTCTATGATATATTATGTTATAATATATATTATTGATCTATAATATATTATATTATTGATGTGTCTCTTCTTATTCCAAAGACTTGCGTCTCTGGATATTGAACCAGTTTCAGAAGCTTAACTCATTAATTGTTTTATTTAGAATTTAATCGCCTCTGTTAATTTGGTTTACTTTGTGTTGATGTCTTTTAGTGTCAGGATGATGATAGAGAATCTGAAGAGAGCTGCGATGCCAGCAAATCTGAGATCAGTCTCGTCTTTGAGATCGCCCTCAAGAGGAACATGCCTGTGAATTTTGAGGTATTATTTTTTATTCTCTGCTCTTTTGCAAGATTGTGTTTACTCGTTGACTTGAGATGTAAATCACTCACAAACAGCAAACTTCTGGTCTTTTCGTGTATTTCGTGAAAAAAATCAACAAATAAGCTGTACTTCTCAGCTTTGAATTACTCCCTGAGTTGCTTTTGAGCTTAACTAAAATAAAACTGGATATGGATAAATTTGACATATTCTTGATCATTGTTTCTGAGCTATTTAAGAGTGAGAGAAAAACACATTGCTCCAACATTTAAAACAATCCTTCTATGCCACTTCTCCCTCTGCTCTCACTCTGCGCCACTTGCATGGTAAGAGAAATCGCCAAAGAGATTTCAGCTGTGAATGTTAATGTTTGTGAGAGGAGGAGGTAGTGTAGGTATATATATTAACCGCCAGGTGTTGGGGATATAAGCTTGTTGGAAACCTTCCTTGGTTGCACAAGCAGGTTGTTATTGAACTGTAAACATTTACTCTATTGAAATGTAAACATTTGTTTATTTGTATGAACAGGTTTAAAGGATGATTTGGGATGTCACTATTTGTTCAATAGTTTTTTGCCTAGGTGGAAAGTAGAGAATTATATTTACTCGTGCTACTTCTTTGAGTAGATTTTGAATTGTTTGCTTTTACTTAAGTTGATTTTAGCTGAATTAAAGTACTTCTTTATATTTGAAACCAGACTTACTACTTGAGTAAACTATTAATGAACCAATGAAAAAAGGATATAACAGGAAACTTAACCCTTTCAGACCCTGCGCTAATCATAACTAATCTCAACTATTTTTCTCCTTTGCCTTTCATTAAAATTACATCACTTCAGCAAATCATTTGAGTACAAAGTAATTAAACGAAAAACCTGTTCTTGATTTAAATGCTCAAATCTGGTTATTATTATATTGAACCGTATATTGTGCAGAGAAGTGTAACTGGGATGCCACACAAAATCGTTTCTAAACATTTCAACTCGACTCAATCTGGATCAACACCAGTGTTCTCTGTTCATGTTCAGTGCTGCTTATCTTGAGTGCTTTTTCCATGGCTTCTCTCAAATCTGCAATCTGCAATCATCTACTTGGCGTTGTTCCACAAAATCAGTGGTGGTGCATTCCATAAGATGCTCGCATGCAATCTATTCCGTCTGGTAACCCTTTTTTTGAAAGTTTTGATTGCAAGTCACCGGATCCAACCACCGTCCATCTTTTAGGGGTGTTCTCCTTTCTGATTGAAAAGAAACCTTTGCTTATCTAAGCAGATAAATCTGAAAAAGTCAGCAATCAAATAAGGGATTTTTTTTTCTTTTTTATAATGATCATGATTCCAGGTGCAAAATTTTCACTAGTAAAACTCTTCTGAAATTCTTCTATAACATCCAAGTGTGACCGATGATCAGATGCATTCCACATCAAGGCCTAGTAAATATTGAATTCGGCTGCCATGTCTGGTGTGCGGGAAGTGCACAGTGCTCTCTTGTGTTGTTCACCCCTTTCCACCTTGAGATGAAAGCTAAGCTTGGGAAGACTCGGAAGCTTGCGGATGAAGATTAATGATAGCTGGCCAGCTCTCCTGTCATTCACAAATATGTTTTTCAGGGACAGTTCTCCCAGAGTTCTCTGCCAGGGTTTCATTTCTAGAATACTGGATCTGAGTGTGATGATATGAGGCGAATGACTATGTAGACATATGTTGCATGTCATTTAAATCGAATTGGCGCCAAAATTAATAGAATTGCTGGTGTGATATCATTTCAGCAGATATTTATTTATTTTGTTAAAAATAATACACTTACTTGTTCTGTAGTGGTATCACGTAGGGTTTGTACAGATCCAAGTTTCAGTTTCAACTTAATTTAAAATCCTCGAGTAAAATGGCTTGAGCACACAAACACACATTTCTCACACTCGTGTATGATTTCAGTGCATAGAAATCAAGCTTTTTTTCCCCCACTATCTCCACTTCCATACAGAGTCTGCTTTGCCCCCAATGTTCCCAGTCCCAAGAAACACCCCTGCTAAATCATATATGATTTTACTTATTTAGGAGAGGAAAAAAACACTACAGTCATATTTTTTGTAAGTAATAAGTAATTATAAACAGTTTTTAAACAGGGTTTCTGCACGATCTTAAAAAGTCTTTAAAAATTTGACTTTTAAAAATATGTAAAAATGATTGTTAGGGTTGCCAGAGTTTAGGAAAATGTTCGTAAATGTTCAAAAACATAAAAATTATGGTTAGGGTTTCAAACAAAGTATTTGAAGAACACTGTTTATTTATCTTGCATTTGATTCTTAATGGCCTTGCAAAGTATTAAAGTTAACCTTAAGAAATCTGCAGAAGCCCGGATATTATTAGTTATAATGTTTAAAGTTGAAGTTGGTGTGAGCGATGAAATACTTGCTCTCCCATCATCAAAAACCACAGCTCTGGTGCCCTTGAGCGACTGCTCCCCGGGCGCCTCAGCCATGGCTGCCCACTGCTCCGGGTGTGTGTTCACGGTGTGTTTGTTCACTGCTGTGTGTGTACACTCGATGGGTTAAATGCAGAGCACACATTCCAGATATGGGTCACTCCATATCTGGCCGACTGGTCACTTTCACTAATTGTGAGGAATTCAGCACACTGTTGAATTTTAAATAAAGTGTTCGGTGTTTGTTCTTGCGTTCAAGTGTAAGATCAGGTGAGGTGATGAGAGATGGTCTCTGTCATCAGTGAGCTCTGACCTTCCACACTACTCCTGTCTCAGTTATTGGGCTGAGAAAGCTGTATTCTGTCCTAAATTAATCCTGGTAAAAGCTTGGACCACTGTAAGCCCCTGTGCTTGTTTTCTCATTCATCTTTGTCATTTGTCATTTTTAGTGGAAATGGATCTGAAGTCTCTTCTTCAATTTATCTGTCTCTTCTATGAGATTTAAATGAAGCTTTAGACAAAGTGTTTCAAAATTATGTCACTCAGAGATGTATTTTATTTCAAAGTGGAAATGAATCAGTAGCAGGTTGTTAGTTCTCAAGCTACAAAAGGTTTTTCTGTTTTGGTCGAATTGTAGTTGTGTTTTCTGACTTGCTATATTTTTTTTCTGAAGTGTTATTTATTAGAAATTGCGTTTTTAACTTATTTTACTTTCATAATGGTGATTTGACTTGCACCTCTCAGCTATTGTATTTTTCTGCAGACTGAAACGTCGATCAAATGTGTATGAGTCAATCACTACTTGTTGTTTTGCTATCCTGAGCTAAATGCATTAAAAAGACGCAAAATGTTCTTATTTTTAAGATCATC
Source organism: Danionella dracula (assembly GCA_900490495.1). NCBI lineage: Eukaryota > Metazoa > Chordata > Actinopteri > Cypriniformes > Danionidae > Danionella > Danionella dracula. Next base: position 778,666 of record UELW01000888.1, read on the forward strand.
AACTCATGATCCCTTATAACAATTTACTAACAATCTAACAGTCTTCGACAAACTCCATATTTGCAGTAGTTCTGTTTTATAGCGTCAGTATCAAGCCATATGCAGTGGATTGTGGCTAATATCAGTCTACTGTCTACCATTGTACATACTGAGATAGTTGATGGGGAACCTTTAGCTTCTGCTCCTATTTATATCATTTGGAACATTTAGGACTTAAACGTTTTGGGACTAATGGTCTGCAGATGTGTCCTACAAAGGGCAACACATGCAGTCAAATATTCAGACATGGCAGGTTTAAACAAATTTTTAGATATTAAAAGCATCAATTGTTTCATCAATGTGCTTAAAGTTATTAGCTCATGAACTGAATCAAGAGCAACTAAATGAAGCAATTAACTGTGTTTATAAAGATAAAAAAGATAAATGGTTAACATTTTAAAAATAAAAAAACTAAGATTATGTTGTATTTTAAATTACTTTTCTTAAAAAAAAAAGAAACAAATGTAAATACTCCAAGAGTATGGTGTGTTCATTTAGCAATCACGTACAGTCTCCTGTAATCTAGTTCTCACTCACCTCTTCACTATCTCATTTCATGTTTTCAACTAGACAGGTCTAATTAGCAGGATCCCATCACAGCTGAAGAGATTATGCAGAACGTAAAGAGAAAAGCGCTAAATGCATCAAGATTCTCTAACATACGCTGGTCTCGTCCCGCAGGTGCTGAAGGAAAGCGGCCCCCCACACATGAAGAGCTTCCTCACTCGTGTGACGGTTGGCGAGTTCTCAGCCGAAGGTGAGGGCAACAGTAAAAAACTTTCCAAAAAGAGAGCAGCCCTCTCTGTTCTACAGGACCTGAAGAAACTGCCAGCCCTTCCGGTTGTGGAGAAACCTAAAGTGCATTACAAGAAACGCCCTAAGACCATATTAAAGGTGGGTTGGTGCCACAGCAACTCTTTTGAATTGTTCTCACTACACTCTTTATTGTCTGAATAGAATATGAAATGAGAGAATAAACAACTCTCAATGTTTTTTATTATTTATTTATTTATTTTTTTACATTTTCTGAAATCAACACTGCTTTGTTTAAGTACCTGTAAGAAATATTCAGATCAGTTCTCATCTCAAACCATTCCTAAACCCAGAGTATGAACCTTCCAAAAACCTGCCAGCAACTAAATACATTCCAGTTTGTCACAACCAAATCTAGATAAGCAAGATTTTTTCCAGTACTCATTTGAAAGCAAGGTTTTTCATCATCCCACTTAGTCACTCATTCACACTCACTCTCCTTCGACCTTCCATCATTCTTCTGTTGAGAGTTCCTGACGTGAACATTACCCAGCCATCCATCTGTCTCTCGGCTGCTTAATCTCTGTCTCTTCCTCTCTCATTTTTTGTTTCTCTTTCTCTGTGTCTCTCAGACAGGACCGGAATATGGACAAGGCATGAACCCTATAAGCAGGCTGGCTCAGATTCAACAGGCCAAAAAGGAGAAGGAGCCTGAATATATTTTGCTTTCAGAGCGAGGGATGCCTCGTCGAAGAGAATTCATCATGCAGGTAACATCATTAGCAATCTAGAGATGATATAAAGTAAAGACAAACTCTGGAGGAGTGGAGTGAAGGACGGATGAGCTCTGCACTAACGCTGATAACCTCCCAGTGTGCAATCTGTCTTAACCAGGGACCGTCACCTCCTTCGGCTCTGATTACCACTGACCTTCAGCTCTGTCAAAGTTACAAAGGGAAAATAAAGATTTGAGAACACCGATTTTCTCATTCTCTCTGAAATATTTGGTTTGAGATTTGACATGTAATTCACTGATGACAAATCTTTACCCTTGAGACTCATCTTAATGTTTTCACTTTAAATTAATACACAGCATTCCAATAACTGGTGATGGCACATTTTACTTGCTTGCTGTTTTTTTTTAAGTAGCAAATAATTGCAGTTAAAGATAAATGCTAGTGGAGTTTGAAATTGAGCACAAAGTCCTAAAAATGTTGTATCATGTAAACTTGAATTTTCTGACTTTTTTTTGTTCCCTCATCAACAACATTACTCAAGTCATATTCAGATTGGTTCATGCATGTTTCTGTAATCTTGCGATTGGCGTGATTATTGTTCTGGCTCACTGACCAATTAGATGAAATGCAAGTTCAATCCAGTATGAACCCACTGTCTGACCCAGAATATAGTCACAAGAAATGGGCCCACAAGCAAAACCTTGGAAAAATTACTTTTTTTGAGGAGCTACACATTGGTCTGATTTTCAAACAAAAGGGATTTTACAAGAAGTCTTCTAAGAAGGCTTGTGAATGCTTTTCTGATTTTTGAGATCTGCAAGCAACAAGTACAGTTGTCTTCAGTGGATAAGCTTAAATGAACATTAATTTATGTAACGTTTATGTAAACGTTTCTAGGCGTTTGTAATTTAATTACGGCGCTAGCATATCATTTTTAAAAATGTATTTAAATAATTTCTAAAATAAAGTATACTCTGAAATTGGCTCGCTACTCAAGAACACCTATAAAAATGAACTACTTCCCGGAAAGAGTAACACTATTGAATGGGATGAAAAGAGTAAGAATCTCATTCCCTGTGGAATTATTTGTGGTTTGTCAGAGGACTAGTCAGACTATTCTGGGTTAGACTTTGAGTTGTATATTTAAGGCACTGTTACCTCAAGCAATAACTATATATTTACTAGACACTATACACATACTATAAGTACTGTATACTACCCTGTTTTACTCACTTCAATGACTTCTAAATGAATAAAATGTTATTTGGTTTTAAACCAACCAATTTTTTTTACTGATTTTGAAATTATAACTGATAATGTTCTTGTTCATTCCACATAGCATTCTTGAACTTAAACCGTTGTTTATTTTGTAGCTGCCATATTGTTCTTATGAAATGTTTCTAAATTTTTTGCAATTTGTCTACTATTTAAGAATTTATTTGATATGCGTTAAGCATATATTAAAGGGATACGTCGCCCCAAAAATGAACATTTTAAGCATTAATCTCTTACTCTGATGTTATTCCAAACCTGAACACATTTTGCGATATTTCATACATAATATTGAAAATCTTGAACACAGATATTCATTTTCATTTAAAACATCCTCAAATGTCTTCATCTCCCATTGTGGTTTAGATACAACATTAAAAGAGCCACTGGAACCATTTCTAATTGAAAAGAAAACAAAGATTTAAATCTGCATTACCTTCTCCTGGGGCCTGATGTATAAACGTTGCGTACGCACAAAATGGGCATAGAAATATGCGTACGCATTTTTCCATGCACATATCGGGATTCATAAAAAATAAACTTGCCGTAAATAAGTGCGCACCATACGGATGCTCTTGACCGTGCGTACACACTCTTTTAGAAGAGTATGTGTTTTGGCGACACCAACTGTCCTAAATAGCAATAGCTATTTAAAATGAAAAACTTCTAAATTATCCTATTACATCACCCAATAATCAAATTGTATCAACCTGAATTATCATTACTAGCATTCTTAACCAGGTGCAAATACTTCGAATTTACTCATTTGTTTTAATGAATGGGCTATAAAAAGGTATGTGCGTATATAACTTATCATCATAAAGGATGCTCTAGCGCTGTTAGAAGACCTTGCTAATGACGCTCTACGGAGGGAGCGTGGTTTCAGAGACCGTGAAGATTTCCTTGCTCATGATGATGAAGAGCCATCCTCTTGAAATTGTGTTCTGAATTACGGCCAGTATTGGAAAGACCCTCGGGGAGAAACCATGCGCTGTGTGTTCCTGTGCAAGTATTGACCACATTAGGCCACTTGTACTTTCCAGCGAGAGTTGGCAGACTGATCGGGTATGTCACAGTCATCCCTGAGCCGTATCATGCCATAAATATGGGATGCCATAGTGGGGATGGCACCCCGATACATCCGTTTTCCTTACACGGAAGCTGAACAGGCCAACATCAAAATGCAATTTGCAGCAATCGCCGGTTTTCCCAATGTAATCGGTGCTGTTGACTGCACTCATGTTGCAATAAAGGCACCATCTGAGAATGAATTTGCTTTTGTCAACCGAATTATCGGTGGTATTAATATGCAGGGAGATCATACATATTCAAAATGGGCGGTCTTAACCTCCAAATATGGTTATTTCGGGAGGAGATTGGGGTAAGCAATACGCACGTGCACCTGCGCACAATATTCAGATAATTTTGATTTATAAAGCGAACCTTGCGCAGGTTCTGGCGTACGTACGGTTTTATGAATCTGAAAACTTTTGTGCGTACGCAAATTCTGCATTATGTGCGTACGCACACTTTAAGGATTACATCTACGCAAAGGTTTATAAATGAGACCCCTGGTCTTTACTGTCAGAAAGCTTGTGCTTACCATATCATGTATTCATGCTTTATGCTTGTTGCATGTCGAGTGTGTGACATGTTGGTTATGAGGAGGAGATGATTTAGTTGAATTTGGCTTTATTTATTTTCTTTTGTGGTCAGAAACTGTTCCTTTCTCCTGTCTCTGTATTAAAGTTATGTCTGACAACTGATGCCAGATGGAGTTGTTTTATAAGGTTCTATTATTATTATTATTTTTTTATTGCTGAACAATTTATGTAATAGGAGTGTCGTTAAAAAGCCTCCAGGATTATATACAAAATATCTCAAAATTTGTGGAGAAGGATTTGTTAATTTTTGGAGTGAAGTATCTTATTATATCTATTGTTTTACATAACATACTTTCTATAAACAGGCCTTTTTTTATATTATTATACTTCAATTTAAAAACTTGACATCCAGGAAAATGAATCCCATGTGTTTTATTTAACTAGCAAAACAAACTGGCGAGTGTCCACTAGTTTATTTCAGGCTATAAAAACAATAAGGCTGGCTTCCCAGAGAACGAAAGAGTTTTTAGCTCATACTGCAGAATTAAAAGCAAGTAAAATACACCCCTGCAGCCTGCCTGCAGTACTTCATTCGAAAACGAACTGGCAGAAATGGTTCAAGAGCAGCTGTGATTTTCTCATGCAGTTTGAAAGGGCCCGGCTTGAATCTGCCAGTTCTGGAGTCTTGGCTAAGCTTGGCTCCTTTGGACTGTGATGTCTGCAATGGTTTGTGTAATGGTGGGCAGTATGCCATTATTGAGTAAAAACTTTGTGTTTAAGCAAAACTATGGGATATAAGACAGTGCTTCCTTAACACAGTGCCTCCTGGTCTCTTTTTTATATGTTTATCACACTTTAAAGATGCCATATCATACACCTTGTAAATAATTTATAATAGGTATCTGCCTACTCTAGACTATCACTGCACCTTTAAGACAGTATTTATCGTAAACAATATCTTTGAATCATTACTTGTTATTCAAACAAGCTGGGTGCCTCCTGTTCCTCCCTATACCATGCTTTCGCCACGCCCGTGGTGGGTTTTGCTTGTTGACAAAATATTCACCCATTCTGACGAATACATTCATCTTTTGGTAAACCAAAAACAGTTTTGGTTCAGGAATTCAGAACTTTCTTTTAATTGGTTATCAGCCTGTACATTTTTCCAATGTTCATCTGATTCGTTTGTGAGCGGTGCTATGGCCAATTGGCGTCCATTGTCTGATAAAAGAAAATAGGTTTACACAGACACGCATGAACCAATCAGAGTATGACTTGAAGCATGTTTTTTAAGAAAAAACAACACTAAAACATGCACAAAAAAAAATCTGAAAAATCAAGTTTACCGGATACAGCACCTCTAATGTTCTAGATCATCAGGTACATTTAAATATAGTTCAAAGATAACACTAAATGAAAACAAAAGTTTAATATTAAGCTACTTGCTTGTATGTGGAAGAACTATTCATTTCGATTCCCTAATTAGTTTGAGGAGATTACCTGCAGCATTGCTCAGAATACATTTCACAGAGATGAGTGAAATTCTGAATAAAAGCCTGAATTATGCAGCAGAAAGGGTGCAGTGAACACTCCAGTAAAGAAACGAAATGTTGTTTAGTCTCGTTCTGAATACTTTCTCCAGCTCTAGCACAAACAAGCAGCATTCAAGTAGGAAAAGCTTCTCCCTGTCTCTTGTCCGATAATCCCTCGATTTAAACCCTCCATGCATCTCTAAACATGTGATAACACAGCCGCTAACTGATTTGCCATGCTTATTTCCCTCTGGCATCAGACTCTGCCTCGGTTGCGTCTAAAATTTCCTCATTGTTCTCTTCTCTGCTATCAATACGTGTCTGTTTTCAGGCCCACACAGTCTTCCCACCTGCTGCTTCACTTCTTATATACATGAAAGATGCTTGTCTGGGTTTAGAGACAGATTGACTGAACAAAGTGTGTTTTTCTTCCTTTGAGAATATGGAAAGAGCTGCATATTGAGTATTCAGAGCCCCCCAGCTCTGGAATTCACTACCCAAAACTTCTGCAATCTCAAATCAATAAAATGTTTCAACTCTGTCTGTTCCAGTTTTCTTACGTTGCTCTAATATACAGCCGTTTTTAATCCAAAAAAGTGATGTTAGGAAAAAACATCGTAACCGTCTAGATTTATGGTCCAGGTACGTCTAAATCAGTGGCTCTCGAACCCCAGCCACAGACCGATATCAGTACGTGGATCAATTGATACCAGCTGCCAAAGAAATTGTTTATTAGTTTTGTTGTATTGATCAACTGTGTCTGAACAATCTTTTATTTTGAAGAATTACTTGATTCTCATGGTTACATCTTGGTTGCGTAATTATGTTATGTTTTTGGCATAGTGTTATGCGTAAGCTGCTAGTAAAGTTGCAGATTTGCACAATACCATCTGTGCTCAATTTTTAAATGTATATTTTTTTCCCCATTAAATTGTTATGACCATGGTCCGAGCTGCACTGCTCCAGATTAGTTTTAAAGCTTCTTAAAGAGCTTAAAAATTTATTTGAGTTTTAATGTATGTAAAGCCGTAACCAGCTACTTTAAAAATTCAAGTGCAGCTCAAATATTTTTACTCCGAAATGTAGCTTTACATTTTGTTCAAAGAGATTTAGACTAGAGGCAAAGATGATATTTTCACATATTTGCAGCTATCAGTATTTTTGTGTTACAGGTTTGTTCTAATACATTGCTTTAAACTCTTCTCTCTGTTTTCAGGTGAAAGTAGGGACTGAGGTTACCACTGGAGCTGGAGCAAATAAGAAAGTAGCTAAGCGTAATGCTGCTGAAGCAATGCTGCTTCAACTGGGATACAAAGCATCCACCCCATTACAGATCAGTCCAGAGACTGTGAGTTTTGATCTTTGATGTGAAAACCTTTGCAACAGATGAGAATGTAACTAAGGCTAAAACGACTCCTATCCTGCAGTTTAAACATGGTCTAATCTTATAGGTCTCCGGAACAGGGCAAGTTAAGTTTCAGATAAAAATAAACATCAGATCTTTTATTACATTGTGTTAAATACTCATCTTACAGGGTTTGTGCCTCACATGAAAATCAGCAGGAGTTAATCATGTAATATTTCTTCAGAAGCCAGGGAATATGAGGATATTAAATGTAAAAGTAACAGATATAGTTGGGGTATTTGACTTAACAACATTGCCGTTGAGTCCGCTATGGACTTTTTTGTCTTCAAAACTCACAAAACCGTATTGATTCATGCAGTTTTTGTAAAGTCATCAATCAAACCAAAAAAACTATGGATTAAGTTTAATAAATTATATTTGTTTCCTTTGATGTCCTGATACAAGGCTCAGAGCTGCCTGTGCTGCTCCTGATTTAATATCTATGATGCCTCTTAAAAATGTGGAAACGTTAAACAAAAATTTTGTTTAAATGATCAAAGTTTTTACACTTGTTTTAAACATCTCAAGTTATTATTTGGCAATGCATCTGTGGTTCGGGTCATACAAGCTCCACCATCATCAATGGTGGGCAGGCCGACTCTCCAAAGGATGCCCTTTAACAACAGTCAAATGTTTTCATTTCTGTGTTCCTCATTGAACATTAAATATTAAAGTGTTTTCCCAAACAACCAAGATATTTAATACAAGCAGGTTTAGAGACTGGATGTTAACACTATGCTAAATTCAATTTATATTCATTCAGGGTGTAACAATACACACATGTCATGTGTCATGTTTTGGTACGTACTCTATCTTGGTTCTTGTGGGACTGTTTGAAACAAGCTAAGCACAGCAGCAACATTTTACCATGCTTACTTTTCTTTAATTATTTAGATCAGAACTGAAACCTTTTTTATTTTAAAGTGCAAAAGGAATGAATTAATGAGTATTATTTTTATACTGTTTGATTAGTGAAATGCTGAACAAGAGAGAGCGAGAGAGCTGTGTTCACTGTGAGCAGCATTACAAACACAGCATTTAACTTAGTCTTTATTTACGATCAAGGTATGAGAGACATTACTCTGTTAATATATTATTTAACCAATTATTTAGGTGCACATTGATTTTTTTGTCTCGCAAGAATTTGGGCATTGACCCCAGTTGATGCTAGAGCAGACTTTATTTCCTCATAAAGTGATTGCTATCTGCAAAGTGGTGACTACTAACTTTCATGATAGCGACAGTAAAGTTTTTAAAGTAATAAAGTTTTATTTGTTCTATATGGAGCTATCCTCTTCTCTTTTATCTACATTATTGTGTTCGGTAGCCTATAACTGAACAATGGGTAGTCATCGATCTGGTGCTGTGGGAAAATAGTGTAAGGGGAAATTCCAGAATTAGTGCATCACAACATAAACATGCTTGAGACCAAGCTGTACACCGCCTCAATGGGTGAAATGGATTTTGATTTATGTATTACTCAAAAAAGTTTTAATGAATAAAACTCAAGACACTTTTTTTTGAAGCTTGAATAAAACAGCCTCTTTAGTCAGACTCACAACTCTCTGAGCTTGAGTCCTGGACATTGCTCCCGTCATAAATTACCTTCAAATTCCATTCCTTGAAGAACAGCTTAGAGGATCTCTTTGCAGAGATACATATAAAAGAAACTATTTCATATATAAAATGAAAATTAAGCTGGGCTGATGTTATTGCACTAGCTTTGAAATGTATAGCTGTATCACGATATTTGCCTATTTTTTTCATGCATGACTAGGTGTTAACTCCATTTCTTAATCATTTAGAGAATGCAGACTAGTGTTTGAATGGTCTCACAACATGCTGCTTTTCACAAAGAGCTGATATTGACACTCAGGATATTTGAGCTGGCATCAGTGTGTCCCCTGCAAAGTGAACACTTCTCTATCCACTGGACTTTCATTAAGGCAACAATAAATAGCGTTGAAACAGTTAAATACAAAAGAAGAGAAGCTTTTAGTTTTGTTAAACATTAATCAAATTGATTCAAGTAATGAACATTTTCATTAAAAGTTTTTCAATGATCTGAGATTCTGGCTTGTCCCAAATCGAATATCAGGTGCCCCTAAATAGAATTGTGAAAATAGTGTTCCCCAATGTACCATAAAATAAAAAAATAGTTCAGATTTTAAACGTGAAACTTTTTTTTTGTATAATTGAGACAACCAAAAATTAGCATGAGAACAAATCAGGAGAGGCCAGAAATGCAATTTAACTCGTTTAATTCTAAATGAATAAGTTTTGGTTTTCTTACAGAGATTAGCTGCTGCTTTTCTTGCAACTGGTGTCTTAAACAGAGAAGATTAAGGTTTGCTTGGGGCTGCGTCAATCACATGTTCTGTCTCTAGGGCTTCTCTGCATCTATATATGTGAATCTGTGGTGCGTTTTACCCCTTTTACAACAATATTTGAATTACAAAAAAATGTTGTAAAATAGAGAACAAAATCTGTTTAAATAAAAGTTTACTTTCTAAAAATCTACTTAAACAGAGAGATTTTGTTTAGCTGTGTAACTATCTTCTTATATTTTCACTCTCGAATTGTCATCTACAGAGTGTACGTCAGTGCAGTTCTGAAGTGATGTCTCAATTATGTGGCATTTCTCTCTTTGGCTTGGAGAAAATCAACTTGTCTGACATGCATGAAAAGGGCTTTGCTAAATCTCTTTCTCTCTCTCTCCATTTCTTCCCTCTCCTCTATTATGCCACACCATTTGCCACAGATGGACAACAAAGGCTGGAATGGACAAAGGGCTTCTTTTCCTGAAACAACAGCCAACAGTAAGTGTTTATCTCTGTGGCTCTATTGCTCAGTGTAGGTGATGCTGGGCCGTTTAATCTATCTGACTGATTAATAAGAAACCCTGTCTCGCTTCTGTTCAGACCCTGTGAGTTTCTCCTATTCACACAGTCTTGTGTGCTTTCCCAGGGGGCTGTATTATACACACTCGCTCACGTTAACCACCCAAACCGTTTGTCAGGGAATAAAGTCTGCTTTCCACTAACAGACCCATGTTGGTCCTGATTTATGTGTATTTTCTGATCTTTTTCAGGGATGGAACTTTACTACTCCTTATAAATGAATTTTTTAAGATGTGAATTCACCTGTTAAACTCCTTTACTGGGTTGTGTCCAACCTTCATTTAAACAACCAAAAATATATGAAAATTTTCATATAGTTTCAATTATTTTTTTGACCATTCTTGCACTTATTTATGCTACATTAACTTGATGAGTAGAGAGCGTGTACTGGTCCTGCTCATAATATGTGAGGCAAAAAACTTCTCAAAACCAGTTATAAAATGTTGTGATTTTTTTTTTTTTGCTAGTGTTTGAGTTGATTTATTAAAAAAAAAAGCATACAGAGGTCAACCACTCTGACTTGTGCTTGGGTTCACCTGTTTTTGATAAAAGTGGATGTGCCCTACTGGTGGTGGTGGTGTAAGGTGGTGGGCAGGAGGTTGTAGGCTCGTCCTGTCAGACTGGCTCAGGACAGTTGAGCATTAGCTGGATGAAAAGTTGGCGCAGTGGAGGAGTTGCTTGTCCTCTAACTGGAAGGTTGACGATTCGATCCCCGCTAGGGCCATTGTGCCGTTGTGGCTCTGGGCAAGCTACTTCACCCACATTGCCCTGTATGCATGTGTGTGACTGGTGGTGTGTGTTTAGTGGTGGTCAGGAGGCTGTAGGAAACAGAATAGCAGCAATGTGCTGTCAGACTTCCCCAGGGCAGTTGAGGGATACCATGGTAGTTTATCACCACAAGAGTGTGTGGAGTGGAGTGAATGAATTATGCTCTGATAATTGTAAAGCTCCCACACGAAACTGGGTAAAACAATCTGAAACTTTGCAGAGAGTTTGTCTACCCAGTAGAGGGCAGCAGACTCTTCAACCCTTGAAGTTAAATCAACCAATCAGAAAGATTTTTTCAACTCCGAGCTGAGACTACAGAGTTCAGCGATTCCTGTTAATGGCTCACTATCCCATGGAGCTATGTAAGCAAATGCTGCTGCATCAGTTAAAGAGCTTATATAACTCCTTCAAACTCCACCTGAACTAGAATTTGCATGGTTAGCGTGTCCACATGGATTCACATGAAATCAGTATATTTTCCATAAAAAATCACTTTGGCAGGGATTTTCAAATTATCTTGGTTACAGTTAAAACACTGCTCTAGTTATGTGTGGATGTGCTGCGTTTCTGCGTTAAATAAGACGTGGTTACAAAAAAACAGGTACGTGTGGACATGGCCTGAATGTGAGTGAAGCCCATAGCAACCTGGGTCTAAGAAACTCCTCCCCCACTCAGAGTGGTGGAAGGGTGGGATAACCTGTAGAAACATTAATAGACACCTTTTTAGTTTGCGATTTCATAGTGAATTGTAAATGAGCTGAAGTAAAACACTTGATTAGTGGCTAATTATATGATACGCTCTCCTGAAGTTATGTTATTTGAGTATTTAATTACCTGTTTATTCACTTTTAAATAAAACAGAAAATTAAAAATTCAACAAATAACATCGTCATACAAAATAACTTTTTTTGACTGTAAAGTGAAGATCATAAGAACTCATCTCGATTTTGCGCTCTCATTCGTGAAGAGATCCTCAGTGACCAATTGAACACTGACAAGCTGACCAATAGCATCATTAATTTACCATCTTCCTGACCGTATAATCTGGGGATTGGCTCATCAGATTTAACCTTGTAATTCTCAGTTTGTGCTCAAATATACAGATATAGATTTTTTGTTAAAAAAATAAAAAATAAAAATGTGTAAATAGTTTACCAAAACCTCACAAAATATATAAAAGATGTTAAAGAATTTCAACATTTTGACCAAAATATCAGAAACAACTTTTGAATTCCAATGGGACGATCCCACACAGTCTTAAATACATAAATGTTTTTGAGTGATTCACAGTAAAAAACATAAGCAACAATTATAACACATTTTTTTTATTATGTATTCTGGGCCTGACTTTGAAATAAGTTTGTTGTGAAAATAAATAACTACATTTCGTCAGTTGAGGTTGTCCTGAAAATAATGTGTGCTCTACAAACTGGTTATTAGATTAATTAATCATTCAAATGCAAAATCAGGTTTTGGTTAAGAAAGGGCAGTTTCTTTATGTGGGTAGAGCTAGTGTTTTAATCAGCAATCAGTTCATAGATGCATTCAGAATTTTTGCAGGTAAAATTTGTTTGAATTTTTTTAAAGAATATTCTCTGGTTTAGCATTGCCTAAATCTTACAGCTTTGGCTTGTTGTTGCAGTCATCATCACACCTCAGGCCTTTGACAGAACTGAATTCAGCTCAAGTTTTCCTGAGCAGAAATTAGGCACTACAAAATACTTGAGTTGAAAATTATCTAAAATTGCATGATTGTGATTGATTCTCTTTGCTTCGCTACCAAGCATTAAAAACCATTTCTGGACGGTAAGGTAGAGAAAACAACTACATTGTTTATCCACCCAAGTTTCTGCTGTGAATCTGCTGTGGATGATGAATACGGCCATGCTGCTGTTGCTTACATTAACTGAAGGAGTGTTTGGCAGCTTTTATGGATGAAGCTATGGAAACAACATCTTTCCTAAATTTAGGTCAGTCCTGCTCTAATGTTGGAGCTTGTGTGACCTAAATTTGAGACATTTCTGGAAGATACACATACTGACGAAAGGTGCTGGCTGCTTGTAATGCTTTGGGCTTGTGAAATATATATATATATATATATATATATATATATATATATATATATATATATATATATATATATATATATATATATATATATATATATATATATATGTGTGTGTGTGTGTGTGATGAAAATCCTTGTCTGTTTATGGACATTAATGGACATAATATGGCACCTTCAATTGTATGGGTTCTGCTTCCTATGAGTTTTGCCCGTGGTTGAAATGTGTTTAATTTAATTGTGTATGTGTTCCTTGCTTGTATTGAAATACCTGAGTGGTAGCTCTTACCATTTTTGTGAAGGAGCAGAATCTAGCGAATTGGAGATTTACTTTAAGATAAGTGATATTTTTGCTTACATTGTTTCCCTACATTGTTAGTCTGACTCATTTTAAGAAAGATATATTTTTTTATTTAAATGAGTTTCTGTCTTTGGATATGTAGACTTTTCTAGAGTTTGTATAGAACTAGCCTCAGATCTCACACACACTAAACGTTCACAAAAGGTCTGATGTTTTTGGTGTGCTTTCTAAGAATTCTAAAGCTGTTATCTGTCTAGATTTCTGGGAGAATTAAGTTTTGCGTTTATTTTCAATCAGCTCGGAGACTAAGTTCAAAGATGATTTTACTAGCTGTGTGTCCCCTCGATTTGGTTGTAGAAGATTGATATTCTATTCTTTACCTTTGCATTATTTCTCTTTTTTTCATGGCTAACTTGTTGCGTTTCGCTCAATGTGGTGACATTTTCACAAAACATGACTCTCCGTAAACAGCATGGGATTGGTTGTTTTTAATTTCTGTCAAACAGCCTCATTGGTGGGTCTTGACCAAAAAAAGCCCCAGAATGTTTGACTACATGAGACTAATATAGAGCCAAACTAACACCTATATTTTTAGTCTTTGTTCGGTCCATTAGTGAGCACTTATTTCAGATGGCCTCACACTTAACACAAGGATGTGCACTGAGCAATCGCTTTAGAATTTGTTTTTATGGAGTCAAATATGACAAATGTCAGCACACAATAAGTGATCTAGGATTGATTTTTTTTTTTTTTTTTTTTTTTTTTTCAAAAAAATTGTGAAAAGCATATTTTCAGGGGGGTGTGAGTTCACTTAATTTCCATCTCATCTATACCCTTTCGAGAGCTTTTTTAGCGATTATTAAACTGAGTGAAAATACCTTAAAATAGACAGAACAATATAATTTTTAAAGTTATATTTAATTTTTGCCAGTTACTCTGTTTAACCTCTTTGTTTTATTATAATGAACAGCATAAATTATATCAATGTGAAGATTTCAGCTTAGAGACACATTTTGATGAACAGATCATCCTTGAAGCTATTGCTTAAATTTTTTCATATTTTATCAGTTGTGAAAACAATATTTTTGAACATCCTGTTACTGTTGAAATTTAATCTCCACTTGTTCATGTGAAGATTTGAATAAAGTTAGTCCTAATTAAGTCTGATTTGCCATTGTGTTTCTAATATATACAATATCATTATAATTAAGTATATTTACTTCTTAAAAATATTTTTTGTAGTGGATTTCCATTTGCTTATAGGTTTTCTCTCTTCTGCATCATGGTATTCAATTATTCTTTGCTAGTTTGTTTAGCTATGCATTACAGAGCTTGTTTTTCTTTGGGAGAAGAGAAAAGGGCAATAGAATGACATAAAAATGTAAAATAAATGTGAGAGAGAGCTGTGTGTGTGCGTGCGTGCATGCGTGCGTGCGTGTGTGAGATCTTGTCAGCGTGTTGGTTTTCCTCATCTCTGAGCATTGCTTCTTTGTGTTGATTTACAGTCAGGCTTTGTGTGTTATCTGTTTTAAATCACAGCTTGAGCCCTGAGCTGGCCAAAGTCCAGGCCACCATTCTAAGATTCAGCCCATTATGCTGGGTGGACCTTGTGGAAGTGAGGAGAGAGAGAAGGGAAAAAGAGAAGAGAAATCAGGGGCCGATGGGGTGCTGCTATTGTTTTATGTGCTTTTTGTTGTCATTCCAAGTTGATGTCATTCTGGCTCACACCTCTTGGGTTATACCTCTAAATGTTTGTTTTCTTCCCACACGGGTCTGGATACATATTTGTGTAATGCGAAACTAAGGTGGTCATGACCAAAACACACACAAACTGAAATAAAATTGAAGTTCAAATGAAAATTTTGTAGTGAGCCTAGAAGTCCAAGCTGCTGGCTTTCCTTTCAGTTTTTGATAAATGAATGTGAATATTGCGTCAACGGCACAAAACAACGTCAGAGAAATTGCCCTAAAATGATCTCATGCAAGCTAGTTTACATTTCTCCATTTTCTCGGGTAATATTTACAAGTTCATGGGCTGATTGTCAAGTTAAATCAGTTCCTGCTTGGTGAAATCATGGAGAACAGACTTTTTTGGAGGTGTTGGTAGGACGACAAAGTCAAAGAGGAAGAATATACCCAAAGATGGCAAAATATGCTTGTAACAATTATGTAAAAAATGTTATGTAATTCACAAAAAGATTGTACCTATTCAGAGCATCTTCCATTTTCTGCATTTACCTTTGCATATTCAAAGCCTTTCATCAGTACTTGGCACTAGAGATTTGATATTGCAGTAATTTTAAAACTGGCATCACTGTATTTGAAGTTTTTTCCTAGTATGACTAGGTGTTAACTCCATTTGCAAACAAATTAGAGAATAATTAAATAAAATTAAAATGTGCTGGTATTCGGTATGAAAAGATATACATCCCAGCCCTGCTTGGCACCTTAGGTAGCAAATGCATTCTTGAAGATGAGTCCAATTACCTCTAAAGGTCCATCTGATTAGAATAGCAGTGATCAGAGTCGCACTGAAGTTATATCTTGGCTGAATTTCTTGCTGAATGATCAATTGTATCCCGGAGTCAAGTTTTACTCTTGAAAAGATTTTTGTTCAGGATATCTCTGTTCATTGCTGGATTTATCTTTCATGCAATTCTGATTTTTCCCGGTTCCCCCCACAGCATGATTCTGCCACCACAGTGCTTTCTTGTAGGGAGAAGATTGAACATGTTATTGCCTGTTTTCTTCCAAACACAAAATGTATTAATCCGTCAAATGTTCTTTGTCTCATTGAACCAGGTAGCTTTGTTACTGAAAAAATACAGTAGATGGTTTATGAAATATCTGATGGAGGGGAAGAAAGGTTTTATGACTTTGTTCAGGTGATCAAGGTGGCTGTGGTGGAGCTTGGTAGAATGGTGATGGCGCTGCTACCATAATTTTTGAGTCACTTTCTACTAATGCTACTAAGGGGCTATTCAGAATGTTCCGTTACAACAACGCTCGCTCCCTCTCTTTAATCTCCCAAAGTTTTATGTACACACAGTATTTTTATGTTCCATTTCGGAGCTGCTTAGGTACAATTGTCACTGGAAACACGTAGCGTGGACAGTGGAAGAAGAGAAGACGAAAGCTCTCGCGTCATCAGTCTGCGACCGCAAGCCGAAAAATACTATTGTCTGTACATAATAATGTTGATTAGAATTTTTGTGCGTCCTGTCAAGCTGATAGACTGGATGCTCTCGTCTGCTCAAATTTAGATCAAACATTGGATTTCCTTGCTCCTCCCCAAAAATCAATTTCCAGCCATTTTGATCTGTGTATAAACAGCGAATGAGTTGTGCAGTTTTTACATCATGTCGAGTGTAGACAACTTCCTCTTTTGGTCTACATGTCCCACCCATATCTCCACGAGACCAGAGCCAAGTGTTTTTGGAAACGGAATACAGATGCCAGTCTGAAAGGCCCCTGACAATAGCAAAACATTTCATTGTTAGAAAATTAAATATGATTCATTAATTTATATATTTATAAATTATATATATATATATATATATATATATATATATATATATATATATATATATATATATATATATATATATATATATATATATATATATATGATTGGTATGTATTGAACTATTAATATTTTAACTTTTTTTTTCTAGCACAAAAAGGAATTCTTCATCTATCCCCTGACGTTTATCAAGAAATGGAAGCGAGCCGTAACAAGGGGGTGTCTGGTGCCCATGGCATTTTCTCAGCAGCCAAAGAAATTGGCCAGGGCTCTGCAGGCCCTTTCTTCTCCCCATCGATGGGGAACACTGCAACTATCGCTAGGGAGCTGCTATTGAGTGGAACATCTCCCACCGCAGAGGCTCTTGTTCCGAAAGGGGAAGCCCCTGCTGTGCCCTGTAGCTCCATCCAGCCTTCCCAGCAGCTGGAGTACTTAGCCCACATCCAAGGCTTCCAGGTATGGAAGAAACTATATTATTTTTACACATTTGTTTATCTATTGTTCATGTTTCAGAGTTGATAACATGGAAAACTAAATAGAACTGCTTTAAGTTGTTAAAATGTGCATTAAGCTTAAGTCCCTAGACCACCCCAGCGGCTTCCAAGCTTTTGTTTTGTCATGAACCAGTTTTACATTTGACTAAAAAATTTAATGAGTTTGAACTGAGATTAATTTAAATGAATTTGTAACTCATTGATACAAAGAGCTCTTTCATGTTTAAAACTCAACCCGGACCTTTCTCAAACTTAAAGCACAAATAGAGCATACTTAAAAGATTATTTTTTTTATTCTATATTGAGAGTTCTTTCTTCTTGGCAGGATAGAGGCAAGATACATCTGGTCAGTTAGTTTTGTTATGCCCCCCCTCATTCCTGCTCCATGTGTGTGCAGTCCTCAGATTCGCTTGTGGAAAAGTAAAACACTTGGCTCATTGGGCACAGAACAAATTCAGTCTTTTAAACCCCTCTAGGGCCACAACTTGTTTAAATTTGAACCAGTGATTAACTTTTCATAGTGGTTTGTATTAGCATTCACCTCACCTGCAACCTTTCATACTTTTACAATGATTGTTGGCTGCCACAGTTGACTGTATAATATGTTCTGTCAATCTAAATTTGTATTATGAAAACTAATACAATATGGTGTTTGGCCAGATATGTGTGCATGAGCAGTGTCAATTAGTGTCAATTAATTAAGTCATCGCCCTGAAGCATCATCATAAAGAATCTGATGTGTGTTTTTAACTGAAAGTCAGTGTTGGGCATGGGCCTTTAAAATAGTAATTAGGAATAGTTACTAGTTACTTTTCACAAATAGTAACAGAGTTACATCGTTATAAAAGTAGTTACCATCTAAATTATTTTTTGCGGGACTTAAATTTGTCCAAGACAATAAATCTACCCCATTACGCACTAACCTAATGTTATAGAAAACTGTCAACATCAACATAACATTGTATACATATTATCATATAAAACATATAAAACACAGTAACTGGTTTAGAAAAAAAAAAGATTTATTGCACAGAACATAACATTTTGATAACTTAGTCTAAAAATAAAAAGTAAAAAAATGTAAAATTACAAAACGTACCAAAAATCAACAAATACTATTATTACAATAAATTTTAAACTATTTATTTGTTTAATTTGGCTGTGTTATACATGTTTGAGAAGGAAAACTAATAATAGCCTCATAAGAATGCAATAGAAATGGATGAGTCATATTCAAATAAAAAACCCAAAACAGGACCCCTCAAAAAAGTAATGGTGATCAATCACATGGTGTCACAAATACATACAGATGAATTCACACCTTAAAGAAAAAATATTTGTTAAAATGTAAGGAATTAATTTAATCCATCTATAACCATCACTGACTAAACCAAAATGTTTTAATTAAAGTTACAGTATTTGATAATTGTAACCCAATGATCATATGTAGAATAAGCAGATACATCAAACTGACTGAACTGGTAAAAAAATACAATAATTATTGCTATTAACATCGAGTATAGAATTATATACATTATGGCGAGTATAGAAGATTGATTATCTTAACACTGTAATGCTGTTTTTTCTTTTTGGCTCGCTTTTTAAAACTTATTAAAAACATACTGGATACAGAAAGCAGTGAAAAACCTTGGGTTGTTCTTTATTAAACACAGTGGTAAATCAGCATTTGTGAAGAATGTAGATATATTTTCTATCTGTACAAGTAGCACACGGACCCATACATCAGCCCAACTTTCAAAACTTAAAGTAGCAAAATAACTAATATTCAAAAATCACCTCATGCAGCCACAGTTCAGTTTGCCGTATACTTTTAATATCGAATATATAATCTAAAACTTGCCAAGGATGCCCACAAAAAAAGCTTCTCTCTAAGCTTTCCTGAGGTCTAACCCCTAATTTGGGGAACTTAAAACAAAGGGGCTGCAGCAGGTTTCACTTAGAGGGCCAGCTGTGAGTGATGAGCTGAGCTGCTGGTGTGAATCACTCCACATTTTCTGATAAGAATCCTGACTGAGAGACGACACAGAGGGAAGGAGATCTGCCAAACAGGGTTTCAGAGCGTTACGAAGAGGGAAGCAGGCAGTGCATGTTTTAATGAGAGCGTGCACGATGTGAGTTGATATTAAAAGCTAAAACACACTGAACTCAAAACAAAGGCTTCTTGCAGATTCCATCATATGTTTTTGTTGTATACTAACTTCTAATTGACGGAGCTGTGAGTGTTTTCAACACAGCTAAAGGACATGTTCTTTTTACGCATTGATTTGATTTGTTTGTGACAAGAGTAGTTTGGAAACCCCCTTAGAGGCCCTTTACTTTGACACTAAGTCAATGGAAACACCTGCAAAATTAGTAAAAGCCACACAGAGATCTGACTTGCAGCAGATGTTGTGATTGGTTCTATATGGTTATTTATATTAAGTGTTGCTAGCTGCAGAGTGACACATTTCTCACTCCTCGCTCAACTTGAACCCCAGCAGCTCACTGTATGGTTGAATTAGTTTGAGTTAAGGTAGGTCGAAGATATTTATTTCTAGTGACCAATTTCACTCAGATTAACGCCCATGTTCGGCAGGTCACGTTATAAGCGGAGGAAGTGATTCACTAAATTGGAGCAAATGTTCAATGTATTAAAGTAAATTTCACATTCTTACAGTTGATTTAGAAACCATGAATAATCTTAAAATGTTCTTTTAAAATTTGAGCAATTAATCCTGATGAGCTTTTAGTATATGAAGCATGTGAGGACACTGTAGCAGCAAGTAATAAAATGTCTCTGATAAAAACAAAACCATCAGAAAAGCGCTCTGTTATTTCCTACTGTTTGTCTTGGATCTCTTTTAAATGTCACAGATTTTATCCCCGAACTGTCTACAATAGAGTGGAGCATAATCTAAATTAATTTTATGTACATGACATTTTTTCCTTCAGGAGTGAAACAGACTCAATTAACCACCAATGGTTTAATCTTGATTATGTACTGCAGAGCAAATATGAATAATATCTTTAATATGTTAATATTGGCCAGAGATAATGTTAAAAACAGCACAATCCAAGTAAAACGTTAAGACATCACATAATCAAACTTCAGCTCTAAATATTTCTGTGTAGTCAATGCAAGATTGACTGATGATATAAAAGTCTTCAGTTTCCACTCATTTTTTGCTGCTCAGATATTAACAATAACTTCAAAATGCGAGTTATTTGCTGGTCACAAAAACATGGAAAAATTGCCCCGATTGCAAATTATAGCCGGGTGGACCAGTACATTGCTATTATTCACCGACACACACTCATGTTTCTGACATTCTGTGCATAACAGCTTTAGTAGCATAAATATCTTGTGAGTATGCTTGGCGGCATCTTAAGAGGCAGAAGTTTGCATGTTAGGGTGTTTTCACACCTCAATTTTTAAATTTAATTAAATATGAACTAGAGTTCTCTTTTCCTTTTAGTTCTGTTTGTTATGACAGGTTAGAAAGCAGCCACCAAATTGTAGATCACACCAAAAGCAGACAAAAAAAAGCGGTTTGAGAGACCTGTCGACGAGATGGTCTCAGGTTGGTTCCAAATGAACTCCAGAGCTGTTCGTTTGTGGTGAGAACATAAAAGAATTATCTGATAACTTCTCCGTAATAAAAACATATGAAGATGACTACAAACTGTTTTTTTTAGCTAATATAGACACTGTACTCACTTGTGCGTGGCAATTCTCTGTGTTCAGCAAGCAGCTCAGGGAGGACGAATGTGACCAATGATTGGCCTGTATGATGTCACATGGCTCTGTATTGATTATATCCAGCTAGTGCAGACCAGAGCATTCAGTGTGGTATGTGAATGAGCTCTAAAATGGCAGACAATTGCAATGTATGCAATGTATAAGTTGTTTCTCTTGGTCCAGACCAAATTAAATGAACTAGACATGTGAAAACATGCTTAGTTGAGATTGCCTCGAGTGTTTTCAAATGTTTGACCCAGTCAATTGTGGTAAATGCAGAGCTGGTAACTATGCATAGAGGGTGGCTTAGTATTTATCTGCTCAACCAGTACTTTTTGAAATATTCTACTTTCCAGAGCTGGCTTCAATTGGGCAAGCAAAAAATATTTTTTTAAGGTATTGCTCCATAAGCTGATACTGTACAACAGGAGCCGTCTTTGTTCACTTAATACCTGAACTGTTCTGGGTAAACATTTACAGATAGACCTTGAGAGATGTTCATATTTATCCTCATCAGACACTTGTCCACATTTATGATATCTGCAGTTCTATTATAGGCAAATTTTGACTTAGTTGTTTTAGGTGCCTCAGGTCACCAGATGGCTCTCAATTCTTTATAGTTCAGATTCTAAGTGGACCTGCAAACATTGTCCAGAGATTGTGGTGGACAAAAGTGAGCGGAGAGGTGGAGCAGTGAAGCCAATCTCTGTGGGAACGCTACTCTCCACCACATGTCAGGTGCATATCATAAAGAGCCTTTTGTGCCGAGTCTGTGCGCTGCAAAGCAGACTGGGAGAGCAGAAAGAGTTAGCTGGAGCTCAAGTTAGGGATGAGACCAGTGTCCTTTCGTTTCATTCTTCCCATACAAGACTGACCGGAGCATACTGTAGCATAGACTTACTCTATTTACTGAATCCGGTAACTCTTGCTTGAATGAGACTGTCAGACATATGAAATCATCTGAAGAACCCCACACACTTAGTCATTGTTTTAAACTCAAACAGTTCATGAGAGTATAATCTTTTCAATCTGGTGTCTGTCTTTTGACTAGAACACGATTGCTAAATTGTGTGTTGCGAACGGTTGAGATTGCCTTAAATACAGCAGCAACCAACACAACCTCATACTGATAATGACAGAATACTAACAGAATTATGTTATTCAGCCTCAAGCTTCTGTTTTTTTTTTAGATTGCTTAAGAGAATTTCATGATTGAATATTTACACTGACTGTAATGGGACTGTAATACCACCTACTGTGTTGGAATGGACAGCTATCAGGACACCGAAAAGTTTGAATTTAGTGACGGAATTTCTTCACAGACCCTTCTGCTGGGGATCTCATGCACAGCTGGAATATTTTGGCATTGTGTTTTTGAACAAGTTTGAGTCCTGTGAAATAGTGTTTCACATCTTGAGTTAGCCTTCAATGTTAGAATGCATGTCAGGCTTTGTATTGTAGCTACTCACCCAACCAACGGTACAGAGTTTGAGTTACTCCCTCAGGGGGAGGTCTTAAAAACCTCTCCTGACATCTTGAACCCCTGTCTCAGAGCTTGTAACTCTTCCTTCCTCCTTTTAACCTGTTTTCATAAGGACTGTTTTCAGTGGATGTTTAACTTTTTTTCATTTTTTTAAACAATTTCTCTCTGAATATATTCCTGACTCAGTTTTGAAATGCCACCTAGCAGTCCCAAATGAAGAGTCTGAGCAAGTGTGCACATGTTTCGAAGCAAACATTCCAATCTGAAGCAATCATGCTATAAACGCATTGATATATAACTGTCAACATGTATGCATCGTTGCAGTGTTACTGAGCATACATTTAAAAAAAGTTACTATTACTTAAAGAAGTTATTTTTTTCCCCTGTTCACCTGTCCGTTGGCAACAGGACAGTGCTTGAAGTTGGCCTCTGGGACAGTCCTGCCTAAAATTTTGCCTTGTTTATAAACATCGTCAGACTTTAATGAGTTTTTACCTGTTGCTTTGCGTACATATCTGAAAAGAATGAAAAAAAAAAACTGAAACTGAAAGAATTCTTTAAACTGGACTTTTAACCGAAGCATGAGATGTTAAAGGATGACCATCACCAAAAACTAAAATAAATAAGTAAAGGTAAGATGTTTTAAAAACTGTTTTTTTTTTTTACACCAGACTTGAACCTCACCACACACCACTTGTGTGCACTGATACAACTAATCATGCTTTATTACTCTACTTAAGTATTTTGTGGATAACTTACTTGAGTAATTGTATATTTTTCTACTTTTATACGTTTTCAATATAAAAGATGTACTGTAGCCTATTTTCCACTTCTACAAAATGAAATGAAAACAAAAGAAGATAAATCTACACAGCGTTCAAGCTACCATTGTGAAAAATCTGTGCACTTTTTATTTTGTTTCTCAGTTCATGCCCCTTTATACATTAAAACTGAATCGATGGTTTGCTCTTGTAATTTTAAAACCATTAAGGACCCAGTTTTCAGGAAAAAAAACTTTTAAGACTGCCTTTTGTGAGCGTCTTTTAGTTTTTCATTTCATATTTATCTCTTTATTTACTCTCACTCTTCAAGGTCCTTTTCTCTTTTATTTTGTCCAGCACATGGTTTCCATCCTTGGCTAGAATTACCAACACTGTTCCTCAGTTATTGGCTTTCATTGATGTTTTCTGGATTTCCAGTGAATCAGGGCTGCTTTTAGAGATGAATGGAGCTGAAGAATCTTTGCTAAGCCAGTGGTGTAGACACATCTTTGGAAATACTCTTGCTGCTTTGATCACTGCCAACAGCCGTCAGCATCCATACGCTAACTGCTCTGCACTCCTGCCATAAATCTTTTCCTGAAGCGCTTCAAATGCAGGTGACAGAAGTGCCCTTGGTACTGCAGCTTTTCATCTTTCCTGTCAGTGTTATTTGCAACATTTCATTCTTTCAGCGTTTATCTTGGTTAAGTAGTTGGTAGTTAAGTAGTCTTGGTGGTATAAATGAGTATTTGCATTTCTATTGGCATTAAAACTAGAGTTGCACCGATACCATTTTTTAAAGGGCGAGTTTGAGCACTGATTCTTTATTCAGGTACTGGTCGATGGATCATATAAAAGAAATACCTGTTTTTTAAGGATATACCATTTTTATATTTAATGTCAAAGTGAGATATCTTATTTATAATTTAGCACAGACTGTACTACCAGAGGATTTTTCATTCTCCTTTCTGTGTTCACATTTCAGATTTCCTTAATGTAGCACTTATACTTGAACCACACCTCCATGAAGGGAAGTTTGCGGCTTCTATGCGTATGGGTCATAAATAAATAAAGTATTATCACTGAACTAGACATTCTGTTGCTGTTGTCCTGAAATTTCTGTTGTTGATGTCATCAGTGGATCTTAAATTAAAACATAGGCTGGTTTCCCCTAAGATCAAGTAATGAACACGCAGTCACTCCCTGAAGCTGGATATGGAAGTGAAAGAAAAATTACCTGCTGGCCAGATTTGGAGTGAGCCATAGACTGCGCTTGTACCCAGTGTACACTCACAGCAGTGAAAAAAGTATCCTATGAAAACTCGTCCAGTGCTGTTGGGAAAACTGCTTAAGTGCACCACAGTTGAAGATGATTTTATTACTCAGATCACCTTCAAAATTGGGTGTGAATCTGGGGATTGAATCAGCGACTTCCTGTTCTTCAATAAATCTCCATAGCCGTAAACCTAACTCAAACCTCTACTTAACTTTGTGCTGAAAAGTTTGATACCGATCATTTGCACTTCTAGCTTGTTAAATATAGTAGTAAAATATAGCTAGTAAAATATTCATTTGAAAACAAAAATGAGAAAAAATGTTTAACTTTGAAGGGTTAATGCATTTAACTGTTCTAATCTGGAGAGTTTTACCTAACCGTAATGGAACTGTCAGTCATTTCCAAACCACTAACTTCGCTAGCTAAGGAAACCTACTCTATATCAATTTTTACTTTTTTTTTTCTTACGATTTTTACGACTTTTTTATTCTCTCCAAAAGCACCTGCGCGCATAATAATCCAGAGCACCTGGGAAGGCTGGTTGCTCAAAATTCACAATCAGAAAGTTTAACTGGTAGCTTTATCCTTAAATGGCACCTGCAAAGAGACACGCGTACACCCTAGATAGCAATCGAGTTTTGGCCGAGCTTTCACAAATATGGAATCGTCACTGAAAGGTTGTGTAATGGGGAAAGCAAGGAGACTGACTTGGACAATAACAATAGGGAATCAGGTGTGCTTGATGTTTAATTCGACCAACAGTTTTATTCAGACAACGATGGAGGAGTTGAATGATGAACGATGAAAATAAGATGCATTCCTTTGTATTTCACGTGTTTCAATGTGTTAGCTATTATTTGCATTAGATGAATTTACTTAAACATGTGTTTGTTGCTTTTTAATTCACGTGTAAGAATCTAAAAATGTATTGAGTTATTATTTGAATTTAGGATAGACTATCTAGTGAAATTCCAAATATCTTTAATACTTTCACTCAGGCTATAAAACCATCTCATGTTTCACTTTTCATTTCCTGATCACAAACATCCATGTAAAAATGTAATGGAGAAGGATTGGGTTAACTCGTTATTTAAAAGAAACAATTCTGTTCTGAGTTTCCCATGGCTCTTCCTTCATTTTTCATTCCTAGAAGCAGTTCTGATTCCTGTGTCTATATTTTTAATTAAAGACTGGCCTTTAAAAGATCAACAACTCATACACTCACATGAAATCATTTCCCTTCTGGCCACCTGCAGCATCTTTATAACTTGTTAGCCACGATCCAGCCCTAATGGCAAAGCTCTGACTGATGAAATGAAAGGTATTTAATTTGATGTGAGAAGGTTCAATTACAGAATTGATTGATGTGTGCTTTTGATGGCGAGTCTCCCTATTTTGGCAACTGGCTTGATTGACTGTCTTTGACACAGTCTCCTTAAATCTCCCTTTATAGCCTGTAATCAGTGAAAAGATGGATTTTGGTTGACTTATGAAGTGAATATAGATATCCAGCACCAATGAAGCTGTAAGATGTTTATGCCCAGTGATGGTTTTAGTGCTAACATTAGCCATATTTGGTGTGGGAAATGTCGAGCTTTCACTTGTCGACTTTAGACAAGTAATAAATCGTTTGTGAATTAAACGGGGATTATTTTTGCAGAATTGCAGTGTATTTCTGTGTAGTCTTTGTTTAATGCAGATTCTTTTAATGGTTCATAAAACAACACCAACTTTGAGTCAGGACTTTTCATGTGTTCCAATGGACACAGCAATTTCATAGTACAGTGTTAATGCTTCATTAAGCCAACACATCTGCACCTTATTTGCATATCAGGCACTCCCTTGAAAAACATTCCCGTCAGTTAATTGTGGCCTCTTCAGTGTGCACCAACTCTCAACATTTCTTTAATCAGCTTGAAATGTTTGCCCCGTCCCAATCAGAACACTTACACTGCACCCTTAAAGTGCATTCAGAAGAGAACGTACATACTTTTTAGTGTGCAAGACAGGAGTGTACACGGGACACAATAAAACGTATCAAACGTATCAAACATATGATTGAAGTTTTGACATCATCAATGGACAAGCCGTTTATGAGAACTATATTGCTGTTGAATGTAGCGATTGTTTGCTCAAAGACAGAGAACACGTCTGAAACACACTGCTCACCTTTTCTCTTTTTGTGTGTTTTGTTGTTTCATTAAATGTTAAAGAAACGTTATTTTTAGTGAATTAGTGGAAACGAGTTCGAACGAGGAAGCACCGTCTTTAGATCTCTGAGAGGATAAAGTCTTGTGCAGTCTCTCTTTATCAGAGGAGCTGGAGCTGTTTGCATAGCGTGACGAGAGAATTGCAGGCTTCTCGCGCCCTTACAACCCTGAGTTCTTTGCGAATAACCAAGCACTAAGAAAGCACTGAAGTGACTTGTAAACATTTATCTCTCCACTTGTGCCACGGTGCTGTTCAAGTGTGTAGAGATCCTTAAAAAAGCAATAAGTGTTCACCTTCAAAGTATTTTGTACAAAATCTGTAGAGTGCAATAGAGTGAACTAAGACACTTAAATTTAAAAATAATTAGTATATCAGACAGTTAAAACTAAATAAAGTTAATTAAAATGCTTAGAGTGGCGAGGATGTGGTACGCTATTAAAAAAGGTCGGTAGAGTATTTTAAATAACAATGTAGCCAGTCAGGATGAGGCGATTATGTCTTGGGCCCTTTTTTATTTTGATTGTTTCAAATGTCAAATAGAGCTTAGAGAAATCACATACCACACATTTAACCATGTTGAAGACGAAGCACAGGAAGCTGTCTGTGCCATCTGAAGGGCTGAAAAGATAAACAATGTGGGAAGAGAAGCGGTGCAAGGTGGATTTTTTGACACAGACATTCAAAACAGATATCATCTATTAGGTCATGTTTCATTATAGCAGGATTTGTTGCATAGCAAGGAAGAAGAAAATTCAAACAAAAAGACCATCTGATCTTTGACTGAAGCTCATGGACTGCGGATCCTTATCAGATGCATACTTCTGGTAAATTTAACACAAGCGATAATGTCATAGTGCACTTCTACATGAGCTGCAGCTGCAGTTCTACTCATAACATGGCCTGGTTCTGAAACATCTGATTCACATGAATCACATCGACAAGGGAACGTAGCTTAAGTAAAAAAACAAAAACAAAGCCAGATTGTCTTAACTTATTTATATTTTACTTTCAGTAACTGTTAATAAAAAAGTAAATGGTTTAAACCGCATAGTGATGAGAACTTTATACGACAGTACTGAACCACCCTAGCAACCATGTTGGAGGATTTGTTTATCTACAACAGATATTCTCAGAGACCTAAGAGTTGGTTTGTTTGATTCTTGCTAGCAAGGACTTTACCGCATCAAACCACCGTCAAATTTCGTTAAGGAAATGTACCGGCTAGTCTTTTTTTATCCTTATTGTAATCTTATTACTTATTAGTCATTTTGCTAAGTTCATCAATTGAATAGGTTTTGGGTTAGTTAATTTACTGTATTTGTAGTAAATAACATTTATTTGTCAATTGAATCTAGTGGTAGTTGTTTTAAATTGAAGATAGGGGTGTTGATGTGAAATCTACCATGCATACAAAGGTAACAAAACCCAGTCGTGCCTTCTCTTCACCAGACAGGAGATACTTGTTTACAGTCTGTCAGAGTGTTTCCTGGAGCAAATCACAAACTGTTCATGCTGGTGTCTTTGAAACACTTTCCAGAGCAGAACGGCTGGTGGATCTGGCCATTAGATCCTTGAAGCTGTAGATAAACACATGCTCATGAGAGTAGAGAATCCCTTTTTTTGCTGTCACCACTCCAGCACGCACTGATCTGCTTTTCTTCTCTTTGAGATTAGCATGAATCGTTTGGATCAGAGGTGTTACAAATACTGTGTGTTCGATGACAGAAGGGCAAACATTTTTTTAAAGCTGAAGATAGATGTTACCCAGTTGCAAGCAAAAGATGTCTCCACTGCTCTATAATCACAAGCAGTGTAACAGTACCATCCTGATCCCTTACATTTTTCATGTCCGTGTTTTGATTAATTTTCTTAATTTTAACACACAACATCTTACTGTATTGACATTTACTGAAGTTGATGAATTTGCTAAAATTAACGCATAAATCCAATCTCCATAAATTACATACTCTACACGATGTATATCATCATTGGACGTAATTGCTTACAGCACGTGTGGGAAAAAAAAAACATGAACTCACTTCAAACCTTTCAAAAACTTCATTTCATATGTTCACACTTTTTGAAAGTATCATTGTTGATAATAAAATAGATATTTTGAATAACTCCTAATACTGTGTCACATTATCGCTGTGTCACTATTATGATTTTAGTCAGTCTACGTGAGTGCTGATATTAGTGAGTGCCTAGAATCTGATTCATTAGTCTATTACATCTTCACCTTTTCTTATAATGGGATATCATTTATATCATTTTCTCCTTCATACTAAAGAATCACAGACTTCTTTAAATATGCTCAATCAGCATATTTTAACATTGTAAGCCATGTCAACACTCAGTAACACCTCCATAATTTTCACTCTTTTGCTACTTTTTCTCCACACATAATGCACACCAGTTCTTGGCTAAATGTAAACAGAGCTTTTCAGAAGTGTGTGGGGCTTACCCGCTTTTGGGATTGCAAAGATCGCGTGATGCAAAGCTTCTTGTTTTGTTTAATTTCCACATCCTTTTGTTCTTGCAATCATTGGAGAGATATGATCACTCTGCGTGCTGCACGCAAGCTAGTTTCACTTGCGACGCACTTGTTATATACAGTCAACGCTTCACTCACACCAGCGGCACGAGAATAACATGTTTTATTCTAATACAAACTGGTATTTCTGTCTTAGTGGGCATATACGATTTATACTAAGTAAGTTAGTATAGACAGAGGTACACACAAACAGAATTGAACTTCACATCCCTCTAATGTACGTCGGTGTTTCACTAGGGGGTGTCCACCAGTGATCCGTGTACCACAGTAGGATAATCACTGCTATAGAATATATTAAAACTGCAGCTATTTTCATTACAAGGCAGGAACATTTATAACTCTGAAAAGTTCACTTGGACAAAATAAATCAAGCTCATAATTAATTTCACCACCAGGTGTCAGCACACTGGGTTTATAGTTCAGCATCAAGGCTCTACACCCATTTATCATCAAGCTAATAACTTCAGCTCTTTGTTTTGTGTTGCTCGGCTTCCTAAACCCTAGCTTTGCAAGGTTCCTCTGTGTGGATCTCTGCTCTTCAATCGTGCAACAAAGACCTTTTCAACATTCAACGACTGTTACTGTAACTCCAAGCAAGTAATACTATGAACGTGTTGGTATCTTGTTAATCTTACGGTCTTGTCT
Organism: Danionella dracula; assembly: GCA_900490495.1. Taxonomy (NCBI): domain Eukaryota; kingdom Metazoa; phylum Chordata; class Actinopteri; order Cypriniformes; family Danionidae; genus Danionella; species Danionella dracula. The sequence continues at coordinate 808,728 of UELW01000888.1, forward strand.
GTAATGTAATGTTGGTTAAAATTGTTCGAATAATTTTATTTACTATTGTGTTTTTTCTCAATGTTTGTGTGAAAAACGTTTTCTGTTTGGCTCAAAATGTTTGTGTGAAAGCAGTGTTCTGTTGTGCTCACAGTGTTTGTGTAAAAGCAGTGTTTTGATTGGCTCACAGTGTTTGTGTGAATGCAGTGTTCTAATTGGCTCACAGTGTTTGTGTGAATGCAATGTTCTAATTGGCTCACAGTGTTTGTTTAAAAACAGTTTTCTGTTTGGCTCACAATGTTTGTGTGAAAGCAGTGTTATGATTGACTCACAGTGATTGTGTGAAAACAGTGTTCTGATCGGCTCGCAGGGTTTGCGTGAAAGCAGTGTTCTGATTGACTCTCAGTGTTTGTGTGAAAGCAGTGTTCTGATTGACTCACAATGTTTGTGTGAAAGCAATGTTCTGTTGGGCTCACAGTGTTTGTGTGAAAGCAGTGTTCTAATTGGCTCACAGTGTTTGTGTGAATGCAGTGTTCTAATTGGCTCACAGTGTTTGTGTGAATGCAATGTTCTAATTGGCTCACAGTGTTTGTTTAAAAACAGTTTTCTGTTTGGCTCACAATGTTTGTGTGAAAGCAGTGTTATGATTGACTCACAGTGATTGTGTGAAAACAGTGTTCTGATCGGCTCGCAGGGTTTGCGTGAAAGCAGTGTTCTGATTGACTCTCAGTGTTTGTGTGAAAGCAGTGTTCTGATTGACTCACAGTGTTTGTGCGAAAGCAGTGTTCTGATTGACTCACAGTGTTTGTGTGAAAGCAGTGCTCTAATTGACTCAGTGTTTGTGCGAAAGCAGTGTTCTGATTGACTCACAGTGTTTGTGTGAAAGCAGTGCTCTAATTGACTCAGTGTTTGTGCGAAAGCAATGTTCTGATTGACTCACAGTGTTTGTGTGAAAGCAGTGTTCTGAATGACTCACTGTATTTTTGTAAAAGCAATGTTCTCATTGGCAGTCATTGATTTTGTGAAATAAGTTACAGAGTTACAGAGACATAGTTACATAGACATAGTTTTCTGAGGTGTGTGTCAGGTTTTGCATGGTGATTTATGTGTCAAACTTTTTACCAGCATTTTTCTACACTCCCACAGTCATACCTGTGCACTTGACCTGGCAATAAGTGCCCACTAGCCAAATGCTAGTCACTATTTGCAGCCATTGTGTATTCATTTAGCTTTTTTTTTTTCAGATGTAAACTCAAGATTTTAACATCTTTCCAACAAATCAACAAATGGCCAAACATCAAGTTTCAATGTTCAATGTCTTTGCTGAGTACAGCTTCCAACAAGTTTTTAAAAAGTATACATGTACCGACTCTCCATTAGAAATTGGTTTTATCTTAATCATTATTTCTGTTAGCCATGGTGTCATTGATGCATTGATGTGCATTCGTGTTGGTGGGTGGTGTATGAAGGTGGGACAAATAATGACACCCACTCTTCAGCTGTTAACCATATTTTGAGTTTTTGGGTGACAAAATTAACATTCGTCTCAATCTATTGCTTTCAATGTTGTCTTTCAGAGACCTTTGGCTATCAAGCTTATATACTGTACTTAAATGCCGGAAAAAGAATCAACAGAAAAGTCTTGACAATCGACTAGAAAGAAAGAAAGAAAGAGTTTCACAGAGCAGTGCTGGGATCAATTGAGAGGATGATTGCTATCCTGTCTGAGAACTACGGTGGGAAATTGCCTCTGTGGCTGTCTCCTGCTCAGGTGATTGTGGTTCCTGTTAGAAGAAGCAGTGAGCCATAAGGACTCGAGGTGCTGGGCTGTCTGCGAGAAGGTTGGTTCATGGCAGACATCAACAATGATCCAGGAAGCACCTTAAATAAAAAAATCCGCTCCACACAGCTGGCACAGTACAATTATATTTACATTGTTTGAAAGAGTTACCCATTATATATCATGTTTGGCAGCTGAGTTTCTGCTCTGTTAAAATCCACTGTTGGCCTCGTGAATTTATCCATCATGTTTGAGGTTTTAGGGTTTTACAAGTTTATACTTCTGAGAGGATATTGATATAGTTCAATTAAGATCCCAAGCTGAACTTGATGCAAATGATTTCTGTATAATCCTCATCTTAAAGCTGCTATTCCTCACAGTTTTAGGAATAAAATAAACTTTTCTCAAGCCTAAATTATTATTTTTATCTTAAGGCTCATCTTCCCAAAATAGAAAACCCCTTGTTTAACTAGTATCCGTCTTACAATTGGTTACAAGAACTTTTCTGTTCATGTGTCTTGCTTGTAAAATGTTTCATTTGCTCTGAAAATCTATGTAGGTCAGGCATAGCATTTAAGTAGCACTGCATACTGTTGGAACAGTCCTTCACCCAGGGTGAATATGACTAAAGCTTGACATACAGTGGTGTTCAGAGAAAGGCTGAATGTATTTTGCTCGCATGTAAATAAAAATATATGCCACAGCACCACTGCAACAGCCATACGCACAGAAATGTGAAACATGCTTGAGACCACATCCCAGAAATTTATTTTGAATGTGGTAATGAAGTGGCATGATGGAACGATATCTTGAGCAACACACAGCTTTTACCACAGTGCTCCTGAGGGATTCTACTGTATGCCTTGAGTTGCGCTGAAATCAAACCTTTTTAAACCTCTCCAAGCCCCCACCATCATTTCTAGAGTATTGCTTACTGTTTTACTTCACTTAGATATTCTCCCTTAGAAAAAAAGCCTATAGAATTGCTCTTATGTTTTGTATGTGAAGTATGTTTTAGAAATTAAAACAAAGTTGTCAACATGTGAGATTTTGGGTTATATGTACAGCCTCAGACTCCAGGTGTTTCTATTTTGTTCATTCTTGGTTCTGTTTAGTCTGTCATTGTCTTTTTGGTTAAAGTTTTTAGTTACATTGGTTGTTGGATTGAGTTCCTTGGTTTCTCATGTCTGTAATTGATTAATGTACTATGTTATTACCCAATCCCGATGATCCTCACTCTTTATACAAGACTTCGCTTCCCCTAAACCCCAGTTCATCAATTGTTGTTACCCTTTACTTCTGTCTCTTTCTCGTTTGATTCTCCTCTGTGTTCTTCTGTTTATCTCCCTCACTTCCCACTGCTATGTTATTTTATATTTGATTATATGTTCTATGTTGTAAGTAAATGTGTGTCAAACTCTGGCACCCGTGTTCATCCCTGACAACAAAATTAAGGAGATTTAATTTTTTTTTTGTCTTTGTTGAAATGTTTTTAATTTTGTTAAAAATGTTATGATACATATAGTATGTTATCTCGAGGTTAGACACCGCTAACGAGAGCTGTGTATGCCAGGTCTGTGGAGAAAGCTGTTTATCACAAATCCTGTGTTTGTGTTGTGATGCAGGTGCAGTACTCGGACCGACAGACTGAGAACGAGTTCATGACGTACTTGACCCTCTCCCCTGTGCAGATGACTTTCCATGGCATCGGTAGCTCTATTCCAGCAAGCCGAGACCAGGTAAATGTGCAGTATGCTGTATCAATGCATGTTTATTTGTTAGCTGTGCTGCCTTTACTTTTTTGGGAAAGAAATTCTTGTTTTTGGAACTTAAAATGTGTGTGTTTTATTCTGCTGAAAATACTTTCTTGAATATGATGTTGCTTGATGTCTCTTTGTTAAAGTTTCGCCATGATTTTTGTTTCTTGGAAAGTGTTTTAACCAATGACAGAAGCAATTAGAACACACAATGAAGGCCAATCATTTCAAGAAAGCTGTACTTTTTTTGTTGGAGGTTTTTTTTTGCTCTGTTTTTGAACTCTGAATTATTTTTTTGTAACTGGTCACTTTGTCATAATAGGATAATTGTACCTAGAGTACATAGCTTATAGGAATAAGATCAGAAATTACAGGACTTGTTCCCTTGTTTATCAATAGAATTACGTTCTAAAATTAGCTCACAATAGGCAAAATCCATAAAGCAGTTAATGTTACGGTGTAATTGTGTTTTTACAGTTAATCGAGATTATTTAAGACTGTAAAACTCCTCACTACACACTTAATACACTTTCCTTATACATGCCTTAACATTTTCACACTTTTCTCTCTTGTATACACACTCTCAAAATCTGTTTTGACGTTTTAAGGTTTATTGAAGAGAAAACTTGCACATATACAGCACAGAACATTAGAAACACTGCTAGTGATCCAAGATTTCTGTAAACTTGGCAAGCTGAGCACATACTGTACTGCACTGTATTGTACTGTATTGTATTCTGTTTGACGTCTGAATCATCCACATTTCAGACTCGCATGGACATTATTTGAGATTTTTCTTTGAATTAGTCACTAGAAATTATTGCTTGTCAAATGGGTATCATTTGCAATTCATGCTCAAAAAAATGAGGCAGCAAAAGGTGACCTTCGATTTAGTGAGGGACCACTGTTTTTTTGAAGTAAAACTTAACACCTTGAATTTAACAGTGATCCGTTTATCATTTTACCGTTGAGAGTTAGCATTGTAAAGCATTACATGACCTGGGTCCTCATTTATAAACAATGCTTACATAAAAAAAATGATCCGAAAATGACGTACTTCAATTTTTTCATACTGTGTAAGATTGATAAAAATACAATCATACGCAAATGAATCAGTGACTGTTAGCAAATGTCTGTAGATATTGTGAGTGATTAGGAACTGTTGAGCATTCCATCTTAATTAGAAAAGCGGATTTGTTAAAAACTGTCTTTGAAATAGTTTATTATAGCAAAGCAATCTTTTAATTACACCCAAAAAAAACACAAGGCACAAAAAGTGTCAAATACACAAATAACAAATTAAAATATGGCTGGGGAAAATATAAAGAAAAACTTTATTTGGGATAGAAAACACTATACTAATTACACCTATGTTTTTCTTGTTTAACAAAGATAGATCAGAGGTACTTGGGCCGCCACCTGTTGCAGCCGTGCGTTTGCTGCTTGCATTCATCTTTTTGCATTCATCTTAATGTAGATTTATTTGTTTAATAATAATACACTTTGTATGTGTCCTATATTTTATAAAACAGTTGTTTAGTTGTCTTAACAGCCTAATTATTAAAGACTGATTTGTATTATGGAAAATCCACAGCCAAGTGGAATCACTTGCTTTTCTATTGAATCAAAACCCCCAGAGATGTGTGTAAAGATCTTTATGCAACATTCACTCATTCCTATTTACTCACATATCACTGCGCACGTCATCATTCTTCACACTATCTAACCCAAAGCGAATACCTTCAATTCTGACCATTTCTTTTTTTAATCTCTGCAACGGTTTGTTCTCTCTCACTAACACAATTCACAGCTTTTGTGACATTTCTGATTCAAAAAAGCAAGATGACGTGGAGATGTGTGTGTACACTTTTTTTTTGCGGCACAGGAAAAGTTGACCTTTCTGATTTACACTAAGTTTTAGTCAGGATTCGAAGCACTTTTAAAATGAGACTGCTGGAGTTTATTTCTGACTTTTTATTTGCTATTCTTGAAGTCATCATCTTCAGCTGACATTTTTAAAAAGGAAAAGAACAAGAACAGGAGCTTCCTTTTTATGAAGAATTGCAGCTGTTGGAGTTGTGTTTGGTCCTGGTTTCTGCTTGTGGTGACCACCTGTTGCTTTAAATCTTTTGAACTGTATTGCCATCAATTATTTTGTTTTGGTTTAGAGAATCGTTTATGCTGCTTATCCCTAAAAATGTCTGCTTAAATGGTGTTGAACATACTGAATAAATAAAGTTTTTTGTATTAGAACCAAGCTAGTATCAAAGTAGTAATATTTGTCAATTAAATATCCATACATTTTTTAGTAGACTCATGTAAAGGTTAGATAAACTGCTCTTTGCAGTATTTTTGACAGTATATTAGGGCTGTTAGTAGCTGGGTGTAAATGGCTGAAGATAGTTGGGCACCACTGCTTTGGAAGAGCAATAATGTGTTGTTTTTTTGTAGAGGTTTCTTGGAATTCCTGACTACTCTACATAGTTTGAGATTTTATCGATGTGGGTTCAGTCTGGCAATCAGAACGCGCACAGTTATTATCCCTATTGTTAATGATAAGCGTGATTCACTGATGGACCAGACTGCGTTTGATTAGGTGGGCTTTTTTCGTTTCTCTTGCTGTAATTATGAAACAAAAAGAAGCGCTAGGATCCGCCCTGGCTTGCATTCATGAGGTGGCTTATTGTGTGGCGTCATCCATGCAGAAAAGCGCTTGCTTACATTATCTAATCTAAACATAGGACACCCTTTTGTTCTGGTCTTCAAAGCTCCACTCTCTAATAAAGGCCGCTCTATGACCAGTAATAAGGATTTCTGTTGTGGGGACACAGCCGCCAGAGTAAAAATGAAGGCAATATAGGCCATGGGCTTGTTGTTGCCAAAAGCACTGGTGCATGACCGACTGTTAGGGAGTCTTTCTTTTCCAGATTCCTCCGTACAGTGGCGTCCGGCCACAAAAGGAGTTGGAACAATGAACCCTGGGTGCTTCTGAATCGTGACACTTTTTGGCCCAAGTTCCTCCACTGGCCCAGAGTCACTGGCTCTTTCAGTAGCGCTCCGGGTATGAATGAGCATCAGTTCGGCGGATCAGGACTAGTCTAAATAATTGTGATATAGAAAACTATGACCATGGCAGAATCGGCACGAATTTGCTCTCTTTTTGTTTGTTTGCTTTTAAAATGTAATTAGAACTTCTTTCGGCACAGTTGTTTAATGTACATTTTTATAATGATAGATGTAAAGATAAATAATGTGTTTAGATTAATCAGTCCTTCAGAGTGTAAAGGTGCTAACACACCATGCATGATGGGTGCGGGACACATGAGTGATTTATATGTTAAGTCAAAGGAAAGAGTGAATATTGTGGCTCAAGAACCCGATTAAAATGAATTGAACAAAGCACGAGAATGACACATTTGAACCCAAGCAGAACCTATATACACACGGTGCTGACCGAACCTATGTTCGGTGCTGTCTGTCTCCAGTAGCACTTAAAGCAAGATAAAGCCAAAGCTTGCATTTTATTCTGAATCTGGGCAATGTCACTAACCTGTCAAATGTTGTCGTTGTTGTTACTTTAAAGTTCAGTTTTATATTGTTCATTTCTCCTAAAAATGGAGGCTTGGTTATTTGATTGACATCTACACTGAACCAACCCCTGTATTGCGCTGACTGTCTGTCGTTATCACGCCGTGAGAGAGAAGAATTTGTGTGTCAAGGATCGTACTCAATCATATCTTCCTCAATTACTTGTTTATGATTTGAACATGAGCCGTTCCACTTTAAGATGTACTTACCACCTCAGGGATCTGGGAAGAGGCCAGCCAGGAACGCTGTATTTTTATTTATTTCTTTTTTTCAATAAGTTAAATTAGACCAAGTTAAGACTCAGCCAGGCTATGAAAAATAAAATAGCTTACAGTTGCTAATTCTGTCGAGTTGTTTTAATACGTTTTAATAAAGTTACCTCTTATAAATGAGAACAATGAGCATGAGCTGTCAGCTGGAGCTGGGAAAATATGTCACCACCTTTTTCTCCTGTAAATCACTTCTGTTCATGTCTCTGCCTGTCTATTATGGCGGCAGCCAAATCCCGCTCGTCGCGGCTTCAAAGAGCCCAATGGTAGGAGGCATCCTCCATATGCTTTACAATCATTGGGCTCAATTTAACACACTATGTATTGTATTTGTAATAATATCATCCAGCTCTAATAACACATGAAAACTTGCTTGAGATTTGAAGATTAACTAAAAACTAAAAAACTACGCCAACATCATCAGGTTGACGTTTCATAACATTTTCATTGCTCTTCTACAGATTTTGTTCAAATGAAAATTAAATTCTTACAAACCAATGGAAAAAATACTTACAGCACAATAAATGTCAATTTGTTCTAAGCATCCACCAAGTTAGCAAAGGTCTCTGGCAAAATAAAAAATAAAGGAAGTGACCTCACGCATGCTCAATGCAGGGGTAAAAAGAATATAACACCAATTTCCAATCAAAGTTGATTTTTACATTTCAACCTTCAGCCAGACATTAAGACATTTTAAAACATTTAACAATTTGTTTTTCAACGTTTTGTTTTATTTAAAAAATTTTAACATGATAAAGCAATGAGTAAGGACTATGAACTGCACACTATTTTGAAACATTAGACCCATTGAAGTCAAAGGAAAACTTGAAATCTTTAAAAGTAATGAATTTATCACATGGTCAAGAGTTAAGGTGTTATTGGAGATTTGTGACTGACTCCTGATCTGTAAAAATCTCAACTGAGAGCACCTCTGTCTAGCATCATCCACTTGTAGTTATATCTAAACAAAAATGTATTATGTAATATAAGCATTAAAGTTTGAGTGACGATGTTATGTTTATTAGGAAAATTGTTTGTCCAATTTTTCTTTTGAGACAATCCAGTCTCTTCCATGCTAATCTCAAAGTGTTCAATTCCATGGACTGCCGTCCTTATTTGGCCTGGTAACGCCTTTAAATTGTCCATGTTCTGCAGAGCTGAAGTAACATAAGTGTCTGAGCTCACGTCAGAGTGGGGATCCCAGAGTCCAGCTCAAGGTGTTGCTTGTACAACATGGAGGCCCTGAAATCGAATGTGACAGGCTGAATTTGGCTGCGACTGCCTGTGCATGCTGTGCTCCGCTGGTAACAGCGACATTTTGAAGTTGGCTGTTTCTTTGATTTTTTTTATTTTTATTTTTTTTTTATTTCTGTCAGATTTAATGAGTATAATTATCAGATTGTGAAATGTTTAGGGATTGGGCATGGAAAGAAAAGCTTATAGAGTTCAGAAACAATAGAACCGTAGACAATAATCTGTTACTGTAATTAAGTTTGAAGTTATGAAAGGATGATCCTCATACTTCTACAAACATATGAGGATACCATAAGCTGAGGATATAAGCAATAATTTATTGATCTATTGATTCATTTCTAAAGCTTTTTTGAAGCTCGACCTCAGCTAAGAGACTTCCAGATTTTTCTGTCTCAGAAGAAAATACCAGATTTAATTCAGAAACATATTAAGTTTTTGATTCATGTGCTAAATAAGTGGAGGGAAAGATTTTAAAGGTTTACTCTGACAGACAGGTATTCTAAAGAATGCTATAGAGCATAAACAGCAGGTTCAAGTACTTAGTTCGACATCTAACAGAATTGAACAACACTTTTTATTGAGTTTGTTTACATGCACATTAGATTAACACTATAAATGGGTTTATGCTTTGTCAAGTAAATGTAGAAAACAGGCTTCTGTTATCAGTTAACTTAAGCAGCAAGTAAGCAATAACCCAATTATCTTGTAGGCAAACTCCTTAACACGTCCATTCGTGCTTGAAATGAATTCGTAAATTCTGCACAAATCTGGATATTGAAATGTAAGTATTGGACATATTGTATTGTCTGTATTGTACCAGCAACATCAAAACGGAACAGTTGGTTGCATTTTTTGTATGTATAGAAATATTTAGTTATTTTGATGCATTTCATTGCCTCTATTCTATGACCTCACTTCCTGTAAGAAGCCTGACAAAGTGGAGTCTTATTTAAATGGAGTTATCTTCAAAGAAGAGTTCTGACTCTCGTGTAAACATACATGTAGCGCATAGCTATTTTCTGTTTTATTAATTTGAAATTACATACCAATATGATTTAATTTTGTTTTAAATAGATATTATTATGCCAGCCCCTTAACAATGGTTCTTTCAAATAGCTCCAGATGTAAAATCCAAAGTCTATCTCTGGACATAGAAAAATTAATTATAATGTAAATCACAAAGAACTTTAAAGAACTGTGTGTAAGAACATGTAATAAGGAATTATTGTTATCATTATAAATATTAATGATTTTTAAATCACTTTAAATCAGTTACACTGAGTGAGTCTTTTACTTTTACTTCCATGAGCTAAACACTGCAAACTCGTTCAAAAACACAACACACATTATTCCAGTTAGCAATGTTTCTACCGTAACTTCTGGACTATAAGCCGCTACTTTTTTCATAGGTTTTGAACCATGCGGCTCATACAAAGGTGCGTCTATTCTGCAGTTTTTGTTCCACCGCTAGGGGTGCTCTAACCGGAATTAGATTCAAAACAAAGACAAAATAAATGCTAAGAAGAATACGCTAGTTCAAGAAGAATATGCTAGTTTCTCTTTAGCAGATATAAGTTGGTAGAAGCGGATAGAACGACGTGATTTCACACATAGGAGAAATGAAGATAAATACTGTAAATACCGATTATTTTCTCTTGGTTTTGTTCCGTTTTAATCAGCAAAATTGCTGCCGTATTAAAATACAGGTTAGGAAAGGATCTATTTAGGTACATACATGTACATTTACAATTCAAAATCGTTCTGTTCCTGTAGTAAATATCTAATCTAAAAACATACATATCTGTGGCTTGCAAAACTTTTTTAAATAGAGCGGATGCGGCTTGTATGCAGGTGCAGCTTGTTTATTTTTATTTAAAAAAAAAATAAATTTAATAGAGCGGATGTGGTTTATATGCAGGTGCGCTTTATAGTCCAGAATTTACGGTATGTAGAAATTCCGTCATTAGATTCCTCAGACCATCACAAATCTACAAAAATTGCTAATCTGTTGTGTTTACCTTTTTAAAGGTAGAGTTACAACTCTTTGAATTTGCTTGGCTGTTTAGAGGTAAACTGAACAAGTTTCTTCCCAACTCAAAGAGGGTCTGAAGCAAAGAGTTCCCCTGTAAACTTTACACGTAAACTGTACACTTTTCTCTTACACTCTTACACTGTAAACTTTTCTCTTTTAATGCCTAAACATGTTTTGTTCTGGCCTTATGAAAATATTGTTAAACTCTTCACAATTTTCTCTGTCAGTGGCTGAAGTAATGCTGAGGTCTCTGTTCCAAACAAAGCATAACCATGAGAGTTTATTCTGATGTCACCAGCTGGAAACCAGTAACGTTTACTCTCTCTATGTGTCTTTTGTACACATTGAAAAAGCCACTCCTCAAATGCCATGACAGAAAATTGCAAAATGGTTTTATTCAACTTAACACAAATTTTAAAAGGACAAATTGTATGTTCACAATTTCACATAATTGCACCTCCATGAAACATGTTTAATATGTAATAAAATACTGTTATTTTCTGTAAAGATGCAGGATTTTTTACAGAACACAGTTCTGCTTTGCAGGTCCTGATTTGGTAGTTAGGCTTAGTTCTTTTTAATAATAGCAATTCTGGATGTTTTATTCCTTACAGTTTGTGTCAGACCAAGTTTTAGTTAATAACTTTATTGATAGGATTGTTTGGATAGTTTGCAGCCCTTGAATCCTCTCGATGTCTGCTCATATCGACAGTTCATTTTTTTCCTGTTTAACGATGAGTATATTGTTATGACTAGTCAAGGGAAAGTGATTGTGCAACAATTCTGACACCTGTTTAGAGGATGGGCAGCTAGTGACAGGCTTGATTGATGGGTAAGAGGCTCCTGCGTCCATCTTCTGAAGATCTCCTGCCGTGTACTGAGCCGTTTGAAGTCTCATTGTACCTAGTGCTAGAGACGTTAATACAGCAGGGCCGTCTCTGTAGGGGTCTCGCATGTTACTCAGCTCACCAGCTGCTCGGCTCTTTTCTTTTTGACACAGACATAGCCTTGGTTAATGTCACCTATAGGAAATCCGTTTACATTAAAACACACGCCGAGGCTGCTTACCTAATCGTCTTTGTTTGGAAGTAGATTGTTTTTCCAAGAGGATTAGTTTTTCCAGAGCAAATTGTGTGTCTTGTAATTGAATATCATGCTATTCTGATAAGTAGAGCTATGTGTGTAGTGGTTCTAAATATATTCTCATTATTTCAAAGGCTTTGTTCATGTTTTTGTCTATAATAATGATTGAAAATATGGAGAGTGTTATCCAATAGATTTGGCGATGAAAGTTTTGATGCACACCTAATTTTTCACCAAAAAAATTGTAATAATAGTAGATTTCTAATGATGGTGCCATCGTATTGTTGACATCTAGTGTATTATTTTATGCATTCATGTTCATGGTTATGGCTTGATAATTGGTGACTACAGTCTCAGCTAATACTTAACCCAAAATCAAGTTCTGGGAGTTTTAACAATTTGCTCCACCCACCCTGGAATAACCGTGTTTTTGAGCTCTGACAGGAAACCAGAGTACTCAGGAGCAACCCAGTCAGGCACCAAGAAGAACAACTCTTAATTTCAAATAAAGGCTTTTCACTCTCAAAGCTGTGAGACTTATGACACAAAATAGAAACGTATCCACTGGCATGTGGAGCCAGGAGGATCTAAATAAGATCGTTTTTGTACAATTCAGTTCATAAATAAATAGCACAGTTCAAATATACAATATACAAATCCAATATTTTCAAGTGAAAGCATAAATATTCCGTTTAATTTTGACACGTATGCATTTTACCTGAATTCATTTGAAAACAAGTTCACATGTTTGAATTAATTAAGTTTTTCAGCTGTCATGAAATATTTGCAAACTGTGTGAAATATATTTACGCATTAAATTAAGTTCTAGCTTAGAGGCTAAACCTAATGGAGTGTTATTACATTCCCACTATGAGTATAAAACATGAAACACACCAGATTTTCCTCCACTTCACAGATTCTCGTCCAAGCAAGATCCATTTGTGTTTTGTGCTTGTAAAAAGCTTGTGCTGTTGTACAGCAGCAGGTGTCCATACACTGTGACTAAGTTTCTTTGCTATCTTCTATTGAGACCATGCGTGAGGAGCAAGCTTATTGGTTGGGGGAAGCAGATTTTTGGCAAAAGTTCATATTTTTCTTTTCCTCGCTGGCAACCTCAACCTTGCTGAGTCTGCTTTTTCAAGCCCTGCAAGAAAGCCTTCTCTGTGTTACATTAAATCAATATCTGCTTTTTTTGTTCTGCTATTGCAGTGTATCACATTTTCTCAGTGATGTAAAGTGTAAAACGTCCACTATTCCTGCTTTTCTGTTTAACAATGTGAATAAAGCTGTATGGAGATAATGGCGACAGTGGTGGTGATAAAAAAAATACTACAAATAAAGTTAGATTACATTTGAGTGTGTTAAAATGTTAGCCTCTTATGGTCACATTTTAATTCAGGCCTATTGTTAGCATGAGAAAATAACGGATTTGAAACCCTATGATCTTTTAACCAATCCTTTAAAAAAAAGGAACATCAGGACCAATCTCATTCTGGGAATTGTTTTTCACTTGGTTTTGTTAATTTGGAATGCATTGTCTCAAGTGCTGTCATGTATGCCAGCCTTTACTCTAAACAATCTAAACGATCGTAGTGTGAAATCAAACACTTAGACTTTGACGGTGTGACAGATTGCACGTTGTCTCTCACCTAATGTAAGTCGCTTTGGACAAAAGTGTCTGCCAAATGTAAATGTAAACACAGTTAAAAATAATAATGCCTTCAATTTATATAGCACTTTTCCAAACGCTCAGACACTTTGCAATTATCTGAGCATTATTTTATCCCTCCACAGTCACACTCTTGTAGTGATAAGCTACCTTGGTTGCCCTCAGCTGCCCTGGGGCAATCTGAGGAAACATGGCTGCTATTCTGTGTGTACGGCCTCCTGCCCACCACCAAACACACCCAACAGTCACACACAACCAGTCACAAACAGTTTTTCTGCTCAAGATGTTCAGTATAATGATAATGCGAGTTTAGGGGTATACCAATCCCTTCTTCTCTCTATCCACCAATGCCTACCAATTTAGAGGCGACTACACCCTATGCTTGGAGCCACTTGCGTTCAGCAGGAGGGGGGCGCTGGTTGTTCAGCACCCATTTGTCAAGTAGCCCCTCACAGCAGCGAGACCCCATTAGCCCTTCTTTGAACAGCGCTGTCTCGAACCGTCCCATGGAGACCCCCCTGATGGCTTGTCGCACAAGCAGCCGGGGTCTCGGATAAAAAAACAAAAGCTCTGGACTACACCATCACTCACCCTCTCATGTCTGTCATCTGTTTTTCTTAGGAAACGACTTTCAAAGTTGGGCGCATTAGAATGCGGGGGACCTCAAACGAAGCGTCAAGGGATGATTGGGTGGCGGGAGGGAAACATCTTTTCTTCTACCCTCATTGACCCCCTTCAGCACCCATCCCTCAACAAGTTTTGAATTGACCTGCCAGAGGATACGATTGTAGGGAGAGTAATCTAAACATTAAGGGCAGCTTGTTGATACCCGAAGGGGCCTCTCCAAACACAAAAGGGTTTGATAATAGGACATTAGCACCTTGATACACACTTAAGAGCTAGACTCTTTGGAGGTGTTATGTGACCCACTTGATCTTTTAACATCATAAGGTTTGATTGTGGCTGTGATTAACTTAGATTTTTTTGCTCTGTTCAAACTTCAAAACAGTTGATCAAACTAGTCTGGTATTAAGATTTGCTTTTAAACGGTAAAGGGGCAAAACTAAAAATATGAAAAATGAAAATGTTCTAACTATTGACATATTGAATATTTACCAGCAAAAAATATAACCAGGCCTAGACAGAATCTGCAGCAGCAGAATTCAGGAGAAAACTCATTAAATTTCCACATATTGTAATGCATAGGGATCAGTACTAATAAACAAAAAAATAAATAAATAAATAAATAAAAATAATATATATATATATATATATATATATATATATATATATATATATATATATATATTAATGTGGCACAGGAGCTTATATCAGAAGTAGAAAAACTGTTCTACTATCAAATCTTGAATAATTTCTAGTTGTCGATATATTTAAAACTATTTTTAACTAGAAATTCACAGAAATCATCCAAAAACTCCTTCTGGCCCTGGTCATGGTCAAGATAGTTCACCTAAATTTTTTTTAAAGGCTGCTGTTTCTATCAGTTATTTGTTAAAATATTGTTATAAATATAACAGTTATTTGTTTTAAATGTAACCAAGTTGACAGGACTGTATCCCAGCTTCCGTGAATCACAGAGACACTAGAGTTGTTGTTTTCTGGACCAAATGACTTGATGCAGCTTCGTAGCAGCACTGACCCTAGCAACCAGGCTGTTTTAACTTAGCAACCAAATCAACAGATTGTTATCCTTTGGCACTAAAGTTTGTTTTACTCATAGTAATGAGACAACCTTGTGGCATCGCCACAACCCTGCCTAGCAAACAAATTCTTTAACCTGAAAACCAAGTTAACAGAACTGTATCCCAGCCTCAGTAAATAATAGAGATACTGGAGTTTGTTAGTTGTACTTTTATTGAACTTGGTGTTTTCCCTTTTGTTGAGTTTAGTAACGATATGCTCATAGTTTAGTTTCTGCTCACATTTGAACTAGAGTTGCGTTGCTATTGTGTGTTCGACAGTTCTGATTTTGAACGTCTGATCTCAAAAAAAAAAAAAACTATTTTAAAGGAAGCTTTTTTTTAACAGTGAGAGAGAGAATCAGCAAAAGAAATCCAGAAAGCTGACTCATTAGAAAAACCTATTTAACCCATTCGCATTGTATTTATTGTTTTGGATCAACCAGTTGTTAAATGGCAGTCCTGCGAGGGACTTTTACAGGTTTAATAGGAAAGTTTTTTTTTTTTTAAGTTTGTTTTTTTTTAATCTCAGTGTAAAAAAAAACACCTGAATTCTAAAATTCTTGCTCATTGATGTGGGGTCAAATGAAGTAAACATTCATTTTAAACTTGTTTTAAAGCATTTTTCTTGTTGCTGGGGCTGCTACAAGGTGAAACGACTGGATTTATGTCAGTTTCACTTTGAGGTTCCTTTCAATTACAATCAGTTATGCAACCTTGGATCCAGGCATGCATCCCTTTGAACAGCTAGTTTGAATTAACATTTAACAAAGCCTGATTTGCTTGTTTAGTTGGGGCCAAACCTGGGTTTTTAGTTTGTCAAGTTCTGCCCATGCTGAAATGCCCATGCCAAAAGCTCTGCATCCTCACGGACGAGTATCTATAGTTCTGTCCTTAGTCTAACCCTAACCCTAGTCTAACCCAAACCCTAACCCACATACATTTGTTGCTGCTGTAGAATCATGGTTTTAGCACTGATTAGTAATATTAGTAATGGCATGATGAGAATGCTAACCAAAACCCAGAATACAAAGGATGGGTTTTATTTACTTTTATTGCAAAAGTTTGACTCCTTTTAACATGGAGCGCAAGCCAAGAAAGAGAGTGAAATTGCTTGACCAGGTCAATTAATTTGCAAGGGTGTCTGTCCGGAGTTATGGAAACTTGCAGCCTTCATAGAGAGCAACTGGTTTGGCTAGAGTTAACAAGAGTAGATCTTTAGTAGAGCTTTAAAAACTTAAAGCCTGTTTCTCATTTTAAATTTAGCTTTTGTTTTTGGCTCCTTTATGCTAAAGATTGTTACCCTTTGAGGAGCCAAACAATTAGAATTTGAGAGTCCAAGTAAAAACACATGTTTGCTTTATCTGTAAGGCAATTGCATGTGAGTGTGTCAAGCAGTTTCTTCAGACCTCAACACCTTGTTTGAGATCTTGTGATTCCACTCTGGTGGATTTTAGCACCGTGACTCGAGTGTTAATTATTACATTCATTAGCACGTTAGTGCTAACAGAGCTCAATGTTTTGCCAATGACTGTGGATTAGGGTTATCTATGGAGGTGTGGGGTGTAACACCTCACACAAATGGCAAAGCGAAGAGTGATCATCAAAGAAAAGAAGTCAAACCAAGTCAAAATTAATATTTTCAACATCGCCTATACTAATGTCGCTTTTCCACCAACCTGTTTAGTACAGTACAAACTCTGTAAACTTTTCCATGCTTTTCAACTGTTTTTTTTATCTGATGCCAATACTTTTTTCATAATTATTTGAAACATTATCTAAAGTGAGCCAAGTCAATCCGAAGTGGCACTTTTCTTCTTGTCGAAAAGAAAATGTAAAGTAACATCCTGCTGATCACCTATTAGTCAATTCCAGAGCTCACTGAATGGCCAGAAAGAAAATCATTCCAGAGCTCTCCGGTTCTTCTCAGAGCTTCATCTTTCTGCCATCATCGGACTTTTAATCAATGCCTTTCCTTTGAACTGTAAGCCGCCTCTCACGCCTAATTAACATCACTCCTTCGACTGCGCCATTGTTCCATGTTTTTTCGAATTCCTTTTTGTATTTGTTACGCAACTTTGCAATTCACCAATCAAGAGGAACTAAACTAACGTAGAGTATTGGAGGGATGCTTCTTGAATTGCATTCAGAACTGATATTGAAAGACAGTGAAAAATCACACGTGAATTTTGGGAGTTGAATAAAGACAAACCAACCAGTGTTGTGCCGTTATTAAAATCAAAAGAACATGGCAAAAAAGTAGGCCACATCGGAGGTTTCTCTTTGCTGAATCCAGACATGAATTCCACTTTTAAATTTTTGATTGTCTCAGCCTCAGTTGAGGTTTGAGAAGTTAGTAAGATTAGACGAGCTCAGCAGAGATAATAAGGCTGTGCGCCAAGTTTTTTTCAGACATTTCAACAAAAAGTGCTCTTTAAAACAGCAGAGATTCTCTAAATAAACCCCAATGAACATCCGATGTGGCTTCTGATCACTTAAAGAAGTAAGTGGATTTGCAATGCTTAAAAAACCTTAAGCTGTTCCTCATTGTAGTCACGCATTGCTCAAAATCGACTGTAAAAACTGACAAATGTTCTATAATTTTTTATTAGGGATTTATGCAAATGACCTTTCACATAGTGTGCAACACAAATCTTAGTGAAAGGAACAAATCAGAGTTTTAATCTGAAAGTTATTTGTGTTTAGTTATAGACTTTAAAAATAAAGACTCTTTAGCGACCGTAAAAATGTACCACTAGTTATGCACACAAACCTAAAAGGTTATGCCACTCAATTGATTGTCTTGTGATTTTGAGTGCTGATCTGTTAGAAGATTTACAGATAAGAGCTGGAAAGTGCAGTAAAGGCTGTGAGACGAGACAGAAGAACACAGCCATGTTGTTTTGACGTGCTTATTCTTATCCATTCTGCTGCTCAGCATCCAGTCACGATTGTCTTGACTTGAGCCCAGCTCCTAATTGCTGTGATGAGCAGCATGTAAAGAAGAGTGTTTAACCCATTTTTTTCACATATTCGTGAATTGAGAAAACAGACACCTGTAAATCCATATTCGAAGAGAATGAAAGTGTTTTTGATCCTATATTTTTGACTGTATGTGTTAGGCTGTTGCTAGAGAATCCTAAAAATAAACTCTCTAACATAAACAGTGCAATGCTTTTCTTTCATCCCTGTCTTTGTAATATCAGACCCTTGTGCATATTTTTTATCTGTGTTATTATAATACAAGTTTTTATGCTGCTCAGAAATAGTTTATGTTAGGCTAGCGTTAACTGCCAATGTTCGTATCTTCTTATCTTAGACAAGGGGCAACCCCTGATCTCCCTGCTCCAACGCAATAGGAAGTGACTGAACTGTAATACCTTCGACTGTCCACAAGGTTGTAAGGGTCAGAAGTGAGCATGTCCTCATTCACTCCAATGGTAAAAATGCCCAATTTTGGAGCTGAAACAAACACCCCTGGTGCTGTAATGTTTTTTATTTAGTTCAATAGTTTTGACTTTCATGAACACTGAGGCGGGTGAATTAATTTACATTTGTTTTCTACCATGTATAAAATATAAATGTTCAGCCAATCAGACAACTGTGCTACACCTCTCTGGCCATTATTTGGTTATCGGGAAGTGATGCACTTGCGATGACGAAGGCGATGGTTGGCTACACACATTTTTCGCTTGTTTCACTGATCATACTAACCATTGTGCATGCTACATCCTTGTTGTATACAGTCTATGGTCTTAGAGAGTCAGCCGAGTAGTCAGTATAAAAGCCCTATCAAAAGAATAATAACAATAATAGAAATGTATATAAAGCGTATAAAAAAATTAAAGAATAAAATAGCAAATAATAAGAGAAAAATATGCAAATAGATGTGATGATTTTTTATCATGAAAAATCCTGAAATATCTTTTTTATTGAATCCAGTTTTGATAATTTTATTAACCGCTTGTAAAACAGAAATGCAAGCATTTTCCCTAAAAGCCCATCCTCTTTTTTGCATCATGTTTGAGACATTAATAAAGTAGACATTAGGTCAAGATAGAGCAGTTATTTATAAAGCGTGAATAAATTAAATGACAGTATTTACAACGACAAAGATAGTCTTGATCAAAATGTTTCCCCAAATTGAACAGCTCTAGTATATAGTTCTGTGTAACTGTCATCATAGTATGGAAAGCAAATGTTTGTAATATTTGTTTGGTTTTGCTAAAAAGAACATTGTTACCAAATTACAACATAGAGTGTATTCAATTGAAGTGCTTTGTATGCCCTAAATGCTGTGTTAACAAACTTTTACAATTTTTAATAACTTATAAACTGCTTTGCATTTAATTCAAATTATTAAATTAAAATAAAGCATCTTTCGCCTGATACACACTTCATTCACTTCGGTTTGTTTTTTTTCACCAACTGTCCCTGCTTCTTTTGCGCTCCTCAACATCTTACATTCCCAACCCACTGATGTATTGTAATTCTTAGTGTGTGCCTTACTACTTATTATTGATTTTAATCTTTCTGTCTCAAAGTGTTATATCAGTTATTAAAGTACCAAATACAGTTGCAGTTTCAAAATAATGTGGACAGTCTTCACTTTTATAAATACAAACATTTTTTTTTTTGCATTTGCTGCTAGTGAATCTCTGAAAACCTCCTGATGGTGCCTATAGTAAGTTGTCTAACTTTGATGGAGATGTATTTGCATAAATGACACACAAATGTATCTGGTCAGATCCACTTATTGCGAAAGATTTTTAAACATTAATAATTCATTAATGACCAAAACATTTCAAGGCTCTTAATCAGTTGAAAAGAGAGGAGCAACTGGAGAGTGTTTATCTGTCTGTCTGGGATGGTGTCTCATCTTTCAGGCCTCATGAAACAGCCGTGGACAACGAGTGCACCAGGGGTTAGCACCGATTACGACTGAGGTGTCACACACTCCTGCTGCTAAAGCAAACAGCCTTTCTCTCCCTGTCTGGTATGTCTGAGCTCAAGCAGCTGAGTGGCTCTAATGCTGTCAGCATATCTCGCCGTTGAACTGAATAAGGATGATTTATTAGCGGTAGGAAACTATATCGCTCATGGACCTGCATATGAGTGGAGTTTGGGAGATGAATGTGTTCAGATATGCATGAAATCTTTTATATGTCAGCCTTGCATTCAGTGATTGGAAGCTATGGCTGCATGGAGCTATCTGCTCTTGTAGATGTTCAAACGAGGGTCTCCTCGAGATTGTAGTGTCACGTTTCTTCTGTTTTAAAGAGTTCAGGATAGATACATAATCACAGATGCCATAATCATGTTTGGTTGCCTTAAGAAGGTGCTGGAAACAGGTTATAGATTCGTTTCTGAGGAGTGTCCAGCTGATGGAGGGGTGCTAACAATAAGATTCTTTTGTCAAAAAATTAACAACCAATTTTAGGTCAGACATGAGTGAAAAAGAGTTCTTTTCGCTGTACTAGAGGGTGCACAAATGGATTAAGAAAGGAATGTTAAAACTAGCGCTTTTCATGTTATATCTATTCTTTACAGTTTCAGAGCTCCACTGATGTAAAGCGAGTGGCTGTGACCTTATATACACCAGAAGATAGCTCTTCTGTGATTTGTGCAAACAGTCCTTCACTTTAAAAGACGTTTCTTTATCCTTTAACGGAATGTTAAAACGCACAAAACATAAATGGGTGTTTGAGTGGAAGGATAGATCTGCTCACAGAGAGCATAATCTCTTAAATTTAGGCTCTGTCCCTAAGAGAACACTCCGGACTTGTGGACTTCACTCGTGTCCACACTCTGGTGATGTTACGAAGTCCAGACACTAATGGCCCTTGTCCTCGAGGGTGCTCTGAGGTCGTTTTTTTGGAGTCTTGTGTCTCTCTGTAAGTAAGAAAAGCTCCACTGGTGTTTTCTCTGTATTTGCGATTCAACTTAAATAAAGACATTACCTGCTTTGAATTCACATTATTCCAATGGCTTTTAATGCTGCAGAAGGGATTTTTCTTTTTGTTAATGCACAGAAAATGAAGACCGGTAACTATTAAAATATTTGGCATCAATGTTGCTCAACATTTGTGTTTTGGTATAAAATCTGCTTGGGACTGTAATTAAACATTGACTGTTTAAATAGTAAAAATACACCATTAGGTAATTTCTCTGATAAATGTTTACGGGTCTCTTCAGTGCTTTCTTCATCATATCTCTGATCTGAGCAACTTACTCCCAACAATCATCTGATTGGTCATTCACAAAGAATTCTTGGTTGTAAAGTGTGAGAAGCCTGCATTGATGCGGGCTTCGTTGTAGACCAAATAGAGGGCGATAATGAGCAAACTTCAGAACCTACAACGACAGGTGGGACACCCTACGAACTTGTGCACTTAGCAGGAATGCGCAAGTCAAGTCCATGAATCCACAAGTGCGGCATTTGGGACAGGGCCTTAGATGAAGGTGCACTCTTCTTCCTGGGTGTTTGTTTTGTGATCAGGGAAGCGTTGTATCATTAGTCCCTTGAGAGGCGAGTAAAGCAACTTCCGTCTCATGATCAAAAACCGATTCCTTGCAATGGATTGAAGTCAGAAACAAGCTGGCTGCTTTGTTAAAAAGTAACGTATTGGCACAATGCATTTTGGCTTGTGTATAAGGTCACAATACGTTTTAATTTTTATTGTGAGATGCAACCGCTTAAGGCCTTAAAAGTTAGTTTTATTTATTTTAATCACTTATTTTATGTATTAGTTTTATTTATTTTATGTATAAAATGTTTGGTCGTCTTGAAAACTATTTTTAAGACTAAAATAAATTCTAGATTTGCATACAGAAACAACATAAATGAACCAATAAATTATAAGCATAAATAACTAAGCAATAGAGAAGAGAAAATGTTAAATAATAATAATAATAATTTGGAAGCACTTCATAACAACTACACACTATGAATCATTAATTAAGCATTAGCAGAAAGTTGATAAAGGTTTTAGAAAGAATTGTTTTTTGGTTTATTCATATTTTTACATACTTTATAATTATAAAGTACTAAGTGCTTTATTCTTGGTTCATAAGCATCTGTATAATATGCATTATAACTTTAATTTTATGATTTTTGAGTATCACTTAATCATGTCTTAATTAAATCAATTAGTAGTTGTTAGATGTAAGAAAAGTTGAAAGTTGAATTTTTTATTTTTGTACATTTGCTGAAGGTAAATTAGCCTCCAAAGATTTGAAGTGGCTCATCAAAATGTTATGCACTTTCCACATTCACCACTAATAACAATTAAAAATAAAAACAAGTGGGCAACTCTCATTGTTTTAAAAAAATGTTTTTTGAATTTAAATAGTAATAGTCAAAACTTGATTTACTACATTCAATATATCCATTATAATAATAACATTTAACATATAGTTGAAACTACATCTTGAGTCATTTAAAATTAAAAATATTGTAGTGTACTTAAGCACAATCTGATTATTTAGGAATTCCAATGTGAATTAATCTTATGACTAAGTAACATCAATCAATAAAACAACATATACTTGTACAAACAGAATGTAAGCCTTGGATTTAACAGATCTGCTAAGCATCATGGCTCCATGGCCAGATTGATTCTAAATTATCCTTCTAACAGTCCCTGTTTCTCATGCAGTCCCTGAGTCTAGACGCACAGCCTTGGACGTTATACACCATGAGACTTAGAAATGAGATTTGCAGGATGAAAAGGCAGAACATTGATTTATAAGAAGCCAGTGGGTAAAAGAATGTTTTGAGAGGCTGGAGAAGGCCACAAGGTCTTCCACTAATCCCCTGACCTCTGATAGCTGCCAAGAAGAAAGCAAGACAGAACAAAGACGACTGAACACAGTTTGAGATGTTCTGTGTTGGTGCTGCAGCATTTCACAGCTTTAAGATTTATTATCTACAATCTAATTAGCTCTGTCCTAATTAAGTGTTAAATTGCATTACCTGTTGGTTACTGTCTGTTTGGCATGCTGTAAAACGTGTGAGGGTGCCTGTAAACTCCAGTCGATTTGATGACCTTGCCCTGCTTTTAAAAGTTTCTGGTCCTGCCGTTGAAGGACTTCATGTGTCTGGTGTTAAGAAAAACACCACACGCAGGAATGCGGAATGATGTTAGTAAAAATTTGTTTTATATAAAATAAGGCACTCATTTCCAACAGCTGTGATGATCAGTAAAGCACCAATAGGATAATTGCAGACTGTTTAGTGAGAAACAGCTAATTAACTTAAAGAAATATATATTCCTCTCTAAAACATATTTTAAACTCATGTAAAAAGATTTTAGTGTACTGAGTTTTTTTTTATAATAATAAAAGAAAGTAAACAATTAAAATATTCATGGGAATGTTTACCTCGTCCTGTGATGCGTATATTGAGAGGTGTGAGAGAACATAAGAAAAATGCAAGTTGAGCTAAACTTATTTCTTTGTTTTTTCATCACTTTTAGCAAGCATTAACTGGCTGTGATTTCTTTTTCTTTTTTTTTTACTGTAGATACTGTATTCACACCAAAGAATACTGTAGATACTGTTTTAATGTAGATACTGCATTCACAACAAGGGCTCTGTATTGTGTTTTCTCAACATCTGACAACCCCACGTTGTCTATTTTGAACGTCATAACATATTTGCACTCTTATCTAAATCTTATTTGGTGTAACTATACTGCTATGTGTGAGACAGTTTTCTTGATAAGAATCATTAAAACCATTTTCCCAATATTTGGAAACCTTTAGACTTGTCTATTATGCATCTCTAAGTTTTGTTTTTTTTCTAAACATTATCTCAATCTATGAAAATCCAATTGCATTTTAGAGCATGTTTCCATATGTTTTGCCAATCCTTGGTGACGCTAGCCTTGTCTGACATATTTTTCAAAAATGTGTCTGACAGCCCAAGCCCAATATTTTGATTCTCTGAGGAAATTTCCTTTAACATTTTTTTCATGGTATGTTTCATGTTTTTAAACATGTTTGTGACTATATTCTCAAACTTTTCTATGTTTACTTTTCTATGATGAATCTCAGTTTTTTTATTCCATGTTTTCAATGGACAGTATCGGCTTCAGTTTATTAGAAGACATATTCCATTAGTTCTGGGGTGTGGGGGTGTCTGGCTATTCAGAACAGTTTAGAAAGGTTAAAATTTAAGCAAATGATGAGAATTCAAAGACACGTCATTTAATTTAGAAGCCATTTTCATATATTTGCTCAGGTCAATGTTTGTTTGTTTTTAAACCTTATTACTTAGAATTTGAAAGTGGTGATAAACCACGGAAATAATTATGACAAATTGTTTTTTATGTTTTTGCGTAAGCATTTAATATATTACATATTCATACATTATATCATTAAAAAAACTGCTGTTTGAGCAAAGCAAGGATTTTCTGAGACATTTATAAGCTCTTTCTTTTTGTTTCTCAAGGAAATAATCTGACATTTCCATAATTCGTTCAGCATGTGGCAGTTAACATTATTGGATTTCTTATGAAATTGCATTATTTGCACACCTCCTCTTATGTAGGGAAAGCCCTCTGACTCATATTTCAACAAATCATCTTTATTTTCCATAGCAAACATGCTGCATGCATTGCTGAAACTAATAGTTCAATCAGATAAATGCTCTCGAATGCTGTGT
Organism: Danionella dracula; assembly: GCA_900490495.1. NCBI lineage: Eukaryota > Metazoa > Chordata > Actinopteri > Cypriniformes > Danionidae > Danionella > Danionella dracula. The sequence goes on from UELW01000888.1 coordinate 833,505, forward strand.
TCTGCTCCAGAACTGGTTCAATCCCTCGAGTGGCTCAGGCCTTTAGGACAAGAAATCCAGACTTTTTTTTGCAAGTACTTCTCAATGATGAAACATACGCTGATTGTGCTGCTTGACTTCCTGGAATCAATCAAGTTCCCCTTCGTATTTGAGAGTTGAAGGAGGCTGTTCCGTCGTTTAAAACTGTGTGGGAAATGAGAGCGCGAGTCCAAACCTTGTGTGTTTGAGAAATTTGGGATCTTGCACGCCATCAGGGATGGGCCCTGCTCATTACTCCATGCATTAGAGCGTTTTACTAGTGTGTCCCATTTGGATTTGGAGAGGTTAAAGCTTCCTCTGAGGCCACTGCAGGGGATGCGGATTTGCAGATCAGGTTTGAGGAGTGTAAAACGCTGTCTGACTGTTGGTGCTCTCCAGTTTCAGGGTTCAGTTGTGCTCTTACACACACATGCACACCTTTTATCCAAGCCAGACGGTGTGTCACTGGAAGAAAGACCCAGGGGGAATTATTAATGTAATTCTGGAAAAAAATGTGTATATTCCAATTAAGGTTGCACTTAAGTTTTACTGATGTTTTTATGTCAGTTGGTGTGAGGGGCTTGTGTCAGTGCATGTGTTTTCATGTTTTTTTTTGTTTTGTTTTTTTTTTTACTATTGCCTCAACTTTTCCGTATACCACCAGATCCCAAAAACTAATCAGCACTCCATCAACAAAAACAACAAAACTCTACAATTGAGTTAGAAAAGAAGATTACAGTTGATTTTAACAAAAAACATTACAACAGACACAGATTTTTGATAGTTTTCTATCAATATCTGGCATTCTTTAGTCTTGTCTGGTGTATGAAACACATGGAGTTAATTAGGCAATATTAAACCTAATTATCAAATCAAATACATTACTAACATTTGGACAAATGTCAATGTTCTAAAAGATCTGGGGTCATGGCAGCTTTCTTTGGCCAAGACCCACCCTTTGGGCAATTTGATTGGCATGTCAAACAATAAATCTTGTGTCGTTTTGCATAGCGTCATGTTTCAGGGCATGCAGATGTTACCACAAAGACTACCGACACGCAGCAAGTCATTCATGGACAAAAGTCACAAATGACGAGAAACAACACAAAGTTATAAAAACTGAACACAATGCCCCCCTTAGCACCTAAAACACTGAGTACACGGAGGTGAAATTGTATGCAGACTTTGTTCATTCAGTCATGCCATTAAAAATTAACAAACGCCTGTTTGTATTGACATGACTCTTCAAACAAAATGGAATTTATTATTGTGCTGTTTATTCACAAACTGTCCTTGCTGACATTTACAAACAAGTTACCATGGCACTTAAAAAGAAGTAGTATGTTTGAAGATGCCTATAAATGAACCACAGAAAAGACATAATAACTCATTTCCTGTACACATTTCTCAGAAATCTGGAAGAATTAATCCAGTCAGATCACGACCTCAGCATTCCTGAAAGTTTTGCAGTTAAGTGTACCATATGCATCAGAAAATTACCCAACCTTCCATGAGCTTGACGTCTGAGGCCGAGAATACATCCAAATGTCCCCCAGGGGTCCAAACTGGGTCCACCCCTCTTTATAATATATCTTGTTCCAGCGATATATATTCATAAAACATATTATCCCTCTCAGAGCTTAAGTCTTGGTTTTCTGAGAAGCGTCTTGCTACAGCCTTGTTTGCAGGTCTATACATACCCATGTTATGTGGTGACGTCGATGCCGCTCTAATTATCGTTTTATATGCAAGGCAAGGCAAGTTTATTTGTATAGCACATTTCGTACACAGGGTAATTCAAAGTGCTTTACATTGGAAATAAAGAAAAGGAGAAAGTACATTTAATAAAATCAAGCATTAAAAAGTCATATAAAATCAAACTGATTAAAAAACTGAAATTTAAAACATCGATTAAAACGAAGATTAAGATTTGAAGTGTAAAAAAATTTATTCGGACGTTGGTGCTCAGTTGACAAAAGCGCAACTAAACAGGTCTTTAGCCTGGATTTAAACATGACTAAAGTGTTGACACCCTTGATCTCCTCTGGAAGTTGGTTCCATCTGTGGGCCGCATGGTAACTAAAGGAGTATTTTCCCTGTTTGGAATTTACCCGGGGGAGATTTAATTTATTTGAACTGAGGGATCTCAGTTCCCTGTTTGGTGTGTATTCATTGATCATGTCTGATAGGTATTTAGGTGCTAAGTTATGTTTGGACTTATATACAAGCAGAAAAACTTTAAAATCTATTCTGAAGGTGACCGGCAGCCAGTGTAGAGACTTAAGAACTGGAGAGATGTTCTGACTTTCTAGTTCTGGTTAGAATTCGAGCCGCTGCATTCTGAACGAGCTGGAGATGTTTAATGGTCTTTTTGGGAAGACCGGTTAAGAGGCCGTTACAGTAGTCCAGCCTGCTGGAGATGAAAGCATGAATCAGTTTCTCTAAATCTTGTCTGGACACAAAGCATCTGATTCTTGCAATGTTTCTAAGATGGTAATAAGCGGATTTTGTCATTGCTTTTACATGGCTATTTAGACTAAGATCAGAATCCAGAATCACTCCAAGATTCATGACCGGATTTGTAGTTGTTAGGCCCTTAGCATTGAGATACGTGTTAACCTTAACAACCTCGCTTTTGCTTCCGAATGCAATGACTTCAGTTTTGTCCTTGTTTAATTGAAGAAAGTTGTTTTCCATCCAGTTTTTAATCTCATCAAGACATTGGCAGAGAGAGTTTATGGGGTTGTAGTCATTTGGGGAGATAGCTAGATAAATTTGTGTATCATCAGCATAACTATGGTATGATATCTGGTTCTATAGAAAACCCCTGACTCATCCCTGCACGCAAAGGTTCCTATGAGTAAGTAGTATGATTTTCACCAACTTCCTCTAACCCCAACTAATTCAACCTTCCCCTGATTCCAAAGTCAGTTGGTTTTAATGGAGCCAACCATATCCTACACCAAAGTCTGACTGACAGGGAGAAGCCAGACATGCCACTCAACCTGCCTATAAAACCCAACTCTGGTTGCAAAAACCTGTACTTGTGTTTTTCTCCAGCAGTAACAAGAACAGAAATGTTGCTTATTGTATCCAAAAACACCTCATCAAAAGTTAATCTTCAAAATATATGACACTCACACCATAGCTTTATCCAGTGAGATTTGATCCAATGGGCAACATCCTGCGTTCCCTCTCGATGCGGAACAGAAAGTGACTGAACTGCACTTCCCCAAGCGGCTGCTTGAGGCTGACTCCCGAAGAGAGCATGTTCTCATCCACTCCTTTTTTTTAACAGTTTGGAGCTAAAAAAACATGTTTCCACCCCTGGCTCCATTAGGTTTGTTCATTCAGATCACTGATTTTGATTTTTATGAACACTCTGAGGAGGAAATATTTTGTAATTTGTTTGTTTGAGATGTATAACATTTAAACCTTCGGCTATTCAGACGCCTTCACTATGGTCATGTTCCACCCCTATGGACATGTTTTTGATTGCTTGCTACACACCCTTAGCCAGAAACTTATGGATGATGTCACAAACGGTTTGATCCTACTTGCTCGGTTCTTTTTTAAAATGTCTTTTGTTCTTTGTTTGATTGATTGATCAAACAAAGCAGAGATGCTTGATTGATGCTTGATTTTAATGTATGCACTTTCTTTTTACTCTTTATTTCCAATGTAAAGCACTTTGAATTACCCTGTGTACGAAATGTGCTATACAAATAAACTTGCCTTGCCTTTGTTTTGTTTGCATTTTGATGCTATTTACCTACTTTTGATCATCATCTTTTTGCTGCACTGTTATTAACCCTTATGCTAACCGAGAAATTGTTTATTTTGCTGCAATATAAGGAATTAAGTTTAAACTTCAAATAACACTAAGACTAACGTAAGGCTAACATAAAAACCCAGTACTTACAGTGAATGGTCAGGAAGTGGTTAATGTTTCTTAGTGCTAAGATTGTGATTAGAAAGGTCTTTTCCTCTAGGTGTGCATGACATGACAACTGCCTGCTGATAGGCAAACCTTCATTTGCATCAGCACTGTTTTTTTCCCGTATGCATGTTTAAAATGCTGAAATCACTGAATGGTGAGGAAATTAAATCTATGAGGAGGAAACCCCCCTAATGCAGTATCAGATCTGGGTCCTCGTGTCCACCCACAGGTTTCCATTGTATCATAAGCAGCATGAGCAGATTGGATTGTAGTTTCTGAGATGATATGTGAAGGAAATAGCTGATAAAAAATTATCTTTGCAGAGAGGGAGGGAATCCTTTCTATCTTGGCATCCCTCGGTCAGAGGAAATTGTTCTGTGTAAACCTATAGGGTTTCCATTGATAAGTATTCATGGTTGTCAACAATTTTTAATGTCTATATTTAGTTTTAGTTGTTTAAAATCAAAGTCCCTTTATCAGTTTCAAACTGATTCCAAAATGTATTTTGGTTTAAAACTAGAGAAGTGTTTTTCATATGAGATTCCCTTCAAGTGTGAATTGAATTTCATACAGTAGACTGTTGTTATTTTGCTCATCTCAAACTTCGTTATCCTGTTTGTTCATTCTCAAACAGCTAGTTTTTGTCCTTTTTTTGAAGCTGTGGTATGTGTTGCCATGTGGTTTGTGTTTTGACATGGTGGGTGCCATCACGGTGTCCGAACGACAAACAGATAAAGGTTCTCTCCGGGTCTAATGACGCTTGACAAGCTGCTGCATTCTGAGTCCTAATTTATGGCTTCCTATGTCAGCGGAGTCCTTCTCTCCAGGGAGCACCAGGCAATTATTGACCCTGCATTCAGGGCACGTTCCATGAGAAGACCAAATCTGGAATTTTGATTATGGCTCTTGGGGTCATTGTGAATACAGATGTGTTTAAGGCTTTTTCAAACTGATTGGTGTGACACACAGCTGTGTTTCCTGTATTTTGTTTCTTTACTAGAAATTAAAATTAAAAAATTAAAGCACATCTGTGAACTGTTTTTGGGCTTTGTTTTTTTTTAAATGAAACGTGATTTAGATGTTATCCATTTAAATGTCTTTAGAGAAGAATGTGCTCACTTTTAAGTTGTATTAGCTTTGACCACTTCAAATATTAGCATTTATAATGTACACTCAAAGAAGAGATAAGATCAGGTTTAAAGATTTTCATTTAATCCACCCCTAATACGAAAATGTATGTCATGAATCTTGTTCGAAATCCAAAGTTATTGTCTTCTCTGTGTCTGTGACACAACCACACCCTACCAAACTGGCGGCACCTGACTAAGAAACTTGAAGTATTTTTCTTCTTATGTGTAAGGGAACTATACTTTTCTTACCCCCACAAGGCAGTATTCCTTATTTTCATTCCAAGAACTAAACCTTGAATTGTGCTTCTCCTGCAAACAATCAACGTTTCAAAAACCATTTACTGTATCACTCACCAAAGAGAGATTCGGTTTAGTGAAGATATCTGCTGATCTGCTGAACACACTGAACCGACAATCTTCACCGACGCCCACTAGCTGCCTGACGAAGCCCAACAGTCAGTCATCGACTTGATTTGTCCGCGGCTAATAGAACGTGATCACGACTCGTGTTTGCCAATGCGCAACAGGTATATCCCCCTGATGCAACACATGAGGAACATCAGCAACTACATTTGTCCCATTGACTGTATGTAACATTAATGTAGCCTGCATAATAACAACTATAGGTTTTAGTAGAAAACAAATGAGGCTCTGAGATTGGGTGAATCAGCTTTTTGGGTGAAACACTCTTCACAAAGCATTACAACTGGAGAGTCAAAAATGGGCAAAAAGATAAAATTTCAAAACTCGTATCGTAAAAAAAAGTAGTTTAAAAATTATATTAGAATAATATATACAAAAATATATCAGCACCCTTATTATTATTTCATATTTTTTACAGGGGTGTCAATTGGAATCTGCTCACTTATGGAACTAGCCCCAAGTGGTCACCCGAGGTGGCTGCTTGTTTTACCTGAGTTATGAACGCACACACAGTGGTGCGGAATGCACACAGTGGTGCAGATTATCTTGAAGTGGCTGTCTGTTATCACTAAAATTAATACTTTTTCTCCTAGAGAGGAAGTGATCGTAACTACGACTTCATCTAAATAAATTTACCACTGATAAACAATAACAACATACACATAGTAGAACACATGAATTCTAAAGTCATTATGAATTTTCACTGATATTTAGTGAAAAGACTCAGAACAGCAGAATAAAAAAACTAAAAAATGTAAATGCACTAATGAAATAGGGGACTTAAGCAGTTTTAAGCATGTTTGTTTTTAAATAAAAATAAGAGTTTAACCAGTCTATTATGATATTATATGATGATTATTATTATTTGAGAGCGATGAATGATCTTAACATGCTACATATAAGCTAGATTACAAAGTGTTAGTCATCAGTTTTGGTAACTTTGCTTTCTTGTTGTGCTTCACAGAGAGCCCTTTTGGTTGTTCTCACCCATCTGATTGGATAATCTGGTGTTAAGAGCATGTGCTCCAGTGAGAAATGTGTGAAAGGGGCCTGAGACCTTTTGATTTGAACCCTGATCGCATAACAGGTACCAGGGACCATCTCTGAGAGCATTTAATGCTTCCATCCTGTGCAAAGTGCGGCTGAAGTTTTTACAATTAGCTTTGAGCCCAGCAGACGCGAGTTCAGGACGTGTTGATGAGCTGCAGTAAATTATGTGTGAATGTGTGAAGCTTTTATCACTTGCAGTTTTCACCATTAAAGCTTGACTGACTGACAGAGACCAGACTCTTCTTTCGACGTAAGTGTGTGCATTTCTCTGGTGATTTCACCGAGTAGACTCTGGAAGCTGGAATTGATAAGCGGCTGAAATTCCACATCTCCCTCCTATTGGTTTCTGCTTTATGTGTGATTTCACAGCTCATTGAGCTCAGGTCTCTGGTATGTCCTGCTTCAAGAGTGGCTCATTCGGAAAGGTGCTCATCTGCTCCTCGCCTCATGCCCGACCTGCCCCAGACTTTATGGATTTGAAATATATGTGGTGTTTGATGAGAAGCTGGTAGCATTGGATGCAGGGTGGCATGTTTCCAAATCAGAGGCAGGAATGTTACTGCAAGCCGTCTCCAGAGCTTTGATGTCTGGAGAATGGTGTGCTTTCTGTGGGATTCTCTCTGGCTGCCTCTCACATTACCGTTGCGCTCCAGAGGGCCACCAGGGGAACAGGTTTATATGCCCTTTAAAAATGAGGACATTTTTACAGTGAACAATTAACCATTCGTTCAGCTGTTCTCTCATAGAAATCCACATCTACAAAACTAGTTTTATCAGTCAATTCTTGAGCTGACAGGAACAGTATGGTCTTCAAATGTTAGCATTAAGAGGCTCTAATTAGCTAAACAAATTTAGCTTGTAACTTCCTGACAGTTATAGCTTGACACACTGCAATGTGATGCAGCTCACTTTAGGAGGTACACTGTGCAGTGCTCTGTAAGTTTTAAAATATGATCCTTACAGCATGCTGATCACTGCTGGATCTTAGACAATCGACACTGCTTAGATGGATGCCTTGGCATGATATATTATAGCAAAGCAACAACTTCAAGAGCACCAAGGATGTTCTTAAAAAGAACACACTGAGAAAGATGTCAGGAAGAATCCCGTTCTACAATGAATGCACAGTTTATGTTCAATAAGCAGATTTATCTGGTATTATTTAAACATGAAAAATGGGTTTCAGTAATCGGGGTCCTGGCACCTTCCACCGTTTTTGAGAAAGCTGATTGGAATGTCCAAAGTGACCAGTAAGTATGCGTCACTACACTACTCGACTCTAACAGAAGTAAGAGTTGAGATGATTTGTTGAGTTGCCATTGCCTGTATTGGGCCTTTGTTGTCTTCATTAGCACTTCAATAATTGGTGTTGCATGTAAAAACCAGTACACTTACAAAAATAATACTACACGTTCACCTTCTTTAAGGAATATGTCACTCCCTCTCCTCCTTCAGAAAAGGATGTGAGTAAACAAAACATTTTTAGTTTTTGTTTGGAAAGCAACATTCAGGTGCTTACAGATGCAGTGTCTAATCTTTTTTCAACGGGAGAGTAGTGGCAGCCTTGCTAATGCTTCACGGGCAGCGTAAAACTACTGTACAGGAGGTGTGTGCACACCCGAAGCTACAAAGCCTCTGCCAGAGATCAGATTATTATTGTCTTTTTGGGACTATAAACATATACTTTTTGTCATTCTTAAAACATAAGCATAGACTATTGGTCATTTTTAATAACAAGACTTTCATTTTTTTAAGAGACAATCTCTTTAAACCAACAAGATGAAAGACACAACATGCACTCACAATCATAATGGAAGCCACATAGAAGCTCACATAAAGCAGTTTTTCCATTAAAGCCAGAGTCGGCTGTCGATGAATGAATGAAGAATACTATTGTGTAACAATGCCAAAATTTTACCATTCCTCTTAAAACTCAGTCGCTGCATTTATTCAGCCATCACATTTCTGGTGCACTCATTTCCACACATTCTTTGACACCAAAGTACACCACATACAAGAGATCATACTTTTCTAGATGAGGTGGGTGGAATTAAAGTCAATCAGGTACAGTTCTAGATGCTGTGCTCCAATTAGAGGAGCACTTCTGTGACATCTTCACTGAAAATAGATTGCTTAATTATCTCTGTTATATTGAATCCTGTGAGAGCTCATGGTTGAAATGTGTTCACTTGATTCAAATACACATTCAGTGTATTGCGCCTGCGAGGAGATGATCAAGTATTTTATGTTAAGTTGAACTAACCGATGTGTGGGGTGCAGAGACATATGGTCTGTGTGTGAAGTTTTCTCAAGGTCTTAAAATATCTCAAATTTAAAAGCCCAAATTCTTTTTACAACCGAGTGGCAAAAAGTTTGCAAAGTCATGGTTAGGGTTGCAAGAGTTTGAGAAAATTTTTGTAAATGCTTAAAAACGTAAATGTTATGGTTAGGTTGTTTTTAAATCTAGAGAATAGAAACAAATCTACTGACTTCTCCTACCTTTTTTCATGACTTTTAGTGACTTGTAATGTCATTGTTTGGGCACAGAGCAGTGGGAAAGCTCACAGTCATCTGAGCAATCTCTCCCCTTTCTCAGCTCTGGAAGAAACCCAATTGCTCTCTGTGAGAGCGGCGAAGAGAGACTTCCAAGGCGTCTATGTTAAAACTATTCCTGGGGTGTCCTTAGTTGCTTCCGGAGGGCCACAGCCATGCACAGCTTAGTTGCAACTATGCCTGATAAGCATACTAATCTGGCTTCAGACAAGAACCTTATCTGAGCCATAATTAGTGTGATCAAGTGTTTTGTATATAAAACTAACCAGTGCAGAGCTGTGGCCCTCTGACTTTGGACACTAAGCTGTTATCCTCAGAGACAGAAACACACTGAACCTGAGTTTATCATTAACCCATAGCTTAGAACAGGCAGAGTTTCGCAGGCTGCAGTAAATGATTTTGGATCTCCAAATCAGCCCCTGTTTACCTCCACAAGCTCATTCACTCCTACATGCTCTCCAGAAGCCTGTGCTCAGAGAATGAACCGACTCGTGGTTCCATCCCATGAAGGTAAAAAATCTCTTAGCAGAACCTTATCTCTCACTGTTCCTAGCTGGTGGAACAAATTCCCTGATCCTGTCAGGAAAGCACAACACTACAGCTTTCAAAAAGTTGAAAGGTGAAAACTCTTCTCTTCAGGGAACACCTATTATAAAAAAAATGTTCTCCTACTTTGTCTTTATTTTCTTCCTGCAATGGTTAATTGATCAGTTGATACAATAGTAGATACAACTTCTATTATGAACAAGCTGAGAGACACTGTGTAACAAATCGCATATTGTCTATCCCCTTCTGTTAGTCGCTTTGGACAAAATCATCCGCCAAATGCATAAATGCAATATAAATGTTATGAAAATAAAACCCATTTCTTTTTTCCTCACCATTCCTAGCATTTCTCTTTTACTGAAATAAAGCGTAATGATGTGAATTAACAAAATGAAGTAATGAGTAGTTGCACAATTTAGATGCATTATAACGTACACATCAATCACAATGCAAGTACGCAACACAGTTTGTGCTATAAACAGTGTTTCTGCTAGGTCCTAAAATTCTTTGAAAATCTAAAATTTAAAAGCACAAATTTTTCACCTTAAAAGTCTTAAATTCACTCTTCCTGTTTTTTTGCAGCTTGTATTATGCTGATGTAGATTTAAAGCTCATCTGATTTTTTTTTATTATTAAATGTGTTGCCAAAATGTTCTAGCATGCCTCAAAAAGTAAAAATTATTGTAAGGGTTGCTAGATTGAATGCTCAAAAGATAAAAGCCATTGTTAGGGTTGCAAGAGTTTAAAAATGTGTTTATCTAATTCAATTTAAAGTTAATTGTACATTAAAATTGAACCTAATGTGCCTTAACACAGCTTACTCAAACACAGCCCTCTTGCTCATAGACAAATTGCAGAACCAGATTTAAAATGAACGCTAATGCAGATGTTGTTATTAAACACGTCTCTTTTCAACTACTTTTCAAAGTGTCCTGAATGGCAATATTTGTAAGTTCCTTTTTAACAGCTATAGAGCGTTATCCCTCCATCTCGCCTTTCAAGTGGCTGTAATAACTGTTTAGTCTAGTTTAGGATCTGTCACAATCTCTCCTCCATGACTCATCTATAAATTGGAGTTCTTCCATTCAGCTCTTATCCTGTGGCATTAGCCGTTTGAGGTGAAAGCTTGGTCTCTTTTGATGCTGACAGCCTGTAAAGTTGTGCAATAAATAAAAGAAAGAGCTGGATTTGTGTTTCCATTCAGTCAGAGCAGCTTTGGAGCTCTGAAAGCCATCTGTTGAGCAGCAGAGAGAAAGCCCAGCGGTATTACTGTCGATGAATGAATGAAGAATACTATTGTGTAACAATGCCAAAATTTTACCATTCCTCTTAAAACTCAGTCGCTGCATTTATTCAGCCATCACATTTCTGGTGCACTCATTTCCACACATTCTTTGACACCAAAGTACACCACATACAAGAGATCATACTTTTCTAGATGAGGTGGGTGGAATTAAAGTCAATCAGGTACAGTTCTAGATGCTGTGCTCCAATTAGAGGAGCACTTCTGTGACATCTTCACTGAAAATAGATTGCTTAATTATCTCTGTTATATTGAATCCTGTGAGAGCTCATGGTTGAAATGTGTTCACTTGATTCAAATACACATTCAGTGTATTGCGCCTGCGAGGAGATGATCAAGTATTTTATGTTAAGTTGAACTAACCGATGTGTGGGGTGCAGAGACATATGGTCTGTGTGTGAAGTTTTCTCAAGGTCTTAAAATATCTCAAATTTAAAAGCCCAAATTCTTTTTACAACCGAGTGGCAAAAAGTTTGCAAAGTCATGGTTAGGGTTGCAAGAGTTTGAGAAAATTTTTGTAAATGCTTAAAAACGTAAATGTTATGGTTAGGTTGTTTTTAAATCTAGAGAATAGAAACAAATCTACTGACTTCTCCTACCTTTTTTCATGACTTTTAGTGACTTGTAATGTCATTGTTTGGGCACAGAGCAGTGGGAAAGCTCACAGTCATCTGAGCAATCTCTCCCTTTCTCAGCTCTGGAAGAAACCCAATTGCTCTCTGTGAGAGCGGCGAAGAGAGACTTCCAAGGCGTCTATGTTAAAACTATTCCTGGGGTGTCCTTAGTTGCTTCCGGAGGGCCACAGCCATGCACAGCTTAGTTGCAACTATGCCTGATAAGCATACTAATCTGGCTTCAGACAAGAACCTTATCTGAGCCATAATTAGTGTGATCAAGTGTTTTGTATATAAAACTAACCAGTGCAGAGCTGTGGCCCTCTGACTTTGGACACTAAGCTGTTATCCTCAGAGACAGAAACACACTGAACCTGAGTTTATCATTAACCCATAGCTTAGAACAGGCAGAGTTTCGCAGGCTGCAGTAAATGATTTTGGATCTCCAAATCAGCCCCTGTTTACCTCCACAAGCTCATTCACTCCTACATGCTCTCCAGAAGCCTGTGCTCAGAGAATGAACCGACTCGTGGTTCCATCCCATGAAGGTAAAAAATCTCTTAGCAGAACCTTATCTCTCACTGTTCCTAGCTGGTGGAACAAATTCCCTGATCCTGTCAGGAAAGCACAACACTACAGCTTTCAAAAAGTTGAAAGGTGAAAACTCTTCTCTTCAGGGAACACCTATTATAAAAAAAATGTTCTCCTACTTTGTCTTTATTTTCTTCCTGCAATGGTTAATTGATCAGTTGATACAATAGTAGATACAACTTCTATTATGAACAAGCTGAGAGACACTGTGTAACAAATCGCATATTGTCTATCCCCTTCTGTTAGTCGCTTTGGACAAAATCATCCGCCAAATGCATAAATGCAATATAAATGTAATGAAAATAAAACCCATTTCTTTTTTCCTCACCATTCCTAGCATTTCTCTTTTACTGAAATAAAGCGTAATGATGTGAATTAACAAAATGAAGTAATGAGTAGTTGCACAATTTAGATGCATTATAACGTACACATCAATCACAATGCAAGTACGCAACACAGTTTGTGCTATAAACAGTGTTTCTGCTAGGTCCTAAAATTCTTTGAAAATCTAAAATTTAAAAGCACAAATTTTTCACCTTAAAAGTCTTAAATTCACTCTTCCTGTTTTTTTGCAGCTTGTATTATGCTGATGTAGATTTAAAGCTCATCTGATTTTTTTTTATTATTAAATGTGTTGCCAAAATGTTCTAGCATGCCTCAAAAAGTAAAAATTATTGTAAGGGTTGCTAGATTGAATGCTCAAAAGATAAAAGCCATTGTTAGGGTTGCAAGAGTTTAAAAATGTGTTTATCTAATTCAATTTAAAGTTAATTGTACATTAAAATTGAACCTAATGTGCCTTAACACAGCTTACTCAAACACAGCCCTCTTGCTCATAGACAAATTGCAGAACCAGATTTAAAATGAACGCTAATGCAGATGTTGTTATTAAACACGTCTCTTTTCAACTACTTTTCAAAGTGTCCTGAATGGCAATATTTGTAAGTTCCTTTTTAACAGCTATAGAGCGTTATCCCTCCATCTCGCCTTTCAAGTGGCTGTAATAACTGTTTAGTCTAGTTTAGGATCTGTCACAATCTCTCCTCCATGACTCATCTATAAATTGGAGTTCTTCCATTCAGCTCTTATCCTGTGGCATTAGCCGTTTGAGGTGAAAGCTTGGTCTCTTTTGATGCTGACAGCCTGTAAAGTTGTGCAATAAATAAAAGAAAGAGCTGGATTTGTGTTTCCATTCAGTCAGAGCAGCTTTGGAGCTCTGAAAGCCATCTGTTGAGCAGCAGAGAGAAAGCCCAGCGGTATTACAGGCTGAGTCCGGTGGTGTCTGTGTTCACCTGCAGAGTGTTTGATTGCGTTTGAGATTGAGAAGCTGTTTATAGTGCTGCCAAAGACGCGGTGAGCGCTTCCTCCTCGTCACTGGGTAATGGAGGACTAAATGGCCTGTGTCTTCAGCAGCGGGTCTCATAGAGATGAGGTGGCAGAGAAAACAGATGATGACATGCCGATCAAAGGCCAGCAGGAGGCCAGAAGTGATGCTGTTGGAGCAGGGATGAGCTTTGATGGGAAGCTGTGTTTAATCTCACCAGCTGACCAAATGAGAGGTAAAGCATCTCCTCAGAAACAAAAGACAATCGAATATATATGCCCAAAGCTTGAGCCCCCAAGAAAAAAGCGCTTGCTTTGCACCACTTTGACCAACCTTAGAGCTTTCTGCATTCTGCGAAACCCCTTATAGCGAAGTTAGGAAATTGTGAATGTGCTGTTTTCACAAAGGGCAATTCGTAGGTTTGATGCCCAAGCAAGTATAGATTGCCCTTAATACATGTGAAATCTTCTGGAGTTAACATGGAGCTGACATGAGTAAGCAACTCAGCTCTTAAAACTAAATAGAAAATATTTTAATTTATGTACTTGTTGCTGTTTGTGGCTTACAGATTACTATTTACCTTCTATTAGAAAAATAAATGTCTAGATTTATGAATTTAGTGATCAAGAGTCGCTCTGTAAAGTTGCTCTTTTATAAAAAAAATTGGTAGTTTTGTAGAGTGCTGAGGTTAATTAACAGATCATCACATGATATTTTAATTTTGTATTAGATTTTTTTTGGACAACAAAAAAACTACAGATTTATCTAATGTGATGTTTTATTCAGTTATATCTCTAAATTCAAAATTACTTGTGAACCTTTTTGGGCTCTTGCTTAAACTTTAAAATAGTCAACAAACCTAAAGGCATGCTTCTCACAATTTGGCTCTTATGACTTACAGTGCTAATGTAAAGAAAGTACCAATTCTCAATGAACCATTTTAAAAATGCCTTTCATGTCATCTTTCTTAGCTTGTTTTGAAGGGTTTCTCATGGTCAGTTTGCTTGACTTGTTTCTGTTTTTGCATGCCAGTACAGTAGCTGATGAAGTTGCAAAAAAGCATGCCATAGAGGCTCAATAAAACTCTGTCAACAAGCTCAAATTAACTTAGAAGACGAAGCTAATCTGTAATGATCCAGAATTAGCTTGTGTTCTTTTAAATGTTATGTGAGTGTATAATCCAAAGCATCGCATCTCAAACAGCAGCCCTCGTTTGTGTATTTTCCAAGGCTACAAACTGGATGAGGCTCATCTCTCATCTACTATGGAGGATAACTCTTGTAAAACTAGCACCTCCCACTACATTTCATTTCAAACAGTCCAGAACTCAACCATTGAGGTTTGTTTTCTTCCTGGAGGTAACCATTTTGCTAAAGTTTAACATGGTTGGATCTGCCTTTACTCAAACGTATACAATGTGCTGGGAAACATTCCAATGAGGTTGGCCTTTGAGGTTCTGCAAGCAAGACTCTGGGCTCTCAAACACCAAACTGAAGCAACTTTCCATAATAAGAATGTCCATACCATGATACACACCGAGCTGACTAGCACAAATCTTAATTTCCCAGCCTCCTTTCACTTGGTCTTCTATTAGTGGGAAACCACCTCCTTTGCAACTACTGGAGGGAACATGACATCTATACAACGATCAAAATGTAATAAACCTTGTAATAAACCACTGATCAGCCTAGTAAAAGTCCTACTGGAGAATGCAGAGCTTAAATCAGATTCGTATCTGAATCAGGACCAGAAATGAAAGGGACCTGGGTCGGATTTGAAAAAATCAGAATAGATCTGTTCAGACTGTCCTGAAAATATCAGATACAGGTCACATATGGGCAAAAAGAAATGATCAAATTTGGTTCATTTTGGGCTGCAGTCTGAACTTAGACTTATTAGACCAAAAGAAGCTTCTACATTAAGAAATTTGTTGTACTTGAAAGAAGGTGATTTGTGAATTGGGTGTTCACACACTTTATTGTAAGTGTCAAGACCCACTTTCTGGGTCTTTATTATAAGACCCAGAAATCCCCCCTTCTGGGTCTATACTAGAGGGAGCAACTGGATGTCATGAGCGTTTACTTTCTACGCTCCGTATCCATGAGAAATCGACTGTCAAATTCTCTGCTCTTAAGCTTGAAGCCTTCATGTTATCCTTATTGGATTCCCCCATCCTTCAACCTCCTGGGTCGATAGAGGTGCTTGGCCCTGTCAATCCATCACCCTTTTCCTTCAGCAAATAGCCCTCAGAGGGATGAAGCTCATCTCAGGGGGAAGAGCCACTGTTTAGCCAAGGCACTGAAGGAAATGAAAATGCAATCAGCGAAACCATTAAAGCGGCGTAGAAAAATTGCATCTGCACCGTCCTTTGACAACGTCCTCTGTTCGTCTTCTTCTGCCGCCTTTTAGTCCACAGCAAGATATCCAGCTCTGACACATTCCACTTTCTGTTTTTTATTTTCGTTTTGTTTGAATCCAGTGGTGAGCTGATGAATGTGACCTGGGAAGTAGCATGTGTCCGAACAAATCGATTGGGCTCACTAATGCTTCTGCGGACTGCTGGGGTTTTATCTGCCTGGGGACTTTATTACTCACACCCTTTCATGCTTGACCAAAGAAGTGCAAGCATTTATACCAGTAGTAAACCTTATTTTTCTTTGCCCCGATAAAATGTTTGTGCCCTTTTGTGTTTTGGCCTGATCTGCTATTTACCTAGCTGTTTAATCCATCACCTTTCATTGAAACTAATGTTTTTGCTCATAGTTTAGAACGCCTAGAACTGTACATCTTTAGTCTGGATGGGAGAAGGACTAACATTATATATGTAAGTTTGGGCCACAAAAGGTTGAAGCTAAGCTGTAGAGTTGTAATCTATGCGGATTTCATGGTGTAAACCTGTAAATTAAACAAAAAAAATCCTTGTCTTGCCTTCCAAAATCTTTGACTTGAACAACCACATTGATTTTAAACAGATTTGGTTGTGCTGTACCAGGAATGGTGGAGATCGTGGTCCTAAACATATTTCAGATATTCAGGGGTCTCACTCTATCTTATAATGATGTAATTGATTGTTGTTACAATAGATAGGTTTGTATTTATATTTGAACCCGCTGTGTGGTGATGGGCTGCAGGAGTTTTATCACCACTTGTCTTCCCAGGTGTGATTCATGATCTTTGTCTGGCAGCGCAGAAGCAGATGCTGCTTATTTACTCAGACTGTAACGGTACACACACACACACACACACACACACACACTCACACACAGACTGGTAATTACCCTTTTGATTACAATTTATTGGCCGCTGGAGAGGATGAGCTATATGTTGAATTTTGTAAAGGCATTTGCAACTGAATTGATCACAAGTCAAGTTTTCAACAAAACAAGCACAGATGTTCTAGAGAGTTGCTCTCCATGTTGTTGTTCAATTGTTTGTGTAATTTGTCTCTAAAGCCCCGTTGTAATGCCTTTAAGAGAAGTGTTAACACTACTTGCTTTATTATCGCCTTAATTCCATTTTGCTTATGACGTCATGTGAAAACTCCCCACTCATGTTAACACAAAAAAGTACTTCAGTACAAATCTACTAAAGCACAAGTCAAAAATTAAATAAAATAACATCTATAAATATAATCTAGTAGAGTTAATGAGTACATTCAATTGAACAAAATTAGATATTAATATTAAGTTATCTTAATATTCAGTTGAACAAAATACGATTTTAATGTTAAGCTAGCTCAATATTCAAATTTCAAAAGAAAATTTCACTAAGTCAGCCAAATAGTCAATGAAACATTTGTTAATTTGGTTTATTGATATTTTATTGAATTAGCTAAAAGGTGTTGCACTGTTCGACTATTTAATGACATGTCCTGAGATCTCAAGAAAACAAGAGGAGTATTTTTCTCTCTCGGAAGTATCATTTTGAACTGGAAGGAAGCTCAAATATGTTTGTTAATGGAAATATTTTAATTAATTTACTAAAAACTTTATTGCCATCTAGACCAGTTCAGAGTGGATCATTCTGGCTTTCTCTCATGGAGAAGCAGGAGATGCATCTGACAGCCTCCCCAGCTCTAAACAACTCAAAGTTACTATTGTCAGAGACAGAAATATATGGTCTCCATCATCCATTATTTGTCCATCATCTTAGAATCAACTTTTAAAACATTCACAAGAAAAAAGTTGGTTGTGGCTTTTGATGATAAAAAAAAAACTTAATATATAACATATTTTGTATGAGTAGCATTCATGAATGTGAATCCTTGTTTATGTATTTTTCTCTTAAACTGGTACATCTGTTTATTTGGTACATTTTATGTAAGCGCCGATTCTTACTGTTATTTTTTAGTAATGCTGCAAGGTACTTTTTTTGATAGACATGTTTACATTGTGTTTTTGGTTTATTTAATCGATCAAACCTTATGAAAAAAAGGTTTATTTTTATAAAATATGGGTTTGTGTAAATGTCGGGTTGTGATGTGAATGTGCCCATCAACAGACCTCTGCTTATTTTTTTTACTTTCTTCTTTTTTGTTTTTACAAGTCGATGTCCTTGAACTAGTTTGACTTATCATGTATTTGCATTGTATTGTTCAAATACAAGTATCTAGTAACTAACAACCTTGCTTAATTTTCTGTTCAATACTTGTTTTCTTATACTCACAAGCGTTTGCACTTTTTTTATACATTACCCACCTCTGCTTATGATCCGCAATGGCATTATGTCCCTTGCCTCCCAGGTCACTGTTTTCTGTTGTTGTTTTTTATCTTTAGAGTGGTGAACGTTGATTGATTCTCATACATTGATGGCAGTGATTCACAGATCGGGATTCACATCCAACGTGTGTTCGTTTAATTTGATGGGACTGAATTTACGTGCTTATACAAGCTGAAAAGTGAAAGTGACCAACTGGCTTTAAAAAATATTTACTATTTTAGTAGCTATTAAAAAAATTAGACTGCTAAATAATAACTGTAGACAGAAACCAAGCAAATTACCTGCTTGAGAAAAAATGTTTGGTGTGTTGGACATTAATTCTAGTAGAAACATGCAATGCTGTAAGTGGTGGGCGAGGTTTGAGGGCTGAATTTCATTCCTCCATCCATTCATCTTCTTGTCGGCTTTGTCCTTTTCGGGGTCGCCACAGCAGAATGAACCACCAACTCATCTGGTATACGTTTTACGCAGCGGATGCCCTCCCAGCTGCAACCCATCACTGGGAGACATTCACACACACTCATTCACATGCGTACTCTATGGACAATTGTGTTTACCCAATCACTTGTAGTTCTTCTCTTTGGACTTGTGAGGGATATCTGAGCACCCGGAGTAAAGCGCGCTGGGAACATGCAAACTCCACACAGAAATGCCAAATGACCCCGCCTAGGCTCGAACCAGCGACCTTCTTGCTGTGACATGATCGTGCTACTCACTGCACCACCTTGACGCCACAGGGCTGAATTTGTTGATTGTTGATCAGAATTTATGCTGTTTTCTGGTAACGAATCAAACATTTGGTGTTGTCAGTAAATGCATGAAATGTGTGATAAATTTAAAGTTAGATTTTTGAGGAACTTAGTTGGGTTTGTTTTAGAAGGTGGGGTTACTTTGATTTAATAGACTTTCTAAATATGATTATAAAGATTGTGTTGTTTAAATTTTAAGTTAAGTTGTTGTTGGTCAATTTGTTGTTATTTAAACCTATAGGCCATTAATTTTCAGGAAGTCGTTTTGGTTGTTACTCTTTAAATGCAGCCTTGAGAACATTCTGGGAAAACCCTGAATCGCTACTAGATTGCTATCTAGGATCTGAAGAGTTTAAATCATGTGCATTTTAATGTTTTTTACTCACACTCATCATCAATCACGTAACAAATGTAATTTGCACTTGATTGATTATCAGGCCGAAGGCAGCAGGGAGCTTGCATGCGTGTGCTGGGTAACAGAGTGCACTTGGACTGGCCCATTACTGATAAGAGCTCGCTTTCCAAAGATTTCTTAACTGGATAAGACATTCCACACATAAAAGCCTCGTGAACAGGATGGATATATGTGGTTCAGAGTGCTGGCTCTCATGGAATGGCTTCACTTTTCACCATTTGGAGTAATTTGACTGTCATCTCTGAGGATGTGATGGAGTAATGCTCATTTGGCTGGTTGTTGCGTACTGCACTCATCTCCTGTGATTTGGCTCAGTCTTACTTCTTGATGAAGCGTTATTTAAGATGTTCAGTCAGAATCTGGAGGATCTTCAAGTTTGCTTGCGATAGTGGGATTTGTTTCTCTGTGTCTGCTTTGTTGACTTTGAGGCATTCCAGCTGTTGGCTGTGAACCTGGGAAAAAAATGGATAAACCGTTCTGAAAATACTTTGTCTTTTAAAGTGTTAGCTAGGAAAAATCGAGGAACAATAAACAGGGCAGAGACAAAAAAAAAACAAACCCCCAGATGTAACAGTTGCTTCAGTCGTTTATTCTGGGAAAACATTACTGCAAGCAAAATTTAAAAAGAAAAAAAACTCCTTGTTTAGTTTGTTTTGAATAGATATCAAATTATGACTTCCATGCCTTAGATATAAGCCAAACTATTCTATTTCCATATCAATCAGCTAGCAGGCTTTAGACTGAAACGCTGCCGCCATCATTATAACATGGTTAATTAACAAAATACCCCAAGAGTGCTCCCAATGCAAATATATGCATTGAATGAATAAGTCAATGGGTAGACATGATCTTGAATTTGTGGCAAGAGGGCAGAGGTATAGCAAGTACTACAGTACTTAAGCTTTGTTCTTGCTAAAAAGCAAAATTACTGTTTGTACCATGCAAGATATCTGCGTCACTACTAGCATTATTGTTTTCTCGTTATGTTTATATGTGAAACTTCTGCCATTACTACTTTTATGCTTTTTCATTTGAACAAAGCTTCAGAGCTTTTATCTTTTCGGATGTTCATGGCAAAGCTAACCAATCAGCAGATCAAAGAGTAGTCATCTGTGGAAAGCACAGAATCCAGCAATAACAGTCGGATGGGTTTCAAATAGGAAGTAAAAAATTATTGGGTTCGTTAAGGAACGTTACACACGTTTTTCAATTTACAGTCTGGACACGGCTTGGGAAGAGTTTAATTTAAAAAAATGCTGACAGGTTTAGATGATTATGGTATATGTGGTACATGAATGATGCAGAGAAGTCAAAATCCAATTATTTATTATAGATTAAAAATAGCAAATGATTTCATCAATATCTCTTGACCAGATGATAGCATAGTATTTTATGCATTTCTAAATGGCAGACTTGATCAAATTGAGTATGACGTGAAGTTTCAGAATATATTTTAGTTTCAAGTTTGACTGGAGTTATGAGACAAAATAGCATAATTTAATTTTGCCAGGCCACTAGTGGGCACTGTGCTGAAACTCTGAAGCCATCCTCAATTAATGGTTGTTACACCATTAACCAAGTGTTAACTCATTACAGCAAAGTATTGCTAAAATATAACTTTACCTTCAATTTAAAATGAGGGGGAGGGGTGTCTGACAGAAATTACAATAAAACAATCATGAAATTTCCAAGAATAAAAATGCTTTCGTTTTTAAAAACTCCCTGTGTGAGTAACGCCAACATTAGCAGTGCTTTTGTGCGACTAAGTCCAGAGGTAAAACAAACTGAATACTTTTACACAGAACTAAACACAAAGTCTAGTTGAGAATCCTCAATAACAGGAGACAGAAAAGGGTTAAGCTCAAGAGGCCGGAGCACTAAGGTTACTTTATGTTGAGTTAGATGACAGCTTGGATTTGTGGCTGGGTTGCATCTTTCCCCAGCCTGCTGCTGAAGCCACGATTTAGAGTTATGGTTTTTAGAGCTGAGCAGGTGCCTTCCTAAAGGTTGATCAGGGTTTGAAGTGCAGAGTACTTATGAAACATCTAGAATAATCTCCTCCTTTAGCATCCAAGTGGTGGTCCAGTGAAAGCACTGCTGCGAGTATGTCCAATGGCAGTTTCAGTCAGCTCGCGTCTTTGTCTCAGACCAATCGTTGGTGTCCACATCTAATAAAAAACATTTATTTCACTGACCAATACTTAAGTATACTGTTAAGAATATAAGATTGGGTTTTAGTTGATGACTGTTTTAGCCATGTGATTTTATTTATGAACTGGTGAAAAGAAAGTAATTGGAACTTTAATTTTGAGATGAAGCTTCTGGTTTTTCTAGGCTTTGTCTCCAAATAGTCAACGCTAGCTTAAAATTCTTCTCCTTCAGTTCTCATTGTCTGCTTTTCTTATTGTGTGCATTGTGTAAAGTGTGACTTAAATCTTTAAGGCAAAAAAACAGTTTTAAAGGCAGCTCTGCTTTTAGCTCATAAGCATCATAAATATCTTGACCTCCACAACACACGAAGGGAAGTCAGATTGATTCGCAATAGCAGCAGCTAAGCGGGACTTGGGCCGGATGCGCTTGAATTTTTGCTTCTTAAACATCTCTGGGAGGTCACATAATATGATGGTTGAGGAGATGCTTGCATGTTCATCAATGCTCTCCTAGAGCTGGGACCAAGTCACAACTTTTGATGCTAAGCCAAGTCCCAAGGCAGGGAAAGTCCTAAATTCAAGTCATTACAAACAAAATTCAAGTCATTATAAACATTCGATTTCTAAAATGATGGTTAATAGATAAATAGCATATTTTTCCAAAAAAAAATTTGAGCCATAGTCTAGTATAAACAAATAAATTAAATATAAACAGTCTAGTTACATATTGTGTAGTTGGTGTTACCACTGATGTTCATTTAGTGTGGCATTTTTTAGTTTCCTGATAATCCTAAGCAGGAGTTTATGTACATAGAACTAGTAGTCAAATTTTTTTTCCCACTTTTAAATTGTGGCTAGCTGAAGTTTTGGTGTTAGATTATTATGGAGTCTGCTATGGTAATGTTGTAAATAAGCTTTAAAGGCCAATTTTACCAGAAGACACAAGGTTGAGTCTCACGACTCGCTCGAGTCCACACCTCTGTGTTGGCCATATGTCTCCATGTCGTTAGTGTTTAAATTGTGTAATTTAGTGTGTTGTCTTTGTTCTATTGTTTAAAACGTTTTGGTTTATTTGCTCAAATTTTAAAAGGCTCTGTGATCAGGTTCGACATCTTTCATATGATGCTGGAATTCCAGGGTTCAGTTTCCCACACTCATTCAGAGAGGATCGCACACACATTTAGGGTTTGGTTCTGAAGTGAGAAATACATCATTGTTGTGGCACATCTGGAGCTCAGTGTAATCAGCACATCTGCCCTGCGTCCAGGTGGATCTGCTTATTCTCAAGCTTATCCTGCTGCTGCAAGGCTCTCCGTTTGCTCTGGCACACTCTCACTCCTATGGGTCCCTCCTGAGCCATGACTCTCAGTAATGTTGCTTTTGGGATGATGACAAATTTTGTGTTCTTTAGGACTTCCTAATGTTCACTCACACCTACTTCGAAGCTCTGACTACAAATAAATACAGCACGAACGTTTGTTGAACAATGTATTCACTTTTTATGTACTCTAATAAACTTGTTGAAATTTCTGACTCAAAGAATCAGGAATTGAAATGGACTTGAGCCTAAGGAAGATACTAGCTCAAGCTCACTCTAATTACTAAAATGTCTATCTAAGACATCAAACAATGTCGTCTATAGTATATTACAGTCCCTGTAAAATAATTTTATTATTGCTAATATTTCAGACACTTCTCGGTGGTAAAACAATCTGTTTAGATTTAAAGGAGACTGCAGATGTTAATTTAACACAAAGTAATTTGTTTCTTTAGGGTATATGTATAAAACCTGTAACAGTATAAGATTATATTTTATGAATGGTTTTGTAAAAAAAACACTTCAAAATCACTTCTGGTAAAAAGTTTTGGGCGCTGCGTCTAATGCCGCTGCTCACCATGCCCTTCTCTGCATTGAGGTTGTGTTCAGTCTGATATCTTTACATAACGCAAGCTCATTGTAAGCATGCAAAAGCAATATATATTACTACAAAGTTTAAATATGCTATATATTTTTCTTCATGAGGATTGCGCACCAGCATGATCTTGTGTAACAGTTTTGAATTATATTGGCACCAAAAGGTTTGTCAAACTTTTTAGGATTTCTGTTGGTACAGATCAAAATTTCAGTCTCAACTTTATTGCAAACCCTGTTTTGTACTGACCCTCGTTCAGAAACAGTCTGGAGCTAAATCAATTGAGCAAATAAACATGCATTTTGGTTGATTTAGTTGGTTCTTACAGGCTTTTTTCAGAGCAAATAATCCTTAAAAACATATTATTTTGATATTTTTTTGTGATTGTAAATCTTTTATAAAGCTTTTATTATTTATTTTTGTCATTTGAAAAGTAAGAAATTTAATTTAAAAGCATATGTTTTTTAGAAGCAGATAAAATCATGCGTCCGCACAGTTTTACCTCCTCTTTTTAAAAAATAACATGCAACTTTTATACAGAAGCACAGATTCATTGTATAGAATCAACACAATTAATTGATTCCCAGCTTTTCTAGCTTAACTTTAATCAGCATTTCTGAGAATTTGTTCTTTGACTGTGACCAAAAAGGATGAGCATTTTTTTTTATCAATATACTTTCCAGAAATTATGTGAACTAAAATGACAAAACCAAAATAAACTAACAACTATCAAAAGATAGAGTTGACTTCATGGAACATTTTTCAGAAAAAAACCTACAATACTTTTTGCATTTATGATTAATTTACATTGTAAATAAAAAGTAAAATAGATTATTTGAAAGAGTAACTTCCCTGATGCTGAAAAATCTAAAAGTTCAAAAACGTGAACTGACACTTTAGATGTGTCTAGTAACATTTTAATAGAATACACTAATAATAGGCTTCCTCAAAATACCTTTTTATAGGGTTCATTCTAACAGACTATTCTCAGAACAAATAAATCACAAATACTGAACTGAAAATGTAAAAATGAATAAAAGAAAAAGTATCAACATAAATTATGAAATGATATTGATCAAGTTCTATTACAATGGATAAGTAGAATTGATAAACAGATCTCGACACCACAGCGGGAAAAACATGACTTCATATGGGACCATTAAGTGAAACATGAAGTCTAATCCTGTTTTACTTCTGTGCTTCTTGTAGACATTTTTGTAATGCATGAAATAGTCAATATAAACCAGTTTTCTGTCGATGTACAATGAAGATAAATAATGTTTTCAGCTAATTTGTTTTGTATTGCAGCTTCAATTCTTGTAATAGTTTTGAGCTAGGGACAACAACTGATATTAAGATTATTAAAAAGAAGCTTATGTTTACAGGACGTGGTTTAGAAATGTTTACATAAAGACTAGCCCATGCCATTTTAGCTATGATCAAATTTTACTGCTTTTATTGCAGTCAGCTGTTCTGTTGGTCTACTTTTTAGACGAAAACAGGATATCAGCTACACCTGATATATATCTTTGTGTAAACTCGATTTATAGCTAATTATTTGCGTCACGACCCATAACAGAGCTGACTGGTAACATAAGTCAGGCCGGAGGAAATGCAAAAAATGCCTGAAAAGTGAGGAGAGATAACATTAGATAAACTTTGGAAGAAGCCAAAGCAAATGTCCTGTGGCTCTCAGGTTTCTGATCGTGAGCGTTATTGAAAAACCAGCTGATGGGCGCTCTCGCTCACAGCCATCTGTTTCCTTCTCTCACGCAGGCTGCTCTGAGTGCCTTGAAACAGCTGTCAGAACAAGGACTGGACCCAGTGGACGGACCAATCCAGGTAGAGAACGGATCATGTGACATGCATGTCCACAGGTACATCACACAGCACATGTCCATCCCAGACTCTAGGAGGATTTTAAATAATTAAAAGATAGTACTTATGTATGTTTTTGATGACTTTGTAAATAACTAAATTATTTATGTTTCTTTCTACTTTGCTTAGAAATGGAGTACATTTACCTGGCTTCATATTCACTGAGCGTGTTCATTATTGTTATAAAAAGAAATGAATGAACACACTCGTTCTTGGTTCCCTTCATTCGCACATGCCCAAGCTAGTTCCTATGCAAAGTGTTTTCATTATATTGGATGGGGATATAAAAATTGGTAATATAAGTAATGGGTATTACTACGTTATTAATTTTTTTAAGAACTTTCCCTTGGCTCATTCTGTCGATCTCTAGCACTCACGTTCAGAGGGCATTTTGCAAGTGATGCTGCTAGAGAATGATGCGAGAATCAATCTGCCCCTCCTCTCAAACCTCTGGGCTGAGCAGGAACTGATGATATTCAGTTTCAAATCTCCCCAGTTATTGTTTTTCCTCCACATATTAGCCTCATGTTTGGTTTTCTTGAACTGTACATAGTTATTAGTGTTCAGCCTTCTTCAGTTCAAGAAAAAACTAATCAAATTTTAAAAGAAAAGATCCGTTCTTTTAAACTGTTTGTTACTGACTAAATAGTTCAATTTTTTTTCTGACTCCCCGTACAGAAGAGAAATATATCCACACAAATGTGACGTACATTTACAAAATGTAAATATGTTTTAATAAATATATTTTAAAAATGCCATACAAGCAATATTTGAGAAAGTATTAAAAAGGGGAAAAATTACATTTGTTTTTACTAGAAAATATATGTATTGTTAAAATATATGTAAATATGAAATGTGTAGAAGAAACAGATTGAATTGCAGATATCCAAATATTTTCAGCTATATGGTAGACTTACACTTTGTATGTAAATATATTTTTAAAAATATACAATGTTTATGTTACAAACATATTTAAATATTTTATTTTTGTTTTAAAATTTGAAAATATACTATTTTAATATATGTAAATCAATTTATTGCTTGTTTTTACATTTTTCTGTGTTTTTTTTTCAATGTAGAATTAGCAGGGGTTTTTTTGCAATTTACTACATACCCAAAATTTACTACATACCCAAATGACATACATGTGTTGATAAAATAGGCAAGAAGATACTTATTAAAAAGATAATTTTTTTTCTCAGCAATCACAACAATCTTACATCTCCTCTTCGCAGATACTTTTACTTCAAACTTCTGTACTTATGCAAAAAAAAAATTATACTTAAGATGAGTAGATACTTTTGTACTTTTACTAGTAGAATTCTTAGTAAGTACTTTTCCAGTAATTTTCCAGTAACAAAACTGTACATTACAGCTTTCAATACTTTAAAAAACTTCTGCTAACTTATAACAACACTCTGCTAAATATAACATCACTGCTAGGAGCTAGAAACAGTGCTTTTAGTAAACCCACAGAAAGGTGTGAAGAACATGGATCTCTGGTGAAGGCTGCTCAACGAGAGGCAGCGTGCTAACCACCCTTCCTCCATTGTGGCCATTTCACATAAAAAAATAGTTTGAACATTTTCAGAGACTAAATACCAATGACCAATGGTCCTGCTCCTGCTCCCTGAGATCCATCTAGCTTTATAAGTTTGCATTGATTAAAAGCAGCTCTCCACTGGATACATTTAGCAAAAACAAGCAAGTAACATTGAAAAACAGGCTGAAATGCCACAGTTATTGCAGAACTTCCTGTTTCAGAAAGAAATGTCAGTAGAAAAAAAGAAAATGAGTCGTGCTCCCATTTGATCTGGTCTTTAGAAAGAACACACATGTTATCATAGCAGGTGGAGCTGCTTTTCATGGTTTGGAGCTGCACAGACGAGATTTGTCCTTTAAATGTCAGCGTCTGAAAGCAGTTTTCAGTTAATCATGAAAGGATTAGAGAAACACACACTAGCTGCAGACGCTCTGAGCTTATCACTCTCCCCGAGCCAGGAAGCCAGCACACACACAGGATGATTTATCCTCTTTACTGATCTTTCTGCTTTGTGATCAGAGGAGCTGCCATGGGAAAAATGACTTTCTGTCACTTCTGAGATGAGAAGGGATGAAACTCGAGACTCGAATTAATGGACAGTGCTAAAGGAAAATCCAGCGGAGCCATTGAAGAATATTTAGACAGTAGGTGTGTGGTAGGGAAAGGTTAAGGCTGAGATGTGCAGCAGCTTCAGCGTCTCTGTGTGTTAGGGCGAGAGCTCAGCAGCTCATGTATGTGACAAAGAAAGACAAAACCACTTGGACATCTAATGCTAGAGACCGCTCGTTACACACCTCTGCAGTGGCTACATAATCACGTAACAAACAGTCCAAGCATCACCATGCTTACCAGCCTGCTAAACCAAAAACCTATATATTTTTTTTTTTCAAGAAATGCATACGTCTCCCCACTGTGATTGGCTCTTTAAGTCATGTGACTAAAGCTGTTTGTATCGTTACTTGTATGAATACTATCTTAAATCAATAAAAAAAACTCACTGACCTTCATGAAAACATGAATTTAAGTTGTTTTCTGCCAGTTTAACCACTTGAACACACCTGAACCACTATTGGCTCAAAAGTTAATTTTAAAAAGTTTTGCTAAATCGAAATTTTTAGTTAGTCATTAACAGCATCATGTAAGATCTCTAGTGTTCTCTGATCATTAGATTCAAAATTAGGACGTTTTGCAATGATCAGCATTCATTATGATTTAATGAATCTTAAAATTATAAGTGTTTTCTCTTAAAACGTGAGCTTCTGTTACTTTTGCATCTAAAAACGTTTCTTTTCAAGGAACACTTACAATCCTTCCTTTTCTTTCTTCTGGTGTATTTCCTTCCTTCTATGGCTGATTGATCAGCTGATACAACTTCTATTTTGACTTTGTAACATATTGCATATTGCCTAGTGTAAGTTACTTTGGTATTACTTTTGTATTTTTCTCCTGGGTTTCCGAGGGGTCTGAAAAGGTCTAACATGTAAAATCCCAAATTTCAGGCCTTAAAAATTCTTAAATTTCCTGTTCTAGGTAGTAAATTATTTTTCTGATGTCCATGTAAAGCTCATATGATGTGTTTTTGTTGTTGTTTGGGGTTGCCAGAGATTAAGAAACCTTCATAAAGCCTCAAAAACATAACAGTGATTGCCAGAGATTGAGAAAATGCTCCTAAATGTCACTCAATTTTGTAAAAGACATGGTAGCATTGCCAGAGTTTGAGAAAACTTTTATAAATGCTGAAAAACATAAAATTGATTGTTAGGGTTCAAAAAATGTATTTGAGGCACACAGTTTATTTTAGTTTTGTTTGGATGTTATGATATAGATAAATAACAACTTTAAGTTAACCTCATAACATTATCATAAAAAAGATGTCAAGAATTTTTATTTTTCAGTGTTTCCAAAAATGGCAGAAACAGCTCAAATTGTTTATAGCCTGCCCAAGAGAATGTTACTAGCATGTTACTAGCAAGCTGTAATCTGTTATGTATTGCTTAATTCTGAAATTTAAATGTAACCCCTTACCCCATAGGATTAAGTTACCTGTAATTTTCTAAATGACTTTCAACAATTGTTTGGTCTGGTGTGTCACATCAAGATCAGGTGAGATTTCTGGACAATTAAAACCAGGGATACATTATCCTTAAACCAGGCACTTAAGCATTGTGTGCAGGTGCAGAGTTTTGTTGGAAAATGAAATCTACATGTCCACAAGTTTTGGTCAGTAGCAGGAATCATTAAGAATCATTTCTGGTAGATGTTAAGCTTGGACTTCACAAACCCCAAACACACTGCAAAAAATACACTCTTGGAACAAGAAAAAAAAACTCAAATAATGTTAAACTCTTTATTAATCAAGCAAAAACATCTTCCAATGGGGTAAGAAAATTTGACTTGGCAAGAATTCTTAAAATTAGAAAAAAATTCTAGCTGATAGCAAATGCTGTTGGATCTTTAAAATAAACAAAAACTCTTAAAACATGTCTTTACAAGCTGTAAAACTGCACTGAAACTAGAGTATTTCAACTTGTATCAAGTCTATTGTGGTCTTAAAACTAGGCAATCTGCCTAGTTTTTGCTAATTTTAAGAATTCTTGCCAAGTCAAATTTGCTTACCCCATTGGCAGATTCTTTTACTTGATCTAGGAAGAGTTTATCTATATTTGAGTTTTTTTCTTGTTTCAAGAACGCTTTTTTGAAGTGCAGAACTGAAATGAATGGGGTATTAAGGTTTGGGGTATTGAAGATTTATTTACGGTGTAGATCCATTTTCTTCTTTTCCTTACATGAACATTTGAGTCTTATTTGAAGAAATCAAATGTTCTTACCCCATTGTCAGATATTTTACTTACTCTAGACTAGAACTAGATTTAAGATTTTTTTTCTTGTTCCAAGATTCATGTTTTTACCAGAATTTAATATTGATGTCTTAAAATAAAATATCAATGACATTCTTGATATAAGAATATCAATAATCAAAAATTCTTGTTTTAAGATCAGTAGCAAAATCTTTTTTTTTTTCCTCAAGAAAAGAGTGTTCCTCAAGAGTGTTATTTTCTCAAAATAAGCTAAGTAATCTATACCCAAAGGTTTAAATAAGAAAATTCTTCCTAAAATAAGAAAAACAAGATTTTCCATCTAATTTTAAGCATTTTCAGTTTTGCTTAGAATTCATTTTTTGTAGGGCAATCACTGATCGTGAAACACTGGACCTCAAGCGACATGGATCCTCGTCCTCCAGAATCTGGGACTTGATTTAAAAAAGAAAGTTCTAGTTGTACTTTCAGAGCACAAAGCTCTAGAGCAGTCTGAAGCAGTCCTTTTCATCTTTAACCCAGGAGAGGCATTCATGCATCCTGCTTCTAAATAACTTTATGGAGATGCGGTTCTCATTTTCTCAAGGTTCTCAAGGACTTGGCCCTTGCACAAAGTGCCAAAGTGAATAATACTATTAGTAACTTATAAGATGGACTAAAGTTTGGTGTTAGTAAACCGTCAGAAGCAGTCCTGGTGATTGCCAGGATACTTGTTTATCAGCCGAAAGAACAATGAACGGGGTTTTACTGATATTAAAAAGTGATTCACACATGATTTTCACATGAGAGAAATATACAGATTTTTTTTGACGGTGACCTGATTTAAAACAAGCTCTCAGTGTCTCAATAAGTAAAAAAAAAATTTTACACTTGAAATCTAGTATTGTGTTAAGAT
This sequence comes from Danionella dracula, assembly GCA_900490495.1. Taxonomy (NCBI): domain Eukaryota; kingdom Metazoa; phylum Chordata; class Actinopteri; order Cypriniformes; family Danionidae; genus Danionella; species Danionella dracula. The sequence continues at coordinate 864,075 of UELW01000888.1, forward strand.
TAATGTATCGACAGAACGTTTTGTTCAATACATTTTTAATAAATGGCTAGTGATAGAATTTGTTGACTAAATAATTGAGAATTATTCTTATCTGCATCATCTTTAATGTTGCACTCCAGCACTATCAAATGGAAATCGAAATACTGATCATATTTTAGATTTATTGAACAGTGTTTTACTTTGTTAAAATACTTATCAATGTAATAGGTAATTAATAGCCTGCAAAAAGTAGGAATGTTTAGCTCTATAGAGTATAGAGCTAATGCTAGAGGACAGCTAGTGAGGTGGTGGCAAAGAAATTATTTTAATGAAAATGAGAAAACTTTGTTTTTTTTATAGATTTTTAAATAGATTAATAATGCTCTTGAATAGAATAGAATACAAATCCCAAACACATCCCTTATATTTGCTGAACTAAAAAAATCAAAATAAAATAAAAGCTCAGTTTTCCAAATATGAATTGTTATAAGTATATTACATCTCTGTCTATAGAGTTGACTTTTGAGTCAACTGAGCAACCAATATAAGATGAACCACACAGCAGAAACTTTTAAACAGCTTTCCTTTCAGGTTGCTACTTGCTGGCCAGTGATCGTATATCAACTACATTCCAGCTATATTCCATTCACCTACAGCTCATTTTAAAATTAAAATCTGTTTTGATTTAGGAAGTATTTAATCTGTGAAGGGATTAAAGACCTAAACTGGTAGAAAGATGTTACCATGTATCAGCTGTTCCTCTTGGTCTGGATCAAAGGAACCAATGCACGTAGTAGTCTTGTCGTGAGAGTTTTAATCTTTAAAATGATTATAAACTTTCATCTGTCTATACATGCAGTCACTCATTGTATCATACACGGATAAATCTTTTCTATGAGTAAGCAGTCTTTATGTTTGTGTGTTCAAGCGGGGTGAATCTTCTGAACGAGAGGACGGAGAGCAAAGGGACTAACTCAGGCTCCGCCCCTCAGGACTGCTGCCACACTTCAGAGGCTGTCCTCTAGGAGACCACCCTCCTCACTCTGGCCACCCAGCACTGCGTATTGCCACACAGGACAAGATGCAATATGGTGGATGAGTCAGATTAGTAAAACTACAAAAAAAATTGCATTTTTGAGTCTATGTGAAGACAACACTATTGTAACACAACATTTATTTACTCTAGAAATAACGAACAAGCAAACAATTAAACATAAAAAAACGATTAAAAAAGTAATGCATGGTAACATTTGAAAATTGAGGGAATATGCCTCACTTGATAGATGTTTGATTATAATTTTCCTCCAAGCGGTTTTAAACAAGCTTATGTCATGCCATTCTTATACAGATGGCATTCGGTAAAGAATCTCATTTGGAGGGTCTTATTATTTTTTATTTTCTCTTGCTTGAGTATTAAAGAATTAACCAATGGCAGTGCTGTGATGTTGTAGTTGTTGTCTTCATATATAGTCACCCAGCTTTCTGTGTATGCTGACAAAGCATTCATCTAACTTAATGAATGTTTGTAAATTGCGCTAAGTAACAGAAAAATGTAGTATGAGTGTAAAGCAACGATGGTCTGCAGCACAAGGTCTCTTGTGAAATATTTGTTGCCCAATAGAAAACAGCCCTCCTCGAACATTATGATTCAACTTAAGTTTCTAGAAAAGAAAGAAAAAAGCTCTTGCGTAGTGATCCTGCCTCTTTAGAAAAGTCCTCTTCGATTGTTTTCCTCTTCCTTCCTTCAGTTTTGTCCAGCACATTCACGCCTGTGTGTTGTAATGACTTGAAACATCAACTGAGTGCATTTAACAACCATGTTCTCTCAAGAACCGATGGGATTGATCAGCTTTTAGACTCTAAATGAAGACAGTTTTTCTCTTCCTGGGGATATTGAGTGTATAAGTGACATATTGGTTAAAATGCAGTAAAATCACTTTGTTTCATGCTATTCTTGTCTTTATTTGGTGTCTTGTTGATTGTAAGGAGTTATACTGGAGAAAGGTTGATGTAATGTAATTGGAAACGTCAAAGTAAATAAACAGTGTACCTTAGCAACCATGCTTAAACCATAGTCATGGAGTGAAATAGACAAATGGCTGACCTTTTAGTACTGTAGTATACTAGTATCATGCTGATTTTTGTTAGAATTGCTTTGGATGAAGCGTCATTTGATTCTAGATAGCGTACCTTAGCAACGGTTTACAAATACGTATGTCTTGGTGATGGCGTGACAAACAAGCATGTGACTTTTCACGCTAACCTTGTCATGATTTATAAGAATTATATTTGTTGTAACTTTATTGGACAGTACAAAGTAACAAAACATGCACCATAGCAATGGTTTACTAAGGCTCAAGTTAAATCAGAAGAGTAACATAGATGCATTATGGTTCTTTCAGTACTCATAGTATCACAATCATGCATCAATGTTACTCCTCTGACTTAACTTGAGCATTATAAATGCTTGCTAGGATATACGGTTAGTTACTTTGTAGAGTTCAAGACAAAGTTATCCAAAGTATTGCCAACACTTTTTAGTACTCATAGTATCACTGTCGGCAGTACGTTGGATGACACAAAACTTCAATTCAAACGATCAATTATAAAACTCTTGAGATTGTCCAATAACCCAGCAGTTTACCCATAATCCAATGATTCAGATTGTTTGCATCAAACAAACAAACAAAGTGCATCTTGGCTGTGAATGAACTAATGTTTCAGTAAACCCGGAGAATTTTCTATATATATATATATATATATATATATATATATATATATATATATAGAGAGAGAGAGAGAGAGAGAGAGAGAGAGAGAGAATTTACTCTGTACTTTTACTTGAGTACTTTTATTTGAAGTAAACTAATTCCATACCATTGAAATCAGAGTATTTAAAGTAAGAAATGTATATTAAAACAAGGCAATGAACAAGGAAATAACAATAGGTGGCGTAGTGATGCGTTCAGCCTGTGTGGGAAATTCATAAGTGAAATATTTGACCTTTAAGAAACCTGGAAACCTGTCAGCTGCTTCAAAAATGGTTTAGGTAATCTTGCAGTTTTATATTAAACTTTGCAGCAAAGCTGGACAAGGATGCTTAGGTAAGCGGTCATCTTATCCATCCTGATCTGATCTTATAAGATCTATGTCATATGAACTATATTTCAGAAAGGGATTTACCACAAATTAGACAATTTGACAATCATTTTAATGAATTGTGACCTGATTTATACTTTTTTCTTTTCTTTTTTTTTTACTTAAGAATCTGCTTAGGGCCCGTTGATGCCTAGAGCCAGCCTGTTACATACTCACAGCAGCGCCATAATCTGTGCCTAGCTTGAGATGCTAACTAATGCTAGCATCATGCTATTTCTAGTTTTAAATATTATCAGGCCGCAGAGGCCAAGAGAAGAATGCAGACCCCAATTGCATGACAGTTTTAATTATTTAACGAAACAAATAACACGCCCAGGATAACTAGGGCAAACAAAGGAATTCCTACAAAGACTAGAAAACGTAAAGTAAAGGACTGGAATACAAAAGCAAAGAATTACAAGGATTACTACTCACTTCATCGGTATGAGCAACTCAACACATTCTTCACAAAATCAGTAGTAGCATGTGCCTGCAAGGAACAGAAAACTGAGGCAAGCTTATAAAAGTGAACCAATCAAACATAATGAAGGAATCCCAGGTGTACTAACTGAAAGCTCTAACTAGAAACCGATAAGGGCAAGGAAAGGTAGGAATTCAAGAAGACCATGTGCTTCAAACATGGACCAACAAATCAAAAATGGCCACCATCCGCCACATGACCTGGGCCACTTGGCTGGAGATGGCAAAGGAAAAGGCAAACAGAATAAACAAAGAGTGATAACTAAAAGTTAAAACCAAAAATGAAGGACGGACTTTTAATATGTCACTAATTTACATATTGTGTCCATAAAGTTATCTACAGCTATGCCAGAGTTTCCTATGAAAAACTAAATTATTTTGTACAGTACAGCAATTGTGTGAAAATGTGCGCAGATCTGCACCCTGAAGAGCATCAAAGGCTAGATTTTCATCCCCATTATTCAATTAGAATATGAAGAGTGCTGCTTCATGCCTTCATGATGAACTCATAAATTGTGAAAAATATTAATCTGCCACACAATCTAAAGAATATAATTAACATATTGTTTGTAGCAGGAAAAACCCTTTCCTGTTTTCCTGCTATCACATGTGTGTGAATAAAAAACGGCTGGAGATTTCCTCAAGCATATGGTGCAGTGCAGTGTCACATCTCCAGACTCTTATTAGCTCCCTTTGTTTTTATAAGCTAATCGTTGACTGAAAATACATTCAACTCTTACTAAATATCTGTCCCTCACTTCTCTGTGTCCTGAGCAAGCAGTGCCACTTCCTCACACAGTTTGGGATTCAATCTTTTTTCATTCAACCGACACATTCTAAGGGCTATATGCTGAGTGTGGGAAATAGAAGTGTTGAAGAAAAGAGCACCACCACCTGAAGAATCTGTACTCATGATAATTTCTTCTGGAAAGTCATTGCAGTATTTTTTTTTAATGGATGTATGGATTTCCATTGTGTGCATTATAACAACTGCAAAATGATTAGAAAGATTTGTGTTGATGTCCTGAACTCAACATACTTTGGAGCGCTGGTTTGCAATAAATGCTCCAGATTATTATATATATTAATATATATATATTAATTATAAACTGTTAATTATAAAATGTTTGGCAAAGAATATAAGTCATATATTTAATTTAGTTTAAAAAGTATAATCATCATTTAAACAAAGTTGAGAAAATGCACTCCGAAGTTTGCTAATACTTAAAGTTTGCACTTTTACTTAAAGTAATTTACCTCACAAATTAGGATTATAGTACTTGGACAATCATGTGATTGTCACAGCAAAGGGTCAAATACTTACTTCGCTATTTGAAACATTAGGTAATACTAAAGCATATCCACTTTGGAAATATGCATAATACAAAAATGTGTAACAAAAATAAATAAATAAATGTTTAGCTTGCACCCCTTATCCAAGCATAACAGCTTGTCGTAATCTTTGAAAGCTTTGTTTTAAGAAATCCAACACTTCAACTGCCCCAGTACAAAGTTTACTCAAACAAGCATGAGAAAACACCAGCTTTGGTTTTAAAACACCCAGCAAATGCTTGCTAACACCTCAAGACCATTCCCTGCACTTCAAGTAATGATTGAAGAATCTTCTGATTGGTTTTGAAACTACACTTTACCCTAAAAATAAACTTTTGCGATATTGAATAGTGCTATTTTGACTTTATTTCATGCATCTTTTTATTGAGTAATCCAGGTTCTCTGTTGAAGCCTTCTCGTCTAATGGCATGTTTGAGGGTTATTTGAGAGATGCGCTCGCTCAGGAATGTAAGAACTTAAACCAATGCTTGCTGAGCTTGGACTTCACGTGATTTCCTGCAGTAGCTCAGAGAAGAAGAATGAAAAGGAATAAAGGCTGCTTATGTTAAACCATTCTAAATAGTTGAGTTAGGTAGAGATACCAAACATCGGAACAATTTTAGGAGGTAATAAATTATTTTGTTATACTTTCAAAAATGAAGAGTTAAACTTTTAGGCTCTTCTAGTCTGCGGGGAAAGACTATTGGAGTGTACACAAAATTAATTATTTTTAGCCAACATACAAATGATTTACAAATGATTTCTCTTTTGGAGAAATACAAACGATGTAAACAGTGAAAAACTGACAAAAGGCTTAAAATCCACCCCTATTTTAAAAGAAACAAATGGATGGAGTTAAAAGGCTCATTATTTGAAAGTATATTATTTGAATACAATCTCCAGAAGACTGCCATTAACCAGACAGCTAAGCTTTGGTTAAACTGTAAAAGAAAGTAATTCGATGAAGGCTGAGATATTAAAATGGGAAACTGAGAGCCACCATGAATTTTTGGATGTTAACTTCAAAAATATATCACATTCCTGCTTAAAGCATCACACCTTTTTGTTTAACCGTACCTTCATGTTTCAGTCTAAAGAATATCCCAGGAAAGGTGCGTGGTCAGTAGTGTTTTGATAAGATGCTAGGGAATAGAACTTGTGAGTGGAGTTAAACGCGAGGAAATGGAGGTGTAGCACATAAAACTGCTCATTTACTAACATGTTTCATCCGTCACAGCGACAAAATACTTTTGACAAAAAAACAATTCTTTCAAATGTACTAAATGCACATTTGTGAGTCATCCACGTAGTAACGCTTCAACTCCCACCTTGAAAAAAATTACTGCTGTTTTAATACATTCATGAAAAAACTATAAAATGCAAGACTAAAACTGAGCTTTTCTAACAGAAGCCAGGTGACGATCACCGTTGTTTCAAACTAGACAAAAAAGATGGAAGGGTGGATTTACTATTAGGCAAATTTAAGTTGTTAAGTTGGGCCAATGTCTTTTAGGCCCCCTTGCTCAGCCCCAAGATTCATATTTAAGCAGGTTTAGCTTATTATTTGCTCACAAAGGAGTAAAGCCTTGTTTTAACAGCATGACATCAGTGTGCCATGTATGTGAACGTGCCTCTGTGCTCCCGTTACCCCTCCACAATGACCTCCATTCAAATAATACTTAATTACCTGAGTGAATTACGCTGATTAAAACACGTTACGCACACTGGCTGATAATGTTTGATGTGTGCTTTTGTACCACTTCTCAGATCCATTTGATGGCTTTGCTTCATTTACCCATAATTCCCTCTATTATGCATCAGACATTAAAATGTTTGTCACAAAATTGCCTACATTTACAGCATTTTCTAATATTTTATGCAGGACAGATTTGTTAACTGAAAAGTAAGTGTACATAAATGTTTTTTTTTTTCTTCAGACGCAGTCTTGAAAGTGTGGATTTTACTTTTATATTTATTTCAGTCAAAGTCTATCTTCGATCGCTCATAGTAAAAGTTGTACCATCTGAACAATCAACCATAGCAGGGAGAAAATAAAAAGGAGGAAAAAACAAGATTTTGTGATACTTTAAACAATTTGTCTATAGCGATTATACTTCATTTCAAATAGCTTAAAATAAATGATAAAAATATTTTTTTTAATTTCATAATCTTAGCTAATATCTTTACAAAAAATGTGTCAAAATGTGAAATCAGAAATAGTAATGCTGCATTACTTATTCAGTAAAGTTAAAGTTTTACAAAAATTCGAACACTTCTTACACCTAAAAATTCTCATTTATAATTTGTATAATTTCAATTCAAATATTTGCAAAATGCTGCACGGTAAGTTTTAGAGCAGTGTTTAATATGGAAACATCACTCTCACAAAAATGTGAGCACATCAAATTGATTTAATTTCTTCTCGATGGTGGTTTACATGAGTTATTTTAGAAACTGTAGTATTATTTATTATGAATAACATTTCCATTGAAGAACAAGTTGAAAATTGGTCACTTTAAATGAAGCGCATCGAGAAAAGGCCGATTCGCTTTCAGTACAACCAGTTTTGAGATTTAACAGAGTACAAAATTATATAAACACTGACCACAATCAACTCCCTTCACATGAGCAGCTGGTGAATGACCCGCGCTTTCTACATCTCCACTTCTCATGACATCACCAGAGAGAAACGTGGGTGAAACAATGCCAAATATCTCCTCCGGAGGATCACATGGTTCATAACTGCATTCTTACAGACACATGATCTCCAGTCGCTGACTTTAATGGTTCGAGATCAGACTCAAGTCAGGAAATGATGGCAGCATGGAAGAAAGTAAATACAGTGCATGTCTACACACAAACAAACAAACAAAAAGTGACAAGAATTTACTGTTCGTACAGTAACATACTGTATAGTTTACAAAGACTCTAGATAATGCTGGTGACTACATTAGGTAAATAGTTAATTACAGATAGACTGTGTATGATCGAAACTATCAACACTGTATATAGATGGATGGTTTCATTAAACAAACCTTAACAAAGAAAAAGACAAAACAAACCAAGAAATAAATCCTTAGTGTAGTACACAGCTTTCTTTGTTCCAGAGGAACAATATGGTAAACCTTTGCATCTGACAAATGCAAGTGCACCAGTCTAATCAGTTTTTCGTTCGCTTCTGCCCTCTCAGTGGTCTCTTCCTCACACAGGGTCCATGAGGGCGCTCTAAATCCCATTCTTAGCCTCGTTGTTGTTCATGGCCTCTTTCCGTTGAGCCAAGAAGGGGTACATACACTTGTCTGCGCCGAGGAACCGATACATGCACACGATTGCTTCAAACGGGAGAATGCTGCAAACCAAAGGAAGACTGTGAGATGAGTTTATGTGAGTGACCTTGCAAACCAATAAATACTTTTCTACTATACCTGCAACCAGCTATCGACCGTCTGGATCACCCCTGCCAAATGATAGGCAAAGGATGGATGGAGAGACGGTTTAGCCTGTTTTGATTGAGCTTATATGCTGATTGTAATGGCTAATTTGATGTAGAACACAAGGTAATGGTACCTGGTTCGCCACTGAGGAAAAGGACAACATGTGATGTACTGTCCACTTTTTCTGTATAATTCCGCATTAAAACAAGGAGCTTTAAATTGGCCTTCACTTGTTTTCATTCATGTGAATACCTTACATTTACCTTACACAAAGAGATTATTGTGACATTTTTCTTTGTTCTGTTTTCTTCGAGACTGCACATGCTCAGAAGTGATCTAAACTAAAAAAGGGCACTGATTCTACTAATTAAACTCCTCTTGGATTGTTTGAAGCTACAGGTTTGTCTCTTGAAACAGGGTAAGAACAGGATGTGGCCTCTTTCGGGAATGACTTTGTGCACCCCTGAAGTTGCTGGTCCACCAGCTAAAACCTACTTTGTACTACTGACACACAGTCTGCTCACTTAAATTCTCTCTTGGAACATGGTGCAGTAGCTTGTTAAAACTGCTTCTTCAGTTTACTTACAGACATCTGAAGTGGGTTAAAGCCCGGGAGTAATAATTTACAGTGTTTCATTACAGTATCGATTGAAAAGGAACCCGATTCAGGAAAACTGTCAGTTCATTGTGTTGCATTTAGCATGTCTATTACCGTGTGTTTAATTCCCATACAAAATATGTGTTCATTTGTGTCTTTCCCATTGTGCAAAGGTCTTATACGTAACAAAAAAGTAGAATGTTCCTCTAAATGATACAATAGTGATTGATCAAATAAACAATCAAAATTAATCTTGTATTTCATTTTTCACTGTTTCAAGACAGGAGTATTTTGGTCAGTGTTGAAATGAAATAGAAAGATGCAGTGCAATAAAATCCTGTGATGAACTTTGTGTCAGCTTTTGTCAAAAAGAGAAGCACAAAACATCTAAAACAAAAGCACTAAAGGTCAAGGATTATGAGTAGTCACACCCACCTCTTCATAAAGTTGACCATATAAACAATCCGAGGCGTGCAGATCATGGGCTGGTCTGTCAGGATGGCTCTCATGGCCTGTTTGACGCAGAACTCTGGTCTCAGTGGAGGGAGAAACGGCTCAATCTCTTTCCTGACCCACCCCGGCAAGAGCAAAGAAGGAGAGAACACGATGATTAAAGAGTGCTCTTTGTTTAATAAAGTCAGCTCAAAGTGCTGGCTGGTCCCAGCGAGTCGTTATTGAGAGGAAACAGATCCAGCATGCACCTTCTATTCATGAGGAAGCCCTTTTGTGTGCATGAAAACCCAAGCTGACATTGACATGAGAGGACACAAGCAAAGCTACCCGACTCTTGTTAAGCAATGTCGACTCAAAGCAGCTCCCCATTGTGTCCTCCTCCTTCATCTGAAACCTGATCCTCACATTTGTTGGCTTCCTTTCCTTTACCTTATTCTGCATCCTCGGAACATGCCTGTGTCCACCAGGTAAGGACACACCAGCGTCATCTTGACCCCGTCCTTCTCCGAAGCCTGGATTTCATGGCTCAGAGATTCGTGGAAGCCGATGGCACCAAACTTGCTTGCACAGTAATCCTGAACACAAAAGGTACGCACACTGAAACAGTTTTCCTGTGACTGCTCCGACACCTTCATTAGCATTCTTCCATCATGTACAAAGCTTAGCTAGGAGGTTTTGATGTGGTCTGAGGAGCTTCAGAATAAACACTGTGGAATAATGGGGTGCAGCAGATTCGCCACAATACTTCAAACCATAGAAAGTTGTCAGGAAACTTGGCAGCTCAGACTGGGCCCCTGGGACCCTTTGAAGTGAGGGGGATGATGAGGAATTGAAGTGCAGGTGCGGTGCAGTTCCCTTAAAGACTGCAAGGAAAATGCAGCAGGTTGTACGAGAGTGAATGAGGACACCTCTCCTCTTTGAAACCCATGGAGATACCTCTTGTGCTTGTGTGCTTTTCAGGAACTGAACCGTTTTATTTTCTGCTTGAAACAAAAATACCTACATTCTAGATTGAATGATCCACAAATAAGCTGAATCCTGTTTAGTACACTCTTTGTAAACTCCATTTTTCCATGCAAATTCACAGCTAATGATTCATCGAAAATTTTTAAAAATAAAACTGCATTACAATACTCCAAGGCAGTGTTCTGCTTAGTGATATGGAAGGGAGATACGAGGAATCTAAGTACAAAACTCTCCTTGATCTACAAAATCTACATCATATTACTGAACCAGAAATATTTAGAAAAATAAAGAATGCATTTCCTTTAACGTTTGTTTGCACAAACTGTAATAGTGCAAAAAAGACAATATATAAAGCTTAGATAAAAGAATCACCAATCGTTTGTTGCTCCACTCCCGCCACTGCTTCATTTCATCAGCCTAAAGCTAATGTTGTAAATAAAATAAAATGGTAAAAATAAAAGTAAATAAAATGTGACATGCTCAAAAGTCGGTTTTTGGGCATTACAAGGATGTCCGAGAAAAAAACATATTGTGTTTGATGATCAGATGTGAAGCTATTATTCCCGAAAAGTATTTGATTGGAGTGGACTTTAGATTGAAATGGCATTTAGTGACTTTTGCATTCTAACTATAGCTGACTGATTCTGAGAATAACCCATTTTCATTCATATTTATTAAGACTACAATTGAGATTAATTGTGCTCTAAATTCTTAATCTTTGTGTTAATCAAAACTAGCAATAAATCTATAATTCACTATTTTTTCAAGACCGCATGGGCTCCATACAATAAAATTAAGCCAGTCAGTGATTCAGCTTTTTACTGAAAAACTAAACTTCGATTAGAGAATGTTTTCCACTGCATAACCATGCAAGAACCATGTACAAATTCAGAGCTTTTGTTTAAAGCATGAAATTCCAGAAAATGTGTGAAGTATAGCTCAAAAAACTGTTTATATTATTTACTATGAATTCTCCATTGTAATAAACAGGATAAGAGATTTCAGGGCTTGGACTAAGATGTCTTGAACAGTATTTTCAAACATACATTAATTGGAATAGCCGTCTTTCTTCAGTTTACACCAAAATAAAGAACAAAGAACCACAGACACAGTGTCTTTTCATTCAATCAAGTCAGAATGACAATTGGGGAGTTTTAAATATGCTTCTTGCTCTCTTAAATGTTTATTTTAGAGTTGTGTATAACCAAGAAGACGTCGATATGAAATCACAAGTTCAAAGTGAATGTTTGTGATAAATTGTGGCATGTAAAACTATTTAACTGTTTTAACATGTTTTAATCTGTTATTTTAAGTGTGTTTTTAGAAAGACCTTAAGTTAGATTGAATAGCACTTTTGAAAATTGGTGCTAATTGGTTCCCCTATGGTACAGAGCCAAAGAATCATGTTTGGTGTTATGTAGCACTGTAGATGTCAGTATTGCTAAAACTAAGAGAAACCGCAACTTGTTTTGTCAACATGTATGAGAACTCTCTGAACACTAATCAATAAACTAAAAGAAGAACAAGAGAGAAAGAAAGAGATATGAGGAGTTGATTGAAATCAGCTAAAGGGGTGTGGAGAGTACAGGAATCAGCTGCTGAGAGACCTAAACCTGAGGTTACTGTGTAACGTGTTCGATTTCAATACCATCGTAACCCAAAGAACAGAAACCTTCCAAAAAAATTTTTTTTTATTCCAGTCATAGAGAGCATTGCAAGGGAACCAATGTACTAACCTCCACACCAGCTGTGCTGAAAAGGCCCAGTGAACTGGCAACCGTTACAATATGGCCATGGTTCATCTCCAGCATCTTGGGAAGAAAAGCCTTGGTGGTCTAGAAGAGCAAAAAAGAGAAGAGAGAGAAAGAAAGGCAGTTATTCAGATGTTGCTCTTCATCTTAGCCAAAGCCCTTTGATCCATTATTTTCCTCCTCCCTGACTAATAATTCACTGAGTCTAAACACTTGTCTCCCTCATCCTGCCGGGGGAGTTTAGAAATACAATTCCATTACAGTCTCCAAGGCCATTTACAGCGAGATATCGCTTCAGAGAATCCTTTATGCCACAGCTCAGTTTGTTTTGCTAGAACAGGTTTGCCATCTTCATTGGTTAATGAGGGGGAAAGCACACGCTTGATGATTTATAGCATCTTGGAATAGTTTAATTTTGTTCTGAAATGGCTAATTAAAGCATTAAAGGCTAGCCGTGAGTTCACAACAAGTCTCTATGTTTCCTCTTTTCCCACAATGAGCTGCTCCCAGGAGTGGTATCTCGATATCAAGAGCACAAAGCTTGAGCCATGTACTCACTCATCACGGTCACCACAATCTTCTTGAAAACCACAAAACCTAGGCACAGGTCAGCAGAGAGTGGTAACAAACACCACCTTTCTAGCCCAGTTCATGCATTAGCTTTGGGACAATTAAAGCAACATACCTCCACTGATCACCGTAAAATTTTAATATAATTTTCTTCTGAAGAAAATCTGAAAGATGTCTGGCATGACAACTTTTAGAGTTGGTAGGCTAGGTCCTCTTTGCTAGCATGGGTGGAACCAAAATGATATTTCTTTGCGGGTCAATGAACCCATCTCTTTTAAACACCATACATTTAATCTCACAGCGAATTTCAAGAATTAAACTCTTGAAAATTCCAACACTGTTTTATATTAGTTGTAGTTTTATTTATATGATCCGAAAACCAATTGAGCGCATATTTTTTTTAAGTAAAGATGTAACATTTAGGGGTATGTTTGAAAACTCTCCCACTAAATCCTCATCCTCACTTTTACACAATTTAAAAAGTTTCCAGTAACACAATGAACCAAATACTAAGCAACTTACTCATTGGTTTGAATGAAACTTGTTCCACAAAGATTTAGACCAGCCAATGATGACGAGTCATTTTGAGATTCATAACTAAATCCAGGTCTCTCCACATTCATCCAACAAAGGATCAAATTGAATGCATTCGCTCTGGTCTTAGGCAGGGGTATACAAATTCCCTGCACATATAATAATAATAATAATAATAATAACACATTTAAATAGCGCCTTTCCAGAGCTCAAGAACACTTTACAAACTGTGAGCAACATTACACATACAGGATAGTAAACACAAAGATCATAATAAAACACAGGAGTATGTATGAGACAAATGTTGTACTGCTGTAAGAGTGTTAAACATAAGGGTCAGAAGAACAAATCAGATGGATAATATTCAGAAAACATGAGCGTTTTGAGCAGTGATTTGAGAAGTGATGTTATCTACAGAGCAAATTGGGCATGGAAGGGAATTTCAGAGCTTGGCAGCAATTACACTGAATGATCAGCCCCCCATAGAAGAGAGACAGGGCCGAGGGACTGCGAGAAGCCCAGAGTCAGAAGTGCAGAGTGAGTGAGATAGGGGTGTAGGGAACAATCTTATTACAGAGATAGGGAGGGGCTAATCCATGTAAGGATTTGAGGTAAGAAGGAGGTTTTTAAATTTAACATGATAATTGTTTGTATATATATTTTTTATTAGCAACCCTTCTCTATGAATCTTACCTTAATTAGTGAGTTCAGATGTGCTACATGATGGTTGAATCTAGGTCTGTTGCGATAAGTCAATTAATTGATTTGGAAATTAATGCATGGTAAGTTTTCGGATGCCGATAATTTCATGCTTTAACGTTAAATGTAACAAATCAAAGCTTCTTTATTACTGGAACTGCAGTGAAATGTGGAATGTCCATGAGAAACAGGCAGCAGACCCAGTAAGGTTCGCTCATGAAGCTATCACAATCTAGCAGCCGGTGAAAGCAGGCTGTGAAAACGAAATCTCTCTCCTACTCAATTACTGTAACTTTAGCGTTAGAAATCATGTAGAACTTTACATGTGTACAACATTGTAAATGTTATCTTATTATTTTGTACAGTACATAATGATCAAACTGGAAGTTATTAACTAAAAAAGATTCAAAGCGCCTACTGTCATATGCAACTAGTTACTCTGTACAATGAAATTCTTACTTTGCTGTTCACACTGAATGAATAAACAAATGTTTATATATATATATATAAACATTTGTTTATTCATTATATTTACTTATAAATGTCTCAAGTTAGCTGTTGTGCAACTTGAGCAGAGAGTGAATGAATCGTAGTACTGTCATACTGTCAGCTGTTGAGGAATCTGATGCTGGATGGGAAGAAAGAGTTCCTGAGTCTGTTGGTCTTGCACTTCACACTCCTTTACATTTTGTTTTAAAAACAAATTTGATTTACTTTGAACACGGCTATTTACTATTATTAGAGATGAAGACTCCCTTTAAAGAGAAATTAAATATATAATTATATTTGTCATAATAATACAAATGTAAACTTTTGCTCAGTATTTTTAGAGATACTCACTGTATATTTTGGAAAATATATACCCTACAGCTTGTATAATAGACCTATTTATTTTGTTAGAGTAATCATTTAAAGCAGGGGTGTCAAACTCAATTCCTGGAGGGCCACAGCCCTGCAGAGTTTTGCTCCAACCTTAACTGAACACACCTGATTCCACTGATTGAGCTCCTCTGGGTTTGTTTGAAGCTATTTGTGTGTCTCCTGAAACAGGGTTGGAACAAAAACCTGCAGGGTCTGCGGCCCTCTAGAAATTGAGTTTGACACCCATGATTTAAAGTATAGAGTTATTCACAGAAGATTGTAAAGATGTTTTTGTTAAAGATGTTGAAAAATTGTTTTTTTTAACCAAACAAAAATCCTTATATATGCATCTTAGATCAACTTTTTGGGATATATGGTGACGGTCACCAATTTTGATTGGTGATGATATAAAAATGTATCTAAACTGTTCTTATTTCCATTGAACCTAAAAATGGTCCAAGATTAGTGAATGAGAAATATGCTGAAAACAATAATATTAAATGCTAAATAAATATTAATTGGGTCACATTTAATCCAACATTTTCTCCTGTAAGAAAACCTTAACACTTAAAATAGCTCGCCAAGTTGGTCAAAATATACTAACCCAAATAGAAAACTGGCCCAAACCTCATTCAAGTTGACAATAAATTTATGATCTGTCCTATTATCACCTTTGCTGTTCCAGATGTGAACATTATGGCTCACATTCCAGTTTTTGCTACATGGGATGAACTGGATTGTTCTTTTGTTTTTGTTTTTTGTTACTATTACTGACAGTCACTTTCAAGTAGTATATCAGTGACATAATCCCCCTTTTCTTGATTCTAGATAGGATTTAAAAGCAGAAACCCACCAATTCATGACTGTCAGACCGACATGAATCGGGGATGGATGCATTGATGAAAAACATGACCAGCATCACCGTTTACTGCTCTCTAAACACAGACTTGCCATACAAGCTTCACAGGCCTATGGTTAATCCTCAGTGGAACATGAAAAGAACAAAACATGTCAGAGCCAAGAACAACATATTCTTTTCCAGAGGACTTCAATGATATCATTTCTAAACAAGCTTAAAAAAAATGGACCTCAGCGAGTCTGAGAATGGTACGATGTTGTACGGTTCAGAGCATATTTCACACTGCTGCAGACCATCCTAACACATCATTTTGACATGTTGTTGAAGTATGACACTGGAATCTTTCAAACCCACATCCTCATGAGACAGACTGCTTGTGCTTTTGAGTGCTGAGGACCACATGGTACATATTTAATCCCAGAGGTTAAGAGCAAACTGTGCATTTTTTACAGTCCATTAAGTGAAAAATGGCTTTTAATTTTTCTTCTCATTGTTTATAAGGGGTTCATTTAAGGGAGAGGACTTGGAACTGTTCGAAGCTGTGCTCGTGCCTTGTAATCCAAATGGATGCAATAAGCGTGTAAATGTAGCATTAGGATAGCTATAGCTTGTAGCACACATGTGCCAAAGTCATCCAACTGTTGAAATATACTGTATTAATATCCAATTTTGAGATTTGGGACCAAGCATTGCTGCCAATGAGAAAGATTTATCTAGCATGAAACAAGACAGACAGTCAAGTCTCAGGCAATCAAACATATTTTTGTGCATTTAGTGGTGAAGTTTTCCCAGCGATGGGTTGTGGCTGGAAGGGCATCCGCTGCGTAAAACATATGCCAGAGAGTTGGCGGTTCATTCCGCTGTGTCGACCCCGAAAAGGAAGAAAGCCGACATGAAGATGAATGAATGAAAAGTGGTGAAGTACTATTCAAAAGATTTTTTGCTTTAAGGCTGTCTATAGCCAAAGTTCTGAATGGAGAAAATTGATTTCATCCTCTTTAACAAAAACTTTTAGAAATTGTTTCTAGCAACTCTAAAACTCTCGAATCGTAGCAATTGCTTTTTCACGGACTCCACCCACAAATCTCTGCTCCTGGTGGGCATTAGTGCAAAGACCCGCTTAGAGGCACTTCTCTGGAGAAGTCAGAACTAGATGTAGATGGCTGCACTATGGGAAGACATTGTGTATTTGTTGACAGAGCTTTGTGGTTAGCAACACATTTGCAAGGCAGTTTGTGAAATCTCTTGAGATGTATTGTTTATTTTAGGTGAACAATTTGTTACAAGGGTAAAACTTAGGCATCTTTCCAGGATTAATGTTTATAAACACCTATATGAATAGACTCAGTGACTGGGGTGATGTGGATGTCGATACTGCAGTTTGGTTTAACTAGCTAGTACCAACAGTCAAAGAGCTGTAAAACAGAAGCTAAAAAAAAAAAAAGAACTTTTTATCTTCCCTTGATCTGGACCAAATTAAAAGCGCTAGGGGTGTAAAAGCACTCTTAAAATAAAGATTCTAGATGTTATTTAATTATAGCCCACTAAACCAGCCCAGCACATTCACTATTATCCTGTGGCCACTATGGCCTGTTTATTAATTTATTGATATGGATAAATTCCTTAATTTATTTTAATTTTGAAAGAAGCAGTAGTGTTTTCTATTCTAACATGACAACTCAAGCGCAATAACTTCTTGCTCTTGCTTTTTGAAACATTCTGACAAACACATTTTCCCATTCAAAAAGAGAGTTGAAGAATTTACTCTGCAGCACGACAACCAATCACAGAGTCTGAGCATTGTGAAGATTTCATGTTAAGCCAGAAATGTTCAGAGATGCGCAATCTTCACAATCACAACAAGGTCTGAGCAGAGGTTACATAGATAAATAGCCTTTGCAAAGGGCAATTCATAAACATTTAAAATATGTTGAAGTATCTTCAGTGATGAAAACGTTCTACAGGGAGCATTGGTATTACCCAGTTTTACTTCATTACACATTAACCAGGATTTTTTGTAAAAGATGCACCTGAATTGCATGGGCAAAATTGTGGAGAAGGCAGGGTAGTTAGTGTGATGAGCCAATCAACAGTCTCTAAGTATCAGTGAACCTCTTTCCTAGGATCAGAGAACTGAAATCATAAATCTTTCATGATTGCACACTCACACTTGAAATGAGTCAATCACGATTGGCAGAAATAAAGTAGGGCAAGCTGTAAAACAGCCCGGATATGCCCTTAAAACAAAAAAGTTATTCCTAGTATTGGAAGATGTGTACGATGCAAGTAGTGGTACAGTGTCATAATTATATTAATTGGAATGCGTTAGAACAGGCTAATTTTCTGGTGAGTTTCTCTCAAAAAACATTCAGAAAAATAAAAAAATTAATCTTCTTAAGAACAAAATTCACATTTCAAGATACCTAATTAAAATCTCCAAACACTGTCTTTGAGGGTTAATGACCCTTTAATAAAGAAAGTCTATGTAAATGATGCATATGTTGTGTGTTCCAACCTCTACAAATTAATCAACCTAGAGCTGTTTTGTTGTTGAAGGCAAGCCAGGAGTTGTTTTTAGTTACAGTTTAACACCTAATATACTGTGCATTCGAGTCTTTTACCTTGACTACAAATAAAACATCTTGCTCTAGTTTTTGAGTTGAGTTGATTCATAACCTAATTTAATCTGTGTTCGATCAGAAAGAATCATGGGAGTATCCAAGTTGTGACTATATGAGCTGGTATCTAATAAATTTAGTAGAATAGCGGCGGGATTTTCAGCCACAACGACCACAACTAAACGGTAATCTCTCCTCAATGAGCAGCCGAGGCCACAGGTCTCAAATGTGCTCCGGAACAAGGGGCGTGCTGCTAATGTGGGCATGGCCTAGTTGACCTCTCGACACAAAATGTGTGAAACTGAACAGAAGTTCATGTCTTAATTCAAAGCTTCCGTAATTGCTTCTCAGCGCCCGAATTTATGCTAAATTAACTTCCAACAGCAGAGAGCTTCCTTGGCCCTTGCAGTGGTTCTATCCCTGTTGTGCTGTCTAATTGATACAAGCTCAAGTCCATCGCTCTTCACAAAGCTCTTCACAGCTGCCGTGTCAGCCTAGATTAGTGCTAATGTTCCACCAAAGGAATATGCACAAATATTGTTTCACAGGAAAGACCAGATGGCTGTTAATTAGAATAACACTGAGTATATAGAGGAATGTAGCACAGCATTGGCCAGATTGATAATGCCGACCCCATTGACGCCTTGTTACTGTAGTGTCACAGGCCGATTAAAACATGCACTGAGATCTAAGGCATCAGTTTTAAAAACAGCATCACAATGAACCCTGAAGCAGTTCATCTCTCAAGAGAAATCCAAACCATTAGAAGATCCGTAACCAGAAATGGCTTCAAGTCGAACAGCTACAGGTGCATTGGCTTCAAGGCAAGAGCATCTAAGACTACTCAAGTACGACCCTTCTGCCTGGCTGCTCCCTTTCTCCTGCTCTAACAGGAATGCAGGCTGGAGAACTTGGCTCCCGTCATCTGGCATCTTGTCAAGCTGATCCCCAGACAAGAAAGCAATTGTCACATAAGTGGGTCAGGCAGCAGCTCGCCATTACCAGCAAGCTTGTGTACAAGACTCTCTTTCCCTTGATGCTTTTCTCTTGAGACACCCCTGAGGATTTTTACTTCAGCCACGCTTGCTTAGCAACTAGCAGGCTTTCACAGAAAGCAGGTGGAGGAACACTCTGCTCAGATGTCACCTATTATAGATCCAATATTAGAGAAAACTTCCACTGTTTGGCTTTGTGACTGACTCGACATTACATCAGTTCAAATAAGTGATCGAATCCCAGTATTACTCTTCCAGCTTTTCCACAAACTAAAGGGTTAATGTTCAAGAACAGCTGTATCTGCCTCAGCCAAACACAGACAGTCTGGAAGAGCACCGATTTGAGATAATGGCCACACTTCCTGCAAGCTGTTCTAGTTTGGTTGCATTCCCACTATGCTATCCAGTAAATTAAAGATGTCCATCTGGAGTTTGCCCTTCTAGCCTTTAGAGTTTCGAAACGCAACCGACTGTTGAAAGGCAGACACCAGATCAACTGCCAAGTCATATCTTATACTTTCCCCTTTACCAAAGAAAACAGAATAATGTGTTCATGCTTCAATAAAAGGAAGATTCATGATTAACAGAATGAAAAAATTCACCCCTGAAGGCCACCTTTAGCACAGTATGGATAGTTTAATACCAAATTGGTTTTGGTGTTCATAATTTAAGGACATGCTTGACAAATGCTTCTGATGTCCATAGGCATTTTCCCTCAATTTTTAAAGACAAATATTGCAGGTTGGAAGAACTCTTAAAAACTCTAAAGAGCTTAATATATATATATATATATATATATATATATATATATATATATAACTACACACACACATTGTATAAGTATTATACTCTCAATAAGTATTTGACAACCTTGTGATTTTGCAACCACTACAACTTATATATTTATACATTATATATATATATATATATATATATATATATATATATATATATATATATATATATATATATATATATATATTTATAAATTGTAACATGGCTGATTATTTTCACCCTTAAAGAGTCACACATTTTTTTGTTTAGATATAAAAAGTAAACATTGGTCTCTGTTGAAGACTTTTTCTCTAAACCACTGAATTTATTTTCAACAAAAAAAGGTTCATTTTCTGGTCATTTTTTTTTAAAGTAAAGGTTGATAAAATTTACATTTTCAAAATATGTAAATTTCATTGGTTTTCATTTTGCAAAGTTTAAGTTTATGAATGTGTTAAACCTGTACAAATATGCAAATTTACTCACTCTCCCTCCCACTAAAAATGACACCTGTAAGCAAATAAACTGTATTGACGCAGTTAAACAATGTTTTTATTCACTCTGAAATCACATCATCTCATCATATCAATCATATAAGGGGATGGCCATGCCCCTTTTTCCTGGGACTTTCAAGACATGAAGAAACTGCTAAATCAGCTTGTAACGCTATAAAAAAAAGAAATGTACACTGTTTTCTGTCAGACTCAATGAAATTAAAATAGCGTTTTTTTTTTGAGTTATGTTCACTGTTGAACTCTACTGAAGGTGGTGCATCATCGGTTCACAAATGGTCACATGTGTCACGATAAGGTTTCACAATGAGAGGGTTTTAAAGGGAAAGGAAAAGTGTCCTTTTCACTGAACACCAAAGCAGAGTGAGGAGGAGACCCAAGAACCCAGATTTAATTGATTCCATGTCTCTTTCATTGTCGTTGGATTTTCCTCCTTAACAGCCAGATTGATTGCCTTAAATTAAACAAACTGCTTTATATTAATAGTTAATAATAATATATTAATAGTTTCTTATGTCTGTATTTGTGAGTGCTTGTTGTTCATGTTCTGTATTAATCTTTATTTATTTTTTTGGTATTTATTACATCACAATTTTGAGCATGGAAATTCATATTTTGAGAGTGCAAAAAGACGATTTGAATGAGTGCATATTTAGTATTGTGAATGAGTATTATGAACAACCCAAAATAAATTTTGAATGTAAAATATGCTTGCATTTTTGGGCAGACTTTCATTGCTCTTGCAACAATGCCCTCATTCACACAGTCTAGAGTAATTGATTAAGAAAACAATGTTTAAGTACACACGTAGAAACATCCAGAAATGTAATTTTAAATATGATTTCAACCAATTTCCACAAACTAAATTTTCCACATACCATCCTTTAATTCTCTGCTCAATAACAAAAGCACACACAATCACAAAAAAAAACAAGCAGATGGGCAACAACTTCACAAGGGAACCTAATCTTGGAATGTTACTCCAGATGCAAACATGAGCCAATTACGAAAGCATATGAGGGAAAAAGAAAAAAGAAAAGAAAAGTGTTGGTACATTTCTATTTAGCTGGCTTGGCTTTAATGACCACATCCTCCACTCTCTATTCCGAGTCTGTCTTTACTGATTAGGCACTGCTTTCATCTGAAACCCCCACAAGAATCCATTCAGGCATTGAGCTTAAGCAAACACTAGCAGAACCTTAATGAGAATGCCAATTCTGGCTTAAACAAGTGCATCTGCTGAAACACCACTAAGCAAAAAAATAAAAGAACTTACAAAACATTTACAAATAACACATTGTTGCACTGATGTTTTATTTAAGGACTTCCAGCCTTTAGGATCTGCTCAGACATACATTTGCCAAAAAAAAAGTTAGTCTAATATTACAACCCGAAGAGTCTGTTCACTGAAACTGAACAAACACAAATAAGAGAACTCATGTGGTTTCAATCTCACCAGAAAAAAAACTTCATCTTAGTTCCTAATAAACAATTTAATGTTTGGCCACAAGAGATCACATTTTCAGGAATGACTGTTTAAGTGACTAGTGGGCCAGGGGCAAGAATGTGACTGTGTGTGTGTGTGTGCGTGCGTGTGTGCGTGCGTGTGTGCGTGCGTGTGCGTGCGTGTGCGTGCGTGCGTGTGCGTGCGTGCGTGTGCTTCATCAGCCTATAACTGCAGCTAGATTCTAAAGTGTTTAAATTACATGTCACATGACCATGAAGGTCGGCCAATGGTTTCTAGGATTTTAAAACAGATAATTGTTTGGTAGCTCCTCTAGAAATATTCACCTTATCTTTAAAGAAAGTGGCTTGGTTCTCATACTAACAAAATAGTTTAATGCTTCCAGAAACCAGACATTTCAAAACTTTAGAAAACCATTGTTTTGGGACAAAAATACTAAAGATACGAGAGTTTATCCTGTTCTTATTCCCCTTGTGTGGTGACATTTGTATTCAGTTTCAATTTCAGAGAACAATCAACACTCTACGGTCATCAAAAACAATTTAGTCAAAATTAAATGCCCCTCAACCCCAAATTAATGTGTTTATGTTTTGGGTGGATGATGTCAACATTCAGGTTTCCAAAAATCATTAAAGTTAAAACTCCAAACTCTCACAGCCATGGAATAAACAAACCAAACTCCACTTCAATGTGAGTTAAACTAGATGGTCTGTAGAACACAATGCAAGTCACAGACATGCACTTTTACGCATTTACTGGCAAGAGGTTAATTAGAGAGGCCAAGTGAGAATGGGCACATCCAAATGGTACTTCCCCAGGCAGGATGTGCTCTTCAATAGGTTTTAAATGAACAAAGCAAGAAGAGCAGATAGTTCCTGATGATCTGACTGAACCCCCTGCTGGAGCTGTCTCACACTCCACAGATTGCCCAAAAACAATGTTAGGGGCAGTAGAGCCAGGTCCCTATCTAAGCGAGTGAACTAACTGATGTTATAACTAAATTCAGAGTGTTATTTGATGCTAGCCCTTCTGCAGACATTCTTCCAGATCACACAACAGATCCTCCTAATCTCGCAGCATGTGGATGTCTACTTTAGGAGAACATCCAGGCTGAGCCATAAATATTGATTCTGTCTTCAACAAACAGTGGAACGAATGAGAACAAGCGAATGGCAGACTTGGCCAGACAGACAGGACTGGAAGGATTACATGTGGAATAGTGCTTCAATAGAGGTGGGGTCATCCCAGACGACTACACATTTGTAAGCACTCAAAGACACCAGAAGAATTTTACAACTTTTCCTAAGTGGTTGATGTAATGGATTTACACTTCTAATTTACACTCTAGCTTGTTATGAACTGGGGAGATTCCAATTGGGCTATTACATAAGAAATGATAGCAAATAAGACATAAAAAAAAATGCTACCATGATGTGAAAGTGCTAGTTCTCAATGAAGTCAAGTTGACTCACCCAGAAGTGTGCATGGCAGTTCACCACCATGGTCCTCTCGATCAGCTCGTCCGGGCACTCTAAGAGATGGTGACCGGACACAACACCAGCGTTGTTGATCAACAAATCCACCTCTCCAACCTCTCTGCGCACCTTCTCTGCTATTGAGTACACACTCTCTCTCTTGCCTACATCAACCACGTAAGTATGGACCTGCGGCTGGAAAGGAGGCACCTCTTCCACACCACCAACTGCACCTTGGAAAGAAAAAAAACTTGTGAGATGCAAATTTAATGAGATTGCTCATTTCAGGCATTTTCATAATTAATTTACTTTTCGTTAAAAAAAAATTCTTCATTTAAAGATTCTTAAATAGAATTGAAATTGACATATTTCAATGTTTTAACATAGATATTGTATCAGTGATGCTGTTTTGACACAATCGCTGTTAATAACTGAATAAAAAAAGATTTCATAGTTCAAAGATAATTCTTAACTGTAAAACTATAAAGGTTAGATAAATATACACTGTAAAATCAAATGGTATATTTCACTTGAGAAATGCAATTATGTTGACTTGAGTATACTCAAATGTTGAGTTTACTTAAGATAGTTAAGTATTGTTAAAATGTTTGAATAAATATTTGAGAGTACTAACAAAACGTAAATAAATGTACTCAAAATTC
This sequence comes from Danionella dracula, assembly GCA_900490495.1. Classification (NCBI taxonomy): domain Eukaryota; kingdom Metazoa; phylum Chordata; class Actinopteri; order Cypriniformes; family Danionidae; genus Danionella; species Danionella dracula. The sequence goes on from UELW01000888.1 coordinate 888,230, forward strand.
TAAGTACGTGTCATTGAGCAGGTATAAATAAACTAATATTTACCAGACAAATTTATCAAATATAATTAATACAACTTACCTGTAGATAATTATTAAACTATGATAATTATATGTTGCAGCTGGAGTGAAATGTTTGCATGTTATGTTCACTGATTTGATTTAAATCGCAGCAGAAGGAATTTTCTTTCCATTTTTAATCATATAACTGATTCCGTTTTTATTTTTCTTATTACTGATAATTCTAAATTACAACTTTTTGGATATGAAACATTACAAACACTAAAATATGTTAGCCTTGCAAACAGTTGTTTAGCACTCCATTCCAATTGATTTTACACCAACTATAAAATGTACAGTGTTGGCTCGGATTCTAAGGGTTACAATGTTGAATTTATAGCCAACTCAGATTTTTGATAAAATTCACTGTTCGTTAACTCAATTGGCCTATTACTCCAAACTTTAAGGGGTGACATCGTTGGCCGAAAACGTTTAATGATTAATTTGAACTATAATCTATACCAAAAACTATATAGAAAAAAATGATATATTCTAAAGTTGTGTATATATATATATATATATATATATATATATATATATATATATATATATATATATATATATATATATATATATATATTTAGCTGTAATTTAAAATGGTTGGTTATTATCTGTAATAATCTGTGTCTACTCAAGTAACACCATGAAAAAAATTACTTAAAAATATATTTTTTTTATTAACTGTACCCTCTTTGTCCATCGGGTTATCCAGCTCTCGGTAGATCTGTCGCACCATCTCGGCGGTCTCCTCGTTGCTCTGGCTGTTGATGTCCCACAGCACCAGAGTAGCCCGGCGCCGAGCGAACTCCTTAGCGAAGAGCCGCCCAAGACCTCCGCCCGCTCCGGTGATCACACACACCTGGCCCGCCACGCTCTTCTCCTTGGGTCGAACGAGCCACTTGAGTCCGGCCATAATGATGGCCCAGGTGACTTTGAGCATGACCAGGAAAAACTCCACGAAGATGTTCATCACCATCCTGATGCTGTTGTGCTGTTAGTTTAATAAACTACAGAACTACCAGCGTCCACTCAAACAGAAAAACGAAACGCGGAAACGACCCGGGTCGAGAGCTTATTTACTTAACTTAAGCCGTTTTAGGGTAAACCTCAAAGAAACCCCGACCGTCACGTTCGGTTGGCCTGGTGGTTAGTTAACAGTACGCTGTAACCAGCAGCATGACGAACAAATGCACTACTCGTGGCTATTAATAAGCGCGTCTCCACGCCAGTGACTGCCCGCCTCAAGAGCTCTCGTTTCCCGACACAGATATGAGCGATGGCTGTTGATGCGATGCTGGTCTCCGAGAGACTGACTTAAGATCAGATGCTTCGTGGCTGGTCGCGCTCTATTTAAACCTGCCCCTCTCCGCAGGACCCCGCAGTGATTGGTCCAAATGCCTGACTGAAATCAGCATCCACGGAGACGGTGGGGAAACAGAGAAGTGTTGAAACCAATGAGTAACAGGACTGACAGAAACTTAGCTTTAGTTGTATTCTTAATCAGTCTTCAGATTCAATACGTAGGCTATTCAAGCAGCAAAGTAGATTATTATAATTCCCATATTTATTTAATACATTAGGGATTAGAAGCATTTCTCATTTATGTATGAGAAACACTTGATTGGGCGTTATTGACTTTATAGATTCATTTATATAAAAATATTTCTATTTAGGTATAAGCAGACCGCCAGACCCTACACTAGGATCTTACACTACATAGGGTTAAAGTAACACTGAGTAAAGTAACTCTTATTTTTGTTACAATGTGATGAGGAAAATAGTTGTGATGGTTTTTATCCTGAAATACAAACGTTTATCACCATGTACAAGTTTTTGGTGAATAATCAATGGTCTAAATGGTAACCTCATTTGATGATTGAACTCAATTTAAGTGTTATTGTTTCACTCTATTAATAGTGTCTTTGGTCCTAATCTGGATAGAGTTAATTTTACTCTCTGGATTTTACTGTGAAGATATGAAGATCTGTAACAATGGTTTTGTAAAGTTAATAAACTCATTTGTTTAAGTCATAATCAAAAAGTGCATAATTAAGGGGAGGGCTACTTGAGCGAGAGCCAGTGGCAGTGCTGAGGTTTGTGTTCCATCACATTTCCTTCATCAACAAGCCCATGTTTTTGCCCATTTTTTCTTACTCAGGACACTCATGCGCTTCTGGAGATACCGTATGTTGCACAACTGCACTCAGCTAGGGTTCCAGTTTAAGGACGGGCATTGTTGAAGTGAGGACGGGGGTGATAATGTGCAATCCTTTATTTCATTTGTTTAATTTCAAGTGTTTACTGAATACACATCTCTTTTGAATCTGGCAGTGATATTGAGATCTTGAGGCCAACAGTGAAATAATGAAACACATTATTGTACAAAATAATTTCATCTTAAATATATAAAGATGCTCTTTTCATGCCTCTTTTAGATAATTTAAAATAAATATTTGACCCCTCTAGATTATCACTGCACCCTTAATAATCTCCAATAGGCAGTTTTTCTTGTAAACTGTCTTAAATGTCTTTGAATCACTTTAAATGGTTGTCCTCTGCAAAATGAGATGTGTACTCCACGTGTTCCACCCACTACCATACTTATGTCATGGGTTGTGCTTGTTAGCACACAGAAAATCCAGCCATTTCCAATGAATATGTTCATGTTTTGGAAAGCCCAAAAAAATTCTTTTTGAACGTTCCAACACACTTTGTTTTTATTGTTTATCAGTGTCGTTCTGCAACGGTTAAACTTCTGGGTCTGTCAGCACATACGTTCTGTATTTAGATGAACTGCGAAAGTGATTCATCTGGTTGTTAAGTGCATGTTGATTCAGTCAATGGGCGTGGCTACAGTCATCAAGCCGTTTTTAGCTACCAGCAAAAAGAAAATAAATACTGCATATTTAATTGTTTTAAATCAGTATCAGAAGAAAAATACAGTATCTTGTGAAATACAGAGGGCAGTTGTGTTGATAATATAAAACAAAATGCTTTTGTACATCTTGATCTGTGTCTCAATTGAAACCTGAAGTACACCATTTTTTTACAATCCTTGTATTTTTTTACACTTCGGCCAGTGTTAATGTGTTAAATGTAACAGTCCTCATCAGTGAAACAGTGATATATAAGCATATTTATTATACTTTATATGACTTACATTCTACTTATACTCATGCATAATTCCCCCAAAGAAGTTTTTGTTTGGTTTGACATCCTATTTTGACACAACAGGTGAAAAAGATAAAAAATGTGAAGGGCGAATTGTTATTGTAATTGTTTGTTGTTGTTGTTGATGTTTCTATACTTAATACTTATACTTCTAAATGTAGAAAGTTATAGTTAATAGTAAAATCTTATCGCACGTTTTAGTAACCCCTGTAGCACCCCTAAAATGTTTTTTTAAGCACTTTATGCTTTATTGAGCTAAAAGATCCACTCCAAGGATGACCTCACATTGAGAGTAAGACTTTTATGTTTAAAATTCATTCGTTCATTCATCTTCATGTCGGCTTTCTTCCCTTTCGGGGTCGCCACAGCGGAATGAACCGCCAACTCTCTGGCATATGTATTACGTGGCGGAAGCCCTTTCAGCCGCAACCCATCGCTGGGAAACATTCACTCACACTCTTTAACTCTTTCACTCTTTAACACTGTGGGCAATCGATCTTACTCAATTCACTTATACCGCAAGTTTTTGGACTTGTGGGGAAACCGGAGCACCCGGAGAAAACCCACGCGATCACGGGGAGAACATGCAAACTCCACACAAAAATGCCACCTGCCCCAGCCGAGACTAGAACCAGCGACCTTCTTGCTGTGAGGCAACTGTGCTACCCACTGCGCCACCGTGACGCTCTATGTTTAAAATATTGGTGTTAAAATATTGTCTTAATTCACGTTCCAAAGAGAGATAAAAACAATACAACAATTAAAAAATAGAAATGCACTACAGAGTAAACAAATAATACATAAAACATATTCCATCTGGGGAAAAAAGGGCTTACAAATTACTATTGAACAGCACCAATAATTGAAGCAACCCATTCCGGCCTGAAACCTGCTCCTCTAATAGAGAGCTTTCCAAAGTCTTCATATTTATAAGCTCATTCTGATTCTGAGAATATTACAACATGTTTATGTATATTTTTATTTAATTTATGGATTAATGGATTGTTAAATGAAATATTTTTTATCTTCAGAAGGGTATGAAAAGTTGCTTATTTTAACCAAATGTTCTTGTATTATATCGTTTTAATCACAATTTGCTAGTTTATCACAATTGGACATTAATTCATCAAACCTTTTTAAGTACAAATATTTTCAGAACCGAACAGGTCTGTGCTTGAGCACTGAAAACACTTTTATAAAGGCGCCATCTTTTGGATTAAAATGGTTATTACAGAAGCTGCCGGTTTCGTTGATGTCGTTTTGTGAATCTTTGGTGATTAAAAATTGCGACAATTTCTCGAACAGGGAAAAGTCAAAAACATTTTACAAATACTTAAAAAAATCTATATTTAAAGGCTTGAAGTTTGAGAAACTCCATTTGTAAATAACGTCACGTGACTATAGTAGCGATGGAAACGGCGACGCCATGGCCTATCAGCTTCCACAAGTCTTTCAATTTATTCGGCGTCAGTTAAAACAATGGAGCTAATAACCAGTGTTAGTAACCATCTTAAAGAATTAAAAGGCGATAGCTTGTGTGACTTCTGAAACATGAAGCCTCACACAAACGTCAAAGCTAAACTGTTATTTCCTGATGCTCTGATGACGAAGGGTTTCACAGTCACTGACAGCAGAGACGCGAACAATCATCAGGCTCCTCCATCAAATAACTACAGTCCTCCACCGGCTTCTGGATCCAGACTCCACGTGCTCCAGATGAGACACAGTGAGTGATGCTCAAACTGAGTGCTTAATTACACCATCTTAAATTGAAAGAAAAAATAAGGGGATTCACTTAAACACAGCCACCACTTTCCAATTTTATTTTTGTGATTCCTTTGATCACTAAAGTGGATTTGAAGTGAGCTATTTGATTAAGAAGTTAAGTAATATTAAAATAAATAAAGGTTATATTTGTAAACTAACATTCAGATTTACAGTTCTTTTTGACATTGCAGATCCCAGGGATCTAAAGCTTCATGATGTCACTAAGAAAGAAGGGTGAGTTCTCTTTCAGTGGAATTATCGTGAACGCTGTCAAATGTTCCTTAGTTAGTACATAACTATGAGGGAGTTAATGAAGAACTAATAGTTAACTATGACTGCAACTAACGATTATTCAGTCAACTATTATATATTTAGTTGGTCGGCCAATCAGATAAATGCACATGTTTTTTTTTTTGTCATAGTTAAAAATTCTACATTTTATATTTCTATGCATTTTTTGGTACTCCTGTGTGCTTGATGCTCCATTGTTACATTGGAGAGAGATGGCGCATCTCCCAAATGAGAAAGCACAGTGCTCTCCCCCTCAGGGGTGATGCTGCATGATGCTGCAGAGGAGATGGCCGAGTTGCTTAACCGAGCAGCTGGAGAGATCGGGTTAGATGTGGCTGCAATTTTCAGCCCAGAGATCTCCAGACTGAACATATGGTTGTTGGTCTTCCAACAAGATGATGCCTCGATCCTGTTTTTCCTAGAAATGCATCGGGAGCTGGCTAAATCCTGGAAGGCAACTTACAACGGGGTTTGCGAGCCTCCCCTTTCCCGCTACCCTTATGACATGGTTCCCCAGGTAGAACAGACTCTTGCCTTTCATGATTGCCCGGGGAATGCTACTTCCTGGCGTAATCAGCCGAGGCCCTCATCCCGCCAACTCAGCTTCATGGTGGACCTGAAGGCGAGACCCTACGCTGCTGCTAGTTCAGCTGCCAGTGCCCTGCATGCCATGGTCACTTTTCAAGCCAAGGGGGTAAAAGATATGCAAGAGGGGAGTTGCCGCCCTGGTCTTAATGAAGACATAATAGCTACCACAAAGTGCCAAAAATGTAAAAAGTTTACAATGTCCACTTTAGTTTTCAAGAGTCACCATCTTTGGTTTATCAAAACTGAGACGTTGCCGCAAAATCAAAAGCATTTCCTTAATGCTCCTGAGGTCTGGGATGGCCTCTTTAGGACACATGTTCAGGTCTACTCCATGTCCCGTGCCATGATCATGGGAAGAGGTGTCAACAGAACCAGCACTAGGACAGCCCACTCATGGAGTCCCACTGCCCTTCTTAACTTAAGTTAAATCATTTCTATCTGGCTATCTGTCTACCTTCACAAGCTTCAGGAAGCTTCACAATTGTTCATGAACAATGTCCTGTGGTTTTGTTCCAGAAAGACAGGAAGTTAGAAGAATTTTCTTTCTCACTGTCCCTGGCTGGTCGAACAAGCTCCTGGATCCATTAAGAAAAGCAGCGACACTACCAACTATCAAAAAGCAACTAAAGACGATTCTCTTTAAGGAACACTTACAATCTTTCCTTCCTCCTATGGTTGAGTGATAAGCTGAGACAAATGAGCTAAACGAGTTAGACTTCGATATGTAACCAATTGTAACATATTCCCTCTCCTCTTGTTAAATTTACTACTACTGTTACTACTACTATCATTGCTACTGCTACTTTTGATATCAATAATATTGTTATAAATAAGTAACATTTTATCTTCTTTAAAATCCATATATTATTTATTTAAGCGTATGGTGCACAATTATTTTGAAACAATCTCTTTCTGTTTTTACTTGTACACCCTTTCAGATCTACTCTTCCATGTTTAGTCAAAGATCGTCCAGGAATGAGCAAGTATAGCTCAAAAAGCAACATGCCTGAGAGTGAGATATCTGCCCGGCACCTTTTGTTTGATCCACGATGGAGAAATGGAATATATGTAAATAAAGATCCTAAAAGTACAGTAGGTGATTCTGAAGGCTCTCTTTTTTCATTTCATTGAATGATGTGCAGATAACTCAAAGTGACCAGGAGAAGCTGCTTACAACATTTACATTAATACCAACACATTTTCAAATCATTTATTTTCACTTTAAATGTAACTATAGATTGTGTTCTCTATACAGATGACAGCTGGGTTAATCGCAAACCTAAAAGTTCTTTGTCTCAGGAGTTCCATGTTTATCGCTCTCAGAATCTGGCAAAATTTGTCCACCGGAAGGAACTTTTCCCTCGTGACCCACCACCACTTATTTGCAAGTGAGGTGTTCGTAATGGTGAAATATTTTAGTTTTGTGATTATTTTTTCCTGTTTGCTCATATTCTGTTGATCAGTTCCAGGTCTGGTTGTCTGACATTGTTTCCATCAGTTCTGTTACCAGGCACCGCTCCATCATCTATCTGTGGACAAGTCTGTTTATCACAAAACTATAGAAACAGGTATAGCAAGGATTGTCAACATAACAAACTCAAAACTAGCTATTTTTAAGATTTTTAGGACAAATAAAAATATATCTTACTGTGTATGTCATAGTAATGTTGCTATAATTGCTACATCATTGGATCCAACGTTTCAGAAGTAACACATCATATCATTAACTAATAAATCCTCCCAGATCATTAATGGGACAGCATAAACAACACATATAGGCAAACATCATCGATGACTAAACAGTTATCACTTCTCCTACCCTTCCGCTCATATTATTATTATAATATTATGAGGTGGTTACAAGGGACTAGGGTGCTTCCAGGTCCTGATATCCATCGTTCAGCTTGCATAGTATATCACTATTCTCGTAATATATGCTTGTGACAATGGGTTTACTTCTATGTAAGTGTAAACTCATGAAATGCAAGCTGAAATGTTAAAGGTGGTTGAACTAAGGAACCAAAAATTACCAATCATATTCTAAGACTGAACAGTTAAACTGGCAGACTGACGCAACTTCCCATTTACTTAAATAACTTTCCTGGAGCAAGCTTTTGTGTACTTCAGGTAACCATTGCAAAGTCATTAAAAATTCAATCTAAGTTGTTCCAGCTGTCAACAAGATCCCCAGCAGAAGAACCAGTGAAGAAATCCCATTACTACACTCTCACAAAATATCAACAAATGTTCTAAGACTAGACTGGTAGCATGTTCACCCGTGGTGTTGAGTAAACAGCTTGAAGCAACTCCTCTTCTCAGATGTCTACATCTACATCTACATCTAGTAGAATTCCAGTACTGAAAATGTCCACAACATCTTTGTACACCAGCTGGGTCCATTACCGTCACTGTGCGAAAGTTGTCCAATTAGGCCGTGTTCATGCTCTGATTTAATTAATAAACTCCCTCAAACCATCACATCAGATTCTAGACTAAGCTGCATATGAGCAGCAACAGTAACCTGCTGAAGCAGCGGGCCAGCGCATTGGGAGCACCTTGTAAATAGTTTGTAGGAACTCCTCTTGGCAGGGCTTCTGAAACACCTTACACAATTCCGGTCTCAGATATGTCCAACACACTGGTCTGTACACCAGCTTTTTTGGTCTCTCTTGTCTGTTCATCATGATATCAAAAACAGTTAAATCACGTCCAGTTTGCTTTGTTCCAGTCAAAACACAATCCAGAGGAGATTCACACAACTTCCAGTTAGCGCAATGGTTAGGTTTTTTTATGTTTAAAACAATAACATTAGAGCACAATAATTCACTCAAAGAATTAGGTCTGCTGACTAGCTAAATATACTGAATGAACAGGTTACTCTATCAATGGATCTTCCCTAATAGCATGCACATGTTTCAAGAGGACAATAACGAGTTCAAATTGTGAAAGAGTTGCTCTGGGAACAAGAGACGTCATCTTCACATTGGCCGAGAATCCAGACCTTAATCCAGCATCTTTGGGATTTACTGGAGAAAATTTTGCACTGGAGTTAGGCTACCATCATAAAAACAAGATCTTGGATGTAAATACATCTTGTGATGTTGCTGAAGCATATGGGAACAATGCCACAGCTAAAGGTGGTCAAAAAAAAAGAGTGTAAACTTTTTTTTAGACTTTGCAAAAGAGATTTTTAAGTGAAGTTAAACGTCCCCTCTTCAACTGATTGGCAGTTGTAGACCTGGCAGTCAGATCAGCTCAAGTGTAAATGTAAGTGCTGAATGATGAATTGAGAGTGAGACTGGCGTGCTTAAACTGAGATTGTGTGAGCATAAAAAGTTTTCATCTTTGGTGCCTGGCCCCTAATAACTGATTTCCTATAATAGATAGCTGAAAATAAAATATCTTAAAGTCTCCTAAAAACATTAAAATCAATTCTTTATTATTTGTCTAATGGAGGTTTTCTGTTTTATTTCAGGTCAAAAATGAAAAACAGAGTGAACAAACTCTTCACTGTTGGTGCTACTATCAAAAGTGAGCATAATATTTCACTTCTATGATATTCACTAAACCTATATCAGCCAAGCTAAAGAAAGACAGGCTTCAGGGATTAGGGCAGGGGTGTCCAACGTTGGTCGGTCCTGGAGAGCCGGAGCCCTGCACATTTTTGGTTCAACCATCATGAAACACACCTGTGGCACTAACTATGGTCCTCTGATTGGCTGAAGTAGAGTAGTATGCATACTACAGCAGGGTTACAACTAAAATGTGCAGGACAGTGGCTCTCCAGGACCGACGTTGGACACCCCTGGATTAGGGTATCTTGTACAGTAATGGAGACCCTGTATTTTGAGGAGCGTCTTGATACAGAGCATAGAACCACTGAAAAAAATATTCAAAAAGACTAAATGAACTTTAGTACAAGTCGAATGTTAAACCTTAACCCTTGTTTGGTGTTGATATTATTGTTACTCAGGCAGTGTTTGTGAGTCTGGTTGACCAATTGTCTTTTGGGGATTTTAATTCACCCAGTCATGACAGTTTATGTTGAAATACTTAAAAGATATTTACAAGTGATATAAACAGCAAATATACTTTATTTATTGATCTTGATCTATTGATCTTATTTTTCACATTCAATTTAAATCATGTGTGGTGTTCTCATTATTTTTACTTTGACAGTGTTGGCAGGTCTGCTAGACCATTGCATTTTGGGGCTTTTCATTCACAAAATCATTATTCTAAAGTAAAATGTACAATTGTACGTTCATGTTTATGTTTGTGTGGAAAGACAGAATAACTAAGTAAATAATCTAACATTTTTACACTTTTTATGCCCTCGGGCCAGTAGACCCGAACACCTTTATATGTAATATAAATGTGTAGGTGGTATACAGTGTGGGTTGTCGTAAAATGTGTTCCGTTATATGTTTTTCACACAGAATGAGACAAGGTTAGTGAATCTAAGTTTCAAATAATAATTGCTTGAATACTTTTTCTTTTGATGAAAACTGAAAACGGGTCCCACAGACCCAAACACCAAATGAATAAAATGTATAAATGCCAGTGAAATGTCTATGCAATATACTAGAGCTATTGAGTAGTTGTTTATTAATATTTAATATTTGTGTTTGTGGACAATTCAAGCTGTGGAGCTGTGATGCACTTTTAATTTTGTGTTCGACCCACTTGAGGCAAGTGTTGATTGATGAGCTGAGTGTTATTGAGGTGTTTGTTTAGGATTTAATAGCTGAGATCACTCACTTCACTCCAATTACAGGCCCTTTTTACACTCAGTATCAACTTGCATCATAGTGGATCAAATCACGAGCAAACGAGGTGAACACAGTCCAGGTGACAGGGGCTTTGTTCTCCCTGATCTATTCTTCATTCTGTCCTTCTTAGTCATGTTTAATGCTGAAGGAGGCCCCACCAACTTTTGTTGTCATAGTTAATTAATTTTAATGTCTTACAGTTTTTAGTTTTCCAATTTAATGAAACAGTTCCTTTCAAATTGCACCATTTTACAGAAAACATATTAGACAGTCAATCTAATTTAACTACCTGAGCAACTCTAATGCTAATACAAGCAGGAGCCCTGTCTTAAGTGACAGGTACTTAAGCTCTACTGAGTCGAGTGGTTTGAAGCGAAGAGACTGAAGTCCTTTTAGAACTTTCAAAAGGTCCAAAAAGAAAACCAAGAAGGGCCAAGAGTGTCTAACCTGTCTGGCTCCTCAAAGGAACCTGGCCATTAAATCGTGTCAACCACCCATGTTGCCATCAACAGGAAAGTGATAGGCAGAAATCTCAGCCACATAACTGTTAAGGGTGGATGGAGACAGTCCTCGATCCAAGCCTTCTTCCTCCTTCCTTTATCAAGTTAATGCGATATCAATGGGCTAGCTACTTGGGTCTTCTTGGTGAGAGTCCTAGTGTGGCTCAGGTAGGGTAAATAGGAATTCCCTCTGTGAGGTCCCTAGTCCACCTCCCCAGCATAAAGAATATATGCAATATTTTACAGAAAGCCAATGAAGAGAGCACAGACCCGGTGTAGCGTGGCAGCTGAACAGCCGGCTAACAGAGCGTTACAATAATCCATTTGGGAGGTCATGAAAGCATGAACTGATTTTTCTGCATCTACAATAGACAACAGGTTCTGTACCTTAGCAATGTTCCTGGGGTGAAAGAAGGCGGTCTTAGTAACATAAGAGATACGGTTCTTAAACATTAGTTCAACATCTATAATAATGGCAAGATTGTTTAACCGTAGTGGAGAAATTAAAAGTGTGTCCCCCCAGCTTCATATTTAAAACTGTGTAAGGATTATCTCTCCCTTCACCAAGGCGCACACACTTTCTGGAAACCTAGAATCTTCTGATCTCGTCGAAAATTCTTGACTTATCTTTTGCGTCGTGGCAGGCTAAGAAAACACTCTGCTCTGCCTAACTCCTAACACAAATGGTGACTGGCGCCACAAAGGTCAACAGGGGGAGCTATTATTCAAGAACTTCGAAGATCCTGGAGGACAAGTGACCCTTTCCAGACTAACTTGAGGTCGTAAATCATGGGCGGCGCCCTCATTAGATCAAAAGGGGGGACTATCAACCAAAACCCCCCGGACACACCAGACGCACAGAGACATTCCAGGATCTCAAACTAGGAAATTCCATGAACTGGATATCTCACATTTGCTTTTCGACACGTTATAAAGATGAAAAAGAGACTTATATTACCACTATATGCGGGAGTATAACCCTATGGTACTGACGTAACCTCTACTGTATAACTGATAACGTGTGTTTAGGCTTGACCTGTTAACAAAGACGAATGAATGGGTGAATGAATGGTTACAGGTGTTAAACTAGCCGTGAGTGGTATCATTCTGCTGGAAATACTATTTCCGAAATAATGACTTTTCGTAGAAAGTTACTCTGTATCCTCTTTATTAGATATGATCCCTTATACTAACTGATACAAATTATAAGGTCTGCTCCAGTCCTTCCTCAAGTCAGTGACGTCATGACAGCTCGATTTCAGAGTAATCTCATTGGTAAGACCTCACGAGGCTGAGCTCCGCCTCGTGATTCAAAAGATTCCGCATAGCTGCGCTCATGCACACTGCCTTTGGCTCCGGCATCCGCCAACAAAATAAGTTTCCACACAGCAACACTCACTCAGTAAAAGTCTTAGAGTGTTACAGCGTCGCGAGACAGTCAACTCCGCAACCGAACTCTGCCATGCTCCGAGCCTCGACGTCTGAACCTAATGAACCTTGCAACAAAGGGAAGTGCCAGTTTGATTCACCGCGAATCGAAGCTTGATCCTGCTCGGAAAGACTTTTCACGGACTCTCAGTGACTCTTCCATAAGTTCAATTCGGTCTCCTCATCATCACCCGACACTTGGACTCTGATACCGAACGTTACATTCATCGTTTTGCACGGACAACGCAAGAAGCCTAGCCTGATCCAAAGAACACGGTAGAAAGTGCATCAATTGCTTGCTGACCGGTGCATTGATTCACAGCTGAACCCCATTTCCTGTCCTTAAGGCAGACGTTTGATGAGATTTACAATTAAGGGTTATCAGTTTAAGCTGTTTGATATTAGATTTCAGAATACAGTTGCCACTCATTTTCTTCTATCTGTGTGAATGTGTGTGTGAGTGTGTGTGTTTATCGCTCTAGTTTAGTAGTTGTTAGTTTGTGTGTTTTAGAGTAGTTAATAAAATTATTAAACGCATTGCTTTGTTTGTGATTTGTGCATGCATAATTGCTCCCTGAGGTGTGGATTTTGAGCTACGAGCTCTAATTTGAGTCTTAGTGTCTTTGGGACACGAATCATATTTGATAAAAGATCAATATTAATTGCTGAATATTAATTACTGGTGGACAGTAGTCTACGAAGCTGTTACATTGCGATCTGAACCGATCTGATTTGATTCCGAGTCTGAAGAATTGACTGCCAATCGATTCTTTGGTTCCATCCCCCAAGCAGGCCATCGCAACGCTAAGGTAATTAATTAAACATCCTGCACGATTAAACTGTGTTTTGTTACAACTGAGAGATTCAGTAAGTGCAGAACTTCAGCAACTCAGAGTCAGCTGTACAGACACGACACAGTAAATACAAACATGGCTCTTTCCAAGATCCTGACACCTTGAGGATCTGACCAACTGCACCTCTGACATCACCCCGTCCCGAATGCATTTATAGTCACTGATAGAATAGAATAGAATGCCTTTATTGTCACTATACACATATACGATTTGCATTACAAACATGTACAATGTGATTAAGAGCATCTCGCTAGTCAGAGCAACATTTAGTAAAGAAAAATACTATAAAGTGTCAAGTGCAATAGAAATATCTTTAGTAATAGTGCAAAGAAGAGAGGGAGGAGGTAGGTGAGGTGGCAGTTCTGTTTAAGATCTAGACAGTGTATAATGTTAAAATTGCAATTGCACAGCAATCATAGTTTTATCACCTATAAGGTTATTGTCCATGTAAAGTTAAATTAATTGAGTATATTGCACATGTTGATGTCACACAGGGTGATGTTTAGGTCCGGTGAAGTGTAGATTAAGCCAGTCCCTGTGTGCGCCTGTTAGAGTTTAGGGTAGTGATGGCTTCTGGGAAAAAACTGTTCTTGAGTCTGTTTGTCCTCATTCTGATGCACCTATAGCGCCTTCCTGAGGGCAACAGTTCAAACAGTCCAGAAGCCGGGTGAGAGCTGTCCCTGATGAACATCGGAGCCTAGAACGTCCTACCAGGGGACAAATGATTTATTTTCTGTGGCAGATGATTTCTTTACTACTGGCCACAGTAGGCGCATCCTACAACAGAGCAGATTATCAGAGGAGAAGGACTGAGAAGGATTTTTTCAGTGTTAAGCTGACTGTGGGGGCGGTGTCCTTCCACGTCTCCTCTTGTGTGGCATCAGTAAAACACCTAGACCCTCTGTCTGCTTCCTGTTTGTGGAGACCCATCGTTTAAGGTCATCCACGGCGACAGCAGAGTGGTATTGTGGGAATGCCCCTGAACTGCGGGCAACATCTCCACCTGGGTCAAACACAGATGGCATTTCTGGACAACCAATGTGGGCATTACAATGTGGCCAAGAAGCTTGCCATAGCCTTTGTCGCCCTAAGCGTAAGGTTCATGGCAGCTGTAAGGTCTTCCATGAGACCTTGGCCGCAACTCTCCTCCTGCATTGCTTTCAATGGCTTGAAACACATGAAAGGTGGTAATAGCATGCAGAGCAGTGACACCTTAACCTGCAGCAGTTCCCAATGCACTTTCTGGATGAAGGGGATCGTGAGGATAGGAGCATAATTTCTTTGTGAACCCACAAACTATACATCTACCAGGAAAGCAACTCCGTCATCTCTCCTTTTGTTGCATCTTGACAACAACTCCTGAAGTGGTCACTGACAGGGAGAGAAAAATGCTCTTTTAATCTTTATTGGAAAGAAAGAAGCTTTCTTTGTAACCGAAAGCAGCAAAGACTGAGGAAAACCACACTCGTTGCTGTCTGTGTCAGCTCTTCTCCTCTCTCAGCAGCTTGTAGCATATTCACATGTCATCATTCAACATTCACAGAAGTGAACAACTGAAGGGGAACCACAGTTGATGGTTTAGGTTCATAGCAAAAACTTGATATTTGTAACAGAAAAAAATGTGACAATAAAGAATATTGACTGAAATAAAAAGTATATATTCTTTGGCCATATTGCCCAGAATTAGGTTAGTGAGATGGCCTCTTAATAATTTCACAATATATTTTTTAAACTTTTGGCAATAAAAATAGGGTACAGTATTTTTGGAGAGAAATGTTCCACAAAGTTATTTTTCATTTTAATGAACTGAACTTACAGTTGTACACAATAAGTGTCATAACTTTATTGGCTAAAAACACTTCTTTCAATGTAAGCACAAAGTTTTGAAAGGCTGTAGCTGGAAACATTGAGTCTGAAAGGTAGAGGAGTAAATCCATGATCTAAAGTCTGTTTTTATGTTGCTGAATGACCGATTTTTGCCACAAAAATATGAACTGCATTCTTAAAACAACAGTGTTTGTTGTATGCAAAACTCATTCCTTTCCCACTAAGAAATATATAAAACCAGACGTACATGTTAACAGGTTTCAAATGCTACTAAACTGTATTTGCTGTTACCAACCAAACCAGACACTAGGCTTTGATTGAAATGGTCTTTTATATGTAAAGAGGAGTGGTACCTTTGTAAAGCTGAATAACCAAGTCATGCCCTTGTCTAAACTGATATTGTCTTTCAGGCCAATCGTACCCAGATCCCCATCTTGGAGCCACTTCTTCTTTTGTTCAGAGAGTGAGTGAAATTTCCTCCCTGGAAGCAGAAACCGTACGTCAGGAGAAAACAAAGAGGCTGAAAAAGATCAAGCAAAACTTTTAACCTGAGCTCACGAGTCAACAAGAAAGCATACAACCAATGAATTATTACAGTGCCAAAAGGATGGAGAAAAAAGACAAAACCCTTTTAAAGTGAGATTAAAGTATGAACTATAACAAAGATGAAAATGATTACAGTAATAAATGAGGTTGTATAATGGGAAATTAAACCTAGGGAAAGCCAACTAAAAATACATTCAGTAGGTTATTACCCTTCATTTTTTCCAGTTAGGTACGGTTAAACATATGGTGACTACTCATCTAGGTGAATTAAGTAGATCCTAAACTATATAAAACCCTCCCTTACTTGTCAATCAAGTTAACATTTAAAGAAATACCTTCTTATGCTCAATGTTCAAGCGATCCAAGCCACATGCTATGGGGAAGAATGTGAATTTAAGGTTTAAAACTAATGACACCTGAGCAGGTCAATTCTCAGAGCAGGCTGTGTCCTCTTCTGTCTCCCTTCATGTGAAAACAACTCAGAGCCTGAGCCACACATAGCCAAACCCAATCAAATGGCCTTTGGCAACACTTTTGAGGGCTTACTCAATAGAACAGTTAGTGAACAACAAAAGGCTGATTCAATGAAAGACTTTGGTATCAGATGACACCAAATAAGTCCAGTATTAAACATAAAAGACCTTTCATAGGTTATTTGGTGTCTTTTTTTTTTAGTGTGAAAGAATGTCAAACTAATGCTACTTAACATTTTACCAAGCCAACATTGCATCTGAATAAATCCTTTTTCACCCTTATTCATGTGAATTAGGTTATCATTCTCAAATAAACAATCATGTATTTTAGCAAGTAGTAATAACAGAGGAATAGATAGAACAACTAACCCATTGTTTCCTGAATAGGGACTATATGCGTAATGGAGTGGACCAATGTAACTTCATGTACTGTACCTTTCAAAGAGCCAATGTGGAAACTCTCCATTGCTGCAAGAATTTGCAAACCACTGCTATAAAAGTGAAAGCTATTTTCACTTCCTGTGATACACAGCCTTCTATGACGATCCAAATACTTACAACCTCAACGTTGAGGCAGGGGGCACACAGGTCTCCTTAAAATAAGTCTCCCTCAGTGTCTTCCACTTTTTACCGCACTTGTAAACTACAAATATACAAACAACTCGTCAACAGTACAATGCTAGTTTAGAGGCTAAAGCTAGTGTCATCACATCAGCCCAATACATGTAGAAAACTTGAAACTTAAAACAAAATCCTTTCACCACTTCCCTGACTCTCCTCAAAGCAAGATCCATTTGAGTTAATTTGAGGGACTCAAGAGTGAGGGAGGGAAAACTAGTCCTTTGCTGTCAATTTTAGATCTTCTCGCATCTATGATGTATCTTTGCTTCATCACTAGTACAGGAATGATTGGCTCTAGAACAAATTGGATGTGAAAATAACATCCACTTCTTCTTTTATAGCAGTCATTTGCATATTTTCACAGCAATGGGGAGACTCCACATTGGTCCTTTGAAAGGTACCTGGCGTTGGCGTTTCCAAAGTAGTCGTTCAAAATATGTCAATGTGACAAACTGAAAGGGAACTCCTTTATTGCAGTACCGCCTCTTCTACTAGTAAGTTGGGTAACCAAGTAGGGCAGAGACAGTCAAACAAACATGTGGATAACGTCAAGATTTTTTTTCCACCAAAAACTTGAAAAAATATTTTCTCAACCAGTGGCATTGGCATATTTATCTTCCATATGACTGAAAATTGATATAAAGAATAAAACTAAATCAATAAGGATATTTCTTTGTAATGAATTGATGGTTCTCCCATTTGCCCGGGATCTCATTTTTTATTTGAAAGAGGCATTAGCCACTAGTACATCAAAATGAAACACTTCAGTTAGAGATTTGAAATACAACAATACAATTATCAATACTTGGGTCACATTTTTCTAGTATAAAAGTATCTTACATTTTGATACAGTTCTTCTAATCCATCATCAGTGTGCAGTATCCAACTGATTGCCTTGTTGGTAGGCATTCAGCACCACCACAGACTGGCTTACCAATGAAAAGGAGAAAGAGTACTTTAGCCTATAAGAATAATGTTTGATGGACAACTTGAAAGATCCTCCTCATTTTACTGAAAAACACAAGTACTCTAGAGTAAGAGTAGGTATAAACCAGCTTCCTGTTCACTTTTTAAAAAATGCTCTCTCAGTCAAAAATAAACAGATATGGTCTGTTAGGAAAGAACAAAGAGCACACCTGCAACCCAAACAAACAGATCTCAGTTTTATAAGAGCTGAGTCACTCAATCAGTAAACCGGAGCACTCTTAAAAAGGAGCTCTGTGTATCTGAGCTGGACAAATAACTGGATTAATGGTGGTCGAAGATAAAATCTAACATTAGTAAGTGTGTAGTGTTAATCATAAAAGCTGAGCATTTTTTTTCAGGTGCTAAAATATAAGAAAGTGAAACATAAAGTATCTAAAATGACAAATATCCTGGGTTTGTAATAATTCATTCAAAAATTACTAGTTCATACTTGCTAAATATTTTTTTCTCAATGTTGAAATTTATCTTTGTCTTGTGAAATATATTTTCTTTTAGAGATCCCTGTGGTTAATTCCTAGCCAGGATGGTTTTCCCAGGCCACTGTGGAATGGACACAAGTCACATGACCATCACATTACTCTTTCAAATTCACGCTTTCTCACACACTCAATGGAACTTAATGCAATGAACATTCTTACATTAAAACTCAAATAGTACTAATAAATGACCAAATGAGACTGTTTTTCAGCCTTTATCATTTGGAAATGAGGTAAATAAGCATGTAATGTGTAATACGTATTTTAATAAACGTTTCTTATGTAAATGATCTATTTAATGCTTCAACTTCATTTCATTTGTCTAGAAAAAAAACAGTGATTTTTTTTTTTACTATTTTCACCATTTGTTGAGGAGGAGTTTCTTGGGACTTGTGAGTTAAGGTGAGTGTTACCAATTGGTGTGCCAATCTGAACACATTGAGAGCAAAGACATTGCAGACACTTGAAAGTAAAGTCAAGGAGACAAAGTTGAGTGGAGGAATTCTTAAGACTGGGGAAAATGGAGAGCACAGCACTGCAGAGACCGGCAAGAAGGAAGTTGAAGATATTACTATGACTGGAAAGTAGGAAGACCAAAGCACAGTAGAGATAGTAAAAATATTAGCCAAAATGTTTACTCAAACCGAAAAGAATAAAGACTACTGAAACTGCAAATCTGGAAGAAATTTGAGGGGAAAGACATTGTACATACTAGAATGAAACAAGACCAAGATCCTGCAAAGGCAGGAGAGAATTGAGAGCTAGACATTCTGTAGATGTTGTGTCTTTAGTTATTTACATCCATCCATTCATCACTTTCGGGGTCACCACAGCTGAAATGCCAACTGACCCTGCCAAGGCTTGATCTAACGACCTTTTTGCTGTGAGACAACCTCACAACCGACTACACCACCATGACTTTTCTTTCAGAAAAAGGTATCCAGGCTAAGACACTGCAAAGGATGTACTTTATTATAGAACAAAACAAGACAGGGACCAAAGAAAACAAGAATAATTATGCTATTCAACATGATTTTAGTAACAGCATGCCACACTTGGTTTAGCTTCACTCGAATTCACCAGGTCCACCTTCGTGTTTCCACCGAGTTTCAACATCAGTTGTGAGTGGCCTTGTTTTAGACACAAAACTTTTAAACTGTCAGGTTATATCCACTTTCTTAGTGGTCTGCAGTAGAAATTCAAAAACTGATGGCACACAACATGGAAATAAGGAGACCATGAAAGGAGTTCTTGTCTTGTGCGGAAGAATTTTTAAAGGTCATCAAGTGATGATTGGATGGTAGCATAAATCAAATAAAAAAATGTGCCATCAGGAAGTGTTTTCGTCTTACTGTCTAAAATTTCACATTTCAAAATCATTTCATTTTCAAGAGAGTTTCTGTACTTCAACTTAAAGCAATTCAACACACTTCCTATGAAACCGGCTGAAATCAGTTTCAGAGGAGTTATACTTTGATACACTGTCTGAGGAGGTGAGGAAAGTAATATCAATGAATGAATGCATTATTCACAGTACTTAATACTTATTAAGTACTTAATAATCCTAGATTTATTATAATTAGTTTCAAGAGTCTTATTTTTCCCATGATATCTCAGTATGACCATGACTATTTTTAATAACAAACCTCCCTTCTCCCTCTGCATAAAGAACAAGTAGCGAGGTCACCAGTTTGATGGTAATGTTTTTGAAGGGTGTTAGTCTTGCTTGGACTGGCTACATTTCTTACAGTGAGCAATCAAAGCAAGCGAACGACTGGCAGTCAAAATAAACCATCAGGAGATTAATTCCCACTAATATCCAGCCTTACCTTGATCCTGCTTTTTCAGCATGAAATGACTGCATTCCTTTCATGATTAGTTGTCCTTGAAATGTAAATCTCAGATGAGCACAAAAGCAAATCAAGGCTAAAGGAGGCGGAGCTTCTATTAAAAATGACTTTGAATGACTTAAAAGTAAATGTTTTTCCAATTGGAATTAGTGGTAATTTGGACCACAGTGTGAATTGCTCCCAGGGAGCACACAGAAAAAATGGACTTGGAGAGCAACATAAAAATTTAGATATCTCTTTATTATAGAAGTTAAAAACACTTTGATTCCCTAATAGTTTCATTTAAAGGTTTTACGTCACATCACCGTAAGTAAAATGAATAATAAAAAAAAAAGAAACACTTTTCATAACTTGCCCCCTTTAAATTACACCGCAATTTGACCTGAATTTTAAACTTTTATTCATTTTAAGAAAAAGGTTTGTTGTGAATTGTTTCATCTGAGCTCAGCTAGACCTTCAGGCCATCTCAGTAGACACTGAGATCATTTATGAAAGTCTGATGTTTTGTTCTGCCACTAATCTTGTTGTTTGCCTGGTTTACACAAGCGCTTTCAGAGTGTGCCCTTTCTCTCTCACAACATTCATCACTTAGTCAATAATGCACAGCATTGATTTGATCAGAACTGATTTAATTGTGTAATTTTCTCACCTAATTACATTGATATCCATCAAAGGAGGAAAGACTTAGTTGAAAGCAGCCAGACTGTTGCTTGGGGCTGTGCCAAATGTTCACATTCCTCTTACTGTTTGCCCGCTTCACAACCCATTATAAATGACCTGGACACTGATCTAGAATCAGTTTGATCTAGTAAACCGGGACACCGCAGCCAGAAAAGCTTAACAAAGTGAGAGAGAAAAGGAGAGCGAGAACACACACCCTTCACTCAAACAACAGCTCCCCACCTCTCCTCTACCAGCTACCAGACCTGGTTTACTTCTGTGTGCTTGAGTAAGAGCTAACAGAACAGCTCTTTCTTTTCATCAGAAATCTGTGTGCAAGCTTTTTCAGAGTTAACAGAAGAACTGGTCACTGGAATTCCAGGTCACCGCGATCCCTCCAGCTGGGATGACACTTTCATTTCCTCTAAAGATATGAGAGCTGAACCGCTGACTTCCAGAGGAGTTCAATAATTGTAAATGGAACGTTTCCTTACACCATATTGGCAACTTGGAAACAATGGAGTCGTCAGCCTTCCAGATTGCCCTCTTGTTTATTGCCAGCCTTTTTGGAATGTACCACTTTGCTGATGGGGGATGCTCAGGAAGATGCTGCCAAGGCACAGATTTCACCTGTTTTACGACTGACTGGAGGGTGGACCGTGTCTTTGGGACATGTTATTGTGATGAGAGGTGTTTAAAGACGAACGATTGTTGCTATGACTACCCAACAGAGTGCCCAGGTAAGATAGGTAGAGCAGATTTGTGGTTCATGATGTTCAATTGTTTTAAAAAACAAACAAGAAAACAAACAAACAAACTAGTCTATTTTAAGCCATGTTCATAAAGTTAAAGTCAAGGCCACCTGGAGTATTGCAAAAATAAGTAAACTAGACACCATTTGAATGGGGAAAAAAACAAATGTTTTATGAATGGACTGTTTCATTGACTGGATTTTCATGATGAGCCACAACTTCTCTAACATGCACAGAACAATGACAGTGAAGTGGTTGTTGACAAACTTAAATAAAAAAGACATCTATCAGGTCCATAGATCAATCCTACCAAAAAACATTTATCCATTTTCCTGTGCATTCGCATTTTCTGTAAATGAAATGTTGTGAACACAAAACTGAACACTTAACTATTTGCATCAATATTAAAATGAGTGCTCCTTATGGAGAGTATTTGGTTTTAGAAGGCAAAGATTGAATGTTAATAAATATAAACTAATAAATAAAATAAAAATCAATCAATCAAATAAAATCATAAATGAATATATTAATAGTAATTAATAAAATCTACAAGGAAATTCATTTGTAATAGAACGAATGAATCAATCAATAGATTAATGTAATTCACAAATGTCTACATTTCAACACGTCTGTATTTATCAACTGTTTTTATTTATTTTTGTTTGTATGCTAACCGAACATGAAATGTTATTCACATATTACATGTAGATGATAGGCATGTCATTTTAATATTATGAAAATGTTTATTTATTAGTAATTATTAATAGTAATTCTATTTAAAAAGGTACTGATAGTCAAGTTACACTCAGCACATGATTCTAATTTAGAACCTTTTGGAGGTTCTTCAGTCAATTGCCTACTATATGCATAAGCTGTAACTAGTGGCATAAGTAGCAACATGGGAAAAATCAAACAAAAGACAATAGAGTAAATTATTGATCTTCACAAGCTGGAAAGAGCTATGAGGCAATCGCCAAGCAGCTTGGTGAAAAAAACAACAACTATTGAAGCAACTGTCAGAAAAGGGGAGGAGGCTAGCAATGACTGTCAGTGTTCCTTGAACTGGGGCCTGACAGAAGACCTGTCCTCAATGGAGATGCTAAGAATGGTGAAAGATCAGCACAGAACTACAGAGGATGAATGCCATGAAGAGCTGGAACCAATGTTTCCATGGTTACTGTCAGCATACACTAAGACATTAAGGTCATTAATGTCATTAAGAACATTCTTGTTGAAAACCAAGAAGCTTGGCAAGAAGTATACCAGCAAAGTAGCAGTGGTGGAGTTGGTCATCCTGTAACTGGAAGGTTGGTGTTTCTGATCTAGCCAGGTACATCCTGCTGTTGTGGCCTTGGGAAAGCAACTTCACCCACATTTCCCTGTATGGGTGGTGTGTGTGTGTGTGTGTGTGAAATGGCAGACACGTCCTGTGAGACTGCCCTCACCATTAGTGTGTGAATGTGGAGTGAATAAACAATGCTCTGATCATTGTAAACCACCTTAGAGCATCTGGAAAGGTATTTATACATTTAATACAATTTCAATTATTATTATAATAATATTAATAACAATAATAATTATTATAACAAAGTTCTGAGGTGACCAAGCCAGTCTCCAGACCTACATACAATAGAAAATCTTTGGAGGGAGCAAAAACTATGTGTTGCTCAGCGACTGAAGCCTTAATGTTCGAGAGATCTTTGTCTCTCACTGTGGAAATACAGTAAAATGTTTGTGCCTTCTATGAGTTCTAAGTTGTAGAGGTTGCAAAATCACAAGGTTGTCAAATACTTATTGAGAGTATAATACTTATATAATGTGTGTATGTGTGTGTGTGTATATATATATATATATATATATATGCACATAACAGTGGCACAGTAAGAAGGTTGTTGGTTCGAGCCTCGGCTGGGTCAGTTGGAATTTCTGTGTGGAGTTTGCGTGTTTACCCTGTGATCGTGTAGGTTTTCACAGAGTGCTCTGGTTTCCCCCACAAATCCAAAAGACATGCGGTAAAAGTGAATTGGGTAAAATACAATTGTCCATGGTGTATGGATGCGAATAAGTGTGTATATGGATGTTTCTCAGCGACCGAAAAACATATGCCAGAAGAGTTGGGTGGTTCAGTCTGCTGTGAGATAAAGCTGACAAGAAGATGGATGAATGGAGATATATATAGTTTCACTTTTTTATTTATTTATTTTTTTAATAAATTGAGTTTTATATTAAATTATATGTCCAGCACTAGGTTATTTGGGCTTTTTGGTTATTGTCACAGTTGGGTAAAACTGTGACTGTTGAATGTGTGGTAGGCTTAAAGTTAATCTGTAAAGTGTTTAGTTTCCTATGTTTGTACGGACAATGATCTGCCCAAACACTCCAGTTGTACATACATTGAAATAAATACACTCACACAGTCATTTTAGCACAACATTTAATAGAAAATTCATTGCATTTACTTACCGTTGTTACTTTCAGAACCAAACCTGTTCAGTTCAAAACCTGGTCCTTTTATACTTTGCCAATACCATGCCATGCTGTTCCGCCATCTTGGATGATGACATCATCAGGATCACCATTAACTTTTTTCATAATTTGTTTATTTTGCAATGTTTTTTTCTGAATTATTGGGAATAAGTGTATTTTGAGTTTGTAAGTGTTTTACTGTTTTATTAATTTTTGTGATGTTTACCCATAGCTGTGAATATCATCACCATCTGAAATGGTATGTTCCATGGGGGCGGAGCTTGGAATATATAAGGGCTCCCAGGCTTTCATTTGTGGGGGGTTGTTGTAGGAGTAGGATGTGTGCTGCACAACTGTAAAAGTTGATTTCTGTAGATATTGTAAATAATAAAGTGTCTATTTTTTTTGTTACTTTTTTTTTCGGATGTTTACCGGGATTATTGCACCTGAGCATTAATAAAATAATTTTTTTGGTCACAACTGCAAAGTTTTGTCACTCCGGCCTCCAACCGTCAAGCTAACCGATAACAGTTATACTACTGAGTCTGAATAATTAAATAATAAATCTTGCTGGGTATCATAGAAAAGCACTCTACATGATTTTTTTAAAACCAGTTCATGGATATCTAGTATCTAGTATAGAAACAGAAAAAGTCCATAATCTGAAGACAGCTCTGACCCGAGACTTGTGTCTGAAGCCCAGGCATGTGTTGTGAGCGAGTGGAGTCACTGGAGTGGTTGCGCCCAACCATGTCAGACTTCCATACGTGTGAGGAGACGCAGCGTACAGAGAAAGCCTCAATACATCGGAGAAGCCTGTCCCAGTCTGGAAGAGAAAGCAGGGTGTATGGAGTACCAGGACCAAAGCGACCAGTCCTGCTCTCACACACAAGGTATTTACAATTCCATCACCAGCTTTTATTTTTAATCTTAAGGTTTTAACATAAAGCGAGTCCACCCTTTGGAGCTACTCTTTGTAAAGCTGTCTACAAGGTTTAGGAGAGTGTTTATGGGAGTTTTCAACCATTTCTTCAAAAGTGCATTTGTGAGATCACATGATCCTGGCTTTCGGTCTCCTCTCTAATTCAGCACAAATGGGTTCTATCAGGTTGAGGTCAAAACTCTATGAAGGCCAGTCAACTTCATCCACACCAGTCATCCATACGTTTGTGGACCTTTTTTGTGACTGTCATGTTGGAAGAGGCCAGCGCCAACCTGTTCAAAGTTGGGCACATGGAATTGTCCAAAAAGCCCTTGTGTGAGCAAGCAATTAGAATTCCTTTCAATTGAAGGGCAGCTCTTGAAAACCACACCTTAACTACACTAATCGTTACACTTGACACAAGGCAGTTAGACAAGTACCATTCTCCTGATCAAACCCATACCCAGACTTGTCCACCAGCTTGCCAGAAAGAAGATGCATGATCAATGACTCCAGAGAAGATGACTCAGGTACTCTAGAATCCAGTGGCACCATGATTTACACCACTTGGTGATGTAAGGCTGGGATGCGGAAAACCATTCCCTGAAGTTCTCTATTCACAATTCTTGAGCTAATCTGAAGGCCATATCAAGTTTAGAGGTTGTTAGCGACTGACTGCAGAAAATCGACAAGCTCTTGCATTATTAACCACAGTATTTGCTGGCCATGCTCCATCAGTTAACATGGCCTACCACTCCATGGCTGAGTTACTTTCACTTTCAAACACTTTCGTTTTCTTATAATACTGTTGACAGTTTGCTGTGGAACAATGAGAAGCAAGGAAATTTTATGTGTAGATTTGTTGTGCAAGGGGCATCCTATTGCAAGAATTCACTCTTGAGAGAGATGCATTCCATCACAAATACTTGTAAAAACATCATGCCTGTCTAGGTGCATGTTTTCTATTTTAAAGGTTAATATAATCTTGGTTCAATTCATAATTTACCAAAACATAGAGAAACCTGTTAAAACCCTTTAAAACAGTAATGGAACGAACTGTGCCACATCAGTGTTGGTTCGAGCACTCAAAAATATATCTAACAATGTATAAACAGCATAATCATTATCTCATGCCATAGAGGCTGTCTAAAGTTGGAGAACAAAAAAATTGTTTGCCTAAAGTGCTACCTTTGGTGCAACACAAAAGAACAAGTCTAACCTTAGACTAATTAGAAATATTTTTAAGTAAAGTCTCTGCACTATGATCAGTTCTAGGTACAATTCAAATCAGTTCATCAATATTCCTTTTTCCATGAGCCGTTCTGTTGAAAAGTATTTAACGTTGGAGGCAGATGTGTGACTTATAATTAAAAAATAATTTCAGAATTTGAGACATTTTTGAAGCGCACACACAAGGTCAGGGTGCACCTTGTGTGTGCTTCAAAAATCAAGGTCAGCACCCTGGTCATGAAGGGCTACTGCCCTGCACATTTTAGGTGCAACGCGGCTCTAGCATGCATGTTACTCTAACTTTGGACAAGCCAAGATGACATTAATAAGGGCAGCAGGGGTTTAATGATGGTTGAACCAAAAAGGTGCAGAATCCTCTCTGCAGTGGAGTTGCTGACCCCTGCTTTAGGTGGTAACTTCTTTAGTGTTGGAATTGGACTCAAAATAAAGTGAAAGTTAAAGATTCACGAGAAGAAAAACGACACGTAAATGGTTGTATACACAGTCATCATGCACATGCTGTACTTACTTTCCAAGAAAACCTTAATTGGACCAGGCAACTATAGTTTCCAACCGTTTTACAGGCAGTTTTAGATATTGTGCAATTTCCTCTCATCTTTAAACTGAAGCTTTAACTTTTAACTGGTCTGTGAATCAGAATGATTGTAACCAGGGTCTGCTTTGGATTCATTACAGGAGCAGCATTTATAACCACAATGGAGTATGGCAAAGGGAGAGCTCATGATTTGTACAGGGCCTCAAAAGATGCTAGGTACATTTCAAACACAAGAATAACTTTTATTATCATCATATAAAAATGATTTCACCTCATTTTCATCCGCATGATAAACCTGTGCCACAGTTTCTGTGTAGAGTTCAAGGTGGAGTCTCTAGCACCCCAGTGCATGCTGGAGAACAAGCCCTACACCCATTGGATGCAGTATCTTCGAGAGGGATACACTGTGTGTGTGGTCTGCCAGCCTCCGGCTATGAGAAACTACAGCTGGAGCTGCCAGGGCGATGGCCAGTCGGCACAAAGGTAGGGTATGCATGGTGTTGAAAGCATCCAGCAGTTGGCATCAAGATGTAATAGGAGAAATTTCAGAAATGTCAGGCCCCATCAGACAAAAGCACTGGTCTAATCTCCATCTGCTTTTTTAAGATTTAGTTTCTAAAAGAGTAGATTGCTTTCAAATTGATTGGTTGCAAGATGGTTTTAAATCTGAATTAAAGTGAGGTACGCTTGGCAGCTGATGATGTATTTTGTTCTCAGGGACGCTCTTCTTCATTGGTATGCAGTGGGAAGCCCTCGCTGCAGAGGAACCTGGCGGAAAGTACAGAGACTCAAACGCTGTTCCTGCCCACAAGTTCACAGCTTCATCTTTATCTAAACAATCTTCCTCCTACAATCCACACATTAAAAACAATTGGAAATAACTTTTTGAACCATTTGAATGCATTCCCTTTAAATAAACTACATGCAAAACATTTATTCACAGTGATTTGAAGAGTTAGGGACTTTCTGAAATTATTTGCTGGACATTAGTTTGAAATTCATTTAAAAAAAACTATAACACAAGTTATTTTGTAAAGTTTAGAACTTTTAATTTTAAAAGTTTAGAACACCAACTTGTAAGAGTAACTTCTTTTTTTTTATAAACATTGTAACTTCTTAGTACCTGTTATTTACAACAACAATAATAATAATTACAGAATTATGGTGCTACGAGCAGCTCAGTCAACGACTCCATGTTTCTTTAAAGTCCTCCAGCGGTCTTTCAGATTAACACTAGTACGCTTCCCAAAATCAAAATGAAGCAGGATGGGTTTCCAGTTGCCCACACCAAACTTTTTGACACCAGCTTTGAGCTGTAGATCCTCTTCATAAGTCCATTTCTGAGAAAAAAAAAACGTTCTGATTAAGATTATACAAATTACACGTGCACACACAAGTGAAGAGTAGCTCACCCGCCGTTGTTGCCTTGACACACTAATGTTAGACTCTAATTCCGAAGGGGGAGTGCTTGTGCTGGAAATCTCTGTAGGGATAAAGTTTGACAAAATGTATATTCTTCTTAAAGACATTTAAATGACCAAAACAGGAGACATCACAAGCTTTTATATAATTTTAAGTGTCTGACTCAGTTTCAATCAATCACAATAATACCACATCAAAAGGAATCTAGTTCCAGGGATATTTTGCATAGATTGCTTTCGGGATGAATTAATGCTGATGCAGTGATGATCCCTTTCTTAGGATGTTATTTGCTGAACAATAGAAGCACCCCCAGCCACAGGGTGGCACTTCACAATTGTACACATCTGATGCATACTTATTTTTAAACACAGAGGAAAAACATGTTCATAATAAATACAGCTGTATTTGTGAACCTAAACTTTGGACTTCCAAAATTATAGCAATAGTGCACCAGAAGAGTGCATGAGCTCCATCCAGTTGTGAATTTATGTCCCAGCAGGGGACATTTCAGCTCACAAAGAACCAAGATGATATAGCAGTGTCATTTGCTTTGCTTTTCTCCCCAAAGTCACTTCTCACATTAGTTTCCATAGTTCTGTCCTGAGATATGTTCACACACAAAACTCTTCTGACTGAAAATTAGTCTAGGTTGTGATAGCTGTGTGAAGCAATTGCAAAAAGTGCTATAAAGATTCCTTTTAATGGTATCGTTCAGTTCTATAGATATATGCAGTTGAGGACAAAAATATGAATTTTTAACACAGCATTTCTGAACTTTCTATTTTTCATTAGAAAGACCAAAATATTTATATGTGCACACCAAAACATTGTTTTGCAAGAAAAAGCTCAAATGACCAGGAACATTATTATTATTAGTCCCCTTTAAGAAATAGCCACTTTTGTGCAGTGATATGCTTTACCTTCACAGGTGAGTAAAAGTAATCAGGTGAAACAGGTGATCTCACTCATGCCCAAAACAAAGGAACTCAGTTTGGACTTGAGTCAATATTGAAGCACATAAAACAGGAGAAAGACATACATATCTCTCCACCGGTCTATAGAGTGCACCAGTATAAAAGTAGCAACCAGTAAATTTGAAGAAGAAAAAAAAAAAGTATCATCTACAACTAGGGTTGGCCATCAAAACCCAGTGCCAATATATTTTATCAATTATACTTTAAACTTTCAATATATTGTTCAATTTTAAGAGTAAAATTTTTTGTCCAATTGAGTCCTCAATCATAATTTTGTGGCCTTTGTAAAGTATTGGTTCAGGCATTGGTATCGTTTTAAAAATATAAATTTAGCACCGGTGCCGAAAAACCTCTAAACGGTACCCAACCCTAATTACAAGCCAAACCTTTTTATAAAACCCAGGTTTAATCAATGTTTTATCTAAGTACAGCACACATTTTAAGTGAACAATGAAGTTTAAGTAAACAACAGCCATTTTCACCTAATTTGCCAGCACTGATTCTATTTAAAAACATTAATGAGAGAATAACTTACAAGGAAGCTTGGATTTAGCATCTCATGCTCACCAATATTTTGTATTTTAGAGAAAGCTTGACTGACATGGGTATAAGGGAAAGATGAAAGTAGTTGGGGTTAGAGTAAGACAATCATCTTTAGTCACCATGACTGACCCCACCACTGGTGCTGACATTTTGAAACTGGTGGGCTGCAGCTGGGTTTGTCTTCTTTATGCTCCTCGGCCAGGAAAATTGGGACGAAGACTTATTCACAAATCGATCATCAACCAGAAAGAACTTCTAACCAGCAAGCCCAATGTAATAGGCTGACCAAGCAACCACATCATCGATAAGCAGTATGTAATGAGTAGTATGCATGCTAGAGAAAGTTTGCAACGGAAATCTGCAGAGCAGGTAACTTACTGTAAACGTTCATTTGGCTCAGTTTCTGTTTCTTTTCAGAAAATGGCTTCCATGGTTCATCTACTCCTTTTGAAAAGAGTTTTCGCGTGTGCCTGTAAAAATAGACCTTCATTAGTGAGTGAGCAAAGCCACATTTTAGAAGGCTTGAAACCACTCAGTCACATAACATTTTATATTTATAAAGTAAAGTACTTTTTGTGGTCAACCTGTAGTTCAAATATTTACAGTTTATATCGAATTTCAATTTTAAATGTAGGTAAAAACAATTGTGAAATTTAATTTTCGACTTTTCTTAGCTTTCTAAGTAATTGTCTACTTGAATACATTTAAATCACCTGACTGATTCTGAAACAGTTATTACAAGAATTGATAACAGAAATGTAAAAGCTTGAACTTGATGAAATAAAAAATAAGTACTTTTAACTTGTAGTGTTTCTTCATTGATTGACAGCACAACTCATTATACACAAACAAACTAGAATATAGCTAGGTCCGGATGGGATCTGCAGCAGAGCTAGAAATTATTATAGTGAGAGGAGTTATAATAAAAGATATTATTGTGACTCAGGCGCTGAAAACAGATGACATGAAGTGATAACCTTCAACACTCTTGGTTCTCAGAACTTAAAATATTTCCCGTTCTGTAAAACTCTTTCTGCAAAATTCCACAGAATTTACAAAAAGTATGTGCAAAACCCCTCAGATTCCATCTGAGGATATGGGACAGCATTCAACCAGCTCCTCGCTCCTTGAAAGAAACTGTATGGTCTCATTTTAGCCTTAACAAAGTTGAGGGCTTTACTGTGGTTGACAAGAGCCACACCGTGAACAAGTTGTGCCATACAAAAACAAGATATAGTGGAAACAAAACTAAATCACCCAAGTGATGATCTCAATGTGAATAATTGTAATTATTGCTAAATGAGCATCATGGCTATTTCAGTGTAAGTACAAGTATTACCAAAACCATGCATGATTTTTTTTATATTTAAATGAAAGTGGCACTGTTAATAAACACTGTGTAGTGATAAATCAATCCAAGATGCATTGAAAATCAATTATTAATATACTTTCCTTTTCAGTCTACTTTGTTAATTTTTCATGAAATACAAGTGTACACATACTTTAACATTTTATATTGGAGTAAAATGATCAAGAAGAACAGAATGTCATTTACACTTGTTTGATTGACTCTATGCTGTATGACATGTCTGCGCTTGGCTCTGAGGTTTTTTCTGTCTTCTCAAAGTGCGCTTGAACCACTTTGGATGCTGCCTAAAACACAAACACACTAAGTGGTAAAGTCAGAGAATGTTGCATTTACTATCGGAGGTGAACTTAAACCTCTTTAAAGCAACACAGAAATAACATTTTAACACATTCAAATGGTGAATTTTATGCATTAAACACATTCCCATCATATCTAGGCTGAGCACTAAAGTGATTTAGTCTTTCCTGTGACATTTCCAGCTAAAGAAGAGTTTTTTTTTATTAGTATAAAATGCCTTTAGAATCTACAAAAAAAAAAAAACAAGGTTCATACTTCAATTAAGAAAACAGATGAAGCGTGTTGGTTGTATGCTTCCAGGAATGAGTCAATGTTCCCCTTTAGTTTTTCCAAATCTGCGTTGGCGAGACTGTGTTTATAGGAATCATT
Source organism: Danionella dracula (assembly GCA_900490495.1). Taxonomy (NCBI): domain Eukaryota; kingdom Metazoa; phylum Chordata; class Actinopteri; order Cypriniformes; family Danionidae; genus Danionella; species Danionella dracula. The sequence continues at coordinate 919,998 of UELW01000888.1, forward strand.
CTTTTTCACAATGCTGGCAAGCCTTCGTTGTAGCCTCTGTTAAAAAGCATTATCAAAATAACATTATTAGTATAGAATGTTTGATTAAATGGTTAGTTGTCAAAATAAAAAAATATCAAAACAAAGACTGTCATTGGTGATATTTGACATTTCAAGGATCTGACACGTTCGAAACTAGCACTTCTAGCATAGCTTAGCATTAAAAAAACTGATTGGGTGCTACACATTTTGCAATAGACTGTGTAATAAAATACAAGGAAAACAATCAAACAGACTCGTTGCTTATTGAGAAAGGCAAAAGGACCAGTTATATATAGGGCTGTAGTTATCAAATATTTTAGTAATTGGGAATTCTATTGAAAATTAAATCAAGTAACCGAGTAATCAGATAAATCATGTGACGTCATGTGCCACTTCCGGTGCCTGCCACTCAACTCATGGCAGACATTCAATTGTAGAAGGCACTGAAACTTTGATTATTATTAAATCGGAAACACTTTAAATCCATTTAAAATCAAGCAGGACATTATGTGTAGATTACCAATAATGTACCATAATAAAGATTATAAATAAGTTTATAAAGTGGAATGTGTTGTTCGGAAGAGCAAGTTAGAGGAGAAACCCTGTGTGAAAAAACTAAATTGTTTCACATGAAAAGCGTTCAGCTGTATAAGTGTCTCTTTCATAAGTGTCTCTTTTAAAATTAAACCAATCTTTTGTTTCAAGGTCAAAGGATGTGGTAAGCTTTAAAACTTAACAAACTCAAGCACAAGAGCTTAATACTAGATTGAAATGTAAGAACTCCTTAAGAAAGAAAGCACTGTTCATTTAGATGGCATCTCCCTTTGTATATACACTTTTGCCTATTTAAGATAATGTTACCAATTTGAGAACTAAAGCGAGGCCCAGTGTGGAACAAACCCAGAAGTAGCAGTAAATAACCACGGTGTGGACAACCAACTTTGATCTGCTGGCAAGGTTTTCCCATCTTTGATGATGAAAATTGGATCGAAAACGCAAAGATTCGCCAATAGTAAACATAATGTTAATCATATTACATTTAATTTTCAGACCTTGCTTACAAAGCTTACATTGGGCTGAATATTTTAACAGTCAACAGTTTTCTTCCTTTTCTTCACACTAATTTCAAGTTTATTACCCGACCGGAGCCTCCCTTTCATTCTCAAAATGATCACATTATCATAAAGGGAATGGTCCTTAAAAAAAAAAAAAACATGGTTAAAGGCTGCATTTTCTGCACTTTTTTTCTTAAAAGGCAAGTTGGCCATAGAGCAAATACATACCTCTGGTAATTCATTCTGCTCTTCAAGCCACTTCAAGGTTTTGTTTGCCAGTTTTTCATTTCCACACTTGACACACACAGCAACACTCTTGGACAGACAGCACAATTGCTTTACTTTATCTCATAATAGTGAACAAAAGTATTGATGCTAAACAAGTACCTGAACCATAAGCAGGGTCTGGATCTTGCTGTGCAAAGCAGAATCAGCACACTCCTTCAGTGACTCCCAAATCGATAGCGCTGACATTAAAGGAGTGATGTTGGCACCATTATCATAACGGGTATCTGAAACAGAAAATGAAATCTTCCTTCTCTCCTCTTCTTGTACTATTGGTCACTCAATTATTCAAAACCTGACGAAAAATCACACCCTAATCTAACTAGCAAAAACATTAGACTCTGCACGTATTGATAGTTGTCTTAGCTTTATTGTAAAACGTCACTACACTTAAAATGTTGTCTTTTCTGCATATAAAAGTAAACAAAGTGTTACTAAATTTATGTACTCAGTCGTTCCCCATCCATCACTCTGGTGAGGAAGCAGCAGATTGTTCTCTGAGTTGGAAGATTTGATCTGTCAGGACAGGAGTCCAGGTCATCTACCAAAACTGAGGAAAACAAACAAAACATGTAAATAGTAAGCGTACATATCTGCTTTTGAAACATCACTAGCATATATGATTGATTGTAGACTGAAGCAAAACGTTGAAAGCTAACGTTCCAACTTTACAAAAAGAATTCTCTCTTTCAGGCTTGCTGAATCCAAACTACATTGCATTTGTAAAAATATTTAATTCATTTTATTCATTTGATCTGTAAAATGTACCATTAGCGCATAGGTGGCACACTTTTTCTTAACTCAACTAGTTAACTCAACTAGTAGTTTCAAATAACCATATCCCTCCATCCCCTTCTCAGTTGTTTATTGAGATGTGTACTGATGGGTTTGCAAAAAAAATTGTTTTAATTTGTATCTAATTCAAACAGTTTGTAACGTAATCCACATAAAAAATTTGCAAAATCGAAAGTGGTTGAAACTGGTGATAGGGTTGGCCCTTTAATCCAATTTCGATTATGATACTGCTCATAAAAAATCACATAAAGGAGAACAAGCTAAGAGATTATTGTTTATTTCTGCCTGCACATGCGCACAATTAAAATTCGTGATTTTCATTAGGGTTTTGGAAGGCAAGTTATCTTTTCGCTCAAACTGACTTTTGTTTTAGTAAATAAGGCTCATTTACTTTTCAACTCGTCTTAAGCTTAAGTAATAACAACAATAACAAAAAAGTTTTTGTTTAATTAATTTGGTTTGTCTTTAAGAAATACTGGATTTTTTGTGAATATGGCACACCCAGCATTGTAAACAGTTCAATTGTTTTGTGTTCGTTTGCAAGAATTAACATTCAGATCCCACAGAACATATAATACAAGGCAAATTTACGTAACTTTAGTGCATCGTTCATGTTAGCGCCGACATAAACACACAATTTCATTAACGTTATGTTACCTTCAAATATCTTCAGCGTTTTTCGAAACTCATCATGATCTCTTTCCATGAACAACCGACATAACGTCGCAAAATAGTAATCGATAATCCATGCCTGAACAACTTTGTCTATTTTTGGTTTATCACTTGTGCTTGAAATTTCTTGTGACATAGACTCCATTGTTTCTGTTTAGCTGGTTACGCGGTACATTTGTGTTTCCGCTTTGACAGTAGGCGCTAGTTGGTAATCCTCAGCTCTGTAACGTTGCACATCGCCACCTGCTGGGTCGGAAGAAACACGAAAACCAAGCCTTAGTTAAAGTGGTTTGAAAAACAAACAACTTTATCTTCGCAATTTCAGGATTTAATTTATATCAATCTTCCATTTTTCAGGAAACGTGATGGCTTATATCATGTGAAAAGTTGCTTTTTTAGCAGCCAGGAAGACTCCAAAGAAAGTGGACCAAGGCTAAAGTTATTGATAATGAGAATTTCTTTCATTGATAACAATTTTTTCAGCAAAAATATTTCACAGGAAAATCAAAAGAAAACGACGCTAAACAGTGTCAAATAACGAAACTATAATGTTTATTAAAAGAGTTAAGAAGTTAATTGCGGTGTTGCTTTTGTTCAACACTAGATGTCGGGCTTGATCAATCTATGATTCCAAAACGGCTGTATTTAACTTGCTAAAATAAATAATTAAATATATAAAATAAAAAAACAAAGTAAGGTTTTGATAGAGTGTATTTTAAAAAGGAAATTACTTCGTATGTATTTATTTTTATATTGTATATTGTAAAGTTTTGAGTGTGACATATTTATTTGGTTTTAAAAAGAAGCAATGAGTCTTAAGAAATATATTAAATACTCAGAGGTATTGTTTTTTGCTCAACTAATACATTTTTGAGCAACTTGTTAACATGAAAAACTAAAACAATACAGACATAGTGATGACCAAAAAAGTCCATCAAACTTGTCTGTAATTAATTATTTTATTTATTAAGTATATTTCTCTACATAGTTTAAATTTAAATGGACCTCAAAGCATATATTACAACCTGTGCACACTAATCCTACAAAATAAAATTCTATCTTGACCTGGAGACTGAAAAAAGCAAGAAGAGGTAGAGCGTGGAATATTTACACCTTTATTGTTTATCCTGCATCTTCTAGTAGACTTGACAAAGACAATGCGGCGGTTTATTATACAGAAATGTTGACACACATGTATCATGACAGTGTTTCATGACCATAAACTCGTACAGAGAACGACATGCATTCAAAGATGCTGACATCTGCAGTTTAAAAGTCTGGACATTAAGAAACAAGATAGCATCCTTTAATAAATGAAAACAGAGCGAGCGGGGTAAGATGAGAGAGGAAGAAATACAGTGTAGCAGCATGGAAGAACAGCTCACAAAACAAGGATGATGCCTGCGAATTACACCTTGCATTAAAACAAATGATAACAAAAACACACACTTGCAATGTTAGAGAACTACAAATGAATATGTGATGAGAAACATGCAGAAGTCCTGTAAAAGTTCTGTAAAGTTCATTTAAACATTTTTCACGATCAAAGTTACACAGAACAGTGTGATCAGGTCTTCTGCTAAACTGAAGGCTCATGGGGAACACATGTAGACTAATGAAAACATGATCCATACTTTGCTAAACTTGTGTCTGGTGTGAGATTGAACTGTATACTTGATGAACCCCAAAACATGGTGTGATTCTGATCTTTAAGAAATAGCTGAAAAAAATCAATGCATATCTTCAGTCAACTGACTGTTAATATCGATCTGTCTATCTATAGAATTAGTGTATATTAAGAAGTTCTGGGCTCTGATATGTAACGATCAAGGTGCGTGAAACTACTTCTTATTATTAATCATTCTACTGCTTTGAACTCTTCCTCTCTACAGTTTCCTAAAATCTTAAGGTGTCCTAAATTTGAAAACAAATGTCTGTTTTGTTTAGTTCAAGATTAAATTCCCATCTTGCACGTCTAAGGCAAACAAAAAATAAAAATTTTATATAACTCGTAAAGAAGGACAGCTTAAAGAAATAATACGACAAGCATTATTTAAGCCAGGGTTCCCCAAATACAGTCTTTGGGGTCCAGAGCCTTGCAGATTTTATTCGTAGCCCTGCTCTAGTATGCATTCTGCTCTAGCTTCAGACAAGCCAGGGCAACCTTAATTAGTTCCATAGTTGTGTTTCATGATGGTTGAACCAGAAAATGTGTTGCGCTCCAGACCAGGACCAGATTTGGAGACTCATGATTTAATCATTGCAACAAATCAGTTTAATTTAAATTATTGTAAATGGATAAAGCATAACATTGAACGCTTGTGACAGCCTTAGTAGTCTATAGGGGTGAGTGAGCATGACACACGGCAACGCTAATCTTTTGAGAATGAAAGGTTCTTTCCAAATCCCTTGTTCTCATCTCAGTGCATTCACTTTATGTTTAGCATTTATCCTTTTTTAGTTTATTAGGGTTACATATTACTGTGATGAAGTGTGGATTAACAATAAAACTTGACCTTGCCACTAAACCTGATCATTGTTATTTTTAAAATGTTTCTTCTTGTATAAAAACTAAGATTGTTTGGTGGAACTGGTTTTCACTCAAAATTTTAGTAAGATGTAGTGTGCTGCTAGATGGGATGTTATTGATTTTGAAAGGAAAATTCTCTGCAATCACAAAACATCTGGAATGGCTTGTTAGTTTTTCAAACATGCAGCTTCTCCACAGGATTTTAGTAACCGTGTTAGTTAGTTTTAGTTTAGTTTTGCATAGCCTTGCTCGGCTCGCAACAGTTTGCTTTGTTTTTCCATGGGCTTCAGAATCAGTTCTGAGTGGCCTTGTTTTTAGACACATCATTTGAAGGCACGTTACTAGCCTGCCAGTCTAGTTCTGCTTGGTTGATGCAAGATTCTGATTGCACTAACCGTTATAATGCATAATCACACAAGTAAATTGAACTCTATCCATTGTAGGGCCAAATACACTCTTAAGAGTTGAAATTACACCCAATGAGCTAAAATATCAGGTTGTCAAAATACATTTTCATTGAAACTTGTACTTTGTAATAAATTTTTTATGTCAAACCCCTCAAAACTATATTTTTCCCATCACAATAAAAAAAGAGTAACTTAATACACTTTTATGGTTAACGTTCAGGGACTCAGTGTTGATTGAACTATATACTATAGTATGGAGAGTAGGACCAAATAGACTCAGAACAGAGTCAATGTAACAGATTTGACTGTGTACTTTTGTAAATTTGTGATATAAACAGGACTGAAAAATTACTTTTTGTGTTTTCCCAAAAAACACTCCCGCAGCATCTGAATTAAAAAATAATGAACATGTATTTTTCAATTGATCTTGTTTCTGGATTCATTCAGCACATTTACACAATGTAACGAATAAAACAAAGTTCTTCTTTTTCTGAAGAGTTGAAACAGAAAGAAGGCATGTCTATTTTCTGTTTTATCGCCTAAATGTAATCGTATGATTTTCATAGTTAATGTTTAAAACACAAACTATGTCAGCAAGACAAAAAAAAATGCCGAAAAGCACAGGCAAAATCTAGATAAGTTTGCTATATTCTACTGACAAATCTGTCAGCAATCAATAAAATACCACATTAATTTAGATCAGCTGAGACTTAAACTTCCTATTATTTGAACTTAATCGAAATAACGAAATAATGAAAAACTTCTAAGGCTATGTTCAGATTTAGATTTTTTGTTAAAATTGGATTTAGTTTTTGGAGTGTTCGTACACATTACAAATAACATGCGTCTGCTGTCTGTCTTCTGTGTTGAGGAGATGTGGCTCCAATGTGACATGCATAATCGGAGGAGGAAACTATGCCTCCCAGAATGCATTGCTAACAGACATGAACACTCTCGGGTATGCTTGAGACTTCGTGGGCCTAAATTTCAGATCAGAGCCAACATTCAATTCTACTGGAAGCTAAGTAAAAAAAGTGCTCTGATAACTAAAGAGACTTTAATAAGCTTCAAATGCATCTTTGGGTTCTTCATATAACTATTTCAGGGCTAGCGACTCGTTTCTATAAGAAACTATGACTGACCGATGATGCAAAACAAAAGATAAATGCGACCAGGCTGTTCAAACTGAAGTTGGATGGCAAAAACATCAGATCATTATCAGATTCAGGAGCTAATATGAAAGAGACCTGGGTTAGATTTGAAAACAAAAAACAAAAACATAATTGAGCTGTTCAGACTGTGCGGGAAATATCTGATACAGGTCACACATGGGCAATAAAACTGATTTGGGTCACTTTGCAGTCTGAATATAGCCCAAGAATGTCCAAATATTTCTAGTCATTGATTACATATAAGCTGTAAACGTCACACCAGGAACATTTACCATTATTTGAGCATGGATGAGATGAATTCATATTCAACAGTTCAACATGAATAAACCAAACAAGATTCAACAGAATTTAACAGAAATTCAACAGAATGTCTACTCAAAAAAGAGGATGTTTCTTTAAGTGAAAACATAGACATCAACCAAATTAGAAGTGTAGGGTTGTAATATCCTGAGACCAGATTTATTTTCTATAAAAAATGAGTTATTTCTGTACAATGCTGTGTGAACAAGTCCAACAGATGTTCTGCATCGTCAGCAACACTTCTGCCCAGGCATAGGTCTAACTGTATGGCAGAAAAAGGTTTTGTTTATAAAGAGATACAGTGCCCACTCTGTATGCATTGAAGCAGTAAAACAAACATGTTTCTCAAAATTTGGTCTTAACTGTTGAAAGCTGGCTATTTTGCGAAATATATTATTTTGATTTCGACTGCCACAAGGTCATTTTTAGTAAAATGTCAAACCCTTTTCATATTAATGAGTTTCATATATTAAAGATATTTCATCTGAAAATATAACTGAAGTCTGTACACTTACAAATTCATTAAACAGTAAATAAAGTGCCACAATTCTTGGCCTGCATAGATTGCAGCAAGCTGTATTGCACATTCCGCCACATGTTCATTAGAGTAAGCTTGTCCCATAGCCTGTTCATGTCATTTAAATTCATCCAGCACAATTTAAAACTTCATAAGAAAACATTATGTAGCTTTTGAAAATGTGATATTTTCTCAGATGACAAAAAGACTTTAAACAGAATAAAAATAAATAAAATCTCATACATAGTGAAACAACGAAGCGCAAGGTTAGTTCATAGTTTACACATTTGATGCTCTGGATAAGCACAGATAATAATATAATTATTGAAAGAAGTGCTAATAGTTGACATCAACCTGGTACCGAAAGTTTGTGATTTGTTCCTTTTCTTTCTCTTTTGCAAACTTCAGACAAAACTAATATTTAAACAGAGAAACTGATCATAGATAACTTTAATTTAACGCTTATTCATGTCTCATAGTTGGGACCGAATCAAAGATAATTTGAGATTCTGTTAGAAATAAAGCAGCCATTAAAAAAATATATTTTATGCAAAGCAAGATTATTTCATTGTTATCAGAGTAATTAGCCAACATTCACAAATTCAACATTGTGTTGCCAAATTGGCATGAATTAAATAATAAAAATTTTCAACTGTTTTCAATTTTAGGCTAAATTGAGCACTGTTAGCTTCAGCGTCTGTGATGTTTTGAGGATGTTAATAGTTTACCGATGGCCTCTTAAACGGCATTAAAGAGTTTCCAGAGAGTTTTAGTGAGGTTCCTGCTTTTGTCAAGATCTCGACATTAAAAATAAATATGAATAAATAAAGCAGCTTAAAACTTATACTTATAAGATAACCTTATACTTTGAATGGCATAAGAAAGAAAGTAATGTCATCATGATCTCCTTCTCCTGAACTATTCAATTGTTATGTTTTTTTATACATAGAAGTAAATCCACTTTATCTGAAATTTTAATAAAGCATTATAAATTAAATTCCACAAATTTGGAATTCTCTTTCATACAGTGACACAGCCCTGCACACTTGAGTTGCAACCCTTCTAGTATGCAGACTAATCTTAATTTAGAAGAAATCCCTTGTGAAAACCTAAAGGTTGTTGAGTGGTCTAGCTATGGAGGAAGATTTATCTTTGCTAGTTGTGGCTTGAGATGTACATATGTTACTCCAAAACCTTCTCGCTATCATTGGCTGGTTAGCTGAGGACACCAGTCTGTCTTCAGAGAGGAAACCAATGGCTTTACTCACAAATTGAGTATTTGTGTGAATGAGATATTTGTTAGGTCAATTATATGCTTTGTTTAGGTTGGAAAATAAAATAATTTCTTTTCACTCCTGATCAGTTTGGTCACAAACCCTTTTAATTCAACAATGAAATCTTTTGACCGTATGAAACAATAAAAAAAAAACTATAGTTAAGTATAACTATTTGTACAGATGAAACAGAATGAAAATATAAAATCACACATATTTGAGTGGGAAAATATTTGGAGTGTATTTGCAGGTCTAAACAAACCGCTGAATCTGATTACAACTGCTGATTAACAGTACAACGTACTATTAATATGCATAGTTCAATACTTAGTGCATGATTCAAACACGAGAGATGTCATTTCCAGATCCAACCTAGAGAGGATTATATATATTGTATTTAGCATGCTTTGAAAATGTGCTACAAAACAAATCGGGAAAAATGGAAAAAGGTGTTGTTGATGTCTGGGACCGGACTGTAATAAATCGCGTAAAGAAAGTGAGATTTACAAACAGAAACATCCAAACAGAAGTTTCAATGGGCTACAGAAAGACAGTCTGCTTTGAGAGTGATATTCAGAGAGGAATCCTAAATCTGGTTTGGTTGGGTGAGAATGCTGGAATATTTGTTTGGTGGTGCTTTGCCTTATGGCCCAAAATTATTCACAATATTATATTGAGATTTAGGAGACTTTTTTTTATTCCACCCATTAAGATTTGTTGATAAGTTTTTAGAATGATAATGCAAAATATGTGAAACATTCCCACAGGAATGTTATTGCCTGAAAATAGTAAAGATCTCACCCTAATTGAATCTGTGGTGGAAATAAAAGAAAATGTTCATTTGTTTTGAGAGATATCAAGCTGGTATGAAAGCCAGAAGAGGTGCAACAAAGTACTAGTGGTGTTTTTATTTGGTGAATCCATATATTTTGTCTTAGATTTGTGTGTATTCATATTTTTCTCTCTGTTTGATCTGGAAAAAACCAGTGTGATTGACTATACTTGTTTTTCTTTTACATTTTTAAGCGTTTCATACAACCAGAATCATGCAGTTGAATTTGTTAATGAAAATGCTTTTATTGCATGTCTGTGCTAATTTTTTCCCTCTTAAGAATAAAAGCTTTTAATCTTCAGAGTGGTGATTCTTTACTGTTTTCCAGGGTCATATCTGCTTGTAATGTGAGTAATTTACTTAGTTTAGATTTTCAAATGATTAGAAATCTACTTAAAATTTCATTCCTTTAAAGAAATCAATATTTTTTTCAAAGAGAAGACAATAATTTGTTTTTGTCATTTTGAAATGACAAGTCAGCATATTGACTATACCAGTAGAATTTGCACAGATTGAAGAATGAATAAATAAAAAAGTTGCATAATTAGTTTAACAATTTTTTTTACAATTAAAACTACTTTACAGGCCAATAATTGACAGGAACCTGTTCTCTCATACTGGAGTAATAAACAAGTAGCTTTGCTGCTGTAAGATGGCCGAAGGAGGAAGGCCTACAGGGTTATCAACCTGCACCATACAATAAAAGAGATCAAGTTATGAAAAATATCAAAACTATTGGATAATTTTAACACTGTCACTCAAATGAAAATGCTACTGGTGTAATCTGATTCAATGATCCGTGCTAAACTACACTAAATGTCTTTAGATGGTTAAAACTACTTCCTACCACATTTAAATCATAGGGACAGTTAAAGAATGAAAATAATGGGTTTAGGTACATTTGAATTAAATGTAAAACAAAATGTATTACTTTCAAACCACCATCATGTAACGCTTTTTTAAAATTTAAATATCTTTTGTAGTTTTCAGTCTAATAACACAAGTTAAGACAAGCCTACCTGCTCTACCAATGAGTTTGCAATATTTGTTCTTGAATTATAGGCAGTTAAGTATGTTTTCCATCCAAACTGTGTAAATATAGTCATGGTATTTAGAAACTATAGATTTTAAGTAGCTATTCTCATTTGGCAACTAATGTTTTTACTCACAATCTTTTGGTGGAAACTGGAGCTAATTAAGTATTTTCTAAGCATAATCAAAACTCCAATAAATACAAACTGCATTTCTACCGAGATTTGTGATATGTTTCAATACATCGCTACTTAGCAGCTTACTTTTCACAGTCTTTGATGAAAATTCTCTCTTTAAAACAGAAAAAAGGCCAACAAACACAGTCTATTTTGCCATTATTGTGCATTGTCATTGCCGTATTTTCTGTATTTACTGTGAAGTGCTTCCTGCAATCTAAGCACTGAAAAAAACATTTTTCTTATATGCATGCTCTGTAGAACTGTCCTTCTACAGTTTATCACCGTCTCTATAAAATCATAAAACATGTAAAAAGGTCAAATGTACAGGTAAGTCACAACATCATCAATGTTGAGTAAATACATTCTAGCAAGGTTCTCGGTTGCACCCATATAACCTAGATCTCTGTCAGAAACAGTCTGGTTTTATCAATGACATCAACATATTTATAAGGGACTTCTCATGCCATGCAAAAACTCTTCCAGATCACACCTGCATGCCCTCTCCCCTACCAGTGCACTTAGTTCAGTTCAAACTCCAGCCAACAGTCACATGCCAGTTTCACAAGGTGGTGAATGGTTACCGTCACCTGGTGTTATATGAATATCTGGCATAAACATGTGGTTCTCTACTTTGTGTTCACTTTGATTAGAGTCTGCTCCGTTATCACTGACTAGGCTCTGAGAGTAGTTCTGTGCTGCTAGTTTTGGGGAGGAGATAGCCGCCGAAGCTACTTCCAGTTGGTTTTGTTGGTCGGCGTAATCCTGCTCCTCAATGTTCCCCAGAAGGAGCACTCTCTCCCCAGGATGGCACTTGTCGGTAAGCTTCTTTGGAGAAAGAAGTAACCCTTCCATTGGGACCCCACTCTCTGAATCGGAGCATAGGGGAGAGCACTCTGCCTCCGGTGAATCATCTTCCAGGAGACTGTTGTTGTTATCTTGTGGGGATGATGTGTTGGGTGGTGTCAGAGGAGCATCGTCTGGTTCCTCTGTGATGTTGACTTTAAGGTAATTTGTTTTCATTGAATTTGTGCTCCTAGTGTTTTCCACAACCTTTTTAAATGTTTCACCATCTGCTCGTGGGTCAGAGTCTTCCTCGACAATGCCAGAGATCTCCTCAGGACTCATGTCTTCTGGTGTCAGCTGGTCAGGGTGAAGGTTTTGAGGGACATTTGGGAGCCACTGCTGAAGCCGTTTTGCTCTATAAGAAGGGGTGGTTGACTTCTCACCCTGTCCCATTTCAGCCGTGCAGCTTGCAAAGCTGTCAACACTTGATATACTTCTAACCTCTGTGATGCCTCTTTGTCTAGGTTGCTTTTCCACAGCAGTCGGAACTTCCTGCATCTCCAACTCGACCTCGTGTTTTGACTCAGATGCTGGCTGGGCATTATTGTTTGCGCTGAGATCTGAGAAGGATTTAGTCTTTGTCATTTCATTATACATTTCCTCCAGTTTCTGAGCGTTCAAATGCTGTGGACTTTGCTTGGGGATGTATTCCTGTGATCCATTCAGGGCGCTGTTGTTTATCTTCCTGTCAGAGGATTTGAGGCTGGTATCTGAGGAAGTGCGCTGTGAAAACCTCCATCTGCTTGGAGAAAGGTGATTGTCAGATCCGCGTCTATCATCACTTTTCTCTACCGTGACGTCCATTAGCTCCATGCTTCGTGCAAATGCATCTTTCAGGTTCATTGAGACAATGCTGCCATTCCTCTTAGCTCGCTCTAAGGCCTCTCTTCTCTTGATGGCTTTCTCCTGTCGTTTCTGCTCTTTGTAGAATTCAGAAAAGTTATTGACTATGATTGGGATGGGTAAAGCAATCACCAGAACTCCAGCAATGCAACAAAGCCCACCAACTATTTTACCCAGAAGAGTTTGAGGATAAATATCTCCGTATCCCACCGTTGTCATGGTGATTGTAGCCCACCAAAATGAAGCTGGAATGCTTGTGAATTTAGTTGCATCCTCATCCTTCTCTGCAAAGAAGACCAAGCTTGAGAATATCATAATCCCCATTGCTAGGAACAAGATGAGCAGTCCCAGCTCATTGTAGCTGCGCCTGAGAGTGAATCCAAGAGACTGAAGTCCCGTTGAGTGCCTCGCTAACTTGAGAATTCTCAGTATTCTCATGATGCGAAATATCTGTACCACTCTCCTCACATTCTGGAATTGCAGTACACTTTTGTTTGACTCTGTGAGAAAAATAGTGACATAGTATGGCAATATAGCTAACAAGTCTATGACGTTTAATGGACCTTTGAAGAATTTCCACTTGTTTGGTGATGATAGGAAGCGCAGGAGATATTCCATTGTAAACCATGCAATGCACACAGCTTCAACATGAGCCAGCTGAGGATTGTCAGTTGCTTGGCCAAATTCATCTGTTACTTGAAGCTCTGGTAAGGTGTTCAATGAGAGTGCAACAGTTGATAAAACAATGAACAGAATTGAAATGATGGCCAGTATCTGAAAGAGAAAAAGGATGGGTTAGTTTTAACATTCCATATGATGAGAATACAAAGGATTACTCTGATCTGTTTTGCAAAAGTTTCACAATCTATTTTAATAGATTTTTAAAGTTATTTGAACAGAGAAACCAACATATAAGACATTTGAACCCTTTCAGACCTGAATTGGTAAACACATGTAAAAAAAAAAGCCCAAACAAACAAAAAAGATAAAATTTTGATTGTGTATTTGAAAGTTCTTTCATTACCTTTGCGCTAAAACATTATTAAACAATTATTATTATTATTTAAAAATTATATACTATATAAATAACATTAACAGAACTGCTGAAATTAATGGCTGGCTTTTATTGAGTGGAGTTATTTGTTCAGTTAGAGGTTTACAGGATGGATTACATAAAGTGATCTTGAAATGTTATGAATAAAATCAGTGAATTGTTTTGAAAGCGAAAAAAAAATGCTGAAAATGACTGGATTAATCAAAGTGATGGTCATTGCAATGGACACACAAGGTCTGAAGGGGCTAAATCATAGATTACTTTTTCTCCATCTTGCTCTGCCACAATTCATTTTTAAATAATTATTTACTTTCAACGAAAGCTGTGACAATGCATGTAATTTCCTGCTTTGCTAGACAAATATTGGGATATTTCACCACCATTTTATTTAAGTTTGTTTCTCTTACATTCTTACATTCGTTTATCCTACCTGACCCACACTAGGACTTTGTGAAGCTGCTTTGAAAGCAACTGCTAAAAAACACTATATAAAAACTTGATTGATTGATTTATTGATTATAATGTATAACTTTAGATGATTCCAAATAGATTACCTTTTCAGCAAATCAAAGAGCAGCAGTGAGGTAAAGCTTAAGTTACATGCCTGCTTTGATTTGTTCTGCTAAGAAAAACCCAAGTTAAAAATGTAAAATGTCTTTTTATCAAAAATATAATGTTAATAATACGACTTTGAGTCCCATTCCAGTTTAAGTCAAGCAGGTAAAAAAATACTGACTTTCATATTAAGACTAGCTGCTCTGTTCTAGAGCAGCTTTGATATACAACGTAAAACACAATGCACAAACATGAAAAGACCTTTAAAATTCATCGCTGGCTGTGTATTTGTGGTTGGCAGGACTATAAACTATAAAGGTAAGTTCACAAACATAACCAAGATAAATATAGCACTCAGTTTTTCTTTTGCAGTTTTTTCTGAAGTGAACCTTTGTGAATGGCTTTTGGAATGAACATCAAACATTACAAGGAATGAAGTAATTGCACCTCGATAAATTGTGTTTGAGTGGGTGGATCAAGTGTGACTTCTACTCATTGAAATACTCATACATCACTTGAAGTAAGTGATAACTTCATCTACATTTCTCTCACTGTCTCTGAGAACTCTTCAACAAGAATCTTTGGTCAAATTCTGCAGCATTTTTCAATCATTTAGCATTCTAAAACTAAGCTTTCTACACCATACTCTGGAAGTCCAGTGAAAAGGAAGTTTGGTCATCACTTGGGTTTGCCACCTTGTAATAAAGAGTATTGTGATGTTTTAAAATCTTGAAAGTTCAGACAGGAAAATAATGCGCCAAAACATTGTTTATTTCAATGAGAGACTACTAGATGAAGGCTATTATATTTGAAGAAATTATGTGCAGTTTTGCCACACATATCATATTAACATTGGGGTTTTAACACAGTGCTAATCTTGAACTGAACTAAAGGTTTTATGCGCTTGATCTATTTTATGTAAGATATTTGTTTATTTATTTTTTATATGCACCCCAGGTGCTACAAAAAAGAAGAATAAATTACCCATAATTTATATCGAATCTTTTGTAGGTATACTGCACACACTTTTTGAGTTTTATAGCATTAAAAGAAAATTTAAAGATAAAAATTAAAAAGAAAATGTTATAGAAATCATGTAATAAAAGTAAAAAACAAGTGCGCACCAAAGCCCAGTAAGAATAGTGAACAACACTAAACAACTCTTATAGCTCAATGTCTTATACTGTGCTATGATTCTGTTTGTAATTTATTTTATTTAAAATTGACAAAAACTATTACATGGATTGCTATAGTTTAAATAAACTGACAAAATTAAAATGAAATGGTCATTGTCCAAATACTCAATGCGTTAGAATGTGTTTATTATGACATTACTGATTTAAAGCAAGCACCAATCTCCATTCTTGGATTAAACAAAACTGCAGAATTTTAGCTGCAACCTTATTGAAATGCCCTTGATGTATCGATGCGTCATTTAGTTTTGTTTGAATGCATCAGGTCTGTGAGTATTGAATCCAAACTGTGCAGGGCTATGGTCTCCAAGAAATGGAGATTGTGGCAAAGGGGTTAAAGCTAGCTCTTAGCCAAACAATGCTGGTTTGATGCTAAATAGGCTTTTCGGATAGACCCCTGTAAAGATGGAATAATGTATTTGTACTGACAGTCATAGTAAGATAAACTGATAAACTGAATATATAACAGAGAATATTAAAGTTATTTTGGGCAACATAAAATCATACTTTTTTTCTTTATACATGTGAATCTGATTAAAATTGTGCCTTCAAGTACTTCTTTTGTTTGTTTCTAACATATTTAAGGTCTGAAATACCCCACATTTTCAGAATGGCCCAATTACATTCAGCCGTTTATCATTGTTAATAGTCAAGTCATTGAAAAGGGCATTCATTTGATTTCATTTCCTGTCAGTGGTGTTAATGATCATTGCATTAGGTGACATTCCCAGCTTTGTTGACCACATCTACACATCTGTGTGTTTTTTTTTTTACTTTTGTAAAATGCTTCTAAATATGTCTATTAACAAATTGCAAGCCACCATAATCCAAGACACACCTTGAGATGATCATGCTGGAATATTGCAAGGTAATTATGGGCAACATAAACATGAACAAAATGTAAATCAGAGGGATCATAACAGATATTAAGTCAGTCTGACCATTCTTTCACAAAATTGTAAAAGCACAAAATTGTAAAAAAGAAATTGATGCATGTCCAAACGCATTTGTAATTTGCTGTAAGGAATGAGAAACCGCTACTCTGATGTGCACTAATGACTAAATGTTCTGTAGGTTAAACTAACGGTTGTGCAAATGTAAATACTGAGGTGAAAATGCATCAAAGTGATTGAGAAAACCTGTAACACTCCCAGAAACTGCATGCTTGTCCTCCAGTGGAACGATGTCATGTGCCTATTAAAATTGAGTCAAACATTTATCCAGGTTGGAGTAAAACATGTTTTGAACCCAAAATTTAACCCTAAACCCATCATCCGAACATACCCTTTGTTGCTCTACTGTAGCGGTCCCAAACTCAATTCCTGGATGGCCACAACCCTGCAAAGTTTCGCTCCAAGCTAAACCACTGATCTAAAGGCACACTTTGAAGACCTCCTTCTATGCCACCCCCCACCTCCTTCACTTTAAAGTATTGTTTCATAGAATAAACAGACCTCCATGCTTGCCCTGCAGATGCTCAATTCTATACCCAAAAACAGCATTCCACATTTTTTTTTATATTTACAAGTGGACTACTGTAAAAATACTATACTTAACTTTTTGTAAGGTGCAAACCATCACCTTGTGTTTGAGCTCTTCTGGAGCACAGATTTGATCACTGTTGTTCTTGCACTCTCATTGCAAATTAAGCTACATGTTTGTTATTGCAAATTAAGTCACTGTAATATCATAAAGGGAACAACTTAAGTGCGCTCTGTTTATACCTCTCAATTATACTATTACAAGCCAATCACATTTGTAGTTAACCGGTAATATAAGGTAACACTCGAGTCCAAAGATCAGGGCATGAAATAAGCTATTATGCATTTTATCTCAGTCTATTGAGCTTGTGCTGTTCAACATTTTGTAAAGCAAGAGGGCTTGTGGTTCAGGAAGTATTATAATGAGCACATGGAGAAGACGTATTAGCAGCAGGGTCCATCAATCAAGCATGAGTTTCCTGATGAAGTGTGAAGTCGTAGTGTTCAGAGGACACTGAGTACCATTTCACCTCCACTCTCCTGTCACATTGCTACTGGAATACACCAGCAGAACTAGAATCATTCTTTATTTATACTGCAGGTTGTAGGCATGTTTTTATTGTGACGGCCTTCATTTAAAAAGGCATAGATATCTTTTTTCCCTGCAAATATACAGCAACATGATTGCTTCTTCTCTTTTCCTTCACAATCTGGGACCTTGATTTCCAAAGAAAATGCAAAATTTACTTTCACTAAGTAATAGCCCATGCAAGACACTTCTGATGCTGTCTCTTGTTCAAGAGTGGCTTGATACAAGGACTTTAACTGTTGGATGTTTGTTCTTGAAGCACAGACTCCAATCTTTTTCACATTTTGGTTGGGTTTTATTCCAGGGTGCAACTTTCCCCAAACTTCTACACTTTAATCAATAAAATATTGTATCATTATATCAGTTTTGAAACATTGTTCATACTTCAGTACTGTCATTTACTTATATGGTAAAGATTTAACAATGAGAAACAAGAACTACTCACACTTAACCTCCAAGTTCTAAATCATTCCATAGAGACAAATCTTTAATAAGCTAAAACACATTCTAATCAATTGACTATTTAAATGTCTCACTGTACTCACTACAATAATTGTTTTGTACTACAATTATTTACAGAACATTTGGAACATTGCTTCCTTTTTTAAGAGAAACTATGAAGACTTTTGTGGATTTCTATTTTTAAATGCACCATCAGTCACCCAGGACAGCCATGCAATTTCCTTTCTTGACCCAGTGTGCTTTGATTGACACCTAAAACGTGTGCGAGTCAAACAACCTGTGCCACACAAGCCACAAGATTTTATCGACTGAGTACACGGTGCATGATGGACATTGAAAGGGGAAAGCACGACCAACCCATATCGATCATTCTACACATTTTCTCTCAAGATGCACCTTAAAGCTGAACTGTTTGCTCTACTCCAATGTTCATGTAAGCTGCATGATTTGGAGATGACAACAATGAAACAATGTGGCACAGAAGACGTGGCCAACCATGGCCCATCAGTAATTGTGACTCTTGAGCCAAAACTGTGCAACCAGAGCTGTATGGGAAAAGTTGTAAAATATTATGTGATTTGTTGCTAGTTGATGTTACAAGTGGATCACACAGGCAATTCATAAAATTCTGTAAAAAGAACAAGCTTCCAGCTCTAACCTTCTCTAGCCGATAAGGAAGTGACTAAAACTGAAGCCATGGTCAAACATTTTAAGTGAATGAGAAAAATTTGTGTCAAAAATTGACACGAAATGTAGAAAAAATATCCTCTTCTATATTGATTGAATCAACCCAAGGATTTTTCGATACTTATAATTATGGTAACTAAAGTAAAAAATGTATATATAAGAGTTTTTATTGACAGGGCTTTAAAAATATAGTTTTTCAAGTGGTTTCAAAGACTTTGGGAGATAAGCCAAGCCAGTTCGATTTCACAATAAAGAGAAATAACCACAGATCAGTAAAGCCCAAGGTGAACCCAATCAAAACCGTTAGTAGCCCAGAGAAGATGGAGATCTCCTCCTCTGAACACTTGCTCTATAGATTAGGCCTCTTTCTAAGGGCCTGACAAGGTCTGTGGAGGATTCCCTGCATGTGAAAGTGGAAACCATCGATATACTTGATTAAATCCAGTCCTTTGTCTGTCACACATTGACTGCATTCAATTAATGATGCTAATGAAGACAACCTTCTCCTTTGTCATCCTCCTTTAACAGTTACGAACATGATCAATAATAGCATCAACATGCATGAATACTTCATCAGAATTCACATTGTTTCTTTAAGAGAGGCACTTAATCAGAAATGCACCAATTCAGATATGACAGATAGCTTAGAGGAGGTGAGTAGTAGATAAAATGCAAACAAAACATCTCAATTTGACAAATGACTCCCATGTATAATTGATGCACTCTTGTAGAGGGTTGCGGGGAAGCCTTGGAGGCATGGCTTGTAGTGTAATGGCTTTCCAATGGGCAAATCTAATCAGTCTGAAAGTGCTAGCTATTAGCTCTCATTGACTTGCTTGGCTCTTCACCGCTGGCCCTGTCTTGCTCAAAACCTTGACTCAGTAAGATCTTCAGCATTGACATCTCCACAATGGGGGTCGTACTTTTTTGACAGGTGCCAATATTATTGATCTAGTCTATCTTAAAGCTTTTGTCAGTGGTTTAGGTAGAATCCAGGTTTTAAATTCAGTGTGGGAAACTTAGTGTACCAGTAAGCACACTACTGGTACTTTTCACAAAAACTCATATCTGGCAACTTGTACAGGTTAGTTCACTTCCGTCTCGAAGTATTTCCAGCTGGGACAATTTCTAGTAATTTATTTATCTGTAATTCCTCTACTTTCTCCCATTTCTATTCAGACTTAGTAGATAGGTATTAAATGAAAGCTCATACATGAACCAAGAATGAGGAGCTTACACGTAACAGACAGGCCAATGACAGCTGCTGGAAGTCATGTGAAACAAGGCCATTGACCCATGTGTTGTGTGCAAAATATTTATCATTCATTCTGTACCTTTCATTGGTCAGTGAGTGTGATTCAGATAATACTGAATAGAAAAAAAGTAGAAGTAAATTTTTAAATGAACCTTTTTTTGCAGTAAAAGGACAGACTGGGAGATTTCACCGTTAAAAAAATATTGAGGAGGATCACAGCAGCAGCCTGAATAATGCGATTTGGAGTAAACTTGATCTGATTTTCAAGTTTAGTTATGTATGCTACATGAAAGCTGATTTCATTCAACTTTATGTCCACTAAAGTGACATTATTTTAAATCCTGATATTATCCTACATGGTAGAACAATAGTTAAGCTACAGTGACATTATGGAAGAAATGCCCTTGTTCTTTTTTTGGCTAATCTGGAAAATAGTAATTCCTTCTAGAGGCTTTTGATTGGCCAACATAATTCTAGGATTAGGAAAGCAATACCATGCAAATGCTTTAGGAAGGTGTGAAAAAATTCTGTAACGATAGAATGCTTGCAGTAAAATTCTAAATGTGGCTGCTTCCAAATAGCAAATGGAAGTGTTAGTTCTTAAATAGGTCCTTTAGAAATTGATGTTAAATGGCACCAAAAAAGGTTTACCCCCAAATAACCAGATTTGCTTATAGTAGCTGTTACACCTGCTCCTCATTTAACTCACGTGTTCCTAATATTCCTCGTTAGTCTCCTTATTAATTCTGTTTTCTTTCCTTTCTCATTACTGGTGAATCATTTTTGTATTCAGTGACCAAAAGTCTATGGTCCTTCTCGTTCCTACCAGAGAACTGAGTCTGTGCGCTTTTTGAGAAGAAGAATAAAGAAGTCTACCTCTGCACTTGGGTCCATGTCTGCCTCTGCCTAACAGTGGCACTGTTTTAAGAGTGTAACACAGAGTGAGAGAGCAAAAATTAGTTGAAATCTAAATCAGTTCAATATTTGGTGTTAATACTATTGCCCTTCAAACCACTATCAATTCTTACACAGAATTTGTAGGATTGCAGTTAGCCAATTACACAAAACAGGTGCTAATGATCAGCAGTGTTGAAATCAGTCATGATCTGAAAAAGAAGCAGCTGCCTAAAACTGGGTGAAAGAAAAGCCAAACTCTGCTAGAGTTTGTTGTAATGGCCTGATTGAGCACAGTAACAAGATACAAGGTATACTGTGCCAACAAGATCTCTCCCAGACACCCAGGTTTTTAAACACCCTGTTAAATAGCTTAAAACTTTTGCACAGTACTGTCTAATGTCAGTGGTCTCAAACTCACTTGCTGGATTCTAATCTGGGAGTATAAAATGCAATATTCAATCTATATTATCAAAACCTCAGACTCTTCTTGCAAAACCAAGCATTTACCTCAAAACAGTGTTCAAAAATGTGCTCAAAAATTAACTTGTCAAATCGCTGGATAAATATAAAAGTTTATTAATCAGCGTATGGGTGAAATTTAAAGAAAAAATTAATGTTGCAAAACAAAGAAAACCTGTTCTTTTAGCACTTGTGCAAAAAAGACAAAACAGAAATCTTTTACATATACATATAACATATCACACTTGAAAAATAACTATTTTCGCAAATTGACTTACATTGACGGTTTTTCAAACTACAGGTGCAGTGACGTTTTAAGGATGGGTAGGACTTATCAGCTCTATAGAGTGTCATAAAAACATTTCTGTCAACATTAACATACTGTACTGTAACGTAAAAACAAGCTATTCACCTGTTCCCTTCTCTAAACCTTGGGATTATGGGGGGCACAGTGAATCTACTGCTGTTTGGTTGTAACCTTTGTTCAGCCTCCCTCATGGACAAGAACATGACCAATCAGAGTAGCTCTGATTTCCTCATATATTACTGTTCTTTGTGTTCTCTGACCACTTTGACCTCCTCTCAAAGGCCTTACAAACCAGCGCTCTCTGAACTGCCTTACTGTATACGTTCCCTCACATCATCAGCCACAAGTTTGACCATTTTTGAGGGGTTGTGTTCAACTGATGACAACTGTGCATTAACTGTGTTTGACTTTTGTCACCTGTGCTTGCTGTTATGCAACGCAGGTTCATCACAATGAAAATGGGTTGGCAAGTTGTGTCTAAACAGATGAAAAGTGGTTATGGTTTTGCCAAACGAGTGGTTGATGCAATCAGTGGGTTCAGGCAAATGAGCATTTGGTTCAGACAATAGGGTTGAGTGTTTTAGCAACTGAGAAAAACTGTAATATGGGTGTCTTATAGAAACTGCACACTTCTGGGACCAGCCTCAAGTGGTCAGTCAAGGAAATACAATGATAGTCACTTCCTTTTACTCAAACGAAGTGAACGTGGGGGTTGCCACTTGATGTAAACTATCTCCCAGATAAATATTGCAGATTGAAATGCAAAAAGTCAAAATGGTGTGATTTGCTGGTAAGTGGCTTTCACTCACCCCCACCCCCAACCCCCAGACATGTCTTGAAGGTCATTTCAAGCAATATGCATCGAAAAGCCTAAATGGACCGTCGGATGGACCTATTAGAATAGACTCTTTTTGCCTAATGGTATGCTTGCTTTGGAAAATACATATTTTAAACTTTTGTTCCCATTAAGTTACCACCCTTTCCCAGCGATGGGTTGCGGCAGGGAAGGGCATCCGCTGCGTAAAACAGATGCCAGAGAGTTGGCGGTTCATTCCGCTGTGGCGACCCCGAAAGGGATAAAGCCGACATGAAGATGAAGTTACCACCCCGCTTTTCTCAGAATTGCTGTAAAGTGTTAAAATGTATTTCTCGTATAGCTAGCTATATAACAGCACTTTTGGGGTTTAACCGGTCTGTACTTTAAGTTGTGAAGCCCAGTTCATGGGCAGACTCTCCAGTTGTGTGGGCTGATATGACATGAAAAGAAGAATAATGAAGAACCATTTCACTCCCACTCACCCGGTCAGCCTCTCTTGATTTGGGATGCTGTTTTGGCTAGAACTGTTTCAGAAAAAGACCTGAAAGCTGTTTAGGAAGAGATTTCTGCAGCTTTAACTAATTGTTTTTCTTCAATTCACTGCAGAGCACTTTCTGAGATGGAAGGGTTGAGGTTTCTCTCTCTCATTTCACACACCCTTACTCTCAGAGAACTGATTACAACCAACTCACACTTTATGCCATCTGCTCTGAACTTCTTCAGTGCTCAGGGCTGAACGAGGATGCTTTGTAGCAAGCGCCACGTTTTTTTCAAGTTAACATCCATTCAGTATACTCAAGGTCATTATACTCTTATATAGCTGCAGCCCTATAAACTACAGTTTTGTCACGTGCAGCCACTTTTATTCTGAAATCTTTTGCAATGTTTGAAATTGTTGTGACTGGTGCTTTTGTTCACATGATTAAAGCAGCTTTACTTGCTGCCTGAAAGTGCGGATGGCACAGCTCTCCTTTGAGCTGAAACAAAAAATCCTACCAATGAAGAAGTGTGCATTGGAGTGTTTGTGATAGATTTGCTCCCTCAAACATAGCTCCAGTTTCACACATGTTTTCAGGTTTCATTTTAAAGTTAAAGATGGTTTTGTAAACAAAGTAGAAGAGTTGTCTTCAGGTAGCTACATAGTCTCTCACACATTGACTTTCTTTATATCAGAGAGGAGCGCACAACATATTGTTATACAGCATGAGGAAAGAAATTTCTCTACAGATGAACTAAAATAAACCATGTTATCTTATTACATTTAGAAATTAATAAAATATAATAAAGAATATGTAAAAATAAAAGGATTAAAGGATGACCAGCTGCACCACTCCAGCACCTTTCTGCCCCATTATTTTGAATGAATACACACAAGTGCTATATAAATTAAGGTATTACTATTATTGAAACTGAACAGAACAGAAGAAGCTGAACAGTAATACAAGATATCTATGACTCACAACAGACCAATATCTGGTGACTTAAGGTGTTGTGGTTAAATCACAATTATCTTTAATGCAATCTGAATATGTTTCTTTCCTCACTTGCAGTGTAATTGTCATAATTGTCTCTGCTTAAATTTTCCCAAAAAATTTCCCTGACAGCATTCTTGCAAGCATTCTGCATGCGATTAGGTTTTAAAATGCACTGAATAGAGGATGTCCAGGTTTTTTTTGTGGTGAATATTGTTTTTAATGATCTTTTGCTGACAAGTACTTTCTAATTTTTTATTATTTATCAATGTAGATAAAATTGTTAGAACAATAAACATGTACAAGCAATGTTAAATAATCAGTAGTGTTGCCCAGAAATGGTCTAGTTAACCCTTAACTAGAAGAAAGGAAAAATATAGTGGTATGAGAATCACAATGACCCAGACAATACACAGTAACAATTCACAGGTTTGCCTAATACATTTTTCATCACCCATCAGTTCGACTGTGCGCTTTGAAAAGAGGGCAGGAGAGAATAGACAGTGGAGTATAAAATGTAATTGCTTGCCAAAACAGATAAAGCAAAAATATGTCTATTTATTTCAGGCCTTGAAATCCAACACTGTTTGTCACATTGTGTGATTGCTTGCTTGTTTTAATTTTATGAGCCCTTGTTGCAGCAAATATAATAACTCTAAAGTTCACATTGATAATCCTTTGGGTTATAGCAAAGAAAGACATTTATTGTCAAGAGGATTTAGAACCTCATTTCCGCTCTTTCATGGTTGCAGATATAAGAAGCAAAGAAAGCTTCTTTAAAAATAGGACACGTCGCTGATTTTGATCCCTGCATATGTAAATTTCTTTTGAGATATGTCATTCCTGATATTTTCCATGAAACCTAAAGGATAGAAAACACTAAACTTACAAAAAACTCCTTTTCTACTAATTTTTAAATAGACCTTAGCCTTCTAACACTTGAATGTGTTACTAGCAGAGCTTTTAAAAAAAAACTAAACCGAGTTATACCTTTATGATACTTGATTATAATCTAGCTTATAATCAGACACATTTGTTTATTTAATTTTGGTCCAAGTTGAACATATTTGCAAGTAGAGGGTACAGTGTAAAAAGTTCTGTCACCCTGTTAATGGAATCTTTAATAAAAGGTTCCTCAGATAAAGAGCTTTGTTGACTTTCTTCTTTGTCAGTTTGACATTCTTTGAGTAGGTGTCCTTCAAAGTAAATTATGCATGCAGTTTAGTTTGCCCTCTGAGGATACACTGCACGGAAGAACGACTTGTCTCATCATTTTCTATTAAAGTTGTTTTAGGCACGCTAGCAGCTTCCTTTATAAAAAGCAACTTGAGAGCTAAACCTGAATGTCAGTAGGTTGACATCCTTCATATCATTCCTATATCCATTTTGTGGATTATTTTAGACTGGAGTGATTCAGTCAAATTAAGGTACAATAGGCATCTCAAAATTCTAAGCAATTCCAGACACAAGTGTCAAGTGAATTTGAGGAATGCTTAATTGGTTTTAGATAAGATGTCAAACAGAAAAAAACACTGGTAATACATTTTTACTACAGACAACAGTAGCTGTAGTCTTCAAAACAAATGTGTGAAAACATAAGGCCAAAGGTTTGGGTGTCAGGATGACTGAGACATTTCACTTCTGCTACAGTAGTTGATGTAACTACCAGAGTTTGTGAACAGAAGTAAGATTAAAAAGTCAAATGCATGCTTCCACCAAATGTGTGTAATGCTAAACACAACTCCGTGCTGTAAGAGGCGGGGTGAGCGAAGTCAATTGAGTCTAAAATATTTAGCCGAAATTGGTTATATTGAAGTAAAAATTTAGCTAAAGAACCAATTTACCCAATTAAGAGAAAGACTCTATCTTTAAAATATGCTGTATAGAAAGTAAATTTTCCTAATTCCTTTACAAAAATAAAAATGTCACTCTTGCATACATTCCTTAATTCATCTTATTTAAACATCTAATCAGAGAGGTTTTCACAACCCATGGGTAAGCAACAACATTTTTTTTTTTTTTTGCAGTTTGAGAACTCTGTGGTTGCTTTTGAGAATATAATGTGTTAGATATTAACTTGAATTGGGAACAACTCTACCTATTTGATAATCATGCTATTCAGATCCAGACATCATACAATTTGAAAGTAGATTTGCCATTACTTTGATTGTACACTGCAAGTTGCTGGTTAATTGGATGTTGTGTTTCAGGCAGCTATGAAATAAAATCTGTATCAAGACCAGCAAAATGAGCAATCACAAGACCTTCCAAATCTCTCATAACTCACGTAAATGCCCATATTCAATGGTTCATTCTGCTCGGTCTCGCCTCTCTACATTCAAAATGATGTTCTTTTTCTGTTTTGCTACTTGTTTTTTTGTTGCTGTGCTTAAGTAATGTAACTTGTATATTACATTATTTTAATTCATAAGTCATAAGGACACTTATAATAATAACTTCTATTAATATAGCATTATTCCAGAGCTCAAAGATGCTTTACATTTTTCAGAGCATTATTCTTTCACTCCACATTCTCACTCTGGTGGTGATAGGCTACCTTGGTAGCCCTCAGCTGCCCTGGGGCAGTCTGACAGTCTTGACATCCCACCAGTCACAGGCATCCATACAGGGCAATGTGGACGAAGTAGCTTGCCCAGGGCCACGACGGCAGAATTGACCTAGCTGGGATAAATCCGCCAACCTTCTGGTTACAGGATGACTAACTCCACCACTGCGCCAATTGTCCGTCTTACTTGAAATAGAATGTGAAAGTATTTAAGGACCCCCTTCTGCACATGGCTGTAATTCAGTCAAGTGGCCTTAAAAAACTTGCAAAGACAAGATAACAGTTGCATAATATTCTGTATATCTAGATTTTTCTCAATAAACAGATTTCCAAAATGTCCATCAATCAGTGATTGAATAATTCTATTTTATTCACCTTTTCATGTACACTGTAAAAAGAATCCAACTAGTTAAAGTTAGTTGACTTTTTAAGGCATAATGCTGTCAATTAATAAATGCCTCAATTTTATCTGAAGAGTTGTTGACTGAATTGATATTTAGTAATTGAGTTTTCATTCTCATCAGTGGCTGTTGATGACTGCATTAAAAAGTACATTCAGTCAACTATTGTGTCAATCTGCATGAGTTATGTGTTGAGTAAATGAAAAATGTTTGCTGAGTCAATTTTGGGAAGACAAAATAGATAGCAAAAAACTTCTGTGGAACTTTTTGTTCGTCAATAGTACATTGAGTCCAGTAAACTGATTAGAGTGTACACACCCAGTTGTCTGTTAATGTGTGTTGAACTAATAAGACATATCAGCGATTCAGCCCTTCAGATCAATGTGGCTCCACCACCTCTTACCTGACGACTCTCACCCAGACCTTCATTTAAAGAATCAGCACAAAACAATCATAGCCTCATTAAGCAAATCCACAACAGCCAATCACCATTTGGTATAGCCAGCACTTAATTTCCCTGGATGTCCATAAATCCTTAACTTCCCTTTTGTTTCTTTGTCTGGTACTGTCAAAACAGGCTCACCATTAATATTCACCTGCTCCATCGACTTATCAGCTCTGCTCGGTCTCAATCCTCTACTCCTGTTGCCTTTTACTCATTTGGTTGTTCCTGTTTGCATCTTTTTGCAGTCAACACGGTCAGTTGCCAAATTTCAACAGGGTTTATAGGGGTCATGACCCATTCAAAAGTTAGATCCTGTCCAGATAACCCTCAAAAACCTCACTTAATTTTGAAGAAAATATAAATTCTCTAGCATGAACAGCTTTTTTAATTTTCTTGAATAATTTCAATTGCTAGCAAAATTTATTCTTTTGAATCATCTGGTAATGCAACCCTCCTCTTCTTCATTGAATACTGTTACCCAACCCGTGCTTGCTCCTGCCAATTTGATCGAACCAACTGCCTAATATTTAATGTGTGATTTGAGATGTGTTTAATAGTGTGGCCGCCGGAGCTTCATTTACACCCTTGGACTCTGACTGACACTATCTTTGCAACAGAAAGCAACATTTTTCCCAAAGTGAATGAAGAGAAAGCTTATCTTTGAAATGAGTTGTTGAGGTCGACAGAATAAGCATTAATTTCCTGAGCTATTGAATAGCAGACGTCCACTGGGAACAGAAAAGTTAAGCATGTAGTTTCTCTAATTCAGGGTTAAATAGGAGAAGAAGTAATTATGTTCGTTTTGATATATTTATTAATCTGTGAACTACTCCTAAGCTACTTCCCATGATTGATAAGACAAGCGTTATTCTTATCTTACAGTACATTTCTCATGCTTTTTTCAGTGCCTGTACTTTAATTAGCTGTGATGCATTGAAAAAATGCTAATAGAGCAGAAGGGTTATTTCCACTTGAAAGGAGTCCCCAATGCCTCTTGTACAATGAAAACACTTGGTCTGCATTAGCCTGATGGTCAGATAAGTAAATTAATTCTTGAGACAAAGGTGCCCCGCTTTTGTTCTGATGATAGGGTATGACATCTCTATGACGACCAACAAATAGATCTTCCATTCATGAAAGGTGTTGCGAGGGAAACAGGTGACAAGACAAGACGCACATTTGTTTCAGGGAGATCAATGGCCTGTTCTGAGGAGGCAGTACAACCAATGGGCTTAAAGAAACAATTGAACTAGGATAAAAATCAAATAGGGTTTTTTATCTTAATATGCCGTCATTTTTGGAATAAAACATTTTAGTTTTAC
Source organism: Danionella dracula (assembly GCA_900490495.1). NCBI lineage: Eukaryota > Metazoa > Chordata > Actinopteri > Cypriniformes > Danionidae > Danionella > Danionella dracula. The sequence goes on from UELW01000888.1 coordinate 948,717, forward strand.
AATAGCTAAATGTAACAACGTGAATATCAGACAATAAAAATAGAAAAATGGGAAAGTAACTTTAAAATGTGTGTTATGCAGATTTCTAGAGTGAAGCTTTTTCCAGAGATCAAATTCAAGCATCAGATCAATTTGTGATCAAAAACATTTATCTCAAGTGAACGGTGACCTTTAAATCCAGTGATGGGAATAACGCTGCTATAAATAAACAAAATTACTTACTGCACTTCTTTTTTCAGTAACGCGTAATCAAACCAACCACACTGTTTTCCCCGTTACAATGTCGTTACTGCTACTGTCCATAAAAGGCATGTTACTACAGCAGCCTATATTTGAGAAAACTAAAGTGGTTTTAATGTTAGCGTCTCTCAACCAAAGCGTCTTTCTGTGGTTCAAGTGTGTGTGTGTTTAGAGCGAGACACATCATGATGATTGGTGTGGTTTTGAACGTGGTGTACCTGAAAGAACGTTATGATTGGTTGACGTAGAGTAACCATCAATTGTTTGCCAACAACGGCAGGGCAGGATGGGTATTTACACACAAACAGGTGACAGAAACAAAAATTTTTGTTCAAGACCGAGAGGAAAAGCTATGGGAAGTCCGATAGTTTAAAAGTTTTGCCAACTGGAATTATAGGCACTACTTTTCCCTTGATCAGGTGAAAGGCAAGAATGTTTATATAATGTGCAACTTGTTGCTTGGAAAAATGTAATTCTGCATCGATGACTAGTAACTCAAATCGAATGAAGCACCTAACATTATTTCACAGCGCCACCAAATCAGTGAGTAAGAACACAGGTGACAATGCTAGCTCTGATAAGGTGAGGAGATGAAGCCACAAAACCCAAGCAAGTAAAACTTGATTTTTCTCCTCAAACACCTAACTCAGACAGTCATTTCTTTAGAAAGACTGTTTGTTTTTAGACAAGTTATGTTTGTGCAATAAATCTTTAAAGTTATTGTGTTTTATATGATAATGTATATAATGTTTTGTTGAATTTGACAGTATTCTATTACGTTGGATTGGTGTGAAATGGTGTTTTCTTATGGTATTATTTATGGTATTTGACTAAATTAAATAACACAATAATTACTTTCCCTAGTAATTAGTTACTTTTATAATTTTGTAACTTAGTTACAAATTCAGTAACTATTTGTGAAGAGTAACTAGTAACTATAACTAATTACTGTTTTAAAGGCGCTTGCCCAACTGTTTAAATCCCATGTACAAAAACAGTAAATGTTGTCCTGCATTATACTGGAAACTTGTTCATGTATGTATGAGCACCACCACAGCCTCTCCAACTCTAACTCAAGCCTAACATTATATATTTATTAGAAGCTGGGGTACCACACTGTCTAAAATAAAATTTCCATGTATCCAGTTAAATGCATTTTTTCTGCATCTGATATAAATAATAGCGATAAATGTTTAACAGAAATCCCAAAAATGTTTTGTTGCATTATTAACAACACTACAACACTAAACAAACTGTAGTGAAACAGATCAATGAAGGAGTAGAGTCAATTAATTGATTAAGTAAATTAAATCTAATTTCAATTGGCATGTAGACATATACATTTATGCAGAATAAGTCTTTTTCATAAACATGTAAAGGCAATCCTATTACATGTATACATGCTCAGACAGAATGTACAGCAGTACTGTTCAAAGGCCCCTCCTCCACAGTCTGTTTATAACTGAGAGTCTTTCACACATGACACAAGCATAACTATTGCTTAACCTCTATTAAGCCCGCTCTGTGTCAGAGCCTTGAAGCAGTGTAACCTCTCTCAAGAGACGTCTGGAGTCCTAAAGATGGCTTCAGGCCATATTAACAACCACTGCAAATCAGAAGAATGTGATTGCTCTTGTATACATCTCTTGTACCATCCGCAGGATTCTTATAGAATTTCATTAGCTGCCAAATTACCTCCCACAAACTGATACGAGACAGAGACTGTCGTGCAAATTGTTTTAACTGCGTTTAATAATTGATCAGAATCTCGCCTTAATCAAGAGCTATCCTGCAGCATTTATCTTTCTATGTTCCACATACACAGAATAAAGACACCAATCCGTACAGAGTCTCCATTGTTCCACATTGATCAGCTTAACTTGCTCTTCTCAATAACCAAGTGAAACTAGACTGATGAAACGGAGAGATGCAGCTTGAGAGTATGTCTAATGTAAACATGGATTTTAAGAGATTTTAAGCATTTTTTATAATAGATTTATAGAAGTTGATTTAAGAGTGTTTTTTGTGTCGTCATTTGAGCACTACTTAAATTACCAAGGGCAATAATTACTAGTGGGCAGAGAAAGAGCATTTTCACACAAGTATTTCATTAGAAAACAGCTAAACATTCCAGTCTATATATACTTTTTCTCAATGTACAAAATTGCTGAACTTGAAACAAGCATTTTGCATTACATAGCAATCGACTTGATGGCCATAGCCTAGTCATTTGGCCATAGCACACCCCACTAGCCAATCAAATCGCAAATGCATTCTAATGAAGAATACCCTGGTTGACTCGGAAGTGTAACTGTAGTAGAACGAACAAGTGTTTTGGACGTCCAAGGCCAAAGATTGTTTTGGCGAACCAAAAGATCTCTTCTCTGTTTTGATTCTCTACTGTAGAAATGCTGGAGACTGAAACTAAGCAGCTTGAGTTGAAGTTGGAGATAACTGATGTAGAAAGTAGTAAAAACACTGCATAACAACACATTGATTCATGTAAGAGTTTATTGTGATGACACTCAGACCATGGCACTCAATCAGAGACCTTCGCAACTTTTTAGAAGATTTGTGCATCAAGTTACACTCAATATATAAGTTATGTAAAGATAATGGTAAGCTTCACTCAAGTTAGCACAGAGTTTTTTAATTGCACCACAGGTGCACAAAGCCTCTACATTCAACTATAACTGGTTTTACATGTCACAGTAAGTGCAAACAATATATAAGCATGAATTTAAGTCCAAATAAATTCATTTTGACTGCAGTAATAACACAATGACCTATGAGTACCAAAAATTCTAAAAGTATAAAAACAAGTGTTATTTAAAATCCATTTTATATCCATCATAAGGTGTTTAGCTTCTAAGCAAGTTGTAACCCCTTGCTGTAAAATTACACCTATTGCAAATGTAATCTTTATTTAAAACTCAAAAAATTAATGAAAACGAAAACACATTTTATTGTAAAGAATTTTTTTTAAGTTTATTTAAAAAAAATGTAGATGCTGAGTGAAGAAACCATTTTGTGACTAAAGCAAATCAAGCAAACTAAATCCTAAAAACAAAATGAATCAAAAGTGTGTGAATGAAATAAAGAAATATCTCAATCCATACTGATTATTATACTCCACAAAAATACCCCTATTGGCTGTTTTTATTATTTTTTAATAGGTTACAGTTTTGTTATAAAAGAACCATACATCTTTCTGAGTGTATGAAAATGGCTTTAAAACGGTTCATGTCTTATGAAGAATGATCTTTGACCTCTGATTAAAACTTATTCCCATTATTTTTTTCTCATTGGACAACTGAGCTGTGACAGAGAGTGGCCAATAAAACACGAGTCTTTTAGACCCATCCCATTACATGAAATATCTAATGAAGAACATTAGTGAGCTTGTACTTGAGAGAAAGCTTTCAAGTCGTTATTGCTTAATTTATCAACAGCAATTCATGTGAACATTAAGAGTAACAGGGTCATGCTCTAATCTAAATCAATAAGTATCAGTTACTGATAATTGATTATGAACCTTTAATCCTTCAAGAGCAATGCCCTAAATTGTTTAATGTACAGCCAATTGTTGAGCGGCCTTTGTTTAAAACAAAAGCAGTCTAAACAAATCCCCATAACACACCACAAACTCCACCCCAGCAGAGAAGATGACGCCATAGACATTCAAATAGCAATGGCATCCTTGCACCATGGACAATGGGACTTTCCAGGGAATGCAGGAATGTCAGCTGTGGTTGGGTGATCCCTGTTCCGTGTCATTCCTTCCAAACACTTCAATAAAAGGCTTCTGGATGCCTGAAGGATTCCGTCACCCGAACCCTCCTATTCATGTCATTGCAAGATATAGAAACACTAACAATTGTTTCACTATTGTTTGATGTGTACAAATTAAAGAATATTTTGTTAAAAAACAGTATGGCAGATTAATGGGTAAGAGACATCTCTAATGTTTTCCCCTGCTGATTGACCAATAGAATAATAAACACATCCAGTGCATGGTGAGGCTTTAGATGAGAAAGAGTAAAAGGGCTAATAGCTATCGATCTTGCAGTTCCCTGCAGCAATATCCTAAACCATAGAGACAGAAACGAAAATGAAGACGGAAACTACCCCTGCAGAAAATTAGAAAGAGGACTCAGAGAGCAACAAAAACACAAATGTTTAGATTTATTTACATAAACAGCCTTTGTTTGTTTTACTTTAAACTTGTTGGCTATCTTATACTCTCTAAAAATAATTTAAGTTTTAAAATTTTTATAAAAAATGTATGTCATCATTAAAAATAATGTGCACGTTTTATTAAAAAAATAAGTTTTCAGTTTTTTTTTAAATAAAATATTGGGAGTATTTCACCAATAAAATAAGGAAATTACCTATTTGTTTAAGCAAAATCGTCTAATTCTTAAGCTTAATTTGAGGAACCAAGTACGCAGAATGATTGAGGAAAAAACACCTCCATATTAATTTTAAGAGAATTGGCTCAATTATCCGGTTTGGATTGAGACAGCTTTATAGTCAGACCAGGTGCATTGTGGGAGTATGGGATTTAATGTTTATTACAGTAATATGTCTGTTTATATTGTTATACTTGTGTTGTTAAGTGTGGTTTAATGTTACACATTTGTTTGAGAACTAGTATGTGTGTTTATTAGGTTATTGTGTGAACCTATTTTTAGCAACCGTTGATGAGTTGCAGATCATTAAAGATGCACAAAATGAAAATTGCTGTCTACAAGTATTTCATAACTTGAAATTCTTTACTGTCTTTTGTATGATGTGAAATTCTGGTTTGAGAACTTAGATCTCATAGCACTTTCTGGATTGGTAAAATTTCAAAGTTTCTGCTGTTTTGATACATTAGTTGTATAACATGCATAAAAAGTTATACATTAAAAGGCATATTCAAGTAAATTGCCTTAAATCATAAACAGAAACTTAATAGTATATGCTAAAACAAAATAATGTGATTTTACTAATAATATTAAAAACATGAAATGCCTGGCTGATCAATTCAGGATTTTTTTAACACAATAAATTCAAGTAGATTCTGCTAACAAAATCAAACTTTAAAATGTTCTTAATTATTATTTGTGTAATATTGTTACCATATTTTTTATGTAGATATCACATACAATTTTTTACAGAGTGAATAAAAACAATCCAGTACAATGTGTGTAACAGATAGCGGGTGTTAGTGGCAAGGAACTCAAGTCAAGAGCAAGACCTGTCATTTCTTAGAGCTAACTATATATTCAACACGTTTGAAATGCAATAAAAAGCACAAAGTAAAAATATTGTGAACATGGGGGAGAGAACAGATCTTCAAAATGCTTGCCCTCCCACCCAAAATAATAAACATACCCTTGGAAAAAATGTTAAGTGGAATTTAATTTTAAATTCCAGAATTACCCTAATCAGAACATAAACAAACTTGAGGCATGCTGAAGGCTTTGGGGTTGCCTTAGAAATAACATAATAAACACAACAATTGTTTATTCCCGATTATAAAGTTTTATGATTGTTAAGGGTTGAAATCCATAACCGTTTATGAGTTTATTTCTGTGGAATAGCAGACAAAGATAATGTGCTTTAAAAGAGCTTTAAACTTCAGAGTTTCCTATAAATCTCTGACATTACAGAACTGACAAAAAAAAACCTTGTCAATAAAATAAAGAACACTGAAAAGATTTAAGTGCTTTCGATTTTATTATCAGTTAAACAGATGGATAGTTTGGAGGGAATCATTTTTAACAAGAGCAACATTGAGGGTCTGGAATGACAAACAGGGGAGAAAGTAATACATTTCGCAATCACTGCAAAGTTTCACTGTATCATTTTCACCAGCTTTTTATATTTTCTAATGACGAAAAAATGTTCACTGATGATACAAATAAACTCTTATCATACATGTTGCTCTCTTAGTGATCAGAATACACATAGTGTTTCTTGAAAGATGATTGATTACAGAAGTTAACTAGTCCTGGATACACAGAAAGTTGTTCTGCTGCATACATCTCTGTGTGGTGATCTTAACAACTCACCTGTAATACCAACCACCTCTCAACTTGCTCTATGAGGACCGAGGTATTCAGAGTTTAAGCCCAGAGGTGGCAGCTGAAACGCCAGTAGTATTTCATGACCATTTTATGAAATGTATTGATAGATGAATGGAAGGCTAATCGTCTAGACATTTTCTTTTGCCCTTTTAAGCTTTCTAGATGGTTGATAGTTGGGACCAGAGGACCGGGAGAGCTGGATTGACACAACCTTTAGGAGGAGATGAAATCAGTTTGCCCGTGTATGTTTTGGCATTTTAAGACAAGGCCATCAACCAGTTGGATTAATTACAATGACAGTTTGTCATCTCATCAAACTATATTAAAGAGCATTATTCAAAAACGTTTAAAGCCAATATATGTGAAATAATCACTGCATACCTTTTACCTCGCTCGGGAGGCACATTTATACATTTTTGTCAGTCTGTTATTTAAAAGGAGCTTTCCACTAAAACTAAAATGTCTTTATAAAGTTTCTGTAGTTTGCAGTTTCTAAGAGTCTGTTCTATGTATTAGTGGTAGATGTCTGTTTGCTTGCTGAGTTTTCTTACGATCTATGTCCAAACGAGATGACTTCAGAAGACAGATTGAAAAAACCACAAAACAAATAAATTTCTCAAAATTTGTGGCATCACAAATAAGAGAGTGTCCTTCTGTAGCAAATGACCTGTGAACAGCACTCGCTACTAAAATACGAGTGTTTACAGCTGCTGTACATTCATTGTCTCAGCTGCTATCAATGTAATTATACCTGTTTGAGCTGGTTTTGGTGGTAAACCCATGCTTGAAACACATTTCCATGGTGCACTGAAAGCTTCAAACCTCTGTTAGACATCCTGCTTGATAAAAGAATCATGCCACTACAAGAGCAAGCCCCTTATTGGTTGCAATGCATGTAAACTTTGTCTGAATTGGACATTTCTCAACTCAATTGATCTATCCGATTTACCCTGCCTCGTCTCTTACAGCATTCATGTTCCCCACACCAAGGGGTCCAAAGTCTCCACGTCGTGGGGGGGCTCATCACATCTTTACAAAGACTTTACATAGAAATCAGCTGTTCTTTCCAGATCCTTCGCACTTGGTGTGCACTTTGAGAGCATCTTTAGGCATTCTGTAGTAGTTTTTTTTAACTGAATAAATGTACATTTAGTCTTTTAGAAACATGTATGCTAAAACGGAGAAAATAAAATGTGAATGAATTTGCTCTTCTCTCCTACTTGCTAGTGGATTGCTACCGTAATAGACTTTACAGTGAATGAATGAAAAGTTTGAATGCTCCCAATATTAGAAACTGTTTAAAAGACAAGATTAAAATTGTAAAAACTTGGAAAATCAGATGGCTGATGACCCAAGACAAGGCCTAAAAGGATTAAGCACTGTGAAAATAATACACGCTCATTGAAAAATAAGATTATTCTCACTATTAGTTTTTGATAATTTAAAATTTAATCTGTTTCATGATATAGCCTTAAAACCAGCCTGAAAGCCACTTGAACATGCGAATAAAGGATCATGAATTATGGCTAGTATTCCCTATGTTGTGACTTTAATTATTTAGTACTGTGCTTGCAAGCTTAAAAAGCTACTTGTAGTATGTTAACTCTGTCAACAGTGTTAGGAAGGTGTGAGAGAGATTTGAGGGCGCAAACGGATCCAAATATGGCCTTTCAGTTGCTCACTATATTTCACAAACCAGCCTGTCATATACTCATATAAACATGAGAAAAGCTCGCTGCTTACATAACTCAAACTGAGACCCGTGCCCTGCTAAGAGCTTCTTCTGGAGAATGTTTCACATATCTGACTGGAACAATGTCAATGGGATGCTAAGGTTAAATTTATGTCATTCTTGTGACAACTGTTGTTAGACCCCTAATGTCATCACGTTCTCCATATGCATTCAAAGCTCTAAAATGCCCTGTGGGTCAAAGAGAGGATGCTTTGCAAACAACACCTCAATGCATAACAGAGACATCCATATAATGACTTCAGTTCATGAGTTATAGGATCACAAAATAATTTCAGGACCAATTTTAGAGTAGAGACTTTAGAGTAGAACTAATTTACACATACAACGTGTGGAATGTAACACCGTTTTTGTTAATGAATTAAGACCAGTGTAGGAGCATGCATGCATGTGTGAGCTTTTTGTAAGGAACCCTATTAAGGTACAACTCAATTAAATGTAGATGTAACAATTTTTTTTCTTTTGATTATTTGATTATTAACAAAATCTATTGAAATGTAACGTGAGCAAATAATGTGTGCATTAACATTTCACCTGTCTCCAATCTGCCACTAATAAACACAAACCTGGGTCACCAGCATCTCATTACTGCAGCTCTTAATTAAGTCTCTCATCTCTCACAGCTCACTTTGTGCACTGCACCATTCAAAAGCTCTATTGATCATTGACTGTCTATATATAACATGAACATCTGTGCATCACCCGTGGGTTTAAGCAGAGATCCTTCGGGCATCAAGTCTGGTGTGACCATCGATTCCTTTTCAAACACAGAGTCACTACAAAAAATGGCAAAAAAGTACTATTTAGTGCAGCAGAAATTACGTCATTGGAGCTTAAGTCATTCTTCTTGTCTCTGGTGCAGAGCTGTCACTTAAGTATCTCTGTCCTTACTTATGCACAATTTGATATCTTAACATAACAAAATACAAAAAATTCACTAAGTAAAATCCCAAGTTTCTCTTCGAAAAATCGACTAATTATTTCTTCTTCATCATGGCATAGAAAGTTAATCGCAACCTGCATAAAACCAAACGAAGAAGAAGAGCCCCAGGGGAGGTTGCTTGCAGGTACTCTTCTGTTTTGCCAATCACAATATGAAAAACTTCCATTGACTTGATTGGGTTCGCATACGATGATGCGAAACCGGAAGTTCTAGCCTATGTTTGCAATTTTGAATTCCTGTGATATCGAATCAGCTTACTGGGACTTCAGTGTTAGGGAAGTCCATTAGAGTGAACCCTAATGGAGAAGCAGGGGCTTCTAACTGTAATTCAAAGTGAAAGTGAAGTGACAGTGGAAATAACCAGTTGGCCAGATATGGAGTGACCCATACCTGGAAGTTGTGTCCTGCATTTAACCTATCCCAATGTACACACACAGCGAACAAACTCCCTGTGAACACACACCCAGAGCAGTGGGCAGCCATGGCTGCAGCACCTGGGGTGCAGTCTGGGAAACTGGTGCCTTGCTCAAGAGCACCACAGCTCTGGTTGTTGAAGATGGGAGAGCAAGTGTTTCATCACTCACACCACCTTTAAACTTTGTTGATCTGGAGTAATCTCCTTATCAGACCACAACTGGCCCACACTTAACGGGTACCCCATAATTTACAAGGTACTAAGCAGAGAAATTATATTGATGAAATATAATTAATCAATATTATTATATTTAAAGGAGTGATTGGTCAGTTTCTTTCTATTCTTTTATTCTCTTATCTGAAAAAGTTGAACTAAGTGAAGGTAAAATGTTTTAAATGTAATGCTTACACTTCCAGTTTCCTCATACAATATACATTCGATACAACACAAGTTCAAAAAGTCTTTTGAGTATTGACATTGCGACTTGCCAAGATGTTGTGCAGTGACACGAGCCAAGCTCAAGCATGTATGGCAAAAAACTTTTCTTTTGTTGTTGTTGGCAGGAAATATTTCTTGTGGTTTTCTTCTCTTTATTATAGAGGTCTGAATATGAGTCTGGAATCCCATTGGGCACAATTTGATTTTCAGCACTCCACAGGGAAACCCTAGAACTGTGAAATAGATTTATCGGCGCTAGTTAAGCCTTGTTTATTTTCTTTACAATTGCTCGAACATGACTTGCTTGTATTTACAACTATTTCGAATTTCTCAAGTGTGAAATATTTAGTTTATCCTGACACCAGGCATATTAATTAGCAACAGTTTTAATATTGATTTTACTTATACATTTAAAATCAACAAATGAATACATAATGATAATAAACATACATGCTAGACACATGGCAATAATAATTTAACAATGCCAAATCTTGTGTTTATTTCATATTATTTTCCTATCCTACTCTGCTCTTATAACATTACTTTTTGATAGCTTTTTTTCCTCAGAAGAGACCTGTGTGTTTACTTGGCTCTCCACTAAGCTTTCACTCAAAAAGACATCTTGACTCAAGTCAGAGAACTTGAAGAACATTCCTCACAATTTCATCAATATATTATGAATGCTCTTAGGTGTCCTGGTCCACAGCAACCAGTGCCTGGCTAATGCTTTTAGTTAGGCCACTCAGAAAGAGTGAAATGTCAATGTTTTGCCCATCCACTGCAGTTCCCTAGCAAATATGAACAGCATCCATTTAGAGCGAGGTAGAAGCTGCATGAATGCATTGAGAGATTGGGTTTCCATCTGCTCTTCAGATCTCTACAAATTTGGTTACACAAGGGGGTTTTCTTCTACATCATCTTCCACAGCTTTTTAAAAACGCTGTACTGGATCCTATGAAAATAGAATAGAGCTGATATGATAGGTCAGACTCAGACAGGATGAAGTAAAATTTTAGACAGAGCAAAGTTTATGAAATGGAGGAATTCACACATTATTTGAGTGAAAACCAATTTTTTTGAGTGAATATGTTTTGTTACTACTTATTATTATGTTTTTCCGTTCTCTCAATCTTCTTGTGAATCCTTTTAATATTTATAATTTGAAGTTTTAGTAAAAACAATTTGTTCAAAATGTCTATATTTTAACTTGTAGAAACATAAATGAGAAACATTTTAAAGAGTACTTTGGGATAACTTGAATAAAATGTAACTTTTTACCAAGAAGAATATGTGAAATCCATGAGACAAATAAAGCAGGGAATTGCATATCGATCAGAGAACCACAAACAGCAGACTGCTGTGTCATATTTTCCACATTTATTGCTGTTCTTCAGGCTGACAGCAAACTGGGTTGCAATTATTATACTGCATTCATAATTCATTTCAGCAGACAGTTCAAATCCACTGGGTGTTTGAGACAAATCCAGACAAAAAACATTTCACAGAAGTAAGTCTGACAAAAACAAACCCTACATTCATAAAGCTAAGTGAAAGAGTGCTACAAACTACTGTGCTTGTCTGAAAAAAGTGAATGCATGGTTTAACTCTTTATATTACAAATAAATGTTGTACCCTATAAAGTATATTTTAACCATATAATCAAATTTATGGAAGTCTTTCCGTAATGAAATGCAGAGCTGTTCTAATAAATCTGTAAATGTTCTAATATGCAGTCAATTATTGAGAGTAAAAGGAACTCGTCCAAGAGAAGGACCAACTACGCAATGAATAGAGTACAAATGATACTCAAACCGAGGCTCTATCATCTTCAAAACAGGCACGTTTTCACCAAAACTTTTTACATTGTAAGCCTTAGTGTTAACTTAACTATATAAAGAGAAGGAAAAAACTTTTTCGGAAAAGAGTCAGTTTAACTAGATGCTTACATGAAGGGATGAGGGAAAGCGACATATAATGCTGTGAATGTGTGGGCATTGGTCTTTTGTTATTTTTGAACTTTTCTCCGCCCTTCTCGTTTCCTTGTTTGAGCTTTCAGTTTCTTGCGGGCCCTTTACTTATTTTATGCACGTTGATCATTTTGTGCTGTTTATGTTGAAAATGATTTCATGAGATTGCTATGAGTATATGCTTCTTTTTTTTAGCTTTTTTCAGACCTTAGTTTGAACTTTTGTCATTGTTTTCCCCCTTGTGGGTTTGTTTTGTTTACCCTGTCTTCCCTGGGCTTGTTGTTTGTTTGATTTATTAAAGATTTTATTATAGCATTGGGATCCACACTTCTCTCTTGGCCCCATCCTGACTGGATGTAATTACTTTAAAAACAATGATAAATTAGATTTTGCACATAAAATGATTCCTTGTTTTTTATGTTGACAATAAATGTCTAGCTGCAGTATTTACAAAACAATACAAAGTACTGTTTTTTTTGTCTTTTTAAAACATGGCTGAGCATATTGAGTTACCACCCATTCTTTAAAAATATTCAATACAAGTTCAGATTTTTTTGTATGGTCTAACCATCCCTCCCCACTTATACAGGGTGTGGCTTTCATGAAAAAAATTGCATTAACAACCATACAATTAGACAAAATATCAAACAATATTTTATACACTAAAATAATAATAATAAATCTTGATTCATAATAATATTAAGAATCTAAATGGCCATAACATCTGCTTTTTAGCTATTCTTCATATTCATTCTACTGTATTTAATAGATATGTTCCTAAATGTTTCCCGGTGATGGGTTGTGGCTAAAAGTGCATCCGCTGCATAAAACATATGACAGAAAAGTTGGTGGTTCTTTCTGCTGAGCGACCCGAGATAAGGGACAAGCTGACAAGAAGATGGATGGATGTTCTTAAATGCTTGCATTCACACCACTCGAATATCTCTGTGCACCTGATGTGACTTGAAGATATTGTAATGTCTTGACCTACCTCATTTTGGTTTTGTATTGAAGAACTTTTTTATTAGCAGATTGCTCATCTACCTATATATATATATATATATATATATATATATATATATATATATATATATATATATATATATATATATATATATATATATATATATATATATATATATATAGGTATAGGTATAAGTTTAGTCAGATTTGTAGTATTACCATTTTATTTTTATGTTTTATCTTTGATCTAGATTTCATTTTTTTTTATTAATTCTAAAAGTTTTACGTTCCTTCATTCGGAAGGTGTGTCGTTGGTATACTTCTGTGTCCCATTTGTTATGGCTTAATTCATAGGTTAGATCCATGCTTTTCCTCAAGATAAGGATATAAGTGTAAAATGCTATGGCAATTACATCCATTTAAGCGGATGAAAAAAAAACAGTACAATGAATCTAATCTGGATTTTATTTTGGGCTCTAGACTCCTTATTGAATTTTGGTACTTACCTGCTCCTTCGACGCTAGTTTTTTTTTTCTAACTGTAAACCTTTTCATCTTCATCAGTGTTTGGTGTTCATTAGTTGTCATCTCAACTCTGCCATGTTGGGTATCTCCATCTCTGGTTATTGCTCCTGTGCTGTGTTGTTTGCATCTGTATGCGTAAACCTACTATCAGAACCTAAAAGTACAGTTTATTGTTTCTATTAATAAATATTTGTTTATTTATCCTTCTTGTCTGACTGGCATTCCTGACAAATTGTCTCTGCTGGTTCTGTTACAGAATTCATAGTTTTGCTTGTAAATTGTACCCAAAGTATAATTTAAGTGTAAGTCATTAACCCAAAAATTCACAAAAACGAATCTAGAAGCTTCAAGACTCATTGTATTTTCCCTGAAGTGCACACAGATTGAGCGAAAAAAAAAAACCTTCACTTTTCCACTGTAGCCATTTATTAACAGTGTGCCCTTGATATGCCAGTCATTTGCCCACACAACTCCATATAACTTAGCCTTCCCCCCGTAAACTTGCTTCCAATTATTTTTCGACACAAAAGGTGACAACCCTTCACACACATGAGGTAAAAATAGACTCGTAGTATTTTGAGGCTAAAGTGGCCATTATCACTTCACTCACTTCCACAGGAATCTTCCAGAATGAAAGTGGAAGGTTGCTCTCAATCAGCAGAACATACTGTATGATTAGTCCGCTCCCTACACTGTGAGACATATATTTCCAGTTATTTGAGTCATGATTTTTCAAGTGAACTGAACCTGCCTGAATATTGAAGGTAGAGAGGTTTTGTAATATTTAAACCCACATTTTTTGTGTGTTTGACAAATAAATGTTTTGGAATGTTGAAAGAAGCCACTCTATCTAGAAACATCACACTGACTAATGCTTCTGAATGAGTGCTGTTAACACTCTATGCGCTTGAAGCGAGAAGAGGCTGTTCTGTTGTCCTCTGATAATACACTAACACTTGACATCTGCTGCATAAAAGAAGTATTGCCCATCTACCCACTCTCTTTCTTTATCTCCAACACTTTCTTCAGCCTGTAAGCAAATCCGTTCGAACATCCCCTTATGCTACTCAGAGATGTTCAAGCCACTGGCTTTTTCTGCAGAGTGCAGATTCTACTCTCCATTAAACAAATCTGTGCAGATTGACCTCAATTGTCAAATCATACACAATGAGCAAGTGCCAAATAACTCATACTAAACCTGAATCTCCAGAAACTGGAGATTGAAATGGGAATTATATGCACTTCCTCAATTTCACATTACATAATCCATAAATGTCCAAACAATCTAGCCTAAAGGCTGCTTCACATCTAACCGAATACACGGTGCAAAGTTACATGCATGAACATACCTCGATCGGAAAAGCACTGACGTCGATGGCACATCACACATCTGTCCGAGTGATTGGTGCAAGCTGACAGTTCTGCTATAACGGATGGGCTTCATGCTTGGTTCGTTTGACTCTTTGATGAGAACAGTTCATTTGAACAATTCATTTATATTTGTAAGCACTAATCTGCGTATATAAACATGCTTATCTGTGTAGTGTGATTAATCTCAGTTCGGTTAGATTTGAAGTAGCATTTACTTCGACAACCAATTTAGACTTGAATGACTTCTACAACTGACTTTTGTAATGAAGTAGATTTGTAATCAGTAGATTGCTGCTTGTAATTCGCTGTACTTCACAGTTTCCCGGATAGCAGTAATAAGTGTCAAGAACAAAACTGTTTTTGTGAATGAGCCCACAGGCTGAAGTGATGGCACGAAAAGGAAAAAAGAAGATGGTTTGGAGAGCAGAAATTCACTATTCACACTACCTCTCTAATGCGAAAATTCTGCTTCTGATTTTCAGAGAAAAGAACATCAGTAAAAAAGGGAAGCATCAAGAAAACAAAAATTGGGGACAAACTTGCATTGAAAAAAAAATGGACAGAGCTGGGCTTCAGTCACATCTCACTCAAAAACACACCTTGTTGATCTTAGCTGTAGTGGGTCTATTTGATTTGGAAAAAAAGGATTTTAAACAGAAGTATATACACAGACATTCATTTAAATGCAATGTTTTATAAAAACAAATGTTGTGTGCATTTTCCTATTTCAGGGGTTATACTATTGTATTGACCTCACATTTTCTATCCTCCTTGTCATCATCATCATCATCATCATCATCATCATTATCTGCTTGGGACCTACCTGCCTCCAAGAAATGCCTACATCCTGATCTGTCACTGGCTGCATCTTCTAATTCATCAGTCCAAAAGCTTGACTATCAGAAAGCATGCCATCCCTGCACATTTTGGTTTCTTAATGCATCTTTGGGACTGGGTTATTGAATAATTTTTTGTGAGCTCCCAATTCCTCCATGCAATACGTAGCAGAACCATACCATAGTCATCGTATTATATTAATCCTAAGGAACTTAACCATGTTACACTTTGTTTTAGACCTATAGGGCTCGGGTTAGTGCTGGGTGATATAGTCGGAAAATATATTACGATAAGGTCAAATTTTTAAGAGTAAAAGTTTCACAAACCTGTTTTTAAGCATTTAAATAATAACATTTTAATAAAAACTATATTGAAGGTAATTTCAGATAATTTGTCATACAAAGACATATATAATCATTAAAAGCACAAATTTTGAACATTGAGTAATTATTTATTATGTCGGATTATTCTTTGTAAAAAGAGTTCATGAAATTCATAAAACATTGCAAGGTTTGGAAAAAACTGCATAGAATAACAAATTTTGTGTGACATTGTTATTATCTTTGCACATGCATGAAAACTTAAAAACTGTTTCAAGAGTGCGCTCTTGCTCATAATTGCCTAGTATCGCAAGCGTATTTGGTGAGAAAAGCAGAAGCGTACTATACGAGCTGTCCGAGTGTTAGTCCGGGACCATTGAGCAACCTCGGCCCAGAGAACATCCCTCCTCGGATTTCCAACTATTACCGCTGTTTAAATGAGGACTAGACCATCTTACGCAAAGTGAGAAGAGGTGAAACGTGCATACTGAGTGGCGAAAGGGGTGGAAGGAGTGATAGCTTAAACGATGTAGATGTTAGCTTTTTGGTCTTGTCTTATATACTGGAAATTATATGGGGAGGTGGAACCATATGATTAGATGGGTATTAGTCAATTATCAACCAAGCTCCTCCCAAGTTAATGTTAATCAGATGATTAACCTTATTTTAAGACAAATTAAAGATCGACCAATATATCTTCATGGTTAAGAGTTAACTGCCATCTACTAAATTGTCATACTCTTAGCAGCTTTTTAATTAGTATTTTCACCTAGAAAATATGCTGGTACGTGTGAACATGGTCTGATATTTAAAACACATTTTAAAAATCCTGCCAAAATGGCAAGAAAAGTCTGGAAAATGTGTTCATTGCTCTGAAAACACTTCACTGGTGAACAAATGAGTGACATTTCTTTTAACTATATGTTTTGTCACATTTGAACACAACTTATTTCTATTCTATTCAACAACCTTTCAATTTGGGTTGAATAAGCAACTTGTCAGATGGTTTTTGACCTCTAAGATTAATGTAACAGAGCAATCTGTGTTTTTGGGAACACTGATGATGGATTAAAGTGGCACCAGATGATCTCTGTCAGACACAAAAGCCTTCCCAAATGCTCAGACAGCTTAAAACTCTTGGCAGAAGGCCACAAGAATGACATGCTATCCTTCCTTACACTGGAATGACGCTTTCAGATGATCTTTGACGTTAGATTAAGCTGATGATCAATTGCAGTTGTCTTTGATGCTTTACTGAAATATGATTAGCATAATGCTTTTTCATGCAATGATTGAGTGCTATGTCTCAGGCCAAAATCAATGTTCTTTTGAGGTTCTTTGACACAGACTTTTATCAGTGCCAGTGGGTCACTGTTTCAGCAGAACAGCTGAGTCTTCAAACATCTGGATGGATAAGAACCAGAGAGATTAATGCAAAGATTTTTATTTACACATTTACATTGTCCGACTGACTGCTTAGTGCCCTTCCCTTGATTAAGAGCGGAATTAGAACAAATCCTAAATCAAATAAGAATTATATATTTTTTGTTGGATACCAGGTTCATGACCTTTTCCTATATATGCATTTTTCTGATATTAAAAGTGTAGAGAGAGCAAAGAAACGAGAAGAGGAAAATGCATCAAGCTGCACATGAAAATGTGTGCTACAAAATAACTGTAGAGGATTTTTTTGGGGTTCTGCCCTGCTTTTCAGATTCATCCCCAGAAGATTCACCCAAGCATTTAAAACATATAATCTTACTGAATATAACAAAACTTTTCTTTTTACTCTACAGTGGTTTTAAAGCTGTCAAAAGTGTTTATATAGAACCTATTTATACAGTTCCTTGTTGGAGAGATAGGTAGTATCCAAGATGCTCAAAATCTTGTTCAGGTAAAAAAAATGCATTTTTATAAGTACAATTCTAAACAGATCCTATTGAAATTCGATTGAGGTTGGTTACATTATTAGAACGTTATGAAAAAGATGAGTTATTTCAGTTATTCTACTTAAAATATGAAACCTATATGTAAAAAAAATATGTATTTTATATAAATTTCTTACATACAAACTGATGTGTTTGAAGTGTTTACTCATTAAATAAAATAGCAGCTCATAAAATTCCATTAAAAATATTTTATAATATTTTATACAAAATTTTTTTCTGAATAACTGATCAGCATCACAAGCATCTCGTCTGGGCTAAAGACAAAATAATTGAACTTCAGCTTAATTACCCATAAATGTTTTCTCTGATAAAAAGTACATTTTGCGTTTACTTAGGAAATCTCGGTCCCAGAGTTTGAAATCCACATTGCTTAAGGTTTACGCTGTCAGTGATGGTTTGGGGTGCCAAAGTCTTAGCCTCAGACCTCACGCCCACAAAACGTTGACTAAAGATCTGTTTGTTTTGGTGCTCTTTTATAGCAGGCACTTCAAGAATCTTGAAGTTGTGATCTGATTGGTTGAATTTGACTGGGAAAACGAGTGTTGCATTTGTTTTCGTTCAGCTCGGAAATTGTGTGCCCCCTCGATTATAGAAGATTGCTTTTCTTTTTGTGTTCTCTCTCTCATCGTTTGTGACTTTTTTTCCGTAGCATGTTGATAACTTGATGTGGTGACATTTGCACGCACATCCTGACTCTATGCTAGATGATATGGGGTCAGTTGTTTGTCAAGTCAAATGGCCTCATGGACGGGTCTTTGTCAAAAAAGCTGCCAAAACCCCAAGAACTTCCTTTGGTTTGCCTGGTGTTGGTCTAAAGTGTCTTCTGAGATCCTAGGTCTATGTACGTCGTATTGCACTTCTGCTGCTGACCAACTTTTTGGAGATACGTTTCTCCCTATCCAACTGGACTAGGCTGTTGCAGACCAGAGAAGTTTTGATATTCTACATGCAGACCAGAGAAGTTTTGATATTCTACATGCAGACCAGAGAAGTTTTAAACACCTGTACAGATGTATGATATCTTTAGTGATCATTGACCAAAAAGCTAAAAAGGGAAACAAGTTGCTGTTAAGAGTAGTTGTTGAATCTGAATATGTGTAGGCTAACACAATGACACAAACAGGGCAAATGTAGATTTAATCATAAGAGATTTGAATGGTGTGTCCTAAGTCTTTAATTTACTAGGACTATAGGAAAAAACAATAGGAAAGTATGCAAGTCATTTACTGTAATGGCATATACAGCTCAGAGTGGCATGGCTCTCTGCTAGTCCCTGCAATTACTCTAGTAAGAGCACACTCTTAAAAAGAACTGATGAATTGATCATAATACATATGATACTTTACTGAGCTATGGGATACTGCTTTGCTTTGAATTCAGGACATGGACTTGAACTGCTTTTGGGTCTACCATCAGTACGCTGGTTATTCGCTGTCTGGAGAAGATGCTTTTCTATTGTTTTTATTTTTTTTTTGTAGCTCCAAATGAAAATTAAAACCTGATGCTGATTCTGATTAATCATGTTAAGAAAAAAAGAAAGAAGTGGAAATTATTTGCTATGAGGCATGGGTAATCAGTTATCAGGCATGGGTAAGATAAGATAAGTGAAATGAGGTATTTAGGTAGATAAGTTTTAAATACTTTGACAAATTGTCAGGACAGCTGAACATAACTAATGATCAGAGATGAAGAATATGTGGGAGGCAGGATTGGGATTGGTGAAACAGATGACCTCTGACAAAGAAATGAGGGCATGTTATACTTCAACATTAAAATTTAATTTAATAAGGTCTGTTATTGGATCAAGTTTCCGTTTTTTAATTTATTTTTACTTTTAACTGTTCTTCACATCCCTTTCCCTGTTCAAGTTGTATTTTTTTTAATTACACAAGTTCAATTAGAATGAATATAATTGCAATAAAATCATCCAAACATGTACAGAAGCCTTCTATTGGGCTCTGGGAATTATGCAAACATAGATATTTAAATAGAATAATTGATGATCTTATTTATCTTTAATCCACAAAGCTTGCTCTGCAAATTATTAATAAAGTAACAGAACGTTGCACACTCCACTTGCAGACAGTATAGTTTTTTCGAGCAGTACACATTTCCATCCAAAAATATAAAACATTCTTAACTTGTTAAGCTACTGTAGATTGATCACAGCTCTCTACTCACAAAAGCAGTACTGACTAAGTAATTGTTATTTGCAGTCTGTGATCAAACATTCTAGTTAGGACAGGCTAGAGAAAGACACACACTGAGCTAAATAAACACTTTGTTTAACTCCAACGCATCTTTTTTTCTTTTTACACCACAACATTCCTAACATTGTTTCACTGTACGATCACTATAATGATCAAATGTTTGTTATTCTCATAATCACAAATGGAACTCACTACCAGACACATGGGGTGGTGGCCCTTTATGGAGTTTCTATGCTGGTGACATTGTAAAGTTGTAAAGTGAAGTTATTGGCAGGCTTCGGGGCCCCTTCTGGCTTGGAGCAACAAGCAACTGTCAACACCAACAGGTGAACCCCAAAGCTCTGACGGTGAACCCCAAAATCCCATACACACCAAAACCATGATATCTGCAGAAGTGATTCTGCACACTTTAGGAACCCTAAGGATACTCTTTATATTGTAAATCATATTTTATAAGGCACCTAAAACATAAAAACAATAATACACAATATTACAATACTTTGCTTGTTCATGTGTACATGGTTTTATTTAATTACCCATTGGTGCTGTCACATTGCACAGATTAAACTGAATCAAAGACTGCACTATAGTACGGAAGTGTATAGTATATAAACTACGTTTATGTAATAAAATAAATATAATTTTTTTATCAAATGAATGAATCATATAATTTCTCTCAAATACACACTAAATTCACCATTTATAGACACTACACAATTACTAAAAGTAAACAACTGCAAACAAAATGACTAAAAGTCCTTAGCATGATAGTTGCACTGGTCACAGTAACACAACTAGACACAGCTTATCTTTGAAGACAAAAAAAAGGCTTGTCCTTGTCATTTATTGTTATTTTGCACTGCAGGCTAACATATAATCAATGCATTCAACACAAAGTCTGTGAGTCTGTTAAATCAACACACAATAAACAAAAACAACAACTTTACTCAGCACCATCTTGCTTTCTCCTCTTATTTCTTTCTTGTCTTGTTACTAGAAGCATAACTATGATTTATTGTAATGGTCTCCCTCTCTCATTTCCCATATGATGAATGATTATTGGATGGTTGTCATCTGCAAGAGAGGTGGGGCTGCTTTAAGGTGGGGATGGGACTGCTGTGCATTTCCATCTCCTTATCTTTGTCAATGTATATTAGTCACTGCTGTAGTACTAATCCGAAGTTAGCCAGCCATTTGAGGCCCCCTTCTGGTCAGGTTCCCCAGGCATTTGCTTGGTTTGTTTGTAGGCCAGCAACCCCTCTAGAAATCTATTTGATTATTTGTGAACATTATTCTTGTTTCATCAGGGTTTATGCCTTTGCACATCCGAGTGTTTTCAGAACATTTAAGCAGCATTTGATTGCCTAATGATCACAGAAGCTTTTTTGCAACAAAGTTTTTTAGAAGTTCCAAAGACAGTTACTAAATAGTATATGAAATGTTTCATGTATGCTGATGTTGCCCAGCACAAAGGCCTGAGGACAAGCCCAATGATGCAGCTCTGTTTTGCAATGAGGCTGAGAGCTCCAGCAAAATAGCTTCAAGGTGGCTTCTGGGGCTTAGCCAGTGGGCAGAGTACAAAAAAGCCATAAGACTACCCATAGTGTTTTCTAAAGTTGGACTCTAGAAAAAAGCTTTAAAGCAGTACTGTACATAGCCATAGATGGTCTGTGTACAGTATACGGTGCAGTGTAGTACAGTAAACATGATATCCTGACTGATGGGGTAACACATCTGATCAATTGGATTCATTAAAAGTAAGCTTGTTTGAGCTTTGCGGTGCACTTGGATAGCACATAAACACAATACGGCTTATCAGCTAAACAGAAGGACTAAGATCATTTAGGGTTTACAGCCATTCAACTTGGGCGGGTAGCATTTAATTGGTTTGGTAGAGGAATAAGGGTTACCTTGAACTCTCAGTAATGAGTTAGTGCCTCATGCTATACAGTAACACACTGCTTCATCAAGACAACTCTCAGTTCAACATGTATTATAATCTCTAACTTAGAAGTATACGATTCTCTGTTTTTAGTATGCACATACCGTATTTCAAAATATACAAGTATATGTGCTATGCGACGAATATGAGTTCATTGCAGTTCAGCAAACAACTATAGAAAAAGTATTGATAAAATATCAAATTAATTGAAACGCAACCCAAAAATGTATATTTAAAATAGGCACATGAATTCAGTGTTTCATTTTGTACTCAAAATTTTTGTTCAAACTTTTTATACAAAGTTTGTTTGCTTATATGTTCTTTGAGCCTGCGCTTACGGTTCATCATTTCAGGCTTGCTTTTCATTTTCTGCCCTGCTAGTTTAATCTAAATGAAATGAAAGCTGACTATAGCGCCACATCTGGTCCATCATTTCTTATTGATTGGTCTTCCTCTAAACAATCGATGTAAGAGAAGTTTAGCATAACTTTGTATCTCTTCAGTAATGTAGATTCCTTTATAATCTTTGCTATGTAGACAACAAAGTTTATCAGGAACCAAACAAAGGTGGAATGTCTTTTATTAAAATTATGGTGAAACAAATGCAGAACTTGAATGTTCCTCAATGAAGTTTATCTTAGTAAAAACTTCTCTCTACCAACCAGCAGCGCTGAACGCACCTCACTTCAGCATTGATGGGAAAATGGGGTCATTTAAATTAATTTATCAGTATAGCAGTATGGTATTATTAAAAAAGTATATGGTATTAAGCAGGAAAAACAGATGCACCAATTATCAGCTCGAGAAGTTCCCCACACTTGGACATTGGCATTTACTGCCAGAGGTGGGTAGTAACTAATTACATTTACTTAGTTACATTTCCATGAGTCAATTTTTTCGAAACTAGTAATTTTTGAGTACTTTTAAATCTGTACTTTTACTTGGTTACATTTTAATTACAACTTAGGTACATCTTAGCTGAATTCCTCTATTACTAATGTCATCAAAATAATTATTGTTAAAAAAAGCTTCATCAATGCTATCAAAAATAATAAGTTAAAATGTTTCATGAGATGTTGAGAGCGTGGTGTGGTAGATCACCCATAGCCTCATGATTATCATTTCTTTACTCTCAGAGACGCAAAGAAAAGCAGCTTCATGATTCAGTGCATGCTATGTGTACCCAAAGTGATCAAGAACAAGGCATCCATGAAGTGACAACATTCATTTATTTGAATCCTATCAATGTTAACATTATTGTGGTTACTGTGTGAGCTTTGATTGTGACTTCAAAACTGTCAATGTTTGATCACTGAGCATGTCTGTGATGCTAGACGTAGATGCAAAAAGCTAGGAGGTGAAATTTAAATTCAAAATAAAAAAATTTCAGAATGCGCTGAATGCGCCAGCCTTCCTTTACATGAAAGCCAGATACAACTAGTGGTGTTTCCAGTATTCCAGACAGCCAGAAGGTTGGATTGTTGAGTAAAATACTTTGGTGGCATGTCTGTGTTTTTTATTTAACAAAAACAATTTGTTAACAATCCTTCATATATAATTAAATAACCCTCCTTCAGGACAATGTTTTCATTTCTACATTAACAATAATAATGCCTAAAACCAACCATTGGTTCTTGGTATAAGTAAACTCTCTACTTTTCATCCAGTAAACTGATTCCAGGTGGGAGTTCCACGACAATTATCTAATACTTTCGGACACAGGGGGCGAAGGGCAAGCACTGCTTTTCTTCTCTCAGAAGCAGCTGTTTATACTTGCTGATAAAAATAGCTCTAATTAACAGGACCAAATCAATATGTTGCTTAACAATCTGTTAGTGTAATTAAATACCTACACGATTGAGACGACTGGAGGTTGGTGGTTAAGGATTTGAGCTGGCTACATTAAAGTTGCAAAGCTGGCTGCAAGCAAGATTGACCTTAAGGCTTGGAAGATCGTTCCATTGCATCTTACCCTTGATCAAGGTTCTAGATGTTTCCAGTGGTTAGAGTTACTTTTAAGTGAATCACTAGGTAAATTAGATGTAATCACACTTTTAAGAGGATTGCAGTGAGTTAGAGGACGATTAAGTAAATACGCTAAGATGTTGTAAGTGGTGGACCAATAGAATTGATCTGAAGTACATTTATTCTGGTTTTCAAGCTTGAAGAAATACTGGTTAAAAGGTTTTTCATTCTGAAAGCATTGAAATAATGTTTTTGTGAAGTAAATTTCACTACATTTTGTCAGAAATTTCAATATTTACTGTCATGCTTAATTCAAAATCAGCCATGTGTGAGATTTACATGCCTTTGTACAATTAGATTACTTGGCTCTCTGCAACCAAACATTTAATTTGATCTTTTTTCAAACTCTGCATGAAAGGATCTGTTTCGATCTATTTATTTAGTAGCAATTTTGTTGTAACTCAGTGGAAATGGATCTCTGCTGGTTTTGTAATTTTCAAAACTATTCCTGTGCTATGATGAAAGGTCATTTTAAAAGCAGTTGTTGCAACCTGTTTGTTGAAAATAACAGAGACTTCTTAATAATTTCTAAAACTATATTTTCATACCAATTAGCAGAAAATGTTCTCTGTATAAAAACAAACAATAGCATCATTAAGAACACTAGCTGCAAACAAAAGCAAAATGTTTATAGTTAATATTTATTCCCTTTTCTTATGATCAAGCAGCACCAAAATATCAAGTTTTATTGAAATTTCTTTTAAATAAGCACCCTTATTTCTGAGATTATCAGCAGAGCGTCAATGCTGCCTTTTTACCTCTATGTTTATTGGTTTCCTGATAATCATTTATGTTTTAACATCATCCCACACTTAAACAAGTTGAAATTCGCTCACTTGCTCGGATGGGTTATCTGCTGTGATGCTCCTTGCCATTGAATGGTGCTCAGAGAACAGTAGTTGCCCACCTGTTTGCAAAGGCACCCCTTGTAGTTACCCACTGTTTTTTCTCAAGGTGTATTCACACTATTAAGTGCATCACTACCCTGTAACCACCAATGGGTCCAGAGAGGTTGGACATAGGCATAGCCTGATTGGCACGAGTTTGGCTCGTCATACTTTTAACATCAAGAAAGACTGTTTGCTTTGAAGCTATACACTCTAGTGAGGAATAGCTACACATAACCGTATGGTGCCACAGCTTTACTAACATACAAACTGCTGAAACAACAACATGGCTCAATGGATTTCTCTAACCTATCCCGCTCTGTTATCACACATCCTGCAGCTAATGTAAATCGACTTTTTGTTGCCTATGTTCCACTGTTCAAACCGCTGTTTGTTTATTTCAGGTGCTGTAAAGCTATCTAGTCATTGATGAATCTGTGTGGCTGTATTCTGCCCAGAATTACTCAGTAAGGCTACCAGTGCTCTCATGACGGGGGTTCTATACTGGGGAGATCTTTTACTATTAAACTTTCATATTGACTGAACTGGAGTTATCATACTCCCTGATCTCGGAAGGATCTTTATTATCCCTACAAAGGTAGCAGATACGATAGGTGTGTTTCTACCCAGAGAGTTATCCAATTGAATTCCCTATTTAACTCAATCCATACAAGGCCTCTGTAATTATGCTTTGAAGAAACTGCACAAAGCCTTATGTACAAACATTTTGATGGATTGATTGATATGATCTTCATATTAATTCATGAATCTGATACCAATATGAAAATGACAAGGCACATGAATATAAAAATGAATATGAAATTAATAATATAATTCATGCTGTAGAAACTGCATGTAGTTACAAAGATGTTTTTTTAAAGTAAAACCTCAAAATTGCATTTTATGATCCAATGGCAGGTTACCAAACCAATATTACAGCAATATAAGAAGTGACTACAATTCCATAATTTTAGGTTTATTGTCTATTAACTATGCTTATGCTTTATTTGTGAAGATTTGAAAAGTAGTTATGTATAGCGATAAATCAAGCAAACCAACCAAAGTCTACATCAAATTCATATGTAAAGGACCAAAAGAAAGCATTCAGAGAGTGTGACACAAATGAATGAATAATGAATATAAATTAACACAATCCCTTGTTGTCTCTTGACACATTAGGGCCATTTTATGAAAACGTATACATCTTTTCTTATACATTAAACCTTTAACATTTTGATCGTTCACATAGTAACTAGATTAGAAAACTTTATGCAATATTTAGAATCATTATACAATCCCAAAAATGAGATCCAAAAAAACTACTTAAGAGCACTTTGTTTTGTACAAGTGCACACATGCTGCGGATGCAGGTCTGTGTGAGCCATGTGTTGCTGTCAGAAAGGTGGTTCAAAGAGGTTCCTGTTCTGTGTTCTCCTCACCACAGGTGATCCTCTTCGGCGGAACTTCCCTTTCAGGTGAGTAAAGATTACTTAAGCTTCCATCTGTTCAGCAAAAACATGAATCCTTCATTATCTACCACAAGGTATAAAAGATGACAACCAATTAGATGCAAGAACAACCCCTCAGCCCAGCCGGGGTTGTCTTCATAATTAAAGAAGCATAGTAGAAAAACACTCAATATATTTTCAGACATTTGGCCTCGGAGGAACACCTCTTGCAAGGAAATGTGGCATTTGGATCAATATTGTCTCTTTTTCTTAGCACAACAACGGATTAAGGCTAAATTAATTATGGCTAAGTAAATATAGTTTAACCTCTTATACTGGAGGGAATGTGAGCTGCTCCCCAAAAATGGTAAATGGAAATCCCAAGGATATGTATATTAGCCGTTTCATCAAGACATTTCTTATATATCTGAGAGATGTATATGATATCTATGTGAGTAGTTCTTTGAGGGACATCTAATCCTTCGAAGAGAAAAGTGGTCAAGACCAAGATGCTGCAGATAAAGACAGAAAATGTCAGAATCAGAAAAAAACTAAAGATTTTGGTTCACATTTTGCTTAAAAATCCCTGTAAGCATTAAGACACAACATGATCATAAAACAAAGACTCAAGATTCCATATACAAAGCATGTCAATCAGTGGTGGATTGGGGATTTTTAAACACAGAAAGCTCATGTTAGATATAAAAATAATTTATTTATTATTTATTTCTATTTTATTTAAACATATTTTCATTATGCGGTTTTATGAATATTATATATAACAACTTTTCTGTTTGAGCAAATGAAGTGGCAATTCCCTGTATAGACTTCACACTTGTAAGTTTATTTATCAGCAGTTTTGTCACAAAAACAAATATAACTGAAAGCAATATTTAGAGCCAAGCATCAAGACCAACAACATTGGGCTATAAAGCATATGAAACCTTTACAAACAGACCTGGGTTTTCCTGGGCTTAGAACCTGTAGATCAATGTCATTGGAACTGTTACGCAGACACACTGCTTTAAACCTTTTTGTTATATATTTTGACCAGAAGGTGGTAGACAATAGAAGCAAAGACAATATGTATTTTACATCAATCTCAGATCAGGATAGGGGATGTACCAAGTTAGGAGTTGCCAAAGGGTTGTTGGGATATAGCGAGGCAAAAATTTTCAGAGTTTTTTTTATTATTAAGTTGCATGCTAATTGAAAACTGCTAATAGAGTATAATTTATTCAATATTTTTTAATCTGTAGTCTCTGAAATCAGACAAACAGGCTAGGAGGAGTTTGAAAACAAAGCTTTTTGCATAAGTTAAGCGGAAAACCTAATATAAATGAACTTATATGATGCTTTTGAACAAGCATGAGCTATGGCTTCAGATGAAGCTTTTTTTTGTTTCTACGAGATATGGTTAACTAGTTATAACCAGAAACTGGATTGGACCACTTTGGACTAGTGGGGGGCGCTAAGGAGTTGAAGTCAGAGTCAAAAATATGCTCTAGTAGACCATAAGACCCATTTGTATGCGTGTGTCAAATTTGGCAACTTTCCCACAAGGGGATCATATGACTGCCACTGACTTTAATTGACTTTTAAACACATCACTTTCGTTTGGTAATTGTCTCACTTTGTGTATCTTATAATTTCACAACCTGTAAGTACAATGTAGTTTGTATCTGTTTTTCTCCAGAATAAAAACATAGAACACTTTTAAATGCATTCCTATCATGATGTTAATCGTTATATCTTTTCAGTGAGCATTTTTTCTCAAAATGTTTGGTTACAATTATGCTTCCCCTCTTTGCTTCTTGTCTAATATATATACAGTATTGCCTTGTTTATAAAATCATAATGCCAACCAACCTAATAAAAACAACAGTTAAAAAAACTTTTATAGTAGTCAGGGTTCGCAGAAAGAGACTGATGGAAACGTTGTAAAAGTGTTTTTATGTACAAGTGTAACAACTTGTTCTCTGTGTGGTGGTTAATCCTCAAGCCAGCTATGCTTCAGGGGTCACTGGGTATGCATATGTCGCAGAGCCATGTAGAGAGTCTGACGTGGAGAGATTTGAAGATGCTGAAGATCACGGGCACAATGGCTTCGTTGGAGTGGACGGGAGACGACTGAGGATTCCAGAAGTATGTGGAGAAGCGCAGGAGAAAATCGGAAATGACAAGAGATCACTGAAGCGCTGGAGACTGGAGATCGTAGACGAGCTTGGGAGTGTAGTCCTTGGAGATACCGGAGTGGCGGTGAGGAGTGTCCATGAGGAGTGCAAGTAGAGGATCCGAATGACGGTGATGAAGTGACAACAAAGAACCCAGACTTGAGAGCGCTCATTTTTTCTCTCCCTTTTAAAGGAATAACATTCAATTTCTTGAAGTGGATTTGGTGTTATTTGTTATTTATCATGATAGCATGGTGGTATGGTTGTTCGTTCGCCGGGCTTTCAGCTGGAAAGGTTTTCGTAGGGAGTGCCGACAAAGATGCCGCTTTCCTTCCGATGTCAAATAATAGTGTCTCTAAATTACCTTCGTAAGTTATGAGTGGCTGACTTTATTCTAGTTGAAGAAGACCAATGGAGCTGGAGCAGCACCAAATCCCCAGAGCCCCAACCAGAATTAATAAGCCAGTTAAATGAAGAATAAATTCATTCCTATAAACCTATTTAGGAAACATTAATTGCTAGCATCTGTGTAAAACAACCTAGAACTGTTTCTTGGTCAGGACAAACGAGGGCAAAGAATTATTATCAAGGAGTAATCTTGAAAAAAATTGGCCATTTAAAAGTTTACTTACCAGCAAGGCAGAAAATAATAATGTGCGATGCATCATCCCATGTTATTTGACAAGCCTCTGCAGGCAATAGTGTGTTATAAAAGCATTCTGCCTATGGAGGAAATGCAGAAGTTGTTCAGAGCAGGAAGTGACAGGGAGCTTGGAACTAATGAAGGGTTTGTCTGTCCCTGTGAACCCTTATTTTCTTGCCAAATATACCACATTCTGGCTGGCCTCAAAGAAAAATGTGGCATCCACAGAGGTAATGATCTCCATCTGCCTCTTTCACTGTGTGATGTGCTGTCCAGAGAGAGATGGATGTCCCACTGGGTTTGGTCTCAGGGTATATGACACTAATGTCACAGAGCACAGGGAAATCTTTGTAATTTTCCATCTTGTTCACAGAGTCATGAAGTCCTGGTGACTGTGTCCAACCCTCTGGCTAAGGTGCCTATGTTTCAGCTGCCAAAAAAAGCTGAGAATAATGAATTGTAGAACTCCTTGGGCAGAAGAACACAATGGACATGTGACCTTTGCTTATTATATCCCAGCATGTGAGGAAACTTGTAGAAACTAAGAAATGATTGTCTTTTGCGTATGATACACCATAAGAAATACACTTTTTCAGCAACATTTCAAAAGCATTTCAAAGCAGGAAAGTAAGGGAACCCTATTTTACATTTTACAACAGTGCCTTTTTAATACACATTGGCCCACTCTAGATTAACACAGCACCTTTACAGAGTGCAGAGTGAAGGAATGCCTTTAATTTTCACCTCTTCAAAAGTACTTGTTCAAGTGGTCATGCTTAAGCCACTCCCCCTTCAGGGCAAACACATTTGGTTTGGCCTCCCAGGGGTACTTAAACCTGAAAATGACTTACACAGTAAATAAAACATATATCAATTAGGTGTCAAAAAGCCCAAAACATTTTTTGAGAAATTAAGTTGTATAGATTGTTCTCTGCCTGCTGAAGACAGTAACCCAAACCATAACGTTTATATTTAAATTTTTTTAATTTTTTTAGCTTGGACATTTTGACAAAATCTACATTGCAGCCATGGGCGATTATAAGACTTAAGCTTTAGAGGTGCACATATTTTATAGACCTTTTTTTTCCAGCCACCATAATTTGTTGACAATTTGGAAGAAATCTGCTTCCTTCAACCAAATCAGCTTGCCGTAGACTAGTGACATGTTTCTGGAGGGAGGTCTCCACAGTGTGGACACCTGCTGCTGTTTTTCAACAAACAAGCCTTTTATAAACAACAATGTAATGATCTTGCTCTGAGGAGAGTCCGTGAAGAGGATACAAATTTGGTTTTCTATTCAAACTGGGAATTTAATGACACTCTGGTAGCATTCGCCACTAAAGTAGGATTGTACTGTTAATGAACTCCAGTATTTGTAGCTGAAAAAAAATCTAATAATGAGAGAGACTTATCTGAAGTCCCTCTTCTATGCTCTATCTGTTTTGATGAACGATCTGGGTTGTTTTTTTTTTTGTTTTTTTTTTGCGGATCAAAACTTTCCTGCAGTTACCTCAGAGCGGGACATGCATAATCTACACTGTGCAAAGAATTCACTGGTTTGCTCATCTCCAAAGCAAAAAGGATGAAGGCACAAAATTTAGATCTGTTATGTTAATGATCACAATCCAATCCTCTAAGAATATGCTCCTTTAGCAACAACATGTGTTAATTGATCCACAACCTTATAATAATACATCACATTTGAGTGTGTACACAGTATGTGACATCCTTTGCTGTCACATTGGTGGTATGACACGTTTATTCGCAAACACTTTGACTGACACCTTTGAGGGTTCAAAAATAAACATTTGACTATAAATGAAAAATATTCTAATCAGTTGTTCCAGAGGTTCCTTGTCCATTTTGCACATCAAGCGACTAAAGTATTTGAAGACTAGAAATCTTAATGAATGTATTTTACTGTAGAGTGTTTCCGGGGAAGGATACAATCGATTTAATGAGTGCGTGTAACATACTTATCAAAAGAAATGAGAAACAGACAACATCAGATGACAAAGGATAAAAAAATCTTTGAAATGCAAAGTTTATTTTCAGTTCCTTAAAGCATCTATAGTTGGCACATGTCATGTGCAGATTGGTCCCATTATGTAAAGAACACAAATTTGTTAAAAATTAACATGTGGTCTTTCAGCAAAAACGCCTGAGTGTTTAGTTCTTTATTCACCTGTCAGGTTTCCATCTCTGTAGATGTTCTAGTTGTGTTTACTTGCTTTTTTACTAAAAGACCTCGGGCATTATATACAGCAATGTCTTGTATTATGTTGCCAATCTCCAGTAGCGATGCTTGTTTTTCTGAAGCAATCTGTCTTAAAGTCGCTTTAGATGTTTTCTAACGTGAAGCATGAGTGCTGAATCTCAGTGCTAGTTTAGCACTGCTGCTGATGCTGGGATACCTTTCATACTCTCTCGTTGGTCAGATTATATATGATTCCATCACAGAAGCACTCTCCCTCTCTGCGTGTGCGCTTTCGATTTTGTGTTGGTGTCCTAAATTCGTGAATATTTTCGTGTTCCTTTTTTAGCAAAGCTTATTTTTATGGCCATGGCTCTCCTCTGCTACCATCCGTATAGTTATAATATTTGATACAATTCACGCATAAGGAAAATAAATAAATAAATTCTTGTCTTTTAGAATACAGACATTGCTATGTATCTAAGAGAAAAGTAATGTTAGGAGGCGCTTTTGGTTATTAATTTATGCACTAGTTGTTAAATGTAGCAAGAAACAAGTGTTAGCAATGGAAGACACAGAGTGTATTTGTGGTGTATCATAACAAAAAAAGAATAAAATATATTTTACTTTTAAGTATAGATCTATCAACCTTAAACAATAGCATGTGTGAAAAGCAACATAATTTTAACTGATCAGAAACAAACAGAAACAATGGTTTACATGTCCAGTGAAGGCAATCTAATATTACATGGTTTCAGATAATGCTTTCTTTAATAATGGCAAATACTAATACGTATTTTCAATGACTCTAACACTTATCAAAATATAGCTGTTTTGATGCTTTATGTAACACAAAAAATAGACTTCAAAGCTCAGTGAGTTATTTTAGAGGCGTCCTCTGCCTCAGGACTCCTCGAGGACTTCCATGTGGGACTCTTCCAATAGCCATAGGCCTATTCATGTCTACACTCCAGTGCACAAAAAGCTCTCAAAACACCTCCAATCAAGATTGCACAGATGCTAACCAAACCGTTTTCTTCCATTAAATTAGTCTGCACTTTTATCTTGTGTCTTGCAAGAAGAAAAATCCAAAGTAATGATTAACTAGCATTGATTATGTTCTTAAGTAACGGGGTCATAAAAGCTTTTATAGAAAAATATGCATAATTTATTTATTTAATTAGTTAGTTAATTGTTGTGTATTATTACTAATTTTGCTTTACATTGTTAATTTAATTGTTAAGTGTTTTTAGTTGGTTATGTAAATGGAAAAAGCCTGTGTACAGTTTGTGTACCTGAATAGCAAAATGCAAATTGTTGTAAAAAAATTAAAAAGAATTTGAAAATGTGTTAACCTGTCTTTGCTTAAACAGTTAAGTTGTCTTTACTAATATATTTTTTTATTAAGATGCATCATTTACTTTTATGTTTCTGGGATTCAAAATGGCAAATTTGGGCCAGCAGGCATCACCCAATGCCCCTAAAGTGGAATTGAAATGATCTAATAAAGATTTTTTGCAACACACTAAATGTTAAATGCAGTGCTTTGTGGGGAGGTTTATTTGGCCAAATATGTACCTGCTATGTGAATGAACGTGAAAGTAACAAGTTGGCCAGATATGGAGTTCCCCATAACCAGAATCGGCATTTAACCCATCCCAGTGTACACACACAGCAGTGAAAAACACACTGTGAACACACACCCGGAGCAGTGGGCAGCCATGGCTGCGACCCTGGGGAGCAGTCGGGGAAACTGGTGTCTTGCTCAAGGGCAACACAGCTGCGGTTTTTGAAAATGAGAGAGCAAATGTTTCATCACTCACACCACCTTCAACTCGGTGGATCTGGGGATCAAATCGACAACCTTCTGATCATCCATCAGACCATAACTTATTTTCAATGGGATCATTTGCCAAATTCGCTTATAAAGATGAAAAAGATCTCATTAAGCTATAAGGGTAATTATTTCCTTATAATTTACCAAATTTAACAATAAAATGAGAGAAAATTGCATTTTTTTATAAAATAGTACAAAACGTGTTTCAAAACAGCTTTGAATTCTAGAAAACGTATCGCTATTCTGAAATTACAAGCACAAGAGTATTATTACCAGCCAGATGTATGTAGAGTAGTAATACACATGAAAAGCTGCAAATGTGCAAGTGTACTTGGCTTAAGAGCATTTAAATTGCAACATATAAATAATATTTAACAGACAAGTCACCTCTACCAATGACATTTGAACTCAGAACAAACTCTCCATCTGCTTCTCACAACTGCTTTTAGAAAATTTATGGTAGCATTTTTTGAAAATTAGCAATAAAACAATTTCTCACTTGCAGGGGTTTATTTAAACTACAGCAATGAAGTATACACAGACAAGTGTGATTATAGGTAGTCTCTAGGGTGTAATGTAAAGCCAAATAAAATGCTTTGTTTAAAAATTATGGGGTCAAAAGGAGTTAAGGAAAGTTAGTGTTCCGGCTAGTGCCAGCTCCTAACTTTCTCTTTCTTTATATCTGCCTCACAGAATTTAGAAACTGTTCCACATTTCAGAGATGGTTTTACTGCAGAGTTTGCAGCATTTGTTTTGTTGCTCCTCCGTCAACAACTTCCTGATGATTTTTGAAAGCAAATTTTATAATCTTACTGTTTACAGACATGAGTGAGGGCAACAGAACTGATATGGCAGTATAAATGCACTGAAAGCATGCAA
Organism: Danionella dracula; assembly: GCA_900490495.1. Classification (NCBI taxonomy): domain Eukaryota; kingdom Metazoa; phylum Chordata; class Actinopteri; order Cypriniformes; family Danionidae; genus Danionella; species Danionella dracula. Next base: position 982,747 of record UELW01000888.1, read on the forward strand.
TTGGTTGAAAAAAAAACTCCTCGATAAATCCATTTTATTCCATTTTAATCCAAATTTAATGCGGGAAAATTTGACCAATGAGTGAATCTGAGTCCATTTTGTAGCAACCTGTGCTTCTGTTTGAACACAAGTTGCATTGTTGGTAATTTTAGGGAACCATCCATGTGCTATATGTGTTAATTGTCCTTCCCTTTGCAGTAAATGAAAATTTGCATGATTGTGAATGAATACTAAATCTGTTAAAACACACCTCGGGTTGTGATGGATTTATTGAAAGAGCCAAAAACGCATCTTGTCAAAGACGAATGCCTACAATCTACCCACAGTTGTTACAATATACTAACAAGTCTGAGTCAAGTCCATGGAAAATGTCTGGACTTGAGCACTACATTCAACCATGACATCTTTGAACCATAGTGCTTCCTCTGAAAGTCCAATGATACCCATATGCAGTGTCAATTTAACAATGTTTTAAAAGATTTAAGTTGAATTGTTTTCAGGAGCTCAGATCCAGAAAGAATCTTGGATTTTAAATCTACTGGTTGCAACACAATTTGACATGGCTAAGTTCTTTCAGTGACATTAAAATAAACAATCAAGTCAATGAGATGATCAATGGCCATTGAAATAGAAACTTGGCTGGCAGCAGAAGTTTCCTGGGCTGTACAGTTTCCATCAAACAGTGTTCCCTCTACTTGACAATAAAACTGCAATAGCAAACACAGACCAGAAAATATAAGTATCAATGGTGAGTGATGATGATGTCAAGAAGAAGGACCAAAATTAAAGAGAAAATCCATCTGTTGATCTTGTCTACGTACAAGTGCTTGACCTTAATAAAACCCACTGACAGGCTCTCAACATGTAACAAAAAGGCCTCCAAATCACTCATCGCAGAGTTCACAGCAATTGAGAGGGTTTGAAAAAGTGCTGATTGTGGTTACACACATGGCTCACATTGTCAGAAGCCCTTAAAGACTAATCAATGTGTTTGCTGGAGTGTTGCAGGGTATTATTGAGGTGACTGCACTACTGATTGAAACAAGTCATTACACATTCTACTGACAAACTCAACCTCTTCCTTTTAACCCTGGAAGTGACTCAAAAGCAAACCTTTCCAAATGAGTTGGAAGACCATATCACGATTAGACTGGAGGTGTGTTGATATTTAACAACAACAAAAAAAACAACAACAATAATAATAATATCGCCTTCAATGTATATAGAGCTTTTCCAGATGCTCAAAGACGCTTCAAATCTCATGTTATCACAGAAATATACCACATTAAAGATTGATATTTGGAAAAATATACTGTATCAAAGCTAACAGGCAATTAATTAACGTCACTTTCGAAACATAATTACTGTCGCATCTTCAGCTTAATCTACAGTTAATCTTAACTTTAATTAAAGGAATGTGCCATGATCATTCAGTCCCGTAGAACATAATTAAAATGTCACTGAGGGTAACAAACCTCTTAGGAACAGAGAAGTTACCTTTAAATGTCAACACCATTAAATTCATTATCTTTATAAAGCTGCTAAGAAATCCTCTCTTTAATCAGCCTGATAAGAGTTTCTTTTTCTCATGGTTGCTTTGCTGTATTGGGAATAAGAGGTAAAACTAAGAGACACATCAAGATAACCGGTCCCATATTCAATGTGCTTCATGAGGTGAGCATCCCACTTTTCATAATTTATGCTGATCTTTGGAAGAAAACATATTTAATTGCTTGGAAAGACAGAAAATAAATAGTAAAAAAACCATGGTTGTCCTATTATGACAACATGATATACAATATATGCAAAACCCCCTAATATAAAATATTTACTATTTATAAGTTAAACAGCATCTACTTGATTGTTTGAAGACAGTCTGGCAGATTGCATTTGAATGAAAGAGAAAGTCTGGATTTGTGGTTTCTTATCAAATGTACTGGCGTCCTAGAAAGGAGAAACTGAACATTAAGAAGCTTAAAGTATTTAACCAGCTTCGTCTTTAACTGTTTTTTTTAGCACATCTGCCTAAACAGCTTCTTAGCATTTATGCTGTAATAACCCCACACACTTCAGTAAAAAAAGAAAACAAGTCCAAAGGCTTTGACCTTGATCCAGGGATATGCAGTAGTTGAGTCTGATGGGAAGCGCTATAGCGCAAACACTAAACAAAATGTTTTACATCTAGCCTTATTTTAATTCATACATTGCAAATATACCATGTTTTCATATCGTTTCTATGGATATGTATGCATGGCAACAGTTGCCTGGAGCTACAAGTGCTAAGAATAACTTTGTTTGGAGCAGAGGCCACAGAAAATCATTCACAAAGATCCTTTGCAGCTTGGTTAATGTAATAGCATTATATTGACGAAAACCTTTAAGTTTTTTTAATGATTATTTACCAGACAATTAAAAAAATCTGATTCTATGCATGTTTGCAATATGATTTAATCAAGCACTTTTTAATTTAAAAATACAATTACAAATTATACCATTATTTTAAAGCCTAGTTACATTAGACCTATTGCCATTATTCCACCACTTCCCCTGTCTTAAGATTTAAATTAATTTTAATTAGAAGATGCACTGGCAGCATATGGTCCTGTAGAACAAAATTAATGAGTGATCTACAACATAACAACCCTCAAAGGATAGACAGAGTTACCTCTAAATGTCAGAGCCATTAAATCTGTTACATTTGCAAAGCATCCTATAAATATGTTGACTTTAACCAGCTCAGATGGATTGTCCTATCCTCAAATGCTTTCTCCACTATGACAGTGCAGTTTCTGGCTTAAATTAAATAGCTGAGTAAGCGGACATCCATGAGCTTTCAGTGACTACTTTGTTTGAATTGGTCTGCACAGATGCATTGATCTCTTTCAAAGATTAAGCTTTGTACAAAACATCTGTTTATTGGATGCTGCGTCTAATCACAAATCCAGTTACATTAGAAAAAAGTTTTGGACAGTTTGATTTTTAAGGCATTGATATCCACCCAAAAATGGTCCAAATTTAACCGAGGTGATGTCATATTTAATGTGGCATAGAAAACATGAGCCAGACATTAAACTGAATAGTAACTTGAATGTACGCAAGAGTTATAGTCCAGCCTGCCATTGTCGAGTCCAAGACAAGTCCAAGTCAAGACCAAGTCCAATGCTATTCGAGTCTAAGTCAAGTCTTAGTCGAGTCCGAGTTCAAGCCCAAAACAGGTCTAAATCAAGCTGCAACACTTTTTCACTACTTTCCCTATTGATGCCTATAGGAAATGTCTGAACTGTAATTGCTTCACCACAGGCTGCTGTCATAATTGGTCTAAATGACATGAGTAATTCCACAAATTCAGTTGAGAAAGTGACATCATACTGGATTGTGTTTCTGTCTTATTAGCATAAAAAAATCAAATTCCTTCATTTAAAATGTGTTCTAACAACAGATATAACATTCCATGCTTCAGCTTTAAAAATTAGTCGTTGGGAGAGATAATTTTTTTGGTCCAAAAGAAAACTCCTTCCACCCGAGCAGAGTGGATTATGGGTAATATCAGCCGGTGAGTGGTAGTCGACCTGCACTTCAGAATCATTAAAAAAAGTACACATTTGGGCACCGTTCGGATACTTTTTTTAATGTATACAACAGTTTGGGACACATTAATTCTTAATTTGCACCCATAAAAGTGTGGAAAGACACAGGGATACTTTTGCATTTTCATGTTTTTTTTTTTGCATAACGTGAAGACCTGATATGGCTTGGGTCAGTCTTTGTCTATGTGTTTTCTTCTGTGTCTCTTGTATGAATTCAAGACCTGCTGTTCATGAAAACGGAATTTATTTTTGGGGGGCAATTGACAGAGCTATACCGAGTAGAAACTGTTATAAAGAACACATTTTTTTGATGCCATCCTGTGTATCATGTGTAGACACACAAAATACAAGGAGTACCCTTTTAACACATTTAATCCATTTTTGACAATTTTAACTGTTTTCCAGACCATGGCAGCTCTACATTATATCATCAAACAGAGATTCATTCAGTGTTCCTCATCTAGACCTCTGTAATTCTCTCCTAGCTGGATTTGCAGCGCATAAGCCACAAAATAAAAATTGCTACGAATATTTTGTTCACATACCACAAAATTACAGTATTATGTGAAGCCAAAATCTATTCTATATTTAAGATGTAAGTTTTGTTTACAGAGGAACAACAAAGCAGAGGCAGTTTCAGAGGCAGTGTTTGTGTAATAAACACACTGTGATAACTAACAGAAACAAACTTATCACACATCACATTTCATTAGCACTGGTTCATACATATAGGCCATCAATCCTAGTCATTTCTTGTAATTATATCCAGTTTAGTGCATCTGAACTACAACATATGGGTGTAATACCAAGTTTTGAGAGCCAGCAGAAGTTTACAGCAAAATTACCTGGCAGAAGAATAACCTTGACAGGGAGGGAGAAACCAATCACTTCTGAAGAGACCGAAAACAAGAGGTCATTGAAAAAAGCCGTTTTTGATAATATATTGCATTATGTTAAAGTTGCAGTGCAAGTATAGAAGGCTGTTAAAGATATTATTGGTGGAGAGGAAATTAAGAAAATAAAACCTCAGCGCTTGAGAAACCCCGCTTAATTATGCAAAACTTAAAATCATAATATCTTAAACCAATTGGTTATAACCTCCACCACCCCCAACCCCCAGTCACTCTTGACAGAGGTGTCATAGAAGTCAATTTCAACAATCTGTTTGGATAAACAGCTATGTACTCAAACATGCTTTTCTTCTAAAGTTGGTCAGTTTTAAAATTGCTGTCAACAAGACTTCAGGAGTCAGCCCCAAGCATTCAGACGGCAAACTGCAGTTTTCTATCACACATCAAGAGTGTCAAATAGAGGTTTTTCACTGGACGAGATGGAAGAACGGCGATGAAAATAATCCTACTACATTTGTGCATGATTGGTGTCTTCCTATTTCATGCTGCATTCATTTTCAAATCACAAAAGACCAGGTTTCAATGTCAATCCCTGCATATTAGTCACACGAAGAAGGATTTGGTCAATTGAAACAGGTAAAAAAATCCTTTTATAAGAGAAGTGCTTTTTGATCTTGCATGCTTGTCAACCTTCTGGTAGACTCCCAAATCCAACGTACCAACCTTACAGAAACATCATAGTGGCACAGAGTATAAAGTTTATATACACATGCTGTTATGATGTTAGTGTAAGGTGGGTTGTGATTCTGTGAACTACAGTGACACTGGCACTATGAGTTTGCTTGAAGCTCCTCGAATTTTGATTTATTTCTATAGGCCTGACTTTGGTAAATGCATACCTACAATTGGGACAAGCACCTTGGATATAGCTCAGAAGTCAGTTATAAGAGATTCATTTAGCTTCAAACATGCTAGTAATAAACAAAATCCTTCAAGAGCTTCACTGAAATGGTTTAAAAAGGTAAAAAAAATAAAAAACAAAAATAAAGAAAAAAAGTTAATCTTGGCATTGCTACACTTCTCAGCAGATTCAAATAACAAATCACAAAGGCTGAACTTTAACTTGAGCCAATCCATCACATCTTATCATGACAAGTAATCTAATGCAGACTCTGAGCCGTCTATCTTCTGGAGACTCTCAGAGGACTTTCAGACGCAATGGAGCTAAAGTTCAATGTGAATGTAAGGTTTTACAATCCTTACCACATCCTCTCTCCCTCTCTCAGTTTTACTGTCTCATTTAGTGACTGATAGTTTAATGGTCCAAACTGCAGTGATGTGCCTCATTCTGTCCTCTCAAGCACACTGCAGTGATGTCTTTGGATGCCCCCTCAGGTTGAACAGCCTCATCTTTCACCCCTGCAGGTCCATGCAGGTAAGAAACCATACGCTGTTATTAACAGCGCTACCTTTTTTTCTGAAAAACTCTCAAATGGGAGCTGCAATTAGAGATCATTAGCTCAAAACTATGACCCTTATACCTTTGCCTCAGCAAAGTAACAAGAGAGAGAGACACACACATGAGATTTTCACTGTTGCACACTTATACACTGGACCTTGAAACTAAAGAGAGAAAGACAATCCTTCTGAAGTCCACCACAGTACACTGTAAAAAGCTTAAATCTATGCAGTCTACTCGATAAAACTGAGGTAGCAATTTGCACTCACGTTGTGAGTAAGATTCTTATATAGAATCTTATATAGTGTATTTGAGTACCTGAATAGAACATTTATGACAAACGGAAATAAATTAGGTAAGGTTGACGTAATTATTCTCTTTAAATTACTTTATTGATTACTTAAAATGTGAATGATATTAACCCTATTTTAAGTATGCTACAGTTCATCTACTAAATATCTAAATATTGATTAGCCAACAGTATAAGTACAAATTATATAAAAAAAAATACATGAAGAAAAGTCTGTTAGTATGTGTAACTTAAAGGGGGGTTAATTAAGGAACCAAAATGTGCGTGAAACTTTGACATATATGAGCTGAAGCAACAACAAATTTCCGAACTCCTAATAGAGACAATGCTCAATATGCTCATAAATCACCTACCTTTGTGACCTTGAACTTTACACTGCAAACTTGTTAAAAATAAAATCCAATTCTATCACTAAAGACCCCAAACCATCACAAAAACTGTTCTGATTTGACATACTGTACAAAAAAAAACGAATGAATGCATAGGATGTACAATTAAAAATAAATATAAGTCACCTGCTAGCAACGAAAGTACTATGAACTGAAATCTAAAATCTTTCCATAGTGTGAAACTGAAGTAAGTTTCAAGATTTTTTTTCTCAAGAGGATGAAATTATATCAATATGCACAAATCCAGATCTTTCACAGCCATGTTGCCATTTATAAACAGTTTACTGCTGCTGTGTGCTATTTTAATGTAAAAGAATAAAATAATTTGGGCACAAGAGGGACTGTTTTTAAGATTTTATATTTTTATGTTAAGAAGGTGGTCTTGTTCAGTCATACATGACAATTTTGTTATACGTTTTCCATCAGCTCGCTCACTGCAGTTGCATACTTCTATTTTTCAAGAATGAAATCATGTTGATAAGCTGCTTTATTTCTGTCATAGTTCATTTCATGACTGGGAGGAATTTTATGAATAGATTTTTTTTTATCAGGTGATAATTTTCCATGTTTTCATTTCTTTTTTTATCCAAAAGGTGTAACAATCCAAGCAAAGCCATTATTTCTTTCCCTAAGAAATGAATTTACAACACTCTTAAAAACTGAGTTGTGAAATGGCTGGTATTAAGCATAGGAAGAGTTTGCTGGATTTATTTTATGTATGGGCCTTTTTAGCAAAATAGAGGGAATTTCCAGATAAAACAGACTTTTTCAGTTTGAACCGATATTTGGCTAAATGTGTAAATTATGATCAAAGTCCATGCCAGAATAATGAAACTAATAAATTTCATTAAATTGCATGATAGATTTGCATGTTAAAATTGTATCTGGTAAAAACTAGGTGACGGGCAAAAACACCATGACATAAATATGCATAAATATGAAGTTTTGCTTTGAGATTTCCAGGTTTTGGACAACGAATTAAGCAGAAAATCGCCTAGTGTAGAAGGATCAGTCTCTTTGCTATGTCCAAGATTTTCATTGATTTCTGTTTTCAGGTCAGATATTTCTCATTAAAGCATCCTAGATTAGATTGAGTATTATTGTAATTTAGTTCATTATGTAAACTTATACTCTTACATGTACTGTGTGTATTAAAAGCCTTAAACAATCACATATTTATAAATGAAATCTTAATCTTCATGCACCACGTCTCGCTATCAATGTTTTCTTTTTGCATACTTACGCATACTTGTATACAAATATGCAAACTCTGCTAGTGCAAGGATAAATTAGTGGACTTTCACATTGATTCTTTTCATCCACTTTTTGTGTAATACTATTTATTATTGTAGTATAGATTTTAGTTAATTAAACATTCTGAGAAAACAACAATAAACCCCCCATTTTAATTTCTAACTCTTAAATAATGAAGTGGCTTTTGAAATATTTTCCAGATTGTCAAAGATGTCCCGGGACAGAACGTGAAAATGATGGAAAACATAATCTTAAATACCACCACAAGGTGCTGCCAAAAATGTTAAATCCAAGAGTCTAAATTCTAAGTATTTCCTGATTGATTACCTCCGAGTAGCTCTTCAAATGCCCTCCCACACATGCACACACCTACACACACACGCACAGATTGGATTTATAATGTGCTATAAATAAAGCATTTAAAATGCTTTATATTGATACCAATTACAACTAAGGTCACTAGTGTAAAGTTAAAGACCACAATAAATACTTACACACATTATGACATCTCTTAAATAATCTAATTGAACTTAGTTTATTATACAATAGTAATCCAACTTAAATGAATGACTTGTAATTAATTCTCGCTAATCGCATATTTTGCACAAGTCACAATAAAATATAAAAATATAAAAAATATAAAATATAAAAATATAAAAATGACTTGAATTTTTTTCTTGGCCCAGCTCTGACATACTCAAGTAGCTCCGCTTGGCTCAAGAACCAGAATGAATTATGGTTCTTGACTGGTTCAAGAAACCTGTTTTTTATTTCTTTCCTCTCCAGCTCAGCAACAGCATGAGGCAGCTGCCTGTTGTTGAGAGTAGCGCTCTACTCGTCCAGCACTGATAGGACTTGGCAGAGAAGCTGCACGTCGACCCACGCCTACTTCCTTCTCGTTATTTGCATGCTCTCATATGTGAACGCTTCACAGAGCCGCAGATTAAATATTCATTCTGCAAAATGCTGGCTTATGCAACCATTGATATACAAATTCTGCAAGACAACCCATGAAAGTAAAAGAAAAGCTCCAAAATTGTTTAATCCTCCAAAAAGTAGATTTTATAAGGCTTTCATAGTTTCTGGTTGACTTTTAAAAGAAAACCGCAGCTAAAGTTGTTGCAGAGAATAATGTAAAAGGTCAATTGCAGGGAAAAATAATTGTAAAATATTTTTTTGGAGAATCAATTGATGATACAATATTTTGTTTTTTTGGTGTGTTAAAAAAATAAAACAAATAATTTACCCTGAAGGCTTCAATTCCAAAAAAAGTATCAATTTTAAAGAAATACGGATGTCATTTTTCAAATAACTTGAGGAACTTTCTCATTTACCCATGATGGTTTTGCAGGTAAGCTTTGCACCCTGTGGTTTTCAGTGCATTTTCATATTGGCCACAGATGCAGAGTGATTTTTCTATGACATGGGTCTCCATGGTTACCCGCCACATTGTGTTCATTGTTTACCAACAATTTCTTAGATTGTGTCACTTTTCTTCGATTCCTCTGGCCTGCCTTGGCCTGCATTAAGTATTAACTTGCAATTCCATCTCATCACAGGAGTATATCAGGGACATGTTCCCTTTACAGAATATATTTGATTGGACAGCACAAGAGGAGTATCTCTAGCAGTTAATGAAGTGAGCCATGAGCTTTGAGCCACTTACGGGCACTTGTGCTGATCAGCAGCTCAGTTTAAGATTAGCTGTTAAAGATTTTCATTACCTGAACAATCTCGGAGAGGCATTATAGACCAAATACACAGGGGTTTTCAATGTCAGCATTACTTATTTAATGTTATATATTGAGCAATAATTCCTGAAAAACTGTCTAGATTCAAGTGATAAACAGGACTGCAAACTGAAGGGAACACCCAGGTGTAAACTTCAAGCGATAACTAGTGTTGAAGTGGTTCTTTGTGAAAACAGTGGGCCGATGTCTACCAGTGGAGATGATCTAGAAGACTATTGATGTGCAGTCACTGACTAAATGCTGTGCTTTGGAGTACAGGTCTAAAACGGTGTGCCATGGAAGAGATTGGTGACTGAAGATTTGATAGTGTTCCACACTCAGCAATAGTGTGACCTGAGGAATGTTTGTTGAGTTACAGATATTTGGGAAGAGCTTGGCTTATGAAAGGAGAGAAGGTGATAGAGGAGAGGAGTTGGGAATATTGATGGAGAAAAGTTTGATGATCTGGCTGTAGACGGCAGAGCCACATTTCAAAAGCTGGGTGTAACCACTGGAGTTAAGTTTGAGGAGTTGATCATATTCTGTAGATCTGAGGGCTACTGTTGGTAGACTGTCAGACTGGGAATGTCTTTTCTGTTCTGTTTCTCAGTCGCTCACCCTGCCTAATCACCCACAGTTATTTGTTTATATAGTATTCTCTGACCCATTTCAGAGAAGCTTACGTAGTACCCCAGGGTCCAGAAGTGTGCGGACAATTAGCCTCAAAACTGTGTAACATGGAAAAGACTCTGTTTTGCAGATATTTTTGCAGAGCCTCCCTATTTACATATTTATTGTGCAGTTTGATAGATGACAACATCCTTATGCCGCCATATTGCTGTGTATAACAAACAAACAAGTTTGTTTTTACATCACGTCAAGTGCAGGCAACTTCTTCTTTTGAGCAACATGTCCCAATCATCCCTCCATTAGACTTGAACCACTTTCGAGATTTTCTCTGGAACCAGTTCTGGTATTGGTATCTAAAAACAAAACATTGCTTTCACACACATGTGCACACGCGTGCACACGCACACACACACGCGCACGCACACAGACACAAACACACACATGCACGATTGTTTATGGAAAAGGACTGCAGAAACCTGTCTGAAAAGGCCCTAAGTGATCTGAACAGAACCAGAGAGAGCTAAATCAATGAATTATAAGACCAGAGGAGGGAGCACAGGTAAACTATGCATACCATAGGATGAGGATGAGACCTTATGGTAGCTGGGCAGAAAGCACATGAGAGCACTAAATGAAAATTAGCAGAGAATAAAGATTAATTTACTCTACTCTGATTAGTTTCCCAGTTCCTGTCCGGGATGAATATTTTTGCTCTTTCTTAGACTAGAGAATGTGGTTTTATATGGTCTGACACTCATGCAGATGACTTTTAGCAAACTCAGGTCCTTGTCGGTGAAGTGTTACAGTGTTTTTACTTAAAGCAGAATGCTATCTGTCATCCCAAGCAGTGAGCAGTCTATTAATTATCTACTAATAAACTGGACAAGACATTTGAGAGAATCAATTGTGTAAAAAGTTCCCTATGTAGTTAGCTTAGGTGCTTCTATCTCCAATTGCAACTTCCCCAATTGTTCCTCTGTTATTGTCTTGTTTTGTCATTAGCTGGTTCCCCATCTTCTCACCTGTCTGTGTTTTCCCTTAATCATCTCACCTGCTGCTGTTCGCGCTCTGATTACACTCACTACTTAATCTCCTTCTGTTTTCAGGTCATTTGTGGTTTATTACTCTCAACGGTCTCATTCATGCCAGTTTTTTATTCCTAGTGTGTCTTGTGCCATCAAGATCTGTGTCTTTTGTTGGAGAGAATTGTGTTTGATGGAGCTGCGTCTCTGCTACTCGGCTCTACTTTTATTTTTACTTTTTCATTACCTGTGAATGTCTGGACCTTATTTCCCATTAGAAAAAGCCTTTTCCCTGTTCTATTGAACAAAATATTTTGTAAATAAAGGGTTTGAAGACTCTCTTGCATCTAGGTCCTTTTTACTAACTGTCACATCCTCACTAGTCAAAGTGGGGGACGTCAAGTAGCAATTACTCACAAGTAGATGTGATTATTTATTAAAAGTAACAAACTAAGGTTACAATCAGAGACAGATATCTGATATTGGTTGATGTTAACGAGAAGTCAAAATTATTGCTTTTCCGAGGGCATTTCACGAGTTCGCTTACATAGAATTAGCCCAGAAAATGCAAGCGTATGTGGCGAGATTAAGATAAGCATACTGGGGAAGCTGTCCACGGGAGGGCCTCGAGGTGAGAAGCGATCCGGGCCCGAGAACCCCCCCCATGAGATGTGGAGACAGGGGTGGCGGAGAAAATTTTGCATTTTATCGTCGAATTGGAAGTGGAGTGGTTACGGATTTATCTCTTGAGCGGGCAGAGGGATTGGAAACACCTGTAGATTTTTCGCTAATTATCTGATCACTCCTCCCGAAATTGCGTTCACGGAACTTCACTAAATGTTTAATATAAAACCTAAACATTCCAAGGTTTAAATACCACAAACTTGAATGGGATCTTGCTAGTAGACTTCACATGATTTTAAGTATTAAATAAAAGTTGTGAAAAGGAAGATAGAAAATGCAATGTTATATCACTATATGTAAAAAAAGATTTGCATAAACCTTCATGTTTCTTCTCATTTAAGATCAGCTAGAGCTCTAGTCACATTCTATGTATTTGAAAGTAAATGAGATTCATTTTTACATGAATAAGAAAGGGTAACATGTCAGATTAATGCAAATGTCACCATTCTATTCTGCACGGGTTCATTGATGGACGTACTCAAGAGTAATCCCCAATGGAAAACAAGATTACAGTTTTTACAGAGAGCAAAGCAAAGCAGGGAAGCATGATCCTCTTTAAAGAGGTTGTGAAAGCACTTCTTCAAGTCTATTTCTCCTGCTAATCCTCATTAAGAGCCCACTGTCAACACACATGAAAACGCCTTAAGGAATCTATGATATAGCTGGTGAAGAGCAGATGTAATACAGCATAAAGACAGTGTTTTAGTGGGCGTACCAAAATAACACTGCATTATAAAGAACAGTATTTGCTTTCTTTAATAAATGATTCTCATGTTATTCGTCCAATTGTTGAATCTAATAACAGAAAAAACGTTTATCCAAAAAAGCATGACAATTTATTCACCTGAGTTAACAGCTTTGAGTTAACATCTCTGCTGGTTCTGTCAAAATTACTCTGTCGTGTGTTCCACACCGTGAATCAGTAATCCAATGATTATTCAATTCTGCAACACATCTCCGAAACAAAGCTGACCAATGAGGAGAAAGGCCAGTTAAACCAACCCCAGAAAACAACAATTTATCAAGTTTTGGACTGCAAAAATTAAAGCGTAATTAAAGAAGATTAGCAGTGAATTGCCAAAACCGAAATTGCAGCTGAACAGAGAAGGGAAACTGAAGAGCAATATTGGTTTGAATGATGTTAGAATCTTGTTAAACTTATTTCAGGTTTCTTTTTAAAGAGCACTTAACGTTTTGATCATTCTCGATCGCCCAAGAGTTTTGGAGTCAGTTCAGACATTTGGTTCTGGAGACAGCACTTTTAGCATAGCTTAGCATCATTAAGTCATTGAATCGAATTAGACCAGTAGCAGTTTTTATTCCACTAGCAGAATTATATTTATACATTTTCATATTTCTTAGCAACTTTCTCCATTTTAAACGTCTCTATCGTTCCTTCATGTACTAAGACCAAAAGAATGAGTAAAATTTACTTAATATCTCAGTGAGAATTTATCTTTCAAAAAATGGAGTGTTTCTTTATGATGATTACCATAACTAGGACTCTGAGATTGACCTATCAGGAAATGTAATCTTTATATGTTGAATCTCACGTGAATAAATCACAGATCTATCTATTTTTAATAGCTCCTAAAAAAGTTACATCTTGATGCTATTTATTTCCTGTGGAACCAGGCCATACAGGGGGCATGTTGCTTGGAACAGGGATTGACACAGGAGCTAATCAGAGCATCAGGAGAGGAGGACACGGAACAGTTCATGTAATGACTGTATGAATTATGAATTTCTGCAGCTAGGATGTTGGAGAAAGCGTGACTGAAGATGCAGTGCAGGGAGAAATACAGGACCTCTTACTGATTAATATAAGTTTTCCTTCATAGCTACCGTTTTGCCCTTCCTGTAAAACCGGATTCCTTTATTATTGGTTTTATAGATCCAAAGGAGAAAGACGAGCACAGGGTCTGGAAATTAAGGTATTTTAATAGGACAATCATGGCTATATTTCTTGCATTAATCAACCCACATACAAATATTTTTCTTGTTTTAAAGTCATTCATTTCACATAGTTATCAGAAGTTGATAGCAATAGCTAAACAACGAACAGAAGCACCAGTAGATAATAGCTAAACAAATCAAATTCACATAAAAAATCCAATTGCTGAACTTGTTTGTTTTAAATCAACATACAGTTTTTTTAAATAATTAATTAAAGTAATTTATAGTATTAACACAGCAACAAAAATCTTGACTTATGTAGCTTAGAAATGTAAATAAAAAAAATGCAGCTCATCTTGTTTTCAAGGAGGCGAAGCCATTGCACGTTACTCCCCTCTTCATCACTTTTCAGTGGCTCCCCAACACAGCAAGTTTAAATTGCTGATGCTGGCTTACAAAACCATCTCCAAATCAGCCTCTACTAACCTCCACAAACTTATACACTCCTGGATGACCCCCTGAAGTCTGCGCTCAGAGAAGGAACAGCATCTTGTGGTTCCGTCCCAAAAAGACAAAAAATCTTTCAGCAGAACCTTCCCTCTCACTGTCCCTGGCTGGTGGAGCAAACTCCCTGATCCAGTCAGGAAAGCAGCAACATTAACAGCTTTCAAAAAGCAACTGAAAACTCTTCTTTTATGAGAACACAAAAAATCCCCTTTTCCCTATTTTCCTTTATTTCCTTCTCGCTATGGTTGATTAATCATTTGAGCGACATGAGTTAGACTTTCACTGTTAACAAATTGCATATTGTCTCTCCCCTACTGTAAATTTGGATACATTTTACCGTTAAATGCCTAAATGTTCATGTAAATATTTAAAGTTTGAGGAAACACACCTAACCAACATTAACCAACCAAACAATAATTGATCAACCAATATACCAAACATCTGAAAATGAAAAAACTAAACTAAATTAGTTTAAATCCAAAATAATTTTTACAAGTTTGATATGGAAGTCTTAATCATGTCACATGCTATCTTGAATTTAACAACCCATCAACTCAATAGAGACTTTCCAAACAAATAACAGAACCTAACAGCATACCAGCCAAAAAAACAACAACCAAGCAACAACATGATTTACTGTCCGACTAAACAAGGAGTCATTCATTACACCAGAGATGACCAATGTGCAACCAAACACATTATCAAATCAACCAAATAAAACAAAACTGTTGATGGGCCCAAATACCCTATCAATTAAAATACTAGACAAGCAGTCAATAAACCAACAGACCAACTAATATGCTACCACTAAAGCAATCAACGAATACATCAGACACAAAACAATCACTACTTCAGTCAACCAATTAACATACAAAGCAATCAGTCTACAAAATGGAAAGCTAACCAACAAATCCAACAACCAAACAAATTACAAGCAATCAGATTGACTATAGTGAAAATTCCAGCATGACCAGAAGTCTGTCAGATCATGCTATATTTGTCACAGAGGCTAACCTCGTCACTCCCTCCTCTAACCAGCAGGGGGCATCCTCGTTGCATGAGGGCATCGTGATTACACACCCAGCTGAAGAACATTACACCCCAGGTTCGCTTTGATTACCCTTCCAGCTGAAGCACATTACGACCGGTATATAATCAGACTGTTCCTCACCAACCGTTGCGAAGTCTTGTTTGTCTCTGTGCTGCAACTCTGAGCATTTACCCTGTCTATAAGTCTGCCTGTTGTGACCGTGCCTGTCTACCGTTTACGATATTTGCTGCCTGCCCTGACTACCCGCCTGTGATCTGACTACGTTTAATAAAAGCCTGCAAATGGATCCCAACTCGAGTGATGATATGTTACAGAAGACTTCGCCATCTTACGATCCAGCGGCTTTCTCACAACTGTCATCAGCGCTGTCTACTCAGGCAGATCAACTCGCTGCGCAGCAACATCGGCTGAGTTGCTTAACATCCCTCACCGAGGAGCTGGTAATCGCGCTGCAGAAGGTGCATGTCTCTTCTCCAGTGGCAGCCATGACGTCACCGAGCGCTCACGCCGCTTCCGCCGCCGTGGATGTGCCGCAGGTCAGCCCTCACCTCGGCTGTCCGGAGAGGTTTGATCAGCCCCGTGAGAGCAAGAGAGCAGGCGACGAATTGTTGGAGTGTTCACAGGACAGAAAGTACCGCCCAACATGGACCCCAGCTGACAGTCCTGGTGAGTCTCTAGTGGATCTCTCTGAGGTCCATATGAGCGTGCTCTTAACCCAGAGGCTGCAAGAGCTCCAGCGGGATGGACTGCCCTATGGACTCTATGCAGAGAAGCTGTGGACGAGGTTGCAGGGGTTTGGGCTGCCAGACCTTTGGCTCTTTTCCTTGTTCCTGGATGGACTGGAGGAACCAGTGAACCACAGCAGTCTAGGGGACAAGTGGAGTTGGGACTTCTGGCAGTTAGTCGATGACTTCATCCAGCAGAAGGAGCGGGAGCTCTATGGTGAGGATCTCGAGCTTCTGCTGGGCAGTGATGACTTCCAGGACTCACCATCTTCCCCAAGCAGTATAAAGTCAACGGAGACACGCAATAAGTCACAGAAGAGGAGACTGAGAAGGGCCGTCCGGAGGTCTGAAGGAGAGGTTGCCCTCCCAGAGTGGTATGGGCTTCCTATCCTCAGTCCTCAAGTTTTTGAGCCCGTTAGTGCCTCAGATCCCTCCAAGGTGGAGAATCGCACTCCCCACATACCCTGCGCAAAGCTTCCCATCCAGACTCCGTCTGCCTCATGCCCTGAGAGGGTCGGTCTAGACACCTCCACGGGGATGCCACAACCACAACCTCCTCCGAAGAAGAGGAAGAAAAGGAGGGGTTCAAACCCCTCAACTCTCTCTTTTTCAGTCAGTACGACCGAGTCTACTGCTCGGAGGATTAGTGGAGACCGCGCCAGTGTTGCCCCGGAAACGCTGATCCCTGAGGCTGAGGGGAGAGTCGTGGTTGAAGTGTGCCATGTTCCTGTCATTAAGGATGGGGGTTCTTGTTATGCCGTCCTGCTTGTTTTATTGCCTCGCCTGAGTCTGCCTGCGCCGCCCCTGCGCCTGAGTCTGCCTGCGCCGCCCCTGCGCCTGAGTCTGCCTGCGCCGCCCCTGCGCCTGAGTCTGCCTGCGCCGCCCCTGCGCCTGAGTCTGCCTGCGCCGCCCCTGCGCCTGAGTCTGCCTGCGCCGCCCCTGCGCCTGAGTCTGCCTGCGCCGCCCCTGCGCCTGAGTCTGCCTGCGCCGCCCCTGCGCCTGAGTCTGCCTGCGCCGCCCCTGCGCCTGAGTCTGCCTGCGCCGCCCCTGCGCCTGAGTCTGCCTGCGCCGCCCCTGCGCCTGAGTCTGCCTGCGCCGCCCCTGCGCCTGAGTCTGCCTGCGCCGCCCCTGCGCCTGAGTCTGCCTGCGCCGCCCCTGCGCCTGAGTCTGCCTGCGCCGCCCCTGCGCCTGAGTCTGCCTGCGCCGCCCCTGCGCCTGAGTCTGCCTGCGCCGCCCCTGCGCCTGAGTCTGCCGGCGCCGCCCCTGCGCCTGAGTCTGCCGGCGCCGCCCCAGGTTCCGTGTCTGCCGGCGCCGCCCCAGGTTCCGTGTCTGCCGGCGCCGCCCCAGGTTCCGTGTCTGCCGGCGCCGCCCCAGGTTCCGTGTCTGCCGGCGCCAACCCAGCGCCGCTGCCCTGCTCTGCCGGCGCCAACCCAGCGCCGCTGCCCTGCTCTGCCGGCGCCAACCCAGCGCCGCTGCCCTGCTCTGCCGGCGCCAACCCAGCGCCGTCGCCCAGCTCTGCCGACGTCTGCTCAACGCCTGCGCCTGCCAGTGCCACCTGAGCGCCGCCGCCCAGCTCTGACGATGCCTGCTCTTCGCCTGCCAGCGCCACCCGAGCGCCGCCGCCCAGCTCTGCCGACGTCTGCTCAACGCCTGCGCCTGCCAGCGCCACCTGAGCGCCGCTGCCCAGCTCTGACGATGCCTGCTCTTCGCCTGCCAGCGCCACCCGAGCGCCGCCGCCCAGCTCTGCCGACGTCTGCTCTACGCCTGCGCCTGCCGGTGCCACCTGAGCGCTGCTGCCCAGCTCTGTCGACGTCTGCTCTTCGCCTGCACCTGCCAGCGCCACCCGAGCGCCGTTGCCCAGCTCTGCCGAGGCCTACTCTGCGCCTGCCGGCGCCACCCGAGCACCGCTGCCCAGCTCTGCCGATGCCTACTCTGCGCCTGCCGGCGCCACCCGAGCGCCGCTGCCCAGCTCCGCCGGCACCTGCTCTTCGCCTGCGCCTGCCGGCGTCACCCGAGCGCCGTTGCCCAGCTCTGCCGATGCCTACTCTGCGCCTGCCGGCGTCACCCGAGCGCCGCTGCCCAGCTCTGCCGATGCCTACTCTGCGGCTGCCGGCGCCACCCGAGCGCCGCTGCCCAGTTCCGCCGGCACCTGCTCTTCGCCTGCTCTTGCCGATGCCACAGGCCTTGTTTCTGAGGTCACTTTTTGTGGCATGGCTCCTGCCACCAGCTCCTCCCTGGACTGCCTCTTAGGCACAGGGAGGGGTACGGTCCAGAGGAGCACTCTTGGGTAACACGGAGGACACTCTCGACCCAGGCCTCACGGAGACCTTCCACCGCAACCACCCGAACAAGCCGGCTCCTCGACCACGTGGGAGACCCCGTCACCGTCTGCCTCATCGCGCCAGGAGTCGCTCATAGGGAGGGGGCTATGTCACAGAGGCTAACCTCGTCACTCCCTCCTCTAACCAGCAGGGGGCATCCTCGTTGCATGAGGGCATCGTGATTACACACCCAGCTGAAGAACATTACACCCCAGGTTCGCTTTGATTACCCTTCCAGCTGAAGCACATTACGACCGGTATATAATCAGACTGTTCCTCACCAACCGTTGCGAAGTCTTGTTTGTCTCTGTGCTGCAACTCTGAGCATTTACCCTGTCTATAAGTCTGCCTGTTGTGACCGTGCCTGTCTACCGTTTACGATATTTGCTGCCTGCCCTGACTACCCGCCTGTGATCTGACTACGTTTAATAAAAGCCTGCAAATGGATCCCAACTCGAGTGATGATATGTTACAATATTAGTCATAGCTAGTTTAAGCTGGTTGAACAGCTGGCTTTCAATGGAGGGGAAAGAGTGGTGTCATTGAGTTATACATGAAAATACATGTTATTTTAGATGGCTTTTATCATTGCGTTCAGCAGGGTTCTCAAGTCTTACGTAGTTTGTTGTATGTTTGCTTATGTAGTTGAGCTGATAAACTGAAGTAAACAACCTTAAAGCTAACAGCTTATGTTTGCTGCTAAGATAATCTAAAGGAAAAACACATGACTGACACTGGCACAAAAAACCCCACTGAAAATAAAATCAATACAATCATTCATATATATTTATATATAAATTCATATTAATTGTATAGTTTATTTATAAAATACAGAATATTTAGGAGCGTACTTATGCTTTTTTGACTTAATGTTAATTTTTATAGCAAATTAATTATAAAAATGCTGACTCTCCGTAGCCCATAGAATTGTTTTAATTTTTAAGCATATAAGGGGCAAAATGCAGACCTGGAAAAGTTCCGGTTAAATGCTTAATTTTGGAGGGCTTTAAGGATAGAAAGTTGGACCCTGGAACTTGTTGGAATTTTTCAGGTTAAATGTGTTCATTTGGGGCATTTTAACGTTAAAATTGTTGGTTCGGTAACATGACCTCTTGTGAATGATAGATGTTCAGATGTTAAAACAAAAATGTGGCTTTATATTTTGTGTAAGTGATGAAAATTCATTAAAATTTGTGTTAAAATCCAAAAATTGTTATTTTGCCCTTTAAAAATTCCTCATCAATTTGCACAGCCTTTGTACAGGAGGTCACGCAACCCTACCCCTAACAACTATGCCTACACTCTACTCCCTAGTAAGAACCCCTGCCGACCCCTTGTTTCAAAAGTTTTGGAGGTGTGTTGACTGTGCTTTGATGCAAGTAGTTGGTACTGGTAAAACATTTAAAACTTTTTTTCTACCTTTCCACAAAATAAATAATTTTCATCAATAAAATATACAATTTTAAAGCATTATTTGAATCCTTTTACCCAATGGTAAACCGAAAGATACTGACATGTCTTGTTTGATGAATGCAGAACTCTGGATCTTACACATTTTAATTGGTATAGCGTCTTAAGTATATCGTTGATAAAACTGACTTTCCCTATATTTATGATTAAAGCAGCAGAAGTTCTAATAACTGAATTAATCAGCCATAAGCAATGAAGCTAACATTGCAAAATATAAGACACACTCTCAAACTCTGTAAGCATTTTTTGACTGCATCAAGAGATTTAATCTGCAGCTTTGCAAAGCTGACTAATAAATAGAACTAATATAGCCATCAGTCTGAATTAAAAGTGAGCTTATCTATGGACAAATGATTTATCATCTAAAACATGAACTCCTCTAGGGATCTAGTCTTGTGCTAGGTAAGTCCATGAATCATGCACAAGAATTGCAATGTAGGCAGGGAATGCCTCCTCATGGATTCATGCTCCTCATGCATGAATAAATCTCAGAACTATTTATAAGCTCACGTGAATTCAGCTTTAATTGGTCTGATGGAAAAACACTTGCATGTAACAGAAAGCTCTTTTTTATCTACTTACATCAAACCTGTTAGCAGATCCAGGTTTCTGAAGGTTTCAAATGCATTTATTTTGATTCCAGCAAACACCTCCACTAAGTAGTCCATCTTGCATCATTAGTGCAGAAGATGTGGGCTGGGGTATAAATCTTTGATTGGGTTCTCAAGTTTGCTGTGTTCTGATACCAGTGCAGAAGGATAATGTGATTGTTTACAGAGGTGATCAGAGCACCATGACTTAATAGTGACGTCCAAGTGTGGCCTTCTGCCCTGTTTGGTGTCCATTTGGTCATTTGGCCACCACTGATTTATCAGTTTCTAAATAAGGAAATAACACTGCATGAAGGTATGATTAACTTTCTGTGTGGAGTATGCTTGTGGCTTCCACACAGACTTTTAGTGCTGTGGTTAGCACTGATGCATTGAGTAATCCTGGCTAGGGTTCCTTTAGAGTGCAATTTGCATGTTCTCTCTATGCTCAGGCCAAGACCTGAATGGGCACCAGCAGATGATGTTTAAATAGTCTACTTAAAGTTCAATGTACTGTTTTTTAAAGCACAGTGGCCACTAAATAAATGTTGTATAACTTTTTAAAAGATTAAAGTAATATAATCAATTAAGGGTTTGGAACAACATGGGGTAGCAATTCATGAGAAATTTATCACTGAAATGAAATATAATTAAAAAAAAAGTTCTTTGCTCAAAGAATCCAAAAATGTTTAGACAAATGTACTTAGACATTGCCACTCCCTCAGAACCTCCTGATACTACAGCAACCAGCCAGGAATTTTTTGTTATTCTCATTATGAGATAAATTTTGCAGTAATATTTGTACCTGTGTGTAAGGGGCTTGATAGAATATTTATGGAAACTTTGTGACATTGTTAATGATTGTTTACAATTTAAACAGTTTCTAATCATACTTATTCTACATCTCAATTAAGGTGTCCCAAACCGTAGTGTACATTTAGTGTTTTATGTAGTAAAACAATACTTTTTATGAAGGAATGGAAAAGGAATTAGACAGTTTAAAACCTGTCTTAGAACAATTATTATTGGATTTTACAAATAAAGTGGGAACTGATCACTTTTTTGGGAAATCTGAGTTAAATCCAGTTCTAGTGAAAATGGAAAGTGAAAATGGCGAGAATACAACAAAAGCTTGTCGTTGTACTCCTGAGGTACGGCTGAAAAGATGAAGTTTCACCATCGATCCCTTACAGCCTCTTCGCTTCTCAGAGAAAATAAAGATGAGAATCCCTTTAGAACTGTTTCTCTGCATGATTCCGCTGAATCACAGCAGCTATGTTTGGGGAACACCTCTCCAGACAACCTTACACGTGCGGTGGGAGGAGCTTAGTATGGTTTGTTCAGTCTAAAAAGAACTTGTTTCAGCGAATCTGAGTCAACGCTTTCGTTTAAAGATGATAACTGACACATAAAAACTATTCATGAATAAATCTCAATCCAGCTCTGTTACCTACAGCATGAATGATTATTTTCAAGGAGTCATATTATTGGCACTTTTAATAAGATTTAAGTCAGTAACCACCGATCATATGTTATTTAAAATTAGACGTTTAGGAAGAAATGACAACATTGCTAAAGGTTTCTCAGATGTCTTTTTTGTGCTGTCACACAACTTTTAATACAGTCAACAGAGACTTTGATTAAGAAGTTTCACCTTGCAAGGGGCTCTCTATGAACCATCTACATGAACTAAAATGATGCAAAAGATTGATTTTGTTTTACAGTTTGTGAAACAAAGCACGCAAGCCAATCAAGAACAGAAAATACTTTTTTATGTCTATACTATTATGCTACTTATACTATTCCAAATGTAAGATTGTATAGTTGAGTTTGTTTTGGAAAATATGTATGATCGAAGCCATTTCAAACTTTTTAAGAGAACTTTGAAACTCCAAACTTTGCTGAAAAAAAATCAGGCTGCATTATTCATAAATATGAGTAGTATTTGGTTTTTGCCATACTTGGGCCATTGTGTCTTGAGTAGCATTAAAAGCCAAACTGAGCCTTTAGAAGTATCACTGATCTACATACAATGAAATACAAATGAAAAGGTTACAAATTGTACTGGCCTTTTTTTGTTTCTCGTAATTGCTACAATAATCTCTCTGTGGTTGCACCACATATGTCAAAGCCTGCTTAGAACAAATACTTAAAGCCAGTGAGCATCAAGATGGAACAGAAGCTTTTATTCTGAGGGACACGGTCTCCGGGGTATCTCGCAGCTCTTATTTTGGAAAACGCAGAAAAGCATGTGTTCTCATCATAAGCCAAGATGTTCCTTTTTTGTCTGCATTTCAAGGAAAATCAATTAACAGTGTTTCACAGGCACATGAAGTCCTGTAATCCCTCAATCAGTTTAGAAGCATCTGTCAGCCAATGCGACACAAGCGTCAAAATCTACAGCATAAATCTAAAGAAGCCATGGGTATTAGGTGTCATTGTGAAAGGGGGTAAAAATACATAACTCACAGCAGACACAGGTGTCTGTGTCAGATGCCTGTGCAAGGGGTGAGAACACAATGAGCAATGGGAGAGAGAACCAAACACGTGTTCGCTCATATAAAATGTCCATTAATCACGAGCTGTCCTCCACGCCTTGCTTGACAAATGGACCTGGAAAATGATGGTTACTGCAAAAAGAAGACACGTCAGTGTGGGTTACGTCTCCCGCCCTATGACCGTGATGTCAAATTTATATTAGGTAAGAAAAAAAGGACCTGCACTCCTAATCTCCTCTTTAGCCAACCATGGCTGTCGCTCTTAATGGATTCTGTTATTAGATTGTATGAGACATAGGTGGACACACACCAGCACCTTCTTCCCAATGTTTCATGCACCACTGATTTTATGTCACATAGCTAATCAGTCCTCGCTATTGATCACGAGGAAGAGTGAGATAAATAATTCTGAAATGTACCAATCAGCTTTGTGTGAATGTACAACGGAACACCATACACTGCTATTTTAGCTTTCAAAAAGGAACTGATAATTCTTCTATTTATGGAACTCCTATTAAAATATTTTTTTCCTCCACTGTCAGCAAGCTGAGGTAGACTTTGACTGTGTAACAAAGTGCATACTGTCTCTCCGCTTCAGTAAACCGCTTTGGACAAAAGCGTCTGCCATATGCATACATGTCAATGTAAAATGTGCATTTTAAGAACTACTCAAATGAAACTCAAATAAAAAACACGGTTAGTGAAAAATTGGGTCAAATATGAAATTTTTCGGTATTCATCTGGCACTGGCATATGGTATGGTATATTGAGCTATGTTTAATGCGCAACAGAAGACTAACATTTAATTGGCTGAGGCTTAGGCCAGGCATATAGTGAAGTTCCGTGAAAGCAATTTCAGGAGGAGCGATCAGATAACTAGCAAACAATCTAAATGTGCTTTCAATCCTTCTGCCCGCTCCCAGATAAAAAACCATAACCACTCCCGCTTCCCGCCCCGAGGCCCTCCCATGGACAGCTCGCCCAGTACAATTATCTTAATCTTGCCACATACGCTTGCCTTTTTTGGGCAAGTTCTATGTAAGCAAAATCAGGAATTGTTGTAAGTAATGGTTTTAATACTCCAGTAAGGGGGGATAGTGTAGACAATTGTCCAGCTGGTAAAGGGGCTCCCAGAAGGATATTAACAAAAGATAACAATGTATCAGTGCATGAAATATTCAAAATATTATGATTTTGTATTCACAGTTTTTGTAGTTTGAAGCATTAAAATTTTTTTGCACAAGCTTCCATTACTTTCATTACTCTCCTTATGGCTGCTCTGGACCCTAATTATTAAGTTACTTCTAAACGACATAAAGACCCAGAAAAAAACTTTTTTTAAATCATGTGATTTTCTGTGATTCTTTAGAATGTGGTTTTTAATTGACTCAAAATGGAGTTGGTTTTAAATAGCACCTTTAGAGCCTGGTGCCAAACGACCCTGGAAAGGTGATCTAGCATTTGGCTGTTATGAGACAGGTTAGTTTCCTCATTTTTGCAGTTGTAATTCTGTTCAATATGAGAGGAACAACAAATTACAGCTAAAAATATTTTTAAGAGATTCTTCATAGTCAAATTTGTATCACATTTAAATTTAATTTTTTTTGCATCTCTTTAAGGGCTAAACAAACTACACAAACTAAAAAAATCTATAAATAATTTTTTTTTTCTGTGACATGCCAGAGCCACAGTCAATTGCTCTTCGTGACTAAGGCCACAATAACCTGGTACCACACTAAATCATTCTGCAGTGTTTAGTTTATACACATAGAAGGTAAAGGAAATGTCGCATCAAACAACCAGTCTTCAGGTTTGATTCCCAATGTCCTTCCCTTATCAGTCAAACTCCATGTTTACTCATTATTGACTCCAGAAACAAGATAACAGCATAATCTGATGTAAAAAAAAAAGAGTTTCATTTAAATCCTCTGAAATTCACTTCTGCCTCAAAGCATTGATTGAACAGGACATTCTGTGCCGACAGAAAACAAAGACTTTTGTTGAAAATCCAAGATAACTGGGTATTGAATGATAAAAGTACCAGTAGGTGGTCAATGAGAGAGGAGTCAAGGCAAGGTCACTGCAATATCTGCAGAAAGAAAGTGGACCGGTGTTGAGAAACTCTTCAAGAGAGAGGAAGAAAAGAGAGGATCTCTGTGTGAAACAATAGAAGGGGGTTTGAAGTATCATACAGTCTGTTCACTTCATCCAAACAGAGTGTGCTGAAGCTGACTGAGTGAATAAACAGTCCTCCAGAACACCCAAGAGTGGGTGGGGGGTGCTGGACAGATGAAAATATCTTCGAAAGTAGCTCTGGTTATATGTTTGAGTTGATACAATTTCCTTAAATGACAGTCTAATTCTCATCTGTCTTTTAGTTTTAAATAAATGTGAGAACACTCCAGATCTTTAGATTTCAGCTCCTGAGCTAACGTTTTTAAACTATACTATAAAAAAACTGCTCTACATAGCACTAAATCTAGTTCTTTTGCTCATAATAATAAGAGAATCTTATTGGTGGTGCCATTTAGCTCCAAAGGGAGTATTTTAAAACAACCTTCAAAAGTGCTTTTTTTTTGCTATTTTGTGGAAATCTGTAGAGGGATTTCAAAAGTATGTGAGAACACTCCAATTCTTTGGATTTCAGCCCCTCAGCCACATCAACATCTTATAGTAGAACTCATCCCTAGGGACTACAATCTGTGGAACTCTGCTATCTCTCATGGTGTATATGTTATTGGTCCCTCTTACATTTAAAGCTTTCCCTCAGTTAGTTGCAAAAATTATGTAATAATAATAATAATGCCTTCAATTTATATAGCGCTTTTTCTAGGCACTCAAAGATGCTTTACAATTATCAGAACATTATTCATTCACTCAAAATTTATACTCAGGTGGTAATAAGTTACCTTGGTAGCCCTCAGCTGCGATGGGGCAGCTGCCATTCTGCGCCTACGGCCTCCTGACCACCACCAAACACCCCCAGCAGTCAAATACATCCATACAAGGCAATGTGGGTGAAGTGGCTTACCCAGGGCCACAACGGCAGAATGACCTTAGTTGGGATCGAACCGCCAACCTTCTGGTTACAGAACAATCAACTCTACCATCAACTTCCACTTCGTCCATCTTTCTGTGCAATCTTTCTATATGTAGAAACTGTAAAAACAACCCTGCCTATCATTGTCTTAGAGTAGAGATCATTTCACTGTACTTTTACATTCTTAGGTTTTTCTGTGTAAAAAGTACAGTGTAATGATTAAGATAATACTAATTTAATGCACTGTGTAAAGCATGATATCAGTCAGCAAAATTTTTGAGCCAAACTTGGCAGACCTGGCATTCATCTAAGCCAACTTGGCCCATGTCTGGCAGTTTTGTTTGCAAAGAAAAGATGGGCCAGATGTTAACTTGGCTTGGACTTGGGACTGTTATGGCCCTTCTGTGGCATCGTCTAAAATGTATTCTTTGTCCAGTCATATACCTTAAATTACTGTATTGTGGTATTTGGATCAGGAAAAATTAATTATACCAGGTTTGGGCCAAGTAAACTTTGCTATGTTTACCAGTTAAATGTGCAATCTATCCTGCAATATAACCGGGCATTCAGACCAAGACAGGAATGTGTATGGTCAGCAAGTGATTCACATGTTAAGTGAATGGCTAGATGCAAAATAGAATCTGGTTTGAGAAGGCAGATTGAGTTTTACGAGATCTGTGCAAACCAATCAGAATCTTCCTATATTAGTCATGTAAGGGAAAGGTTCGCACATTTTCCAATTTCCATTCTGGAAGACATTTTCCAAACGCATCAATGTGAAATAGTTTTTGCAGGGTATGTCAATGCCTCGACTGTACGTCCAAGGAATGATGCCATTGTATGTATTGACTGTATGTCCATTGATGCTATACACATTTAAATCATTTAATTTAAACAGTTATTTATTTACATCACATATTAAAAATAATTGCTGGAAATAAAAAGAACTGACTTAGCTTTTGATAAAATAGCTGCCTAAGTGTCACTTAGGATTAATCACAAAATCAACTAGTTATGTTTAGTTTTAGTGGGAGAGGAGAGTGGCCTTGAATTCAATTTCCCAGTTAAATGCAGTTCTTCCCGTTAAATCTACATCAGGGGTGTCCAACGTTGGTTCAGAAGGACCACAGCCGTCCTGAACAGATTAGCATCAACAAACATACAGCACACCTGATCACACTAATTAAGACTTGCTTTGCTTGTATGAAGGCAAAGCAAATGCATGCTAGACCAAGGTTATAAGTAAATGTGAAGGGCTATTGTCCTCCAGGACCAACTTTGGATCTTTTTATCTGTATGTAAATGCAACAATATGCAGCAGACGAACAATGAAACGATCAGTTGTTTTAAATGCAAAATATTAAAACGAAAGGGAAAATTTTATAATTTGTTTACTCTGTTGATGGCAGATTCAAGTACTGCATGGTGCACAGAGGATTTTGCCTCTTACACTGGTAATGCTATATTGCTTGAAGAAAAAACATTTCTGAGTTTAGCTGTATCATGAGAGATGTTCAGCTTCAGTCGAATCTGATATATTGTGTGCATCACAGCATTTAATGTCCTGCTGCAATTTTGCTTTGATTATAAGTTTCTGATGCATCTCTTTATGGGAAATTATGTACCCATTTGCAATCGTAACACAAACTTTAACACATCTTAAATTAAAGTGATCTTGTATTTTCATACAATTTAATGTGTTTGACTTTATTGTTTATATAAACATAATTCAGCAAAAAAAAAAAACACAAAAACTTAAATACACAAACAGCTCAATAAATATTAGATTATGTGTAAAAGGAGTAATTTATTATGCAATTTTTTTTTAAAGATGAACATGCAGGCCAACCGTAAAATAGCCACTTTTAGCTACATACAAGGTCACTGAAGCACATTAACTCACCAAGGTATTTGGCAGATTTCCGTCAGCAGAAAGTGTGCTGAGCCGTCAAACAGATGTGAATACATTTTCTGCTT
Organism: Danionella dracula; assembly: GCA_900490495.1. Lineage (NCBI taxonomy): Eukaryota > Metazoa > Chordata > Actinopteri > Cypriniformes > Danionidae > Danionella > Danionella dracula. Next base: position 1,010,738 of record UELW01000888.1, read on the forward strand.
AACTTTGCCAATCTTCCCTGTTTAACAAGCCATCAGGACAGAGAGAAGTCCAATTCTACTGCTATTGGCTCAGTAGCAGTTGGCATATTTCATCAATGGTAGATCTTTATTTGCCAGCAGTATAAAAACTTACTATGTAAAATAAGACATTTTTAACCACCATGTCTTTCAATTAACTCGTAAGCAGGCCTGTCTTCTTTTCTCCAATTGTCTCATGAGGTGAATAATTTGCTTGACAACAGGGAATACAATGCTGAAAAAAATGCTAAACAATCTAAAGCACATTAACATACCTGTGAGGAACCAGAGAACAGTGGCAGACGGACTATAAAACCTCTAAGAGCTAAACATCTGACTCTCGCTAATTAGGAAAGAAGTTATACAATAATAACAACAACAATGCTTTCAATGGGCTTTACAAGTGTATACTTTTAATGACTAAATGACCTGTGTATTATTCTGAGTTAGTGTGTGTATCCTGTTTCAAACTATTTTAACTAGTGATGAGAAGGATGAAAATGAAATAACTGTTCTCCGATTTTGGCTATATTACACTAAAGAAGGCTTTGAGGTTTTTTTATTCTTGAAACTTTTGATGATGGAACAATACTGTTATCGCACGATTCATCGAAAGCGGTTGTTTTTAACCTTGGCTATCGCTTCCTAGCAAATTAATCTTTATAGTATCCCTAATTGTCAGGGACAGTGGGAGATTTTTATTTGTGGTAATTCTCTTTTTTTAGATTAAGCAAATATTCTAAAATAATGCCTAAGTATAACCGTAAAATATTTAGAGTCACCACAACTGCAAATGCGTAATATTCTGTCTCATTAGTTATTAATAGCCCCTTATTAATATTATTAGACTGTTTATTGGTTAGTTAGCTAAAATGACCACGCTTTTAAAAATAGTTGACTCAATGTACAATTGTTCATCTGAAAAAAAGGGGGAACAAATGCTTTAAAAAAAAAAAGTTAATAAAATTGTACGCCTCGTCAACATTTTATTGGTTTAACTGGTTTCATTGGTTTATTACATACCATTCACATTTGAATGAGGTTAAATCTGTATTATTCATTCATATTATTAGTATGCTAAAACTGATTGTTTTCTTTTAGTAAAGAGTAGAGTATTAGTGCTTTTTCCTGCAACAGGGACTCCACATGGATCTACGGCATTTTCTCCTTCAGCGAGATTTAAGAAAAAAGTAAATAAATATACATTCTACGTGTAGACAGAGTAAACATCTACATACAACATAACAAAAGATTAGCTCAATTAGTTTTGAAAAAAAAATACTGTGGATTTGTATTATTTAGGATCAAAAACTATACATGGAGATAAATGGAAACTCACAAGACACAGATAACCAGGAAAAGCTAACGTTTTAAAATCTAATAAACTCACAGTTTGTGTCAATAAAGAATAGTAATAAACAAGAATTCCATTTTTTGTTAGATTTAAAACATTGTATAATGTGGCATATTTCCATACATTGCATGCCAACAAAGTCATCTCAGCTAATCTTGTTATGTTAAGGCTAATACAATAATTCTAATATAAATTATAATTCTCATAATTTAACAGTCTCTGGGATGCTGCAAAGATCATGCAAAAATGGTCTAAAGCTATACTGATGTATTGGATTTGTGTTATTAAATCTGAGACGAAAATGTCATTATTTCAAAAATGTACTCCTTAATAAAATAATGTTGCAAATTTTTTTTGGGGGTAATTTAATATAGTGAAAACAGATGTGTCATTTTATTTAATTAAAGAAAAAAATCTACATATAGTTTTTGACCTATGTTTTCAACTATAGAGGAAAATAACAGTAAAATTTGAAGAGCTTTACTGGTGGATTGGAAAACAACGTTCACTGTAAAGTATAAAAACCTCCTGATTAGTTTTCCCAGTGTGTTACGTATGCCATGTACAATGCGAGAGACTTTAGCCGCATTGTTGAGAGCCAAGAATGAAAGCAGTAGCTTTGCCAGCAGCACTCAGTGGATATTTTGGGCAGAGGTTGTTGAATCCTCTGAAATGCAATAACAACAGGTGGAAATCAATTATGTTAAGAGATGCCCGTTGCCCTGGCTCATGAGGGGGATTGGCATTGATCCGGGAGTTCTGTGAAAGGCCAGAGGCGTAAACCTCAAACACACAGTCCTGTGTCCTTTCCTCTTTCAGAACTTTACACCATGGCCTTTCCATGACACCAGCCGTTCTGCCAAGTTCACTTTAATTAACTGCATAATCACTCTTCTTAAATAGGATTTTAATCAAGCCTCCAGTGGCCGGTGTCATATTTGTCAGCCGTCTTACATCGCACGTCTCTTTTGTCTTTCTTCAACAGTCAAGAGTCAAGCAAACATGCACAGAAGGGTGTCACTTGCCTATTAATGTAATACGTGAGTGGGATCTATTTGACTGGAAAACAGGATTATCGTTAAGATTATATTAGAACGTCTTAGACAGGCATATTTTTACAGAATGGCTAACTAAATCATGTTTGTGTTCATTGACTTATTATATGCTCCACCTGAGGTCCAAACACCCTTCCTTCGATCACCTTTAAAAAAAAATAATAGTCAATTTTTTCCTCATGATGTGAAACAGCAATAAAACAGGAATGAATGAGCTAAATATTTTGTAAGTAGAGTTATTTTTGTAGTAAAACAATTGGCCTTGTTATACAAAAACATTTTGGGAGTTGGTTCTTTGCAGGAACTCTCTAGGCTTCAGTTACTTGCACATTGAAAGCATTCAGCGACCAATCGAGAGAAAGAAAGAAAGAAAGAGAGAGAGAAAGAGAGATGGGTGAGATGCAGGTCCTCTCTGTGTAAAAACTTATATAAGCATCATGTGCAATATGAAGCACATACTTTATTCGTTGTAATGAATGTTTTATTTGAGTCAATCTTTAATTCACATACAGCTTTAATGAATATGCATGAACATATTAAGGGTCGTGTGGTTTGTTTGAGGTAGATCAGTAACATGTTCTGATCGCTTTTCATGGACTTAAAAGGAGACCTGCAGGTCAAAAGATCAAGTTTCAACTTGTTTGTAAATGTATTACGTTTTATGACTGAAACTTATTTGTCTGCCAATTTAGTTTTTTACTAATTATTTTAACATAAAGAGCAGCCAGCTTCCAGACAGTTTTGCAATTGAGGCCAATTTTTTTTTGTTAAAACTACAATTACTAGGTTTGAAAAAATCAGTAAAGCTTTTAGAAGTCAAGTCAAATGAGGTTTTATTGAAAAGACATCATCAGCCAAGCCAATTGCCATGGCTGACCTGTGTCTCTCTCCCTTTTGGGGGAGAAAATGATTCTCCTCCTCTGGGCTCTAGTAACATTTAAAATGCACAGAAAAGCAAATACATTGGGAAACCCTTCCAATCAGATCCATTCAAGTGTGCTTAGGTTTGAAATGGCATCAACAAATATCCATAAGAGGAGTCGTAAAGAGGGGTTGTAAATACCAGGAGGCTGGGAGGATCCTGAAATGTCACTCAGAGTTCCCAAAAGCTGAAGTCAAATGATCCTTAAAACCCATCACTGAAATCATCATATTTTACTAATTATTTTCAATCACAAGTCCCAAGCTAAAACAGGGCAAGTCTGAGTCAAGTCCCAGATTAAGTCAAATTATCCCTTAATTTTCATTCAAACTTTTTAACAAATTAAGCAATAATAGAATATTAGATTAGTGGCACTCACTTTGCTGATTGATATTACTGTTGGTAAATTTCTTTCACCATTATTTGATAAAAAAAAAGTCTGCAAGCTTGTTGTTGATTTCTGATACTGATGCTGTAAGATCTGAATCCAAAGGATATGGACATCTGAGGCTGCATACTGAAACAAAACAAATGAATTAAACAACAGGATTGAATCTAAATTCTGGAGAAATTTAGCACAATAAGATGGAGGATTCTACTGAAAAGTGTTTTTGTGAAGTATTGAGTGCAGTTCATGTGGTATTCTTTTTGTTGAGAGGTCTTAAAAAGGTTACATTTTATTGTCCCTGTCTTAATGCTCACATAACATAAGTAGTTTTAATACCAAATGAGATTCATAAACTAATGGTGGTATCATGCTTGTACAGCTATATGAATGTTCTCATCACTATAATGTGAATACTAATTTGAAAATGATCACAAATACCAATAGTAATTCTACAAACAACAATATGGAAAAAACAATTACTATTGAATGTGAATAAATCAATTGTGTTGCACACTGACAAGAGCTAGAGTGATTGAATAAGATAGATGTGAAAAGTGTGTTGAGAATTATTCAAATATGATCAACTGCCCACTACTGCCTGCGGATGGAATTCACTGTTGTCTTGGTTACTTCTTTTTCCCCTTTCACTGAATGTCTAAAAATAATGTCCAGCTCTTGATGAGGAGGATGGCCATGCTGCATTTTTTAGAACTAGTAAATCATTACATCAGCAGCAATGGATTTGTTGAGAAAATTGTTAAACACACTTCTTATAATGTGCTGCCTGGTACGAGCTCAACTGCTGTGGCGATGCAATGGAAAATTCTTAGCTGTACCAAATATGAGCATTGCACATGTTGTGAAATGTTCTTTTTGGAGCTCCTGGTGCTTTGAATATGCCATTTATCTCCAACAAGCTGATGTATTGTAAACAAGCCTCACATAAACATCTGTTCTGTTGTAAAACCCAGAGAGCTGGCTACTGAGGAAACATCGCAATGCATATCTGATGAGTTTTAGGCAAAAAGTTACAGCTTTCTAATGAACACTTTATAGCATATATGCTTCACAGAGAAGCCATGCAGTAATTGTGAAGCTCCATGTTTTAATTAATTTAATTTCAATCTTAGTTTTATACATTAATCAGATATTATTTTTTGTTTGTTTTACTAGCTTAGTAATTTGTGAAAAACACAAAAAATCTTTATTTTTATGTAATTAACATACTCTGCACCATATGTATAGTGTCTGATACACATGAATACAGCTTCAGATCTAAAAAATGTGATGTGAAAAAAGAGTTCCTGTGTAAATTCCAAGGGTTAAATCCTTGAAAGTCCTTAACATTACTATCTATATGAATTGTTTCACATAAATTGGTATTAAAGGTACCCGTATTAATTTTTTGAATCATTTATTAAAAAAATCAGTAAAGCTTTTAGAAGTCAAATCAAATAAGGTTTAACTGAAAAGCCATCATCATTTAGAATAGCTGGACTCCTAGACTAACTTTCACAGCCATGCCCTTTCTGAACGAATCTAACCTGGTGCTCAGAACTTACCAAAACTGCAAAAAGGATCTTTCTTTGGCAAACCAAATTTTGCTAAAAACACGCTCTTGAGGTCAGCACTATTAGGAATGTTTTTTGGATGTGCTGCTACTGTATTATACTTCCGGGATTTTTTTTCTCTCTCAGACATGGGGATAGACAGTACTTGAAGTTAATCTGATTGGTTAGAGGGCAGGAAAATAAATTAATTATGCAGCTAATTTCCTTGAGCCATCTTGAGCTCCCAGAAACAAAAACATGTATGCAAATATAACTTCAGGCATGTGTTTGACTGTAATGAAAACTAAAGCAGGATAGAAGGCTTAGAGAAGTCTAATTTGCATAATAGATCACATTTAAAAATGGACAAAGTCTGCAGATTTAAGTCAGAAAAAAAGTGTAGTAGAGATTCAATTAGTGACTTTTTTTTACAAAAATTTACATAAATATACATTTGAGTCTATCAAGGAACAATATGTACACATGAAAGCCCCTTAGAGCTGTCTTTGTTCTATGGAAGCTTTAGCTCATGCAAAACCAACATTGAGGATGAACATGCTTGTTGAGTTTCAGAATTTTTATCTTCACTTTGAAATTTTTATTTTCTCTTTTGTCTCTTCATGACATTTCAAATGTGTTGAAACCAAAGTTGTGGTCTGGTGGATGAAAAGATTGACTGGAGATCAGATGGTTGTTGGTTCTATCCACAAAGTTGAAGGTAGTGTGAGTGACAAGGAACCCATCATCATTCACCACATCTGCGGTCCCCTTGAGCAAACACAACTGCTTCCCCTGGCTAATTTTTGGACAAACGTCTAGTTTATGAAGAATTGTTTCAAAAACTATTTAATAAATCACCCATAAAATTTGGTCATCACAATCTGAAGATTATATGGCTTGCTATTGACTTCAATTGTGGAAGAAGAAGAAGAAGAATTATGAAGAAGTAACTAATACAATATGTGTATCACCTAGCGCTTGAACCCAATAAAGCTAACCTAGAAAAAAAAACTCAGAGCAACCTAAAACTAACGACTGGGGAAAATACCAAAGGGGATCACTGAATAAAAGAAAACTTAAGAAATGTGATATATTTGATAAGGGAGGACCTACGAAAAATGGGAAACAGATTCAAATTTCAGATGGAATGGAATTGCTGTATTGCAAATATTAAAAAAACAACATTTCCCTTTTAAACTAAACTAGTTCGGCATGTCCTATTTCTTTGTTATACTTAATATATGGTCTAACTTAAGCCAATTGTCTTAGCTGAACAAACACATTTTTATTTGGCAAAATAATACTGTAGCATATTTCTATCTGTAATCCAGTGTTGTCCTTTAATGACTATTAGAGAATGACTCACTAGTGACATAGAAGAGGTTATTATATCTGATTAAGCAACACAGTGTTATTGGAATCCTTCCTGTCTGATATGTTATTTTCTGCTTCTAAGCCCACTGTAAAAATCAGGCAACAGCCACAGTAATCATTCAGATGAAGCACATACATCAGGATCCTGACACTGGCACAGCTTACCTTTCAAACTGAACTCAGATCCACCCTTTAATTAAATTTGACTGTGTAAGTTCAGAACATGCTCGAAAAGGCAACTGCTTATAAACATAGCTCTGTTTTGTGCCAAATCCTTCTGTTGTCTAACGCCATTGATCTAATTTCCAACACAAGCTTCATTCCTTCAGTGGTGACACAGGGATCATGGGTAATGCCTTTGAGAGTGGTTTGGCTTGCCCTCTGTGTCTAACTGACAAAGCAAGGACATTCCTGTGCAGTGCCCCGCTAATGGACTCTTTCCACATTGTGCTGCACCATGAAGAACACATTAGACATCATCACTGCTGACTGCTGGAGATTCCTGCAGGAAATCCCTGATAGTCACTTCTCATGAAAACAGATACACACATGTATTGCACATATCTTATTTATAGTCACAGCATTTAACATTTCACAGCATTTCACATTCATTTACAGTCCCAAATTTGAGCTTTAAATGCAACTTTCTGCACATACAACAAAATATTTGAAAAAACAAATATTCACTTCATTGTTCACTTCATTGTTTGATCTGTTGGAATTTGAGTAACTTATCAAATCAGGTTCTAACTAAATCTCTGTAAATGTATGCAACCGAATTTAATATTTCATTATACTTTAAAGTAATTAAATCAGCTATATGCTCTATGATTTCTGTAAAACAAAGCTTAAAATAGTTGCATTAGCACAGACATACCACCCATCACCTCTTTAGCTTGATATGTCTTCAAAGGTGGGAATGGCTGGCTTGAACCAGTGATGAAGAAGTTTCACACAGAGATCAGTAAGGTGCCTATCATAGTAACTTATCAAAGTATCTGAGCTTCTAATTGATTCAAAATTTGTATTGGTAAAAAAAGCAAACATATTGCATCTTACAATAGTAACAAACATGTTGATTACAAGAACCTTCAATGTGTTTGGGGGAACTGTCAAAATTTAAATAACAAACATGTTTGTTACAAAACCTTCAATGTGTTTGGGGGAACTGTCAATTTCTCACCAATCAAGAATTTTTTTAGGTTCTTACCTTTATTATAGGAATGTTTATATAAATAATTGAATGGCAAGGATGGACCACTGACAACTGTCTTTAAATTTGACAACATATCTTTAAAACCCTTTATACCTGTTTTCAAACCCATGTCTTCCAAAATTGTTAACGTAAATTGTGTACGTCATGCTCACAAACTCTAAGATACCTATTAAAACTGTATAAAAAAACTGACCCAATTTACATAAACAATATTAGTTTGTCTTCTCAACATCATAATTACACTTATCACTTCCTTATCAGTTATATTGATGTAGTTTATTGTCATTTTTAAAATAATAAACATTACTTCATTATAAACCTAAATTTAAGCTTCTTGAGCATTCTTAAACTGACATTTACTTAAAAAATAAAGGTTGGAAAAGTATCAATAATTGTTGATACAACACAAACACAAAAACACTTTTTTATACTTTTTTTTAAGAGTTTTGTTAATTCCTGATTAGAAGCTTTATCCTCTTGGAGGTCGGAAGACGGGACGTCCACATTGCATTCAAAGCACTCTGCAAAAAAGACCTTTTCTATAAAGGTCTTGCTGTATCATTTAAAGGAAAGATAAAACACACACAACGTGAAATGGGAGGTGTGTGTTTGATAGATTAAGCTTTCAGTGAGCCGATTGATCACTTTTTCTCATCTCTGATTTGAAAGAGAGAATATATATTCATTCGCACAAGCCAGCCCTTCCACATTGTGTACAAAGCTGTCCTTCACTATAAAATATACTTCTGTCATTTAATGAAACTTACCAAAAAAAAATGCATGTCCTAATGTCAGTAGCTAGTGGTATAATATTACAATGTAATCGTGTTGTGTCATTTTGTAATGTAAAGTTTTCAGATCAATTAAAAGTGTTCAGAATGTTTTATGATAACGTTAATAACACATTTTTTTTCAACACAGAAGTATTTAATGAGGGAAATAACCGTCTATTTAACAAAACTCTATTTAAAAATAGACTCTATTTCAAAAGGCAAAAAATATAGAACAGCCTTTCTATGGCTGGGCATGTCCTGTAAACTCTCATGAATCACTGAGTCAGTATAAGGTCTCCAGATAACCTCCACTTGATCTGTTGTGGATCTGAGTCAATCAACCACCGGGCCTTAGAGTCCAATGCGCTTAAATTTACACAGCACAGTCTTGAAGGCTTTTAGTATCCCACAATACATCACTATTGACTGAAAGAATGATATGCCTTCCAAAAGTGCTCTACACATTACCGTCCAATAGAGAGAATCACTTTTTTAAAAGAATCTCCCTGTCATGACATTTCTAGTTCATCTAAACTCCCAAAGTTATTTATATTAATTTTCAGATACCTTTTGTTGTAGCAACCCGTGACTTTGTGGTAGTATCCCTAAATTTTTTTCTTTTCTTATTTTTATTATTATTTAAATCCTCCTTTTTGACTTTTTTTCTGTTTTTCCAGCAATCTGTTTTAAGTAAGTTGTGTACAAGTTATCCCTTAAGTGTGAATGTATTAGCTCTATTTAATGTTGCAAATCACTTTTTCAGACAGTTATAATGTAATATAAATGAAAATTAGCCAAATTGAGTTTTAAACCAAAAAGTAAAGATCCCTTAAAGTTTTATGTAAAAAAAACTTGTAAACAAAAAAATTCTTAACAGCCAACATAGTAGCCAACAATGAACTTTTGATGAATGAGAAGACACTTTCACAGCGACCTTGGGCTGAAAGTGGCTGAAGGGCATTAGATCAGCAATTGCTTGAAATGGACTGTGCAGTCCAGAGTCACCAGCCGCTCATTTCATCATATCAAATGTATTGTGGAAAACGTTAATGTAGTTACACACCAAGCAAGTAGCCTCAATAGTTTTATCTAAAACTGCTCATGTGTTAAGCTCACACTGTTACTGTCACACTGTCACCCTTGTAAATACCAATGTGTTTAAAAATCTTCTGAAACCTATACTTAAGACTTATAGAAAAGAAGCCAAATTGGGCGAGATTCAGTACATAAACCTTATTTGGTCTCTTCAGGAATATTTTGGGTTAGGTTCAAGTCATCGCAAAGAGTTCACAAATCTAATTCACATTTGGCTGATTCAAAATATACTCTGTGTGAGAGCACTAGAGCAAGATTAAGTAAAGCACTTTATAATAACTACACACTATGAATCTTTATTTAAGCATGCCAAAAAAGTGTATTAAAAATGGCATTGTTTCTGTGTTAATACACATTTATAACCAGTTTATAAATATAATTTTTAAAGCTTTATTCTTTATAAGCCTCTATATAATATACTAAATAACATAAGTTTCATGCTGTATTGAGGAACAGTTATTCATTAATAAATGTAACTAATAAATAAATGTATAAACTAGTTAGCTATTAATATATGATTAGTAAACTTTATGAACGCACATTCATACATGTTATCATTCAGAGATGTAGTAAAAGTTATTCAACGGTGATAATGGATGCTTTATTAAGACATATTTCTGCTGTAACTCATGATTAATTCAGCTAGTTAGTAAACATTTTCTAGATGCCAGTTAACAGTTTCTTTGAGCTCATCTAAAGTGGTGACTATTTATGTATCGTAGTATGGCAAAAAAAACTATAATAGGTCCTCATAAACTTGGGTAACCACCAACCCAAGATTGGATTTATAAATTAAACATTATGTTCCAACATGAAAAAATTTGATTTAGCTACAAAAAAAATACACCTATTTTCCCCCCAAAAGAAAATCTCTAGAATCTCAAGATGTAAACAGCTTTCAACACCTAAAATGGACAAATTTAAGGCATTGAATTTCAACATCTTCTCAGGAAGTCAATCTCAGTGACTGTTAAAGACTCATAGACTATTTCAATCGTGAATGAAAAAAAGTGTCGCCAATAAAGCAGAATGTTCTTCTAAATGTTCATGTTCTTCCTCATAACAGTTCTTCTGTTCTTCTTCAGTATGCTGTAACTGTGAAATTATCTTCTTTAGTCATATTTGGAGATAAATAGCTGTTTGAGTGACAAGGGGAACATGGATATTAAGGTCATTTTCAGTACATGCCAACTGTTCAGTCTAGTTTGCAGCCCAGATTGAGGGAAATGCCATTCAGTTCTGACTCATCTAGAACAGAAGACAAAACATTAAAGGAAGATGACATTGTTTTTGTAGTTCCACAAAATAAATGTTTTAATTTTTGATGTGCTAATATCATGTGCTAATTTTTTAAACAAATTTTCCCTGTGATACACATTTATTTATTAGATAAAAGATGTGAGGCTACTCACCTTTCTATCTACAAACTGTGCAGAGAGCTACTTCAGATGCCTGTTCTGAACTGAACTCTCAGCAATTATCGTCTTATATTTGTTGACTCAACAAGGTGCTTTCCCACATTGAATAACCAAATTATTTGTGTCAAATGAGTTCATTTATCTGCATTAATGTAGCTTTACAGTCAGAGTTTTTTTTTTTCTGAGGAAGCTGGGGTTATTGGTCTTCTCTGTTTTGTCAATATCAAGGGAATAAGGAAGGCAACATTCTGGCAGTCACTGCATTTAGATAAATAGTTCTCTACTGAACCAATCCAGCAAAGAAAAAAAAAAACTGCAGCTCAAGAAAGTAGGAGAAGACTTACAGGAGAAGACCCTACCCTACTGTTGCTTACTTGACATTTAGGAGAGATAACCTTGAGCCTCTAAAATTACTTTACAGGTTATTTGAAGAGCTACTGTGCAACAAAGTGCAGGCTGGAAAGGTCTGTGAACAAGGTCAAGAGATTTTAAAAGATCAGAATATTTTTTTTACTTAAGTAATGATAAAATGGCGTTAATTAAGCAAGAGATATAAAAGATAAATTGCGAGCACTGACATCATGTAGTCTTCAGTCAAATTATTCACATTTGAAAACAGCCCTGAAATGAAGTTGATGTTTTGTTCTTTGACATTTTGTGCTACCTCTCTTGGTGAAAAAATGAGACCTCTTTCAGTCTTTACAAATGGGTTAGAAAGCCTATTTCAGGTAACCTTTACTCTGGAAGGGGAGTGGTGAATCCATGCTCTAAAGTATTTTTGTTGCTATTGTGGTGCCAATTTGGCCACAAACCAACATACTGTAGCATTAAGTTTGAGTTGACCCACACCCTGCCTTACTTAAGTACAAAAGCAACTCAAAGCAAGTAAAAACATCTAGACATGCCAGGGGTATTTTTACCAGTGGCATTTATTCTTTTGACTATTTTTACCTTTTTCTAGAGTGTTTTATTTATTGTATTTTTTCTTTGTGCCAAATTCATTAATCAAATTCTGTTTTGTTAAAATGCAAGTTAACAAAGTTAATACAAAAAAGCAAACAGCTTAATGGTCTTCATGTTAGTGGTATTTGAAAATTATAATAATGATGATCAAATTGAGGCAATACATTGGAGGATGCATTTACATTAATGATCAAGAAGGGGGAAGTGTTAAGTTCATGCTAAAAAAGGAGCATGTGGAGAGGGGGTTAGAAAAAGAAAGAACTTGAGTAAAGAGAGAGACATTGTAGCACCCAACATCACTCACATTAGACCTGTGCTGCAATGGTTTTCTCTTAAACTATGCTATGTTAACATTAATAGAAAATCCCTCACCTACAGTATAAACAAAGATATCACGATTGCTTCCTTTCCTTCTTCATTCCTAATTGAGTGTTTTGTGTTTGTTTTTCTTCTTCCAAACTGGAAGTGGAAGAGAGCTCAGTCATTAGTTTAAGACACCCAAGCACCAAAACCTTCCAGATCGCCATGGCAACATTTCAAACACTGTACTTTCCTCACACAGATGGATGCAAAATGTAGATAATTATCATGACTACAATTCCTTTCACCCAAGACTTCATGCACACTGTTTTTAAAGCTAGGACAGAATCAACCCGAGGGTCTTCAATTAATGAGAACGAGGTTCAAAGAGGCGAGTTGGCCTCAGTCACCTAGCCCTTCGACATCAAGAATGCCCCCCTCTGACAATAAGCATGATTATAGGGAAACCTGGAGGAACACAAGAAGGGGTGACTGTCTGATAAATATAGAAGTGCCGCATCAGGTGCCAATGGCTTGGAGTTTTCTCAAGCTTAAAAGACGACAGGATGCACAATTTCACATCTTCCCACACCGCAGAAAAAATAGAGCTTAGGGGGATGTTACAGTCTAACACTTAGTCATGATGATGTTGAATCAAGAAAAGAAAGCAGGGTAAATGATATAATGTCTGTTAACCAGCAAATTAATACTGTTGGTTAGATTTTATGGGCTCATAAATAGTGGTGGGAAGTTGAATTCCTTTCTATGACTTAGAAATGCTGTTCACCAAAAAAAGGAATCCCATTCTTATTCAAATAATTCTTTTTGTTTATCAAAATACTGTATTTCTTGACTACATGCATTAACTCAAAGCACGTCATGAGACACACTTCCCTTTTCTCACCATGGGGGTTTAGGTGCAGAGGAAGCAATGAACACACCGTAGTTAAACCAAAAACTAACAGGGCGCAATACAACTAAAATGGATCTTTATCAATAAATGAATGAGTTGCAGCAAAACACAAGGTAAACAAGAGAGAAGGCACACATCTGACGCCTCAGGTTTCAAACACTGAGTTCTCTTCAAAATTCGTGAGAGGTGGTGGCATCAGCCTGATGATTGCCGACAAATCATCAACCAGCGAAAGCAGAACCTTTGAGCTCAAGCAGCAAAGAGAAGAAGTGGATAGATAGAAATTGAAGGAGAGGACATTTCTCCAAGCACATCGGCATCTAGGGCCAAAACACAGAGTTGGGTAGAGTATTCAAAAATGTACTTGTCACAAATTAACGCACCACTGGGGCACTGGAATTGGACCCAATTGAAACACTCCAAGCAGAGCTAAAAAAAAAAGTCTTTCTTTAATAAAGGAACAAAAAAAACTAAAAAACTTCTCACTAAGAGGTCTTTAAAATACAAAACTGAAGTTGCACACAGGAAAACAAAAACTCCTCAAGGGGAGAAACAAAACAGTAGAGCAACAGTAAACTATAACCAAAATTCCCTTAACTGGAGGACTAAAAAATACAACGCAGCACGACAGTGTCTCAACAAAAAAAAAAAAAACCCAAGTGAGAAGCAGAGGAACAAACAGCTCTTAAATAGTCAGGGGTGTAATTGGGCACAGGTGAAACACATTACACAAACGAAGAAACATGAAGAAGAACTAAGGCAGAGGAGAGTGAAGTGGCCTCTAAAGGCAGGGGGAGGAATTACTGCATATGACAGTACTCAAGCAAAAGTATTTATGAAAATTTTTACTCAAATTTTTAACTTGAGTAAGAGTAAACAAGTACATAAACAAAATTTACTCAAGTACCTAACTAGTACTTACTAGTTGTTTTTGATCTGAACGATACAAAGCAAAACACTAGCTATAGTATAGTATTTCCTATAGATTACTTAATTTTTTTTTCCTAAGGGGATGTGTAGTCGATTGCAAACTATAATCAAACCTACCTTACAAAGGCAACAAAAGTGATCAACATTTACATTTCACATTTGACAGAATATGTGCACTGTGAAATCCGTCGTAAAACACTGTTTCTTATCGTCAATAATCTCTTTATTTCAAAACCTCAATATTCTGGTGTTTTTAATTAATAAAGACTTACACTTGCACTTACAAAAATCAACTAGTTAAAAGCCAAAAGCGAATCACAATTAATCACAATGTATGTAAAATGTATAGGTTGATGAATCTGCACATAGTTTGACGCCTGATGAGTTCAATTTTCTGTGAACATCTTCACTCATACATTGAGTTTTCGTGGTTAAATGAACTACAGCTGAAACTGAGCAGGCTGTGTTCATGTTGAAGCTTATCAATGTAGAAAAAGGAAAAATGGTACAGACTGTTATATTCAAACACCTATTCAATCACTCACCCCCTCAGTTCAGTCCACTTTGTTTTGTTGTTTGACGTCAAGCAGAAATACTGTACAAGCCCCACACCACTCCTTTCTCAGAGAACTTACAGTTTGTTGTTGGTTATAGTTTTAAAGAGTTGCACATTAAGCTCGACAATGTGCACCCTCTAAATTCCACATTAAACCGGTGTGTTATTTTTACATCACTGATAAAGATTTTAACAAAAGTTAGAATTGCAACGTTGTAGATTTATTTTGCATAGGAGAGTCAGCTGATCAGCTCTTGTGTTTTCAGGTTGAAGTTGTTCGCCCATCACATGTGGAACAAAAAAAAAAGAGTTGGAAAAAGAACTGATATTTTCTACATCCTCTTCTTGATGTAACCAAAAGATTAAATCTTTGCTCATGACAATCACTCATCAAATTTAAGCAGTTTTCAGCAGTAACCCACCTCCTCTGCTTTCAACCCACTTAAGTTGGGCTTCTAGGTCTTGGGTGCCAATGGAACCCACCCACTCCTTCACCAGACTTTTCCAGCTCATCTAAAATGTTTCTATATCCAACATATCTTCTGCTTGATTTCACAAGATTATATATGTAAATGTGAATTTGTAATTAAGGTTTAATCAATCATGTCTGATTATTTTACACACTATAAACAACTTTCATTCTTAAATGACCCTTGTTAGCGTTATGTTACCACTAAGTAAACATTATTGCTGAGCCATAAAAACACAGCAATAGGCAAGAAACCCATTTGCTTTAGAGTGGTGCAAAAAAAGTCTAGGTTCTAGTTTTTACACTTTGACACAGTTTTTTATTACTAGGGCCATTGATTTCTGGGTTACATGGGAAAAAATTACAACTGTAAATCAGAAATGTCAAGGATTTCGTTGGTGCAGATCAATGAATGAAGTCAATAGGAGAAGGCATGTCTTAACTTTTTCAAGCTCAGTGATATACTCAGTGATTTACTCCACTTTAGTGCTTCAGGCAAAAGACATCAGTTTTAATAATTTCTCCTGTGTGTTCTTAAATTCCTGTCCTGAGGCAATATGGGATCCTTTGTGATACCATAAGCTCTTGAGATAATTTAAACCTCCTGAATCACATCCCCATGTCATTTACACTGATTTGTTTATGTCTGGTAGTGCAGCACACACTGTGGTCAGCATTATCCATGCACTATTGTATAATTACTCAGATTTTTTTTTCACCTGCACTTCGACTCATAACAGCAGCGATTTTCTCAATCTGCCTAACAGCAATAAGAATACGAGCTTACAATGATGCAAGTGGCTGTTCCACAAATGGACAATAAAATACAATCTTCTAGAGATTGCCAGACTAAAAGGTACATTCCAACCAAAAGAGTTTTCATGGTCAATTTACAAACTTTTTCAAAATGACAAAAATCACAACTGTTAGTTTAATCAGAAAATGTATTGTTCCTTTTGAGTCGGTCACATTGATGTATGCTGAATCACTCAACTTTTGGAATGCTAGAAGTTGACCTAGTGGATTTCTACACACCTTAAGAGGGCCAATGGGGATGCTTCCCTACACTATGCAGAAAATGTGCATATTACTTAATACATTTGCTCATTCTCTTCATGTTTTGCTCCTACTCCTCTTGTAACTGAGTGAGCAAAGTCGAGCAGTTTGGTACTATATTCTCCCCTTGTCCTGTGTTTGTAATCTCAAAACTTTACGAAGGTTACCGAGGTGGCCATTGTACCAATTCGTCAGGAATGCTTCCGGATCCTAGCATACCTGGACGACTGACCCAGTCCCAGTTGATTTGTCACAGAGACAGGGTGCTTAGCACCTCAGCCAATTAGGGCTTTGGGTTAACCTAGAAAATAGTTAACTAATGTTGACACAACTAATGTTCAATCTTTCCAAAGATTGAAGCTGAACTCATTGAGTCTCTTGCTAGAGTTAACTTAGGTCCTTCCGAAGGTGCTTCACAGAGTCTATAGAAACAATAAAGAACTTAAAATTATCTCAGAGTCTCGGCGCTTGCAATACCTGTCATTGTACAGAACTCCTTTAAATGGCGTCACCCCAGCATTATCTCAAGCATGAGTCATTGCACAAGGATGGCATACAGGACTGTCAGTGGCATCATGTTGCCATGCCCATCACTGCAGCGACATTTGGTTCCCCCATCTTCTATGGTGAGTAGTGAGCATGGATGTCTCTGCCGTTAGATGGAGTGCAGTATCCCGAGGTCACTGAATCTCAGGGTCCTGGAACAGTCTGGGAAAGTTAGTCATTTCAGGCACATACAAGCTGCTGCATTTTATCAATTGGCTAGCTGTGCCTTTGTCTATGGGTTTTTCCAATAGTAAAAGCATTCAACTTATGTCAAGTAACTGAATGTGGAAGTCTATTGTATGTGAGAAGTATGTCTCCTTTCACAACCTTGAGGTTGTTTAAATAGTCTCTGGATGCCGTAGAACAGTGTGCCTTGGCTCAAAGTATCACAGGAAGAGAATTAGCAACTAATTTGGTATATATTGGGGTGGTGTACAAATCAACTAGGTTAACTTCAAATGTTCCTAAACTCAAGTTCTTCAACGCATGTCTTCGTTCCCTATTCAGTGAATATGGGTTACGTAACATAACCTTAAATGTTTTGAGGAGAAAATATGTTGTGTCAACCTCTGACCCCATACTTTAAGGTGATTTTTGTAATGTAAAATGTGTAATGTGTGAAATTTAAAAAACAATCCATAATTTCTATCTGTTAGTGTACATCGAGAGTGGCCAAATCCATTTCCAGAAGTGACTAGATAGTCCATACTGATTTTGTTCCATATCTGTTTCAAGAAACACAAGTGTAATTTCAAACACAAAAAGAAGAGCCAAATTAGTGGAGTCAGATGTGCTAGGTTCAAGGTACAATTTTCACATTCCCTATTACACATTTATTACAAAGTAAATTGTCTTGATTTGTCTTCCACAGAAGGTCTGTTTAAAAAAAAAACATAAAAACACAAAAGGATTGCACAAATACAAAAAACTGTACAAGTTTCACAGTAGGGTTAAAGGGCTCATGCCATGATGAGCCTTTTTGTGGATTTTATAGTGATTTATCAGATTAGATTGAATCAAATATCGAACCATGGATGTTCCCAAACAAAAAACACATTTTTTTCTTTTAAAAACGGGTTGTATTCACACCATTGATGGCGTCAAAGGAATCACAGTCAGATATTGAAGGGTCAATTTCCCTCCCCCGGAAGTGATGCACTATCCACAAAGCTACTCCTTCTCTTGTGGTATCTGGAAACTAATGCGGACAAATCAAACAGAGCGAAACGGGAGAGCAGCAAACAACTTGGACTTGTCTTATGAAAAAGAATTCAAAGGAGGCTATTAAAAGGACTTGTAAGGTGTAAAGGAAGATGTTAAATTCCAGGTTGTACAGAAATCAAATATCCATATGACTCTGGCTTATAGAGGTAAGGTTGTATAATAGTGTTCCCTCCAAACACCAGTATAGTGTCCATCTATGTTGCTAGCTCAGTGTTCATGTGTTAGTGTTATCGAATTTGCTTGTAATTAATCCCTCTAATATCTCTCGAATCTACATTGACCATCAGACAGTAACTTTGCATACACGTCATGAATATGCAAATCATTAACCAATAGGAGATTAGCTGGGGAGTGGTTACAAAGTTTGTCGAATGAAAATCCCAGCTCATTTCCGGAATAAGCCCGGCTAGAAAATGAGCAGAATCCCATCTCCCATACAATTAGATCAATGTGAACAACATATTATTGAAAATAACACAATTGTCACTAACCCTTAATTGTATAGAAGCAGAATGATTGTAAATCGATAATTGAGACATTAATATAAAAGCTCAAGCTCCCAGAGGATTGTGGAGAGCACTCTGAAATCTAAGCTTTTTGATCACATTTCAAACAAAGGGAAGAACATCCCCTTCAGCCATGATGCTCACTAACTAATACAAACACAAGCAAAACCCTGTTATATATAATCCAATGAGTTCTTATCTGATTATGAATGCATAAAGAGGATTTAGAATGCACCACCTAAATGTTACCCTATGCTGATTAGTTCTTTGCAGAAGACATTATGTAACTACACAAGCATAGTTGAGAAGAGGCTGTGTTTGCTCTGTAAATGACAGCTGGACCAGAGGGGTCCTCTCATTTCAACACTCCAGGTTGTGTAAGGTTTTCATTATCTTCTTCTTTTACGGTGCACACAGAAACACAAGATACATTATAAAATGTGTACTGATATGTTAAAATTACCATAAACAACACAGTTTCAATGAGTAGAGTTTCTTTAAGAGATAGAGTTCAAATACATTGGCAAGTGGGATAGGTAACCAAAGCAGCATAGCAAGAACCATTAAAAAAAAAAAGAGCCCCACAAACATTTAATTTTTGGGGAGACGGAAAATGAGTTTACTAAAGGAGTGTTTCTTCAAGAGTTGCCAAACAGCCTGGCATGCATGCTTTTTAGACTTCTTTTGGTTGCTTTATTTCACCACAGAATCATGAAACTAGGCTATTAAAAAATCCTCCCTTATTGACTGAACTAGGATAATTTACTTGATCTATACCTAATTTCTGAAGCAACATTACAAACTTTAAGATAGCAGTAGTTAAGATAGCAGTAGTATCTGGAAGTTCATATAATTATCTAATAGGAGTTCTTATTACAACTCTTTATCCACATCAGGCCTTTGTGAAGCTTCTTTGATGCAACTGCAAAAAAGTGGTTTAAGATTATCGACTTAATTTACAAGGAGTGCTACAATTCAGCTTCACGTAAGCTTACAGGGCACACAAGATACACTGTGGTAGAAAGAGACACCCACACTGTGGTCTGGGAGAGCCATATGATTTAATCACAGATTAAAAAGCAACCAAACTCGGAGTGAGCTGCATGGGTTCACAGGGGATTTGATGCATCTTTCAAGGAGAAGAGCAAGTGAGGTTCTAGCACACTAATTTCACTGTGCGTCAGCCAAAGTTGTAATGACAATTTGCTTGTTATGGCCATAATGACTCTACAGTTTTAGTTTTACTAAAACCTGAATGCTCTTAGGTAACATATTAATTCAGTTATTACCAATATACCTAAAATTAACTAACCTCTACTAATAATTTCACATTATATGTTGAGATACCTAAAAATAAAAACCCTTTAAATCAGCTTGACTCCTGGCAATCCCCTTTACGTTACTTTTGTAAAACCAATCCAGTCTGAAAGAAAAATGGTTGCAAGATATTACTTTTAGCATAATAGATTTGAGATAAAGCATACAATCTGATGCTTTTTGCACCATTACCACCTTCTAAAAAGTCTACATATAATGAATTCGGCATACTATCTACACTCCCAAACCGTAGTATACAAAAAATGTCCAGGATGATTAACTTTTCCTGTTAGATTCTAAAGTATTGACCAATGAATGCTGAACCAGCTGAGGAAGGATTTCCTCTTGGACCCAAACAAAAAATATCGAACAAATAAACCCAAACAAATGGTAATTTTTAAAGAAGAAGCACAGTAACAAATAATAGCAATATAGAGAATGTTGAACCTATGCTAAAATGTTTTTTTTATGAAGGAATGGGAAAGAAGGAGTTAGGGGGCAGTACATAGTTTCAGTTTACATTATTCTTTAGTATTTTTATTGCCTCTATCTGGAATCAGTTTTTGTTTGTCTTTCACTTTTTTTTTTTTACAAGAACTTACAATTGCATGCTCAAACACATAAAAAAACTACAGCTGGGACACAAGTCATACCTGCAGCACTACATAAAGATTAAGTACAAACACCATACAAAGTAAGTATATATCAGAAACAAATAAATGGAAATGATATAAAACATTTTGTGTGGTTGTAAGGTGTTTTATGCATGTTTTTTTACCTTGACAAGTTTGAGGTTTAAGTTTATTTAAAAAGATATATTATATTTTGGAGGGATTTTAATGCACTTTCTCTTTTGTCTCCTTTAGTTAGAATTTCTTACATACCTACCCTTCTAGCTGCGGAGGTAAGGACTGCATTGATATATGGCTCCAAAGAATAACAGCACAGCATGAAACAATGCTATACTCTGGTGGAGCTGTTCAATGGCAGGTCTTGAAGAGTTAACACAATAAAATTTTCCTGTTGTGGTACCAAATGATCTCTTTTCATTATTTTCAATTATTTAATCCATTTTCATATGGGTTTCCATATGTTCATGGTTACCAATAAATTACCAAATGTGAACAGGCACCTAAAAATGTGAATAATATAACAAATATTGACATAACAATTTTGGCGTAACAGAAACAATATTTTCTGGTTGCCCATACACATAGTGATATGTGAAGCAACATGGTAAGAAAGGGAAAGAAATAGGCCCCAATTCTCATTTCAGTCAATAATTTAGTGTGAAAGTTAACTGCAAGAGTATAGTTTTACTGAACTTTCAACTTTCAAGTGAACAGGTAATGAAGTTTAGATTTTTATATTATCCCCCTAAGAACTTTAACCCAGACAATCATATGCTATGGAGATAAACATATAGGTTTAAAAAAACCTTAGATCACACATTTGACCTTGAAAACATAACACAATAAGCAAAACAATTACACAAAATTACATTTGTAATTATTACAGTTGTTAAATTTTTATAGTATAAATTTAAAGATGTCGGTATAAACCTAATTTTATGGACATTAATGGACACCAGATAGAAAAGAAATATGAAATAGTTATGATTAAAGCAGAAACACTGCTGCTCATTTTCACACTCTTAAGAGTTCTTAATAAAGACAGAAAGCTATCTACTTCCTTATCGACAACAATTTTTAAAATAAATCGGAAAAGCATCAGGCATTAACATATATGGCAAGGGTGTGGTAGGAGACACCTTTTTTAACCTGGCAGAGAAGACATGTTAACTTGGCTACGGCTTCAATCAATCATGACCAATGGTACACATATGTGACCAATTTGTTGGCAAAATTTACTGTTAACTCTTAATTTACTAATGTACACATGCCAAGCAAACCTGGTATCAACTGGTAAAAACTAAAAGTCGCTCCTTGGATTTTTTTTGGAGGTCACAGTTGAGCTCTCTCCATTTATTAAAGAAACAATACTTGTTAACTGATAAATTGATCCAACACTGTTTGGAAAATTTTGTATGATTTAAACTATGTTACAGTCACAAACTTGTCTGTTTATTTGGATGAACAATTTCTTTTGAGTGAAGATCTGTAAATTGTTACCATTTTATTTTAATTAAATCAACAGAGACCCCCAAAAAAGCTCAATTCTCCGTTGTTAGATTTGCAAATGACAATATTTAAGTAGAATATATCAACTGTACTTTATCAGACTCTTTTTTTTGGCCTGTTATTTATAATGTTTTCATTTAATGCTAATGTGTGCTCTGATTAATTTGCGTTATTTAACAATTTTTCAGTGTAATAAAAGCACCAGAAAAATCTTCTGTTAAGAAGCTCTGCCTCTGACCATGTGTTTTTATAAAATTAATTCATAACAACTTTTATTACAGATGCTAAAACCCAAAGCAGTTCAGATCCTGGAGGTTGCAGATGTGGGCATGCATGTCATTTAATCTAAACTGCTTGATCGTGCAGTTTACCATGTCACACAAGGTACTACTACTACTACAAATGAGTGTGTTCTCCCATAATCTCTACGTTGATGTATTGATGATGTAACCTCTATATTTAATCTTAAAATGATACTAATTATGAAGATGAATGGCTCTCATTTGGTGTAATGCATCTTGTATTGTTTGTGCTGCTCTGTTTGTCCTGTAAAGGACTTGCTATAGTACAATTTATACTTTCATCTTCAGGTCGATCCCCTCGGTGAGTGAAAATGCTGTTCCCTAACCTAGGGCTAATGCTGCATTAGGCAGCCTCCTATTTTTAGGTGTAGAGTGTCAAGGTGCAACAAAACCAAATGATTCTTTCTCCTCTGTGAATGTTACCTCTGTAAGTCAGCACTACAGAATTGGAATGAGCCGTTTGTATGCATGTTTACATGAATGTAAACCAGTGCCAACTGAAACACTGCATTTATAATTCATACAGAACTGAATCTGGAGTGATGCGTGTTTAGTTTTCACTTGAATAATCATAGATGTTCTCTCTCTTAAGTCGGTTTCTGCATGCTATTCTTGACCTGTGCCACTATTTTTGTAAAGGATGTGTGCTTTTTACACATTTTATTGACTCATAATTAAATCAGTACAGTGAACAAATGAACATCTAAGTGTAAGTTTTTCAAATAGTTTTACTCTATCTTGTACAACTTTTCAAAGGCTTGACCGGTTGCTGTGCCCTGTCTTCTTAGAACATGCTGACTCAACCAAGCTGTGAGAACTGCTCGACGTGATTAAACAGCATAGGAGACACGTCCCAAGATGTTTCTGACAAATGTTTGAGCCTGCAGCTCCAACATTTTGTGCACTACAGAGTATGGTTTAATTATAGGGCTGTCAAAATAGTAAAGATTTTTTTCTAATTAATCACAGGTTTTTGTAGGTTAATCATTTTAATCTCAATTAGTCACGTGGCAAAAATCTTTGTACATATTTTAAATTTTTTGTCATACTGTTTATTAAAGTAGATGTATATAAACCATGATCAATTATACATTTCCAAGAATAGTTTAATTCAAATTAGACATTTTGTTTGATAGTGTGGACAGACAGTGGGCTCTGCTGCTCCGGTGGATAGTTTACCAATCAAATAGCTTGTTTAATATTTGTTTCCAGTGCAGAGCGCTCATTTAAACAGATTGAAGCAAAGGGAAGAGATGAGGGTGAAAGAAAAAAGAATAGTTGATTTGGAAAACCTTAGTTTTAAGGAATAGTAGACGGAGAAGTATTTGTTCGTTATTCCATAAAACAGTTCCAAACCACTCTGCCTGATGTTCCTTGAAACTATGGCATTAATTAAAAGTGCCACTATGAAACTTAAGCTCAGTGTTTTTGCGCAAATGTTTCCCCTAAAGTCAAGAGTAAGAGCGCGAAAAATTAAGCACTCCACAGTGTTCTGCTGGGCTGGTTGGGCTTTCTCTGTAATTGGACCACAATTTTAATTAAATATTAAAACTTGGTGCTTTTAAATTTGAATTGAAGACCTATCATTTGAAACTAGTGATTGGATAGGATAGGATGCTTGGTGGGGTGTCTGCACATTGTATTGTGTTGTGATCCTTTTATTCTATTTTCTGCTTATTGCTGTTCTAAAACTGTTTGCTATCTTCAGCACCCTAGGCGTTTAACTGCTATTGTGAATGGGTAATAAAAAAGTACAATAAAATGTAATAATTCTATAAGTAGGCCAATCTCTTCTCCAGGACAAAAAAATTAACCTTTCTAGAAATCTGTTCTATTGAGAATCTGTCAATTTGATGTGAATCTTTCATTGAAGTGCCTACTGGGTGATGTTGTAATGTTTGGATACATTAGTGGAGATTTCTCAGAGGAGATGTAATGAGATCACTGCATGTGTCCAGGCACTGTCGCAGTGCTGAAGGGCGGGGGTGGGGCTTAGTCCATGTTTTGGTCATCTACTCAACAGTGAAAGAATGGGTCCTTTCTTTTCGTATCATTTTAATCAATCTGTTTGCACCAGTAAGTGTGGTAACTATGTCTTTTAAATGAAATGGTTGGCCAATTTTGTAATCAACTTACTCATCGCTAAGCCCTAACACCTCTCTGTACATGATGCCTATTTAGACCAACTGTGAGAGGAGTTCAGTGGGATTAACCATTATGAAAGCTAAGTCTAATATCAACAAAGTGGTTATGTACAGTGAAGGAACAGTAGGTAACAGACTCAAATTAGAGGTGTAGGATTAGCTAACTGTTGACATTCCATTAGATATAATCCCAGAATAAATTATTCCTGGATCTGCACTTTCTTAGCTCACTAAGACTTTTTTTGTAACATTGAACAAGAATTTAACAGATATCAGTTATACAATCAAATTTTCCAAAATTATTATGACAGTAGCAAAAATATATGCTGGTTTGTAAGTTTTACCTGATGTGCTTACATATACCTAAAAGTACATTATGTTAGAAATTCATCCTGAATTGTGAAAAAACATCGAGTAATCATCAATGGAGTTAGCGTCAATTTCCAAACTCCTTACTCTCTAATGGAGTAAGCATTTAGATGTTGTCCTACCTCCCCTAGTGGTCAGGATCAATATATGGCTTCTATATATTATATTCTATATATTAGGGTGCAACCAAGCAGTAGTGGAATATTTCATAAAGTAAACCAACACAATTTTGAATTTACAACTCCGTGCAGGAAAGTGAACTTTCTTTAGTCTCATGCAGAGAAACTACAGCAAGCTTCTAGGGGAAAGACAAGACGAATATAAATACACATAGCTACAACCAGCAACAATATGTCTTCAAAGTATGCAATAAAGTAACTGTTTTAATTTGTATATCTGTTATGAGAAAATGAGTATTTGAAAAATGATCTGTGCAGCAGAAACTTTTGAGTGGTGTAAAGCTGTTAGGTGTCTCTTGAATAAATGCGATATTGCTCATTTATGCACAGATAACTCCACAGATAACTCCAATATTCTATACAGTTGATTAAAGTTTCACATGTTTGCTTACACTGAACCACCCATGCTGGTGGATAAAGTGTAACACATGACGTGACAACATGAAACTTAACTGAGATGTTATCAGTCAAATGACTATAGAGCTGTTGCCTATAACAGACAACCACTAGTCTGGATGAGAAAGGGAGGTATACCGTGCTCCAATGTATTTTAAATAATTTATAGTGGAAGACCAGTTTTAACCACAAACTTTCACAGCACTACTAAAGAACGCAGCAGCATATTAAATACACATTTAAATGGGAGTCAAAACTAAAATCAAAACTTCTATTTTGAGGTATAGGAACTTTGTTTCTAACCACATATGTTCATTGTAAACACCCAATCTTAAGCCTACATGAAGCAGCACCTATGGATCCATGTAAACACCCCAAAATGGAGCATGAAATAGATGCATGAACATTTACAAATTAAAAGCAATTGATTTCATAAAAACAACTCTGACTTTTAACCATTTTTCCGTCATTAAATAAGCTCATTACACAATCATTCTGCTTCATCACACAAAAATGAATGGAAATCATTAGCTTTAAATGAGCTTCTCAGCAAAGAACACTAGCTTTGAAATGAGGGTATTTCCCAAGAATATAAAGAGGCTTCCCTCATTCAAACTGCATGAGGCTCTGAGGCAAAGATCTATGAGCAAGCTGTTGTTTGCACATTCGGGAGCAGATACACAAAACACTCACACTCTATCAACTCAAGCATAAAATCTCCTCTCTTTGTGCCATTACATGCTGTTGAAAAAGCTATAACAGAGCAAACACAAACGACTCTCCCTCGCTTGTCCATGAGGTAAAATTGAGGCTTTACCACAGTGTTCCCAGACCACACTGAGTGTCTGAGCTCTTATAATCCCCACCCAGAGCAGGAAACAGCCAGAGCCTTCTGTATTACCACAATCTTCCTGCACTTTCCATCATGAGCCTGTATCATAAATTAAGTGGTTGGAGGCAGGCTGAAATTGAATCAGCCATGACTCCCATGTAGATGGAGGAAATGTCAGACAAAATGAATGACGCTGCATTTGTGGAAAACCAACAAACACTGCAGGATGTCCAAAATGATGCTAACAACTGCATTTGTTTTTAATACCACATTAAAGGTATGTGTTCACGCTCTATGAGGATGCTTTATGTGTCAGTGAAATATAAACCCTGTCTACACTGAGCTCAAGACTGAATACTCTCAAAATGAGTAATGATTGAATTTCATCAGCACTTACAAAGCCCCTGGATGACTGATATATATCATTATAAACATTTGAAAATGCACGGGACAAGATGCGTCAGAGTTTCTCTCACAAGCCACATAAAAGTAGTAAAAACAATGAATGTTGTTAAACTTATGCAATGTATATTCATGCATTTTAATGTGACACACTTAGGCAGCCTGACTCAACAGCCCGAGCTGCTCTTGTATATGATGCATGTAACAAAATACTGCCAGTTCCAACTTTTCCTCTTTCATTACAGACAAAACACTTAAGCATTATTAGCCTTCACATTGTTCTGCTTCCAATCAAATCACATTATTTGTTTCATTGTTTTATTTATTTATGTTAAGTATTTTAACGCGTCACGGTGGCGCAGTGGGTAGCACGGTCGTCTCACAGCAAGAAGGTCGCTGGTTCGAGCCTCGGCTGGGGCAGGTGGCATTTCTGTGTGGAGTTTGCATGTTCTCCCAGTGATCGCGTGGGTTTTCTCCGGGTGCTCCGGTTTCCCCACAAGTCCAAAGACATGCGATATAAGTGAATTGAATAAGAACGATTGCCCATAGTGTTAAAGTGTGAATGTGTGTGTGAATGTTTCCCAGCGATGGGTTGCGGCAGGGAAGGGCATCCGCTGCGTAAAGCATATGCCAGTGAGTTGGCGGTTCATTCCGCTGTGGCGACCCCGAAAGGGAATAAAGCCGACATGAAGATGAATGAATGAAAGTATTTTAACATTATGTTTTTAGACAGAAACGGTGACGAATAGTTAACATAACATATGAAATCATGACATTAACAGTCATGATTTAGATTTATAACACCAAGCATGTAGATATACTAAACGAAATAAATTATATTAACATATATATATTCAATTTTCCCATTATAATGCCTAAAAGTAGGTATTTGAGAATGAGTTTCTCAGCCAGGTGGCGTTTTAGACCAGGGGCTCAACTCCTGTTTCCAAAATGTATCACAAATTGCTTGAGAAAGCTGTTCTACTATCATAATTGGGGATGAAAATAAATGATGTTGAATAACATATACTTGTGTCATGAAGTTTCCAGATGGCATTTGTGAGGTGTACAGTAACACTGAAGCAGTTTTCATTGTTGACAAATGTTAAACGGTCCCCAGTCAGTGCTACACACCTCGCCTCTCCCATTTTCTCGTCTTTTGCTGAGTGCTGGTCATGTATTCTCTTCATGATGGTTCGCCTCGCAGACAGTTTGTAAGCTAGGAAATTAGTTTGTTTGGGTGATAAGAGCTGTGCTGACTAGCTTACCTCGGTTGTATTCAAACACAGTATGACAATGACCCTTGTACCGGCACTAAATGAAGGAACTTGAGACTGACACAATTACAGTAAACTAATTCCATATTGCACAAGGTGAAAAATTTCTAGTGTTGTTGAGGTTTGCATTGGGACACTTCTTAAATATGTTTTCCCTAAAGCAAACTCTTCAGCTTCATAACTGCATCCAAGTTAGCACGTCACGTTTAATCTGGTAACTTCACAGTACACTGCAAAAAAATCACTTTTGGAATCTTGCAACAAAAAAGCAATGACATTAAAATGAAATTAAGTTAAACTCTTCCTAGATCAAGCAATAATTAATCTGCCAATGGGGTAATTCTTGATTTGGCAAGAATTCTTAAAATGAGCAAAAATGTCTAGTTGATAACAAACGCTGTTGGATCTTAATAGTAACTCTCATAACAAGTATATAAAACTCTATAAAATATATAAATAAAAACTCTCATAACAAGTCTTTCAAAGCTGTGAATCTGCAATGAAACTAGAATACTTCAACTTGTGGTTGAGGTATTCAACTAGTATTAAAACAGTATTAAAACTAAACAATCTGTCTTAAAACTAGGATGTTTTCACTTTTATTTGAGACTAATTTTAGAAAATGTTGCATTAAAATAAGTATATATTATCTTCAATTAAGAAAATTTGTGCTCAACTTCAGTTTCTAAAATAGAATCCTAAAATAAAATAGAAATTCTAGCTTTAAATTATAATATATTTTTTAGCCTATTGATGCCTTTTAAGATAGGATGGTTCAGGAGACAGGAAGAACGCTTGGTAGAGATCAGGGGAGAAGATCGGCAAAGGACCAGAGCTGGATTCGAGCATCAGATGAATCCGCACCACATGTCAGTTAGCTACCGCTATCAGTGCTGGTGAGATTATTCGTTTCTAATAAGCAATAAAAAATTAAAAGAGAAAACATCCTAGTTTTCAACAGACAATGCTATATCAACAAACACACAAAGCAATGCTGTTATCCAGCCTTTTTCCCAGCATGCATCCTAATGTGACACGAGTTGTTTTGGCCCCCTCTATGCTTGCTTCTTGCTTATCGGCTTTCAAAAGATTTCACATAAGATAAACTTTTTTCCTTTTGCCTTTTACATTCCCAATTTTAAGTGAAATTTTACAGTATTCAGTTTGACAACTTTCTATTGTTTGTGTTCCACATTCGCCAGTCCTCTTGGTTTAACATGCCATACACCATACAGAGGTTCTGTAGCACACATTGCATAAAACAGACTACTGACAACCTGTGCCAACTCTTTGTGATTAATAATGGAAAAACATACCCTTCCGTCACAAACTTAACCCTTAACAGCATCAAAATCTTTCACATGTTCTGCTTTCAATCAGATCTACTGTGTCACTGCCAATTTTTTGTGTTTTTTTCAAACTTCTGTTTTACACAATTTCGCCAAATCTTAATATTAAGTCTAGTATTCCAAAACGAATGATTACTGTGACATCTAAGAATATCTGTAGTAAGAGTTTGCTGCAATAGATGGACAGTTGTTTTGATCGTATAACAAAAAAACATGAATTCGTCGAATTGAAACAAGAAAAACACTTGGAAACTCAGCCATACCTTAGCAGCCACTGAGGAGCTTGGCTTTTCCAAAAGTTCCCAAAGTTTTTTCCTCTTGTCTGGGCAGCAGGTGTTATCAAACTCTCCCTCTCCCTCCCTTTCTCTCAGAGTTTCTGCTTCTCTCCTCAGCTCCTCATTCATCTGCTCCTTCTTCTGGTGGTAACGAGCCTGGCAGCAGGACTCCAGGTAGATTTCGTCAATTCCCCAATAATCAAGCTCTTGCCCAAAAGACAGCGCACACATTTCTTCCATCATATGGAGCTTTCCAGTTCGGTAAAAATTCAAAATGGATGTAAATGCTCCAGGGTGTCTATCAAAGAAGTATTCATTCTCATTCAGGCAGTAGTCATCACAGACCTCCATAAGAGAGTCGTGGGTGTTACAGTCTCTCAGCTTCCCGAGTCTGGTTCTGGGAAGCCGGTCCAATGTTCTCCATAAAACCTCATGATTGAGACCACCGACGTTGATTCGAACCCTCCTGGAGCAAGCCTTTGTCCGGATGATCTCCAGAGGCTCTGGGGGAATTGAAGACGCAGATCTTCCTCCAGGTTTAGGAACCTCCAGTCCAGCCATTTTAAATCAGGTGGCTTTTTCCAAGAAAATGTTTGAAGGGACAAATCAACCAGACAGCTATGGAAACGAATGGCTATGTCGGGTCCTCTTTAGACGAGTCCCTCCATGGCTGCCAAAAAAAGCAAATGAGAGAAGATGCTGGAATATTAGACTCTGAAACACCTGTTATTTCTACCCTCCTTAGAGAACAGTATTATAGTCCATAACTATCAAAAAAACATTCCTACTGGAAAATGCATTGGCCCGTGCCTGAAAGAGCTTTAAATGTTTTGAAAAATAAATTTAGAAGCACAGCTAAATGTCAGCATTAGTATTTGCATATCCCCAACCAAGCGTGCACTGCATGTAAAAAAGCAAACTAAGCTGCAGTGTACTTCAACAAAGCTTAGGCTTAGAACATCAAGACATATCTTATTTAAACCAAAGAATATTATTAATTAACACAACATTGTGTCACCAGACACATTAGACTAGATTCAATATTTATCCCTGCCCCTCTAATGTTCCAGCCTTGTGTTGAGGGGTCTTGGACCTAGTCATACTATTCAACACAGAGTCTTCAACTTTAGCATAGTAGACAATCATTAAAACAACAATTATACAGGTTTTGTGTGTTATTTAGACGCTATTTCTAAATACAATGTTGTAATAATGAAAATATGAGTTATTTAAAAACCATTGCATGAATGAATGTATCCCACATTACCAGAAGGTTTTATATTGGTGTGGTCATTATTGGCTTCAGATATTCTTTTGTATAGTATAATATACTATATTCCAGAAGTAGAAATGTTTCAGTGACTGAAAGAGCATTTCATTGACTGACTGCTTTCAAATGGTGGTCATGTTAAAACGATTTGTTAAAGTCCTTTAAGAGCAATGCTGTGAAGTTTTTGAGAAATTATCATTTCAATGTTTGTTAAGTAGTATAAATATTCTCAACACTAACTTCAGAGTGTCTTTATAGTTTGCTTTGGCACTACAGGCGTTTTTGGTTCGGCTACAAAAAAGTACACAAGAACTTAACATGACCCTTATAAACATTAACCCTTATAAATATGTATTTTAAATCACGTATTATTAGCAGCTCATGAGAAGAACTGTGCTCCCAAAAAGAAAAGAGAACTAGTCATTGCAGCATTAGGACCAATACAGATCACAGGTTAAGCATCCCCTGCTGGCCCCACCAGCACCACTACCCACAGGAACCTGGTTTTACCATGAGATCTCCAATCAAGATATTAACTTGAGCCAGTGCTGCCTAGCTTTATATCTTTATAACTCTCTTGTTAACCAAGAGTTTATGTGAAGACATAGTGAATGGATCACCAAATTAATGATTTCCCAAGAACAAATGAAGATTTCTAGTGCCAATTTATAAAAGATTAAGAAGCACTTAGTTAACCAAGTTATTCATTAATTAAAAGAGACTTATTGAATGTAAAAACTGAAAAATATTTGGTAACCATCTTTGTGTTGCTTACTTATAAGCTGGACTATTACATAATTGTTGAAGAAAATACTGATGACGCTTCAAATTATATCTAATTTTCCAAAATGCATTAGTTGGTTATATCTCTTTTAAAAGCATGTATTTCCCAGAGGCAGATTTGGAGGTATAGAGTGTTTTCACAGTGTGCCATCAGTTGAAAGTCAGCCATGTTGGAGACTCTGGAAAAAAATATATTTGAAATGACTGTGGACATGGTTTTGACTGTGGTAACCGGTCAGCAGCCTGTCAAGAAATGAAAAGAACAAGCATGAATGCTTTCAATAATCTGTGGAAATCCTAGCTTATTAGCCACTGTTCCTTTCTCTGACCGTTTTTTGCACTCTTCTCCAATAAGTTACAAAAGGAATGTATTACTGACAAACTGGTCAAATAGTCATTCAGAATAAATGTGCAGAAATGAACAAAAACATAACGGGAAAATTATAAAGCTGAACCAATTAAAGATAAGGTGGAGAAAACCAGGTGTACTAACCCTACTCATGGCAGCAAAGAAACCAGTAGGGCGGGGGCAGTTGAAAAATTTCCATGTGCTACAAATAGTAATAAAACAAAGATGGTCTCCAGTACTGACCATGTGATCTAAGCCATGGTACAAGGTAAAACCAAAAACCGTCAATGATTTGTCACCTATTGACTGGAAATTACAAGACTATAGGTAAATTTTTTTTTCACATACTGTATATGAAGTTATATAAATAAATAATAAAGTTCTAACTGTATGCTAGTTTCTTTAAGAATTTCTTTTTTTTTTTCAAGTAGCTGGCTTATCATGGCTGACCCAGAATCCAACGGGACTTTCAAAGTGTGGAAAAAACCCAGCAAAATCATGAAATCTATTATGATAACACGAAATTTATACAGTATTTCTGCTGAATTTATTTTATAGTGCGTGCAATAAAAAGTTCTATTCAAGAGCATAGTGTTTATTTGCAGGAAAAAAAACTTTTCTTGCTTACTTTTAGGGTGTCATACAAGCAAAACATCATATTTGAAGGGTTCAGTGTTAAAAGCTGCTGAACTCCAGTTCCGTCAAAACTGGAATGAAAAATCAAGTCTAAAGTAAATCTAAACTTTCAATTGGATTTATTATTTTTTTCTGGTTTGAAATATTGCTTCTTTAATAAAACTTGTTAGCTAAATTAATTAGTTTACTCATTTTCAACATCATTCTATTGCAAATACTAAATCCCAACAACCTATAACAACTGATTGCACTTCTGTTACTTAAATCAACAATGACTGATTAGCTTGGATAAACCTAATGGGTTTGCTGCCATCAGTCTGAAAGACAACAAGATAAAGATTTCTCTTTAATATCAAATAAAAATTAATTCTGCTGATTATATGGTCTTACGCTTTTTGATGTTGTATTTTAAATATTTTGCCTTTCACCCGTACAGATAAAACTTTTTTGAACAATTATCACAACATTTGAAAGGTGCACTGTTTATTGTTGGATGACATTGCAACTCTTTTCTATTTTATTGAGGATTTAGAAAATTTTGCAACATAAAAGGAAAGAAGGAGAGCTTTGGCTATAACAAACCCTGATCAAAATACACTTTTGGAAGAAAACGTATTGAGGATGAACACTTCATCTAGACTGATTACTCCAAATCCAAGACCAATTGATTTTATATAAAGTCAAATTAACTATGTACAGTTGGATATTGATTGTTTAAACCTCATTTTTTTTCTAATTAGTGGTAGTTGAGTACATTAGACTTGCAAACACTTGCATTCCTCTCACTTTTATTTGATGTAAAAAATATTAGATGTAAAAAAACAATAAAGGGTATATATACATAAAAACAGTAAAGTAACGCATATGTCTATATCTCTACGTACACAACTTGTCTAACCAATTTGCAGCAGTTTCTCTCAGCATGAGCTGCCAAATCCATCAATGTCAATCAAACCCTTTTCAGTGAGGGCACCCTTTAACTTCAAGTCATACACCTAACCAAACCCTCTCTGAAAAAAAAACTCCGTCCACTTCACAGTTGTTCTTCTCATTGCTTCTCATAAGAATGTAAAAAAACTAAATTTCATACCTTCCTGAAGTGAACCACCGTTTGCATATAAAAACCGCTGTGTGCGCAAAAGGGAGAAACGACCCTGCGGCTTTTCTTGAAGAGTCTCAGAGCTCCAGCGAGGCTTCAGTGTTGGCCGGACAAGTCTTCCACATTTTGCTCAACACGTAGAAGATGAGGAGGTTTCGCAATACACCGGGAAAGTCGCCGAGAGTAAGATCTCCATCTATATCTTGATCAAGAGATTTCTGCAGATGTCGTACGCGTAAAAGCGAGGGCGCGCGCGCGGTGAGTAGAGCTGCAGAGTGACACAGAGCGCGCGAGAGTGTATGCGCGCGTGTGTGCGCGGATCATCTGAAGCACGAGCTGCATCACAGCCTAGAGGTGAAACGTAACGGGACAGCTCTGTGCAGCAGCAGGGGTGGCCGATCAACTTCCAAAACGCACCCGGGCTCGAGGTGAACGACAACTTCTGCAGCATTGTGTCATAATTAGAATCAAAGCCATAAACAGTGCTGTGGCCATTGAAATGTCTCAAGATTATATTTGATTATAAAAAGATGATAACAAACAGTTGTTTTAAAGAGTGCCTTACTCTTTAATGAAAAATCTTATTATTTGATTAAATACATGATAGCATTTTTGCCTATTCTGAATAGTCAACCTTGTGTACATGTGTGAAAATGTTGTTAAAAATCATTGTCATTTATGTAAAATTATTTCAATTAAAATCACAGGAGAATTGAAAGCCAAACTGATGCATTCACTGTTCAGAGCAGAAGTATGATTGTAAAGCTGCAGCTTCAACACATGTTCGGTCTCGATGGGCATGCCAGACTTAACGAGTGATTTGATAGTCATATCAGTAAAATAAGAAATCTCATCTGTGTCCTACAACTTTAAAGTAGTGTGCCAAATGTTTGACTCAAGATTCAAGTTCTAGTCACTGCAATACCTTCTCTATTTACTGAACCTCAGCATCAACACCACAAGCTGGAAACTCGAATATCTGGACCCAGTGAGTCCTGGTGTTAGTTTTTTTTTTCTATCCATTTTCCTGTTGCTATCCACAACCCGAATTGTAGTCACTACACACACACACATACACACACACGCAAACACACGCACACAGGTTAGCACAATTAAAGTCTCAGTTTGATGATGACCTGCTATCCAGGTCTGTGATTTCAACAGGGATTTATGGGATTCAAATAATTCCAGTTAATAAAAACATACATTACCTTGCATGGATATCTTGATTTTCTTTGATCATTTCCATTGTAAACAAAATAGTGGCATGTTAACTCATCTGCTAATCTATTACTGTTTTCTGCTACTGTTTGAGCCAACTACCAAGCTTTTGACCTCTTACTCAAATGTGTCCCTTTCACACGTTATTTGTGAATGAGCATGTTATACTGGGGCATCAGGCATGAAATGAAGGGGACAAAAAACACTTCACGTTTACATTAACACTAATTCTTGAACTTCAAACACTTGCAAAATTATGAATTATGGAAAATTATTTTTAAGTAAGCTGATAATTTTCTGCATTAACTTAGTTTGTACATATGTGTGCCAGTGGAGGAGTACCTGGGAAAGAATAAATTAGTGTAGAGGAGAGTAATGGATCTAAAGAAGAAAACGGTTCTATAAATAAATAAGAAGTTCACCATGACAACATATGTCATGTTGGTATTCTTGCAAAAAACTAAACAAAAAAACAAACAAACAAACAGAGATAAATTAAAAAGCTAAATCTGCACTTGGCCTTTCATTAAACACAAATAACCAAAAACCAAAAACAATGATGGGCTTAATGCAGCTATCTTGTTGCCTAGCCTCCTCTTTTGAAACTAATGGAGCAAGTTGATAAATTAATATTTTTCCAAACACCATGTGGAGTAGAGTCAAAACATCTTTGGCCAATTGTTTTTTAGTAAACTTGTTATTATTGTTACTTATTGTTATTTTAACTTGCCAATGTTATTAAGGATTGCTAAAACTGACTGAAAAGCCTCGTACATGTTCGACTCCATCACAGACTGACTTCAAATCCAACCTAGAGCATGAAGGTGGCGTTACCACCACAGCCACTCCTAGTGTTCAGTGATTGGCCCAGTAAAAATCTTACTGGACAAAATTAAGCTCAATTACTCAGTTCCAGATCCTCTATAAGAAATTGAATGTAGTTGGATGGGCTGCTTTTTACCAGGCTACTTTAATAACATTTTCAGTGTTTTGAGTACTAAAAAATATGAACCTACCACAACTAGTAATTGTTCACTAAGGATTAACCTCAAGTTCTTTTAATTGGCAATGGCCCAGCACCTTTTAATATGTCTATTGCTGTGAAGGTATGTTTTCACCTCTGTCCTACATCATGTAGATCTTCAGCCTACATCTCTGAAGTTTCTGTCTGCATCCATCTTCTTTCTTTTCAAGGTGGATAGCATTTTTCTCACTTTTTTTTTAAACACAGAGAAATGCCATTTTCTGCCTCTGTTTGTGTATTAACTCTGGATTTTTGGGAAATGACTTCCAACAGTAGTTTGCGTTCTGAGTGATCTTACTGCAGAGATACTCATGTACAGGTTTATATGTCCAGATTAGTGACAGAGTTCCAAAATATAAATTAAATTTTCATTCTTTGATTTGGAATTCTATTTGGGCTTTGATTAGTGGTTTAGAAATTGGATTGATATTATGGTAATTATTTGTATTATATGAAAATTTTATGCATTTACAATCTTCAAGAAAGAGAGGATGAACATATTTTCTAGAGCAGGGGTAACCAACTCGGGGACTGGAGAGCTACTTCCTTGTACGTTTTTGGTTCAACTATCGTGAAACACTTATTGTACTAATTAAGGTCCTCATAGCTAGTCCGATGCTTCAGTCAACCTAGCGTTCAGAGAGAGCTCTGAACATCATCATGTGACCGTGCGGCAGCATAGATCCCACCCAGCAGGTAGCATGTTTTTTTTAAAATATCAAGCTCTAAACATACATGGTTCAAACGGCAGCAGGTTTCACTCTAATAAACACTGAAGCTATTTTGTTACATTAAGCAAGAACACAAGCCTGAATATAGAATTAAAAGCAAAAAGTTTAATTTTCTAACAATATTTTCTATGTCCACTTATACACCATCTAGTGTCGTGGAGAGAAACAAAAAACAAACAAAAACAAAGCTAAAAAACTCATGCAGCCAAAACATCTGCTGCATAGCTGTGTAAAGGCCTTGAGGGCTGGTGAGCTGACAATCATTGTTCATAGTTATTTATGCATTATGTCCCCTTCTCTAAAACTATTACCACCGAGTTGTAGATCTTTGACTATGACTTTGAGCAAAAGGTGGTGAACCAGCATCCTTGGGAGTCCCACATAAGCTGATAGAGGCAGTCTGTTAATAGACTGATATCTATTGAGGATGTAAAACATTGCTCTTTGCTCTTATGCACCCCTCTAAACTCAGGAGAGTAGATGAAAACTCCAAAGCCATGACAACACCACTTCAGGTTGCACTGTGCCAATCCACAAGCCTCGCAGCACCTGGAAACGATGAGTAGGAATATGTTAAAGTGATGTCACACACGATTCTGGTGTTGGCAGTCCTCTCTCGCTCCCCTTTTCCTGCCAACAATAGAATTGAGTGAGTGACAGAACTTGCCGACTTTAGGCCACCTGCACCATCGAAGGAAGACACAATGTAAAGCTACTGCCCTAACCCCAACCACCCCCCCCCCCAGCCACCCTCTGGGGATATTTTCATCATTGTTGCTTGTGTCTCCCTCACACCCAGTTTGTGAGATTTGGATTCAAAACACTTTGATTGGAAGCTTTTTATGGTTTCAAGTGGTTTTGAAATACATACTGGGACTGTCATAGTCCTTTTTACAGCATTAATTAAGCTGTCAAAACTGTATCTGTCTTGATAAAATGAAAAATGAAAGCAGTCAATTATTTAGAGAGCATCCGTCAATATCCATGAGGTGCCACAAGGTTACCATGGTGGAGGAACAATTGGGAAATGCTGTTAATATATGCCTATTCAATCAATTCAATACAACCCCTTACAATACTTCACAATTTCTAACAATGTTAAAAAATAAAGAATAGTTTTAATTTAAGTCAAAAATATAAAAATTGGTATAAAGTGTTAAGTGTGTTTGCGTGTGTGTGCGCGTGTGTGCGTGTGCGTGTGTGTGTGTTTGGTGTTCTTCCTTCAAGTGATCAATACCACTACATTGATTTTCAGCCTCCAGAGCATGATATGCTATAAGCCATAATGTGAGGATGAAGGACGAGATGGAAAAAATGGATGAGATAGTGACAATCAGTTGACACAGTTTAATAAGGGCTTGTAATCTACTGCCCCTTCAGTTCAATAAAAAAAATGCTAGTCAGCAGTCTACAAGTGCACACTAACCACAAACATCTATTACTTTGTCAATTCAGGGAATGTACATATAAAGACATATATCTGCTCAGAGCCATAACACCTTGGTTCAGAGATTTAGAGATCCCATGTCCAAGCCTGCTCCTGACCAAAAAACTCTTAAATTAAATGTATAATGAAATACCCCCCTCCCCATAATTTTTAACTAAACTGAACTCCTCCTAATAAAATCCTCAGAATAAAATGTTATTTTTGCATATGCACTTACACCTTTGACTGTATATAACATGGATGCAGCATGCGTGACATTTCATATGAGCGAGAGTCTTCACTAAGCTTGATCTTCCCAATGCTTATCATTTGGTGCGCATAAAGGAGGGTGACGAATACAACACTGCTTTCAATATGTACCTCAGGCACTTCAAATACCGGGGGCTTCCCTTTGGTTTGGCTAAAGCTCTGCTGTTTTCCAGGTTCTCGTGAATAATGCCTTGCGCGACATGTTAAATGTCTTTGTGTTCATTTACTTAAATGACATTTAAATTTTTTCACCTGATCTTACGGCACATGCTCTGCACGAGAAAAAATATTTGTAAAGACAGAGGAATGTGTTTTTCATGCCAGTCAGGTATAGTTTTTGGGGTAAATTGTTTCAACTGAGTGGCTCTCCAACGATTATTGGGCATTTCTAACTTCTATCGGCACTTTATAATATCGCACTCATGTCCTTTAAACAACATTTTGTCTGGTCAGAGGATGCTCAACACACATTTGAATCTCTCAAAGAACGGTTTACTCCGGCCCGCATCCTCGCCACTCCACATCCTTAGAGTCAATTTATTGTGGAAGCTTTCGAGACTGGAGAAGGAGCTGTCCTTTCACATTACTTGACCAAGCACGGCAAAGTACATCCTTGCAGTTCATCTTTGCACGCCATTGGCTGGAGAGCACTAAGGTCCAATCACTGGTGTGGACTGTCCACCGAAATTTAGAGTTTATTCGCTCTGCTAAACAAACTGTTCCTAGGAAGGCTCTTCTTTACACAATTTAATTTCACCATCTCATTCCAAGCAGGCTCTAAGAACACCAAGCTCTAAGAATGATCTTCGCCTATTTGTGCATCCTTGCTTCATTTACACCTAATCTAAATCTGCCAACACCTTGACTACTGGGTTGCTTCATTCTTACATTGTCTATAGAAAATATGGTGCTTCTTTCGATCGTCGACCCCATTTATAAGGGGGTTAACTACATCTGGCTCCCAAAATTGCCCTCAGCTCGGGAGACTGCCGCCACAGTTTTTGAGAACATTTTTAGGATCCACAGTCTTCCATCGAATGTGGTGTCGGACTGGGGGTCCCAATTCATGTCTCAGTTTTGGAGAGAGTTCTCTGCTCTTTTCAGCTGCATTTCCCTG
This sequence comes from Danionella dracula, assembly GCA_900490495.1. Classification (NCBI taxonomy): domain Eukaryota; kingdom Metazoa; phylum Chordata; class Actinopteri; order Cypriniformes; family Danionidae; genus Danionella; species Danionella dracula. Next base: position 1,050,273 of record UELW01000888.1, read on the forward strand.
TTGCTCTCCTCTGATTCCTCCCACCTGACTGTGCGTGCCTAATCAGTTTCTCTAATTACCTGCTGCGGCTAGTTGTGAGCCTATTTCAGTGTTCTCCTGACGTTCTCCTGACGTTTCTCTACAGCATCTCTATCTCTCCTCCGCCTATGTCCCGTCTTGTCTGCTGGCTTGCTTTTGTGTAACTCCCTTGGCTATTACCTAACCTAACTGAGAAGACTCTTTATTATACGTTGGACTGCCTGAGATTCCCATAGAGTGTGTTTTTTTTAACCAAGCTCTCCCTCCAGCTGGACTATCATCTAAAATATTAGTTTTTTTTCTGCAAGAAAAGAGCTTTAAAAAAAACTTGAGTTGTACCTGCATCTGGGTCCAGTCCTTCTCTCTCACCTGACAGAAGGGCCTGAGATTTCATAGGACTAGCCCAGTGTCCTTCAAAAAAATCAACCAATTGACAATTAATGCAGCAGATACAGAACAAAAGTAAATTAAGGGACAGACTTTTGAACCAGATCACAACTGCCCTATAAACTACTTTTTTATAAAAAGATCTCTCTGAAAATACAATCACTCAAATTTTGCGGTATGGGAAAACATAATTCTCTTCCATCCACTTCTAGATAAATGGACATTGTAGTGCAATTGTAGTGTGTACTGTTACTTACTGTTCAGTGTAGGAGTTTCGGATAAGTAAAGGTACTCCGGGTCTTTGGGAAAATTGTTGAAATGATGGTGAGCTTTTGAATCTTTAATTATAAACTTTGTGGCTTTTCTCAAAACACACTGTGTTACCAAGACTACAAAATATTTTGGGAATGTAATACATGTTTAATACTTAGCTTCATGTGGCATGTGTGTGTAGGCAGTTGCCATAGCAACTCCAATCCAAGCATCATGTACAAGCAACAGTTTGGCAAAGAAAAAGGGTTATGCCTCAGAGCTAGAAATGCATAATGTTGTCAAATATCAGATCAGTACAGAAGCTCATCCACATGTAGACAGAGATTATACATGATTTATAAACTAGAATTTATCATAAGTGAGCATAAATTACATCAAAAAAGTAATTAACAGATCAATTCTATTGAGACAGATCAAGTCTCAATTCTATTCCTTTGGATTTGTAAAATTCGTAAAACAATTGACTCTCTGATTGTAAAAAAAAGTAAATACAAAAACATAACAACATTGAACTGATGGTTTCAATTAAGTACTTATCTGGAATTGTACCCTTTTGTGTTTTTTCCTTTCTTTTTTCCCCTTTTTCTATGAGAATAAATTCAACTATTGTAAGCTGAAAAGTGAGTGGAATGGGGGATGTTCATGAAAGGATATGAATGGCTATAATTTAATTGAACATCTGCAGGAAGGAGAGGAGGGAGGAACTGCTCTGTTAAATTATAATAACAAGGGGCCAATCGATGCCGGACCCCTTGCTAAAAATAGACTCACTCACTAAAATCTCTCTCTCTCTCTCTCTCTCTCTCTCTCTCTTTCTCTCTCTCTCTCTAATAAGGGATCATGAAAGCACTTATTTTTATTTACGTCACATAAGAGCAAGAACTTTAATTTGAATCAATTTAAAGACATAAACCTCATTACATTAAAAAAATATGTGGCCTCTTTCAGACTGCAGGCCTATAGTAATGCCCTGTATTTCCTATTTTCATGATAGCCTAAACAGCTTTAATCCCATGTTTTATTTTATGGTCCTAAATCCGATACTGATTAAATATTTCTCAGTACATACTCAAGATCAAATATAGCATGCTTGCTTTCTCTCAGACACAAGACAAGTGTTCTTGTGAAATTTATTTAGAACCTTCAGAGACACGTTTAAATGTTCTGAATTAAAACATGGTTATTTCAAATTTAAAAGCATTAATTGGATAGCTGAACAGCCCTTCTTGATATTGTAATTATGCAGGTGACTTGGTCAACTGCTTAATGAAACAGAGGGCATCCAAGCGTCAGATTCAAGCTGTTTTACAGTTGTAAAAACAGGGGTCTACAGAGTGCCATCATTCAATAGATCTTTTCTGTCTTTTTCAGTGGTCCTCATCGTGATTTCAAACACACGCACATGCATGCAAACAGTGGCCCACACAAAGACATACTCTCACATGAATATGCCCACACACATTTTTTTATGTACTATAACAATGAAAAACATGCAGCTTACTTCAGCATTTAACTCTTGTTGTTATAGCTGGGTCTTAAAAAAAAGCTTCATGATACTACTGAATTGATTGTTGTGTTTGTCACTGTATACGAAGCATGAGCAACTACACTCAACTAAAGGATTATTAGCAACACCATACTAATACAGTGTTTGACCCCCTTTCACCTTCAGAACTAACTTAATTCAACGTGGCATTGATTCAACAAGGTGCTGAAAGCATTCCTTAGAAATGTTGACCCATATTGATAGGAGAGCATCTTGAGGTTGATGAAGGTTTGTGGGATGCGCATCCAGGGCACGAAGCTCCTATTCCACCACATCCCAAAGATACTCTATTGGGTTGAGATTTGGTGACTGTGGGGGCAATTTTAGTACAGTGAACTCAATGTCATATTCAAGAAACCAATTTGAAATTATTTGAGCTTTGTGACATGGTGCATTATCCTGCTGGAAGTAGCCATCAGAGGATGGGTACGTGGTGGTCATAAAAGGATGGATATGGTCAGAAACAATGCTCAGGTAGGTCGTGCCATTGAAACGATGCCCAATTGGCACTAAGGGGCCTAAAGTGTGTCAAGAAAACATCCCCCACATCATTAGACCACCACCAGCAGCCTGCACAGTGGTAACAAGGCATAATGGATCCATGTTCTCATTATGTTTACGCCAAATTCTGACTCTACCATTTGAATGTCTCAACAGAGATCGAGACTCATCAGACCAGGCAACATTTTTCCAGTCTTCAGCTGTCCAATTTTGATGAGCTCATGCAATCTGTAGCCTTTTTTTTTCAATTGTTAGTGGAGATGAATGGTACCTGGTGGGGTCTTCTGCTATTGTGTGCGTGTTGTGGTTTCACAAATGCTTTGCTGCATACCTTAATTGAAAGGGGTGGTTATTTCAGTCAAAGTTGATCTTCTATCAGCTTGAATCAGTCGGCCCATTCTCCTCTGATCTCTAGCATCAACAAGGCATTTTTGCCCACAGGACTGTCGTGTACTGTATGTTTTTCACTTTTCACACCATTCTTTGTAAACCCTAGAAATGGTTGTGCGTGAAAATCCCAATAACTGAGCAGATTGTGAAATACTCAGGCCGGCCTGTCTGGCACCAACAACCATGCCACGCTCAAAATTGCTTAAATCACCTTTCTTTCCCATTCTGAAATTCAGCTTGGAGTTCAGGAGATTGTCTTGACCAGGACCATTCCCCTAAATGCATGTGATTGGTTGATTTGATAATTGCATTAATGAGAAATTGGACAGGTGTTCCCAATAATCCTGTAGGTGAGTGTAATGTAAATATAGGTATGTCAATCTAACTCCATCATGGTTTCAAAATAAAAGAACTAGCTACAGTCTTGTCAGGATTTACCAGGATGACTTCTCATTGCAGTGTGTTTACTTTACAAGGTTAGAACCCTTCAACTGGAGCTGGAGTTTGACCCTGCTGGGGGAAGAGAAAAAAAGTAACCCTGTACAAGAGAAAAAAATCCAAACTAATTTAGAAACTATATAATGCATCTGAGTGTTAAGAATAAAAGCACATTAATTAGCAAAGCACTCCAATTGGGCTGGGAGGTTGAGGTTACCCTCAACATAGGATTGGATACTCAGCTGAAATAACCTACTACATTTCCACTTTCACTTGGGCCGACAAAGTGCCAGCATGTCCATTCTGACTGCCAAGGTAGGGCTACCACTCTAAAAATGGCTATTGGATTATTTTGTTAAGAAATGGAAATGGTTGATTTATTATTAACAAAATAGTATATACACAAATAAATAGTTCCATTACAATAAATAAACAAAAATATAACATTTATACATTTGATACAACGCAATTCAATTTTAGTCCCTTTGAACCCCCGGTCTGTATTGAGTCTTCGGCGTCAGTCAGGATGGCTAACATATCACTGCATATCTTGTATATATATATATATATATATATATATATATATATATATATATATATATATATATATGGACTCATCAAAGTCTAAGAGCATAAAAGTTTTAATTTACAGTTGATTGGACACACAAATTATCAGGAGTACACTCGGAAGCCAGGAAGGATTTAATAAACTTATTTAACAGAAAACAACAACTGCAACCAACGCCAGAGCAAACATACAGCAACACAGAGGTAAGCTAACAGTTTGATGTACATGAGGAATGTGAAGAGCAAGAGGATAACTACAAACTAAGGGATACTATTATAGGATTACAAGAAGATGAGGTAATTACAAAGAAGTGGATTAGAAACGAGCAGAGGTGGATACAACGAGGGAGCACACAAGAAGAAAAACAATGGAGTCTAACTGAAAACAAGAAATGGACTCTGACACTAATAATCAAGGTCGGATTTCTCAAAATTAACCTAACCACTGTTAGGTTAATAACTTTAGTTATCTTTAGCTATTCTTAGCTTCTTATGTTAATAATTTTCTGATATGGATCGATCCTTTTACTATTTCCAGTTTGACACTGTCTTTTCTGTTGTTTTCAGTAAATTGCAAGAAAGAGAAAGACATTTCTGGTTCAAAGAGTTCAGCAGTCAAGCATGAGAGCAACACAGCCCAGTCAGTTTTTAGCTTCTCCTTACAAAGTCCCAAACACAATGAGTTCAAGTAAGATGATATGTAGTGGACAATAAGGGCTGATAGCCTTCATTCTAGTGTTCTTAAGGCATTTTGGATTCATGATTGATTCTACACTTATTCTGTTCTACAGTTAGCTGTTTCTGCATTAACATGTTGAATTTCTTCATTTTGAGTTTGCTTAACTTAATGTAAGGCTTTAAATGAAATGTTCCGTAATAAAAAAAACATAAATGCATCTTACAACCTTTATGTTTAAAATAAAAGTTTCCACAGGAACACAGTTTTTATTTGAAAAGTCATTAGCATGACTTTTTTGGCAGTTATCTACTTTTTGTAGATTAATTTATTTAGTGGCATATCAGGGTAAATCTAGATGACACATCTTTGACACATAACATAACAAGTTTCTTTTTTCATCTAGTTTAAAATGTCCCTTCACTTAAAAATATTCAGCTCTTCCAAACATCAGAGCTTTGCTTTGCCCATTGAAGAAAACTCACCTCAACTATATCAAACTTTCTTCCACAAGCATCATTAAACTTTAATGACACCTTGTAGACAAGTGAATTGCATCAATGAGCTAGCAATTTAGAATAAATCAGCTGAATGGTTATCTCGTTAATGAATTTAAAATGAATTCGCTGAATGTTTAACTCATTAATATTGATGACATGCATAAGCAGGCTGCTCATGGTGACAGACAGTATCAATTACCTTCTCAGTACATGTAATGAAACCTGTTTGTAGCTTGTTTGATCTGATTATCCTGTTGCACCATGCATGCGGAGGTTCATTGGCCTTTTGCATGTAGAGTGCTTCCAGAAATAAAAACATGCATTGACTATTTCAATGCAGAAGACTCCGCACCCTCGCAGTATAAGACGCACCACACACCATAAATTTTCTGCTTATTTAGGTTATTGGTTGTTGATGTTGTGAAATCAGAATCCAGTGGTTTTGATGGGGTAGGTCTCAGACCCTGTCCACATGTACCTAATTTTTTATATTTTTTATGCTGTGGGTCCACACATACACTGAGCAAAACCATGTATTTGTGAAAGTGTTAGCAAAGGTGACTTAAAAAAAAACAATAACTACAAAAGAACTGGAAATTGAAGAGAAATGGAATGACTTGTCGATTCATAAATGAAAGTAGTTTGAAAGCCTCTGATTGGTCAATATAACTTTAGAGTTAGAACTTATAACTTCAGCATTGGCTGCCACCAAATTGATTGGCATACTCTTTACAGCGCTTTAGAAGACAAATAATAGATTGGCTGCCACCTAATGGATCAACATACTCTTTACAGTGCTTTAGAAGAATAATATTTTTTTATAAACTTAATTTTAGTTTAACAGAGTAAATTTAAAAATAGTTAAATATGTGTGGACATGGCCTCAGAGTAACTCGTTTTCATTGAGCAGGTTGGTTCAATATTAGACATCTACTTGTAAAACAATAAGATCACCACTTTACAGTTTTTCACAATTGCTAAGACAGTTTTTTCAATACATTTAACAACTTTCCTAAACTTTTAACAAAATTAGCACAACATTTGTCTAGGTAGGCTCTACAATTAACAAAATTGCTGTTGCTTTGATACAAGACACATTCAGTTCACACAAATGTCAAATGCTTGAACTTCTTTTACACTCAAACTCCACCAACACCAAAACTATGTCATTTTAAAGCTAAATGTTGTCTCAATGTGTTATGATTGACTAAAAGTTGCTGTCGGAAGAAAACATGTGTTAGTGTTTTGAAAACTATATTATTGTATTTTGAAAATGAGTTTTGTAGTTTTGTTTTCAATGGGGGAGTTAAGCAAACGTGTTAAATGTATTGAAAAAACTGTCTTAGCAATTGTAAAAACTGTAAAGAGATCTAAAAGATACTGAGAAAAGTTTAACAAGTTTGCTTTACTCTTAACGCACTGAATCAGTTAAAACACACAATTGGCAAAAGAGTTCATTTAATTCTCAAAACGCACCATTGTAAACAAAACTCACTTACAAATTACAATAATACAGTTTTCAAAACACAAACACTTTGTCTCTTTTGACTAACATTTAGTCAATCATAACACATTGAGAAGAAAATTGGCTTTAAAATGACATAGTTTTGATGTTGGAGGAGCTGGAGTGTAAAATAAATTCAAGCATTTGGAATTTGTGTTAACTGTATGCATTTTGTTTTTGTATATTGTAATTGTGTTAAGAGTTTAGTAAAGTTGAGTTTAGTAAAGTTGTCATAGCAATTGTGAAAACTATAATCACAATTTACAAGGCCACACTTACTTAATATTACCTAACATCAAAAGAGAAATGGAGAGTAATTGAGACGTCTACTAGGCAAGCTGTCTGAGTGAGAGGTCATGGATCAGGAGCACCCAGGGTCTAGGAAATCTCCCCCAGAGTGTGCTGAAGCGATGAAAGGTGAAATAGTTTGCCCAATCATTGATTAATCATTATAGCTGCATTTTTATTTACAAGACCAACACTTTGACATATTATTAACCAGCATATGACCACAACCCTTTTCTCCTGGGATTTCCAAGTCTGAGATGTGAAGGCACCCTGATGAATCAGCGGAGTGTTGTGAAGCTTTATTCCTTCCATTTAAATAAACCCAATATTATTTATATATATATATAATATGAAAGAATGTAACCATATTCAATATGCAAGAAAAAAATATGATCTGACTATTGTGTAGAAGAGCCTTCAGTCAATTTGCTTCTATACCTAATAGTTTTGTGTTTTATGGTTTATGATATAGTATGGCTATCTTTGTTCTTTTCTTCCCCTCACTATTTCTCTTTGTTTTAAATATGTTTGCTTGTTGTGTTTGTTTTGTAACCTCGAGAGTCCTAAAATGTGCCTTAAATAAAATGAATTATCACTATTCTGTTAAAATGTAAATGAATACAGTTTGACATCATGCAAAGAAAATCTGATTTGAGCGACTCAAAGAACCCAAAAGAAGAGATTCCAGATCACTGATCACAGAAATGAGTCAGGGATAAAAACTTTCTGGAAATATTTCCCTTGAGGTCAGATTCAAAGAACACAGTCTTCATCAGCACTGTGTTCTAGGAGTAATTGTAAGAATATACCTAGCTGTGTAACTTACACCTGAAAGGATGTCAGCTTCAGTCTACTTAATTAGACTGTCGAGGGAGAGGTAATTAACCTAATACAGTTTAATTACACTGAGTGCATGTCTCTGAATCTTTAATCAAATGTTTATTTTGGTGCTCAACCCTGCATGCAATAGACTGCATTCATTAAGCTCCCTCTGCAATGGAATTGATGAATGATATGAAGATGTGGAGGTACAATTCTGTATCTAAAAGACATTGTTATATTTCACGGTAACGCCATTTGCAGAGAGCTAGAGTTTTTTTTTTTTTTTTTTAAAGGGAGCTACAGTTAAAAGCATCACTTGTGGCCCTGAGTGATGAAAAAAATCTCTCTTCTGTAAATTTTCCTACGTATCGATTTCAGGCGGCTGTAAAACTGTGCAACATTTTCAGGTGCAAATATTCTGATTCGTATATATGGAATAAAATCATTCTTAAAATATTGTGTGTGTATTTCATTCATTTGCATGTAGCATGTGTGTGTGTGTTAACAGGTGTGTAATTTTGTGCTTTTGTACAAATCGGATTACAAAATATACACACAAGACGTTCACAGACATGACTTCTTTGTGTTTGTGTAAAAGTAACATTTTAAAATGCACAACTGACTGTTTATACACAAAACTTGGTTTTACGACAGCGCTGTCACTTGCACACACCAGAAATGTATGAACATGAAATGAGCTGTGAAACGGCTGTCAAAAAAATGTCATCACGCTCACAACTGTAGCTCTATTAGGTGACTTATGGTAATCAATTCAAACTGCAGGGAGAGCTGTGAGACAAGCTGAACTTGCCTTTGATTAACTTGTTTTTTCAATATTACTTTTTAAAAAATATATAGTTTTTCCGAATAACTGACTTCTAATGCTTGATTATGCAAATCATGTTTTAGCAAAAGTATTTTATTTAAAGTTGGAAGTGTGCATCAAAAATATTGTTGATGCCACTGAAAACAGTTTGTCATTCATAGCCAGCTGCAGTCTCTCAGATAAGAACTCTTTAATAGCTTTGGATCCCACTGAAATTTCTTAATTATATCTAGAGGTGACTCACATACTGTACCCACCAAATAAGATTGACAGTTAAATAAAGATAAAATTACACAAACAAGCAAACAGATCACCCTGTAACTTCTGAGCAGAATCTTATTTCTCTCAAGCAAACTTGAAGATGAAATCGATAGGTCTCACACCGGGTCAGAGAATAATTGAAAGTGAGCAGAAGCAGAAAGTGAAGAGAAGAGATGTTTCCATCGCATCAGTGCACATAAAACCAGTACAGTAAGCAATGAATAAATTAATGCTTGTTTCTGCAAGGTCAGCTCAGTAACAAGTCTTCTCCCTTGCTGCTTCTGCCTACGCTAGGAAGAACACGCCCGCACATAGGTCAAAAGTCTTCAGCCTTTATTCCATAATACACAGGCAGCCTGAATGATTCCTCCTCAAAGTTAGAATTATTAATATTCTCAAGGCAGTTTTGTCCGGGGCTTGATAATGGCTGTACTTGAGGATATTGAACTAAAGTTGTGAATCAAAAAGTTTCTCAAAAATAGATGTTTTACCTTAGCTTGAGAGCAGCTAATGCAGAGTTCAGACTGCATGATTTTCAATGTAATCATGACACAGATTGTTTCACACTGTTTGAATGTCTAGGGTAGCATTCAGTCTCTGTTGTGTTCATACTGCATGAAAGATCTGCATCAGGAGGTTTCACAGCGCATGACTTCACAGAAAATTCAGACAACATTGTTAAAACCACATATTGCATAAAAAAATATTCAACATCAGAGTCACGTTATCAGGATTCCTGGCTGATCGGCTGATTCTATCCATTTTGGTCTGTTTTCATTAGCCACAGGTTCCCTTGTTTGTGCTCCTAATTGTTTCTCTCCACCCCCTCGTTGTCATTCAGTTAGTTGATTCGTCTCACCTGTCGTTGCTCATTTTCTCCTCATTAGCTCCCTTGGTGTGTTCTGTTCTGTGCCAGATTGTTGTTGGCTTCTGACCCAGCAACATCAGATGTTGGTGAAGTGCTTGTGTGTGTGTCGCTAACCCCTTCTGTGTGACTCCAGGACTCTCTCCCTACCGTCTCAGATTGTGGTGTAGTCCCTGGCCAACCTGAAGTCCTTGCTCGGTGCTGCCTCAGGTTCTGGACACTGACCTAGTCTTAACCGGTCCAACTGCTCCTGTCTACTGACTGATTAGTTTTGTGGTTCCTGGCTCTTCCCTACTGAGTCTGCAAGTCTGTTTGTGACTTTTTTTATGAACTAAGAAATTTTGTTTTTCCCCTTGGAGCGGAGGGGTATTTTTTGTTGCCTGGGACCTGACTTGTTTAATTTTGGCCGGCTGTAAATAAACTAATCTGCTTTTGGGTTTTCTGTCTGCATACCGGCCGTGCCACACGTGAGACTGGGATTATCAATAATAATAGCATCACACAAGAAGCTTGGAGTACAAATTCGGTGTGCACTATGAGCGAAAAAAAGATTATGGATGAGATTAGGTTGGGGGACACAAGAACCAAGGACTGTGTTAGAAGTAAAAATTGTAATTGTTGGCGCATCGTTTCTGCTTGATACACCTGGAAATTTGATCTATTAGCAAGTTTATTGTTTGAAACAAATAAGCTATAAACTCTTTTGTTACTCGTCATGCAAAAAAATGGATGTTCAGGCTAGGTTCATGATGCTGCTGCCGATGACAGCAGAGGAGTTAGATATCATGCTGATAATTCAGATATTCTGTCTAGATATTTGACAGGTTCAGATATTTAGCATGCCAAATCTCTCACGCTCAAGACTCGTAAGAGATTTATTCAAATCTCATCTTCAAGAGTTCACATTGATCAAGTGTCACTTGTGACCAGTTGTCTTTGACTTTGTCTGAAAAATATGATGAACTTTCAGAAGATATTAGAGAGGCTATAACATTAATTCAGATTAAAAACACATCTATTTAAATTTGTATTTAATAACTGAGCACAATGTAAAAAAACGAGTAATTAATTTTTTTAGTTTGTTTTTAAAAGGTCAAACTTTTTTTGCCCTGTAACTAATCAAGATTTTCTGTTCCGGATACATCTGGCTTCATTACTCTACCTTCTCACCACAAAACCTTTCAAAGAGCCAATGGGGTGTCATTGCTGTAAGAACTTGCATAACACTGCTATAAATAGGTAGTTGATGCAATTCTCACTTTTTTGTGCTGGAACACACCATTCTACATGAATTAAAATATTTACTCAAAATCTCAAGGTTGTGACTAGGGGACTTATCATTCACTGTTACCTGTTCATGGAATGATGGGTTTCCATAGACGTTCCAATTTATTCAGTCACTTCGACATATGTCAAATAACGATTAATGCAACATCCTTTTGGGACGCCAAAGTTAAGCTTCTTCCATGCCTTAAACTTTCGGGTGAATCAGGTTGTCTCTCTTCAAGAAGGGCTCACACAAATTTCTAGATATAGACAAGCTTTGCTTAGAGCTATTGACTGTATATAATATGGACGTAGCAATCATGACATTTAATATAAATGGGGAAGCAAGCTAAAAATGGGCGTGGCCTGCAATAACCACCATGGAAGTGCATCACTTCCCGTTAAACAAAATGGGTCCAGAAAGGCAGGGCATGGATGCAGCAAAGACATCTGTTGGCTAAACCAGGGGTGTTAACATGTTTTTTTTGTTGTCAGCTCCAAAGATGGGCAGTTTTAACACTGGAGTTAAAGAGAAATTGGTCACTTCTGACCCCATCCGCCTTGTAGTCAGTCGAGGTATTACAGTTAAGCCACTTCCTTTTGGGTAAGTGCAGAGAGAGTGGGAGGTTGCCCCTTGCTCAGAACCAATGCCTGCAGGGTGGGAGGAGTCATAAAACTAGATGAAGCTTTCATGTCCTGCATCTGATTAAATGATCAATGCAGTGCTATGTTAAAAGTAATATTGCTGGATATGGAGAAAGACAGCTGAGCCCACAACTTCTCAAAAAAAAGGTCTTAAATATTCAGGTGAGAATCTGACAAAAACAATTCCATTTACCCAATTGGAGAAGAATAAGCTTGCTGAAATCTCATTATCATCACCAAGTTCAGGCAGGACCCCACATACCTCATTTTGCCTGGTCAAATGAGAGTCACTTTTAGGTTCAGATTTATCTGTATTGTATTCAGATGTTAAAGAGTGAGTATGGTAAAATCCATGATAGCACATATAGAATACACTCACAGCATCAAGATTGACAAACTTTTAGTGTCTATATTCAAATTACAAATTGGACTTTTTCTGCACATGAAAATCTCATGGGACAACAGATATTTGTCTTCAAATCGAAGTTATTCAAAGATCCAAAAATTTGTCTTCCACTCTGAATCTTGCCTATAAACATTAGTCCACAAGGTGGTGCTCTGCTCTAGACAGGTGAACACTTGCCATCTGTAAAAATAACTTTTGCTTCAGCTTTTGATGTCTAAACTACTTCAAACAAATCTAAACCAGATACATTGTGCTCTTTGTGATAGTAAACTAGAAGTAGATACATTTCTGCTGTGTTACTCAGTGGGTTCTGTGCAGTAATTCAATCCTGAGATTAAAACATTTCTAGACTGAACACCTTCTTTTAAAAGTTTGAAGAATATTTTCAAAAATCTATTCCCTTTAATTAGTGAAGCTAGGTTATTACGTTATTTACTTTGCAATATTAAGGGCCAAGTCTTGACTGTGTGATGAAAAAATTATTAAACAAGAAATTTAAATTAGTCTCAATGTCAACAGCCCTATGATGTCAAGCTTTGTAATCAGAATTTTAATCTTAATTTTAATGCACATTGTATTTACAAATGTAAATCTGTGTTAGTGAATTGCAAAATAAGTTTGTACTTAAAAAAATCACAGGCATCAGGATTTTCTCACAAAGTCACTGTTTATAAGGTCTTAACATTAAGTTTATTACTATAAGACTTACAAGGTTCAATCTCCCATTTTGTTAAAAAAAACAAAAAGGATCCATTGCATGCTGAAGTCTAAAACATTTGTGATTTTTATTTAAGCATATTGTAGAGTTTATTCATGTGATCTGAATTTCACACTTGATTTTTTTTCTGAGCCTAATCAATTACAAAGAGGGGAACATAATCTTTGAACAGATTATATATATATTTTTTTATCATCTCCCTTACTGCTGAACAGAGACTTGTAGGGAGGAAAGAATGCATGCATGCACATATGTGCACTGGATGTGCTCAAAGCTGAAACAATCACCATCATACTATTCTGATATCATACATACTATTCTGATATCATACATACTATTCTGATATCGCGTGGGCATTACAGAATAATTTAACAGTATTGAGCATTTAATATCTTCAATTTATTGTCAACTACTTCCTGTATGAAAGCACTGAAGGATCAAACCCATTGTGGTGGCGCAGTGGGTAGCACAGTCATCTCACAGCAAGCAGGTCACTTGTTCGAGCCTTGGCGGGGTCAGTTGGCATTTCTGTGTGGAGTTTGCATGTTCTCCCTGTGATCACGTGGGTGTATTCCAGGTGCTGTGGTTTCCCCTACAAGTCCAAATTCATGCGGTACAGGTGATTTGGGGAAAAACTAAATAGTCCACAGTGTGTGTGGAAGTTTCCAAGTGATGTGTTGTGGCTGGAAGACATATGCCAGAAGAGTTGATGGTTCGTTCCACTGTGGCGACTCCAAAAGGGGCAAAGCCAACAAGAAGAAGGATGGATGATACTGACAGATAAACATGTTTTTATACTGGGGGTAAGGTCTAACAAGACATTTATGAAAAAGCAGTCGAACTTTTACCAAGATTATTAAACATTAGAAACACTCAAATGTCAGAATAAATAGCTTTTGAAAAAGCTATTCTACAAGTTAGTAACAACTTTGCAGCTTTTACATAGCAATATATTTATGTCCATAATATAAGACTTTCCTTTCGCTGCACACAACTATTCCACAGCTTTAGTAAGAGATAAATATAGTCATCTTCAATCCCTGTGTAGAGTGTTTCTCTATTCAGTTTCAATATACTGGTAAGAAACTGAAAGGTGCACTGCATATGATGTCTGAAAGAAATCATTGGCTTGAGTGCTCTTGTGACCTCTGCTGTTGACCTTTATGGGGGAGGGAGAGGCCTTTATCTATAACTCACTTCACAGAAGGCATCTTGAACTGCCACGTTCAAACTGTCCAACCAAATAAGACTGAGCATCAAACGAGCTAGGGTTTATGGCCTCTAATGGAACTTTAAGTCACTCTGTTGCTTACTATGTCTTTCTAAATTGAGATAGAGGGTACATGGTTGACTTAGAATAATGTTACAGCAAGTAAAAGCAGTTCAAGACAATGAGAAAGTAATTGCATCAAAAAGAGAGTCAACAAGAGAGCTGGGGTTAATTCTCTTTGATTCATTTATATCAAAAACATGCATGCAGACTTGATTTAATTAAATCTCACAAGTAGTGGGAAATGTAAATACAGGTATGTTTAGAATTTTCTACTAACAGTTTCTTACAGTTTTTTTTACTTAATGCCAAAAGTACAAGAGTAATAGTACACCTAAATCAGTAATTCTTCAGTAACATTAATTATAACACAAGCTCCTCCAACACCAAAACTATGTCATTTTACAACCAATTTTACAATTGATTTTACGCAATATGTCAGAACAGATAATATGATGGTCTAAACAGAACCTGTCTGTCTCTACTGCCGCAATTCTGTACCTTTTTATAAAACTACTCTGAGAGGTATTTATTTTTTGTTTTTCTGCAGCAAAAGAAAAAAAATATTGTATTTTCTAAACCCAACAAAACAAAAATGACGAGAATGTTTAAATATATTTGCAGACTGACTCATTAAATAATGCTGTTTCTGTCATTTTAGCTGATGATAGAGATTTTTTTCTCAATGTGTAATGATTGTCTAAATGTTGCCGTGTTGCTGTCAGAAGAAAACGTGTGATAGTGTTTTGAAAAATTGATTAATGTTTTTTTTATTAGTTTTGTCAAAAATGGTGGATTTTAAGCATGAAAGTAACCGTTTTGCCAATTGTATGTTTAAACTGAGTCGGTGCATTGAGTTAAGCAAACATGTTAAATGTATTGAAAAAGCTGTCTTAGCTATTGTATAAAACTGAAAAGAGCTCACAAGAAGATAACATCTCTCATGCTGGTATACATAGTAAGCTTTTTTTAGTATTTCCACTTGAAAATTACCTGTTGTCTCCTCTGTGCCTCCTCTCCAGGGAGAGAGTTTTCTCCTTGTAAGGTTATGAATTTCAGCAATGTTTCACGCATAACAAATCCCAGTTCTTCATCTATCATACTGTTATTAAAACTATCCATCCATCCATCCATCTTCATGTCGGCTTTATTCCCTTTCGGGGTCGCCACAGCGGAATGAACCGCCTACTCACTGGCATATGTTTTACGCAGCGGATGCCCTTCCCTGCCGCAACCCATCGCTGGGAAACATTCACACACACATTCACACTTTAACACTATGGGCAATTGTTCTTATTCAATTCACTTATTCCGCATGTCTTTGGACTTGTGGGGAAACCGGAGCACCCGGAGAAAACCCACGCGATCACGGGGAGAACATGCAAACTCCACACAGAAATGCCACCTGCTCCAGCCCAGCCTAGAACCAGCGACCTTCTTGCTGTGAGACGACCGTGCTACCCACTGCGCCACCGTGACGCTCCGTTATTAAAACTAGCTGCAGGTAATCTCTTTGGTTGTCAGAGGAGCTGACCTTTGAGAAAATAATGCTTGTAAACAAGTCCCAATGGGTTAGATTTTAACTGTAATTATTATCCCTGTTCTGACATTGATCTCTACTAGATTCTCTCTTGGCTGGTGTTGCTAGGTGAGACTGTTACTACAAGGTCTTCTGGGGCTTGCTGGTATTATAGAGACAGGACGTCAAATACCCATTAATCACAAAATGGTTCTTAGGGTATTTTTTTAAGTCTGTCGAAGTGAAGGTTACTCCAGAGAGACATAGAATGAAGCACACTGGTCAGGAGAAAAGTAATGAGCCAGAATGGATAAGCCACATAATATCATCCAAGGATATAAAACGACAGGCTTTCTAAGGCAAGGACAGGCAAGGCAAGTTTATTTGTATAGCACATTTCGTACACAGGGTAATTGGAAATAAAGAGTAAAAAGAAAGTGCATACATTAAAATCAAGTATAAGGGGGCTTTAATTATTTTTGCAATCATCAACACATAACACTTAACGTATGTACTAATTATTCATACTCATGATCAAAGCATTATTTTTATGAAGTCACTTGCACATTTAAACAATTACTAATGACCTATTTTATGAAAATTGTTATTTAATGTAGCATTGTGAACAGCAAAATTGATGGAAAATTATGACAGTGATTCGCAGACTCACAGGGTTGGGATTTAACTTTGATATAACAATAATGTAATATTATGAAATTTCTACAATATTTAATGGTGGATATTCAAAACACAATCTGTAAACAGTATGTTCAGAGATGTGAGTACATTGACGAAAAGTAATTTTCTAAACATTAGTGATATTTATTTAAAAGTTGCAATATCAGTGTAAGTTAACACCCCTTCAAAATAAAATAGTCCCAGCTTCATAATGACATTACTCTCTGTTATAGTCATTTGACGCCACTGCGTCAGATCTACTGTGCTTGATAATGTCAGTGCTATGCACATAACAATTCTTTCTGGTTGTTTTCCATACATTAGAGGTAAAAAATGCAAGGGACATTTACGAGGATAAATCAAGACTTCTACACAAATTAACAACCTTTTTTTTGCCTGTATGAAACCTGTATCTGATATTTCTATTACAGTCTTAGCAGCACAATTCCGATTTGTTTTCACTTTTAAATGTGCTCCTGAATCAGATACGTATCATATTTTTTGTAATGTCATGCTCATGTCACATTTTTATGGATTTTGCCTCATTTGATTTCTTAAAATTACTTAAATGTGGTTCCTCACAGATATGAGTCACTGGAGATGCCCATATATGTATTTAACGCTTTAATAATGAAGTTATATGCTGTTATTTCTCTGTCGGTTTGTGAGTTTCACTATCAAATAATAATAATGTTATGTGCAATAATATTATAAGAGAGAACAATTTTGCTCTGGATTTGTGAGGTGCGGTGCAGGAAGGAGAGCCCAATGAAACTGGGAAAATGTATTTACTGGAAGGCAAGAAGAGCCAGAACGGTACGGTTGTAGCTAGAGTATGGTGAAAAGTAGACAGGATCAACGATAGCTGAGCACTGAGGGTAGGCTAGGCAGAAAGATCTCTAAAATGTGGAGTCTAATGAGATGAGTGTCAGCTGAGACTCCTCAGTGTGAGGAAATTAGTATTTAAGTTTAGAGCTGAACAAATGAAAGAAATTACTTGTTGGGGGTAATAGCACAGACAATACTGCTAGACAAGGACAAACAAGAAGACTTTGACAGGGTTGTGGTGTGGACTTTGGTATTAGTCAGAGACACCAAGTACAGCTTCAGGATAGGTTTCAGTGGCTGACTGAAGCAAACAGACTTATCCTCGTATTACAATAATTCCACTAGATTTTTGATATTGCTCATTTGTTAGTTCATTACTATTTAAAACAACCCATCCCTAATTAACACGATTGATTATAGGAGATACGAGATGACGTGACTGATTGGCCAGATTGGACTGACACGCAGGGGCAAACAAACAGGGGAATACTGTATATTTTTCAATTACTTTCTTTATTATTTTAAACAGATGTTTATAAGTGAGTTATATAAAAGCAAATGTGGTTATGGCGTTTATTGCGGAAATAAAATTCTAACTTTAAAATTACTATCAGTGGCCACCAGGGCCCTTTCCAAGGACACTGAGTCCCACACAGTTGTGTGGTCTACATTAGGGACAGACACACTGGTGATCATCTGTAACAGTTAATGATGGCAATTTAGATGAAAGGAAATAAAAAACTATTGAAATTGTACTATTTTAATATGAAGCTCGTATTCCAGTTTATAGTGCTCTGTTGATTTGAAGATTGGAAACAGAGACACATTAGAGAATTGCAAACTTCTTGTCATGTTCATGAAATCAGTTTATGATTTAAACCTTCTGACATGGTCCATTATCCCACTGATAGAGCTATCATTTAAACACTCAACTGGGGCTAAGAAAATATCCACCACACCATTACACAGCCATTAGCTATAACTTCCGGTTCCAGACAGTTTGTGTTTGTGATATCGCAGTTCAATTCCAATTCTTCAGTTTCTTGTTCTAAACTGTGTTAATCTGCTGCTGTAGCCCAGCTGCCTCAGCAGTTGATCTGGTGTTCTCAGAGGAGCAATTCCACCGGCCCCAAAGATCTAGATTTTCCTGTTATGAAAGAACAAAATTGCGCCATCTACTTTAAACATCAGAACTTTCTCTTGCTTAACTGTCATATAACAGAAAGTTATAAGTTACTGCACCAAAAAAACTAAAACAAACATAAAATGTGTTAGTAATGAATGTGTAGTTAGATGGATATCCTTAAAGACTAACCCCTTGAGAGGACACATTCTTTTGTGAATAAAAATGTCTTTTTAAACCTAATGAACATTAAAGAATAGAAGTTGATTGACAAACTTAGTAAGCAAAAGAAAGAAGAATGACTCTTTTTAGGGAGTGCAGACAATAGGAACCATAGGAGACACAACAGAGTGTTCATGATTCTGCAGGTTCTGGAACAGCCTAGAGACCAAGATATCCAGGGATTTTTAATGACCACAGAGGGTCAGGGCCTCAATTATAATCCCTCGTCTGAAAGACAGGACTCCTTTAGGGCAAAGAAGACATTTCAACCTGACAAATAAAAGGATAATCACTTTTTCTTAAAAAAATACATGAAATGTGCCTTTTCCATAAGTAGAAAAAAACTACATGCATTTATGTGTATAAATGGGAACAGATAAGGGGGGGGGGGGGGGGGTGGGTAGAAGAAAAGTTTCAAACCATTTGAATTTGATTTTGAATACTCAAATGAGATAAGTCATTATAAAATCATCCATTTCTATGTAATCCTATATGCATAGTTTGGTAAATGGTAAACTGAGCATCAGCGCTCTATTCAAAACATGTGATTTATTTTTGAGACAATTGCAACCTCATTTGTGTGAGGTGATCCTGTTCTAAAAGAATCTACAAGAAGGATGATTCTGTAGCCAAGATTTCCCTTTCATAGCAAACTCATTTTAGTATAAATTTTTTAGCCTGTTTTATCATAAATCCCTTTTTACATTGGCGTTTGATGAAATATATATGTTTTAAAGGTGCCATCTTATTTAAATAATTTTTAATCAAATATTTGATCCATATATATTATAGTCATTAAGACTGCACCATTAATAACCGTCAAAAGGCAATATTTATTGTCCCCAATTTATCACCTCAAATGGTGGGGTTTCTCAAAATGAACAACATGCCCCCATGTTCCTCCCACTGTTTCTGGCATACCCAGCAGACTGTTATTTAATCCACCCATTTCCGATGAGTTTATATCTTTTGGTAAAACTAAAGATATGGTTTTATTTGTTTTTGTTTTTTATGTCCAGCACGGTTACTATTACGGTTACTATTACTAATATATGGAGAATCCTGATTGCATTGTAAGTCAAGGATCTTGTTAGTCGGTTCCTCAATGAAACTGTACTGTATATTAGCTGCAGGACGGACTAAATCCAGCCTTCAAAGTTGTGATTATGGCCTCCGAGCATCTCCCTTAAGCAGGGATCGACTGCACAAAAAATTACTTGACTTGAGGACATGGCAGAGGCCCACTTGGTCCCTGACTATTGATATAGTCTGACATGGTAGGACCTCAGTTGTGGCACTTTAGATGGGTGTTCACATATGTCGAAGTGACTGACTGAGGGAGAATGTAAGGGTTACTTGTGTTACCCCCATTGCCGAATTGGAACTGCCTTGAGAATTGCATAGGGGGTAAGTGTCAGCTCCAGAAGCGTCACAAGAAAATATAAATGTATGTGCTTGCTCTTTTACAGTCAGTGTATGCTACTTTTGTAACCAACTGGTGACATTTTATGACATACATCTCCATTCTCTATTCAGAGGAACGGCAGGTTACAAAAATAACCATTATGTTTTCCTTACATTAATTAGTAATATAATAAAAGTATTAGTAATAAATAAGATGCAATTATTTTTTGAGTACAGGGAGTGGGAAAGGAGAGGCTGATGAACCAATGAAGGATAAAACCCTCTGAAACACCTAGGGCACACTGAAAGGTTAAGGTTGATGTAAACTGATTGAAATTGTATCTCATAAATGCTACCATTGGACGTCTGAGATGGCCTCACTGTAAACTCCTGCTTTGAATATTTGTGAAACTGCACAATATAAAACTTTAAGGAATTTTTGTCCTGTTTTTGTTCTAGGCCTATTGTAATTATATTTGTTTTGTGCCAAGGAAAGTTCTGTTTGGTAATTAAAGAGATAGGAAATGACTGAAATATGAGCATGGGAAGGCAAACATTGACTTATTGTTTGTCACGTTCATGACAGGTGTTTCAACAAAGGTGAATAAATCCTGAATAAACACTAGTTTAGCTATTAATAGTCCCTTGAAGCAGAGGCTCCATCCAAAACTTCTTTACAAAACACAAACACGCAGGCATCTTAATACTCTGCTGTTTATTTTATACACTATGTGTTTTCAACAGGTCTTGGGGATCCAGCAATAAAAAGGAATATTTTGAGCCAGGAGACAAAGGATTCAGGAGATAATAGAGCAGGAATGAAATAATTAGAGTGGGTATGTGATCAGTTAAGTGAAACAATGCTAGAGGTTAGCAGAGCAACTTTGGTTGTTATGCATAAAGTGTGAACAAGGGTGATGAAAGTGTTTCTGCGGGATTACATGCAGATTGTGATAGAGTGTGAGCCAAAGCCAAATTGTAGATGACACTGATTTGGTGTAATGAAAATGGAAAAGTGTAAACAATAATGCATTAGGGAAAATGTCTTGGGCTACTTTGGTGCAGGAGGAACGAGATGCTTTATGAAAACTATTTGTTTGACTGGTTGTGAAGCATGTGTGTCATACATGTCAAACTTTTGGCTTAGATAACCTCTGTGTCACGCTGGTAGACAAGGAAGACTGAGATGAACTTTTTTCACAAGGTTTATTTACAGGTACCAATAAAGTAACACACAAGCAGTGGATCGCTTTAACATACACAGTTCATGGAAGACCTCCGGGAAAATTTCACACGAGCATAGCCTATTTGGCAAGGTGAGAGGAATTGAAGTGGTTAGCATCTAAACCTCCGTGAGTGATGGTAAGGCAAAGAGCTTGTGATAGTGAACACAGACCCTTGATGACTGTTAGATAAATAAAGACACTTCCCTTTATAACATCCATGGAAGAGGGGAAGACGAGGGAGCTTGGAAGAAGACAACTATCGGAGTTCAATACCGGCTGATGAGTGAACGGAGAAGGTGAGTTTATAAAGTGTCCTTGATAATGATGAAACAGGTGCAGGTCGTTAGAACTCAGGGGAAGGTTCACGGGATTGGTTGAGACGGGTTTGAGGTGGTGGACTGTGATTGGGAGAGTAGGAACGAGCTGGGGATGTAACACTCTGACAGGTGATATCAATTAATGCTAATTATAAGTAATAAATAATTTATAAATTATAATTATAAGTAGGCATGAACCAGACTTTCTCAGGTACATTTTTGTCTGAAAGGCATTCAGTAACCCCTACAATAGGGGTTCATGAATTATTCGTTCAAAAAGAACGAATCTTTATAGTGAGTCGTGAGGAACCACACTTCCTAGTAAATGGTTTGTTCTCGCCATCTCGTTCGATCTCAGATTGCTTCTCAATGGACCCAGAGCCAGATATAGAAAAGAACAGTTCATTTGAATTGCTCTTTAGTCAAAAGAATCAAGTCACCAAAATGAACGAAACTTCCCATCACTACCCTACAGCACAATAAAAGCAAATACAAATGCCTCCACACTGACGGTGTCTGGACTCCCAGGGCTATTTAGTGTGTGCACAGTCATCAAAGAGGTCTCAGATATGACTCTGGAATGCTGACTTGAGGACAATGAGCCCTAAGTAAAATGGGCATCCAAACTAAAAAATCTGACAAATGTGTGTGAAGAGAAACAACCTGCCACTTCACACTCTTGCTGCAAAGACACCTCTGAACAGAGCCATTGATGAGGCCATCCCCCGAGTTGATAGTTGTGCCTAGACTCTTAGAGGCAAAGTGTGACCATGTTTTGTAGGCTAGGGCAATAGCAATAGCATCTCTCACTCAAAATAAATATTGTATGGTAGCTGATTAAAGATTACGAGAATCTCTTATTATGAAACATAAGTAATAGGCTTATAAAGGCTTTGGTTTCTGAAGACAAAAAATGACCAATGGACAGAGTTTGACATTTGCTGTGTAGGACGCTTAAACTATAGGAAATGCCAGTTTTTTTTTTTTTTACAATAAATCCTGACATCCTAACTAGACTAAGCCTCTAGTTCTTTGAAAAGCCACTGATACTTTTTGTCTTTTTTATTGAATTGTTTTCTTAAATTCAAACACTGACCCTATATATATGTTTTTCAAGAAAACTTTGTAGTTTTCTAAAATATAGTTTACCGTTTATAATTTTATTATGACAGTTATATGTCATGAAATCCATTTATTTAATTGACGGGCTCCTTTAAAAAAGATCTTTAGAATTCAGATTCAGCTTTGCTCTATTCAGAATTTAAAGGGTGTCTATTATGAAAACACAAACATCGGAATTGCTAAAGAAATATTCTTGTTTAGAACACATCTGAAAAAAAAATTGTTTAATGACTGTATTATCCTAACTGAACAGTGCGATGCTTGGGATATTTTTTGTCATTCTATGTTTTTGGTGAGTCATTGTGTCCGATTATTTATTAAATGATAATAATGTTTCATTTTACTTTTTACAGGTTCAAGTATACTTTGGGCTAATTGTGTGGCTAGATGTTTTACATTTCTATCGACAATGTAGTTTGTAATTTCCTCATAGTTAGTCATCGGCTTACAGTTTCTGATACTCAATATATGACCACATGAGTAATTATGAAATAGATGATTCGGCTATTAACACCATGGTGTATTAACACAACGCTATCCCTCAACAACGAGAAAACAATAATTGTCCAAATCTCCCTAGATACTTTATAATCCCTTTTTAATTATGTGTCTTATCATATAATCCTTGTGATAAACTAAATACCTACCTTTTAATTCCTCCCTTTCTTTCCCAAATGAATGATGTTTAATCCAGGATGGTTTGCGGGTCCTGCTTAGTCTAGTGTGATTTGATCTTGCAATAAAAGACTGAATTGAGATGAATTATCAAGGGATTACATAGCAGACAGTTTGAAGGGAAGGCTTTTATCAGAGCAGAGCAGAGCAGAATGGGCTGTTGAGAAGATGCTATTGCCATTTTACTGTTTGTAAAAAAAAAAAGTTAACAGAAAGAACCACTTATGTGTTTCCAAAGAATGTATTCGTTATAATACTGCTGACAAACAAGAAGGAATGTGATATGCCATGTTTTTTCCTTTTGTGTATTTCACAGGATGTGTGAGGTGAGTTAAAAGGAGTAAATTCCATAATAACATGATCCTCAATAAAAACAACTAACCATTTAGTAAAAACTAGTAGCACCGTTTTTCTCTTTCAATCATTATGGTATTCCAAACACTGTAAAATTGTTTTGTATTTTTCTGGATCGTATTCCTTCATAGTTGGTGCATTTTACTATTGGTTAGTTTGCCTTGTTTTTGACACATGGGATCAACACAACATTTAAAATACATATGTAATGTAATGTAAAACAGGCAAACAAAGCAGCGCTAATCCAGAGGCAAATACATTGAACAGGGACTGCTCGCGTGCAGGCTGCAAACATTCACAGCTGGGGTCAAAACAAGACAAAGCGAAACAAAATTTGACTAGAGATGAAGGACTAGAAGAATTTTCAACAAAAGGAGAGAAGTAGTTCAGTTTATAAAGGCTGAGATAATGAACAAGAGATAAAAGTGAGATAATGAGCAGAGTGCAGCTGAAAAGATTTAGTGTGGTAAGTGGCTAAATGGAGTCAGAGAAAAGAATTGCAGAAGATTAGATCCGGGTGTAACCATTTCAAAAGAAAATGTTGAATTTTGTATGATTTTTAAGGATAAGGATACATTACATATAGACCAATTTACTGTTTGTTCACGATTATGATGTTGCAGCTCATTTGCCCACATTATACCAATAAATATTTGCCTGGATTCAGCAACTTCTAAAACTATACGAAGGGATTATCCACCAAAAATGCTGTTTTAAATGTTGACTTTGTCGAATTGTATCTGTTTACTAGGTTTCAGTACTCTAAAAGACTGGATAGAAGACTTTAGTAAGTGGACTAATTTAGAGTGGATACATATATAGTGTAATGTAACACTGGCCTTTTAGCATTCAATCATTATTTTTAATATTTTATTATTTCTGGTCAGGAAAAAATATCTAAAAAAGAGAGCAACAAAATGTATGCCCAGATGTTAAAGCCCTTGGTTATCTCAGCAACAGGCTAAAGAAAGATAGCTCTTCTGAGGTTTCAGAGACAGAGTATTTAACTTTTAAACTGTTTTTATAAATAATAAATAAATAGTATTTGAAAAGTAACTCCCAGATACCCCTTGTACACATGCTTGAATTTAAGTGAACAAAAACACAAAAACAATGTTGTTGTCAATCTAAACATGTTCTCAAATGCAGCTAATGGATAAGTGCTGGATTTAGGGTTGTGCCTTTTTTACATTTTTTGTTATTTCATCCTCTTTTATTGGTTTTGAATGTTCATATCTTTCCTGCTCATGCTTTCTGTAGTTTGTGTGCAAATGAGTCTGAAAAACAGTTAAATGTATATTTTATATGTACATGCTAGCTGACAGACCACAAGGACAATCATCACGCCATAAAAAATCCGCTGAGAGAGAGAGGAAATGAGCTTCAGATCCCAGATTAGCCACTTGAGAGCTCCACTGCTGAGGGGGGTTTGTTCGCCTGGGACCAAAAGATTGTGCATCTTGCGCCTCAGGAAGCATTTTCTTTCAGCAGGATGACATAGAATTAGGCACTGCTTAGAAATCTCTACAGTACTGGCTCTGATAATACCTGCAACTCACTTGTTTTGTGCACAGCCCTTGTGATTCTTACTTATTGGTCACTTTTGTGTTTAGTAAAGAACACTCAACGTATTTATATTACATTTTTCTGCCAACTTAATGTCTGTTTTTTTTCCACACAGACAATAAAGATAATTTTGTGGATAGAAATATATCTGATCTTTCCATATTTATTGTATTTTTATTTTGTCAAACTTAAATACATGCGGATTCTCATGTCAGATTAAAGTGTTTAATTTAAGGTTAGATTTAACGTTAAATTTTGAAAGGGATTGCCATTGCAAGGGATTGCCATTGCAGCTGTTTGGCTTCTAAGTAATGTCTGGCTCTCAGTTTCCACATTAATTCATGGCAAATGGGGACTTTCAGGCTAAGGTCAGGACTCTGTGAAGGCCAATCAAATTTATTCACGCCAGACACGCTCATCCATGTCTATATGGACCTTACTTTGTGAACTGATGCACAGTCATCTTGGAAGAGGAAAAGTCCAGCTCCCACAAAGTTGAAGAACCGAACTGACCAGAATATTTTGCTGAAGCATTCAAAGTACATCTCATGGGAACTAAGAGGACAAATCCAGCTCCTGAAAAACAACCAAACACCATAATCCCCCCTCTGTGACCTTGGCAAAGAAGTCATTCACTAGCTGAGCACAATAAATGAGTCGGGGAGTACACTAATAAAACGTAAATGATGGAAAACAGGGAATTGCTGTGTAGTTCCTTAAAGCATTACATCCCCTACTGATATATTAGTAGTCTTCACACCTCAGTCTTGAAAATCATGAAACTGTTTAAAACCAAAATGCGCACAAATGACCAAGCAACAAACAAAAATGTTCTTGTTAACTGTAAATTATATGGTCAAGTTAACAGTCGTCTTCAGCATAGAGAAACATCTATATCTGTATACATGTTACTTTCTCAAAAACAGTTTTTTTTACTGTTAATCAATACACCAAAATAAATATTTGTTGTATTTGGATCACACCACATGCTTCTCTTTGCAGCAGGATATAAATTATTCTAAAATCTCACAGCACAAATATTTACTGGCATGAAATACACATTTTATGACAAGAAAAGCTATTTTTGAAAAAAAAAAAAACCCACACATCTACAATTATCTGAATTAAAGTAACTCACTTGATCTATGCTCAAAGTATTTCACAGGTCATAGGTATGTTTTAAATACTTCATAAAACCACACATGAAATTGGGCACACTTCATCTTTTATTTCCAGAAACCCTTTTTTCTACTTCCTGTGCTGTTCTGGGAAGGGACATTACATCTGAGACCACAGACCATTGTCCAGATATTTAGTTAGCCATTTACCCTAATCCTTGCAATTTCTGAGGTCTCATGTCAAGTTAACATGGCCCATGATAAGTGCACTGGATGACATAAGCTCTTACTGAATGCCACTGTAACTGGATCTCCATAAACCAGCCCAGTATATAACACACTTCATACAGAGAAAGAGAGAGAGAGAGAGAAAACAAGAGCAGAGCACTGCAGATCAGAGCACACAACACCGAGGTAGGAAAGAGTTCCTTGTTTCATTATTCTTTATAATGCAAAGAGCAGGTTATGATGCTTGAGACATTAGATTCTACTTCATGGATTATTCAATTTATTAGTTATTCATTTAATTAAAAAAATCTAATAAGATGGCCTAATTAAATTTCATTGATGGACACATTTAATAGAAAGAAAATATGAAGGGAAATGAATCAATTGTTGTCAGAAGTGCATGTTTTTTTCATAACTGATAAATTATCTAATAAAAACCATTACAGGTGTTAATCTGTGGGAATTGCGGTAAATTTATTTAACTTTCATTAAGTGGATTATTTTCTATGTTCTAAACTGTGTACTCAAAGGTATTTTACCACAGTATATTTGTATTTCTTGAGTTGAATTAGTTACCAGTCATTTTCTACTGCTTTCAGTTTCACTAATGGGTTAATTAGGATTTAATTCTGTTTTACAGAGGCATGGCCTGCATGGATTATAAATGAAGTAACACAAGCAATTATGTTTATATGGAATTGGTAATTCTTAATCTATATAAAACATTATGTTCAAGAACTAAAAAATTGAATTATCTCTGTTTTCATCATCCTTTGTCTGTGTTTTTTCACTGATGGGCAAACTAGGTAAAAAGATTTCCTCTAGTTCATGTGTCTGTAAAATATGTAAATGATGTTCAATAAGTGATCTGGCAATGACCAATAAGTGTTTTTCCATTCAGGCTAGTCTCAGATGTAAACAGAGAGTGACTACAGTACGTACATGAAAGTTGTCAGCAAGTTTTCATGCGGTGTGTGTAAGAGACTCAGGAGGCAATTCTAAACAACAGAGAGAGGATGAACCTTGTTCTATTCATTCAGTAAAGGAGGGGTTTTTGAAACGCACAGAGCTTTAATTTTATGCATTATTTTGGACAGCTTATTTATTTATGAGGTAAAACATTAACATTTCGAGGGGAAATTTTGAAGTTTGATTTGTTTGTCTTTTTGTAACTCCCTTTTTGCATAAATAGGCAGATCATAGTGCTTTGTTACAATTATCATGAAACAATTCATGAAGTTGAATTTAAGTGTTGAGTTACGAGTTGTTATTTGAAACCGAAACTGGTGCATTCAATTCTGCATTGCATTTAAATGGCAAAATTACTTAAAGCAGGATTAGTCATCAACATTTACTCTTATGCTTATGTCACACTCCATCCATTAGCATGTGAGTGGTGCTGGGTAGAAGCAGCGTGTGATTATTTCACAAAAAGGAAACAATGTCATGATCGAGATTTAAACTCTGCACTGAAGAGCAACTGTGGTTTCAAGTATTGCACAATGCCTGCTATTCCACAAGCTATTAACCAAGATATGTATTTAACTGTATTTTATATTTATCAAAGAACAATTTTTTGTCACTCAGTTGATCTCACTGTTTGCTACATATCGCATATTGCACCTATACATAGTTAATTTTAAATAACTGTAGAAAAATGACATCCTCCACAATATCCATATGATAATTGTGAGATTTGTTGTCATCTGATGTCAGTTCTTCAGTTACTAACAGTGAAATGCTAACATTATTTGTTAGGTTATATTTTACTTTTACATTGTTGCGAACTTTAAGCTGAGTTGTTGATAAAAGCTACACATTTCAGTTTCAGTGTTCAACTCAAGTGTTCATGACATATTTTTTTATCCAGTTAGTAACAATCACTGAGAGTTTCACAATCAGAAAAGCCAAGATCACCAAGAAAATGTGTGCAAAACAAATTATTGTTGTTGCTGTTAAATTTGCTATCCGTTTACAAACTCCTCAACACACACCTTTTAATGTCTAATAAAGAGAGAACACCTTTCTCACAATAAAACGAAACCTGA
The DNA here is from genome assembly GCA_900490495.1 of Danionella dracula. Classification (NCBI taxonomy): domain Eukaryota; kingdom Metazoa; phylum Chordata; class Actinopteri; order Cypriniformes; family Danionidae; genus Danionella; species Danionella dracula. The sequence goes on from UELW01000888.1 coordinate 1,078,868, forward strand.
TCATAAGAATTGTGGTTGATTCTGCAGCTGCAGATTCTTCCATTAGCATGTACATAATGTCAAAATGTATGTATTTGAATCTAAGTTTTGCAATCTGAATTTTATTTACGCAGTATCTTCTCCATTCACTGTAATCTACCTATGCCTCCAAATGTCACTTGGAAAGATGGAAAAGAGGCAAAACAGCGCCTATAAATGTGTAATATACGAGGAGGAAAAAATCGAGGAATCTGAAGATGTGTTTGAGGTATGTTTTGCTGGAGATAGATGAGAGAAATCATATCTTTTATATATTTTTATTCATATTTTTTTTTGCTTGATATAGAAAGAGTTTATTTTTATTTGAGTTTTTTTCTCTGGTTCCAAGAGTGCATTTTTTGCAGTGCACATTTTTTTTTATTTGACAGGATATCATGGAATTATATAACCTTTATCTTTATCCTTTATTTTTCCTCATCTTTAAGCTTGCTTTCAAAGGAAAGGCCTCTGCCTTTGACAATCTTGTCCAGAAAGGCCAAAAACATCTGAGTCTCAAGGATGCGAATGGAGCTCATCCACTGCACTATGCTACTGCGGGAGGAAATCTGGACATTATTCGACTCATTGCTACTGTTGTGGGCCCCGAGGGTAAGATTTGCACTAATATTGTATTTAAATGAGCTTCAGAACATCCAATCAAAGGTGTTAAATTTTTATTTTTTGTCCAGCCAGCTTTGGAAACTTTGGAAACCAAGTGTGTGACTGAAACTGTTTTTTGTTTCAAGTAACTTTATTAGTTGAAATATACACTTGATTTCTACATACATCTTTGTGATTTGTGTTATTGTATTGCCAAAAGGTACAAGTTAAAAAAACTCTCTACAAAATACTAAATTTACATTTTTACATTACATTTCTACACGTAAAACACATATTTGGGATTTCAAAGGCCTTTCAGTAATATCCTGTAATATTAGTTCTTCTTAAAATAAAAAAAAATGTACAACCATTACATTACAATGCTCTAAACCTTGTGTAGGAAAAGTAATGTAGGACATGAAATCACTCACAATATAGAGGTAAACATACCCTATGGCACTGTAAAATACAAATGAAAATAAATTTTAAACAATATATAAGTACCATTTTTTTTTATATGCCCAAATCAGGGTTTGGAAAAAATAACCAGTTGTTCTTTGTTATTTTTATACACAATTTCATGTTTATTCATAGCAGATATCAGATGTTTAAAGTGATCTAAATTAAAAAACAAACAAACAAGCAAACCTTTTTTTTTGCCAGGATAAAAGTTGTTATCTATGCTCATGTCCTTTTATGATGCTATTTCTCAAACCGGGAGATTATCTCTTCACCATACTCACATAGAAAAAATATGCAGTAGACATTAAATAACACATACAGAATTTATCCTGCGGTTCTCAGACAGTCACTCAAATGCATAGAATTTTAGTTTTCCCCTAACAAACCTGAAACATCCCTGCACCATCAAAGTAAATAATGTCCTCATCCCTTATTTTATAACATATATAATTCTATAATCCTTATTATATCCCTTAGAATATTTCTGAAAGTATTATGGGAACATTCCATCATTTGTTAATAGATGAATTAGATTGGCTCCTGTTTTGTTCATAGAGTTTGTAACTTTGAGCCAGATTTTCATGTTGGAACAGTTTAATAAACTGAGTCAATGACACAATCTTAATCAGCGCATTTACTATTACAACATTTTAAGAATGTCATTTAGCCCTGATTTTTTGTCCTGCATGGAGTGAGTGCTTCTTTTCTTTCTTTTGGCAGAGCTGAATTGTCAGGATGAACAGGGTAGAGTTCCTCTGCACTGGGCTGTAGAGCAGAATCAACAGCAGAGCTGTGCTTTATTGCTGGTTCTTGGTGCTGACCCAAACATCCTGAGCAATGCTCTGATGGGACCTCTGCATCTGGCTGTCTCCAAAAATCACAATCATCTAGTTGAGGTCAGTCAGGAAAGTGTTCGCAGTCTGCTTGGAGTGATGGGTTCATTTTGAACTAATAATCCCAATGAATCATGAGTGACTAATTATTTGGGGAGTTACCGTTTCATGAGTCGTTGTTCACCTGTAACAACCCCACTCTATCCTTGAGGCTGCGTTATAGGAAATAAGTAATGTAGTAATTCATTCTCTGAACACTTGAGTACGCTTTTTTAAAATCTGAGATCTGCTATTAACCAATTTTTCATTCACGTTAGTAATTTTGACTTTGATGACAGGGGATGAATTTTGTTTTACTATAAACAGTAAATTAAAGTTATATTAAAATAGTAAAAAGTTTAGCATAACTAAGCATGGGGCTACTCTAGAGGGAGTCAATCACCCCTCAATAGCTCTGAAGTCTGTTTCTCGTCATTTCTGATCCACCAGTCCCCATTTGTGATCGCTCCTATAGTGATTCTTTGTCAAGAAGTGGCTGATAGTTGTTCATCATGGTATGACTTCCTAGGCTATTCAATGCAGCCCTAAGAAAGTGGTGAAGGGATGGAAGGAGGGATAGATTGCACAATGTAAATGTTGTCCTGTAGGTCATTTTACACTCGAAATAGGGATAGGCAGGACCTTATGGTTGGATGGTCAATTATCAGCCAAGCTTCTCCCAATCTTATGTTAACTGATTGTTAACCTAATTTGGTAATTAGGATGAAGTAGATTCAAAGATCCGAGTCACCAAATCATTATTTTTGGGGTTTCAGGAGGTCTAAATAAATCAAAGAAATAAATCAATGCTTTGTTTAAAATGCCAATGGGTGCCAAATGAAGCAGTTTGCTTTAACACTGTTTTTAGCTTTACTATCACTATACTTTAATTCTGTGCAACTTTACTAATATTACTTGCAGCATTGTTTAAGTAAAATTTCTCAACAAACAGACATTTCAACTGGAAGTTTAGAGCACAGTTTCCTGTAAGGAATGAATGTTGGTTGAACTATATTGACGTTGTAACCTGTGAAAACCCATAAAAATTCTGTTGTTGTCTATTTCAGGTCCTTCTATCATGTGATAAAACAGATGCCAATCTACAGGGGGATCTAGGCAACACCCCTGTGATGCTGGCTTGTTGCAGCAATAACCGCCAGGCTATCCAGCTTCTGGTGAGGATTGACAAGCTAGTGTGAGTTATATATATTTTCTCAAAAACTGAACATAATCTTTCCATGCAGATTAAACATGGTGCAAAGATGTGTATTCAGAACAAACTTGGTCACTACCCTATCCATACAGTTGCCTTTGCAGGTGCAAAGGAGGCTATGGAAGAGGTTTTGAAAATTGGTAGGTCAATTAACTATTCTTTAATCTGACATTTGATAATATATTTTACCAATTAGAACACTTGTTACAGAGATCAGCCATTCCTAGTTTGGTTAACATCAGAACCCAGACATTATCAACTTGGTGGTTTACAGTAAATGAACTCTGAATTGTTTATATTTTTCTTTTTTATATGAAAATTGGCAAAACATACATGATGAAGAATTATATGTTTTTAAACAGTTATATAGTATCCTCAGTCTTTGTGGATTTTTAAAATTAAATTGTTTTTATAATAACAAAGAAAAAAACATTTTTATGGTGTGTGTGTGTGTGCGTGTGATTCCTATATACTTAGTTTATTTACTCATTCGTTCTAAACCCCACTTTGACTGTATTGTATTTGACTGGCGGTGCTATTTTAACTCTTTGTATCTGTCCAATTTGATAGCAGTTATTAGGAGGGACATAACAACCAATAAATCTCAGCAATCAACGAGTCAAACCTTGTATCATCAATACAATATGGCAAACTTACATGCTCTGCGGTATGATTTCATAACTATAATAATGATAATAATAATGTTTTCAATTTATGTAGCTGCTTTCCAAAGCTCAACGATACTTTAAAATCATCAAAGCATTATTAATTTAAACCCAACCACTGCGCCACCTGTCCACCCCAAAGCTATCTTCAGATATTTAAAGTAAAAGAGTATTTGATGGTTTCACATGCTAGTTGTGGTAGTTAAACAGGTACCCTTCTCGTCTTGCGTTGATCTCAAAATACTTATATTTATAACACTTAAACATAGGCACCACCATACAAATTGGCACAAAAAGAGCTAAAAAGTCTTTCTTTCTTTCAACTTTCTTTCTATTTCTTTCAACACTATGCAACTCTAATACACAATGGAGAGCCGTTATCACGATGTTTGGGGGAGGAGATTGGTTTCCTTATGAAAGTGTGATACAGGTGGAGGGGGTTAGTATGTTTATACCTCTGAGTTTACCATTAGAAGATTCACTGCCATAACGATTTGTTTCAGCGACTCTGAGTTGATTCTTCCATATTAAAGGTAATAACTTAATACCTTTTACAAATTTAATTCTCTAACTGTGTGCTCCTCAAACTTAAAGCTATGTTTCACACCACATGAGAGCTCATTTTAAAATGTCTATGACAGTGCTCTGTAATCTTCAATTTAAGCTTAATTTCTCATTGATGATGTCTAGTCTAAGTGTGCCCAACATTTCTCTAAAACAAGTCAATCATTCCATGTCTTCTCCAAATGAAAAATAATGAGAAGTTTCTCCTGCTTGTCCACGTCTGAAAAAGTTACTATTAAATTATTTTTCAACAGGTCAATGGAACATTTTTAGCCAACTGAATAATTACAGCCTATAGATCTTGCATTCTAAGTTTTATAAATGGCATCCATTTTATATATCCTCCTGTTTTAGGAATAACCTTCATAGATGACTATGTTTCTCTGTAGAAAAAGAGACATGTCTGATGAGATTGATGGTACAGGGTTAAAAAAACACTTGACATAAACCTCCTGTTTAACACTTAAATATGTGAAGTTGTTTCTGTACTTACCTTTATTTTTCTAAAGGAGACATTCCTCTTCAACAAAAACAAGCCTTACTTTGTCTTGCAAATGATCCCTAGAAATAGAGCAAAATATAAGATCTAAAATGACTCTCAGTTGGTAATATGTTTTTATCTTGAAATCAAATGTGATTGGTTGATGCAAATTTGGTAAAGAAAAAAAATGCTTGATTTGGAAAATGTTCTCTTTGTAAAACATATGTATAGTAAATCTACTGTACACAGTTCTTTTGATATTCAGACAGAAATGTTTAAAAAACATTTAATATCTACTTTAGGCTGAGAGACAAATATATTTCAGTATAGTCCAATCGTCTCCTCCATCGCTTTAATGTGACTTTGCTGAAAAAGACAGATAAGTCCACATGGCCTATGTGATTAGCAGTCTCTAGTGCCGTTTGAAATGTATTTGCAAGTCTGTCACATGGTAACAAATCAGTCAACCCTGCATTGTGATGGAGCTTTGTGACTTCTAAGCAATGGCTCACTAAACCTGTTTTACTTATGGCTTTCTGGTATAAATTTGACTAATGTAGACTGATGGGTTTTTTCCCCATCCTTTTACAATGTGGAGAACCTGTGCAAAAGCATGACTGATGTTAAAATATTTTCACAAAAAATTTTTTTTTAGATTTTTGTTTTCTCCTGCTCATTAAGTATAGAATGGCCCTTTTACTCAATATTCACACTTTCTCATACAGTATATCCTATTCCAGGGGTGGGAAAGGAGGACTACAGTCCAGCACAGCTTTTGCATCAATGTTTATGCAATGAGTTGAAACAGATTCATATATCACTTTGTTTGCAGTTGCTAAAATCAATCAAAGTGGCTTCACAAACAATAGACCTAATATAATTGCGTTAACATAGGAACCATAAAGTTCCTTTTGAAATCAGGAAATTTAATTATCTTTGTTCAATTGACAGAGGCCAGGTGAACTAAGGAAGAAATCAACATATTGTCAAATCAGCCTAGTTCAACCTAATTTGTGCACAGTTCTCTGTACACAGGTAAGCAAGATAAAAGCATAAAAATTATGGATATTATGGAGGTTATATAAATTCACTTACCAAAAGAAATGTAAAAGCTAGATTTATAACCTAGTTCTAACCTAGTTCTAAACCTAGTTCTAAACTAGCGTGCACGTAGCTGAGCTCTGAACACCCTCTAAGAGTTTGATCCAAGGCTTTGAAACTATATATCTGACTGCTCTTCCTCTGTGGATTTATTAACATTCAGAACTATCGGGACTAGTCGTGATTCTTGTTTTAACTCTTGTTTTACGTTTGAATTTAGGTTTCGATGACTTAACTCCCAACCAGCAATTAAAACTAACAAGACACAGGACAAAACTAATTACAGACTAATGGAACCTTACTCAGATACACAACCACAAGTCAATACAACTAAAATATTGACAGGGTTCTGTAAATAAACAGCAAACTAATAAAGAACAACTGATAAAACAGTGACACTTTCAGGATATATTTATTAAGACTCATATGCATACAACATCTATTGCTATTGGAGTTATGTATTAAAAAAAATTACATAAACCCCATGCTCCATACAAACTGTGTTTGGCTGACCTCTCATATTAGGTCAATAAGTCCATAAATTAGCTTTACAGTTCAAATAATGCATATGCAGCATGCACACAATACTTTCTCTCTGACTTTTAGGAGAGGAGCACGGTGTACCCACTTCAGTGCACATTAACTTTTTGGATAAGACCAAAAGTAGCCCTCTCCACCTGGCTGTCCGTGGAGGCAACATTGACGTGATCAGACTCTGCATCCAGAATGGAGCCAAAGTTGATCATCAACAGGTACAGATAATGTCCCTTTTGTAATGGAAACATATATGTATCAAAATTATTTTTGAAATGTAATATATAAAATGCAAATGTGCAATAAAACTGTGTTTCTGTATTTAAATCTGCATTTTCCCATACCATATGTGCAAAGGTTTTTACCGAATGAAAGTATACTATGTTCACAACTATAGTTTTAGTCTTATTTCTCAAGTTATAGCACAATATATTTTGTGTTAATATTACTGAATGGTTAAAGCTCCAGACTTCATCTGAGTTTGTCTACTTCGAGTGGATTTTAAAAAAAGAATCTGTTAAGTGATTAAATGATATAGTGATAGTATACAGTTGAGAAAAGCGGTCAATGGCTTGCATTGCCTGCTCTCCTTTAGTGGTGCAGGGTTCAGACTATTATTCATATGAACAGTTTAGTTCAGGTTAGTGTTCACAGTCGTTTGAATTGAACACATTATCCTGAGCTGGGACTCAGTTTAGATGTGACCTTTTTAAAAAAAAAAAAAAAGAGCTTACATGGGATGAAAAAGTGGAAAAGGAGCTCGCACACAGTTGTTGGCTGAAAAGCAGAAATGAACACTTTTAGTTGATGTCATGGGATGGTCTATATGGTTGAACAATTTTACCTAAAGCTCCTCCCTTGTTGACCCAGCAACACATCAAACTCAACAAAATATGTATTTTATTACATCTCCTCATTTCTACTTCGGTTTGTAATCTTATTGTCATTTTGTTAACCTAAACTCAATTCCTGGAGTGCCGCAGACTCTGCAGGTTTTTGTTTCAACCCTGTTTCAGGTAACACACCAGTAGCTTCAAACAAACCCAGTGGAGTTTGACACCCCTGTATTACAGTTGTCATTTTCCACACACCTGCTGTCCATCAACTGTTCTTCGACCTTGTCTTTGTCTTTTTTTCATCCCCAGTTGCTTTCATGGTCGATTTTGTCAATAAATGTGTAAATCTCACCTTTGGCACCAGTAAAATCTTTTGATTGATGACCATGTTACTGATTGCCTCGTTACTTAACAGCTATAGTAGCAGAATTGTACCTTTTGTGTCATGAAAACCACTGGCTTCTCATTCAGCTTCTACATGACTTTTTGTGTTTCTTGGTTGTTTTGCAGTGTGGTAAATGTACCGCGCTCCACTTCGCCTGCAGTCAGGGTGCCCTAGATGCTGTCAAAATCATGGTCTCCTCTTACAGCAGAGTGGAGGAGATCATCAACATTCGAAATGGGGCTAATCAGACTCCTTTGCATAGGTCAGTGTGATGAAACTGTTTACGGTTTACCTAGTAGGACTAAACCAGGCAGCTAAGAATTCTTCTCGGTGATGTCAGCTAGTCTACCATTGCAATTGTAGACATGATATGTTTGTATAAACATAATGTATGGCAAAAATGTATGTACATAAATGTTTGGCAAAAGGTTGTGTTCTTTGAATATACATTAAATGCAAGTAAAACCTCTTAAATTATGAACATCACTGAATGGGTGCAAAAAAATGCAATCTGATGGAAAAGCTAGTAGAACGGATTTTCTTGCATTAATGCAGTGAGGTTTAACTTGTATGTAATGTAGGCTCACAGATAACAATTTTTTTGCCATGCATTTATGGCAAAAAATTCTGCCATTGCTGGTGTCCTGTGTTCCCTTCCTGTGTTCCCTCATGTGACTACTTTAGAAAGCTGCTGATTAATTGCTATGGCTGGGAGTGTTTGCCAAAGCTTAAATATATAATTTCCCACTCCATCATCCACAGATTTGTAATCTCTGCAAACTTACAGCAAATTGTTTGCACAGCAGTATCCATAATACTACTACACAATCTAAGTACTAAGTCTGCCTCTTGAATTCATATGTAAAATAATATTTTACTTTGATATGATTTTCAGTTACTATTTACTCTTAAATATTAAGCATGATAAGGTTCTCCTAAAATAGTCTCATAAAACATTACTTGATTTGGCTGTTAACAAAACAAATTTACTACCAAAACATATTTACTTTACTTAATTCGTTTAATTTATCAACACTTTTTGAGTGTAGGACACACCAGGAAAAAACTTTAAAGCTACTATTTACATTTCGAATACCTAGCTTACAATTTTTTGGATACTATGAGATTATTGGCTCTCCCATTGCTTGAGAGTTTAATTTAGGTACCATGATTTTCTTACATCCATGCAGAGAGGTTTAACTTTTATGTAATGTAGGTTCACAGATAACAATTTTTTTTTACCATGCATTTATGGCAAAAAATTCTGCCAATGCTGGTTTTCTGTGTTCCCTCATGTGACTACTTTAGAAAGCTGCTGATTAATTGCTATGGCTGGGAGTGTTTGCCAAAGCTTAAATACATAAATTCCCACTCCATCATCCACATATTTGTAATCTCTGCAAACTTACAGCAAATTGTTTGCACAGCCGTATCCATAATACTACTACACAATCTACGTACTAAGTCTGCCTCTTGACTTCATATGTAAAATAAAATTTTAAGTAGATATGATTTTCAGTTACTATTTTCTCTTAAATATTAAGCATGATAAGGGTCTCCTAAAATTGACTCATAAAACATTACTTGATTTGGTTGTTAACAAAACAAGTTTACTACAAAAACATATTTACTTTACTTAATTAGTTTAATTTATCAACACTTTTTGAGTGTAGGACACACCAGGATACTATGAGATTATTGGAGATTATTGCTTGAGAGTTTAATTTAGGATTTTTATCCTACAGAGCAAAAATGTGGCAACGAAGAGTATTTTCTGTCCAGAATCACTTTCTCAATGTAAGCCTTATCTGGATTTATAACTAGCTGCAAGAGAGGGTGAAAAGAATAAATAGAGCAATCTTTTTAAACAGCACTAACTTACACAGAAGTATACACACTAGAAAACATCCTGCACAAGTTAAATTACTGTTCGTTTAATTATTTACAGAGAGTCAGTGCTGGGAGTGCAACCCTGAACATAACACAAACATAAAAGCAACTGTGTCTGAGCACATCCACACTGCGTTTAACACTTGTAAGTATTTCAGACTACATGGAAACATAGTTAAAAATTCATTAAACAAAACAAACTTTCCCTGTTGCTTATCATGAAGAGAAATTAGATGTACAGCATTATATAAGAAAGTTAAGATTTTGTCAGGTCTTTTCCCCTGTTATATCATGGTTCTGGCTGCCATGTTATATTAGCGTATAAGTTGTCACACCCTTATGGTTTCACCCCTTTTTCTAAGTCATGCATATTATAGACTATTTTTACAGACCATATTTTCCAGTCTATTAGCCGCTACTTTTTCCCATGTTTGAACCCTGTTGTGTTAAAACACAAATTGTAGCTTGTTAATTTGTTTTTCTGGGCTAACAGCCACATGAGGGAGCTCTTTCTCAAGAAGAAAAAAAGCGACAGGTTGATGAGTGGTGCTCATTGACTGTTTAAAAACATATATGTAATCAGCATGACGTCACCTATAGGTTTTTCTCAGAGAGCAAATGTGGCTAAATGTTGGATAATAAGCCACTTCTTTCCAGCCACAGGTGTATACAAGTGTAAAGGGCATTTTTTAAATTGCTATCAATTAGAACATGTACACTTTTGAAGTCACATGTGGTCACACCATTATAACATATACAACATATTTGTATTTTAAATTGTATGATGCAGCATTTAAGGTAATTTTAAAGCAATGCACCAGCCATGTGTAAGCTTGACATCAATTAATCATTAGTTAAATGTTGAAGACAGCAACATGACACTGCTCCAATAGAAACCCAAAACAATCCTCATTAAAAAAAAAGATTGTTGAGGTGGAATATCATTGTGTCTCAGATCTATGAGAAGAAAAGGGGTCTCAATCAGGGCATAGATAACTCTCTGTCGGTAGCTCCCTCTCGATCACAAGGGGAAAAAAAAGATAAAATTACACAAATTAACTCAAAAAGGGCTAAATATGGAAGAAGTACCTCCCATTTTATTTGCCTCTCACTAGGACTGTTGGGGAATCACCTGTTATGCTGAAAACAACTGGCCACAAGAGAACACATATCATTTGTGTTCAATGATATACAGCAGATGTAAAATGTCGATGTAAAAATTTCCAAAATACATCCAATGGCAAAGTAATTGAAAGCCTAACTAAATGAAATCTTTTCACAGACAAATAGGATTGCTTCGAAGATATTGGATGTTGTACAGCAACATCTAAATATTGCTTGGACAGCTAAATACTAAAATGTCCAGACATAATTTCTGGGACACACAAAGTATTTCCAACTTTTTGCCATCAGAGTCAAACGTGCATTCAAATTGAGACTCTCTGTTGAGTGGGATTGCATGACATGCAAGAAATCATCTACTAAAACTGGTCTCATGCAAAAAGCTGCTTGGGAAATGGTGGGAAAAAACACAAGTTTTCAAAAGTCTACTAGTGAGGAGGAGCGCACAAATTCAAGTGTGAATTGTCTCGACAGAAAGGAAAAACTGAGAATGTTTGAGGCTTTTTAAATCAGACATTGAAGAAGACAACTTTAGTGGCAGAGAAGGAAGAGTAAAATAATTATTTGCGACTTTTCTGATTGGAGACACAATGTTTTGTTTTATTTTATTGTAACCAACTGTTACCATGTTACTGCTGTTTTACTGTCGTGTTTAAAGAAGCTATGTTGTGGAAACCTCCTGCCTTTTTTTCTACAAAAGGAAACTGTCTATATTTCACTTTACCCCACCTGTTCTTTGCTCTTTAATTAGTCATGTATATCTTTTTTATGCAATGTATATTAATAAATCATTAAATCATTATGTAAATCATAAAATCATTATGGAAATCATCAAATAAATCAGTATCTAGCATACAATTCAAGCCATTGACTGATGACAGGCACTGACTTGTTCCTGACATCCAGGCCTGACATCTTTGTTCCTGGCTGGTTATGTAAACAATGTTTTTTGTAATTTTTTTAACCAATAATTGCAAATATTACATGTGTAACCTAAGTGTTTGCTCTGACCCGTTCTATTTGTATGTTATGCAATGGTATGAATTGTCTACTTGGATCTTAAGTTCCATTAGTCTTTATGCTGGGGAGGTGATTAGCACCAGACCCAGTCAGCGAGGCTCCCTGTGACCTCACAGAGGGGTCACAGAGGGATCCCTGTGCGAGATCTTTCCTCAGCGTGTGTGTGTGTTGTACTTCAGGTTCTCTGTTTTTTTTTATCAATTAAAAACTGCTTAAACAACTATTTCATCATACCAATAAACTTTAATTTACAATCCCTAAGGTACCAGTATATGGTAGTTCTATTTCTACTCCATGGAACTATTCAATAGGAATTCCTATTCAACCCAGCTTAATCCACAGTAGGCATTTCTGAAGCTGACTTGAAGCTAAATGAAGAAAACTATATGAACACATTTTGATTGTTTGATTGATTTATTCAGTTTGCAGTTGTTTTTACAATTTTTTTTGGTATGCTTCAAACAATGACAATCTGTTTCTCCTCTTATAGAGCAACCTTGTTTGACCATGTTGAGCTGGTTAAATACCTCGTTTCAAAGGTAAATTTATGGATTTATTAAGACTTACTGTAGAGGAACACCTCTTACTGTTGTGTTGCGCATGATATTTTTTAACTGTAATTACTTTCATTTAAACAGATTTTTTAATTAAATGTCTGAGATTGATTTACAATTTCAAAGTCTATGCTTTCTATGATCAAATCTAATTCAGCGCTATTGAATCTTTTTTAAAGGGCGCAGAAATCAACTGCATCGACTGTAATGGGCTGTCTCCTCTTCTGACTGCTTCTAACTGTAGTGCTTGGAAAACCGCTGCATATTTATTGTCGATCGGTATTGAATTTGCCAGATTTCAAAAAATAAAAATATGTGCATGTGGATTTGTCCAGATAACATTTAAATGTCATAATGATAATAGGTGCTGATTTCAAAATCAAAGACAAAACAGGCCGCAACTTCCTCCACTTTGTTATTCTTCAACCAAAAGGACTGAAAAATCTTCCTGATGCACTTTTGCAGGTAAAAATGTTTTTCTCAACATAGCATTGTGAAAGAAAGCCTTCATTAGGATTTTATGTATTTGATAAATTGTGCTCTACTTATTATTTTAAACGCAGAAGTGCTTTATTTTCTCTTAAGAGTAATGCTGTGAAAGAGATGATGAGTGATGAGGACGTCGAGGGTTGCACTCCTCTGCACTATGCCTGCAAACTTGGCATCCACCATTCAGTCAAAAACATGCTGGGCCTAAATATCTGTTTGGGTCAAAAGTCACGCGAGAAGAAATCTGCTCTTCACTTTGCAGCAGAGTGAGAATGCAATTATGATACATCAAATTCTAACTTTTATATTATAAATATTATTATTGTTATTATTTAGTTATTATTATAGCCATCATCTGTGTAAAATTTATAACCTTATACAAAATCACTTCATTGCTGGTTCTGACCCTTTTTAGCTGCTTGTATTCTTTTAAATTATTGGGAACTTCACTTTAATTTATACTTTTAAACAATACAGATATGGGCGAATAAACACATGCCAGAGACTACTGGAGACACTCACAGACTCTAAAATGCTGAATGATTGGGATGAAAAGGGCCTGACGCCTCTCCATCTGGCTTCAAGGGCAGGACACACGGAAGTGGTGGAGCTGCTGCTCAGGAAAGGAGCGCTTTTCCAAAGGTACAACATACTGAACTTGACTACTTTTTTTAAATGCTTTGAGTAATATAGGTATAAATTTGTTTAAAAATGATATGTTAAACCAGCAGGCTTAGTCTAAAACAAAGCTTTAGCATTCATACTGTTCTCGTATACAATCATTCCACAAATTTTTTGAAGAATTTTGTAAAAGTTAGCAAGACAAAAAAAGACAGACATGGCACATTCAGATAAGATTAAAAACACAAACTACGTCTGAAAGACAATATTTTCTACGAAACTAATACCTTCTCAATAGGGATATAGATATGTTTTGTTTATAGTAGACAAATGCTAGCTGGCTTGTTGTTTCTGCGTACCTTACGAATTCACTAGATTTTTTAGCTGATCACGTGATATCTGTTGATCAATTTTTACATTTTTTATTTAGTCTCTGATAAAAGTGCATAAGAACAACAATCACCACTTTAAATTGAAATGAACAAATGAGAAAACCCAGTTAAAATGAGACATTACTAGGCTTTTTCAGTATGCAACAATACTGTGGAACACTCTCCTGGGTGAGCTCAAGACTGAACAAAGCTACAACATGTTTAAATCTCATCTTAAAACTCACTTTTTTAACTGGCTCATTATTGTTGACATTTTATACTTTAAATTGCTTTTAACTAGGTCTGGATTTTAAGTCAGACTATCTATTTTGTTTTATCTTGTTTTTCTTGCTAATATCCATTTTTGTATTGTTTTACTCTAATTCTCTGTACAGCCCTTTGAAAAGGCAGCTTTGAAAGCGCTTTATAAAAAAAAGTTTATCATTATTATTATCATTCCTGGATGTCCACAGCTGCTGACCTCTGTTTCAAGCCTGATACAAAAATAGCACCAAAAATGCTAAGGGGAGATTAATTTGTTGAATCAGGTGTTTTGTATGAGGTCTCCTCCTTGCCCGCCTCTGAATAATTATCTTTTGCGTTTAATAAAGCAATCGTGTTGAGACACAGCAGTGCTAAAACTTTGTCACTGGATCACCAAACCTATATATTGATGCATCTAAACAAATTGAAATGTTTTTAACTATAGGGTTGTTTAATTAAAAAATATTATAAATGTGTGCATTGATTAATGTAATACACACATGTAGAAGTTGCTAAACTCCCTTTTTCATCTAACAAATTAGAATATTCTGACATGCCAATGAGCTGAACTTTTAAAGGATTTCTGAGAGTTTTAAATAATTAGATTCAATAAGCTACTGTTAAGTCTTGTGAGAGATCCCAGATGCAGCATAATAACAGACTTTGTGCATGCATAAAACCTGGAATTGAACGTGTGTTGTACCACTCGAGCTACTAAGGTTCACAATCTTCATTTTATTTTATTTAGGGTATATATGTACATTTGAGGAACCTTTAAGAGAATATAGATTTAAGTATTTTTTTTTTGCAATCAGTTTCCAGTGTATTAAATTCATAATGCAGTCCTTTATCATTTTAAAACACAAACGACCCTTTCAGAAGGGTCAGTTGGCATTCAGGTAGTTCCAAAACTCTTTTATAATTTGTGAGGATTTTGACAGTTTACTTTTAGAACACATTTCAATTAGTGAGTTATTCTTGTGTGTGAAATCAGTTCATTTGACTGTTTGTTAGCAAAAAATCTATAAACTTAATATCTCAAAGCCCCTAAGAACGCAGAACCTTATAATTGAAAGTGGACGATATGGTGACAACACACATTCACCTTCTTGGTATTGCCTTGCTGGTGTTTTTCATAGTAATTTATTAAAGAAACGTTCTCTATATGTCAGTATTTCAAATATTTAAGAAAATGTGTTTGTGTAGTGATTACAAGGGCTGGACATGTTTACACCATGCAGCAGCTGAAGGATACACACAGACCATAAAAATCCTGCTTGGAGCTAACATCAAACTGCTTGATGAAGAAAACGAAGATGGGGTGAGCACTGTAGCATACGTCAAAGCTTCAAGAGCAAACTAACTTCTGTAAGCAATGAAAAACAGACAAAAGTGTAATTGTTTGACTGATGGGCCAGTTATAATGTGTAATTATTAAAGGTGGCATATTATGACCTTTTTAAAACATTTAGAATCAATATATGACCCCGCTATAAATTACTCAACAATTTCTACCTCATAGCCTTCTGTTAACTGCTTGTTGTGTTGCACTTTATTGTACTTATGTGGTTTGTATTGTACTTTGTTGTTTGCACTGACAGCTCCTTTGTACCAAAGGAAATTCCATGTGTGCGCACACACACACACATGGCAATAAAGCTGATTCTGATTCTTATTCTGATTCTGACAATTTGCAAGCTTAGCAGTATTTATCACAAACAATGTCTTTGAATTTTCAAAAGAGGCTTTTAAACTGGGGTAGTTTCATCATTTGTTGTAGGCGGAGCCCCTTAAACAACTGTACTCGGGGCACTCACGAGTCAGTGTTGTTATCAGTCCTCCATTGAATGCAGTGTTATTTAGATGCATCATGCATTGGAAGGTGACCTGAGGTGTAAAAGACTTTCCTGACATTTGTAGCCTGATTTATGTGTTGTGCCCTCGTCAAAAACATGCCCCAAGTTTTATTCAGAGTCGCTCAAGCATGTTAGTGTAATACTACATTCCTTTTCTGAAAATTTAAATTACGTCCATTGTTATAGCGATTCCCACTGACCAATCAGATTAACCGCTAAAGCAGCTCATCTCAATGCAGAACACTTTTTGACCCAAAAGTGTAAGAGTAGCAGAACTGCTATGAAACTATTCAGCAAAAATGTATAGATGTGTGTGCGCCAACATGTTCTCAACCTTTTTGATATGTCCTGAAGGAGATGAGCCTGTGCAGTCTTTGTGGTTTGTCGATGGGTGTAAATTCCAGGTCAGATGTCAAATATATTTGGGGTTATACATAGCCATTTTCTATAAATTATATAATGTACTTCATTTTTCAAAAATTTTTACGCAACATTCCACGTTGATGTTTCATCAAAACCTGACAACAGGTGAGGCACAACCATTTGAGGAGGTTCATTAACATTGTTTACATCAGATAGTTTAGTAGGTTATTCAGAATGCAGTGATGGTGTAAAAATGGCTCATATGTTTATAATAAATACTTTTTAAAAGGGCACAATATATTTGTTTATATCTTTAACTCAATCTTTTTATTATAGCTTTATTTGAATTTTGTTTTCTAAGAATTGGTGACTGAATAACTTTACTGTGCTTTGTTAGAGCACAGCTCTTCACATAGCTGCACAGGGTGGACATGTTCGAGCGGTTCTGCACCTGCTGGACAGAGGAGCGGAAATCGTTCTAAACAACGTAGACAACTCTTTTTTGCATGATGCTGTGAGGAGTGAAAAAAAAGATGTGGTGAACGCCGTCATGGAACACGAGCGGTGATTCCTCCACACTTCATGCTTAATTTTAGATTCATAAAAACTCAAAAGAAAAAAATGTAATATTCATTTACAATGCTTGAAATTTTTACATACTGCATGAAATGGCTTAAAAGCCCATTGTTTTGTTAAACCACAGGTGTTCTGAGGCGATGCTGTCTTTTAATTCAAACTCTCGCTGTGTAGTTCTGGACATTGTGGAGTTCCTCCCAGCATCTTTTCAGGTCTTTTTCTCTGTACAAAGTTGGTCAGATAATTATGAAAACTAATTTTAATATTACATCTATCTGTTTTATTAACAGCACCTTCTGGACCGGTGTATGATAGAATCTGACCATGATGCCAACAGTCCAGACTATCACGTAAAGTTATATTAGAATTATTATATAAATATTCACATATGAAACTGATATATGAGGTGTAGTCTAGGAAATTAAAAAGTTATTCTAATTTCAAACATCAAACAGCTTAGTTCATGAAACAAAACCTACAAACATTTCATAAAGTTTTGCAATTGTTTTTAATGGGGATGAAAATGCTTTCAAAAATGTGATAAGCTGCGTGTTATATTAATATCCCCCTTGTTGGCTGACGTTATTGAGGAATTAAGCATTGCTTTTAAACATATCATTTAATAATTGTTGAGAGAACGATCTCTCAGCTTCAACTTCACTGGCCATTTGCTCTATGTTCAAATTTACAAACATTGAACATTTTACAGATGCACATATATTATAGAAGTTTCCAGAATTGATGTAGGTCAATTGTGATGGTTTTCATTTTTCACAGAGCTTGAAAAGTGTTTAATCTGTTCATTAGCGTTCACCATAATTCCATATTTTATATGTTTTGCTTGCACAAGATGTATGTATGTAGTACTGAAAACTAAGATGTTTGACTAAATTATAAGAATTCTTCTTGGCAACAATCCTTTTAAGCAAAAGCAATTAGTTTGATTTTCGCAAGAGCAGTTATTAACATTCAAAACTCAGTCAAGTTTGAGGAATTTGTTTTCATAGCATGTTTTCACAGGCTTTTGGAATTTCAAAATGTTTGTTTGGGCTGTTTACTTCCCAGCCAACAAAATACTCAGTTCATATTCACATTATATCAGCTTTCTATTGGTTCATCTTGAAATAGTGACGAATCTGTGTGTTTCAAAAAAACTATGATCACATTAAAAAATAAATAAATAATTAAACACAACTAGTTTGTTCCTATCTTGGGTTAACTGATTGAAGTTAATACGTTAAATTAAGGAGCAGTATTAGGAATGAATATCTCATTGTCATGGTCTGTTCACCCGTGAGTTCACAAAGCCTGTATCAACCAATCGGATTAAATTATACAAAGTTGTATCATTCACCAACATGGTGCCTGAACTCTCATTCAATTTGACAACGGTTTGTTTATTTGCAGATCATGTATAATTTCCAGTGGCTCCAGGCTCCCATCCAATTGCTGAAGTGTCCTAAAACACAAAGAGGAGTAGCCTTCCAACCACTAGCAGCTTTGAATGTAAGTAACCTGCAGATATACTGTAGACAAAATCATCAACAACAACAAAAAAAGATAAAATACTGGAGAAAACTACTGGGGCTTCTGTGAAATTTTCTGTGATTTTTTTGTGTTTTTCTTTTGTGGAAAAGCAGAAATTTCTGTAATTTTACAGAATTTTTGTGACTTGCAGATATTTCTGCATTGTATAATGTTTAATTATATTGCATTCTTTTTACAAATATAAATGTATTTAAATAAAGAAAGCAAACTTGGAGAGGGTGAAACTAGACAAGGAAGGGAAGCATTTAAATGTAATTATAGATGTGAATACAGTGTTTGCAAACTTTGCAAGTGTAAGCTTTACCTTCTCTACCGACCAACTGAAAAAGAAGATATAACTTTTTAACTGCAACAGTACAGTTTTACCCTTACTATAATAACAACAACATCTGTTTTTAGAGGTATTAGCATTTTTACAAATAATGACACAGAAAGACTACTTATTTTAAGCATAGCTTCTCGGTGTTAATGAACAGCTGGTGTTGTTAGCTGTACTACAAGTGGAAAATGCCCTGATCTTCCTTGTGTGTTTAAGTTTCATATTTTTTTTATAGTATTTTATAGTACTATTATAGTAATTTGCAGCCTGCCATGCATGTGCTGCCACCAATAATTCAAGGATTTTCACTAAAGCTTTTTACTTAGCTGAACCAGACATTCATTTTCTGCTTTTCTGAAACGTCTGTTGTTGATGACATGAGATATCGGTCTGTGGTGTCAGCAAGTATTTATGAATATGAGTTGGTGAGCTTGATATCAGTGCATCCTCAGATATCCATCCAGTGTTCGGGATATAATGGCACTTTCTCAGGCAGTAGGATATCCCAGAATGCAACACAAGTTTCAAAATACAGATAAAACTCCATACATCATAAAAATGAACTATTCTATAAAATTTACTTTTAAAGTGTATTATATATTTTTGAAATCATCTTTCAATTTATAAAGAAATGTTACAGGTTATAGTAAATGTTAAACTCATCCAATAATGTTTGAAATGTGATGTAATGTTGTTAAATAGGTCTTAGCATTGAGAGGAAATGTAACTCTTAATCCCCCTGGTGGTAAAATATAGTATTAAGAAGGGCTGATTTATGTCTAATCTTAAAATATTTTCAGGCAATGGTGCGATACAACCGTCTGGAGCTCTTGACTCACCCCGTGAGCCAGAAATATTTAGAGATGAAGTGGTAGGTTAAAGAAGTACTAAAACACAAATAATGAAAAAAGATTTAATGGCTTACAACATGTTATATTCTGACAGGAGTGCTTATGGAAGCAAGGTTCATTTCCTCAACCTGGCCATCTACCTGCTGGGCTTGTTGCCACTCACATACTTGATTCTTAATCTAAGGCCGAACCAGGACTTCTCCAATCTCAACGGAACATCTGTCACCATGGTGCCTGTATCTTTCAGTGAGGTAGACAGCTTCTATTAAAAGTCATCTGGAATTTAGAGACAAGTGGTGCTCAGAGAAAAATTAGTGATCACAATTTGATATTCTATAAGTGACAGTTGAAGATGTGTAACTGTGACAAGCAGAGGACAGAAGGTCAAAGAGAGTAATAGCGGTGATAATCAAATTTTATTGTGGTTTACATTTCAATTTCACAGAGACACTAAGAGTGCTAAGAGTGATTTAATAGACACACATTTAGAAGAAAAACCACTAGTTCTCATGTTCTCATGTATTTAAATCTTGTTTTGTATTTAGGAATACTAGACTGCCAATATTATGAGGTTTTCTTTAAATACAGGTGGATCTCAATGACTTTTATAGAAATCGATTAAATCAAATCGTTGTTGCAGCACTAACAAAGTATGACAAACAATATTATGTAAATGTTCAAAGACAAAATAATATATTAAATCATATATTTAGATGCACCTGTAATTGCTATGCATGTTTCTGATCATATTAATGATAGTAATTGTATGCTTTTGTATTTTGTGCGTATGTTGTTGTTTTTACATTATATGCATTTCAAAACTAGTTAGTTTCTCTATATGCCTAAGCCACTGACCAATGACCAACTGGTAATTAACTAGCATGTGCGGCAACCTGAGGAGCTCAAATTGTGGATTAAATGTTAGGCACGTTGCCATTTCATTTCATCATAAAGCTCAAAAGACGATCTTTACATTGCTTTTAATAACAACGCACAAGAGTTTCAATCAGTTCTAAAGAAAACACATTTCAGGATTAAACCTTTCCCCTTAATTACAGAACAAATGTCATCATTTAAATCATTGTGTACTTGAGGTAGCCTATTGGCAGCAACAGTTACACAACCAGACTCCTACCAACAGCCTCATAGCATTCTTCAGGGAAACTAAACATAAAATAATGTACTTTACTCATTCAAAAGTTTTTTTTCTACTTACTGAGTTTGCTGTTCAGGCCAGTAAGACTGCAACGGTATGACATATGCATTAAATTAATAAAACTGAGCTAGAATTTATTATATATTTTATTTTGATTATATATAATTGTATTATTTGAACATTTATTACATACAAACATAACATAAAACACATGACATTGATTGTGAACTCATGCATGCTTTTAGATTTTTTAAAATCAAGTATGCTTTCTGTGAAGTAATATTTAATTCTAAAATGTAGGTGAATTACACACCGTTATAAAGAATGTTGCTTCTATTAAATGGCAACGCAGCTATTTGTAATGCTTAAAATAATACCACTAGTTTTGGCTTAAAATTGCTTGAGAAAACAAATAGATTTTGGTTTTATTTTTCATTGAATACATTACTTTCAAAATATTTCATATTAAGGTTTTACTTTATTTATTTTCTCTCTTAGTTTGTTGTTGACAAACTCAATTATTGAATAATTTAGGACTAGTGTGTATAATATGTATTTAAGAGTAACAAATAATTGACCTGCTAACAGTCTGTCTTTCTCTTTCTTTCTCCATTCAGCAAAATTATTTAATTTCTGTCTGTATAATCATGGTGATTACAATGAGCGTGTATTCCATTTGCAAAGAGCTGGTGCAGCTGGTTCAGCAGGTACAGTCATATCATCATACAAAATAAATAAATTAGTATCACTAATATTAAGTTGATGGTCAAGTAGTAATGGCCAGATTTTACTAATGTTTATTTGTTCTATAATTCGTTAGTCTGGTTATAAGTCAATGTTGTTTATATTGTTGAGTGTTAATGTTTATTTTTTTTATACTGAACCCCTTTTTATTTCCTATTACAGCGGCTGATTTACTTCACAGATTTCTCAAACCCAGCTGACTGGAGTGCTGCTGTGAGCTCACTGGTCTTCGTCATTCCCATGTGCTTCAATGTGGGGGCCAAATGGCAATGGGAGGCAGGGGCTTTCGCTATTCTCATGTCGTGGGTTGGTCTTCTTCTGTACTTTCAAAGGCAAGAGATACATTTGAATGATTTTTCAATGAGAGCTTCATAAATGGTAAACCCTGTCTTCATTGTCTCACTGTTTCTCTTGGTTCCCTCACGGTCTTGGACCTATAGTCTTTCATAATACAGTTTCCCTTTTTTCCAGTGTATCCAACTCTCTTCTTTCACCCAGTCCATCAGTTCAAGAAATATTCCACCCCAGAAAAATGGTATAAAAAAAACATTATTTAACCCTATTTGGTTTAAAATCTGGCTTTGTTCCTCCGTGAAATACAAATTGAGACATTTTGGCTATGACCCCGGAGGACAGAGCATGCTCACATAACCACTCACTTCATAGAGATTTTGAAGTCATAGAAAAGCATCTGTTCAAGACCCTTTTTGGAGATGGAGACATGCAAGTATCCCATGTGATGGTGTTAATGTTATATTTGGATATGGAGTGTTTTGAACCAATGACAAGACTTTAAGTTTTGTTGCTGTGAAGTTTGAGTAAATTGCTTGAACAGCATGCTTTGAACTCTACAAAATACTCAAAGATACTGAGAAGGAGAGCAGGACGGAGACTGATGCCTCTTATCCATGCACGAGCCTGCTTGGATGCACTGTCTGGGCAAATTTTTTCTAAAAGATGAAAGCTGGAGTTGTTACAAAACCTTAACACAAATTGAGGCTTATAGTTTGTTCACATTGAAAAGCAAATAAACTGGCTGAACCACTCAGAGGTGGCCCTGCACCAAAACAGAGGGATGCATGGAGGAGAGGCTTTAGTCTCTTCTGTTCATCTTCGAATAATTCACCCCAGTATCTTCCACTTATAGAGTAGCTCCTCGTTACAACATTAGCTTAGCGGCTAAAGCTAATGGAGTGTCATTGCATTTCCGACATGAGTAGAAAACTTAAACTTGCAATATTCTCCTCCTCGTCACTGACTCTTCTTTTCTCTCTGATACTGTTCTGAAATTATGTCTAGTGTGTAAACATAAACAGATGCTCTGATTTGAAATTGCAGATTTGAGCGGATTGGGATTTATGTGGTGATGTTTAATGGAATTATCCGGACTCTTATGTGCATCATGGTTCTTTTCATCTTCCTACTGCTTGCTTTTGGACTAGCCTTCTATGCTCTGATGCTCCACCGGGTATGTAGAATAATGAGTGTACACCTCTCCACTGCAGAGTCGACGGACTTCAGTAATAATGTTTGCCTCTTTGAACAGCCCGAGTTCAGCTCCATTACTTTGGCTCTAGCTCAGACTTTTGTGATGACGGTAGGAGAGCTGAACTACCAGAGCACTTTTCTCAACTCATTTGAAGAAGGACACATGGCTTTCCCTGGGGCAACCTATTTTGTTTTTGTGCTTTTTGTGCTTCTAATGCCTATTCTACTCATGAACCTGATGGTAAAATCAACATTTGAAAGCATATTGTTATTATTTGAAGTTGTTAATAAAGGCTCAACAATCTAAATAATGTTCCAGATTGGGTTGGCTGTTGGAGATATTGCAGAGGTCCAAAGAAATGCAGAGATGAAGAGGATTGGGATGCAGGTGAGGAAAAACTAACCACTGGCAATTCAAAAAGCAACGGTTTTAGGAAGTTCGTTCTTTGATTTTTGTGTGTCTAACACAATTGTCCATCCATCCATTTTCATGTCGGCTTTTTCCCTTTCGGGGTCGCCACAGCGGAATGAACCGCCAACTCCTCTGGCACATGTTTTATGCGGCAGATGCCCTTCCAGCCGCAACCCATTGCTGGGAAACATTCACACACACTCATTCACAAATTAACACTATGGACAATCGTTCTTACTCAATTCACTTATACCACATGTCTTCGGACTTGTGGGGAAACTGGAGCACCCGGAGAAAACCCACACGATCATGGGGAGAACATGCAAACTCCACACAGAAATGCCAACCGACCCAGCCGAGGCTCAAACCAGCGACCTTCTTGCTGTGAGACTACCGTGCTACCCACTGCGCCACCGTAACGCCTAACACAATTGTTGAAAGTGCAATGTGCAATCTTTGAGAGTGGTTTAAAATCTCTCAAACATACACACTCTCTTAAATCAACAGCCCCTCTTCAGTTTATTGATAGATCCAGCTGACAGATTGGGCTTACCTTAAGTGTCATAGACCACACCCTTTTATAGGGTTTCCAAAATCAATACCAAAATAAGGCAAACTATCAGGTTGTGTGGTTGAAGATGTCCAGAAGGGCAAAAAAGTGTGTCTTGTTCTTTTTTCATTGACCTCATATCTTTCATTGCTCTCTTATCTTGTGCTTAGCAAAGGGTATGCTTATCAACCAGATGTGTCTCACACTGCCTGATTATCAAAGTACATGTTTATAAGTAGTTAAGCAAACATTCAGTCGCATACTCCCTTGTGCTATTTCTGGTCAGCAGAGCTTTCTCTAGTAGTTTTCCCAATGACAAAGAGGAAGTGCACCTTTTCAATAGCCTCATTTATTCATTCACTCAGTTTGAGGTGTTTTCTTTTACTGTAGATGTTTTTAATTTCACAATTTTCTTACTTAACTCTCTATTGATGTTTTTATAATTATATTATTTTCTGGGTCATGTTTGTATATAACACAGCAGTTCCTTCCTTTTTTGTTGCAGACATTTTTTTGTGTACTGATCTTTGATCTTTTTTGTTTTTAAAGTGCTATATAAATAAAGTTATATTGAAATATAGAAAATCAGATATTCTATTTTATTTATGTTTAGTATCCATTTCACTTTGTGTTTGTTTATTTAAAATAATTTACCTGATCTGGCTAGGTTTAACTGCAAACGTTATTCAATTGTGACCTAAAGTAGTTGAGGTTTAATTTAAGCATAAAGTTAGACAATCTCCTATAGCTACTCTCCTATACTAGTGATATATCATTAACATTAAGAAATTGAAATAAATATTCAGATGATAATGCTTACTGCAACAGTATAGCAAGAACTCAATAACATGATTGCATTCGCGTGTCAGAGCATAAGGTGAAGCGCTGAAACAGCGAGCCCACCCTAGAGCTCACACCCTCCTTGTGACAAATTGCTTCCACACATGAGCTTTCTCTGTCTGTCTGTGGTGGTGTGGTTAAATCATGTGCACCATATCAATCATTAAACCACTGATTCATAGTTCATATTTTTTACAGTAATTAAACTGCATTTTAAACCTTAAAAAAAGATTTTCAGTTTAATTTGTGATTGTTAAATCTGTGCCCCCTTGTAATTCTTGTAACTCTAAAAATCACTCCTAGACGTAAATTCCACAGTTTGTGTCTTAAATTGCAGTTTACTCACCTTGAAAAAGTTTTCTGATTGTTCATGGCATCAACTAAAGGGTGCAAGTTTTAGCAATAGATGCTTTTATGTGCTGTAGAACATTAATGAATTTACTTTTGCAAAGGAGTTATTTTACTCTAATGTAAAGATTAGTGTGAAAGTATTTTCTACTGACCCTTATAATATCTGTAAACAACCTTCTTCTTACAGATAGATCTTCACACTGCACTGGAAGAGAAACTTCCTTATTGGTTCCTGAAGCGAGTGGACAAATCATCAACTATTATCTATCCCAATAAATGCAAGGTTTGTCAAGCATATTATCATAGCTGACAACAGTCTGATTTTTATTTTTACTACTTTTGATTTTTAAAGAAAAGATCGATAACTGCGGATGTTTTGAAAACTGAGGGGTGTCTCTTAAAGTTTTTATGCTATTGCTTTATGTATTAATTGCTGACAAGAACCAGTTTCAACCAAGCCAGGAGGAAAACAGCTGGATTAGTTGTTAATGATAAAAACTTTAATGAGCATGTAAACATTTATTTCTTTCTTTCCAATTGTGTGCTTAATAATTAATAATATAGTATCATAATTTAATAATTAAATTAATAATGATTTAATTAATACATCTATTAATCACAAAGCTACGCTTTGTTAAATGTTACATTTTACTCATACTTACAGCATAATCAACATTTTTATAAATGCTTTTTAAAATCACTTAAAGTCAATTACCTACAAGCATTTTCAAATTTGCTGGATGTCAACGCCAGTGGTTTTTTAAAGATCCAAATATGTATTTGAGCAGTATTAAAGAACTGTAATAACTCTTTTGTAAAACAAAATAATTTAGCTATTAAAATCTTTTACAATTTCAAGATTGCCCCTTCATTTCTGTTTACAATTCTGACACTACAGCAGAGGGGAGTCTATTGTATGTCTACTACGTCATTTAACATTCCCAAATAAGGCTGACTTAAACTAGATGGGATCGAACATAACCACTGAACTGTCTCATGAAGTGAAAAGGGTTATTCTGTAGAGGAAAACAAAACACACCAGATTGCATCATGTAGTTTACCTGACATTTAAAAACTTATCAAAGCAACTTCTAGCAACATCCTTCTCCCACTACAATAAACAATAAAGATATCTCCTACAACCTGCACTGAGCAAGCTTCCCTTCTCCTTTTGAGAGCCATGGCCTCAGATTTCGAGGTGCTGATCTTCATTTTTCCTTAAACATTTTTATTGTAATCATCAAAATACCAATAATCCCAGGGCTTTATTATCTCTCTCCGTGAGGAATTGATTTTTATAATACTTATATTTCACTGATAGCTAAATTGCATTGAATTAATTTGACAATGTGCTTGTGTTCACTCTATAGATAATCTAGTGGCATGATCTTTGTAACTATTTGAGTAAATTCAGTGGATGAGATTGTTTAACTAAGGAGAACAACTTTCAAATTCTCTATTATTTATTTTGTAGAGGGTTCTGATGCAAGTCTTTGTGGACGGTGAAATCCAAAACACAGTTCGCACTCGTTTGAACCTTTCTTCTCAGAAATGTGGACAACTGGAGAGAGAGATACACAAACAGAAGAACAGGTGACACAAAAACACCAGCATTCATTCTTTCTGTGTGTGTGACTAATCTTTGATTAACATCACCAGAAATGTATATCAATAAGGTTTATTAATTTGGGTCACATAACACTGGTACATAACACTGGAAATATAGAATAAAAAACTAAAAACTGTAAATGTGTGTGGATGTGTGTCCAGTCCATCAGTTGATACATGATAAATAATGTAGACCAAACCATTATCTGAAGCTAAAGCTGTATTTCTTGAGAGAAATTAATTGTTCAATCTTCAGACTTGCTTCAGAGCGGCCTCTAGTGTTAGACATGCTGTAACACACATCCACCAGATGTATATTTGCCTCTTTGGGAAGCTCTGCTACATCAATATAATTGTGTTGAGTTCTGAGCTCTGGTTCACAACTTTCAAAAGCATTCTTAGTGTACATTAGTTTGTTAAAAAGTAATAAAACTTTTAATAGAAATGTCAAGTTGTAAAAATGGCATCTGCTATTGGAGAAAAAAAAATATTTTCTTTTATTTTGTTGAATTCTTACTTCCAGACTGAAAGATATATCAAGTGTTCTGGAGAAGCAGCACAATCTGCTGAAGCTGATAATTCAGAAGATGGAAATCACTTCTGAAGCGGATGAATACGATGGCCCTCAGAACTCTGGAGCTTTGAACCAGCCCTCTTCTTCACAGAAATCAAAGTGGACTCCATTGCTGCATGCCATTAAATCCAAGAAGTAACATCAAGATGAAAACATTTTTAATTAATTAGAACATCAATACTATGACATTACCACTTATGCTGAGTTTTTAGTAGTGCATTACTTGACTTGCCCTCTACTGTGCTGTGTAATTGAAAAAGCTAGCTTATGCTTAAAGTGCAAAGGTAAAAAGCAAACACTATGAGATTAATTAAACACAATAGGAATTCTTCTAACCAATAGGGTGCAGTTGGGCCGATTTCGCCTAATTAATTCTTTATTTTATACTTACAATAGAATACAAGTTTTAACATTCAGCTTTTATGTTCTTTCACCATCTCCTGTTTGATGTGTTGAAATTTTGTCAGTTTGACTGATTCCATTGTGTGAGCTTTTAAATTAGTAATGTTTTAGCTTGTTCCTGCTTTTCAATTACTGATGTACCTGAGTCTATATTACCTATACTGTGAATAGAGATAGGTAGTACATGCTATTATATGTTATCAGATTGAATCCAAATACTAGTAAAATATATAAAAAGAAATCTAAGTATTTTTTTTCTTCTCCTGACTCTGCTTTTTTAAATATAGAACATGGGTCTTTAAGCTTAACTAAAAGTCCCTAGTAGTCCCAACTGTTTCCTTGCATGCTCCAAATCCTGTCATGGAGGGTTGTAGTCCTGCACATTTCTTGCAACCCTGCTCTATACATTTTTTTTAGTTTTTAGTTTGGAGAGCAATGGTATGAAGCTGTTGTGTTTATTCATGGATAGGTGCACATTAGTGATGTAGTCCTAAAAAAAGGTGGTGTACTATTTTCCACCTTAACTTACTCAACCCACATTTAACATAAAAGTAGGCAAAGTCAAATGACAAAAGTCAATTTCTTTGATTGAATAGCAATCAATTAATTTATTTAACAAAAATCACATTTGCATGTGTTACTTGTGCATTTCTTTTACTTATTGGATACTCCAGTGGTGCCCAAACTGAGTCCTGGGGGTGCTGGCATCTTGTAAAGTTCAGCTCCAACCCCAAACCCAAATCAGCTAATGTTAAAGGTGCCATGTGATGATAACGTGAATTTTCTGACATTTCTGTAAATTTTCAGTGTTCAGAAAAATGACTCAAGTATTATTCAGATTAGTTCAGATTATGTTTGAGCAATCCTTTATTGATTTTTTTTGCTGAAAATGGCTCATTTTCCTTAACACCGCCCTTTTTCCTTATCCCCACTTAAGCCCCACCCACTTGTCTGTCATTCTACGACAAACAGGAAATGCAGTTTGACCTGGAAGTGTCAGAGCAGCATAACCAGCGCTGGATAAATAATGCCAGAGAAGTCCGTTTTTGGATGCCCAAAGCCTAACCTTTTGCTTGGATTACATTTTTCAACCTATTTTCTGTGTTACTTTACATTTAATAGACTACTTTAAACGTCAATCAACCATTATTTGATTTTCAGATTTGTGTAGGTTGTTTTAAATCAAGCTAACAGCAAATGATGAAGCAAATATATAAATCATGACCACTCTTTTTTGACGGGGCTTCTGGCTTTAACGCAATATTATAATAGTAATGTCTATCAAAATGCCATTACTTTACATGTGCTATTACATGCCATTATTGTGTTTTGATTGGTTTTGTTCAGTGGTTTATTTGAATGGTGATCAGTCAGAGTGATACGATCAGAGTCGTAGCTTCGGGTATTCAGGAGTGGAGAATTAGAAATGGCACCTTGGATCAGGCAGAAGTTGGCCAAAAACCATGAACCCCCCAGCGACACTGATGGTAATGCTTAAATATAATAATAGTTCATGTTTCAGGAAACGTGAATACTTTTATTATCTGTTATTGAAAGTTGCACAAGTGATGGAATAGTAAAATAGCTCTGCTGTCACTGTATTTCTGTGGCATTTTTTAGAGTTTTCAACATGTTTCTTTTAAAACATAACAATATTAAGTATCCAATTCACTAATTTTCCACAAATGGGGCTTATATAGCAGGGAAATTATTACAATTCTTTCTTTCGAATCTGTCCTCTGTACATAATAAGACTAAACAAAAATTATATTGCCTGATTTTGTGACATTGTGAATAAAATCAGTCAGTTAATGTTATGGTATGGATATAAAGATATTCATCTAAAAACAGCACATTTATAGATTTAGATTTAACCAAAGTAAATATGTGTTTAGTTCAGGACCCATAAAAATGCATAAATTAAAGCTGAACATACAGTTATTCATAATCAATCACTATGAACACAAGATTAACCAGGACTAATTTTCAACATTTAAAAAGGCCTTTTACACTCATTCTGCTTTAGGATTTTATATGGATAAACACCGCTTAAAGTTTTGCGATATTTGCATTAATAACCACAGTTCCTGAGTGGTTTTACATTCTTAACTGGCTGCAAACATGGGTAAATCTTCAGGAAATCTTCTAGGAGTCACTGAAGTTTGGCTGACAAATGAATAAATACCAAATTTATAGAGTTTTTTAGAAAAGATTTGTCTTTAAAGAACTGATGTATCTCCAAAAAAGCTCAGCAATGTAACGTTATATTGAAATCATCTCTGAATGCTTTGTTAGGCCTAGAAGATGGCTATGAGAGTGCTTAGAAATCTAATATGAACATAATAAGATGTTCCAGATGACATGGCCAGGATCATCATGCAGCAGGTTGTCTCTGCAGCTCAGATTTGCTGCTGACGGGGAGCGTTCTGCCCCTATATAAAGCTGGAGAACGTCCTTATCAACTGCAAAATGATGAAAATCGAGATTATCGGTTTTGGGTGTGGTCGCCTCCTCAGGAGTTCCGGCTGCTCAAATTATATTGGTACATCTGAGGCCCTCTGGTTCTTACAAGCACGTGGAAGTCGGAATTGTTCTGATCATGTTTTATCTGCAGGAATGAAACCGTACGCTTCGGCAGAGTATAAGTTGGTTGGCAAGTTTTATGGAGAAGATGACCACTGTGTGGTCCCTGGGAATACTCCTCTACGCCTTGCTGATGCTCTGCTTCCCAGCAATGAAAAGTCTGAGGCAGCTCAATAACAACACCTGGAGGAAATGTAGAGTATCAGAGGGTGAGATCTTGTAGAGAAGAAACGATGGGGTGGAGAAGGAAGGCTTGCGCAAGATATGTGCATTCTCAGAATTTAAAAATACTGTTCTCTCTCTCCTCACAGAATGCTTAGAGTTTCTCTGCTGCTGCCTGCAGATGGACCCAGAACAGCGTATTAAGATCGAGGAACTTCTTATGCTCGATTGGCTTCAGGTAAAGAGCTTTGCTTTTTCTTCTGAAGCTGCAGGTGTTTCTGCAGTAGTTGAAGATGATTAGTGGTTGTTGTCCTCTGATCATAAACAGTCTTAGATTGAGGAAGACTTAGAGGCACACTTGTAATATAAAGAGGTACCCGTGGTTGATAGGGCTGAAAAGGTAAGACTCAAACGGTAGCTGAATACCAGATTCCAGTGATATAGTGGAGTGGATAGAAGAGGCTAGTAAGAACCCGACTTGGGAGTGACTTTACGCGATATATATATACATATAATATTTAGCTTTTTTTATATGAAATTCTTACCTGATGAAATGTTGCCAATACAATCCTTACAATTTTTTTTCCAAAGGATGTTATGAAAAATATATTTTTTTATTTCATTGCAATTTCAGCTAATTTCTTCCTGACATCAACAGTTGCTTCTTATGTAACTGATATTGAGATGTAGGAAAAACTCTTCTGCAATAATGTGCTTACTAATAACTCATGATACTAGACAAAAAAAAGCAATTGGCTGCACTTGTCACTTAAATTTCACAGCTTAATTTGTTCATCATATGATTAACCTGAATTACTTTAAATAAGAAAAACAAATGTAAAAAAAGGAATATTTTGCTGGTTCTACACTAATTTCTCGACAATTAACATGGAACAGGCTCTGTATTGTTTAGAGAGTCAATCATGCTAATTCGGCTCAGACAGGTTCCTTCATTCGCATGTTTATTTCATGATGTTCTTACTGCTACTTCTTGATAAATTCAATCAGAAAAGGACCGTACTGCACACTCTCACTCTAATTTGTGTAAGCACAATAAAAGTGGAGGCAGTTAAATTGGCGGCTGTTTTTTATTACAGCTTCAAAGTCTATATAAAGCATGATTAATGTGTGTTTGAGATGCAGTGTGTCTTTAATTATTATGACTTGACCTGTGGCAGCCAGTGCAGATACATTAGCTGCAACAGTAATTTGTAACTGTCGACATTGGCTGGAGTCTGACAGATATTTTCTCATAGCTGGAGAGCTCAAAGCAGTCTGGGTGGTACATGTGGGCACTGGTCCTTTAACAACCACACTCATGCTAACAAATGAGGTACGGTAATAGCAGATTAGCATAAGAGGATGAGGCCAGATCACTAGCTTTCTCAAAGGTTTTTAAAATAAAATTCACATGGAGAAATAGTTTTTTTCAAATTCAACATTACACAATAATTTTAGCTAGAGGATGATGTAATAGACAGACCACAAAAAAAAACAAATCACCACATTGCAATGATTGTGTTTGGACAATGATATAATATGGATGTAGCGATGAGATCACCCGTGGGTTTTTATAGAAATTCAAATGAGTTGGGGTTTGGATAAACCAGCCACTTTCTTCTCTATAAAGCATCCACGGAGAGTCAAAAAAGAGAACAATAAGTGATTTGGTGGATCGAAAATACCCAGAACGAAGATTCAGTGATGGTGAAGGGCTCTCACTCTAAAGATGTAACATGCTTTTTAGCTGTAAAGTCTAACCTTTAAGCATTGCTGTCAATGAGAACCTGCTCACTTCTGAAGTCAGCTTTAAGTGGTCAGACGAGAAACTGCAATATCAAACTACAGGGTTAAACAAACAACCACATTGAAAAATTTTGATGTAAAGGACTATTTTTGTAACTCTTCTCCGGTAATTAAATGTTTACTACTCATCAGCAATACATTAACCAGAAGCCCCTAATATTGTCCTAATAATGACCATGAGTGGAAAGCATATACAAATTTTGTATTCAAGTAAGATGATGTATTATTTCTGAAGCTGTATCCAATAACAGCAGACTTGAATCTAACTACCAATCGTTGCAGAACAAATGACATAATAAAGGAGTTTTGTATGAACGAGTCACAAAACTTATGAAAAATTTTGCTTTCATTGAAAAATCAAGTACAAATAAGTAATTATTAACAAAATGAATGTGTTTTGACCTTAAATTCATGTCATACAGTTTAAGACACCAACCCACAAATAGCAAACAATTCAGAACCACAATACTGGCTCTTTCAGTGTAAATTGTATTGGTGTAGATTTTTTTTGCAAGCTAACTTTATTTCTACTTATGTAAAATATAGGTGCCCTTTTTAATAATTTATATTGATCGTTATAGACTATCACTGCACCTTTATTAATCTACAAACAGCAGTATTACAATGTCTTTAAATAACCTTAAATTGTTAGTTGCCTTTTTTTTTACCTGTACATTTGTATTTACATTCATGAATTTTGCTGATGCTGTAGTCTGAAGTGACTTAGACCTTGGGAGAGACAATAAGCATGTCACAGAGGCTAACCTCCAATCTGTTTCTTTATCGGAAGAAAGTCATCCGGACGCTAACCTCTCACCGGAATATGCGGATTTGTCTCTGGCCTTCAGCAAGACCAAAGCCACGAAACTTCCCCCTCATAGTAGTTGCGACTGCGCCATTGATCTTTGACCAGGAACAACGCCCCCCAAAGGACGGATTTACCCGTTGTCCAAACCTGAGACTGAGGCCATGGAGAGATACATCGCCGAGGAGGTAAAGAAGGGCTTCATACGACCTTCAACCTCACCCGCATCAGCAGGTTTTTTTTTGTTAAAAAGAAGGACGGAGAACTTCGTCCATGCATTGACTACCGAGGTCTCAACGAAATCACAATTAACTTCCGCTATCCACTACCCCTTGTACCTGGAGCTCTGGAATAGCTCAGAACAGCCAAATACTACACCAAGCTGGACCTTCGAAGCGCCTACAACCTCATCCGCATCCGGAAAGAGGACGAATGGAAAACAGGGTTCTCAACAAACATGGGTCACTATGAATACCGGGTCATGCCCTTCGGTCTGGTGAACAGTCCATCCGTTTTTCAATCATTTGTGAACGACATCTTCAGAGATCTCTTGAACTGCACAGTCATAGTGTATGTAGACGATATTCTGGTTTTCTCTGACACTCTAGAGGAACACATCCATCACGTATGAACCCTGCTTGAAAGACTTATCGAGAACCAGAGCTAAAGCAGAGAAGTGTGAGTTCCACCAGACATCGACGTCATTCTTGGGATACATCATAAGCCAGGAAGGAGTAGCCATGGACGAGCGAAAGGTGAACGCAATCCTCAGAAAGAACTTCGTTTTCTCGGCTTTGCCAATTTCTACAGACGCTTCATCAGAGATTTTAGTACTGTCGCACATTCATGATCAAGAAGGGCGCCCACCGACTCCAATGGTCCAGTCCGGCCACACACGCGTTTCAACAATTGAAACAACGATTCAGCACAGCCCCCATCCTCCACCACCCCAACCCTGACCACCCATTTATCGTCGAAGTGGATGCCTCAAATACGGGTGTGGGGGCCATTCTCTCACAAAGACAAGGGTCACCTCCCAAACTATTTCCCTGCGCCTTTTATTCTAGAAAATTTAACCCAGCTGAGAGAAACTATGATGTGGGCGATCGAGAGCTACTGGCCATGAAAGCAGCTCTCGAGGAATGGCGTCACTGGCTAGAGGGAGCCACACACTCATTTACAGTACTGACGGATCACAAGAATGTTCTATCTAAGAAGAGCCAAGAGACTTCACCCCAGACAAGCACGCTGGTCACTGTTCTTCAGCCGCTTTAAATTCACGGTCACCTATCGTCCCGGATCCAAGAACACCAAGGCAGATGCTCTGTCACGACAATTTGATGACGACCAGACCCCGCAAACTCACGAGTACATCTTGCCTCCCAGTCTCACGGTTGCACCCATCCAGTGGGACATAACCACAGAAATAGAGCAGGCACAAAAAAAAATGGAACCACAAAACGCTGTTCCTTCTCTGAGCACAGGCCTCTGGAGGGGATGTAGGAGTGTAAGAGCTTGTGGAGGTAAACAGGGGCTGATCTGGAAATGGTTGAGTGAGCCAGTAAGTTCAGAGTCTCTTTTGGCTGGCCGACAATAGAACTGGATTCATCACCAAGGCAACAACTAATGTTTTGTGAAAATAATGGACAGAGGCAGATCATTTTTCTGATGTATAAGTAGGCAGTAACCATGATCAACAGATTGTTTGGTCATAATCCAATGAATGACTAAAAATAAATCAATTGCATTATTAGGCAGTTGTAGTGTGCCGGATAAGGAGATCGACTGGAGATCAGAAGATCGCGTTGAAGGTGGTGAGTGATGAAACACTTGCTCTCCCATCTTCAATAACCACAGCTATGGTGCCCTTGAGCAAGGCACTAGTTTCCCGACTGCTCCCCAGGCATCGCATTTGTGGCTACCCACTGCTCCGGGTATGTGTTCACTTTGTGTTTGTTCACTGCTGTGTGTGTACATTGGGATGGGTTACATGCAGAGCACAAAATCACTTGGAGTGATTTTGGATGAACAGCTGTCCTTCAAAGACCACATCACAAAGACAACTCGAGCGTGTAGATTTGCAATGCACAACATTCGAAAGATCAGGCCCTTCTTAACTGAGCATGCAACTCAACTCCTGGTTCAGGCTCTGGTCCTCTCACATCTGGACTACTGCAACGCTCTCCTAGCTGGACTTCCATTGAATACGCTCAAACCTCTGCAGATGATCCAGAATTCTGCAGCTCGTCTTATCTTTAAGGAACCGAAACGAGCTCATGTTACTCCCCTCTTCATCACTCTTCATTGGCTCCCCATTGCAGCTCGGGTTAAATTCAAATCGCTAACGCTGGCATACAAAACTATCTCCAGATCAGCCCCTGTTTACCTCCATGAGCTCATACGCTCCTACATGCCCTCCAGAAGCCTGCGCTCAGAGAAGGAACAGCGACTTGTGGTTCCATCCCACAAGGGCAGAAGATCTCTCAGCAGAACCCGCTCTTTCACTGTCCCTGGTTGGTGGAACAAACTCCCTGATCCAGTCAGGAAAGCAGCAACACTAACAGCTTTCAAAAAGCAACTGAAAACTCTTCTCTTCAGAGAACACCTACTATTAAAAAAAAAAAAAAACTACTACCTTCTTTTTCCCTCCTCTGTCTTTATCTTCTTCCCCTACTGCTTTGGTTTTTTGATCTGTTGATACAATTTCTATTGTGAGAAGTTGAGATAGACTTTGACGGTGTAACAAATTGCATATTGTCTCTCCCTAATGTAAGTCGCTTTGGACAAAAGCATCTGCCAAATGCATAAATGTAAATGTAAAATCCAGGTATGGGTCTGGCCAGCTGATCACATATATATTGGGAAGTAGGGAATGGATTTGAGTGTTGTAAAGTTGGTTTTTAGTGTGAGGGAGTTTTCTTTTCACCCATTTAGCAAGTCCATATTTGTATTGTTTCTCACTCCACTCCTGAGGTCTGTCCCCACTTTTTTTTAATTTTTGTAAATGAATCATCTTTTCATTGTCGACTCATTATAGCAACACATAAAGGTGAGCATTCACGATATGTTTTTTAATGAAGCATCTATTATAAATTTGCCACATATGTAGATTACCTGAAAAGTAATTTGGGCCTAGTTTTTCAATTATGTAGAAGCCTACAAATATAGGTAAAATCTCTTGGATGAGTTTGTAAGGTACCAAAGGCATACAGTATAATCTTAAAAGCTTCACAATTTTGCTTGTTCTTTATATTTGAAAAACTCCTCCCACAGACTTTATCAGATCCCCAAACTCCACTAGCTTCCCAATTTAATTTGCCATATCCCTTATGACAAAAACTGTGGCAGTCGATGATTAACAGGAATTTGTTATAGCTTATGGGTATAATAATAATAATAATAATGGCTTCAATTTATATAGCACTTTTCTAGACACTCAAAGACGCTTTACAATGATCAGAGCATTATTCATTCACTCCACATTCACACTCTGGTGGCGAGAAGCTACCTTGGTAGCCCTCAGCTGTTCTGGGGCAGTCTGACAGGACATGGCTGCTATTCTGGGCCTACGGCCTCCTGACCACCACCAAACACACCCCACCAGTCACACACATCCATACAGGGCAATGCTGGTGAAGTGGCTTGCCCAGAGCCACAACAACAGAATGGCCCTAGTGAGGATCGAACCGTCAGGTTACAGAATGAACAACTCCACCACTGCACCATCTTTCCACCCACTAATAACTATAACTATATAATAACTATATAATGTTCACATTCTCATTATAGTCTATGTCTGAACCATGTTTGTGTCATACGACCTGTTGCTTGATTCCATGGCACCACGATCCCCCCCTGAGTATGGCTGCAGTATGATGTTTTAACTCTAATGTAAAGCAAACTTTGAATTTTTTTTTCTCAGAAATGAAGTTGTTTAAAATAGCGGTTCCGATTATTTATGATAGATATCTATACTATACACAATGTGTGTTTTTTACTTTAAAGGTTATTTTCGTTTGACTCATTTATACTAAAAATCCAAGGTTTGGTTATGTGATAAACAGCTAGACTGAACCAATCACTGTAAAGCACTGACTGGCTGCCATCATCATGACATAAGAGAAGAGAAATACATCAACATCTTTTCCATCCATTCATCATTTTGTCAGCTTTGTCCCTTGCAGGGTCACCACAGTAGAATGAACCACCAATTCATCTGGCATATGTTTTAAACAGCGGACAATTGTTTTTGCCCAATTCACTTGTACTGCATGTCTTTGACCTTGTTGGGGAAACTGGAGTACCTCAAGTAAATCTCCACACAGAAATGCCAACCGACCCAGTCGAGGCTCAAACCAGCGACCTTCTTGCTGTGAGACGACCATGCTACCCACTGCGCCACCATAACAGCCATCAGCACCCTTTTCTCCTGGAAATCACATCTGTCTGTCATTGCGTTGGCCAAATTCCGCTCACCTTGGTTTCAAACAGTCCAATGGCGGGAGACTATGTCTTGTCGTCCTCATTGTGTTGTCATTGATCTAAACATATAAATTCAAAAAGCATTTGATCCTAAAACCTTTAATTTAGTCATATTACAATGCGCATAATATGTCACTCTCTCACCAATTTTATCTTCAAAAGTTCTAATAAGTACTCATGGTACTACAAATAGGGCCACGAAGATGCGAGAGGCCTTTGATTGCATGTATATGTCCAATTTAGAAATACAAATTTATACGTAGCAATTTAGACACAGCAATTAAGACATAGCAAATTGAATATAGACATTTTCAAAATGTAAAGCTTGAGAGACAGCATCTATCACTAAGCCAGCGTTATATGTGTTTTATGGTGCAGGTAGATACTGCAACCTTCTCTCAAAACTTCTGTTTTTCCCCCTCTTGCCTTCCCAACAGAGTTATAAAAAAATATATTGTGAACTTACAGTGGTAACTCGTCTTTGATGCTGGATGCCATGGAATTTGTTATACATTAAGCCAGTGATAATCTGATTACAGGCTGTGATCCATTACATCTACTGTTCAAATGGACCATGCATCAGTTTTGAACTCGATACAAGGATGAAACTTGAGAGGCACTGTGAAGCATTAAAGGTTCTTTGATGTAATATTTAACCCATCTGCGCAGGAGGAGAGAGCTCCATCAAACACGCTTGGGGCTGTGGAAGCAGCTGATGTGAGAAATGGCTTGTTTGATTCTCTCTTGTCTGGAGCCATGCTGAAGAACGAAACAGCAACTGCCCGCTCACCGCCAACATGCTGCACTTTAATCGTCACAATAAAACTAAACCCTACTCGTCTCGCTGGGGTCGAGAGAACACACTGGACCTTTAAAATATGCTCTCTCTCTCTAGAGAATGGAACATGCTAGGATGACGATAAGAGAAGCTGCTGTTTAATCCACATCAGCAGAAGTTAAGGTACATTGTTTTTTTATCCACTTAAAAAAGAAAAATTGCTTGCTGTTTGGTTGAATTAAAGATTGTTTGTCAAATTGAGCTCTGATTACTGAATGACTGAATTTCATCGGCAGCTTTCAGTGGTTGTTTGCTTTTAGAGTGGTGTTGGTAAGATTGGTTGAAGAACAATTAATCAATCAAAAATCATAACCCTTGTTGTTCCTTATCATCTCGCCTATCTCTAACTGTTGCACCAACTCCAGCCCTGGAGGGCTATTGCTCTGCAGATTTTAGTTGGAACCTGTTCTAGTATGAATACTACTCCAGCATCAGACAAGTGAAGATTAGTGTAATCAGGTGTGCTTTTTGTGATGGTTAAATAAAAACTGTGCAGGACAATAACCCTCCAGGCTCAGATTTAGTGACCCCTGCCCTAGTTTGTGAGTGCCTCCTTTGCTTTCTCTATAGACGTCCGTGACTCCCAGGAGAGAATGAAGATCCTTTCTCTAATTACAACGTGAAATAAAACGTGATAAGGTGAAGGTTGTTCTTGTCAATGGGTTACTTAAGTTCTCATTTATATAATATTTTTGTTTGGAGCCTGTATTTTTTGTCCTCAACGTTAAATTTATAAAATTTGTAATTGGCTCAAAATGCTGAAAGGTAATAGAGACATGTTTTATATGCATTTATATAAGTTGCTCCTGCAAATAAACTAGTTATACAGGTGACCTTAGAAGAGATGTTTAAATGTAATGTTTTCCAACTTTATACAGACATTACAAACATCCATGAACAATTATTTGGCCAATTGAGGAAAATCAATGTTTTCAAAATCAAAGATTTTATTTATTTGTAATACATTTTTCTATTAAATATAATGTATTTATATAGAGCTTTTTTGCAGTTGCTTCAAAGCAGTTTCACAAACAAGAGTTGTTTATGTCATATTCAATTTAATTAGCCAATATCAATTACAGTGTACAGTAAGAATAGAAGAATAGAACAATATACAGTTAATTTAGAAGGCATAGATATCCTTTTCGAATCAGGAAACATTATTATTTTTTTAATTAGGCTGGCCTCCGTAGATTGAACAAGGATAATTATAACATTAATTATAATCAGTTGTGTTTAACAGTACAGTGTATGTATTCTTTTGGGGTGAAGTATTCCTTTAAAGGGGCTATAATGTTTAAGACATTAGCGAGAATACTATTCATACTAGAAGTGATTCCTTCTAGTTCATCTTTATAAAGCTTACTGGATATTGTTATTACTGGAGACTCCTCAACCCTGAAGTTATAACAACCAATCAGAAAGCTTCTCTCAGCTCTGAGGAACATACTTCCTTTTTTTCAATGACTACCAACAAATTTTGTGTGTACCATTAAATTTTCATTTATCAAAGATCACCATACAATTTTAGAGAAAAAAGTCTGTATTTATACTCAAACATGCTAAATGTTAAAAATGTAAAAATTAGCACACAGCTCATAGGTAACCTCACAAAGAGCTTCCATAACTTTAAAGGCATGTGTCACATACCAAAACAATATTTTACTGTGGTAAGAGGATGATTGTGTGAAACGTTTGGAGACTGAATTTTTTATCATCTTTATGTTACTTAGAGTTTATGAGGTGGAGGAAACATTTCTCCAGGTAAACTGGGAACTTGTCTGTCAATTAGCAAATCCAGCATTGCATACATATAAATTTCCATAATTTAACATTAGGAAAATGCAGGGATAACAGCAAATGTGTTGTTATAAAGTTCTGGTGGTGTATCGATGAAAAGTTTAAGCTATGAGAAATAAGTGCTACAAAAAATAAAGCTGCAAAACTTTTACAAAAGCAATTATTTTAAGAGTTAATAAACTTGAATCCACAATGGGGAACCTTTGTAGAAGTTTGCTTTCCCGGCATGAATAAATGATGCAGATAGGAGTAGTGACTCTGAGTCGACTCTTTCCTATTAAAACCCATAACTTTACATACAAAGCACTTTCAGTTTTAAAACTCTAGGTTGGAGGAACACCCAGTTAAAGTTATGTTTCCCACCACATGAGACATCCATTATAGTTGCTCTTTAACATCAAGTAATCTATGAAGAATGTGTTTCAAATAAATAGATTCAAAAATTAATTTGAGATAAAAAGTAAAAAAAGGCAATAGTTGCTAGTTAACCTGTTGATTTCATTCATCCTCTGACTTCTAATTATTGAGTCCTGTTGTCAAGCCGCTGTGAATTTCAGAGTGATGGACAGTTTGTTATTCATAGCACTCAAAGTCTCTCTAAGGCCTAAGCATTAAAAAATTAGCTTGCCAGGTGACGTCCCCAGCAAAACGGAGCTATGACGGATGGTGATTATTTATCATTTATGGAGCTGCTGAAGGAACAGCATCACTAATACCACCCCTGGGTCCACTCGAGGCCTGATGAAGACTTTGCTCACGATATTAGAGTCCAGGACCTCAGGGCCCACGCAGTAACTGGACTCTTTCCTGCCTGCTAGGTCATTAATGACCATCCCACGGCTGTTGTATAAAGGAGAGTGCTCCTGTGGGCCCGTGGAGGTTATTTATGGGGATTATGGGACCCTGTCACATTACTTCAACCCTCTGGTTAGGTTGAGGCCAAAGGTAAATGTCTGGCTTCTTTTGCTGTTTGATAGTTGACATAAGAAAGTAGCTCTTCAAAGTAATGAATATACATTTTGTCAATGTCAATTATGTCTCTATAAGTGACGACCAGTAAGGGGATTTCAGATCAATCATCTGTTAATTTGATAATTAAAAAATCAAAGTAGGATCAATTCTAGCAACTGCTTCTAATTCCTTGTAGAAACTGAGTTTCTACAATTTTTTCATTAAAAATGGAATTAACTGCTTGTTTGATGTATAGCTTTCTTGTCAGCCAATGTTTGGTGAAGTAAATGTATAGCTTTATATACATAGTGATAAGAACTGGTGAATATATGAATTAAGGCAACGATAATAGATATTTGATTAAAAAAGGTGTGTTAATTAAATATTAAAGGTAAATAAACTTCTACGACTTTTTAAAAATAAATAAACATTATAAAGTTATTGTGAAGTCATTACTATTTCCTACAAACAATATCTAGGAGTATTTTGTGCAAAATACTCAGAGTTACAACTAGACTGGGACAGAAAAAAGAAAGAAATCTCTGATCAGTTCAAAAATAAAACTTAAAAAAAACTTTTTTTAATCTGCTTTGAAATTCATAATCAGACATCCATGTTTCGTTCTATTCATTAAACAGACTTTAACTCCGAAATAAGTGCTCTCTTAACATAAATCAAATCAGTATTGTGGCCTTGTGACACATTCAGGCATATTTTTCTACTAACAAATATGAAAAAGGTAGTTTCCACTTCCATCCAGCAGATGTCAGAGAAGCTTCATGGAACCGATGCGCTCTTTAATAGTCCGTGCCGTGAGATCTGACTTCATTATCATAAAACTACTCTTCAACGACTAGAACGCTTGATAAAATAAAAAATCTAAATTATTTATGGCAATAGCTTTATTGAAACATAAGGAAATATAAATCATATTTTAAATGAAAATAGCAACTAAA
This sequence comes from Danionella dracula, assembly GCA_900490495.1. Taxonomy (NCBI): domain Eukaryota; kingdom Metazoa; phylum Chordata; class Actinopteri; order Cypriniformes; family Danionidae; genus Danionella; species Danionella dracula. The sequence goes on from UELW01000888.1 coordinate 1,120,951, forward strand.
GCCTAATACAAGCTATAAACAATACAAGTTTGTTATTGGCAATTATTGTAAGATTAGGATTTCTGTTGAGATGACTTTAAAAATGTATGAAAAAAAATTGCAGTACAAAAAATTATTACAACCTACAAGATCTCAATACATGACTATCATGATTTGTCAACCAAACCTTGATGCATAAATTAAAATTATATATATATATATATATATATATATATATATATATATATATATATATATATATATATATATATATATATATTATATGATATAATATTATATTATATATATATATATATATATATATATATATATATATATATATATATATATATATATATATATATATATATATATATATTTTTTTTTTTTTTTTTTTTTTTTTTACCAACTACCACTACCACTAAAAGGTAATAATAGAAGTAAACAGGCTCAAAGAATTGTATATTGACTGATTAGTTGATATATGTTAATTTAAAAATTGTGTAACAAAAAGTCCATGGTCTAGCTAAAGTTACACGTTGCCGTTAAAACAATTTGTCGTCGCAGACAATAATATAAAATATAATTCTATAAAATAAATAGAATTAGGTAGAATTCTACATTTCTGCAATAGCCTAGACATTTTTTCTGGGTTTTATCAACTGTTGATTCTGCATTGAATTCTGGGGCTAATAATTAAATCTCTCTCTCGTGTCTGACACACGTCACCTAAACACAGCGTCGTCGTGTTTCTCTTGTCCCCGCCGAAACAGAAATTCTAAGACGGCGGACAGGGGAGCGGTTCACATGGGGCTTGTATGACAGGCGACAGGGACATGGCTCGAGCAGGTTGTATGACAGACAACTGAGTCTGAGTTTGCGGTCAGGAGGCCGAACGCTGCTCGTCAGGTCTCCGTCACACAGTGAGCCAGCGCCCGCAGCATGAGCCACCGCTGCAGCGGCCCGGAGCCGCGTCTGGAGCTCGAGATCGAGTTTCGAACACACAACAGGGCTCGGCTCAAGTTTAAATCATCTGCTAAAAGAATGCCAAGAGCGCAGAAACAAACACTGTTTCAAGAGCATATTGGATGTTAATTACACCATCAAAAATAACAAGTCAACCCGAAGATAGACACTTGACGTTGGACGTTCGATATTAACATATTTAGGGACCGTCTCAAAATCCTAATTTTGGTCAGAAAATGTGTTTTTATAGCTTTTTAACAAAACGACAAAAAATTATAAATAAATAATAATAATACATTTCACTGTTTGTGTTGATCCATGACTAGCTAACTTAATGCTAGTAGGATAGGCATACAAAATCCCGAAGTTAAAATCATTAAAATAAAACAAAACAAAACAAAAAACCAAATTTGTTGGTTTGTTTTAAAATGATATTAAGATTGCTATTATTTAAAAATGGTTCCCTAATGTGGTTTGTAAAGATATGTGTATTAACGGTAAAATATAGATATATCCACTATATGGCCCTAGTGGTTAAAAATTTGAGCAATAAGTCATCTTTAAAAATAGGCAGATAATAATTTCTTTATTCTATTTGAAAATATTGAAATGTACTTGAATTTATCACATTGTATCAATGTGGGGTTTCATGCTTTTTTGCTTTAATAGCATTTAATTATTAGTTGCTTATAGGAGCAGATATAGTTTTAGGTGCGAGATACACACGGTGATGGGTCCTTTATGGAACCATAATTAACTTGTAACCACAATTAACATATTGCACAGTCTAGGCTATCAATCAATCAGTTTTTATATAGCACTTCTTTAGCCATTGCTTTCAAAGCAGCTTCGGTGATTTCAAATGCTATATTAAATATGCTTTAAGTAAATGTATGGCACAATAATTGCCTGGCTATCATCTCAAATAAAACCTATCATTAATTTATTATGACTTAACACACATAAGAAGCTATAACTCATCTATAGCATACCTCATCTACTGTTAAATTGACTACTACCTCACCTGTTGCTCGCCCCTGTAAAGATGGATGGTTGCTCGTATTTAATGATTTTCACACAACTGAAGCTTGACAAAAATCTGCTCTCACTTCCACCACAAACCAAATCAATCAAAAAAGGATATGAGAGGTTATGCATCCCAGCTAGCCTTGTGTTTGAATAAGCTAGACTTACACAACTGGAAATGATATCTATATGCTCAGGCAGGCTGGAGCAGGTTACAGACAGAGATTAAACCTCTGCATCAGGACTAAACCAGTCACACTCTTTCATACCCACTTAAAAGAAGGAAGCCAGAACAACAACATTCAGCAGAAAACCAGTATAGCGTGATGAAGATTGATAGGTGTCTGTATGAGGACTCAGGATGTGTCTCACGCTCAAGTTTTAGGTTAGGCTCTAAATCCCCTTCATCAAAAGATAAGAATGACCTCACAATGACTTGTGACCCCATCAACAGCTCTGTCTGAGCCACATCTGTCATTCTCTCAAAGCTAACTCTTATTTTCGTCGGACGTAAAGCTTGAAATTACAGGAAAGAGAGAAGCTCCCCACTCAAGTTCAGTTGCACAAAGTCTTTCCTATGGTAGGTCATTGTGGATCTCAAACAAAGATAGTTTAGTCAGTGTGCATCACATATGTAGCTCCTCGAAAGTGAAAAACTGTTTTGAGTGTAGGTGGGTATGTTAAACTCACACATTTAATTAGCCTCTAGCTTATTTAGCCACATTCACGATGTATGTAAAAGTTGAATTGCAGCCTTTTGATAAAATAAAACATTTTCTGATTAAAACCAATAATAAAAATTAAAAAAGTAATGAAATACTTCACCGCTATCATAGCATAAAAATAAGATTGTTTACATCACAGCAAACAGCAATAACCCTGCAATGTCTGTTGAGGGCTTGAAGGAGCCAATACTGACAACAGGCATAAATAATATTATTTATTATGTTTGATTTGCTTTATATTTTTAAAATGTCCATGTCAAATGTCTTAAAATGAATTCAATTAAAATTATTCCTAATGTTCTACTTTTAATTACAGAATTTAATTCACACGCATCCATTCTAATATTTACCACCAAATATTGAATGATTTTTGGAAATGCTGTATTTAAAAGATTGTAAGTGACTTTACTTTTTGATGTGAATAAGGGCTTATGTCTGAATGTGCAGCTACATGTAGTTTCACATCCACTCAGCATTAAATACATTTCTCCTCCTCCATCAGCTCTGTGAACAGGAATCCATTTATTTATTTCAATGTGTAAAGGAGTATTAACACTGGCAGGTCACAATAACCTTGGATTTTTTTGAAAACTTGATACCCCTTGCAAAACATTTAAGGAGGAATCTCACGAATCGATTATAGTTGTGAGATCAAGACATCTGATTGGACACACAGTTAATAGTATGTATAATATGAAAGCCAGGAATTCTTCAGCAGGCATTAGTTTCAAGTAGCAGAAGCTGAAATTTTTTTGGACAACAACAACAAAAAACCCTGCAACATCCATATATGCTCTGGAAGCTATGCTCATCTTATACACTGCAAAAAAATTTATTTTAAGCAAAGCTGAAAATGCTTAAAATTAGATTGAAAATCTTGATTTTCATATTTTAGGAAGAATTTTCTAATTTAAACCTATTGGGTATAGATTACTTTGCTTATTTTGAGAAAATAACACTTATATTTTCTTGAGGAGAAAAAAAATCTTATTCTGGTCCTTTACTTTCTTGAATTAAGAAACTATGTGAAACAAGTTGCCGATTTTGCCACTGATCTTAAAACAAGAATTTTTGACTCAACATATTCTTATATCAAGAATGTTACTGATATTTTATTTTAAGAAATAAATATTAAATACTGGTTAAAAGCATGCATCTTGGAACAAGAAAAAAAATCTTAAATCTAGTTCTAGTCTAGATTAAGTAAAGGTAAGAACATTTGATTTCTTGAAATAAGACTCAAATGTTTGTGAAAAAAAATAAGAAAAAGGATCTACACTGTAAATAAATCATCAATACCCCAAACTAACTTTGATGGAAGAGATTTGTACTTCAAAAAAGCACTCTAGAAAAAAAAAACTCAAATATAGATGAATTCTTCCTTGATCAAGCAAAAGATTCTGCTAATGGAGCGAGCAAATTTCAGTTGGTGAGCATTCTTAAAATTAGCAAAAACTTCTAGCTGGTAACATAAGCTGTTGAATCTTTAAAAAAAAAACCTCTCAAAACAAGTCTTTCCAAGCTGCAAAAATGCATTGAAACTAGAATATTCTAACTTGTATCTAGTCACTAGTGGTCTTAAAACTAGACAATCTGTCTTAAAACTAGAATGTTTTCTCTTTTAGTTTTGTATAGCTTATCAGAAACGAAATAAGTTGTCAGCTCTGATAGCGTAGCGGTCAGAGCACTGACATGAGGAGCTGAAGCCTCTGGTGACGTCTGGTGGTCCTTCACTGATGTTCTCCCCAGAGCTCTACTAAGTGTTCTACCTCTCTCCTATCTGAACTTTCCTATCAGAAAATGCATCAATAGGCCTAAATAATATATAATATACTTATTTAAAATTAAAATTGTAAGCTAGAATTTCTAGTTTTAAGAACCCATATTCTACTTTAAGAACTAAAATTAAGCACAAACATTCTTAATTTAAGGTCGTATATACTTATTTTAATACTAAATTTTCTAAGTTAGTCTTAAATAAAAGAGAAAACATCCTGGTTTTAAGACAGATTGTCTAGTTTTAAGACCACTAGAGACTAGATACAAGTTGAAATATTCTAGTTTCAGTGCAGTTTTACAACTTGTAAAGTCTTGTTTTGAGAGTTTTTGTCCATTTTTCAGCAAGACTTTTTTTTCTAATTTTAAGAAGTCTTGCCAAGTCAAATTTGCTTACCCCATTAGCAGATTTTTTTGCTTGAGTTTAACTTTATTTGAGGTTTTTTTTTTCTTGTTCCAAGAGTGCATTTTTTGCAGTGTAGATGCTACAGAATGAAGAGCACGGTATTTAAAAAAAATGAAGTAAGAGTTTCTGTTTGGGACTGTGAAGTCTAGAATATTGGGCCTTTAGTTTAACTGCATTTTATTTGAATAATTATGCAAAACGATTCAATCTTGAAATTAACATGTCTAAAAGTGGTGAAAATGCTGTACAATGAGGAAACGATTGTGTTATGTGACTTCTACCCGGTCCCTGGCAGGAGAACATCAGCTATGCATGGAAGTGCAACACCTGCTACACCCAGACGGAAGCTACTGAGGTGGAAAACACAGGAGAGGACCTGGAAAGATAAAGACATCAGGAGCAGACAAGGGCAAAGTAACATATTGATGGAGCCTGACACAAGATACTTACTATTTAAAAATACTGGTTGAGCTTGCTCAGGGATTTGCTGCTGCCTCTATTGTTCCCTATCTTTCCCTCTAAGTCTGGACTTCCATCCCTCTTTCTGTGTAAAACTGTGACCCCCTTTTACAGTGTGTCAAACAGACAAATACTGTCACCCCTATAACCACTTTTGTGGCCTCCTTCAGGTCTTGTTTCCAGCTTCGTGAATAAGCTCTTTGGCTAATGGAATTTCAGCCTGTGACAGATTATTACAGAACAAAAGAATATTTGTTTGTCCAATTTTCCTTTAAACACTAATATTCGGTTGAGCATGGGAAACTTAGAGCTCCAACAAGCAACCATCAGCTGTGTGCCATAGTTGCTTTTTTAATCTTGCAAAATATTCTTTAAAACAGAAGGCTGCTGAAATTTGTGGATTGTATCATGAGCTAAGGTCAATATAGTCTCCAAAGAATTTTAGTATTTATCAAGACTCCACAAGATGATGTATATACTAAAAGCAAATATGTCATATGTGATAAATATATGTAATAAATATAATTTAATATAGCATCAATATAGTAATACTAAAAGCAAACGTTAAAAGGGGGTTACACAAAATGTGTATAATTAATTTCTGGGATTAAAATCTACCTCACTGTTCTTAAAGAATATCTAGAAAATGAGAAAAATTAGGATTTTATAGTATGTTAGTTGTCTAATAATTAAGGGGCCACATCATTTCCTACAAATAAAGGTGTCCTTTTTTACTTTTTCCAAGCATTTAGAATAAATGTCTGCGGCTTTGTTCATGCCAAAAAGATGAAAAGCAGATAAACTGCTTGTGCCGGGCTGAGATGACCACAAAAAATGCCATCTGTCATCTGCTTCCAAAATCATGGGACGGCATTGAACCACCACCAGTTCTTGTTTCCTATTGATCAGTTCCAGACCTGATGCTGTGTGTTCGTGAGTAGCATTCTGCTCTCCTATTGGTCAGTTCCAGCCCTGACGCTGTTTGTGCGTAACATCCGGCAACTCCTATTGGCCAGATTATACACGACATCTTCCAAGAAGCGATCCAGCTCTCTTTATGCACACTTTCACTTTAGTGTTGGTGTCCTAAATTTGTGAATATTTTTGTGTTGCTTTTTTGGCAAAGCATATTTTTATATCCATGGCTCTACCCTGCTACCATTCGTTCTCCTCCCCTACCAACTCCTCCCACACTTCACCACATCGCCTCACTCAAAAGGTAAGAGTTATGGTAAGGGTTATTATTTTTCATTCTGTTTTCTTTGTTTTATTATTATTAAACATTATTTAGATTTATAGTGTATACTTTTAAGGATTGAAGAATCCTAGTTTATTTTTCTCTGGTTTACCATGTTTTATTTTAAGTGTTGTTTTCGGGTGGTTTGGAACAGATTAGGCATTTTACATGTAAAACTTGCTTCAACATATGAAAAATCCAGCATTCAAAGGCCACCTCGGAATGCATTAGTTTTGTATCTCGTTACTACTGTATACAGCATCTCTTCAGCACCAAAGTGCTAAAAGTGTGTCATCACATTCATAATGTGAGTCAAAAACTTGACACCGACTCTCCTCTGAGCAAGATTCATTTGAGTCTTGTCTTTGTAAAAGACTTGTGTGCTGAGATACACATGCTGTGACTTTAAGCTGCTCCACTATATTCTATTGATACTTTCTGGACAAAGCAACAGCTGTCTAGAGCAGCCATCACTAAATGGTGGAGAGCTTTCTACATCCGGACCGAGTGGTAGTTCTGTCCAGACCCGTGACCAATTTCCCCCTAAGCTGGGCTTGTGCACTCGCGTACTAGTCCCATGACACGCAAAGTGAAAATCACAGGCACACACATTCCAAGTCTGAATCAATACTTTTTTAATGGACTCAAAATTGCAAGTAGTTGGAGTTGAATCTGACTAGGATTTGGTCGCTGATCTCAACTGAGCTCAATAATGCAAGTTCCTGCTTCAAGTAATACACTGATAAGTTGTTTGTTCAGGAAAGGGTTAATCTTCATATCCTGATAGCGCTTGCTCGAGTTTCCCTTTTAAGGCAGAAAACAGTGCCATAGTAAAATTAAGTTTTATTCAAAAATTTGTGGAAGTGGTTCAACGTCAACCTGCTATACTACCGACAGCTCAAAGAAAGAAAAGTTTACCTAAACAGTGTGTTCTCTCTCCACAATCATGGTTTATATCACCACATTTTGGCTGGTAAAGTACCATATTTTACCCCTCTGTCTCTCTCTCGTAATAGTATTTTCCTATAAATGGCCCATATTAAATAATTACACTTGTGCATTTTGCCGTTTTCACACACTCACACACCCCATTTGAGATTTCTCATGCACAATTACTGTGTTATGACAATGACCACTAATTATTAGTGCTACATTTCAATGCTATATCAGTGCAAATATCCTACACACCACTTCAAGACCGGAAGAATTCATTAAACATATTCATGTCTGCGCCAGTATTCTGCTTTTTCAGCATGATAATGTCTTCTCTTTCAAAACAATCCCACTTTTCTGCTTGTTGGCGGTAGCCAAGCTTTAGTCCTCTAGATAAGCACTGCACCTTTAATAATTTAGAAAATAAATGAGGTGGTACAAAGATGTTTTTTCATAAATATTGGATTTTGAGTCTCTGTTACGATTCTCATAAGAGAAGGGTAGTAGCAGAACCCAAATGCACGACAGCCAGAGGTTCAGTCAATTGCTTAATTATTATAACAGAAAATAACAACACAAAATTGCCCCAATTGCTCCAATAACTAAGGGAAGCAGAAAATTATAAGATTAAAGACTAAAACATAACAAAGCAGAACTAAACAGAGCTAATCTCTATAATGAAAGAAAACAAGAAGACTTGACAAGAATAAAAACCTAAAGGGTTAAACCAAAACACAACCCTGACAGTCTCAGAAAAACACACTGTTTACTCATGTTCCATCCACAGCCATGCTTCCTCTTAAGATAAGTCTCATTCACAGCCATACTTCGTGAGATAAAACGTGTTCTGGCAGTCAAAGCTTTAAAATTGCAGCTGTTTCAGTTAATTACATTGCAAAAAATGTTGTTGATTGTATATAGGGAAGTACGGGCAGTGAGTGAAGGAGTTGGTTGTCCTGTAACCGAAGCGTGGGCGGTTCTATCTCTGCCAGGTCCATTCTGCTGTTGTGGCCCTGGGCAAGCCACTTCCCCCACAATGCCCTGATGGATGTGTGTGGTGGTGGGAGGTGTTTGGTGGTGGCAGGAGGCCGTAGGCAGCCCCAAGGCAGCTTAGGGCTACCAATGTAGCTTATCACCACCAGAGTGTGAAGGTGGAGTGAATGAATAATGCTCTGAAAATTGTTTAGTGTGTTAATACCTTCAATTTATATAGCAATTATTCCAGATGCTTATTTGTTTTTCACTAGAAGACTCAAAGGCGTGTATCTTCATTCATCAACATTTACTACTCAAACAGAAACATCCTGAATAAGTAAGGGGTGCGCCATTATCAGCGTTAGCATGCTGTGTTCACTGAGACTCTTATCGGGCGATTAAAAAAAATATTGCCATTAGTCTATTTACAAAGTTGGATTGGGAGCTGGGTCTATACTACAAAGCTTGATTTTTGGTGCAGCTCTTTACAGAGTCTCTGTAACTCTGTGTATAACAACTGTGAAGTAAATGCATTTCTTAATACATTTCTTCATTAAACATGTTTTTTTAATGCTTTAACATACTTAATAGTTTTTATGATTAGTTTAAACTCTTATTTTCCATTCATTACTCATTATACCATATCATAAGCAGTGTTTATGTAAAAGGTTGATGGGGAAACATAAAATAAAATATCCTTGCACATAAAAAAGGAAAATACAACTGCTAAAAATTACATCACATTGTTAAAAATAATCAGCATATAAAAATGTAAATCCCTTTACATTTGATTCGCAGTGTTCTCAACAGAGTATGGATATATAATTAAAAAACACTTAAATGAACGGTATATTCATCAATGTCCAAATATTTAAAAAGCAACATCTGTTCAAACTTTATGTACAACTTCGAGTTTCCTCGAGCTCTCATTAAAAAACACGAATAGTTTGCCTTCAGCACTGACAGCCTCAACGACTTGATCCCAAGCTCTGTCCTCGGCTAACAAGTCTTTATAAAAAGACTTTTGGGGATCAAAATTACTTTTTGTTTCTGAATTTTGAGAATGAAGCGAGTGTCCTCCATTGCAGCTGGTAGTAGCATCTGTTTGGGGTCCTGTGTGAGAAGACACTTCCAGTACCAACAATATATATATATATATATATATATATATATATATATATATATATAATTTACATCTTTGTGTGTAAATGAACTAAAAGTACTTGTTTTCATTGTGAAGCTTTCTTAGGTATGCCTAAAACATATAAATTGCTTATACACTATTGCTTAAGCATTTAAACAGCAAGTCATTTTTTTGGGGGGTAGCACACATATTCTGAATGCCTTTGGCAGGATTCGAACGAGGCATTTTAAGACATTAAAGAGTGTTTAACCTTTACAGAATACAAGAAGTGCAATCGCGTTTAATATATACACGTGAAATGCAAAATCACTAGCTGGATAAGAGAGCATCTATCCCAAGAGAAGCCTTGGATAGGTGGTCTACTTGTGCCATGTCCCAGGGTTTGCAGATCTGCTGGACTACCAGAAAATGGAGCCACTGACACAAGGTTTCTACTAGGTAAGCGCTCCAGCTGCCTGGTTTGTCACCTCTGGGATTTACAAGCCTGTCAGGGACAAAAGCGTAGTGCCCCTGTAGTTGAGCTGGCCTATACAAGAGCACTGCCCAAGCTATTGGTGTCAGAAACCAAGATCTTGTGCATTTGACACACCACATCACAGACGAAGCTCTGTGTTCATTCCTAATTGACTGTGATATATTGTTGCCATGCACATTTGAAATGCTGGAGGAACATCGGGTAGACATCCCAGACACTTGCAGTATGCCATGATCACCTGGGAGTGTTAGTAGTATATTCCTTTCATCGATATCATGTCTACAGACCACAAATACCACAGTGGTCCCTCACAATGTTGGCAGTGCTTACCTAATCCATGACTAGCACTAAACTGAATTATTGTAACTCTTTATACAGTTCTAGCTATCTCTTCTCCAAATGGTTCAAAATTCAGTTGCTTGGGTGATACCTGGAACCTGGAGAGAGGATCACATCACCCGGGTCCTTGAATCACTCTATTGGCTGCGTGTGCATCTAAGAATATATTTTAAGATACTTCTTACTGTTTTTATAGTGTCTAAATTGTCTGGCGCCAAGTTACCTCAGAGAATCCTCTGCCCATACTCACCCTAACGATTGCTGAGGTCAGCCAAACAGCTGTTCCTGGTGGTCCAAAGGAACAAATATAAACTGAAAGAGGACAAGGCTTTTTCATGGGTGGCTCCTAGGCTATGGAAAGCCCTGCCCCTTTACATAAGACATCTTCACTCCAGATAATAAAAACTCACCTAAAAACCTCCAAACGCGGATGGTGATCCTTCTTCACTTAACACACCTACTTATAGTCTCCCATGCTTAGTTGGCACCTTTTTCACTTTTCTGTCTTCAAGGTCTCTACACATCTATCTGAATTTTTTATTCTCAAGAACATTCGGATGGATTGTCTGCCGGGTGCATTTTGCAAGCTAGTGTTAAAAGTTGATGCTGTGATACTCCTTGCCCTTTAATGGTGTTCATGTGTAGTGATGTGTTCTTGAAAATAATGCCTGGTCAAAATAGCGCTTTGTGAAAAGAGTTCCCGTTGGCACCCCTTGTTTTCGATTGAGGGATGGTAACGCATGAAATTTCACACAGAATATTCAGATAGATGAGTTGCACCCTTTAGTTCTTCGAGTGAGGAGGAAGCAGAGCTGACTGAAAGCAGACGAAAGCAGTGATAGTTGGAAAATAACTACAGTAATAAACAAATCCTTTAACAAACGACCCCTCCTTGGAGACTAAATAGACCCCACACAACATGGATTAATAGCACAATAACAGATAATGGACTTATTTGTGTCCTTAACTGTTGAGTGAGACATGATTGAATCTTGTTAGCCATTGCTAAACATTCCCAAGTGGAACCAAGTTTAATTGTTCAATATGGGCTATGTTATTATAAAAATCTGTTGTCTCAGGTTAAAAGCAGCTTGTTTTAATTGAAATGGTGAAATTAATGTTTTAAAAGGATCAATTAAATATTTTGTTAAATTGCCCTAAAATCAGTTTGTGCACTCCTCCAAGAAATTCAATAGTGAAAAATCTGAATAAAGTAATTAAAGATTAATAGCTTTGGAAAAATAGCCTTGTAAACTCTTAAAATCATGCCAAAACCAACAAGTCATTTAAACACTTTTTGAACGCTATTCAACTGAAAATTGAAACTAAGCACATTTTTTTAATTATAAAGATGTAAGGTATGTGACAGAGTAGACCAAGTTACTGATGCACATGGCACTAAAAAGCATGGACCATCTGCCACTCAAAGTGGAGTCTCCACCCCTGAGTGTCTGCGACTGGCTCCTGTGTCAGGGCAGCCTGGACCTGATGGATGTTGGGGTCATTGGTTCAGCTGTGGGGTTCAAGCCTGCAGGCTCGCAGCCTCTCCCTCTCCACTGGCAGATCAAAACAAGAGGCAGTAACCCAAGCACAGCACTCAGCTGAGAAAACTCATAACTCTGGTTCCATCAGCCCCCCGCCCCTGCCCGTACCTCACCAACACCCAGTGTTAACACTTTCATTCCTCACCCCACCCTCAAATAGCACCAACTCACAAGCCCACATAAATCACAAGGTAAGAGCTTACCACAAGACAGCAGGCAAACCTCTTGTCGAAAGTCCATTATTAGCGTCAATGTCTCCTGATGCTGAGTTATTGCTCTTGAGATTGCTAATGGCTGTTATGTTTTTCTATTTACTGGTTGTTTCTCTACTCAGTCAAGAAATACTTGTAAAGTTCTGTACTCTCTTCATAGATGAATGACATCCATTGGACAGAAAGAGAAAAACTATTGTATTATTTTAAATGTCTTGATTGAACTAAAACCTCCTGTTATTTCTACTGTTTAGTATGTGACCCACCGACCAATCTTTGGAAATGTAAATTTCATGAACAAATATAAAAGTGACTTTTCAACAAGAGGGAGAGTTTAGGCACTTCCCAACACATTTTGTATACACGACATCCATAAAATGTAATGTTATCATTTGTGAACAATTTGTTCTTTTTTATTGCTATTTAAATTACTTGTAAGCACCAAGTAATTATAGTTAGTTAATCATTCTCTGGTGACACATCTTTATTATTTGATCAGCAGAACCAGTGAGTTAAGAAGTTGAGCCAAAAAACAAAACAAAACAACCAATCTTATAAAATACTTATTTGCACGATGGCTCCTATCACATCTTCCTGGTGGGCTGCTCTGCTATGATGAGCAAAAAAGAAAACAAGCTGATACTTATAAGGTGAACACTTATGTAATGAAGGATGTGCAGGTACAACCCTGACTAATATATATATATATATATATATATATATATATATATATATATATATATATATATATATATATATATATATATATATATATATATATATATATATATATATATATATAAAATTTTTTTTTTAGTTTTTTTTTTACATCTGATATTAGACATATCACCATATATTTTAAACTCCCAAAATAAATCCAACCATATCCCTTTATAAATAAAAAAATCAACAGAAATAAATCTCATTTGGAAAAGAAAGGACATGAAATTGTGGTAATGTTCAAAAACACCCAAAGAGTTTGAAACGGTGTAGAAGTTTCCAACAACGATAATCAAGAATATTACTGTCAGACCTGATCATAGCCAGAGACAAGGTGGAAATGGTAGCAATCAGGCTACATTTTCCTCAAAGCATTAAGTAGTGAACTGGACAATTCCCAGACACCATTTTCTATAGGGACAAAAAACACACACTGTATGGACCCTCTGACAGCTGGAGACACCGCTTCAGAGCCCACAGCAATGTTGCCAAAATTGTACCAGGATTGCTCAACAATTAAGATATCAAAAGAGATCACTCCAGCTTACTGACAGCTGTTTCAATTGTTTGCACCTGTTTCTCTTCTGTTACACATGTGTCTGGAGAGGATTACTTCGACTCGCTGTGGGTGCATTTCACATTTCCACAAGTGATTTACTCCCAAACAATATTCCAGACACTGTCTGGTGATGCGGATCTGCAAGGGAATGTGTTACAGATAGCTGTTGCATTTGTCTATTTTGTACACTGACAATTGTTATTATACGAAAGTCCCAGTCCATAATTGGTAGCACTTGCAATTCCCTTTCAGTTGACGTTTAACAACTAAATCATGACATTTCTTGGAGCTACCCTTGATCCTTAGCTTCAAATCAGCCAATGAAAGCTTTCATTATGCATTTTGAATTTGTATACCTCTCACATAAAAAGGAAGTGGGAGTCAGGCAATGTAGCTTAGCAGCTCTGTCGAGCCCTTTCCACATGTAGCGACCTTTTTGAGAACATCGTTGTTTTTGTGTACATCGTTGTCCTGTGAACAGCGTAACCACACTTTTTTGGGTTATAGATTGCCACTAATGCAGCTGCTTTTGTTCCTGAAGCTCTAAGGCTAATGGTGAAGTATTTCATTGCTGTTAACTGTGCTAAAGCATAGCTTATGACATGTATCATTTGAAACAGAGTCCAACAGCAGTAATCCTGGGTAAAACCGTATTGAGGCTCAAATAAATGGAACCATTTTGAAAGTGAAGATGGGATGGGTTACATGCAAAGCACAAATTCCAGAGATGAACCTCTCCATTTCTGGCCGACTGGTCACTTTCACTTTTCATTAGCCTTGTTGAAGCTATGAAGTTTAGTTAGGTACACTTTGTTTTTGGAAAAGCAAAAACGCAACCACTTTGACTGTCTGAAGCACAGTGACACAGTTAAAGTTCTAATCTACTAGTTAGTAACTGAACCACAGTAGCAAGCAATCCTGAACAATTCCCTTCTGCAAGACTTTGCCAAAACTTGATGTATATTTCCACACACTTTCCACATTCCCACAAGATGCATAAACGGAAGAGACCAAAAGCTGCACTTTGCTTTTTATTATTTTCTGTTTCTTTAAGCACTGCACTTCACTTTACATCAACTCAATTTGGCCAGTTCTCTTATGGCATAGAAAAAAATCTTGATATCTTTACAAAAGTAAGAACTTTTTTCAGCCATTAGGGACAATTATGTGGTTATTGATATAATTTTAATCACCATAATACCTACTTTACTACCTACTACAATTTATTTATCTTTAGAAATCAATTTTGCTTCCCTTGTTCTTAAGGGCATAATACTAATAATAAAAAAACACTTCAAGTTGTTTTTCTTTGTCCATTAGAGTTGATGTCATATCTAAATCTGTGTAAACTTTCCTTCAGAATTATTTAGGTTGTTTTTGTTTCCTTTGTTTACCCCTTTGGGCTAATGCACAATCAATATCTAATGTTATGGAAAACATTATTTCAATTGAGGGAAAATATCCAGAAGAAAAAATTCTAAGAAACATTAGATAAAAGCAAGTGCTACAATGAGAGATCCTAGCAGGGTCTGAAGAAAATACTTTATACAAAACATTACACAAAACATGTTTCAAATCCTCACAACACTTCAAAAACAAGGGCAACTGAAATGGACCAGGTTATGCTCAAGAATATATGAATACAAATTGTAAAAAATACACATAGATCATGCTTAGCGAAATCAATTTACACCCTTCTTAGATTTGTTTACTCTTTACTAGGTAAGACAAAAATACAGAGCATTTTTAAAATACTGCTTAAAGAAAGCTATGTAAAAAAGTAGAAGAAGGAAATTGTTGAGTCCCAGGGGTCTTTTTTTACATTTGTGATTGACTTTTCAGCACACTTGCAGAGGATCTTGATAAGCCTGTGAAAGCTGAACTCTCAGACAAGGCTGTCAAGATAAAAAGACTCATTGTCCCAGTGGCAAGCTTTGCCCAATCCCATTGGAAGCCAGTCTAGTTCCTGGACTGATGGGGAAGAAAAAAGCTGAGCTAATAGACCAATCCAAAGCCCTGCACAACAAACCTGTTATTCTAGCTTTTTCTTCTCACCAAGCAAAGCCCACAGGTCCACAGACACCTGGCCAGACCTGCTGAGTTCCCTTATGCAAGTAAGCATAAGTTCAAACTATCAGATGGCTAAGAACTACTCAACATGTCTGATTATTTCTGCCTCTATGATGAATATTAAAAATGAACAAAAAGAAAGTGGCATAATCTGATTCTTTACGTTCAAAGCAAAAAAGTATGTGAAGATAATGTAAAGTGATCATTTGGAGATATTTTATGACAGGCTTTGAAGAGGCACTGCATTGGGAAGAGGTAAATGAAATATGAAATATACATTATGATTGAATATTCATTCATTCATTCATCTTCATGTCGGCTTTATTCCCTTTCGGGGTCGCCACAGCGGAATGAACCGCCAACTCACTGGCATATGTTTTACGCAGCGGATGCCCTTCCCTGCCGCAACCCAATGATTGAATATGTAATGATTTAATATTTAACATCTGTTTAATGGATTCATATTTTCAGAGTTAGTAAATAACTCATTCATTGAGTGTAAGACGAGGCTCAATTAACTTGGGTGTAAGGGGGGGGGGGGGGTCTACTAACTTGTATCTTTGACTTGGGTGTAAGAAAAGGATCTACCGACTGAGGTGTAAGGGGAGGATCGGCTGACTTGGGTGTAAGGGCAGGATCCACTGACTTGGTTGTAGGAGGAGGATCTACTGACTTGGGTGTAAGGGGAGGATTCACTGACTTGGATGTAAGAAAAGGATCTATTGACTTGGGTGTAAGGGGAGGATATATTGTCTTGGGTGTAAGGCGAGGATCCACTGACTTAGGTGTAAGAGGAGGATCCACTGACTTTTGTGTTAAGAGAAGATCTATTGACTTGGTTGTCATCGTGCAAGAGATGACAATTCTATTCTATTTTAAAATAATAAATGACTAAAATTGAGAAATATGTCTTCCTGTTGGTTCCTCTGCTAGAAAAATCTAAGCTTGCTGTATCAATTTATATATGTACATATGCATGTGAATGCCTGTCTAGTGCTGTTAGGCAGGTGGTGAGCATCTTTACTTTTTATCTGAGCATCTCTGTCTACAGCGGACAACAGCTCCATCTGGCTCGAGGACACAATCATTTGGCTGTTAGTCACTAACCTCCGATCAAACTCACCAGCTGTAGATGGGACTGTAATGAATGCACCCTGTTTGCCTCCTGTTAGTGTCTGCTGGGGTAATGGGAGGGGCTGTTGCGAAATAGAGACCGAAGGGAGAGTGAGAGTCCAATTCTGTCCATGTTTTTTTCAGGATTGAAAAGGGTCCAAGTGTCAAAGGGGCAGTTTCTGAGACCAAAAGCTTCCTGTGGGCACCTCATACCTGAGATGAACTCCAATCTGTATAAAAAATGGAAAGAGAAGCTGGCAGAACAAGTGTAAGTGGTGGGGGTTGTTTGCCTCACCTCACTGTATTTTTTAAACCAAATTCTCTCTCAACCTTCTAGATCTGATGTTGTAATGTTATTGTCAATGACCTTAATGTCGTAAATAAGCTGCAAGCCCTTCCTTAGTGACAGTGGCCCAGTGTCCTATATGGAAATCTCGATTTTTGCTGAATTCTGTTTGCAAAAGTCTGCTTTCCAAACATACTAAATTTCAGACATTATGATTTTTGGAAGTGAAGAAGTGCACAATAAACTCAAGTGGTGAGGCCATGCAGCCATTGTAAATGGACACCCCTCTTTGTTAATTTTTTTACTTTTAAGTTGTTTTGAAACAAGTACTTTTACAATAGTACTGGAGTAAAACAATTGTGTTCATGCTTCTACTTAAAACAAATGTCTTTTTTAATTCTTGAATCTATTCTGTATATATCCAGATAAATTAATGGGACTACTTTTTTTCACCAGTGGCCCTGTCAAGACTCAAGATGCATGTGTTGTAAAAAAAAATAAAGAAAACTAAACTTTTAATTGTGATTTAAAAATGCAAGAAGACAAAGGAGCTATATATTAATCTGATTTACCAGATGCCACACAAAGATCTACTTGCAGAATAAATTCTGCATCAACTGGGAGGAGATTGTGTGGATTAGAAACGTTCACTAGCACCACTTCTTATAGAAACTTGGTTTTCAGTAATAATAGCAATACATCTCAGTCTCACTTATTTAAAGAGTATGTGTAAATTTGAATTGTCAGGGAGGTCCAGACAATTCATTAAAATGTATAGAACGTTTTCTGTCTTTTTCTCTAACTTTTCACTTGTTTAATTTTTTGTGTCAGAACTATAATTTTGTACTCAATGTGGTAATATTTAAGGCTTTGCAATGCATTTATAGTTGCGAATAACTATTAACATGTTTAGGAATAAAACATCTCTGATTATCATGAAACGTGACAGACAGCCATTTCAGGGTCTTTCCATTGTGCCATATGCCATCTCCGGCTGCTGCTCAGGAATTAATGCTATTAATGGCACGTAGGCCTCCTAAGAAGACTCCTACTGGATAATTGATTACATAATGACACATGAAGTGGTTCAGGTTTTAGACTTGGATGGCGTCAGTAGGTGATATCTAAATGGGGAGCTTTCTTAAACCAGGACTCATCTCTAGAGCTTGTAAATAATTGAGATAGAACTATCACAAACCATTTCTTAGGTTCCTCTTGTATTTATAATTGCAAAAGAAAGAAACCTTATACACTGTGTTTGCATGATGGTCAAGATTGGTGGAAACTGTGGTGAGGCACGATGAGAGAATCAAACATCCTTAATTACATTTCCTGAAGTGGACACACAAACAAAGTTGGGAAGTGATTATGACGAGAGCTCTGAGGCAACCAATAACTGGAAAAGTAATAAGCAGTCTTGGCTGACATGGTGTGTTTATAACAAAGCAACTCGTGCATGTAAAGAGAATGGAATGGAAGCTTTTGTGGAATAAACCCATTCAACAGGGCTTTTCTTCCCTCTCTGAGAAAATTTCCTCAAGGCTGCCGATCATCGCCAGAAAACTTGACATCCTGACCCCTAACATTTAATTTATTGATCTTCATTTTATTTGAATACGAAGAGCCTTTTGCTCTCTTAAATTAATCCAGGATAATTTAGCCAAGCCTCCATCCCACCCAGAATGAATAGCCCCTCTGTTGGCCTGGACTGTGGTTGGCCACCCAGTTTTATGAGAATCTGCAGTGAATTAGAAAATCTGTCAATGCAGGAGGAGCGGCCGGGCGCGGATATGCCGTGTCATTCCACCTGTAAAAGAAAATGCTCTTTGTCCATTATCTCCCTGGCTTACCTGACATGAGTTAACCCAGAGGTCAATAACATCTGTGGAGCGTTGCGAGAATCACTGGGCTGGAGAGAGAGGAGCTCTGAGAGTGCTTTGTTTAGGGCTGCATGCATGGATTCCAGGCTGCCCGCTAACTCTGTGCTGCTGGATGCACAAGTGCCTCGGAGAAATTTCCCTGGCTCTGGTTGTGGTGACTTATTCAAATGCTGTAAAAGGGCGTTGAGCCATTGTATGCCACAATAATACAGCACTGTAGCACAGGATAGCTAAAAAAAAAACACATCACTAGACCTCAACACTCATTTTTGGATATGCTGTGTAGTTCGTATTGAAACTGCTGCTTGTATGCAAGTGCAGAAACTTATAAATAATGTTATTTCATAAATGACCAACTTATTCTATACGTTCTTTTTTAATCTATAAAACAACATCTCATGCAAACTGCAGTATTTTTTGTGTAAAAGCAGTAATTCAGGGAACTGTTTTCAAGTTGGCACCAGTTTAGGGAAGTATTTTGTGATTAAACTCCTAATGGTTTTCTTCGCAGGTATTTATGTCTAAACAGCTTATGTTGTAGTAAATTTAACTAAAACATACTAATCCTAGCTTGCCTTGAACATTTGAGTATAAAGTCCGTAAACAATGAATAAATAAGTGATTAAACAAAATATCTTGTCAAAACTGCAGTTGAAGAAAAAAACTTAGTAAATTTACATTTAGTCAATTTTATCTGTTAGTTTTATTATTTTAGCTCAAAACAAAAATGCCAGCTATTTTAACTTAAACCTCAAATTAAGTATTGTGATCTTCAGGTCAAGACGTCTACACTTTTTTTCTGCCTGTGAGAAGTTAATTTTTCTTTTATGTTAAAAAAGGAAATCGAAATGAGTTTGCTGCAAAATAGTTGGGAGATCTCTCACTTCAGCCAGTCTATTTTTTGATGATTTGGTTCTTTGTTGAAAAAAAAAACCCATTTGATTTTATGCAAGAAAGCATTTAAAAAATACATAATTGTGATTTTGCATATGAATTAAGTGTTGAATAAATTAATGTTGTAATTGTGCAGATATTTTTCCTTGTAAAACAGTTTCAAATACAAAAAAGTTTTTTTTTTATTGTTTTTCCTGAAATTGTCACAACTTCAAAACTGCTTAGACTAAATCATTGACATTATCAGCGTACAATGTGGTTCTCTCTTTTTGTGCCCAGGATTTTCCATGAATTATATGTCCTGAGAGTGAGAATAGCCGATGAATAATCTAGCTGATATATTGGATAATAAGTATCAGCCCGCTAATATTTGACAGTCCTGTCTTATATTTATCTTCACTGACCATGGATGCCAGATCTGGAATGCTATGAGAATGTTATGGGAATGTTAGCAGGAAGTGTGCGTGTATGTTTTCCCCTTTGGCTGCAGCAGCTGTCCAGTGTTGCTCAGATGGCCAGCACGGCTGCGATTATGAGCTGGTAATTAAAGGAATGGCCCAGGGTTGCTCCTCCTTTCATTCATAAGTAATTACTCTCTTCCACAGCCAGGCTTTGGGACATTTGATTGATAAATGCCTCTTAAAGCCCATGGAATTAGTGAAGATTTACCAAAAGATTTACCTACCACTTTTCTCATATTGTCAGGGAGGAACTTATTTTAGTCAAATATAATGACTAAGGAGAAAGTTTTTACTTGTGTTTACCAAATGCTTCAGAAGCACAGGAATTCACTTGATTCATGTCTCTAGTCAAACCATTCAAGTAAAAGAGCTTTATCGGTACATGTGTTTGTAACATCCCGAGTGTCGTCAACAGTCTTAAGAACATAAACAAATGAAAGAAAAAAAAACCCCACAGTGTTCTTTGTTTGTCCCATGAGCCTGTATGAGTTGGGAATGATTTGCATAGTAATAGGTCGCCATGTAAATATTTTTTTCACGGACAACAGAAAATTCACAGGTGCCCAGTTGATGTACATATGGAAAACACAAATGTTTGAATGCTTTCTTTATTGGTTTGTGTGTCTGTAAGTGTATGTCTGACACACTTTTAAACCTCATCTAAAAATGTGATTATTTGGTACCCAATTTTATGTAAAACATCCTTTTAAAACTTGAAGACTAGAATGAGCTGATTTAATTGAATTTGATCTATCCAAGACTTTTGAAAATAGCAATTACCCAGAACACACAGGTTTACATTCAGCTAGAGTAATTTGTAAACACACCCATATGTACCAAGCTCTCCATTGCTAGTCAAGTTAAGTAAGTAGCAATGATAGCGAAGACAAATGTCTTGTATTAATTCTTTAAACATTTTGTTCTCATTTACCTTGCAAAAACAATGCTAATCAAGCAGCACTCTGTTCTGAGCTTTTCACTCCTTTTCTTGGAAAACTTTGCTGTTGCCTACATTCATTGACTGCCACATGCGCAAAAGAAAGCAGGAGAAAGCATGCTTGCCAAGCACATCACCTGTTATTTTACAGAAATAGACTCAACTTGAGATTCATTTTTAGCATCATGACTGATAGAGACTGTGTGTGAATATATGTTTGTGGTAGTAAGTAGAGACATGCAGAAAAATGGCTCACGCTGAGTGACAGTCACAAGCTGCCCCATAATGCTTTGCTTCTTCATACCTGCTGTGGGGTGCTGGGCCTAATTATAGTTTCCACTGCTTTCAACAAGACCTTCCTGTTCTGATTATAGGTCAGGTCAGCTGTCAATCAAATGGATAATTCCGGACATCAGTTTCTGCGATTACAAAGAGTATACCAGAGATGTGAGTATAAAGAAAATTAACAATGTTTTAATTGAGTAAATGTGAACAAAATCCTGAAAAGGGTTTCTGATAAAAGGATCAAAAGTTCCATTAACTTGGGAAAGTCTTCCAAAATTTTAGTTTTTAATTTACCTGACTAGTTTACAAACAGGTCTGATTAAGAGATTTTTTTTTACACCATATTGTTAAAAGATTAGCAAATATGGAAAATCATTTTGCTGACAATGTGGAGGAGATTTTTATAAAAATGTTAAAAAAATAAAGATTTGTTTACTCAGCCTAAAGCAGGCAGGGTCTTAAAAATAAAAAACTAACTAACTCGCTAACTGAACAATTCTTAAGACAAACAATCAGGCTCACTGTGCAGTACATATACTTGTCTCTTCACAAATCTCACGATAAAATTTAAAAAGGTTTAAACTGCAGAAAAATCTAACTTGATTTATTTTCTAATCTAATTTCACAACTATTGCTCTCTTACTAACCTTTTTTTCCACATATCTGATTACCATATTCTTCTACTTGGATTCAGATCTATATCATCATATCACTCAATCCAGTAATTATTTGCTGTAAAGGGCATGTCACGCTAGCTTTTGAGAGCTTCGATGGCCATTGCATGACCGTCTGTCAGCAAAGACCCTGCTCACCAGGCAGCATATATTAAAAAAGAAAGCATATTGGTACAAAAAAATAAAAAGCTGTAAATTTAAATCCGCCAAACTTCAACAAGGTTAAATCTAAGCTACTTAAGTTCAATACTGAATAAAACAAAGTCTTGCTTTAAAACAAGTATAAGCTCATTCTTTATCTAAAATTGCCCCCAGAAGCAGGAAATGCCGGTTTTGTATCAATGTATTCGACCCCATTTAAATAAATGTTTTTTTTTTCATAGACTAACCTGAAGATGTTCAAAATATGAAATGACACGAGTGAAAGTGTCTATGTTCAGAAGCCATTCATTCTTCAACCTGTGAATCACAGCAGATGGTAAACTCACTCACCATATGGAAACCGTCCCCTGTTGCCTTCACCTCTCACAGATCTAATTGCTCCTGAAGTCTTGGAAGGATGCACTTCTCAATTAGGCCTCTCTAATTATGAAATACTGTCATGAATTCCTCATGGTTGTTTTCAAGCACCAGCACTTGTTTGCTGTCAAGAGTGAGGGGTTCTATCTTGTGAAGAGTCTAAAGATGAGCAGAGGAGCTTCGGAGACCCAACTGACCCAGAACAGATCTGGCTGTGTGTCTGAGGTGTTCAATTCATTCATTCACAAGCACACAGGACCCGGTTTAACAACAAATTTCTTCATGCTTTTATTTACTTGCCCTCGTGTTTAATCATGTATTTGCTAGCCTACATCATGCAGAAAACGTTGTCAATAGTTAAATAATATAAACGACTAGAATGTGCAATCCTCTGATCTGTCGTTCCGCCATGTTGGATGTTTTGAGTCACATGGAATCAAGCTGCATTGTGATTGGTCAGTTGTGTTGCAGTTGCCGCGAGCCAGCAAAATCAACCTTGGAGCGAATCAAATAAAGAATGTATGCTTGTTTCCTGAAAATCTGTTGTTGATATGAAAGAGACCGCAGGGATGGTAGTCTTGCGCATGGTGTTATGGTTTTGCAAATAAAACGCAGGTTGACAATAATGTGCAAGTGTCTTAAGAAGGCTAAAAAAAATTGCCTAAAACTGCAATAAAATGTATTGCAGTATGGGTTCAATTTGATATTTTGTGTATTATGATCAGTAGGTATTGTATATACCTATTGGAAAGTCTTTTGTATGTCATTTGAAGAGAAAACCAAAATGTGCCTTTTGATTAGCTGTTAAGAATTATTTGTAAACAGTGTAAAGAAGCCCTTAGAATGTTTTTACTTTCTGAACATCGAGTGAATTCGAAAATCTATAAATTTGTAATATTTCTAAACAAACTACAATAAATGCTGAGCTATTTCAGGGATCCTTCTTTATCATGGTGGTTACATTCTACTAATAATACATGATAAACAAGATCTACGAAGTAGAGTCAGCTTTATTTTTACAGTTATTCCAATGATTTGAGGCTGTGAATCCCACACACTCTCAAACAGACATTTTCACTCTTTTCCCTCTTGTTCACATTCTACATTCCTTTAAGATGTCCAGAAGTCCAGCTTTTTATGCAAATGGTCAGTGACTTTCTCTGCCATTTGGGTGCCGCTGCAGGTGCCTTTGATGGTGTAAAACATTTAGTCGACATTGCAGGGTTGGATGGGGAGAAAACACACAGCCCAGCCCTTCAGAGTCATAATGCTAGTGATCCAAATTTGGTAAGCTGAACACATTCTGCACTATATAAGAGACACAACACAGATGAAATTGATTTATAATCAGGATGCAGGACACTCGTTCGCTCTCCTCCTCGCTGCAACAAGTGCTTGATATCCAACTCCTTCTTATTCAAAAGTCCATTTGAATGAATTTTGTAAATTAGGCACTAGAGATGTCTGTCTAAAAATATCTCACCCTAACCCTAACTAATTCAACCTTCACCTGACACCCAAGTCAGTCGTTTTTTCAAGCAAGAACTCCAGGATATTTCAACTTCGCTCTGCAGAGTGTACCATTTTGAACACAATGTGCTGTAAAAAAAACGCAAGCAAAAAAGGTGAACAGGGATAAAGTGAGGGGTCACTGTATTTTACTCTTATAGTTTACAATTGAAGAACATGTGAAAGGATGACCCCAGAAATTGGATATAAGCTTGTGCATCAGGATATGCAATGTAATCAACAGTTTTCTTATATAAGCCACATTGTGTAGAAAGGTCACAGTCGCCCTCATACACCCTGAGGTCTTGCCTAGTGCTCCCCCGACACTGATAGCACAGAGGAGGATGACACCAACACTCCACTTCACCTTTACTTTGTTCTGCAGTGCATCTCCACCTTTCACCTGGGGGCTCTTTCCCAGAACTCACCCTTTCACACCGCCCTTTTACACAATGCGTCTCAACCCCCATACACCCACGTCTTTGTAAAGGTCTTTCTTTGTGGTGACACTCCAAGTGATTTGGAATATTTAGAAGGGATCCTGGTTGTTCAAATGTGTACAGCCTGGAGATGAAATGAAGGATAGATGACAGTCTGCTATGGCATTGTGTGGCAAGTTGTTTGTGTGAATTTTCTTTCTGAGCATGGGAATAAAACGGGGTGCTATTGTGAGCACTTTATCTTTGGAAAAGTAAAGATATCAATATCAATAAGTCTCACTCCAAGATAAAATATTAATATAGAGGCTCAATAAAGAGGAGTTAACTTCTTTTTTTAATAAGACCAATAACAGAAAAAGTTGAGGTGAGCATCGACTCACACCATCTCAGGTTAGATCAGACAGAAGCTTAGTAGTTGACATTATGAGTGATGCAACACTTGACAATTAGAACTTGACAAATAAAATCATACTGGAGTATATGATTGTTGCCTCTAGTGCAATCACTAGTGGCAACAATAGGTTATGCAAGCGAATAAAATGAAACAAAGAATCAAAAACCAGAATGAAGTGTTGCAGGGAATGAACCAACAGACGAGAATCTCATTTGTGTTTTTGTAAATCAGGCTCATCCACAGAAAATCAGAACAAAAGCGATTGCTTGGACATGGAAATGTGCTGAGTGAGCCAGCAGACCCAGTTGTTTTAAGCTATTTAAATGTTGCCAAACTAGCTTGCCTTGGTTTTTGCTGTTTAATTAGATGGGTTTAAAGGACAAATGATGTAAAGGCAGACCCAGACATGCATACTCAATGAGTTCTGAGACAAAAAAAAACATACAATAGCATACAGAATTGATCCATTCGTTTTTACGGACACTAGTATAATTGGGTTTATTTAATATGTAGACAATATAATTTACATTTCTTCAAGTTCAGAGGGTGTATATTATGTCCTGTTATGTATGTTATGCCTTAGGTGGTGTGAGTATTTGAAAGTGTATTGTGAGACAATAATAAGGGACCATAATAAAATCTTTCTTATAAATTCAGTGTATTTATTTAAATTAAAAACTACGTAAATCACGTTTTAGTATTTGAGTATGTAAATGCTATGAAGATGTTCCTTACAGACCTAGTCATTCCTGCATTTACAGGAAGTTCTACTAGAAGAGCCCTGTAGTAGTACAATTTGGATAGGAACAGATTCTGAATCAGGGATTGAGTTACGTGTTCTGTTAAGAAGAGACTATTCTTTCTGATGATATGCTTACTAGAGTCATCTTGGTGATGTGGTATTTGAAGGCCCAACATTAATCCAGAATGACTCAGAGATTCTCGACCGAAGCAGAAGGGGTGTTTGTTGAGGATCCCAGCTGAATGGCGAGGTTGTGATGCACGGTTGGATAAGCAGGGATGCCAGAAACTCAGTCTTTTTTGTGTTTTTTCAAACCTTTCGATTGCAGACCCTGTGATGCCCATCATTGAGAGGGTGGAGAGTCTTATTTTTAAAGACTATATAACTTTATATCAGATTCTGAACTAGTGTGAACTAGCTAACTCTGTTAACAATGTTTTTGTTTAGTTTTAAATTAACTGTTATAGTGGTTGGTGAGCAGAACACCACACCGAGTACATCGAGTACCCTGAGATTAAATTCAGAGTTGGTGGATAGTTACCATCCCTCTGACCCATTATTTTTAGCTTGTCTGTAACACATATATTGTCATGTGACAAACTGCAGATCTTTGAAAGTGGTAAACAATACAATTAAATACATAAAATAAATACATCTTATCAAGAAAGACTGCCACTATCTCTGTAAAACCATTAGAGACCTGCCGGGGGATTGTGTGAGTGGAGGCAGAAATATGCATTCTGTCTTTTATCAGTCTCCATTAGAGAGGACTGCAGCCTGGCCTCTGATGGCTCATTTGTGTTTGCCACATTAATCTCTGTGTGTAAGCAGCAGGTGGGAATTTCTGCTCGCTCTAATCGCATGACAACAGAGTCCATGCACCTGGACAACACTCTGACACCTGGGGCTCTTCTTCAGGCTTCTTTCTTTCTTGCTTGCTTTCTTCCTCTCCCTCTCTTTCATGCTAAATCAATCACTATATATACTATAGTTTTAAGCCTTGCTTTTTATTGTTATGCAAAATGAATTAACCTTGTACTCAAACAAAATAGATTGTTTGCCGATTTTTACAAATTGACAAACAAATATATATATGAATACATTTCCATGTATTTGATCTAAGGTGTCTCTGAGTTAGCAGTCTTAGAAAGCTTTGATAGGAAACTTTTTTACTTTTTAAGTTTGTAAATTGTAAAGCTGATCTTGAAACTGCAAATGGAGAAAATGTGCAACATGTCTTTGGACACTCTGAAGATAATCCTAGACATGAAGAAAAAAGAAGACGAAGAGATTATAATGTGGTCTTTTTTTTGTTTCATTTGAGATAAAAAAAATTGTGCCAATCGTTGGAATGCTTTAAGGGTCTAAAATCTCTCTAAAGCCAATGGGGCTGTTACAACCCTCCTGGATTATATCCAAAACCTCTTGAAATGCGTTCAGAAGAGGAACAATGCCCTAATGGGTCTGGAATGATTAATATAAGAAATGTTTAATGTTTTCTAAGAAACAGATATAAATACAAACATTGCACATCTTTTACATGTCAGCATGAAGAGAAAAATGATAAAATGTGCGTTTTTGTGTCATATTAAATGCACTGTTTAATTAGGTACAGCTGATTGAAAAGACACATGTTGTTTATAAATATGTGGCTACATGCATCTTTATAGTTGTTTTAACAGTATATATTTTTAATCCCAGATGGTGGTTATATTCAGTCAAATACATGTCACTTTCATTTCAGATACATGTCTTTACCCTTGTGTGGTGTTCATATTATTGTTACTCAGGCAGTGGCATGGCATTTTTAAACCCAATCAAGAAATTTTCTGTTAAGAAAACTTACTTAAGAGATATTTACTTTAGCCAGGAAACAAGAGATTTAAACAGCAAATATACTGTTTTTCTCATTATTGTTACTTTTAATTCACACAATAATAGAATTTTATTCTAAAATGGTATGTTTATGTGGGACATATATTTGTGTGGGAAGACAGAATAAAGGTAAAGAATCTAACATTTTCACACTTTTACATGCTTCGGGGCCCCAACACCTTATGTGTAATATAAATGTGTTTATGGAGTATACAGTGTAGGGTCATTAAATGAGCCAAGGCCAGTGAATCTCAGTTTTAAATAATAATTGTTTGTATAATTTTTCTTTTGATGAAAACTGAAATTAAATCCCACAGATATGAACACCAGACAAGGGTTAATACACCACCCTTTCTTCATTATATCATATCTTTTTTTACCCACCCATGTAAATAACAATATGCAATGTTAACAGTGCTTGTAAAAATTTTCCCCTAATGTAAAACGCTTTGGACAAAAGCGTTTGCCAAATCCATAAATGTAAATGTAAAACTGGCTGTCTTTTACCATTGCGTAGCAAGCCTTACCTATACATTTCCAGTAGTTGTTTTTAGCAAATGAAATGTTATTATTATAAAATGGACATAGCTGACAAATACCACAAGAGCTTAGGTCCAAGCACGTATGCCTGCTGAAGTATTAATTTAATTATATTAAAGTTTCTATAACAAATTAGTAGAGAATATAATCTCATTTACTAAAGATGTTAAAATATTTCTAGCAGATGTTTCTCAATTTGAGGGGCCACTAGAACTCAATTAATCATCATGGTTTCAAAAGGACATAATAAATGGTGGAAATTGCTTTAAAATTATGCTGTGCATCACAATTGCCACACCATCTATGCTTTTGAGGCTTCTAAATGATAATTAGCGTAAAAAGATCCGAATTGTGTATGGATGTGAACTTTTTTCGTTTAGATTCTGAAGTGCAGATCAATGGAGTGATAAACTGGCTGATATTACCCACAAAACCATGCATTCGGCAAAAGGAGTTATCGCTTGGACCCAAAACAAGCAAGCCCTCTAATATGACTGATTTTTAAAGAAGCACAGAAATAAATAACAGCAACCATATAAAGAGGGTTGTATTTATTCGCATGGTGTGCGTAATGACATTGTCAAAACCACTTCCATCACATGACGTTATAGTGTGCTCCAAACCATGGGCACTCATGTTTTACACACTAAAACGTTTCACGAGTTCGCTTACATAGAATAAGCCCAGAAAATGTAAGCTATGTGGCGAGATTAAGGTAAGCATACTAGGCGAGCACTCCTAATGGATTAGGTTAGGATCCTAATAGTGTTAAACCATTAAAGTGATTGAGTTTTAGGCACGTCTCCTATCTGTCTAACATTTGCAGCTCAAAGCCCTAATTTTTATATATCATTAAATATTAAGAATTTTTGGTTCATTTTTGTACGTAAGCTCTGTTTATGAATGAATAGATCAAACTGTGACTATAATGCATTTTTAAATTTCAAATGACAAAAATACTATTAGGAGGTTAAAAATTAGTTAAAAAATTATAACCAATATAGCAAATTAAATGATTGTTCTTGAAATTAGCATTAGTCAAGTCAATGCTTTACGTGTGTTTCCAGTTAAAATATTACTAGCATAACTGTAAATGCAAATTTTCACAAGTGGGATGACAAGAGGTATTACGTTGCATCTGTTTGGTGCTTGACTCCTACTATTAAACCAAACAAAATCCAATTGGTAGCATATGAGTGAAACACAGTTTTACAAAAAAGCATTATGCATGGAAAAATATCACTGCCTTGAAGCGCATCAAAAACTCATCTCTCTAGGAGCTCTCAATCCCAGACTAAAGTTCTGTATCAGATTCAGACTGTCTAATGTCTATGGTAATCATAACTCCTGTGTCAGCTTGTGATCTCAGGCCAATTTCTGATGATTTTTCAGAGCGGATACACAAAGCTCTCTAAAGTCCTCTGGCTATTTGAGGGGCTCATCTGGCTGACGAAGGAGATTATTTGGGAAGGAGTTTATATTTGGCCTGCAATCAGTCAGATTCACCCAGCAGGACTGAGATGCAGCCTCTATACAACACGTAGTTGTGGAAGACCATTAATGCTTGATCATTTTCCTAATTTTCTGCAGTCCAGATGTCAAACCCTGTGAGACGCATTTCACTATACTTCCCGGTTGAGGTGGTGTTGTGGAGCTGAGAAAACGAGAGAGAGTGAGACATACTATGGTGTTTATTTTAGGCTGGGGTGAAGGTAGCCTTGATGCAAAGCTACCAAATCAACAATGACAGTTCTCGGTGCTGTGCTCCCAAGAGGCCTGAGCGGGTGGAGGAGTTGTCATCTTAGTAATGATTTCTTTATTTTGCAGGAAAAGCATCTCACCAGGGGAAAAGCGCCACTTCCGGCCCGGAGGGAAACCTTAGCTGCCCCAGACCAGGCCCTCCGGTCTGTCTCAAGCTCCATCTTGAGGTACTCTAGCAGCACTTTCATCTGGCCTCTCTCCATTCTCAGCCATCAATATCACCTCGCTCACTGCAGCCCTTCCAGCCCCAGGAGAGGACTCTTCACTTTCCATCAAAGGGAACAAAACTAATATTTTGATTTCGTTCTTAAATGGGACAATGTCTATTAGTTATTTTTTAGGAAAACTTCTATGGTTTTAGCACAAATGAATCTTGCCTAAAGATAGGCTCAAGATAATGTGCAAATTTGACAAAAATACATGTTTTGGAACATATAGTTTCACATGTGACACCTCATCTACCTGACAGGGTTTCTTCAACTGATGACAAATGATCCAGCTTTTGGTTTCCTCTTTTTGTCTCTTACTTTAATAAAAGTTTGATTTGTCCATCGGGACCTGTCTTGATATTAAGGAATATGAAAACAACTCAAAGAAAATCTGTTTGGAATTATGGCCAACTATTATATTGTTATACAAGTTAACACATTAAAACATTAAGATACAAAGAATTGTGCTTTTCATGTCTTGAAAATATAAATAAATAGAAAATACATTTAAATAGAATTTGGACTATAATACGCATTGAATTCAAACAAGGGTGACAAATGTTAAATGGTTATGGTGAATCACAGACTATATAAATATAAATAAACAAAAAAAAATGTTATTGCAAGTAAAATGATTGTTTTCTTGGACATTGTCCACAAATGGAACACTGTTTTAAATGGCTCCAATTATTTAAATTCAACTTCAGAAGGTATTTGGACATTTAACAGAGTGAATCTACTCATTTCGGTGTAGTAATGTTTGTACATTTAAACATTCTAAAAAATGTTAAGCTATTCTGTGACTAATCCCCTTTTGAACTATATGTAAAGCAGTATCCCCTGTTCTTAACTAGTGAATGAAAAGTGCTTTAAAAAAACATCGATAGAATGCACAAAACATACACTAACAAGTGGAAAATTTTAAATAAAATAAAAGTGTAAATGTTTTTAGCATATTCACAAGAAATGTATAAAAAACAGCTTCTCGTAAAAAAACGGTAATTCTATCTCTTTTGGATGCTATCTCTTTTCAGCACTCGTTGTGGCTACTTCCTGTTTCGTTTTGATGGTTATGTACAAGTTGCATGACCAACAATGCAACTGCATAAACTTTTATGACAAGGGCACTATAACAACTACCA
Source organism: Danionella dracula (assembly GCA_900490495.1). Lineage (NCBI taxonomy): Eukaryota > Metazoa > Chordata > Actinopteri > Cypriniformes > Danionidae > Danionella > Danionella dracula. The sequence continues at coordinate 1,152,157 of UELW01000888.1, forward strand.
AAAAAATCTCCTACTCAAGCAAACTTGCATTCCCTGATTCTTCTTCCCTTCAAAAAATTACATTTAATGTCCTCATTATGTAAGCATGCAGGAAATTTCGACTTTTGGGAATAACACGTTTTGTGTTTTTATACTTGTTTAAATACTGTATTATTTCAACATTTATGTCATTGTCTAAGCCAGACAGACTCTGCGTCTATTACAGTAAACAAGACCTGATTAAGAGTTTTGTCATTTTATAGTGTATTAATAACATTCATTCTGTTAATTGAACTTAAATGAAAATTGACTTTTGAACTTTTTCATTCAGGCCTGAAAGAGTTAAATGATCCAAGTTATTTAAATACCCTTTTTTATCATTGTGGTCAAGCTGTTTGCAAAGAACAGATTAATAAAGTTGCTTTTGTGTAGAATTAGGATTCATATAATAATGAAACTATGATAATTAGATTTAAACTGTATATATATATATATATATATATATATATATATATATATATATTACTTCAACTAGTGGAACATTTATTAAACAGGTTATCCAGTTCCTAAGAGCTTAAGGCAAGGCAAGGCAAGTTTATGTGTATAGCAAGTGCTTTACATTGGAAATAAAGAAAAAAAGAAAGTACATTTAATAAAATCAAGCATAAAAAATTCATATAAAATCAAACTGATTAAAAAACTGAAATGTAAAACATTGATTAAAAAAAATTAAGATTTGAAGTGCAGAAGTACCACAAAGTTTTAATCTGTGGAAAAAGAAAGCTGTCAAACTCCTACTTTCAAATGAATCAAAAATTCACCTAATATGACTCAATGTGATTCAATGACAGTACAGATTGAATCACAATGTGCCCACAGATTTTGAAATGAATCAAGACATGTGCATTTTTGCAATTGTAGGAAATCAGTTCAGTCGCCAGCAAATTGAGATCAAAATTCAATTTGAACTTTTTGCATAGCTGTTCTCTTTGTTTAAACAGTGACCCGTCTCGTCAGACTCTGGGGGCAAATGATTGGCTTAAGGAACCTACTCTTTGATTGTATGTTGTAAGGAAAGGGGCCAAGCTTGGTGCATTTGAGCTCTGGCTAAAATCAGCCTATATCCAGTGCACTACTCTGACACCGTCGTCTTCCAGCCCAAGCGTCCCCCTTCTGATTGCTGCAATATGACACAAACCATCATTACAATCACCCACATTAAATCTCAACATAGCTCGTTTAAGCAAATCAGAGATCATGTCAAGACTGCAGAATGTTTCTGGAGTTTGCTTAGCACTGCAGGAAAACAAATCCTTGATTCCCTTTGGCAAAAGACTTTGCTTACAGAAAAATAAATCAGATAGTTAATACATCTGGGATCACGGGCTGATTGCAGGCAATTAAAAAAGCTCATGGAACTAAAGTATTGCTGGCACATGGTTATTGCAGAGCTGTTTTCAAGGAATTACAGTTGTACTTCAACATTAAACATCATGTTTTTTTCTACCCCTGGACACTGCAACAGTTGCATTTCAGCAGCCAAGAATTAACGAATAAAAAAAATCTTGTCTGACAACAAATCCAGAGGTGCTAAACACCAAGCCCTGGAAGCTCCAGCAAAGCTAGCTTTAGTAGGACATGGATTTAAGCCCAAGATGGGAAAAGAGAACACGAGTGTGTGGCTATGCCCTGTAATTTTCTATTGGCAGGTGGGCGATGGCTCTGATTTAATCTGGGCCTTAGCCTCGCCATCCGCATTATTGTTACGGGATTCCCCCGGTCCCTCGCCTCCGGATCTTCTGTCACATTCTGTCATGCCAGCCCTGTGGAGTGCCAGCTGGAGCTGGGGGCACTAGAGACTGCAGATTAAGCATTATCCCTTGCCGCCCCCTCCTCATTCCCTGAGCTCTGTCCATCATGTCTGGGTTAGGCTTATGAACGTGGGTTGTTGGAATGAATTCTGAGTGCTGAGGATGTGAGAGGGGCATTGTTGGCACATGTTCATGGCTTGTGTGGAAATATCCTATATACTACATGTTGCCTTGAAGATGGTAGTGTTCTACAAACAATGTTTCGGAGTATTGTTAGTTCTTTTAAAAGTACTTATTAAAGAACACGGCACACATCTTGAGGCAACACAAAAAGACTTTTTGTAGATTTTTTTTTAAAAACAGGTCTCTCCGATCAGATCGTCTAACTTCTCAGAACAGATCTCTAGACGAGTAGTTCCTTGTCAGACACACCAGAATGGTCCGATCAAGCGCTGACTGAGCATTTTTTTTTTTAATTAAAAAAAAAATTTAAGATCTAGAAAATTATATGTGATGTGTATGTTGGTTCACCCAATAACATTATTATGATGCTGCTTCAGCATGCTACACACTTTCAGAGTAAAACATTCAAGAAAAGCAGTAGGGGCTCCCAAAAACATAAATCTTCAATAGTCCAGTCTTGAGACAAGGAAAAACTATTTTTTTTTTAAATTTGATGTGTTAACAAAAGCTTTCTGTATAGAATGTTTTATTTGTCCAAAAATGTATTTCATTAAATGAATTAATTTATGGCACATGACTCACTATCTGGATCAATGAAGGTCTTCTCTGACTTCAATCCTAGTCTTTATCGTTTTATAAATGAGCAGTGACATATATGGAGGAATGGTCAGAGTACCACCAGTAAAATCTGACTGGCCACTGAAGATAAATCATTTGAAAATCATTAACTTTCAGCCAGTTCATGAAAAAGTTGTACAGTGGCAACTCTGGCTTGCTCATTTATGCTTAACTTCAACTGGAAGAAGAGAGTCGCTCAAGTTTCAATTGACACACGTGTACAAGCAGTAAAGACCGGAATATGAACATGTAAAAAAAAAGACACTTCTAAATCTTCTTATCATTGTTGCGACACACCAAGATGCCTCTATTAATTATTGACTAATTTAGAAAAGGAAGCTGAACTTTACAGTATCTGAATGTAAAAGGTCATAACATGGTAGAGCAGGAGTTAAGATTCCTCCCACCAGACAGCATGTTTTAAATAATACAATGCTTTAAATATAAATCGCCCCAATGGTAGAAAGAACCACTTTAAACTACTTCTTTACCATTCCTAAAAAAAACAAAATCTTGCTTAAAAATGAGATTTCAGTGTAGTCACACATTCACCTCTCCAATCTGTTGCTTTGTAGACATGCAACGTGATGCAGTATCGCAGACAGAAGTGGAATTCAGCTTTTCTTCTGTCTGAAATATCATCATGGGGACTTGGTTTTGCACTGGCGAATGCGATTCCATTGAAGTGACTGGATTTTTTTAATAGTGTGAATTGTGCTTAAGTCCAGAAATTATATTAATTATGCTAGCTGTGTTAAAACATAACAGCAGTTGATCATTTTACTCTGAAAATCCCCAAATCTTCATGATGTCAAGCACAAGACCCCTTATTTTATTCTTAAAAGTCCCATTTTATGTCCTTTTAAAATATTTAGAATAAATAATTGAGCCCTCTATGCTAGTATTTTTCATAAAAATTATCTTTGAATCACCTCTTATTTTTAACCCTACAAAATGCTTCGTTCACGCCAGTTCCTCCCACTGACATCCTTTCGGCTCTCCCCTACTGATAAACGCTCTCCTGTTAGTCTGCATTTCGCAAAAACAAACACAACGAGCTATGCTTTAAACACATGTAATTGTTTTAAAACATTATAATCGACAGACAACGACTATGCGTGATGTAACAGTACCTTATATGAATTTAAGTCTATGGATGAACCAGAAACCACAACGGCTCCTCAGGATCTTGTGTTCACACTGTAAATAAGATGTACTTATTTAATATGAATTATTTCTTTTGTTATAGATGTACTTCCAGTAAAATGCCAGCAAAAGAAGATCTGGTCCCGATCTTTATCTTTCGAGGCACGAGTCTGGCACAACAATGTTTAGTAAGTTAACATCCTGTAGTGTGTGCATGTTTAAGATTTGAGGAAAGATAAAATGCAACGAACCTCCATTTGTGTGTGCTCAAACTATATTCCTTTATAGGGTTAAAGTTATAAAAATTCATGTAAGATATTACACGGTCAGCTTGACAGATGCAGGATTAAAATAAGTGCTAGTCACCTCCCCAGGATAAAGAATATACAAACTTAAGATACATCGACGAACAGCTCGCCAGACAGCACCAGACAGCATAGAAACAGTGGTTAGAACAATGTAACACAGACAACAAACAGGTGATCGGCATCAGCTGCAGGATGAGTGATAAATGATGGAGATAATCTAGAACCACATTGTTTGTTTTTGTTTAGTTTTTTCAAATCGAGCCATTTCTGAATAAATGGTAATCCAAACAAAACGTTAGCCTCCGGACATCCGAAAACACACTTCTTATGCCATTGGTTATCCAGTGCGGGTCTGCTGCTCTCACACTGTCAAACTGTGTTTCCTGCTCGTCATTGAGACTGTACTAGCAATTAATATAATTGGTCAGTGGGTGGAGCTAAGAACATGGTCATGGTTAAGAACAACAAGCAGTTTTCAACTAAAAAAAAAGCAATAAAAGATTGCTCAAACATGCATGAACTAATCTAAATTCAACTTGAGGCATGTTATTGATGAGGGAACAACACTTCAACGTTGGGTGTATCTAAGATGGCACCACAGATGAGAGCCTCAGTATGGAGCTCTGTAGTGCTGTTATTTTTTCTAGTTTGTCCTGTTATTTGTTTGGCTAACCTAATTCGCGTCACACTGGAGGAACTGTTAAACATTGAATAGGACTCTCAGAACATCCTTCCACCGGTTTCATTTCATCATCTTGCATGTTTGCACTTAAGTAAACAACACTTTATATATTTAATGCTCAATTGTATACATATAATAAGTATTTTTTACTTTTATTCATTCATTCATCTTCATGTCGGCTTTCTTCCCTTTCGGGGTCGCCACAGCGGAATGAACCGCCAACTCTCTGGCATGTTTTACGCGGCGGATGCCCTTCCAGCCGCAACCCATCACTGGGAAAATTTTTACTTTTATATTAATATATATTAATAATTATTATTTGTGTTGCTTTTTACTTATTAAATTGTTATTATGTTGTTTGCACTGTATTTATGTTGTTTGCACTAACTGCTCCATTGTACCACAGGAAATTTCTTGTGTGTGCACACTCTCACACTTGACAATAAAGCTGATTCTGATTCAAGATACCTGGAATGTCAGAAAAGTCACATTTTCATAAAATGTCACCTTTAATATACTGCACATAAGCAAAAAGCATGAAAACTGAGTGTCAGGAACCAAGTTAATTACTCTCTGATAAATAAAGAACAAACTCAATAGTTTGTAAAATCTCAATAGTTTATAAAAAAAAAAGCCTCAATATTTTGTGTCACAGAGTGCTTCCTGGCTGTAAATGAGCTAACATTGCAGTAGCCCTGGACAAAACTTATATTTGTCACAACAATAGACCAATCTCCCAATGCCAAAACAGAATAAATGTAGATGTGAAATATACAAGAAAAAGGTAGAATGACACTCAACTAATGTAAAACATCAACTTGTTGTGTTTGCATGCTCAGTTTAGCTTCCTGTGTAAATATATATTTCCTAGATTAAAAAAATGAAAATATGTGTATGTTTCATGAATTAGAAACTTTTATTTACACTCACAAACTAAGATTCAGACCCAACCACAACAGTATTAAGTGTGCCACCCCATGACCAACCCAGCTTAAAATGTATTGAGTAGCCATAGGAAATGGGCTGGTTTTAATTGTAAAAAAAATAAATAAATAAAAATACAGTGAGCAAGGATTACAATGTTTTTGTTCACTCATTTTAAATAGTTTTAGTTGAGCAATAATGAAGTATAAGATGAAAGGCTGGTATTCTCTCAATTAGAGAGAGCGTATGTGGGCCTGTGATGGATGGGTAAGCAATCAGTGTGTCTAATGTGAGATAGAGATGTGCTCATTAGGATTCATAAGCATAAATAAATGGTTATTAAAGTAATTTTATGTCAATTCCATTTTGCTTGTGTGAGCATGACTCAATTGCACCTTAGGTCCGTCGCAACAGCAAAACTTCAGACATACATTTTTTAAAGCTGAATCTAGAGCAGAGGTCTCAAGATTGATTCTTGGAAGGCGGTAGCCCTGCGTAGTTTTGCTCCAACCCAAACTGAACACACCTGTATCCACTGATTAATCTCCTCTGAGTTTGGTTGAAGCTACTGGTTTTCTCCTGAAAAAGGGTTGGAGCCATGATCTGAAATTTATCTGTCTTCATATGTTGTTTACTTTGTTCAGCAACCTGATAAACAGTTCTGTTGTGAGTTAGTACTCTAGAAATACACAATGAATTGAATTATGGTCAAAACTAGTCTCGGTGTAAACATGTTTTAAAACAAACTAAGATTCATTGTCTTTTCTGGAAAGTGCTATGAGCTTCGTTTGTAAATGCCTTCCTTAACTTGAACATTAACATTGATGAGTATTTATTTTTGCTCATAACCACTCTGCCCATTACTCAAGAATAATGTCCTCTTCAATGGCTGTACAAATGGTAAATAACTCAAACTCGACACAGCAAACCCTAGAAATAAACTTGTCTTGTAAAAATCTAAAATTAAACAGCGAACATTAAACAAATGAAAAATGTTCCAAAGTCTTGTGTAAAGATTGAATGCTGTCACAAAAAAAAATGATGAGTATTTATTCAGTCGTATTATGATCCAAACAGAGAACTCCTAGAGCTTTTATTTGAAGTAAGCGACTTGAATTGGTTTGTTTATGGTTTTAAAGTGAAGCCAGTGCACTTTGGACAGGGGTGAGAATAGTGATGGATGTTCCCTGGGATTCGAGCTCCATACCATATTATTTCTGATGGCCTTCATACTAAAACCATAGTGTGATGTCCCTGCCACAGGGGAGAGAGTGGTCGAGAGAGAGGGAGTGAGTTTCCATCCTTCAGATTCTGTATAATGTGAATGTGAAGTTTCTCATAGTTTCCAAACCGTGTGTGCAGCAACAATGCTTTTGAGCTGTAACACATGCCAAAACACACATCTATGCAGCAGGGGCCCCGGCGGCTCTCAGCACATCTGCCATCTCAAACACAGCCATGTCCCATGAAAATTCTAGTAAATTATAACATTTTAATACATCCCTCACTAAGTAACATTAAAAAATTATAAAAGGGTTTTAAAAAGAGAAAAAAAGGTTTCTACAGTGATACGTGTTAAATACCTATAACTTTTCAAACCCATATCAGTAAAAAAACATACTATCAATAATTATTATTAGAGGTTAAATTTCCAAAACAAATAGGAACCATAGTCTGTGGTCATGAATGAAATGAGCTGCTATATTTTAAAATATCACTACGAGACAATGAGGAAGTGAGACAAGCTGTGATTTATTTATTTTAAAAATGAAATATATGGTTTTGAAGAGGTTTTTTTCCGGGGTCCTAAAATGACAAAAAACAATTTAAGTCCACATTTTAGGCTTTAAAAAGTCCTAAATTTACTTTTGTAGGTTTTACATAGTTTTTTTTTTCCTTGGGGTTGCCAGAGTTTGAGAAAACTTTCATAAACCCTTAAAAACATAAAAGTGACATTTAGTGGTACCATAGTTTGAGAAAAGGCTCATATTCACTCAAAATAATAAAAAATGATGATAAGAGTTGCTAGAGTTTAAGAAAACGCTTATGAACATATTTTCAGTCAATGCTCAAAAATCATATCGATTAATAGGGTTGCTTATTATTAGGTTGACATAAGACTCATAAATATAAAAAATTAAAAACGAATGTAAGGTTTGCCAGAGATGAAGATTGCATTAAGTGACTAATGGGGTTGTCAGAGATAAAATGCTTCTAAATAATAAAAAAAAAAGTAAAAATGATAGCCTAAGGTTGCCAGAGTTTGAGAAATCGTTCTTTAACACTCAAAAACACAAAAGTGGTTGTTAGGTTTTAAAAAATGTATCTGAAGCATACTGTTTATTATGTGACAACGTAATGTGTGTGTTTATGATATAGGTCTTAAATCGGATTCTTAATAGTTTTAAAATTTGACCTTATGAAACCTGCTGAAACCCTGTTTAGAAATAATGTAAGAATACAACTGTTTGAGGTCCGTCACAAAATAATATCCCATATTTAAATATATTGCTTACAATACTCAAAGCAGACAGTGCCTGTTAAGGGTATGCAAAGTATGAAATGAGGCCCAGGGGTTCCCATTTACTTTTTGTCAACAGCCAAATTACTAACCCCTGACTAAAGTCCCTCAGGTTTGTACTTTCCTTATTCGTAAAACAGAGTATTAAAATTTGTTCTCAAGCACTTGGAATTAGCATTAAAAATAAAACAAAACACTCACTCTTCTTACAATCATGGATAAACCTGATGATTTCACATGTCAACCTTGCACTTTTGAAAACTTATAAATCTATAACTTTATCAAATATTAATTAGGTACTTGTAAAAACACCCATCGACCTGCAGAGAATCTGTGTGTGGTGTGGCACATAAGAGTTTATAAAAATTCATAACAGTCATAAAACACATGAAATTACCATGAAAGATGACAGAACACCTCATAAAAGGTCACACAGGTAATACAGATCTATACTGGTAGTTTATCCTAAACCTTTAGCTGCCAAACAGGGTCCAGACATTAACTCTTAGTTATTTCATTTTCAATTCACACTCTGGTGGATGAGTTCTGCGGGCAATAGTTTCACCCCCCTGTGTATTGCTAGAAACAATGCTTATTTAACCTCAATTGCTATACCTTTTCATCAATGGTTAAAAAAAAATCCCCATCAGCAGAAACGATGGGCCGAGTTTGACATTATTCTGGCACCTGTTATTTACTACGCACTGGTAAACTGTAAGTTTCCTAAACATGTTCCAAGTCTGCACAATATGGCATTATATTTTATATGCTAGACAAGCTAGACAATAAATTTAATGCTAACTTGACACCTGATAATACAGAGAGCCACTGATAGCCGTAAACAAATTCCTTTTAACATCCGAGCCACCTGACAGTGAAGATCGCCGTATTAACAGCCATCTTCTGATGCTCCAGACAGTTGGCCAATTGTCAGCTAGTTGGCAGTAACATTAAACACTACTGGTCTTCTCAGTGCAGACGGTCTTCACAGATGTTCAGTATAATATGAAAGCTGCTCAACCACTTGCGATCTCTGTTATATCACTGTTTTATAGATTCAGCAAGTAGAGAGAAGAGGTTATTTGTGTCCAGGGGCTCTACAGAAATTCTGTAAAAATACAGGACAAAGGCCAGTTTAATTCACATAATAGTCAGTTTTCATGATTTACAGGGTTTTATTCGTCATTTGAAACTCGTATGGCACTCTGGGATAGCCTGCTGCCTGAGAAGGGACACATTATATCCCTCCCAGCTATCATGTTTTTCTATTTCAGTTGAGAAGGTAAAGCTTTTTCACTAAAATTCATGGTTAAATAATTCTTTATTTAAAAAAAAAATGGGCTGAATGATGACGTAGTGGTGGAATTGGTCATACCATAACCAGACGTTTGGCGGTTCAATACCCACCAGGTCCATTCTACCGTTGTAGTAGATGTGTATGACTAGTGGGGTGTGTTTGGTCGTGCTCAAGAGGCCGTAGGCTCAGATTGGCAGCCAGGCCCTGACAGACTGCCCCAGGGCAGCTGAGGGCTAATTAGATAGCTTATCATCATCAGAGTATGAATTTTGAATGAATGAATAATGCACTAAACATTGTAAAGCATCTTTGAGCTCTGGAAAAGTGCTATATAAATTGAATGCATTATTATCATAATTAGTTATTATTAGAATATTTTACACTAGAAAAAAATCCTGTTCATATAATAATTGTTCTGTAAAAAATCCATTTTAAAAGTATAGTGAACAAATGGAAACTATTTCTGATTTTTTTCCACAATATAAAATTCCAATACTAAAGCCAGAAATACTTTCATTTAATCATTACTTTCATACTTTTCATACATAATCATACTTTCATTGTGTCTATCGAAGCACAAAATGTTTGTATCGGAGAAGAAAAATGGTCTTGACTATGTCAATGAGCATCCATTTTTTTCATCATTTAAAAAAATTTTGAAATAGAATTGAAATCTCACACAAAATAGTTATATTAACCAATAAATATTTATTTAAAAAAATTGTGGATTCATCAGTGACCCATAACCTTTATTCAACTTTAAAACAATTTTTTGTCTAGTATATTTAATATAGTCAGAAAGATTCCAATTAGTGAAATTCCTTGTGATTTTAAGGGTTTATGCCAACAAAGTACAATCTGCTTCAACCTTAAATTGTTATATGTGATTAAATGACGTGAGACTTGTCCAGACATTTCTTTTCTACCAAAATGGCTAACATCTTAAGGATCAGTAAATTGCTAGTAACTGTATTTGTTAATGTCTAGCTACTAATGTCTAGTCTATACTTACTTTTTATTGCAGCATTTTTATCAACAGTGTCTTTATTTGTGACATATCTACATGTCGATGATAGAATATAGCTTGAGAATAGCTTGCAACACAGAGCGTCTCCTAATTAGCTTCTCGACAATTTAAGAGCTGTGACACCTCTTGAAGAAAGTTTTAGCTCCTAACTACTGTCTTCAAGTTCCCGATTATCCTCTGATAATGAAAATTTTTGTAGTTGGGTAGTTCCGTAAATGAGTTTTGTTTTTAGTTTTTTGTATTCAGTCTGTTTACACTTTGTGTCAGTCCTTATTGGTTGACTACCCTAAAAGGGATGGCTAGTGACTCGATGAGCCAGCGATGTTTATGGACTGGCATGTATTACCAAGGGAGGGTAAAAGTATTTTTGTGACATAACTGTTTAACTCAGATTACGTTGTTACTGGTAAAAAAAAGATCACAAAGCTTCCTGTTTTTATTTGTCAGGGATTGAGTTATTGTTTTAACTGCTTACACTTTGCACACTTTCATTGTAAATATGAACCATATATTTACATGTGAAAAAAACAAATAAACCAATTAGTAAATGTACAGCTTGTGTTATTGTGGTGTGCTGTCACTAAACCCTCAAAAGACAACTTTTAATTAACAAAATGTCTGGAGAACTAAATAAAAATCAAATACAGACGTTATAGTGCCTATATACATTTCAAAGCTCACAAAAAGGCTAAACAAATAAAATAGGTCCAGGAGTATTAAAAAAAAACATCCTAGAGCATTGCATCAGTGTGATCAATTAAACAGACTGAGGGCTGCTCCTGTTGTTGGGGGTGGAGGAAAGAAGGTTTTGTAAAATGGATGTCCTCCAAGAAAGCCAGGCAAAGTCCGTTCAAAGCATGAATAATTTATCCCGAAACTCTATCACACTACCGTATCGGTTTCCATCATAAACCCTGGCAACAGGAGAGGGAAAATACATCAGCATCTGTGTGACAAGCCGCCGATGAAGAGTAGACGGCTTTTTAGGCAACGATGGCATAGTGAAAAAACGTCTTATAAATGAATTCAGTGTCAAGCCTGAGGGACACTGAGGAATGACAGCATATGGCGAAGAGCCGTGTGCCACCTCTGATTGCACAGACAGCACATGTTCACTCACACACAAGGCTTATGTGAACTTTTGGGACTTTCCAGATCTTATAGACCACAGTACATGTTCTACACTTGCATGCACCTCTTTTTAAAAACCTGAATTTAGCTAGTTTGAGCCAGGTCTATTCTTCAATAAAATATAAACACTTTGAAACGCTAGAGTGCATAAACATCATATAATGACGCTAGCATGAATTGGGATGATGCAAACATGATGCTACTGGTAACATTAATTTTTTAGTGATCTGCATGATTTTACACATGCTTGGTACCCATTACACATTCATTACTGATGAACATTACACTTGATGTAACCTTTGAACCAATCTTACTTTTTCACAGTGCTAGTTCTGTAGAGCTTTTCTAGACACTTAAAGACAATTTATAGTTTTTCAGAGCATTATTTATTCACTACACATTCACACACAGGTGGTGGCCAGTCTCCCAGCTCCTGCCCACTAAACACACATCCATCTTGACAATGTGGGTGAAGTGGCTTTCCCAAGGTCAAAACATCAGAATGGATATGGCGGGGATCGAAATGCCAATCTTTCCGTACAAGATGACCAACTTCACCACTGCACACCCAGTGCTAGCTATACATTTACATGTTCTAAGCTAATATTCTAAATTTGGGTGTTTATGATAATATTTGGCTTCAAACGTTTAGTGGCAAAGTAAAGGACCTTAAAATAATTATGCTAATGAAGAATTTTTTGATTGGCTTGCAGAATCATTTGAACCTTCAGTAATGTCTGCATGACATTGGCAACTATTTGCACACAGTATTTTGACCCCTTACTATTCATTTTCAATGAATTTTTCATTTTCATTTTCAAAACAAGTCTGTTTAATCTAGCATTTGAATAATTGACTTCTGGGATTTGTCCAAATGGATATGGTGTCTGAGAGCTAAAAAAATACATGAAAAAAAAACAATGTGGTTCAATGTGCCTAACTAACCTATCCTTATCATTTATCACTCATCCTGCAGCTGAAACTGATCACCTGTTTAATGTTCTGTTTTGTCTTTGTTTGTTTTTTGCTTTGTTTTTTTAAGGTGCTATCCGACAAACTTTTCGAAGATGGATCTTAAGTTTGTATATTCTTTATGCTGGGGAGGTGCCTAGCATCTGCCTCAGTTAGCGAGGCTATCTGATAGATCTTACATTTAGTATCTACATCACATGGAATAAGTAAATCACAGTAAATCAACTATTCTAACAAACTTGTTGCCACATTGTACCATACACAAGTGAATAAACACTCCTTATTATACAATTACACAGAAGAAATGGAGCGTGAGGAGTTTGTCACACACTCCCTGAATCACAGCCTCCAGCAGCAATTTTATTACATCATTTCAGACTAGGAAATCAATTTACTATGTAACAATGTCTCCATTTATAGGCCCTGATTGTTTATCAAAGGCAAGGAATGAGAGCATAAGAGTTATTTGTCACTACAAAGTGAGAGCAACCCTCTTTTTTTAAATATGAAATTCAAGCCCTAAACAGAGAAACTAGATAATCGACAGAGCGACTGGCAAAGAGTGAGAAACAAACCCAAAACAAAATATTTCAGCTCAATTTCTACCGGTTGTTAAGCTCTGAGGAACAAGTAGACCACCCTTTTTTGTGTGACAGTAATCTGTTATGACAGAGAGGGGAAGAAGATGCTGAAAGATTTTGTTTCCTGTTCCTGTACTCCTGATTTTATGCTAATGAATCTCAGATGCTGACTGTTGTGTAAACACTAGCTTGCTGTGTTTTCAGAGCTGTCTGGGTTTGATATTTAATCAGTGAATTCATCTTCTGCCAAAGAACATCTTTATGGTTCAGTTCAGTTTAAGTGCAAAACCAGCTAAATATTGAAATGTCTTTAGTTGTGTTTGTTATCATGAAAACATCACAGTAATGTTTTCAGACAATTTTAGCTTATTTCTCACCTAGGCCAATATTTGAAAGCTATACATTCACTGCTTTCATATTTCAGCTGTGTTGGTTGATTGAGTGGAAACAATGACATTCTTCATATTTTGCTATCCAATATTGCTAAAGTAATCCATCTAAATCATATATTCAAATGGATTTGCGGTTTGCTACAAACACAGCATCCACAGCCAGATTCTATATTTTTTTGTGGTTTATTTACACGTAAATATGATATGATATTTTGATGAATGATGAATTTTAAAGATAAAGGTTCACAAAGATGAAATTTCATTAGAGACATGCACTTCATGCAAATGCATGAGATTTAGGGTTTTAAGAGAACCAAAGAATGTCACAACATTACCCACATTACATAAATAAAGTGTACCTAAAAAGAAAGCCAATAAGTCATTGTGAACAAATCAAATTCGTTTTTTATAAAGCAAGCTATTTACGTTTTTTTAATATCATTAATAGTTGACATTCCTGCCATCTTGAAGTGTTGTTCCCTCATCAAAAACATGCCTCAAGAAGTATTCAGATTAGTTCATGCATATTTGAGCAATCCTATGCTCCTTTTATGATTTTTTCAGATGTCCAAATCCTATAGTTTTGTTTGGATTACTAAAGAATATGTTTATTTGTCAGAATTTGTGTCTGGCCATCAATGAAAATGAGGAAAGGTCAATTCTGTTTGTGAGTAGCACTTCACATTGAACTTGTTTGTCAACAAAGAAAAGAAGAGTTTGACAAAAGAATTGTGACGAAGCTTGCTCTCCCAAAGGGCACTTTTCCAACTGTCCAACTGTTTTTTTACTTGCGCTATGCTTAAATATATTAATAAAAATAAATATAATAAAGTAACTACGTCTTATTTACCGCATGGACACCTGCTGAAGCAACCTTAGCGGTAGTTCTGGTTCATCTGTAGACTCAATTTCTGGATCAGACTCTGAGTCATACATATAAGGTACTATTACTTCATGCATAGCCGTTATCTGTAGATTATAATGCTTTAAAAGTAAAACACATTATTGCAGCACCACTCTGTGTTTACATTGTAGCTGAATTTGGACTAATAGGTGTGTTAGTCAGTATGGCTGTGGTTAAAGCATGTCTGTGGGAGGGACTGACATAAACAAGGCATTTTGCTGAGGCCAAACATACGAAGGGAATTCCAAAACGTTTTTTATAAAAAAAATATTGCATTTTGAAAGTTATTAATGATGCAGCGCTAGAATAGGTGGCTATAAAAAAGGCCATGATATGGGACCTTTAAGAAAACTTATGTAAAACACATTAACTGCATTTAACATGAATGTAGTGTCTGTGACATCACCCATAGGTTTCTGCCAAAGTTAAAATAGGATCAAAGTGAGCGTAACCAGTAAACAAAATATGTGTTCACAGAGGTGGGACATGGCCATAGTTAAGACGTCTGACTGGCTGAAGGTTTGCGCCTTAAAAAAAACTTAGTAATAATAAATTAGTCTCAGAGTGTTCATGAAGGTCAAAACTAATGATGTGAATCACCAAGCATTGAGCTGCACAAGGCACTACAATAAAGTAATTTCCTATCTTGCGTCAAGAGGGAAAGCAATAGGTTTCCTCTTGGTAAAACATAAATTGAAAAGTTTTTATCGTGCATAGTTCAGCCATCTATATTTCAGCCTTTTTGACTTTTCCTAGATTTGTGAAACAAAAATGTTTTTTTCATATATAAAAACTGATAATAACGTAGCAGTACTAGAATTAGCTGCCTCTTTTTTCTTTTTTCACTTCTATAAACACATTTTTACTTTCTATATTCTGCATAGATTAACTATGGTTAACTAGCTTTTTTTCTTTCCTTTTTTTTCAATTCTACAATGTTGTATTTATTTATTTCAGGTCTAGTAAGTAATCACTTCTCTGTTTAAATGTTGCATTCTTCAAGACACCTGATTTTCTGTCCAAAAAACATAAGCCATCTGTGTAACATTCTAAAGAAAAAGAAAGTAATGAAAAGAAAAAGAAAATCTGATTCAATATGCTTCCTTTTAATACTTCCCATTTAGCATGCTACTGCGTACTGCCAGAGTTTATTATAGTTAAAATGCAACTGATTGCTCTTAATTGTCTATTCATTTTTAAAATATGGAGAAGGATAAACATTTAAGCAAGACTACAAAAAACTGATCATACATGTAGTGTAAAAAAATGTAATGTTTGAAAACAGCATTTTGCCATAATGGTTTTAAAGGGGGGCTAAAATAAATGCTTTGTGTCCCTTGAAGCCTTGAACGGGGCCTTAGGTCTACACTTTTCCAAAATAACTGAAAAACAAGAGAATGACAGACTTCTGGATGCCAGCGGTTGATTTTTTTGTGTTCCAGACACTCTCTTGAGGGCTTGAGAGGGGGGTCTGTGGAGGTTTCCAACATGAAGACTTCCATCTGTTGGTGGCTAATTGTGTCTGAGTTCAGTCTGCAGCCATAATCACAGAACCATCATTTCCATCTGCTGAGAGAGAGAAGTCAGCTACCGCTTGCAGTAACTGCCATAAACTGAGCTAAAGGAAGGTGGCATTTCCATCGACTCAATGTCTTGTTTCAGCTCCAAAAGACCAAAAAATATCAGTTGTTGCAACATTGGAGGAAATCTGGTGCAATTATGACCTTAAAGGTAATTATGACCTTATGAGCCTTAAAGAATTCACATTGAGCCTGTATTCATGAGTTCCAGACAGGAAAATACAACTTGTGAGACGCAACCCTAGTTAAGTATTTATAGGTGGAACTAGTGTTAATGGCAAACTTTTATAGGTTTTCAACAACTTACTTTATATATTACTAATTTTTGACTCTCAGAGTAGTGTAAATGACAGCTGTCTCTAAATAGGCAGAGGCAGTGCAATGCTATTTCATGCATTCAAAGTTAATTACTCCATCAAACGTGTGGTATTCTCATTATCAAACACAGATTCGAAGTTTAAAAATTATTTTGATTAAAAAAAAATCTTACTTCCATTTGGAACAAATTTTTTTTGGAAAACTTTTTTTTTTTCTTTTTTTCTTTCAACCCTGGCTCTCTGATGAAATAGGGAGAGGAACAATTTTCTCACAAAGGTCCTGCTGACCAGGGTACATGACTTTTTCATGTTCAGATTGTTGCCCATCACCCATTTTACATACCACGATTTTCAGTTTGGGTCAGTTCTGAACTAACTGCACTTTGCTGTTGTAATTTTAGGTTCTTATGAAGAAAAATTAGTCCATACAGAATGATCTTGGTCTTAAAAAAGTATACAATGGCAGTGCATATTATAGGTCAAGTTTTTTTATGAGGTGTCGAAACCACTGAAACACAAGAAGCTCCACCCCTTGAACTTTAGTCGTACTTATTGAATATTTACAAAATGAAAAAGTTCATTGGTTGAATATTTTCTCTTAGAAAGGCATTTCTAAATGCATGTTCACATCCAAAAACAAGTAGTTCTTGAGACAATATTACATACAAGAGTTATTCAAATGAAGAACCAGAAAATCACTGTTCACATGCACATATTAAACATGAGAATGGCGTACTGAATGGTTAGTTTTAAAACCAAGTATTGTGGCATCCATACGCAGAAAATCAAGAATTACGACGTAAAAACAGGTAACTATTCATTTAGCGATAAATACTAAACAAACAAGTACAGTTACTGATCATACAGATATGTCCTACTGTAATCGCTGCCACTGTGATTCATTTTGTCATTCAGATTCAGGGTTGGATTCTGGATCATAAATGTATGGCTGGATGCAATTTTCCCATATAGTTCAATTCGTTCATTTTGTTTATATTAGTTACGAATGATTGAATCTCAGCAGCAATGCAGGTTTGCCTCCAATAGCTCAGCAATCTACAAAGAACTTCATAAAGTATCCAAAATTTAAAAAATAATGATGACATGGAATTCAGATTTTAGCCTGGAGATTCCAGATTACTCCAGAACCTTTCTCCAGAGCTTTATAACATGTCAACGCGAGTACATACTGACATAGAATTAGCCTTTGTTACAGAAAAAGAGGTTTGCGAGTATAGTAAAAAATAATTTAGGCAAACTGTCTGTCTGAGGAAGGGTTATGCTTTCTTCCTAAGTGTGGTAAAGGGGTGGGAGAGGGTTTTTGTTGTTGATAAATCAGATAAATGTTGCAAGTGTGCTGCTTAGCATTAGAGCAGCACACAACTAATTATTCTAAATGAAATGTGTTTAAATTGTTAATAGAAATTTACAGAACTAAATGTACAGAAATAACACGTTGTTCCTTGATTTTTTGTCAATTCAGTCTGCAGAATTATTCATTGTCAGAAATAACTGTGATGACACCATCCATCAGATTCTCACATATGCTGCATTAACGGATTACCAAACTCAGTCACCTGACTCCTCTTTTTCAGGTGTGGTTTACCTCTTACCTTCCTCGAGGATTGGGACCACCTGTATGAACTTAGTACTAGCCTCACCTTTACCATGATGAAAGTGCAAAAACCCGAGAAAACCAGCACACTTCCTCAGGCCTTAAACAACCCACCTGAGACACTGCTACCCAGTCACACTTCCTTCCTAAACACCTTCCTACCCCCAATCAACAGTCCAATTTGCTGCCAGCTCCATAAGAAGATGAGACAACTAATATAGTCTTGGCTCCCTCTGCATAGCCCGCAGTCACAAGTCCATTGTTCCTGTGCTCTTTTGAAGCCTGGGAAAAATATCAAAGTGTTACGGCTTGACAGAGCTTTGAACACTTAGGTACTGGCCCAATGACAAAAAACCTCAAACAACAGAAAGAAAGAGCAAAAGGAGAGGAGAGTGAGAGACATTTCTTTTCCCTCACGTCCTTTATTTCCTCACATCACACTGGCCCACAGCATTTCTCCAGTTTCAAGCCCTGACTTGATTGTTTAAGGGTTATGTGAATGGCTTGCTCTTAGGAGAGAGATGCAGGTAAGTCTCTCCTACATCATGACAGATTAACAAGTGATCTTCCATTTACTCTCTCTCAGGAAGTTTGGACCAAAGGAGAGCACATATTAATACTGGATTCTGGTTTCTCTTTATTTAGCCCATATCACACCTCCCTTCTCTCTTCTAGTAGGTGTATTACGCTCACAGTCTTCCTCCCGATGACTGTCTCTCTCATTCAGCAGCTTAATAAAGATGCAAAGGGAATGTTTAATACTTCCAATCATTTCAATATGGAATGAGTCTGTCAAAATGATGCCTTCCATCTGAAAAGCTATATGAGTGGAAGAGAGAAAAAATGAGAGAGAGAAAGAGGAAATTAAGAAATAGGATCACATAAAAATATGCAGTTTAACTTCCTAAAGGACTAGTTAATCCACCTGTCATCATTTGTTCACCTTCATGCCTTTGGACCTCTATGAGAATCAATCTCTCGTGATCTGTGTTTTTTTAGGTTCCACAGAAAGAAGAATCGCATAAAGAGTTTGAAACCAACTCCTCAGTAAGAAAAGTTTTTATAGGCTGCTTCAAAAGTCCATGAATGTTGTCATTGCTTCAATTGCATGAATATCATATGACAAAATGTTAATTACTTGAAAGAAGGTATAGTGAGAGCAATTCTCGAACGTAGACACCAAAGCGGAAGATCGTGTCATGGGAATCTCATTGCTTTTCTCACCAAAGAAATTTGCCATGTTGCGCCTACGGCCTTCTGCCCATCACTAAACACCTTCCAACAGTCACACGCATCCATCAGGGGCATTGTGGGTGAAGTGGCTTGCCCAGGACCACTGGCTTGCCCTGACAACAACATTTTTGCCCTGTTTTGATAATAACAAGAGTTTAAAACTTCAGTTAATTATCAGTTTTGTAGAACTATCACTCCAGAGCAAAAAAAGTTGCTTTTAGGTGTGCCAGAAATAAAAATGCATCAATATCATGATAATGAATTTACATTGACTGTGAAGAAAAATATGCATATTTTTCTGTCACGATCGGGGGTGTGCGTGGAAGGAAAGATCTCAATCGCAGAGACAGCTTGACCTGAGACACTCTTTTATTAAAGAATAAAGCAAAGAAAAACGAGATGGCTTAAACAAAAGACCCACGAGGGGGCAAACTTGATCAATAACATAAATAACAGGGACTCTGGTAATTTAAGCACTTGACAAAATAACTAAACAGACATCACTACGTAACGCACATAGAGACAATTAATGCACCCGTGAAGAACTGCACAAACACAAGGGTATAAAAAGGGAAACTAATAAGTGAGGACGCGCGGGAAAACAGCTGAAGGGACTAATGACAAATTAGAGACGGGACGAACATTGACGAAACAATCCACGAGGTGAAGGGAAAACCCGGAACCGGCACAAGGGAACAGAGACGCACGATAACGGACAAAAACCCTGACAGTACCCCCCCTCTAAGGAACGCCTCCAGGCGTTCCAACCGAAACACCACAAGAACACAGATAGAACATACACAATAAAAAAACAACAAAATTAAACAGCGAGCATATAACATAATTCCTAACTATAATAAATAAAAATCGCCCAAAATGGGAAAAAACGCTTGACCAGAGCTTCGTGAAAGTATAAACAGCAGGTGACAAAAAAAAACCCAAACTAAACCTTAGTCCCGGGGTGCCAGGCCGACGCGGAGGCAAGAAAGCCTAGAGTTCAAGACCTGACACCCGTCATCCCTGAAGAGGTGGACAAGAAATCTCCAGGGAAGCACCAATCACTGGTTCCCCCATGGAGGAGCTGGAGGAAGCAGCCAGGGAACCTCCAGCAGAGACTCAGACGAGGCCAGCCATTCGAGCAGGACCCCAAATTGCCAGCCAAGCACCAGACGAGGATTGCCGGTACTTGGGAACCCCGGAAGGGCTTGGCACAGCACAGGACCCGGCGGGCTGCAACGGAGAGCAAGAGCCGGCAGAGCTGGGCAGCGGCGCTTGGGTGGCGCCGGAAGGTACGGCGAAGAGCAGGCGCCGGCAGGCACGGGCGAAGAGCAGGACAGCGGCGCTCGGGAGGCGCCGGCAGGCACGGGCGAAGAGCAGGACAGCGGCGCGCGGGAGGCGCCGGCAGGCACGGGCGAAGAGCAGGACAGCGGCGCTCGGGAGGCGCCGGCAGGCACGGGCGAAGAGCAGGACAGCGGCGCTCGGGAGGCGCCGGCAGGCACGGGCGAAGAGCAGGACAGCGGCGCGCGGGAGGCGCCGGCAGGCACGGGCGAAGAGCAGGACAGCGGCGCGCGGGAGGCGCCGGCAGGCACGGGCGAAGAGCAGAACAGTGGCAGCGCTGGGCCGCGGCGCTCGGGGGGGCGCAGGCAGACTCAGGCGCCGGGGCGGCGCAGGCAGACTCAGGCGCCGGGGCGGCGCAGGCAGACTCAGGCGCCGGGGCGGCGCAGGCAGACTCAGGCGCCGGGGCGGCGCAGGCAGACTCAGGCGCCGGGGCGGCGCAGGCAGACTCAGGCGCCGGGGCGGCGCAGGCAGACTCAGGCGCCGGGGCGGCGCAGGCAGACTCAGGCGCCGGGGCGGCGCAGGCAGACTCAGGTGGAGAATGCGTGGAGAAGGTCTCTCTACGGTCGCCATTCTGCTCTGGGTCTGGGAACCCAACAGTGAGGCGCTCAGAGGAAGCTGGGGATAAGCCTCACCGCATCCGGACTCACCAGAGTGAGGGACCATATCAAGTACTTCATCCAAGACCAAAGAATTAACGTTGGTCCCACCTCTGGCTGTGTGACTGGTCTCCCTTGACTTCTTCCTCTTCTGCCTCTTCTTCTGACTCCTAGTGAGTCTGTTGGGTTGCTCAGGTTCAGGAAACAGTGTCTCATTCGACCCCAGTGACTCACTGTAAGTAGGCCAGGAAGAGGGTGCGCGAGAAGAAAAAAAGTCATAATATAGCGCTACCTCTCCTCCTGGATATTGACACTGCTCCTGCTGACGAATGTAGTCTACCAGCCTCCAATAGCTCCAGTTCCTCAAGTGATAATGCTCATCTTGGTCTACTGGAACATCCAATCCTTCCATGAAGAAGGTGGAGATGGCTGACTCCGTTAACCCAAACCCCTGTAGGGATCTCCAAAGGTCCACCGCAAACTCAGCGACAGGACGGCCTCGTTGTTGAGCCCCTTGGAGGATCCGCATCAACCGGAGAGTTGGGTGAGTCTCTGGCTGACCATATTCAGGCTCCTTGGTCAAGCTGCTCGCTGAGATCTGTAGGGACGGGTGCATTCTGTCACGATCGGGGGTGTGCGTGGAAGGAAAGATCTCAATCGCAGAGACAGCTTGACCTGAGACACTCTTTTATTAAAGAATAAAGCAAAGAAAAACGAGATGGCTTAAACAAAAGACCCACGAGGGGGCAAACTTGATCAATAACATAAATAACAGGGACTCTGGTAATTTAAGCACTTGACAAAATAACTAAACAGACATCACTACGTAACGCGCATAGAGACAATTAATGCACCCGTGAAGAACTGCACAAACACAAGGGTATAAAAAGGGAAACTAATAAGTGAGGACGCACGGGAAAACAGCTGAAGGGACTAATGACAAATTAGAGACGGGACGAACATTGACGAAACAATCCACGAGGTGAAGGGAAAACCCGGAACCGGCACAAGGGAACAGAGACGCACGATAACGGACAAAAACCCTGACATTTTCTTGGCCATATTGCTCACCCCTAGTTGTGAATAATCAAGATTCATTTTTGGAGAACCATGTGATTAAGAATTTGTATTTATTTACTGAGAATGCAAACAAATAGCTGTACTATGATTAGGTGAACTCCACCTTTAAAACAGGAGAAACGCACATCCAACTCACTTCAGTCCCTTATAGTGTGTCCCTTATAAGCAAGTAATGCAGAACTCATAAGAAGAGCACAGACTGGCAATGTTTGCCCAAAATGCGCCCTGATCTCTGTTAAGTAAAAAAAAGAACAACCTAGAGTTTTGAATATTAAATGGAATAGAGACTAATTAGATGCATGAACATCCAGTAGTTGTTTGGATACAAGTAAAATATAGATTTACACAATTTAATTTATGCAAATATGCTTTTTTAATTAAAAAACAAAAAAGTGAGCTCTCATCTTTAAAAAAATCTATCTGTTACCGCGGGGATTTATTGACAATAAATACGTTTTAAATAGTACACAACTTTATTTCATCTTTCATGGCAGATATGAATTTGAGCTAAATAATTCCACAGTACGCGTTTCTGAGTTCACCACAGATCTACTGTTACATCAAACTGTGGTTAATGCTTGAGCAATTCTATTGAGTGGATGTGCAATCTTTTTAACATAATAAAGAAGCAAAGTGGGAAATGACTGATTCACACAATAAACAAGATATGAAATTATGCATTTACCGATCCATTCTGAATGCCAAAGAACTTGAAGGAGTAAAAGAGCATTATTTAGCTGCAGCAGGGGTTCCATCTGTAATATTGGATTTTGATATGAATATTACAGTTTTGTATGTTTGGCAATGTTCCATCTAACTGACAGTGAGCCAAACTATATCACTCTCATAAACGGCTCCCTTTTTATGTTACAGTGAATTTCATCCAAACAGCCTGTGGTGAATGCAAAAACTGTCTGTTGGTTGTTTGGTTAAATATCATTGTGTTGTTCATTTTCTTGACATAAACAGACATTCTTTGTATCACCATGTTCTCATAAATCTCCTGCTAGTTCAAAACACAGGGTACATTATAATGCATGAGAATATAAACCTACGCTGGGTGAAGGTTTTATTTTACACTCTCTGTCAGAGTCAGAGCAATCATGCCACATGGTTCAGAACCCCACTGTTTTAAAAGGCTAATAACAAACACAGTGTTTTACACTCTGGCCATGAATCAAACACAGCTATATTAAAAACCCATTCAGTAATTAAATGAAAATGCTGGCTGCTCTGTGACCTGGAAATGTCACATTTTTACCTTGTAATTGAAGTTATAGCTTCTGACACTTAATGAACGGCATTAACTTTCCAATCAGTTTTTAGGTAAAGTGGGTTTTGGTCCAACCACTATTTCTTCGGGCCTTAAATCTCATAAAATCGTATGAAGTGATGAATGTGATGTAACGTGCTCTGCACATCAGTAAGCGGGGCACACTGGTGATTTACTAAGCAAGGAGGGAAGACATGGCAAGGACTAATTACTCTCATTTTTCATGTTTGTGTGCACACTCACACAGTAAACTAATTGAAATCATCTTACCAGACTGACAGCCTGGCGGTATGGAGGAGTTTTTAGCAAAAATAGAGAGGGGGTGGGGCAGACATTAAGCTTTACCTTTAAATAAACATTGTCTTTGTCTAGACAAATCTTCATGAGAATGGAACGCTCCTCTGAAAATGTGTTAATGTCGTGTAAAGTCTCAGTACAGAGACTTTTGTCCGAGATGAAACTCTGGCTTGTGATGAAAGACTCTTTTCTAACATAAAACACCAATCAAATTATGCAGGCGTGGAACAGCTGCCACTAGCATCTGAGAGAAGCTTGTTTGTACTTTCAGGGCCCTGTGTGGAGCCATTAAAAAGTCTTCTCCAGAAGAATAGAGACATCAGCAGATAATCAATTGTGCCAAAACCCCTCACTGGTCCAGGAGTCATATGGCAACAACATAATTCCAAAATGTATTCTGTATCAAATGGGACATTTTTATTATCAAACACTATATTGTATATAAAATAGAAGTGTGGCATTATTTTTCATTCTGTAACACAGCCACTGCAATTCTATAGAAACAGTGCCTGCACAGAAAAATTCTTAAAAATCTTAAATGAACACTCCCTAGTGCTAAATGAAAGTCTATGTGAGTTGATTTAACATCAGTCAGTGTTAATTTAGCTTTGCTTAAAATGAGTTTAGTGCGGTCCTAAATATATGAGTCCTAAAGATTTAAAGGTAAGCTTATATATATATATATATATATATATATATATATATATATATATATATATATATATATATATATATAATATATATATATTAGATGTATATTAGAGCAGCTGCAGAACGGTCACCTCAAAAAGTCTTTGTCCTGGGTCCACCTTTTAGCACCTGAGCTTGCTATCTCAGCTTCCACTATGAAGGGCATTCTGTCAAAAAGCAACCAAGACACTTACTTTTTAATGATATGGGATCAAAAAGGAGAACCAGTAGTAAAAGATCAACACACACATGCAGAGAAAAGATCTCCCCTAGAGAAGACCCCCTCTGTGAGGTCACAGGGAGCCTCTCTGACCAGGGGAGGTGCTAATCAACAACCAATTTTTGTACAGACATTTCCACGTATGAACACGTGACACTATATAAAGTGAAATGGGATTGGATGTTTCATATGTTGATCAAACAATTTCCTGGGTGAGTCTTAGCCAATGAAAGCTGCCAAACACAGAGAATACAAGTGAGACAACTAATGTGTAAACGGCATATTACAATGGCCAATGTACATTCCCGACTGACCTAAAATATAATACATCGATGTTATAATATTCGTCTGCACAACAAAAAAAGTGGTGGACGATAGCTGTGACAAGGTTTGTAAAAGATAAACAGGTGAAACTGTGACATGACGTGATATGTCAGTAAACTATGGAAAACTATCGAAAACCAACGATGGTGATAATTCATCAAGGAAGATTATCAACACATCTGATAATTAACAACCAAAGTTTGGATCATTTTCTGATTTTACAACAAGGAAGAGAAGGTTATCAAGAGCTATGCTATTTGCAAATGTGTAGAGCATCATAGAGGTACACTGGCAGCACTGCAAATCTGTACTTTACCGTGGTCCAGTAACTTTACCAGCTTAGAAAGTGACAAATTAAGTTTATTTTATACGTGAATGTTTTCCTCATAAAACACTTGTCAATAATGAGATATTTGTTTAGTCCTGCCACTCTGAAATTTCTATGTTTTGTTGCCCAAAAAAGCCTCTGTTTGTGATATATTCCTTTTAAAATGGGCTTATTTTGTAAAATATCTGATGAAAGTTATTTATTCTAACCATTCTAAAATATTAATAGTGGTGACCAATATTGTCTTTCACCAATGTGAGAATGACCTCTGAGTCAACTGTCCATGATTTGGTTTACTTACACTGGAATGTTTTGCAGCCAAACTCATATTTAATAAAATTTAATTATAAAAACTAGTGAGTGTAGAGGACCATAAGATTCTTTAATGCCAGTTAAACATCACTGCTTAAAGGAAAAGTTTTAGGAAAAGCATTAATCCCATTCCATCTTTTCATTCTTACATCAAAAATGTCTTTTGTCTTCCTCCCAAGGTTGTAATTACCCCAAATCGGTAGGTGTACACGAGAATGAAAGAGGGGGGAGGAGGTTAAGCACCAAATCGAGAGAAAAACGGCAGAACTTGTGTTTTTCATGAACAGTAGGATTTCCCCTCCCCTGGAAATAAAAAGAAAAATCCTCACACAAACAACACTAGTCGCATGGCAAATTAAAAGCATAGGTCATTTGTTTTGCCAGGCTCACTGTGCAGTCGTAGCCCACCGAGCCTTTCAGGAGATGCAGGGGACAAATTCAAAAGTGATTGCCGTGTGAAAAGAAATCCTCCTGCCTTGAGAGCACAGATCAAATTTCGAGGTCAGAGACAATTAGAGAGAGAGGATGGGACCTGGCCTCCGTTGTCATGGAGCTCAGGCTGCTGCAGCTTAAAGCATGAAAACACACACACTTTTACATAGCCAAAAAGCCACCAAGTCATCCATCCCTCATGCACTTAAAAAGACCAGGGAAAAATAGACAGTTGTGGGACTCTCCTCTGACCTCTCCTGCGAAGTTCCATCAAGCCCCCGGCTACGAGAGAATGTTGTAATTGAAGGTGCAGGTATTCATTTATTATCCCTTGACAAATTTGATCTGTAGACCTGCTACCTTTTAACTTCTCTTTTCATTGGTTTTTGTGGTGAGACTGACTTGTCTTAGTAGTATATCTTATTCACAAACTTGTTCAATTATCTACTTGTTTGCTTGAACACGTCAACATATGCGCACACACCAAAAAACACAAAATTTTAAATACATACATTTGTAATGTGTTAATAGGTAACACGTGACACAAACTGTATAACTGTAGTAAATAATATAGATTAGTATTTAGGGAATAACTCATACGTGTTTATGTGCTTTTAAAAATTATAAATGAATTGAAATGAAGAGCTGGAGTCACATGACTTTGACAAAAGGACTGTTGAGCAGCTTTGCATTCCAGTTAAAATCCTTTACAATTAGTGCAGAATGCTGCAGCTCAGCTATTAAATATAAGAAAAAAACATTTAAAAATCACAGGGATTTTCATCTCATCTCTTGGTTAACAGTAAAATGTGGACTCATGGTAAACTAATTTCAGTTTGGGGCCGCATGAAATGTAGCAGGGCCCTGAGCAGACAATTGACATGGGCAGCTGGGACTGTACTTAAAAGTTTTTGGAGTCAGCAGGTTAAACACCTAAATTTGGTGCATTTCAGATTAAAAGAGAGGCTCTTGGAATAATCTAGAAATATAGAACATTTGGAGAATTTTCAGATGAGCTCAAATTTGAAGCCTTTACAGAAATGTTTGTTTTTCACATAAAATACTTGCATTTGGAGCAATTTAAGAGTACATCAGTCAATCTTGGAGCTTCCTGATCAAAACTTGCGCAGGAAGAGCCCTATTGTTAATTATTAGCTTTACAGCATGTTTTATAGGGCGAGAAACTACAGAATTTATTTGGAGAGAACTCCAAATATTGCTAACTTGTGAGTCACTTGTTGTATTGAAATATTGTGTGCTGATGTTAACGACTAATGAATGACACGGCTCTTTAGAAGGAATGAAAATTTGCTGGGTCAGTTAGCATCTCTGTGTAGAGTTTGCATGTTCTCCCCGTGATCATATGGGTTTCGGCTCTTCTCATGGCTAACTACTTGTTGTTACCATCGACTTATGCTTCTTGCTTCAGTGCATCGCACATCTTGACATCACATCCTGTTTTAAGTCAGATTTGATGTTTTCCTTCGTGTTCATGTGACAACGAGATTTCACTAAAGTTCCTGCTGAACCGTTTAGGCCTGATTACTTTTAAAAAACAGTCATTACTGGACACCTAGACATTTTTTTAGCAAAATCATTTACCCCTAATGTTTTTCTGTGCTATATGTAGATAAAACTTTCAAGGACATATCAATTGTTGGACATAAATAACACATGTTATACTTTAAGAAGAATTTAGGTTAACACATATACTTGGGCTTAACTGTGGCTTGACCGCTGTTATTGAAGAAACAAACCAGACACAGCTGAGAGGGTATTCATTTCATCAGTCAGCGCTGTTAATGTTTAAAGGTGATGGCATGGTCAATGGAGAGATGGAGCATATGAATTATTGAGCAAGGGCAATGGATGGTCCCTGAGTTACACTGAAGAATTATAGCACTCATCTTGGACTCATTAGACAATCATGCAGGCACATTTTAACTCTGGATATCGCTGTGGAATTAATAGACGTGTCTAATGTTACAAGTCAAAAGAACATCAAGCTTGAATTTAAAGGTTTGGGTTTTTTATATTTTTTACTGACTGTCTCTGAAAAGATAATGGGGTGGGGGATAAAATTAATACTTATCAGTTATTTTGTAATGAATCTTTTAAAATAATGTTTAAATTATTTATTCCCTTGTACATTTATTGTTGGGTGGACTTAAATAATAATTTGAAAAGTTATCTTAAACTGATACTAATAATAAATAAAGAGGTAACAACAATAACTATATACATAACACATTATCTGGCTTTGGCCGCACCACACCTCAATGATTCTCCAGCTTTTAATATGCACTTTTTAAATCTCATATTAACATCAGAAGTTTGTTTAATCCCGGCTGGCATACACTTAATTTAAGTGCGAGATGCTAAATAATGACTGAAAACATTTTTGGGCCTCCTTTATAAAATAAAAAGTGTAAAATATGTATAAAAGGGTAGTGTTATTAAAATTAGTGTTATTAAAAAAAATAATCCTAATATATACAACTGCCTTTATACATGTCTCCATGCATGAGTTTCTCCAGGAAGTGAGCATATGTAAGCATGCCTTCTTTTCTTGTGTTTTATTCATAAATTCAACGTAAAATGTGTAATTAATACCCAAATGGCTGAAATATTTTGTTTTAGTGGATTGTTTATTAATCACTACAATATTCATATTTTTGTCTGTGAAGTCATATAAGGAAGTATGTGTTTGACTCATCTAGCCATGCCACCAACATGTTTTGTATGAAGGCAAGGCAAGGCAAGTTTATTTTTACAGCACATTTTGTACACAGGTTAATTCAAAGTGCTTTAGATAAAGAGTTCAGAGATAAAATAGTTCACACGTTGGTGCTCAATCGACAAAAGTGTAACTAAACAGGTGTGTCTTTAGCCTGAATTTAAATGTGACTAAAGTGTTAGCACCCTTGATCTCCTCTGGAAGCTTGTTCCATCTGTGGGCCTCATGATAACTAAAGGAGTATTTACCCTGTTTGGTGTGTATTCACTGAGTATGTCTGTTAGTTATTTAGGTGTTAAGTTTATGTTTGGACTTAACTAGCAACTTTATTCTGAAGGAGACCAGCAGCCAGCATTCTGAACAAGCAGTAGCTGTTTAATGCTCTTTTTGGGAAGAACAGTGAAAAGAGTAGTCCAGCCTGCTGGAGATGAAAGCATGAATCAGTTTCTACAAATCTTGTCTGGAAACAAAGCATCTGATTCTTGCAATGTTTCTAAGATGATAATAAGCTTGGTCATTGCTTTGATGTGGTTATTGAAACTAAGATCAGAGTCCAGAATCACTCCAAAATTCCTATACTGATTTTAGTTATTAGGTCCTTGGCAGTGAGATAAGCATAACCTAAACAACCTTGCTTTTGGTTCTGAATGCTGTGACTTCAGATTTTTCCTTGTTTAAATGAAGAAAGGCATCCAGTTTTTAATCTCATCAAGACATTGGCAGAGAGAGTTTATGCGGTTATGAAGGCTAATAGAGACTGAAAATAGCCACCGGCATCATGGAAGTTCTTCATGACAAAGTAGTCAAAAATGGACAAAGAGGCAGGACATGGTTGTAGCAAAGATTCCTGAGTGGCTGAAAGTTTAAACCTTTTAAACAATTGAGTAATAAAAATGTCACCCCCTCAAAGTTGTTATGAAAATCAACACTAATGATAATTAAAAAAAAAAATTTGCACCAGGTTTTTTTTAATCTTCATTGCGTAATTTTTCAAGCTTTCATCGCATTTTAATACATTATTGTCTGAACAGTAATACAAATGAAGTAAAGGCTAATTCTTGTTAGTCATATCGAATAATACAACTTGTCTGAACGCTCTCTAACCTGTTGGTTAATTTTGCATGGCATAGACATTGTATGTCCTTGTCCCAAGTGCACCCTGACCCGGCAGTGACTCGGGAAGCTTCCTGGGGCTAAGTAGCAGGTAGAATCCATGGGTGCAGAATGCCATGCTGTATGTGCTCTCTGTTGTCGGGCCTTAGGGATGTAGGCGGGGGTGGGGGGGATTTGTGGTTTCCTGCTCTCTGAATGCTCAGCTCCTGTCTTTGCACAGGTACACAAAGCCTTCCTTCAGCTCACCGGAGGAACAGCGGTCAGATGAAACGAACTTGCTGATGGCTAACAGATCTGTCCCTCAAGACTCCCTCCCCCACCCTCACAACACCGTGTTTGTTTACACTCTCCCAGAGCCTTTTTAGCATTTTCGGACCTGGCCCAGGACTTGGCAGCCCTCCATGCTGCTGATTGCCATATTCCCAGACCAGAAATGTCACTTACCACTTTGCTTTCCTTCATCCGCTTGTTTAAAGTCTTTGTAATCCCTGGGCCAAAGGGAGTCACAGACGAAATCACATATATTTGCCGGTTCAGAAAGGCTGTTTTTTTTGGTTGCAGATGAGTTAAGAGGGTAAAAATACTGGTCAACATTAACCCTCATAAAGAAAGAAAATAGAAATGCTTATTGGTTTTTAAAACATTTTATAAACATGACACACCTGAAAACATTTTTTTCTAACAGCTTCTGTGCGACCTAAGCCTTGTCTGTAAAATTGTCAAATAGAGAAGGTATCACTTTGCATCTAAACCCATTTTGCTCATTTTTGGGGGCATTTTTCCATCATAAATTTTCATATTGAACTTCCTAAAACAGTCAGAACAAATTACAAAAAAAATTTAAAGGTTTATTTCAACAACTGATCTTATTTACTAAATCAACATGATTGTGTTAGTTGCTGGTTCCGCCATTTGTTCTTTTAGTGATAATGGTACAGATCTAATAATGATTTTGGGACTCTCCAAAAAAACAGATTGTCAGGCATCCAAGATAAAAATAACACTTACTTGATGTTTTAATATGTCTTCAGTAATTGTTCAGATACTATGAGGGAGATAACTACCAATAGGTTCTTTGTTAAGGGGGTGTGGCATGACAAACGTGATTGTTTAGTGACTCCCATATGATTTGTTTATTGACTGATTCATACTAAGCCCCACCTTTACATAACACAACTGGCATTGTCGCATAGATAGTAACTTTTTTTTTTACCCCAACAGGCTGTGGTCTATTTGTAACATTCCTTACAAAACACATTTTTAAGGCTGTTTACATATTTTTACTTACATTTTTTTCTACTGGACCTAGAAGAAAATGAATCATCCATGCAGTGCCCAAAATGAAAACACAAAAAAAAAAGGCCAGGATTTGAAATCTCAATCTGCCTTTGAAAGCTTCTTCAGGCCAGTCTCCTCCCATAGAGCAATGGCCTAACCCAGAATAAGAACTAGAGAGCAACAGTCAAAGCTTTAGTTTTAGATATTTAAGGCATACATGATTGGCTCTCTCAGATAAAAGGTGTGGCTCATCGAGAGACAAAGCTGGTGAGAGTAATTTTAGGTGTAATTTTAGGGCTAATCCCAAGGGCTTTTGATACTCAAATACACTCATATGCAGATTCAGTAAGCACAGTGGGGTGCATACTACTCTGACACCCAGAACCGGTTTTTAGCTCTATGCATTGTCATTCCAATCTGCTCATTTTGCCCCATATGCATGTGAAAAGATAGCAGTCCTTCTTGCTTTCTGTGGTTAGTTAGGTCTTCTCAAGCAGATTACACAAAGGTATAATTCAGTTTCTTACAATCAATAAAATTCAAAAGGGAGTAGCATATTTGTGAGATCATAAATAACATTTCACATTACATCGACAACAACCAAATACATTAATAGTTTATATAGAGATATAAAACGCTACGAAACATTCAAATAATTGAATACAAAAATACTATACACCACTCAATAAATAGGTAAACATTATGTCTGGTTAGTATGGCTAATGTTTAAGACTTCATTCTGAAAAAGTATTGTAAGTTGGCAGGTAACAAACTTTCACCCACACCCACACTTTACTCGCACACACGCACTGGGTAACCTGCATTCTCCAACACACGTATGGTCACCATGGCGGTACATACATTATCTAATTAATAATGAATGAACACAGGTATGAAATGGGATGTTCCACTGATGCTCTTACCGATCTCCGGATATGAGATTTGCTCTTCTCCAATGCTGGCAATCAGCACTTTCATCCGGGAAAATTCCACCATCACCAAATTCTCCTCTCTTGGCAGTGCAAAGCTCGATTGGTAATCCATGTCTTGCACAGCAGCTCTGTTGAGAGGATCAGTGTTTACACAAAAGGAGGTCTCTTGAGTCCAGGGTACTGGAGAGGAGAGTTCGGCCGATAGTCGAACCTCGGATGCAGGAGGAACAATGCGGGTTTCGACCTGGTCATGGAACACTTGACCAGCTCTATACCCTCTGCAGGGTCCTCGAGGGGTCATGGGAGTTCGCCCAACCGGTCCACATGTGCTTTGTGGATTTGGAGAAGGCGTTTGACCATGTCGCTCGTGGTGTGCTGTGGGAGGTGCCCTGGGAATATGGGGTCCGGGGCCCTTTGCTAAGGGCAGTCCGGTCCCTGCACAACCAGAGCAGGAGCTTGGTTCACATAGCCGGCACAAAGTCAGACCTGTTCCCAGTGCGCGTTGGCCTTAGGCAGGGCTGCCCTTTATCACCGGTTCTATTCATAGTTTTTATGGACAGAATCTCTAGGCGCAGCCGGGGGCCAGAGGGGGTCCGGTTCGGGGACCTCAGGATTTCATCTCTGCTGTTTACGGACGATGTTGTCCTGTTGGCTTCTTCGGGCCTGGACCTTCAGCGTGCACTGGGGCGGTTTGCAGCCGAGTGTGAAGCGGCTGGGATGAGGATCAGCACCTCCAAGTCAGAGGCCATGGTGCTTGACCGGAAAAGGGTCGCCTGCCCTCTCCAGGTCAGTGTAGTGCTCCTGCGTTCACGAGTGAGGGGAGGCTGGAGCGTGAGATCGACATACGGATCGGTGCAGCATCTGCAGTGATGCAGTCGCTGTATGTGTCTGTTGTGGTGAAAAGGGAGCTGAGCCGAAAGGGCGAAGCTCTCGATTTACCGGTCAATCTACGTCCCTACTCTCACCTATGGCCATGAACTCTGGGTCATCACTGAAAAGACAAGATCCTGGATCCAAGCGGCCGACATAAGTTTCCTCCGCTGGGTGGTTGGGCGCTCCCTTAGAGATAGGGTGAAAAGCTCCGTCACCTGGGGGAGCTCGGAGTAGAGCCTCTGCTCCTCCACATCGAGTGGAGTCAGCTGAGGTGGCTTGGGCATCTGTTCCGGATGCCTCCTGGACGCCTCCCAGTGGAGGTGTTCCAGGCACGTCCCACTGGGAGGAGGCCACGGGAAAGAACCAGGACACACTGGAGGGACTATATCTCCCAGCTGGCCTGGGAACACCTTGGGATCCCTCCCTGGGAGCTGGAAGAAGTGTCTGTGGAGAGGGAAGTCTGGGCAACCTTGCTTAGACTGCTGCCCCCGCGACCCGGCCCCAGATAAGCGGGAGAAGATGAGATGAGATTAGATGAGGTCTCTTGAGTCTCCACCAGCTCACAGTTTTATCTACGGCCAAATATTAATCTGCTATTCACCTCATTAGCCGGGAACACAACCACATCCACACCAGCTGACTGGGCGCGTTTGTCATTATACACACCCTTATTTTTTGTACATATTGGTTGTACATACTCTCCCTCAGTATTGGGGCAAATAAAGAGTTAAAACAACAAGTAGCAGCAAGAAGTTACATTTGTGTCATGTAGAATTGGTCAAAAAACAAATCATATGGGAGTCACTGAACAATTCGGTCAAATTAAATGTATATTAAAAGACAAGGAAAGTGTTTTTTTCATATTGGATGCAGCAAATAATGACCCTTAAAAAGCCATACTACAATTCCACTGAACCACTAGTTAAAAGTAGCAGGAGCCACCACTACAATGTGCAGTATCCACCTGAACGATGTGATGGCCATTCTGCTCCAGACCCCTCACCACACAGCGGATAATGGTGAACAGTAGACATGGTGGGCTAGTAAGAGGAATGTAGCCAGTCAGAATACAGGGATTAATTGAAGTGGGCAAATTTGTCCAGAAATGCTGAAGTTGGAGTGGAAAGATGGTGCCGTGGTGGAGTTGGTTATTATTATCTGAACCGGAAGGTTGACGGTTCCATCCCCGCTAGGGCCATTCTGCTGTTGTGGCCCTGGGTAAGCTACTTCGCACACATTGCCCTGTAAGGATGCGTGTGACAGTTGGGGTGCGTTTGGTGGTGGGCAGCAGGCCGTAGGGGCAGAATGGCAGCCACGTCCACGACTGCCCCAGGGCATCTGAGGGCTAACAAAGTAACCACCAGAGTGTAAGTGGGAATGTGGAGTGGATGAATAATGCTCTGATAATTGTAAATTGCTATATAAATTTAAGGCATTATTGTTATTGTTATTAAGTTAGACCTCAACTCTTTTCAATGAAACATCCTGAAACTATTCAGTAATTCAGCTGAGGTTGTACTTTCAGATTGTATCCACATTTCTATGATTTTTTAGAGACAGAAAAGGAAAGGAAAGCAGAAGAGGTAAAACAAGTCAAGCCAGGACAAAACAGAGTTTTATTAACCGGATGACATAAAGTTTATTACACTCACAGAGAGGCTGGAACACGGGCCAGCCGGGAAGGAGCTTGGAGAGAATCTGAGCCATAAGGGGAGAGAGAATCTGACCAATTAACACCAAACCGGGAGGTCTGTGCTCGGCTTGCTAGCCAAATTAAGTCCCAAGAGATGCAGAAGCTCATACTCAAAGCAAGGGGAAGCTGAAGTCAACAGGCCTGCACTGCCAAAAATGAGCCCTGAGCCGTTCATATAACTCACTGCCACTCAATGCTTGGTGGGCCGACACAAGAGCATGAGCCTGGAGGCCAACCACAAGTGCAGGTGGAGGTCGCAAAAAGCCAATTTTGAACTCTCTCACAAATATAACCAAGTCTTCCCAGATTAAATGTGGCGTGAGGAAAAAGCTCTGCTGCTGTTAAATGACTGCAGAAGAACATCCTCTTAGAGCTGTTAATAAATCAGAAATATGGTCTTTGAACAAAGAATACACACTAAAACTGCCAGTGCTGAACAGTAGAAACATCTGTGTGGTTAATGTGATAACTTAATAGAGCAGAGAGAATGTCCCAAAACAAGACAACATCTGAACACAACCAAGTGACCTTTTCATGACTTTTGATCTAATCTAAGTTAGCAGGTAGTAACTCAGTACATATAGATACAACTTTTTAAGACTTTAAAGATTATGAGTGGTTAATAATGTATAATCAAATCATTGACTTGGAATGTCAGCTTGCCTATGTTTTTGTATTTTGCCTCTATTCCTGCTATCCTCTCATATTAGTATTGTCAATACATTTCCAATTACAATTCGAGTTTTCATTTCACACATGGAGCATATGACGCAAACATTTTTTTGTTTTTACATGCCACACTTCTGATTTCTCATGCACAAGTATTCTAATGTAAGTTATTACTCTTGTATAATTTATCTTGTATGTGTCAAACAGACACACATTTAAAAAAGTGTTATTTAGCTGCAAAGCTGTCATAAAATGAAAATAATATTATTAGTTCTACTTAATGTCTCCAGAAAACTCCA
This sequence comes from Danionella dracula, assembly GCA_900490495.1. Taxonomy (NCBI): domain Eukaryota; kingdom Metazoa; phylum Chordata; class Actinopteri; order Cypriniformes; family Danionidae; genus Danionella; species Danionella dracula. The sequence goes on from UELW01000888.1 coordinate 1,187,862, forward strand.
CAAGACAAAAAACAAGTAAAATAGGAGCTAAATGGTTTATTATTGACAGGATTTTTGTGGCTGGATAATAATAGTTTGACCAAATTTTCATAATTTATGAAAAGTTTCATTTGACTGCACAGTAGATGTTATATTTTGTTTGATGATTAACTACAATTAAACGTTGATACTATTACATTAATGCTTCATGTATGTGATTAAATGTTTTTGATAACTTTTACAATTTTTTAAAGTACATGGATCTTTAAAGGAGAAGTGTTTAATTTTGTTAAACATAATTTTATAACACAATTTTTATATTCAAAATAATTCTGGCTGGTAGCAAGAAAATTTCCCACAACAATTTCCCTTATTTTTAAAGCCAAAACTTAACAGGTACATGAATATATATGTAATGTATATACATATTTATACATGAGTGTATGAAATATAAAAACCCAAATTTCTATAAAATAATAGTAAATCCGATACATTATCTAGGCATTCTTTTTAAATTGAGTTCATGCAACACATTCCAAAGCAGGGTGAACTGAACCCCTTTGCGATGTACCCTTTTAAAAAGACTTTATACATGTTTGCAACTGAGGAGCCTAATTGTCAAAGTTGTATAATTTGCAATGCATTTTTATATCTACATTTCCTACGTAATGTAACCTTCGTCATTGGTTTTACTGTGCTACGATATGATTGTCACAATGTTTTTTTTTCTGAATTACAGGGCTATGAACATAATGTTTCCTAACTGTTTTACTCTTTTAAGTTGCATTTCAAGTTAGTTTTTTAAAAAAATAAAATAAATGTATTCATTTCAAATGTATCATTAATAACTCAAGTAGTTGTATTGGGACATTTCTATCAGTGCTAGAATAAAGCTAGTATTTTTACATCTGTCTGTCCAAAACCAACCGTGAAAAGAGGCAACAATAACTTTAAATGTGTTTTTCTTCCCCCAAAGGCAAACGCCATAATTTTAGAAGATGGCAGTAAAATGACAGGCACAATTGACTTATGTAGCCTCATAATGTTACTGTTGGAGTAAAAAGAGTGAATATGAATTTCAACTCTGTTATTACAGCCTGTCTCTCTCTTTCCCCTCTCTCTTTCTCAGTGTGTGGATAGAGGGAGTTTGCTAAGCTTGAAATACACTAGCTACTGGATCTGTGGGGAATGAGTACCTTTTAATAGACCTTCTGGTTGTAAAAGAACTCATGCAGAACACGTTTTTAATGTTTTATATTTGTGTGTGAGTGCGTGTGTTTCTGTGCGCGTGCGTGTGTGTGTGTGCGTGTGTAATATAATATAGGTCCACTCACTATGCAGCAGGAGTGGTTCCTTCAATGTGATTCTCCATGAAATTGCTGTCTGGGCTCAAGTTGTAAATCACTCTTGTCTTTGCACCCTTGATAGTAACGCTTTGTAAAGGCGTTACTATCAAGGGTGCAAAGTTTTTTTTCACCCGGCTGGCACATGCTGCAATATAGGGAATTTTTGGTTTGGACAGTATCGCTCAGAAGTTAGTACACCCCTCACATTTCTTGGAAATATACATTTTCACATCCTTTAGAGCAAAACTGCTTAAGAAATTAAATTTTGCTCCAATGTGCAGCTTATGTATACTAGAACTTTCTTCAGACTTCACCAGAGCTTCACGTTTAGCCGCTGGAATCCTCTTCTCGCCCATATTGATTTCACAGGGCTTATGGATGTTGTAGATTTTCTCTCCTTCCCTCCCTGCTCTGTTTGAGGATACAGATACTCAATAGTGTTTAGTTGTTTAGCTGCAGAAATTTTCAAATATTGACCTGAAAGAACTGCTAAAAATAATCACAGGATCTAAATCAACAACAATCTCTTGATCCTGTACCAACAAAATTACTTAAAGATTTGCTACAAATAGCTCAAGAACCGTTTCTAAATATTATAAACTCATCTGTATCGCTAGGTTACGTTCCTAAACAGCTAAAACATGCAGTAATTAAACCTCTAATCTAGAAAACGCACCTGAAGCCTACTGAGTCATCCAAAACTATCCGATTTGGCACCCATCCTATTCTCAATATACATGCCGCCCCTTGGCAAAATTATTAGAAGACATGGGTTTAGTTTCCATTGCTATGCAGACGACACCCAGCTCTATATCTCAGCAAAACCTAACGACCCTTTAAAGTTAAATAAGATCTCAGAATGTGTCGCTGATATCAATGATTGGATGAATGAAAATTTCCTTATGCTAAATCCTGATAAAACTGAAATATTACTTGTTGGCTCTAAAAAGCTATTACAGAATCTCTCAGTTTTACATACGGAACTGGGGGGACACACTATTAATTTTTCCACTACAGTTAAAAATCTTGGCGTTATTATAGATAGTGAACTGCCAATTAAGAACCATATCTCTTATGTTACTGAGACTGCCTTCTTTCACCTCAAGAATATTTCTAAAGTGCGGAACATGCTGTATATCGTAGATGCAGAAAAATTAGTGCATGCTTTCATGACCTCCAGAATGGATTATTGTAACGATCTGTTAGCCAGCTGTTCGGCCGACATGCTACAAAAATTACAGTTAGTCCAGAACGCAGCAGCTAGAGTTCCCACAAGAACAAAGAAATATGACCACATTACACCGCAGGTTTTCTCTTCATTGGCTTCCTGTACAATATCGCATCGACTACAAGATACCACTCCTTGCCTTTAAGGCACTGAATGGCTTGGCTCCGGCCTACCTGAGCATTCTCTTATCATGATATATTCCAGCTCACTCCGATCACAAGAAGCAGGACTATTGATTATACCGAAGGTTAGTAAATCCACAAGAGGTGGAAGAGCATTCTCATATAGACCCCCGAAGCTCTGGAATAAACTCCCGGATGTTATCCAGAGCTCAGCTACACTCACTAAATTAAAAACATATCTGTTTAATCTAGCATTCGAATAATTATCTCTTGGTATTTGTCTAAACAGATCTGGAGTCCGAGCACTATATACATACAAACTGTTAAAAAAACAATGTGGTTCAATATTCCTCTCTAACCTTTCCTCATCATTTATTTATCTCTCATCCTGCAGCTGATGCTGATCACTTGTTTGTTGTCTGTGTTACAGTTTTCTAACCGTTGTTTCTCTATTTGTTAGTTTCTTTTTTCTCTTTGTTTGTTTTGTTTTTTCAGGTGCTGTACGGCAAACCGTTCGTCGATGGATATTAAGTTTATATGTTTTTTATGCTGGGGAGGTGACTAGGACCTGCCTCAGTCAGCGAGAGTCCCCTCACAGAGGGAACTCCTATTTACTCTACCTGATCCTCACGAAGACTTTGTGAAGCTGCTTTGAAAGCAATTGCTAAAGAAGCGCTATATAAAAACTTGATTTTATTGATTGATAGTGCTTGCCCAGTGCAGCACCTTTATGCTCAGCTTCCTTAGCAAGACCGTGGACATCTAGGAAGTGTGTTTTGTCATTATCAGGTTGAATATTGTGCGTCCTTATGCCATGCTTCATTATGCCTTAATACATGTTGGACTTCATTGTAACATCAATGAACTGTAGATCCCCCTGCTGTCCTACATCATGACGCTCCCACTACTGTGCTTAACCACATATAAAGCAGACTTGTCTTTGTACTCATCCCTTTCTTTCCATCACACATACTTGACAACATCTGATCAAACAAATGTGCCATGTCTCATGAACTGCAGCAGAAGCTGATCATCTGTTTGTTGTCTGTTATCTTTTTCTAACCATTGTTTGTTAGTTTCTGTTTTGTCTTTGTTTTTTTTGTTTTGATTTTTTCAGGTGCTGTCTGGCGATCTTTTTATCGATAGATTTAAATTTGTATATTCTTTATGCTGGGGAGGTGACTAGCACCTGCCTTAGTCAGCGAGGCTCCCAGGGAGCCCACAGAGGGAATTCCTATTAACCCTACCTGATCCACACTAGGACTTTGTGAAGCTGCTTAAAAAAACAGCTAAAAAAACGTTATATAAAAACCTGATTGATTGATGAAACCCCTGAAATTGATCCCACTAATCCATGCTTTTAGCCTTTTTACTTCAGGGAACTAATTTCAGGCTTTATTGTGCATCTTTGAAGAATTTTGTGTTGTGAAGCCTTTGACCTAATAAAGACTGCGACAGGGATTCGGAAACAAACAACAATGGATCCCGAACACGTCGTTGGACTCCTCCGCAATCAATGACAGGAAGGTCTGGAGCTCCTTGTTTGATGAAGTTTGCCCAGACATAGTGTTGTGTTTTTTGATCGCAAACAACTCTATTACACACAAAAAAAGCTGTTTCCTCTCTTGTGAATGATGAATTCACTCATCACATGTGTATATCTACTTTGCCCAAGTTAATGACGCATGCAATCTCATGGCAGTCAGTGTTGGCGTGCATCACGCTTGATTTAACCAATTAGCGAGAATGGGGTAGGTTATGGCTTTTGCATCGGTTGTGGAACCTGCTCGAAGGAGGAACCAAAAATGGTGTCAGTTCCATAGCCTGCACACAATGGAAAAGTCCAAAAGACAGTGCAGAACCGTACAGAACTGTGTAATGGTATAGCGCCAATTGTAATGTCCCTCATGGTCTGCTGCTGTTTGGCAGTGATCAGTGCCCTTGTAGTTGCAGACTCAGTTTTAGAAGAGTCAGTCAAGGTGACAATGTAATCTAGCCACAGGGGTTTCTAGCCAGTGACTTCTGTGCCGGTCCCAAGCCCGGATAAATGGAGAGGGTTGCGTCAGGAAGGGCATCCGGCGTAAAACATGCCAAAACCAAATATGCAAGTCATCAATTCAATTTCCATACCGGATCGGTCGAGGCCCGTGTTAACAACGACCGCCACCGGTGCTGTTGACCTACAGGGTGCCGGTGGAAATTGGACTACTGTTGGTCAAAGAAGGAGAGGAGGGAGAAGGATTCGTAGGCAGAGAGAGAAGAGGAAAGGCAAGAGTATAGGTCTGAGAATAGGGACTCTCAACGTTGGTACAATGACCGGGAAAGGTAGAGAGCTGGCGGACATGATGGAGAGAAGGAAGGTAGATATTCTGTGTGTGCAGGAGACCAGGTGGAAGGGTAGCAAAGTGCGTAGTATTGGAGGGGGATACAAACTGTTTTACTATGGTGAGGATAGGAAGAGAAATGGGGTAGGAGTGATCCTGAAGGAGGCGTTTGTGAGGAATGTTTTAGAGGTGAAAAGAGTGTCTGACAGGGTGATCAGTTTGAAGTTAGAGATTGAAGGGGTGATGTTGAATGTAGTGAGTGGTTATGCTCCACATGTAGGCTGTAAGCTGGAAGAAAAGGAGAGATTCTGGAGTGAGTTAGATGAGGTGATGGAGAGTATTCCCAGAGGGGAGAGAGTAGTGGTGGGAGCAGACTTCAACGGTCATGTGGGCGAGGGCAACAGAGGTGATGAGGAATTGATGGGCAGGTTTGGTGTTAAGGAAAGGAACCCAGAAGGACAGATGGTGGTGGACTTTGCCAAGAGGATGGAAATGGCTGTAGTTAACACTTATTTCCAGAAGAAGGAGGAACATAGAGTTACCTACAAGAGTGGTGGTAGGAGTACGCAGGTGGACTACATCCTAAGTAGATGAGCCAATCTGAGAGAGATCACTGACTGCAAAGTAGTGGTAGGAGAGAGTGTAGCCAGACAGCATCGGATGGTGATGTGTAGGATGTTTCTGGTGGTCAGGAAGAAGAGGGGAGGAAAGATGGAAAATAAGACCAAGTGGTGGAAGTTGAAAAAGGAAGACGGTTGTGAGGAATTCAGACAGAAGCTGAGACAGGCTTTGTGTGGTCAGGAAGAGCTTCCAGAGGACTGGGAATCTACAGCAGAAGTGATCAGGGAGACCGGTAGGAAGGTGCTAGGTGTGTCAGCAGGAAGAAGGAAAGAAGATAAGGAAACATGGTGGTGGAATGAGGAAGTACAGGACATCATCCAGTGGAAGAGGCTACCTAAAAAGAAGTGGGACATCGAGAGGACTGAAGAAAGTAGACAGGACTACAAGGAATCACAGCGCAGGGTGAAGAGGGAGGTGGCAAAGGCCAAACAGAAGGCATATGGCGAGTTGTATGCCAGGTTAGACACGAGGGAAGGTGAGAAGGAATTGTACAGATTAGAGAGACAGAGATGCGAAGGATGTGCAACAGATAAGGGTGATTAAAGATAGAGATGGAAGGGTTCTAACAAGTGAGGAGAGTGTGCAGAGAAGATGGAAGGAGTATTTTGAGGAGTTGATGAATGAGGAGAATGAGAGGGAAAGAAGGGAAGAGGTGAACGTTGTAGAACAGGAAGTTGAAAAGATTAGAAAGGATGAGGTGATGAAGGCTCTGAGGAGAATGAAGAGTGGAAAGGCTGTTGGTCCAGATGACATTCCTGTGGAGGTGTGGAAGTGTCTAGGAGAGACAGCAGTGGAGTTCCTATCTAGGTTATTCAACAGGATTCTAGAGAGTGAGAAGATGCCTGAGGAATGGAGGAGAAGTGTCCTAGTGCCAATCTTTAAGAACAAGGGTGATGTGCAGAGTTGTAACAACTACAGAGGTATAAAGTTGATGAGCCACACAATGAAACTCTGGGAAAGAGTAGTGGAAGCTAGGCTAAGAAGGGAAGTGGATATTTGCGAGCAGCAGTATGGCTTCATGCCCAGGAAGAGCACTACTGATGCAATTTTTGCTCTGAGAATGCTAATGGAGAAGTACAGAGATGGTCAGAAGGAGCTGCACTGCGTCTTTGTGGACTTAGAGAAAGCGTATGACAGGGTGTCGAGAGAGGAGCTGTGATCCTGTATGAGGATGTCAGGAGTGGCAGAGAAGTACGTCAGAGTAGTTCAGGATATGTATGAGAGGAGTATGACATCAGTGAGATGTGCTGTAGGTCAGACGGAGGAGTTCAAGGTGGAGGTGGGGCTACATCAAGGATCGGCTTTGAGTCCCTTCTTGTTTGCTATGGTGATGGACAGGTTGACAGATGAGGTCAGACAGGAATCTCCATGGACAATGATGTTTGCAGATGACATTGTTATCTGTAGTGAGAGTAGAGAGCAGATGGAGGGACACCTGGAAAGTTGGAGGTATGCTCTTGAAAGAAGAGGAATGAAAGTCAGTCGTAGTAAGACAGAATACATGTGTTTGAACAAGAGGGAGGGAAGTAGAACAGTGAGGTTTCAGGGGGCTGAGGTCAAGAAGGTGGAGGAGTTTAGGTATTTGGGGTCTACAGTTCAGTGCGACGGGGAGTGTGGAAAAGAGGTGAAGAGGCGAGTGCAGGCAGGTTGGAGTGGGTGGAGAAAAGTGTCAGGGGTGTTGTGTGGCAGAAGAGTGTCAGCAAGAATCAAAGGAAAGGTGTACAGAACAGTAGTGAGACCAGCAATGATGTATGGGTTAGAGACGGTAGCAGTGAGGAAGAGACACGAGGCAGAGATGGAAGTAGCAGAGATGAGGATGTTGAGGTTCAGTTTAGGAGTGACAAGGGTGGACAAGATTAGGAACGAGCACATCAGAGGAACAGCTCAGGTTGGTTGTTTTGGAGACAAAGTCAGAGAAGCCAGATTGAGATGGTTTGGGCATGTGCAGAGAAGGGATAGTAGTTATATTGGTAGAAGGATGTTGGAGATGGAGCTGCCAGGCAAGAGGGCGAGAGGAAGGCCAAAGACAAGTTATATGGGGGTGCTGAAGGAGGACATGAAGGTAATTGGTGCAAGAGTAGAGGATACTGAGGCCAGAGTTAGGTGGAAACAGATGATTTGCTGTGGCGACCCCTAAACTGGGAACAGTCGAAAGAAGAAGAAGAAGAAGTCAAGGTGACAATGTGCCCATCATGGACCTTACTTCATATCGGCATCACGGTCATGGTGCCTGTCCTGCTCAGAGGTGTTTATGTGAGGTAGTCCAAAAAATTAGGCACCCTTCATTTATTTGGTTATGATGTGAGTGCAGGAGAAACAGAAATGTGGAGTCGATGGAATTTCAAACATACTACTACAGGAACAAAAACGAGTATATAGAAATAATGACTTAGACTAGCCAAAAATATCATTTAATACACAACAGAGAGTTGTGTCATCTAACTACATATGCATATGCAATTGAAAAATATTTTGTTTTCAAGTGCATTTTGCTAGATTTGTGTTAAAGTTGGCTCTGATCAGATATTTATGTCAACAAAGCCACAAACATGACCATGTGCATCCTAGGATTTATCAAGTTATTCATGATCAATATCTGCATTTACAAATTACATGATAATACAACACAGTATAGATATACTTCCTGAAAATGAAGTACAAACAGATTTAAGTAAAGATTCGACTAAATACAAAGTGCAACAACAAATTGTAAAATAGTATTCCTTTCTGAGTTTTTGGTGCTTGCAACCCTGTTTATCACAAAGTCTCCAAAGACACAAAACATCTCTGCTACTCCACTGAACTCAGCGTTTGTCCTCCATTGTGCTCAATAGCTCATGTTGGTATCTAGTGTCCACCTTTGCGAATGTCATCAGTACTTTCTCTTTTTCAATAGCTTCCAACAGAAATTGACAAGTGAATATCAGATTTTTGCTCTTTCATGTGAAGTGCTAAAGAAGTGCTCAGTTCAAGTAAAAAAAAAAAATTCCAAAATCCACTGAGGAAAGGCGAATCTAATTTTGAAACTAAAGATGTGATCAGAACATGTACTGAATGTTGCATTTTAGCTTAGGTCAATACATAGGAATTGTAAATTATTTTCAAAAGACAATGCGCTATACAATGTTCACAGAGAGCCAATTTACTAGCTGTGTGTGTATGTGTTTATATAATGTTACGGGTAAATGTTTGTTTATTCTATGTTTATTGTTAAAAGGTTCATTCATTCTTAGAAACCATACCATAAAGAGGGTGATTTGGAATACTTCTGTTCAGAAACGTTTACCACTTGAAGACAACCCATACAAAACATGATAATCTTATAGGGTAATCTTTATTTATACACAGAAACAGAAAATATAGGTTAGGAAGGGGATTTTACTCCCTCAATCACCTCCACCAGAGAATGGGGAGCAAAGTTTGGTCACAGAGGTCATGTCAGCACAAACTAGAACCTAAAAGCCCTTGAACTTGCAACACAACATAACTGGTATAATGAACAAAACAGAAAAGTATTTGCAGCACATAAAAATCCCCAACAAACTTCTATCCAACAAATTAAGCAGGTAGAAGAATCCATCTCCATTAATCTAAATGAAGAATCACTGTCAGTGAAGAACACTCAGGCAAAGAGGTTCAGGAATTGGGACAAGTTTTAATGGAGTGTTTGTAACGAAGAGATGGGCAATTAAAATCATTAATCCATGCTCCTACTGCAGTTACCTCAACCACTAACTAAAAACAAGCCAATTTTCTCTTGAAGAGGAAAGATGCATTCAATTACTTGGAAAAATGTGAAGAATATTTGGCAATACAGCATTTGTGAGATCAATCTTGTTACGTTTAGTCTCAGCATCGAATCTCATGCCCATGGATTGTTGGCTAAAAGTCTGATGGGTTTGGTACTTTTTTATGACAGGCACTTTTTTGTCACATGTTTGTCAGATTGTCTTGGTCTGTTTTGAGTGGCAAGATTTGGGAAAAAAAAATTTCAATCTCCACTCCGTGGTTTTTAAATGCTCTTACAGATTCATGGCATTTGAAAACCTATATGGCATCATATCATAAAAAAACAAGTGAAATCCAATTCCATTAATGTTTTACTCTTCTGAGCATTCTCTAGCCATCTGCCAATCTCTCATTCCTTCTTTATACTGGTCATCACAAAAAGTCAACCTCACAAATATTTTTCTTGCTCTCAACTCCAGGGGCCAGGATTTTTTTCTCCTGAAAAACACAGGGAAACATTTACAGAGAGGAGCTTTTATTGGAAGAATTTGGCTGCGCTTCAAAGAAAAATCACAATTAGGTAAGGATTTCACCTTCAGCTATCCCAAAGAATAACACAAACTGCGTGACTGACAAATCTGTGATCCATGTAGCATACTTCATCCTCATACCCCTCCACCAAGTACAGAACGTGTGGTTAGTAGAGAAAAATCGAAGCTTATTCTGTCCCTCTTTTATGTTTTGGAAAAATAAGACAGGACATTTTCTCTGGTTGAAGTCATCAGTGCGTCTCGAAAGGAGATGATTCGGACATATTGATTAAAAATGTATACATTGAATTCCCACTCATTGTTCTAACAGTTGGTTTAAACAGACTTGTGAGGAACAGAGAGCTTTATAAGGCATTACATCAGTTATAAAGATTTAAACAAAGTGCTTTACATGACGTATTGTCTGAAAATCTGTCGGAGGGGGAAATCCTGCTTTGCAGACCACAAAAACTAGAGATCCCCAAACATACATTCCAATCCCAATAAAACTGATTCAACTGGATTTTTATAACGTTACCTCTGTAAAAATGTTTGTATAAAAAAGACCCTGGGAAAAACATCCCTTTTTCTGTGCATCATTACATTTCGTTTAAAGTTTAAAACGGTTTTGCAGGCAGTAGATCAGAAAACTGAAGAGTCGGTAAAGGACATATTTTCAATATATTAAGCAAGATGTCAGAGTAAGAGGGTTGGGCTGGAATCTCCCCCAGAAGTGTGACAAAAGGGTGGAAGGATGGATACATTGCACAATTGTTTGAAATAGCCTGTTTAGGTTGAGTTCATTTAGTAACATGTTTAGTACATATTTGGTAACCTGTTACAAGTCAATGTACCCACCTGATCAAGAGGGTCATTACAATACAAGCTCCTCCCTAACTTAAATTAAACTGGGCAGAAACTGTTATGGATCAGCCTGAATTCTGCTGAATAGTTTGTCGTTGCTCATGCAGTGTTCCTGGGGTAGCGAGCAGCGACTAACACCTCGCGACCAGCACTGACCCATAATTTTATGGATGCAAGAAAATGAAACCTGTCTGAAATCCTGCTCGCTCCTCGTGAAAACATCCCACTGTTGAGGCAAAGCTATTTAACACAACATGAGCAAACATGTATTGGCCACCATTTCCTGTGTTTTATATATATAGAAAGAGAGTTGCACAAATTGCCAAGGCAGCTCATTTTGTTTCTGGTGAAAACAGTCGAGTGATATCTGCCACATCTGGGGTGTTCATCATGTGACAAGAGTCATGCGTCATGTTGGGACCATTCACTCAATGGTTTAGAAGACCATTTAGAAGAGTTTAGTAGAGTGTGAGAACATAATTGGTGTTCTTTGAACTTTTAACCCCTGCAATTTACTTGTTCACACTGTAACTGGTTTTTACTTGTTTATGCAGGAGTTAAACCAAGCGACTGAAAAATCTGCCCGGCTCCCTGGCTTTAATCGATTCATATGTCATAAAACAACCCAGCTCATCAGGTCCAATCCACAATAACCCTTGATCACAGTCCCCTGAAAACAATCATCTACACCTTTGACTCATTTGCTACCTATACATTCATCTTCATTCTCAGCATTATGTTATATCTGTCATCCATTTAACTATTATTTCCCCTACTATTTGCCTCTAGATGTTTATTATGGGATAGTGGGAGAGTGTGGTAGCAGATTAGCTTTAAATCCTTCTCTTCGTGTACCAGAGTAATCTCAGAAGTGAAGTCAATGAGACCCATGTCATGTTGGAAAAATGTTTTCTTTGTGTATCCAGTAACATGTTGAACAGAAATCTATACAAAAACATTTTCCCTAAATATTGCTCTTGGTGCATAAATAAGTAAAAGAGAGCTAACCCTTCTATGGTGTTCATATTATTGTCACTCAGGCAGTGTTTGCTGGTCTGGTGGACCCATTGATTTTTAATAACCAATCAATATATGTCATGTTAAAATACTTAAAAGATATTACTTTATCCAGGAAACAAGTGATTTAAACAGTAAATATACTTTATTTATTGCTTTTAAACCTTATTTGTTCACATTTAGAATTTATACCATGTGCGGTGTTGTCATTATGGTTACTATTTCACATTCTGAAGAAACACAATTTTCTTAGCATTTCTATCATTTAGGAAGAGAAAACTATAAATCAGTTCACAAATCATTTTTTATTAATTTAAACACAATCAAATAATAAATGTCAAAAACATCTGTACACATTTTTCCTTGCAGAAACATCAAACTGTTTCACAATGAGACCCCACATACTGAACTTTATTTCCAGTTTGCAATATGATTGCATCATTTATTCAAAAACGCTGTATTTTTATCTTTAAACATCTATTGTTACTGTGATCTAGCAGCAAAAACGTGATTCCCCAGAACAGGGGGGTGGCAGGTGATGTCGTAAGAGGATGAAATTGTAAATGTGGTGAGAAAAACTCAGGCAGAGATGTCGACCTCACCTGCAGGAGCTGAAAATCATCATGTGCTGGGAGGAAAATCAAAAACAGATTGGAGGAAGCAGGGGAAATTCACAGTCGATATAGCGCATGTATGTTCTCAACTCCATTGTGAGTCTGTATAAGAGTAGGTGTGGGTGAGAAGTGGTTTTTCTTAAAGTCTAAAAGCTAGAGTTTCCAGTCCACTGATACTGCACAACTACCAATCTGCATCTTGAAAATCGTGCAACAGCAATTTTCAAGTGGACGCAATTCAAATAACAAGACTACTTCAAACAAAATTACACTTGCTGTACAAGACGTTCTGCAGTAGTGTTGGTACAAAAGGTAAAGACACCTACTTAAGCTTCAAATCCATCGAAGTCCAATTGTCATGTTGGGATTTACTCTGGCCAAACAGACATTTACACAAGCTTGACATTCAGAAGATTATTGTTTGCTTTTCTACAATCTTCTTTAGAGTTTTAGCTTCAGTTGTGATTAGTTCACCTCTTCTGCTATGACCAAAATTCTCATCATTCGTCTTTACAAAGTGTCACCACAGGAGTTGTATAAAGTAGGAATCAAAACATCACCAAAAAAAAAGAAAAAGAACCAAATTATTGACACTTGACATTCCTTGCTTTGGTCATGACAAAACAATGAAGAAAAATCTGTATCTACATTTATTTTTGAATTAAACCTTGATCACATAAACACTTACAAGCTTCGTACACACTATGTAACCTCTTTACATACTTCAGTAATGAAACAGCATGTACTTTAATGGATATTGGAAGGAATAGTCCAGTGATTAAAAATGTACACACCAAATCCACCTATACACGATTGTCTCTGCAATGCAAATAAGGTTTTAATTATTGTTTTATTAAATTAATTCAGTTTTTCCTCCATGACCGTCTTGTTGCAGCAAAGGCAAAAGAAACAAAGTGCCTTTTTCCAAGCCTGTTTCACTCCATGAAGTCTCTGGGATTATAAATAAGAAGCGTAGGGCATTCAGGAGAAGCTGAAGGAGGAAATTGAGAAGCCGTGTCCAACTGTCTGTGTACCATCGGTTGAGACAGACAGAGACATCAAGAGACAAAACACAACACCAATTCGCAGAGGGATGGGCGTCTTGCTGAGTTCCAAAGGAATCGGTAGCTCAGTTTTTGTCACAGGTGTGAACCCTTGCCGAGTCCCCCTGCGTAGACAGGGCTGTAAAACATTTTGATGGCTTCAGAAAAAAGAAGCCAATTCACAGTAACCAGGGCCAACAGCTGCAGAGCCATAAATTCACTCTCCTCCACTTCGAAAAAAGGTTAGGGTTAAGACGGATTGCGGCCATGTGTCAACACGCTGAGTGTCGCTCTCTCTCTCTCTGTTGGTTATATGTGTGAATGCTCCTGTGTTTGGTCTGGTGTGGGAACGAAGACACTCGGTCGACACAGCAAGCTGACGCTGCTGGAGGTTAGGTCTGCAGGGTACCCGCGTGGCCTGAGACAGAGCCATTCACAGTGCTACAAGTACTCTAAATCCAGAGCATGGTGCAAGGCCATGAGGTCAGAGTGACTCGAGATCCTCCAGAAAGGCATGTTGTGCTAGAGAGAGTGAGAGATAGAGTGAAAATAAGTAAACCTTGCAATGAATACTTCACTTAGAACAACAATAACACCCATGAGTGCAATTTGAACATCCTCAATGGCCCCGAACACCCTGTGAGACTTGAGAAAGGACTTTTAACTACAACAACCAAAGCTGCACAGTTCCATAAATATCCTTTAAGTCATAATTATAAAGATTCTGTTTCGGTTGCTAGCTGAAGAGTGTGAAATGTGTGGAGATGGGATCTCAAATGTGTTGAAATGTCATTTCTTTTTAAATGCAGGTTAGATAGCTTGATCTTGCCACATCCTCTAAGGGTGAATAATTTGTTGTTCATTCATTTAATTGATTTGGATTGTTGCGATGAAAAATTGCATTCATAAAATGTAATTTTATATTCATATGGGCCAAATACCTAGCAGGCTTTACATTATTTGTAAGGAATCACAGAAAAAAACTTTACTTATATAGCACATTTTCCAATATGCCACACAACATTACCAAGAGTAAAAAAAAAAACATTTTACTATCCATAATAACACTAATTGTTAAATAATAATGACAAAACACAGGAACATTGCTACAGCATTTGGTATAAATTATCATCAAATTATAATATATATATATATATGGGTGAATTTGCAACAGAAATAATATAATATGCGTGTTCTTTACAGACAGAGTGAAATATTCAAACCCTAATTTCATTAAGCTTTGAAGTAATGCTAAATGATAATATTATGCATATATAACTATACTTTAATGAGTTATTAAAAAAAAAAATTTGTTTTACTTCACAATACATGTTCCAGTGCTTTTGGCTCAGCACAGGAATGGCCCATTTTGAGCTTTTAATTGGAAATTATTGACTTCATATAACATGATGAGCCATAACACCAGCCATAGATTTTAGCAGAAAGCAAACGAGTCTGCGTTTGGGTGCTCAGACTTTTTTTTTATTTTTAATGCTTTACTAATAGAAAATAAAAAAATTGGCAAAAAGAAAAAAATGTGTTACTCTGAAATCACAAGACCGAAACTTCATCGCTGGTGAGTGGCTCTCACTCGGATAGCCCGACCCTTAATTATGCAACATTTTAAAGCTTGTAATTAAACTGAATTATTATTACAAATGAGTCTCCCTCCTCAGCACTGTCATGAATTCAAACAATGTGCATAGAAAAACCTAATGGAGCCAGAAGTGTGAATATTTTTTTAAGTTGTATATTCAATGGAAACCTTCTGGAAATACCGAAAGAGAAAGCCCTAGTGTAAATGCTGTATTTAAATATTTTTCATATCTGAACCTGAGTTCTATTTTATTTTCATATGAAACACATTATAAGCGATTTCTTGTTCTAATGAGCACTTTGAAGATAAAAATAAGCAAATTGTGTTGCTTTAGGATCAAACCATCTATAAATGCCAAGTTTTCACTCGTGTCATGAAGTCTGCTTTTACAAACAACACTTCCAATTGTCGGGTTCAAACACTCTGAAAAAAATCTAAGTAGGTACACCACACTGAAATCCAGACAAATCGCATTGATGTGCATTTATTGATGCAGAGCTATAGATGTATAGCTATATCATTCTTATTTGTACAAAGTTTGAACAGTTTAATGCTTTCACATACCAAGTATATTTGAATACATATTTACTTGTTTTGTAATCTAGCATCTACACTGACATTTCTGTTTCAACAGTCTTTTTTCTATTGTAAGAAAAACTTGGGATTTCAAAAGTATATAAAACGTCCTATACCTTGAGCTTGATTAACTTGATTCTATTTTGTATATTGACAGAAATGTAATCAAAACTAGGCTCAATCCTACAGAACATAAATCTTGCATTTTATGGCTGCTCAAACTGGAATGGACTCATCCCGATATGCACAATTTATATAGGATCTCTGTAAAAAAAAACTCTTTAGGCAAAAGCTGCAAATGAGGCATTGTTCCTGGAGAGGCCAGAGGGAAATATGATTCTTGCAGAATGAAAGAGGCTTGTCAGCTTTGAGTCGTTCACACACAAACCATCAGTGAGACTTATCAAAGGTACAGCCTCTCTCAGGCATATGTTCCGCTTAGAGAAGCTTGCAGTGACCCCTAAAAGACTCTTCTCTTTTGTTTTGTAAATTGTCTTTGCTTTTAACTTTAAAAGCCAGAGATGGTATCTCTCTTTGCCTCGGTCGAGTTATTAACTTGGGAAGAGTTTCTTGAACACATGAAAAAAGTGGTTTAAAAAAACAGAAGTGCTGGATTCAACCAAAGGGTGATCTTTCTATCAAGCGTGGATTCTTAACTGCTAGGGACATTTTAAAACCCTCTGTGCTACAGTATCGAAAAACACTTCTGTCATAGAGGAAATGGGGACTGACATGTCAAACTTAAACTTCCTATGTACACATTCCCTGCATGATTAATTGACAATACTGAACTAATCACTCAGCGCTGTATAATACTAAAAAACAACAACATTCTTTCTGTATGCAAGTTGTCTGAACAACAAGTTGGTTTGGTAAGTAATTGCATAATTAATATCTTCAACCTCTGTGGTTAACATAGAAGAAAACTTGGCGACTGCTCCACATTCACTGACGGCAGGTAACATAAATCTTTTCATTTGAAAAACAACAATCCCATGTTTGGCTGCTCTTCTGACACTCCTAATGTTCTTCTGAATGTCCCAATTCGATCGAACAATGAGTTAAGCCTTTTAAAAGCATGTTGTATTTATGACCCCAAACCTTTAATATGCTTGAAAAGACTTGTCTTGCATTACCAACACTGAACGGCACACTCAGATGAAGGAAGGTGTAATTATGGCACCTCACCTCCTTTTTACATTTAAGCTGTCAAAGGATTTGAGCTGATAACAATGTGAGATTTATTCTTTTGCTTGTGCTGAGGCATGTTCACAAAATGAATTGAAGAATTTGAAGGAAGTATGGTATAAAGTTCACAGAGTCTTCATACCTTTTTTGACCCTTGCTCCTCCTCAACGCCGTCCCCCACCACCACATAAACAACTTTTCTACCGAACCTCTGGATTACTCTCTCAAAGCAGCTCTCTTTTCCTGGGGAAAGAAGAGACTGGGTGAGTTTTCAGAGAAAATCAAGACAAAGCCTAGATGAGGTGCTCTTTAACTACCCAATAAGTAACACAAAATGACCCAGTGTAAACACTTGCTTGATTTGAAGATTTGATAAGATCGCTGCTTAGATAATTCAGCCTTTAGGAAAATGTTGTTTAAAAAGCTAAATCAGCCACACATTAAAATTTTAAAAGCTTGCACAAACTAAACTATGCAAGTAACTTTTGGGTGTTTATTTTGCAAAAAAAAAAAAAAAAAGCAGAGACCAAAAAGAAGAAAAAATTTCCAAGTGGAATGACATAAATTTGCCGAAGTGGTTTCATATGTAGACCTGAAAAGGAGAGGCCCGGTAAAGGCTGAGCTCCAAGAAAATAATCCCAGCCTGATTAGAGCTCTTCCTGAACATCAACCCTCTCGTGTGTCCAGCACTTCTGCAGCCTAACCCAATCACACGCCATGTGTCTCTTGCTGTTTACACATATTATAACCGTAATTACGTCCACACTCCAACAGAGTCCATTCAAACACTCAGGTACTCTCACTCACCAATTTTCGTTGCACTGTAAATGTTTTCAATTGGAAAAACTACTCCCAGTCCATAGAGGAGGACCTTGGCGAGGGCAGGTATGAGCTGCGTTGTGGTCACTAAGATGTTCACACAGTTTGATCTGTAATTAAACCAAGGACAAAGCTGACAGGAACTACATTTATCTCCCAATTCACAACATAGAATTTTAATGGATTGCAATTAATAGGTTGTCAAATAAGCTGTTTTTTTATAATAAGTGTGCTTTGAGGCATTGAGGTATAGAGTGCATGATTATTCATGCCTCATGTGAATTTATGTTTACACTGATGGACTCTATATCATTTGCTCGTGCTAAGGCCTACCTTGAGTGGATTAATGTTAGTGCTTTCAGTGCCAGTGTTAACCAAGAATCAGTCAAGGCTTCAATTTCTGCTCGCAATTGCAACCAGGCTTCCCTTTTGGCTGGGCCAAGCAAACCTGAAATGAACAAAAACAATGTTTGAGCTGGACTCAAAATTCTAAAATTTACACAGACCAAAAAGCTTATTTTAGAAAAGAATGAAGGCTTTTGTTGACACGCGGACCCCTTTCCCCATCAATTTTAGCAAAGCAGTTTATTGGGGAGTTACCTCCAACGTTGTTTTTATAGGTGGTGTAAATTTCTTTTACTCGTCTGTAACGAA
Source organism: Danionella dracula (assembly GCA_900490495.1). Lineage (NCBI taxonomy): Eukaryota > Metazoa > Chordata > Actinopteri > Cypriniformes > Danionidae > Danionella > Danionella dracula. The sequence continues at coordinate 1,206,113 of UELW01000888.1, forward strand.
ACGCAAGCTTTCTCATCCAGTCCACACCTCCTCTCACGCCGGTGGCCAGACACAGGTTGGCACTGGTGGCAGCAGCATGGAATCCATCAGTGCTAAAATTGTATGTGCTAAAATGAGAGAAAATCTACAATAAGGCATTTTACAGGAGTTAACCACCAGTTTCGTTTGAGATTGTTCGTTTTAGTTGTTATCACAGCATTATATTGAGTCCGTAGGTTACGGCTCCATCTACTGGTATTGGACATTGGTATAGTAGAGTCAGTTAATGGCAACAAAATAGTAGGTGGAGTAGGCTCAATCAGATAAATGGTATTGATAACATCCAAATTGCCTCAGTAAACTTAAAAATGGGTGCTTTGGTGCCAGAGTTACCTTAAATCTTGGCCATTGTCATCTGATGACACGTCGTCGATATGGACCTGATCACATTCCTGAAAGAAAGAAAAATCAACACAGTAAGCGGCCTGGAACTAAAACACAATCTTATAAATGGTTTTCATGTGCAAATTTGGGTGTGATTTGGCAGCTTGAATCCATGAAGCGAATAATGTCAACAACTGAGGAATTCCCAACTGAAGCCTGAGCTCAAATCAACCCTCAACCACTTCCAGCCTCAAACCCCCCACCTGTTAAATCTTAATAAAAATAAACACCATCATCAGGGGACCGGGTCCAACCCATTTGTCCACTACCACTAGGGGGATCTCTTGATCTTGGGGATCAGCTGGCATGTGAAGCCATATGGGATGTGGAGAAAGTAAACCCAGTTTCTCTGTGTTGGGTCTAAGTCTATAATCTGCAGCTTGAACAAAGAGATAGCTGTGGGATAATGAGAGCGTCTGTGCGAGTGTGTCGGGTCTCCACTTCTTGGAGAGGCTGAATGATTCTACAGCTCAGAGCTGATTCGGCCAGAGTACACAGTAACACAAACCAGACTTTCTGGTAAATGTAACATACTAGAAAAATTGAACCTGATGCTAACCGCCAATGAAATTATGACCTCTGATTGCTGCCGAGCCACACACCAACACAGCCCCAGGCCAGTTTTTTTTTTTTTTTTTTGCAGAGAGCAAACTGAAAATCTGTTATTAGTTTTCTTTTTATAGTCAACCTCTACCCAACTCCCCTTTCAGGCTAGAGAGGAGAACAGGACCTCAGCAATCAAATCAAGCAAAAAATCAGGAGCTTTTATTTGAAAAGTTGGGTCTTCTGGAAATTTTTCAAACATGTATAAATAAAAAGACAGCTAAAACTTGTAAAATTTGTAATAATGGATACATGAGACTAACTAGCAAATTCCCAGCTGGAGACAAAAAAATATACATTTAAAATATATATTTACTAACATATTTCAATGTTATTTAAAATTTCAATTTTTTTTACAGTTTTGTAATAAAATTTACCTTTCTAGTGGTTTAGTATAGTAGATAATTCAAAATTGCAGATGAAGACAAAAACAGCTTGAGTCAGGCCTGGTGAAAGGCAGCCATTCCCACAAGTTTTAGTTTTAAATAGAGGGTCTGGAACTGAGCAACTGTGCCCCCTCTTCTTGCACTAATGAAAGACCAAATGAAGGAGGCTGAGAAATCAGGAGTTCATGCTGTTCAACTTGTGTACCCTGACATCAATGTTGCCCACTTTATTTTGTGTTTGACAGCCAAAGTCTTGGTTGCAGAAACTCAAATGGAGACAAATCCTTGACTTGTCTATGTACCACAACAGCCTTGTTGGCATTGTTCATGATGAAGTGCATGTCACATATAAAAATTAAATGTAAAGTCAAACAACAAAAGTGAGGTTTAACGATCAATAGTGTCCTTTGTAGTGTCTGTATGACAGGAGCTTTATGATTTTTTTGTATTCAAAACTTCCATTTCCTGTCGCATTGCATATGTTACACCATATACAGTGATTGAGTAAAGTCAGATCCAATAGTGTTAAATTTTGACAGAAAATAAGAAGTATGGCAACAGTCAGTGGCTGACAAAGCATTGGTAGTTGGTAGGTCTGTCATACTGTGAACTATAGTTTCAGATTGTTTTGTATTGTAGGAAATATAATGTACAATACAGTACAATATAATGGAAATATAATGTACACTAAACCCCATTAGATTGAATAAGAGTTAAGGGCATTGTTTTTAGTATTTCTACTGAAAACTGTGCCAGTTCAGAAGTTACTGTTGTAGTTGTCGCAATGCTTGCAATGAAGCTTCAACAGGCTGCTAAGACACAAATATACCAAAGCACTTCCTTGATTTAACTCAATCTGAACCTGGCCAAATGCTGACGTTATTGCATTCTTTGCTAATGCAACAGCAGGGTAGGGGTAAAGCGCTTCAGACCATAAACCTTTTTATTTTACTGGTTCCCCTCTGAACAAATTTTTCATCTCTCTGGATTTGTGGGGAGAGGGAGGGCAGAGCGAAGTGAAAAGAAACTCAAACCAGCTGTTCTTAAACAGAATTAAAATCTTGACCCCCAACCCCTGCTCTAATGCAGCCATTCTCTTGCCAAGCTTCTCCCAGCAAGCCCCAAGATCCAAAGAGGAAAAGACTTTGACCTAGTGCCCTGCTCCTCCTCTCCAGGGCTCCACAGGCTCAGATAAGGGGGAGAACGACTGGAAGCAGGGGTTTGTGATGGGGTGGTATAGGGGAGTTTACCTCACATGGAGAATGCAGATTGTTGAGGGGTGAAAAGATGGACTGCCAATTGCAGCCTTGACTCAGGAACACCTCGAGCTATTTGTGTAATCTACTTCGAGACAGAGCAGGGGACCTTTATTTTAAAGTGACCATTTATTTTCCGAAGTGGACCTCAGGACAGATCCAAAATCATTACAGAAAAAAATGGATCCAAAAAGAGGACCCATTGTGATATTTACACTATTATTTGATTAGAAAGATTAGTAAGTTGACCTTTGGTGCTAATTGCACCCTACTAGGTGTGTGAACAGAAATGTGAACAGAATTAATGTGTAAAAAAAAATAAAATCCAGACTTTTTTTAAAAATAAAAAAAAACTTAATGGCCTCTAAAATCCATCCATTTGGAAATGAGTTAATAACGATCACATATGTCATTGACATTTCCCCACCAGTTCTGCCAAACCATCTCTCTGTGTTTGGGTAGAACTTTAGTCCATTAAAGATATTCATAAAAATACTAAGTGGAGTGGAGCAATGGCAAAGTCACTTTAATGCGTGTTTTTGTGTTGTCTCACTTATATTCAAAAATTTATCTCTCTGGAGTCCAAAGACCTACCAGTGCACAAGTGTGAATTAAAGTGAAATAGTAAAAAAATGAAGCCATGCAGAGCTTAGATTTACACTCTTTACGAAAGTGTTGAAGTATTGGAAAGTAATGAAATGTATGGAAATGTAAGCATTGCTGGTTTGATTTTAAAAACTTGGTAAATCTGGAGACTGAAAAAGAAACACAGTTCTCCTTCAGCTCTTGTTCGTTTGTTATTCCAAACAGAGGGTGTATACCAGCTTCAATACCCAGCATTATAGACAAGGAGAGATGTTTGCATCCCCGCATAGGCATTGCTGAGCTACAGCCAGAGCTTAACTTGGTGAATCTCTAATGAGTTCGAAATTGCACTTTTAGATGTCAGTTTTCTTCCAAATAAGACAACCACTGTGATATACTCAACAATGAATTTTCCACATTTTCCTTATCAATTGATTGCTTTATACATGATTTCATGTTTATTTAGAATTTTGGTTCTAGACCAAGACAATATTTTAGGGTAAAATATTCATTTAAAAACAACAGACCAATTTTGGCAACAAACAACAACAAAAAATACAATGGATGAATTCCGTAACCCTTAAGAGTCTATTATCCAATGTTTTACATTGGTCCTGGTAGAGGATGTTAGTTGTTGGAGCAGGTGTTAATCTTCATTGATAAAGATTGTGTATGTAAAGCAGTCTTCTACTATATTCTGTGTAGGATGTATCATGTTGTCACCTTCTCATAAGCATTTATGTTTGAGATCCCAATGAAAATGTGGCTGGAAGGGCATCCGCCGCCTAAAACATATGCCAGAGAGTTGGTGGTTCATTCCGCTGTGGCGACCCCGAAAGGGAAGAAAGCCGATATGAAGATGAATGAATGAATCCCAATGAAAAAGGCTATTTCAATAACGAAGGTGGGAATTTTAGATTAGGAATATATTTCAAGTGAAAGAAAGATGATTTCCTGAATAAATTTATTTGTTTATCAAACAAAAAATGTTGCTCATCATTGTGTGGGGAAATACATACCAGGTTACATTAATTAAATAATCTGAAAGCGTATATATATATATATATATATATATATATATATATATATATATATATATATATATATATATATATATATATATATATATATATATATATATATATATATATATATATATATATATATATATATATATATATATATATATATAATAACCCCTTTTAACATTCATCCAAATGTTTAATTTTTTAGCTTTCTCAGGCTGGCAGAAACAAAATAACCTCATCTTATCTATTTTAACAAATTTGTTGACAACTGATAATAATTATAATTCTTCAGATCATTTTTTAAAAGATACAATGACAAATTACTTGACATATGTATTTTTGTAGATATGTTGTGCCTATGCCCCTTTACATAAAACTTTTCAATGAACAAAAATGTACAGCTTTATGCATTTATCAAAAGAAAATAGAATCAAAAGATGTGATCAATGCCCTGAGAGAACTTGTCCACGAGTCTATTTAATCATTCCTGAGTGATCTACCACCAGTACAAAACATCAAGTTGAATTTAAAGAACAGTAAAAAGTCAGAAGAGAACAAGTCACTTTTCAACACCACAATATTAAACAGTGTGCAGCTGGTTTACTCTTTAACCACATCATCATCTGCCTTTGACAAAAAACCCAGCATGTTTACATTGCTATTTAATTCACTTGTTATTACAACACAATTAACATTCATGTTGTAGGCTTTTAGACCTCCAGGATGAAAGAGAGGGAAAAGAAAGAATGCACAAGCTTCTGCAATTACAGCACACAGCTGGAGCCCTCATAAACCACTTGACTGGCACTCTCGGGTCCTAATGGAGCCGGTCGGCCCTAATGTCTTACAGTAACTCATGAGACTCATTAGAGCAGCTTCTTAAGCACTCATAAACACCGTTAAGCCTAATGATCAAGGATGAGCTAGCTATAAGTGCTTAAGTACAGAGTGTGGTTGATTTCAAGGGTGGCTGAAGGTATCTCCACTAGGTGTTATGTTGAACCAATGCTTCTTAATGTGCAGCTCAAGATAGCTTGCAGCAGGAATAGAGAGGAAACTTAAAGTGGATTGTGCTAATGAAATTAATGCATTTAAGCATGCTCTTTATTTGTGTTTTATATTTTCGAGAAAGAGTTAAGTTTTAAAATGCTTCCATTTACTTGGTTTAACTGATACAAATGTTTACAAACAATTACTGACTGGAAAATGTTGGGAAGCAGGGTTTTGTTTAAAGACATATTTGAGAGGGATAGAGTTTTGACTTATCGCATCTCTAAATTCATGGTGTGTGTGTAATGTAAGTTTTGCTGAGCCAGGTATTTAATTCTTGTAAATTCACAACTCATTAACTGATTTTCGACTTTTGAAATATTCATATGAGTTCACAACTCAATCCACCACCTACCAAGGGAGTATTTTATTTCAGTTTATGGTCCTTTTCTTCCCCCTTCATTTAAAATTTTTGCACTACTATTTGTCTAGTTAACCTAAAATGATTCATTTTCAACTGATTTCATTCATTAATAAATTTGTTTAGCTAACTTTCTCTATAGATTTAAGATATGTATAGAAAAAAATATTAAAAGATTACAATATGACTTTGAAATGCATACATTGATATTATAAAATAGTATACTTAAAATTGAATAAAAAATATTACATCAGTACAGTTTTTAGGGGGGGGTACTGATTGCAGTTCAAGAAGGAACACTGATTTGAGAGTTTGTATATTTTTCCCATTCTTTTGTGCTTTCCCTAAACTCTTGTTTCCTTTAACATTCTTCTTTTGTTGGGGTCAGTGTGACTGATTTAAATTGTTTAACGCATAATGGACTAGGATGCATCATGGTATTTTTGAATTTGCAGGAACCTCTACTTCAACAACATAAAAAAATGCAACAAAAATATTTTCACAAAATTTTAAAATGCTCTCGTTGAAAGTATGACCTTTCTTTTGGTAGGGTTGGTTAGTTATAATAACTGTAACTATTTTATTATAGTTTAAACATATAATTTTGTTCAGTGGCTTCCTGTGAAAGATTCTGTATATTCTGCATGACTTTTTGCTAGTGTTTGATAGAAACCACAGTGCTTCATTGTTTAAAAGTGGGCATAGACAAAAGATAAAGATACAAATAAAGATATATTTTAACGAATGGTAAAATAAGATAAAATCTCAGTAAAATTGGAAGAAAAAACTGAAAAATGTACAATTAATAAAAATCCACATGCTAACACACTGATAACACTACACCTTGAATCTGAATCATATTAATCAGAGTAGTTAAACTTGATTTAAAATAGCACTATCTTGATAGGGAACAATGTCATGTCAGTGACCTTGAGAAAGCAATGAAAGCTGAGTGTGATCCAGAGTTAATAGCTCTAGCGTTTTGTCCTTGTGGGTCTCTATGCTCACCAAGCAGTGCTTCCTATAAACCTCCGATGGTCCCTAACTGATACCAGATGTTCCTACTGTAGGCCATGAACAGATCCACCTCTCCAATCCCTACATCATTACGTCTTACACAAACAGTCAGTCTCTGTTTAACTCATCAGTTTTTAGATCCTTTCTCATGGGTGAAACCATCCAAAGTTCCAGGTAGAAGAAATAAACACAAAACAAACTTGTGGAGAACATTGTGGAAACTGCAGGAGAAGCCCGAAAACCTACAAAATAAACCTTAAAATCTTCTTGTCTCTATTTCCATTGACTCACCCTCATTTTCCTTTCAGTTCATCTTCTGCCTATCAAGAAAAGGTTTTCATTGCTGCTAGCTATCTGAGGGTCCTTTGTTCGCTAGGCATCTGTCATTAAGCAATCAGGCCCGAGCGGCTGATTCTTCCTGTTGGCCAGAGGAAGGGTTTTGCTGGTGACTGCACGTTGGCCAGTCTATCAGAAAATCAACAAAAAAAATAAATAAAGAACATTTTTAATGCCCTGCAAGCACCAACTTAGATTTCAATAGAACAGTTTTCAAAATGTATGTTTTAAAAAGTCTACATATGGGGACATGTCAAGTCCGTGCTGTTCATCACAAGTTAAATAGCTTTAGCTGCAGGTTATCGCTAATCACATAAAATTTTTCATAATGCTTACATTATGTGGAAAAACTGTAATGTGAGTGAAGCAAAATAACAGATTATTGGATTGCTGCAGTGGGAGCTTCTAGATAGTATTAAGGATATGTGAACTTTGTTGTGGTGTTGGCCATAACAAACTTCACTTATCCTTAATACTATCTAGAAGCTCCCACTGCAGCAATCCAATAATCTGTTAAACCTGCAGGTTTTGTTCAACCCTGTTTCAGGAGACAAACCAGTAGCTTCACCCAAACTCAGATGAGCTTAATCAGTGGATTCAGTGGGATCAGTGCGGCCTTCCAGGAATCGAGTTTGAGACCTCTGTCTCAATATGTATATTGGTGGTATTACTAGTTACTTTTAATATTAATGGCAATACTTATTATTAGTGCCATACTGTTGTCTAGCATAGTTTTGGATTTATTAAAAAAAGTGAATCAATTGTCTCAAAAGCTTGTCACTTCAAGAAGTCATATATAGACAGTTTCACAGTCATACACCTAATGATCGCAGCAATGGAACAGGTACCTTCTAGCCGTTCACTTTACTGTTATTGCTGCAATTATGCCTTTTTGCATTGTTTTAGCAATTGAAAGCTCCGAATAGATGTCTGATGTAGCTTAGCTGAAAATGCCCATCGCTCTAATTTAACTTGTGAGATTGTCCAGCACGCATTTCACAGAGGACAGCTTTGTCAACTTCACACAAAAGTAACATTTTGGGTTTCGCTGATGTGTTTATTTTGAAAGATAGTAAACAGTTTATCCGGCTATCCCTACCAGGATATCTCATTTATAAATTATCTACTGTATTCTACTTCTAATAATTGTGTGGGTTTTTTTTTTAAGAAATCATGTAGCATTCTTAAACAGCACTAACATATCTGACTTTAGGTCAGAACTCGGTTTGGACATATATGATTACATTTGCCCATTATTCCTACTAGCCATGCTGTCACTGTTGCTCGATAAGCTTGTTTTTCTGAAGTCGAGTATCAGTTTTGGTGGCTGGTTGTGTGAGTTAACTTGTTAAATGATTGTTATGAATGATTGTCAAATAACAAAAAAAAGTAATGTATCCAATATTAAACTTTTTGGTTGAGACTACCTTTGACTTAAAGTTTTCGAGTTTCCCTTTAACCCTGATCAGGCACATTATACTTGTCAAACATAAAACAGTTGGTTACCATTCAAATTTAGGAATTAAAAAGAAAACTATTTATTGAAAGAGGTGTCTCATGACAAAATTGTTATTTTTCATATTTTAATGTGAGGTGTAAGGAATGTGTTGACATTATTATCATAAAAATGTAACTTAAGAATCAATGTTGTATATATTTTTTTTATTTAGTGAAGATTTTAAGAAGAGATTGCCATGATTTTCAAGAACTTCAGAACAGACAAAACCTCAAAAAAGCTTCAATATAAAATTTGGTCAGAAATAAAATGGTAAAGTTCAGCATGAAATGCAAATATACATAAACGATTTTTGATCGTTGAAAACTTGAAAACACTAGTTCAAAATGTTCTTTTGTGAACATGCTTTTCATAAAACAACAAGGAACTAATCTGTGTTATAGTTAATGTGTCTTTACTCAACTACTTCCCTGGTAGCAATGAAAAGATCATGTTTTGCACAATTAGATTTTTATTTTTTTTATGTAGAATAGCTTCTTTTTATATCACTTTTTTCCGCTGCCAGAACCTGTGACAATAGTTGGCTGAGGATTGTTTTGGAAAGCCGACCTTAGGTGAAGGAAGTAGCTCCCCTCACAGGTGAGCAGTCCAGGAAACAAAGGCATAGTGTGAGTGATTGCAGCCATCATCACAAAATTCCTCCAAGCCTACAAGCTAAGTCCATGTGAAAAAGCCCAATCCATGGTTCGCAGGTTCTCAATGCTGCCACTCTATTGGCAGGGTCTGTCATCCTCCATTGGTGGGGGTTGGTTCATGGCCCTAGTAGTTAATGCCCCCTCCACCCCCTCACATTCCCACCATGGTGCTGGTGGTGGTGGGGAGAGGGGGCGGTTTACCTGTACATCGAACACAGGATATGGAGAACAAAGAAAGTTCTTCAGACCCACTTCGTTCCAATCCACAGTTATGCTTGAACAGTCCTGGAATTGATTGAGGCTTTTCACATGTTTTCAAAGCAAGTTATGGGAAGATTCACAAAAAATCAGGCAATCAAAAGTTGTGTAGTTCTTTTAAAACTGGAAATAAAACATTTTCCCTAAGAGGAAAATGACAGGGCTTGGTGCTTGGTGATTGAAAGGCCCATCTGTTCAAAACCTCTGACTGACCAGATGAAAAACACCTCAAAGGTCAGCTTTTGTGAGTCTGTTTGAGTGCTGCGAGATTATTACCATATAAATCTAAATAAGTGTGCTTTTTTGTGGCTCAAACAGCTTGATACGAGAGATATTTTCAGGTTTTAAAAAGCAGCAGTCAATATAATCTGTTACTTTGAATTGTTTTAATTGCATTCTGTTTGGAGACTTTCAATCCATTCTAAAAATAGATGTAATCTGCAATTTTTGTGATTTATTTGTTTATTACAATCATTATTGCTGTTTATTTTCAATTATTATTTGTTATTGTATGCGTGTGATGTCATGTACTCAATCATATATATATATTTTTTAGCATTTTTAGCAGCTGAATTGGGGAGGAACAAGTCAGTTAATTACCCTACGTATGCGATTCAATTAAATTATACCCACAGTTTATAAGTAGCACTCATAAGTCTACACATCGAACAAATAAATAGTTCCCAGAGGGTTAAATTGACTGTATTAACAAGCTGTAGATGATAAAATAATAACTGTATAAAATGTAACAATATATCGTGTAATTATTGAGATTCATTTAGTCAGGTCTTTTAATAATCCAAAGTTTAGCTGTTCCTTGTAAGCGCTTATTCTCAGACGTTTCCCAGCCTTGCTTCTCCGAGAAATGCAGATTAATTAAACCAATCAGATCATAACTTCATGATTCGTGAAGTGCCTGCCATAAAAATGTACCAGTCCATTAGAAGTACAGCCAATGTTCTGTTAGTCTGCATAGCCAACTTCAGGGAAGGTCTGGGGGGTTTGACTCCTATTTTGATCAAGACCCACCCATGAGGTCCTTTGACTGACATGAAAAACAACCAGTTCCATGTTGTTTTGCATATCGACATGTGTCAGAGGCGGAACTGTTACCAAACAATAAATAGTCTCAGTTTTTTTAAATCAAACTTTTTCAATACCCATAATGGACATTAGATGTTCTTGATTGTACACCTCCACGCTGTTTTTGGGCAGAGATTAAAAAAAAAACTCCTTCCTGGAAATCCAGATAAGTTTAATAATCAGACCATGACTTCAGGTTTCTTGAAGTGTTTGCAACTTTCCATAACAAACTCATTAGACGTTTAGCTAGCGTTCCACCAATCACTTATTGAAAATGAGAAGATTAAATCTTGGTAATCTTTTCAAAACAAATAGAAACAGTTATTATAAACCAGCTTGGTATGGTCAAGAATTTGGCATGTCACAAGACCATAATGCTAACACAGGAACTCTTTATTAAAAACTTCCAATTACTTATATATCAAATGATGTTAAAAAAAATATCTACAGCTCTGTCGTGCCAGGTTTCAAACAATGTCAGCAATTGAAAATCACCTAATAAAACAGAAATATAGATCGCCTGAAATATGTTTAAAATCAGTCTAAAGGTGGTCTCCAATATCAACAAAAATTCCACTGCTTTCTTGTTTCATAAGTGTAAAGCCATTTAAAACAAATGGGAACCAAAACAAAGCTCCCTCCAAAATTGTTTTAAAATGCTCAAATTTCAGAGCATGTTTTCTTTGATTTGACGGCAAATCTAATGAAGGCATTGCTACCCAAAGAATCAAGGATATTCGCAATGTTTTTAATGACACAATTCAATATTCATTTGTGTTTATAAGATTCTTCACAATGGGTTAGAAAATGACTGACACACCTCACACATGACATAAACAGGGAAAGTAATAATAATGACCGATTTAACTTTCAAAATAGAGACTCGCCTGTGTTGGTTTTCACAGAGGAACTTGAGTAATTCCTATGGAACCATTGCTTGAAGTATTGGCAAGGAATTGTGTCAATTAAATAAAAAAGCTATCAACCTACACAACCCCCAAAAAATTTGTAAACCAAGATAGTTGTGCTGCTGGATAAAAAGGTTGGAGTCTTTAAAACGTCACAAATTGGAACTCTAAATGCAATTATAAAACACTCAGTCCCAGTTGTAAACTAATAAGCCAGCACCCTCCAACCTGGAGGTGCTAAAATCATCCATGTTTCTGGTGTCACTGGTTTGGCCTGGGGTTTGCATGTGCTGAGGGATAATTGAAACCGTTCGCACCTCAATGAGGAGAGTGTCCTGCAGACGGCTGTGTGTTGTTTTGTGTGCCGGCAAGTCGTGGCCCTTCCCTGCTGTGAGGGAGCACGGCTGGGCCTCCAGAGAGACACATTCCCACACAGCAGCCTGCGCTATAGCTCTCAGCCAGCACACAAGAATGCTTTCATCCCCGGAGCCTCTTTGCTCTCAGGTACTGCGTATATGGCTATAGAGCTGTGGTAGCAGCACTCCAGAGAAACGGTAGAAGCCGTTGTGGAGAAGGTAACCCCTATCATGGCAAATTCGAGGCTTCATTTTTTTGTGTATGATTGAGTTATGAGGTTTATTATGCAGTTTTTAATTTTGACTATTTTCATTTCATTCAACAGTCACATACTAAAATAGTCTGACTTAGATAACAGCGACTCAAAATAATAGTGCATAGTCTTCCATCAACATTTTCCAACTGCCATATAACACTAAACTACTACAAAATAATGATTAAGATTTGCTAAGCTCAGCTGTTTTCATTTGTATCCACTAAAAACATAGAATTAAATCCTCCTCTCTGTAGAATAAATCTAAATAAATACACAGAAATCAATACAAAGATCACATTGCTGATAACCATGAAATGTACTCTGTCTATGTACATTATCAATAATTAAGTGAGCAGAAAAGGGCACCATCTATTTCCTAGTGTGGGTGACCAGTCAAATTGTCTCAACAACATCCGTCTAGGTAGGCTTTAAAAATAACACATTATTTGTTGCTTTGTTACAAAATGCATACAGGTAACACAAATTTCAAATGAACTTCTTTTCCACTCATGCTCCACCAACACCAAAATTATGTCATTTTAAACCGCATTATTGTATTTTGAAAATTCGTTTTGGAGTTTTTTTTTTACAATGGGGGTTTGTAAATTGTGTGGTTTAACTGAGTCTGTGTGTTAAGAGTTAAGCAAACCTGTTAATTGTTTTTAAAAAACTGTCTTAGCATTTGTAAAAAAAAACTGTAATAACTAAAGCACGTTTTAAACTTTAATGTCGTGTGACTGAAAACTGAATTTGAAACAGTAAAACATTCGCCATGGTTTAAGTGGCGCATTGTGTTAAATAATGTGTTGGCAAACATAAAGAAGTAGATTCAAACCCACTAAATATTTTTATTTCAATACCAAAAGCAGCAAATTGCATTTTGAGCACACTAAAAATGTCACATTTACATGTTTAAAATGAATGATTTTGTCTGAAGATAAGTGCGAGAAAAAAAGTAATTCTATAGCTTTACTAGCTCAAAAAAGTGCTTGTATGAAGTGATTCAACTCTATCAGAATAAACAATTATCCTACAGACATGGGTAGGATACAACAAAAAGCTGAAGTTGACAAAAGAAAACAGGCGAGGGGAAAAGAAAACACACATCACCAAGCTTTACACTAATATCATTCACATTAATATCATTTTTATTAAATGTTTTATTCCTCAAATCTAGCATTGACACAGTGTAGAAGCCAAAACCCACATGGGCCATTTTGTACCTCAGCCCACTGCCTAAGTGGCTATTTGTGAAACATATGCCATTGACAGTCCGCAAAAAAGGATTGGGAAGTGCTAAGTCTCTTGTCATGAACGTCTGAACTACTGCAACGCTCTCCTAGCAGGACTTCCTGCAAACGCGTTCATCTTCAAGGAACCAAAGTGAGCTCATGTTACTCCCCTGTTCATCACTCTTCATCAATGACTCCCCATCGCAGCTCGTTTTAAATTCAAACCACTGATGCTGGTGTACAAAACTATATCCAAATCAGCCACTGTTTACCTCCACAAGCTCTTCGACTCCTACATGCCCTCCAGAAGCTTGCGCTCAGAAAAGGAACAGCAACTCATAGTTCCGTCCCACAAAGGCAGAAAATCTCTTAGCAGAACCTTCTCTCTCACTGTCCCTGGCTGGTGGAACAAACTCCCAGATCCAGTCCGGAAAGCAGCAACACTAACAGCTTTCAAAAAGCAACTGAAAACTCTTCTCTTCAGGGAACACCTACAATAAAAAAAAACTGTTTTGCTCCATTATAATTATTTTTTTCCTGCTATGGTTTATTGATCAGTTTATACAACTTCTATTAAGAGCAAGCTGTGATAGGCTTTGACTGTTTAACAAATTACATATTGTCTCTCCTGCACAAAAGCTTTGGACAAAAGCATCTGCCAAATGCGTAAATGTAAGTGTTAAGTCAGACAGAAATCCCTGTTTGACTGACTATATTAGCCTGTGCATCTGCATTTATTCCAGGCCTCATTGACACATTACTTGCTGGGATATTTAACACAATGAGTTCCTCACAACAGTTGTAAGATAATGCTCTGCTCCAGATCAAAGAAACATTCTGTGTATTGTTTTTGTTGAGGGAAAGGTCCTCAGCTTTTAAGTGTCAAAGTAAAATGCAGTAACTCTATTTCTAAGAACAAGTCGAAAAGGAAAATCTGTTTTACAGGATGCCTCAACAGTCATCGAACAGCTCAGACACATGAAACAAATTCTAAATATTGGACAGATGTTCTGTGAAAGCCACATTTAAGTCACAAAGCTGTCAGTTTTTCATGTGACAAAGGGTTTACATATTCTACAAAGTGCAGTGGGCACAATTCCCGGAGCCAAGCACACTGAGATATTTAACTAGCAATTGATGTCCATTAACTTGGATCAAGACGAGTGTGATTGGAATCTGGCCATCGCTGCGATGTCTCGTGCAGTACAAACATTTGCTTTCTCCCTGGTTCTTGTGGCAGGAAAAGCAGAGTGAGGCCATTGACTAATGAGACTTGGCAGGCTCGCAAAAGTTCTCCTCACACTTAAGTGTCAAGCAAAACATTTCCTCCTCTGCGGGGTCAGCCACGAGCAGGACACAGAGGAAAATCAATGGGTCAGTGGTTTCGAGTTCTGGGACAAGGGAAAGCGGCTCGACTGAGCTGTCTGGGCTCGGGGGCCTTCAGACGGCTCTGTTACTTCAGGTACTTAGAGGATTAGTTCAGTCAAAATAATTTATCCATCCACATGATTCGAATTGTGTATGTTTATTTCTGCAGTGGAACTCAGAAGTGAATTTTAAGTTAAAACTGAACTTTTTGTACACATCTAATACTTAAAAAGTAGACATGGTACATTTTCACAATTGGCCAATTTCATAATACTTCTTTGTATTTTTGGTGGTTAAATCTGTTATTATTATTTGGTATTTTTATTTACCAAAATCAAACTCTCTTTATTTCCAAAATAGCAACAAAAAAGTCACACATTCTAACATTTAGTTTGGCCGCCTTTAGCTTTAGTTTATCTAGTGTCACATTCATTTTTGTAAAAATGTTTTAAAGTCTCACTTAAACAAATTCGAACTTTGACTGAAACAACCAGAATGATTGCAAATTAATTAATATTTTGGTGCATACATTATATAGAATGTGATGATTATATTTTCCAACAATGTTGTTTGAAAAGTCATTAACTGTGACATAACACCAGTAAATTGCAATAGAACTATTAATGTATTCTTGCCCAACACCACAGGAATAAATACATAGTGCCCTGACAATCATTAGAAGAAGTGACCCCTAAGGTCTCAATTTCCATCCATGCTAGGCGGGGCAGACAGACACCCAGATCCCCTCTCTGTAACTACCCCTGGGGCAGATTTCACAACGATCCGACATGAGTCAGGCTGAGTGGCGAGCGTAGCTGTGCTCAGAGCATGACCAAGAGCCTATAGCCTGATCGGACGGAGACAGCAAGCACGCAGCATGATACACAGACAGCCAGAGCATGGACAGAAATATTAGAACCTGACAAATTGGCCTGGGCAGCACAGAAAGGGTGTGTGTGGGGGCACAGGCTGGGGAGAAAGACAGCCCATGTAAAATTCATAGTGTCCCATGGGTCCAAAGGTAATACTTCACCACTGAGGGACGTTAGAGAGAAATAGGCACCCTGCTATTAAATGGTTGTTGATGCTATGGCTTAAACTTAATGGACGGCTCATAATGTAATGTATACACTCTGTTGTGACTTCTCCACATCTTGGGGTTGGCTTTTAAATATGGCCACTAAGAAAGCAAGCTGTTGAAGTAATCACTAGATTAGAAGCTATGAAGAAAGCCTTGGGTGGGGAGGGGTATAAGGTGTGGAAGTGACCAACTCTTGCTAAATAAGTAACAGAAACCGATTAACCTACTTCCAAGTCATTAAAGAAGAAATGTGTGTCAGCCAAGTTGAAGATCATCTCTTCCATTCTTAGTCCCAGTGACACTGACGTTGGTGGATCCTGAAATGAAGAACGACATAGAAACATGTTAATAATCCACAAGTATTAACTACACATTAGTATTTTCAAAGTGTGCAGCCTAGAGCACTGCTGCCTGTCGACCACAAGGTAACCACTTAATCGTGTTGGGGTTTCTTTTGGTGGTGTTTGCATGATCTCTTTTTGCTCATCAAGTTAAAACTGTCACCTCCAGAGGTGGGTAGAGTATGCAAAAAAATTTACTCAAGTGAGAGTAAAAGATCTTTATAAATATTTACTCGAGTAAGAGTAAAGGTCACTCAAATTATTTACTTGAGTAAGAGTAAAAAAGTATATAAACAAAATGTACTCAAGTATTTGGCTACTAGTTACTTCTGATCTAAACACTACGCTAGCACTACTCACTACTCTAAGCTCAGACAACCACAAGGCACACACACAACCTGTTTATTAGTGGAGTTTACTATTAGTAAACTTCCTTGTTTTCACCAGTACGGAATAACAGTCCTCATGTTTTGTAAGCCCCTGTGCAACACCAAGAATTGGACTGTCCACTCACAGATGTCCACTTACAGACATTGTAAGTTCCACGATGCCTCTTTTCCACATTTAGCAGCCTAAATAACTCTCTTTATCAGTAAAAGTAAGATAACCCAGAAAGGGAAGCTGTGTGAGAGAATATGCTTCAGTCAGTGTTCTTTATCATGGATATAATGCATATAGTAGGCTACCAGAAAAGCACAAGAGAATCATGGACAGCACAAGTCCTTTTCTTCATATGGAGTCTAACAATGCTCTGACAGTTTCTCTCTTTAAAAGGCTTTGCTATAAAGGTTAAAACATGGAAAATGATGCACTCTGTCAACTATGGGCAGCTCTTCTTGTTTGTTTTGTTTCAACTCTTTCAGTAATAGCCACTAAGTCATGCTTTTCTGTAACCTAGCAGCTAAGGAGCAATGATGAAAAGATTCACAGCATTTTCACATTTTGAGGAAAAGAAAAGAATCTACTACAAGAGCAAGTGAGATGAGAGAGATATGTGTGGTGGACAGAGGGGAAGATGAACAGATGGAAAAATATAGCAGTTTTCTGCTCTGAAGCGAATTATGTTGGAGCACAAGTTGTCCTTTATTCTCTTAGATATTTATTACTTTTAGATATGGACAATTTCAAGAGTCAAATTTGGCCACTAAATCTGAATATAAAAGATTACTAGACAGATTTAGAAATGTTTTCTAAAAACACTTTTGGGCTCAGTCATGGACATTGAGAATTCTTTGTCTTGCAGTTTTCTTCAATTAAATAATAACAAAATTTAGATTATGTTTTTGGTTCACTGAAAAGCTTTGATGAAAAAGGTTGGCAGTAATTTGTCTGCTGTAAACTCATGTGTAAGGAACTTAATTATCATTCTGGTCTCTTTCTAACTAAACAAATCAACTCAGTGGTGAAGACTAGCTTTTATCCAACATGCATCATCTCGATAATCAGACCACTCCAATCTTTTAATTACTTGAAGTAACTTAATACTTAGCATTTTTGGTTTCCGCTCCTCAAAACTGCCTTTGACCATACACCTTGCACCCAACCCTACTTCTTTTAAAATCAGAATGTAAACAAACTCGTTGGCACAAGCCTTTTAAATAGGTTAATTAACTTGTTCGGGATTAACTTATCTTACAATTGCCACCAATCAGGTGGTTCCATTGCAGTATGTAGTACAACCTAAACAGGTAACTATCAACACTTATGCCAGCTATCCATTCCTTTAGCCTTCAATTCCTTTAGCACTCTTCTGGGAAGGTATTTTGATCCCAGATTGGTTTCTTGTCTTACTCAAGTTGTGTTCAGACAAGGACTTGATAAACGTGTGGAACGTTGTTGAATGAAATTCATAGTCACTCGCTTTCCCCGTAGGCAAACTCAGCCGCCCACACCTATTGCTAATTTCTGGATTTCCCTCACATGACTTGGTTTGTGCCGGCAACAAAATAGCAAAAAAGTTGTAAAACAATAATGTGAAATTACAATTTCCACACACTTATTGCCGTTTCACCGCACTATTCGTCTTGCTGCACTCACTCTATTCAGCCCTCATTCTTCGAACAGATTCCAAATCACATCTACACACTGGCTTAACATGTGTATTGCTCACTAACCAAATAAACTCAGGTCTTGGTCAGGCAGCTCACCTTGTAAGCTTCTCTGTTCCTCCGTAGTGATAATTATTTTTTTGGTTAATTTGGTATATATATATATATATATATATATATATATATATATATATATATATATATATATATATATATATATATATATATATATATATATATATATATATATTTATTATTTATTATATATATTATTTGAATGTTATACATTTTTCTTCTGACTTAGTAGTCAGAAGTAAGTTCAGTAGTTTGTTCAGTTCTGGATATTTGTTTTGTAAATAAATGGATGTTTGTATGAATGGACGAACACTTAATCATATGGTATTGTACATGTTTAGTAAAATCACTGTACTTATTATTTCAATGCCACTCTGCTCAGTATTATTGAAAAAAATGGATTTGCTTTACCCTCATCTGTAAAGCTGAGAAGTATTATGTTGAAATGATTGTGAGGTCAAAGTTTCGTCATAAATATCTCACTGTCCGCATACCTCAGAGTTAAGATCATCTCATTATGGCTGATGCATTCCCCCAAAGCAGCATCTCACATAGGAGGAAGCCTTTTTCCACTACTCGTTAAAAGCTCAACTTGGGACTTTAATAGACAACTTCTTGAAAGAGAAAGATGCACGTTTTCCTGCACAAAAAGCTTTTGGAAGTGATGCTGAAACCTGTCCACAGCAGTAATCGAAATGGATTGCTCACTTTAAATATAATGGACTCTTTTTCTCTTAAAATGTATTTAGTTTCCGCTGTAATGCAATCCTGCCAGTAATGGTGCTCTTGGGTTAGAGTTCACACAAAGACTTCTTCCAAATTGTTAAAGAATCAGTCACATTCTTTTCGCTTAAAAATAAATGATATTTTAGTGACAGATCATTACCAAGGAAACAGAATAGCTTGTATTTAAAAGGAAATAGACTTTATCTACCAATTATATAAAACATTGTATTATTATTTATGTAATTAATTCCGGAAGAAAATCCTGAATTACCCATTGGTACCATTTACATTTTTCTGCTAAACTTAAAAAAATGTACAAGTACATGATGAGAGCTTACATAATTCGCTCATTTGAATATCACAGGTTTTAAATCAAGGTCCTACTGCCTCTAAAAACATATACAGAGCATTGAGTTAAAAAAATCTTTCCAAGCCTTTGTTCCTCAAACACGTATTTTTCAATCAGAGGTGTTGTTCATTAAGCGAGAGGAAAAGAGTGTTGTTCATTAAGCGAGGGCAAGAGGAAAGCTGGGTGCTGAGTCACAGAGCTCTGCTGCAGGGATTAGAGCTTAAAGCCAGCAGAAGAAATGGCTCCGCTTTTTACTGATTACATGCCGCTCTCAACAATAGACACATTTAGCTGTGGAGGACCAGAGGGAAAACCACACAAGAAGAACCAAACTTCAGAAAAAAACATGTAAAATGTAAAACGTTGAGTTCGTTTCGAAACTTCATTGAACAATAGATTTATAACGTTAAAATACACATTGAAGATCAACAACATCAAGAAACTCTGGATTGATCAGGGAAGGAGAGTTATGGCTTAGTTGTAAGTTGTTTAATTTATTGAGATTATTAATTTAAATGTAAATCCGTCCTTATTTTGGTAATATTCAAGTATTTATTTAGTAAATATATACATCTATTAAAAGCTTTGTTTATCAGTGTTACACCAATTTAATCTCAGAGCACAGCCTGCTGAATGAAATTTTTACACATGCCAGGTGCCAGTTTTAAATCATACACACACATTAATTGTTTATAAAAATCAACCAATGACTGGAAAATTACAAATCATATGATCATGAAGGCCATAGGAAAGGAGTATAGAGCAAAACTGATAAAAACCATGGTTTAGGGTGGGATATGCAATTTTTTGAACTGTTCAGGTCAGACCTCCCTAATGGGTACCAAAACGCAAATCTCATAAGAACCTTTAACAAATTATCTTAAATCTTTTCAAACAATGCAACAAAACAATTAAAACCTATTAGACATTACAAGTGGATTCAAATGAATCTCTTTTTTACTATTTCAAATAAACAATCAAGTCAATTTTAGATGTGAATTAAAAATAAGAATTAATCATAGCAAAACCACGAAAGCAAATAAAATCATACTGTTAGCGAATTAGACAGGTTAACAAGTATGACAGCAAATGAACACAAAAGAGAAACAAACTTTTCTGTTTACATCTGTGGCTTCCGAATGCAAAAATGGAGTAATTAATTTCATGGAAGCTAATTAAATTCAGTTTCAAATCAGTCATCCTGAGTACAGGAAGTCATCGTTTGGATTTGACATAGGTAAACATGTTTTCAAAGCTATTTATAGAGAGTCTCTCAGGCTTCAAAACAGAAAGTGAGGGTTAATGAGATAAGAGATTCACATTGTGCAGTCACTATTCACAGAGCTATTACCATTGTCTCAAAGAAACATTCAAATAAACAAAACTAACAATCTCTTCTATTTAGACAGTTGACATTACATAAACACCTACACATGTATCTGACAGTTAATAAAAGTATGTTTGGTGGCGAGAGCTATGCAAAGTGCACTTCTTCGGCTCACGCAGTCCTCTACTATTAAATCGAAACAATCATTCAGCGGGAGTGTTGAGCATGCAAGCTGCTTCGAGTGCCAGAATGTCTTCTGCTCTCTGGTCACCTGTCCCTATACATCAGTGCCACCCCGGGGGCGTCATGTAGCTCAGAATCCCCCCTCAAGGGCCACACAGCTGGCCAGAACCATCAGCTTTATGGGAGCGAGTGCTACCCTGATGCCAATTAGGATAACTGATAACCACAACGGCCAACTTTAAAATACATCTCTATTTATAGAGCGGTCGCATTTGAAGAAAAGTGTTTCTCTGGCTTCTCAACAGGTCATGCTTTTTTTTTAATGAGAAGCACCATAGTTTGTATAGCATAAGGGCTGTAGATGAGAGCACTGATATGATTTAAGAGAGCATTATGTGGTTTGTGATGTTACAGGGAAGATAGGGAAAGCATATTTCTGGTAGAAGGGCAACATGTAATCAGATTTTCAGAGTGGAGAGGAAGAGAAACAGTGATGGAGGGTTTAGTTGCATTGGAAAAGGACATAAAGTCCTTTTTATTTCAACACATTTTTATTTTTGTTATGGAAGTCTGAGCCACATCCATTTAGTTTTCAATGTATTTTTTGGTTGATATGTTACAAATATTTGATTTGTCATTAAAAATGAACTTAATAAGTTCTCTTAGTTCAACATTTTAAAACAAATCAAAAGTAAAACTAAGACAATATATTTTGTAATTTAGCACACAAAAACACGATTGAAAAAAATAAATACAATTAAATGTGTCTTCAACTTCAACAATTTAAATGTCACATTTTCCAAGTATATTAAAACTGGGTCTGGAAATGTTATGTTCAAATAAAAAAGGTATAGAGCTTTAAATATAATCCATTTTTTACGTACCCTGGTTTTATGAGAATTTATATGCTAAAACAGCAGAAACATTTTAACTTTTGCAAACATACAATTTATTATTTTACAGCCCATGTTGATCAATATAACACAGGGTCTGATATGATTGTATTTTGTTTTTGTATCATTAAGTTTCAATTAACTGCCAGAT
Organism: Danionella dracula; assembly: GCA_900490495.1. NCBI lineage: Eukaryota > Metazoa > Chordata > Actinopteri > Cypriniformes > Danionidae > Danionella > Danionella dracula. The sequence continues at coordinate 1,227,945 of UELW01000888.1, forward strand.
TTATTGGAACAATCAGAACTGAGCATAACTAATCTTTTTCATTCTGAAAATTTAATTTTTGCACTGAGATTTGTTTTTTAAATTTTACATCAAAGTTTACAGGGATAAATTGACAGCTTAATTTATTACAAACCATAGCATTTTAAATGTATTTCAGTGATAAATACATTTTTGAGTTTTCAATAGAAAAGTGAACTCTATAAACTTTAAATCATGAACAAACTTACATTTCTTAATTTAGTGAACATATCTCCAGTGATATGTGTTCGTCAATAAATGCCTATTTACCTTATTTTGTAAATTAAATTTTTTTACATTATATAATGCAGCATTATAATAGTTATGGAGTGAAAATGTGAACTTAGTCATTTAAAACAGCAACAAAACGTAGTTCTAGTTAAAAAAATCCAACAATTTAATAGAAAGCATGCCTAAGTATAGTAAAGCTAAACTTAATACAACTATTTTGTTAAGAGTTTTCTCTTCTACTGTTTGATTTAAAATCTGTTAACATAATTGCTGTTAGGATGAATGAAAGTATTTCTATTACCACTGTAAGTAAATCTATCTTGTAATTTAAGAAGTGCATTAGAGAAGGAATATTTTTGCAAAAGTTTATCATGCATGTTGTATAGTCCAAAAAATTCAATAAATACCAAAAACTCTCTCATTGAAAATGTAAAGCATCAGAATAATGAGTGTCTCTGGCTCTCTCTTTTTCTGCGAGAGTGTGGAGTTCTCAGAATCTTTACCTAGCATGCTCAGCCAGGATAAAGTAAATAAACAGTGCCGGGTCGAGGGCCAGGGCTCCCTCACCCTAAAAACAAAACAGCAACCCCATCAAACACCCAGCCTGGGGAACAAAGAGAAGAAAGCAGCCGCCGGGCCCCGTTCCACTGACACCCGAGCACTGCTGTCATCTACACTCACCACAGAGAATGAAAAAAAAGAGGAAAAAATGCCAAAGTCTGTGATTTATTCCCTCAAACAAGGAAGCAGCTCTCAAAGTTTTCTGTACACAAAGAGTTCGAGAATCCGTGTTGTTTTGTGAAATAGTAATATGGTAAATTGGACGAGAAGTCGTTCAGTTACAGTAAACAATGAGATCATGGATGAAGCTTGAGAATATTTCCCTAAATGTTTGTTTAGAGAGTTTAAGTATAGCTTAGGAGAGTTTTTATAAAATAACAAATAAATCGACCACATAACTAAACAAATTCTTATTGCATATTTTACCTCTGTGAAGACAATAATATAAATGACAAAATATTGTCAATAAACTAAAACAGAAATAAAGAACATATAAACAAACAGCAATCAATCAAAAGATCAAATTACTAGCAACATAAATTGAAGAAACAATAAAGTTTGAGACAGAAACAAATCATAGATTTGTACATTTAAATGTTTCCTATATCAATTTAAGTTGTGTACAATGAATAACTGTCAACATTAATTTTATAAAAAATAAATAAACAATCAAACTCAAATTAACTTATCAAATTTTATCAACATTAAACTACTATTCATACATACAAAACTTAATTCATGTTAATTTATTTATTTAATTTCCAGAAATGCATAATGGAACTTAAATACTTTGCAACATTATACTTTTTAACATTCTGTAATTAAGAAATGTTTTTGGAAGATTGTGACAAATTTTACATTCAATTGGGAAGCATTTACAATTTACATACTTCCTTTCAGCTTTTCTGTTATTATGTAGTATATATTTGAGTATGATATAAAACGTTCAAATATTTCTGTAACCTCACCTCATGTGGAGTAGTAGGAAACATTTAATTACTTAACAATAGACTATTTCTGAAGCCCAGATAACTCTTAGCAAGTGTAAGAGAACATTCTGGGTGCAAACGGTTTGTAATCAAGGCCTGCAGCCAGCGCATGCGACAACACATAGCTCGGATAACAACAGGCCAACAAGAAACAGGAAACAAGAAATCCTGAATAATCTTTCTTCAAATACTCTTTTGTGTATTTTTCCAAAAATTCTATTTCTTTGGGTTTGCATTCAAAATCCATCACTTACCCTTCCAAATCTGTTGGCGTAAGATCCTGTGAGCAAGGAATGGAAAACGATGATTGTTTCATCCAAGTCCCAGATGAACACACGCTGAGAAAAGAAAGCGCAAAATCAATGGCTCTCTCAGCATGCAAGACGATCTGATAGTCAATAATAAGAGAGCATAGCTTCATGAGCTCTGGGCTCACTGCATAGACAGCACTCATGGTGACTGCTGCTCCCCTGCACAGCGGGATGACCTCGCAGCAGCTCAAATCTATCCATCTCCTGACCTCAATGCATTAACACGATCAATAGCAACAAACTAATTAATGACATTGTTAACATACTGTGATGTCATTTTCTTAACCTGGTCCAATCTCAAAGATTTAACGACTAGACGTTAGTAAGATAAAGTATTGGATAAAGATAAAGATTTGGTCAACTTTTACTTATCAATTCAATAATAATAATTAATAATATTTGTATTATGCTTTTCTCAATGGAAAAAGCGATTAATGTTTACATTGCATTTATTACTATTATCTTAATGGGAGTTTATCAGAATTAACTTGAATCTAAGGAAAATGTAAATGATAAAAGTGATAGTGCTGATAGTGAAAATGATTTTGTTTTGATTAAAACAATCTGTTTCCAAATTAAGCATGTCTCTGATGCTATAGCTAAATCATGCAATTGTTCAATTGAAAAACAATGTTGTGTTGAAAAAAATACCTTCATGACATTAATATTCTATCCAATGTTACACAAATGCAATTCAGAATTTTTAAAAGATATAGTATGCTATATATGTATACACTGCTAATGTTCCCAGTTTCTAAAACAAAATTGATAAGGGTGTACTTTAGTGAAAAGAGTGTACATCATTACTATGGGAGAGATTATTTGTCAAAGGGTCTTTGAATCTAAAAAAACAATAGAGACATTATCTACCTTTTTTGGTTGTGTCATAACAAGTTACGTGCACACTAAATAAACTGACAAAACAGAGATTAAGGCACTAGCATGCAAAACGAAAAATGCAAAACAAAGGTTTCATTGAAAAAAAAATACTCTGGAAAATTTACATGTTGCATCATGCATGTCAAGATCCTTGTAACAATCTTTAAACAAGGCAATGCAGTGTTCACAAACACTATTCGATTGTTCAAGTATCAAAAAAAGGACCTATCAAAATTGAACTGAGCTGCTGTTGTTTTAGGGACACAGTGGCTATGGTGATGGCTCCCATTAATTGCATACATTTCCTTTAATCTTAGAGCAGTGAGTAGAATGGACACTTTCGGTTCATCGTGACAGTAATTAATTCATCACTGAAATTTGAGTCATTGACAGAGTGGCAGCCTTCCAGTACCTCAAGGTCAGAGTCTGGAGGTGGCGACGGATTGTTGTTCCTCCTTCCTCTGCCACGTGACTTTCCATCTGAAGCCCGACGCAATCGATCTGATTCTGAATCTTTAATGGGGGTTGATGGACTGTGGATTGTACTGTACTCTGCTGCAAGAAAGAGGAAGACAGAAGTAAATCAAAAGAAGACAACAGAAGGAGGATTTCACCTTCAGAGTTTTGCTTTGTAGCTGTATCTATGGCCCAAGCGCTGTTACACACATGCTCCCATGACAAAATATTAACTATTAATCACTAAAGTATATCGCTCTCAGTGGATAAGTTAAGAAAGAAAACAGAGGGTGCTTAACTCAGTGAATGCATGATGCACACTTTTAAGACAAAAAACACAACTAAGGTTTTTTAATGCAGGTAAAACTGACAGATACATGTTACACTTTAGTTTTCAATCTCATGGATAACAGCATTTGACTTATAGACCTCGTCTGTCATTTCTAAATAAACAAGAATAATTAGCTTGAAAGCTGTAAGATATATATTTATAAAGTATCAGATCTTTCATAAGCCATTTGTGTCAATAAACCACTGACAGAAACCATTTGCACCAGTTTGTTAACATACTTTGTTTTTCTGCTTTTTTGTGTGTTTAACAAGGGGAGTCTATGGGACTGCATTTTGTAACTTGTAAAATGCAGCATAAACATACTTTGTAATAAAATGCTTTATACTATTGTAAATATAATATTTTTATTTAACAAAGATTACTGCACACTTACGGCTACTCTTTTAACCCTACTGTTACCATAAAATCCACAAACACCTTTTTCCTCAGTAAATTAAACCCTCCAAAATATGAATTTTTGCTAAAAGGTTAGTGTCAGGTAATTGATGTCTTTGTTGACTACTTAACAACACTCTGAAACAAGGTCAATGTCAGTGGTTCTTGCAATGCTACAGGTAGGGTTGTGTTAGTTTTTTACTATTAATTTAAAATATACATTTATAGTGCATATAAAAAAAATCATAGCATATTATAGTGCCCTCAATATCCCCCAAAAAAACATATGTGTACATTGTTTGTATTTCTTATCATTTATACAGCTAAAGATCCTGGGGTTGACCCAAGGAAAATTAAAATGTGTACAGGGCATTTAAAAAATAATATCATGGTAATTTTATGTTTACCAAGTTCTCAAAATTAAATTAGGAAAAGATCAACTTAAGCAAAACAAATAGGTAAAATATATATGTACATATATTAACCCTCCTGTCGTGTTCGGGTCAAATCTGACCGTTTTACAACTTATAATACTCATAAATATTATGTTTTACATCTGATTACCTCAAGACCTTATGATATCCTTCACACTGTGTACTTGAACATATAAAAGTGATGATCACCTATTTCATTCAATTTTGAGTGTTTTAATCAACATTGTTACACCTGTGGTGTTCCCGGTCAAAAGTGACCGTGATAGGAAATGAATGGGTATCCAGAGTAAATTCATTCAACATACAGAAAACATCCCCATACACACTGCCCCAGCTCACTCACACACTCTCTCACACACACACACGCACTCACACACACACACCCACCCCCACGCACGCACACACACACACTCACACACACACAATGTCTTTTGTGGGTACACATGTCTTTCTGCTTATGTGCCGATCCTCTCATGTGAACCAACTTCCTAATGATACAATGTATCATATGTTTACACAGACTAGACAGGTGTCTATTATGTGAACCCATTTCTTTCCCACGCTTCTGTACCTATCACACGTGAACCACACCTTCCAGACTAATCAATGTATCATTTTTACACAACCCCATACTATATATAGCTCGATGTTTGCCTTGCATTCCTTTTACTCTGAGCACAATGATTAGACGACTGAAGCGTTTTTCTGTGGAAGAGGTTCTGGTCCAGGTTCTTGGGCATGATGAAGAGGGCACTGAAATTGAACCAGAGATAGAGGAGGATGTCTCGGAATTGGAAGACATCACAGATTTTGAACCAGACTCTGAGGAGACTGACCAGTCAACAGATGGAGAGGGAGAGGCACCTGAAGAACAGGCACCTGAAGAAACATTTCAGTCCAAAAGTGGACACTTGCTCTGGTCATCATCCCCCCAGGACCGAGGAGGTAGAGCAAGAGTGGAAAACATCATAAAGATGACACCAGGACCAACGCGTTATGCAGCATCTCGTGTGGATGACATCAAGTCCAGCTTCCAACTCTTTTTACCAGAGTCCATTGAGGGAATGAATACACACACAAACACACACACACACACACACACACATGCACACACACACACACACACACACACACACACCCTGTTGAGTTTGGTGTTTGGTTTTCCATTTATTTTTTGTATTATATGTTCATTTTGTAGTTCATTTTCAGTGCCCAATTGTATTTTCACTGATGTTATTTAATGTTTACATCTACAAATTGTTGTTAGACACTACTTTTAAATGTTGTTCTCAACTAAAGAATGTTTAATAAAAAAATTGGTGGTGAAATTTTTTTTGTGTGTGCTAATTTAAGAGCAGTTAAAACAGACCGGTCAATTTTGACCGGGAACACTAAAGTAGGGGGCTGAATGCGAACACGACCGGAGGGTTAAACACATGGGGACATTTTGACCCCAAGGAAAATATGAGGTTTAAAATAAACAGCATTTTACGGACTACTTCTCTGGTTGAGTTCGTGGATTGCTGAAAATAAACTAATTTTGTTGCTTTATACTGGTTTTCCATATATTTTTGCAACCATTAAATATTAAGTGAAATCATATTTCAAGTCTTTCAATTTCAAAAGCCTAGTACCTGGTGGCTGCTCTGAGAGGGCCTGGCTGGTAAGTGCTGATGGGGGCTCTTGCAAGGTGTAGGTGGCAGTGGTGGAGGGGGTGCTAGGGCTGCTGTTGTTGCTGGTCATGTACGGAGAGGTGTAGGGGCTGCTGTTGTAATACTGCGCATATTGGCTCTGTCCAAACGCCGGGTACGAGGGGTAGTCCTGCACAGAGATGTCAAGGCCATAAAATGAGAGATAACAGCAGGCTATGCTGCTACTTTACAGTCCAGATTCCAGAAGCTAAATGCGAACATATGTCAAACATACGTCCCATCTGGAAAGAGATCTGTCTTCACTTTTTTCTGACGATTGTGGCATAATTCATACACAAAAAGAGCAAGAGGTAATCCTCGCATACAGTGGTCAAGACGTTTAGAGAGGATGCAAATCATGTTAAGAAAATGTGAGGTACACATGTTGAGGAAAGGTTTACGGGAGGAAGAAAAATCTACTGGAATCGAACACAGATGAAGCAGTGCATCAGATTGGATAGTGAGAGATCGAAACCAAATTAGAGCTACCTGTTGTGTGCTGTTGAATCCAGTCGTGTTTGTGAGGGAATTACTTCCAGAGTACAGTCCTGAAGTTGTCGTGAAACTGCCTCCTATAACAGATAAATCGTGCAAAACAAATAGCGAATTAACTAAAAATCAAACATTTAGAAATGGCTTTCTAAATTTTACATATTTGGCTCAGACTAATGTTATAAAGAGAGAAAAAAAGTCTTGTTTACAATGAATTTAAATTAAATGTAATTGTATTTCAAAACACTGTCAACACTAGTCTGAGGTCAAAGGGTCAGCTCTAGCTGGTTGTTCAAAAGTCGAGACTTAAAACTAAGACTTATACTATTAAAATGGCTCCCACAGTAGAATGTTCTAAGTCTCTTCTCAAAAGACATTTTTACTTTAGAGTTTTAAATTCACCTAAGATCTGTAGTACTGTGTGTTTTTAGATGTGTGTTTTATTTATTGATTTATTTTATAGTGTTTTATGAATATGGTATTTTCAATTGTTTAATGAGTTCATGAGTTTTGTCTCTTTTGCATACTGTTATGTGCAGCACTTTGTACACTTAATTGACAAGAGATACATTTTTAGAATTTAGTTTAAAAAGGCTTCAACACTCTTTTTGGAAATGGATATCACTCTTTTTGCTCTTTATAATTGCTTGACCTATACTTTGTGTAGGAGGAACAAAAAACATCTAGTCATTGAATGTGACCTAAAAATGTTTATTGAGTCAGATTTATTTGAAGAAGTGTTAAAAGGGATTTTAACTTACATAACAGAAGTCGAAAAGTGTTTTTGTTGTTATTTCTGAGTATATCCTACTGCTTTTCATACTTAAAGTATTTTTCAAATAGTTTTACTTTTATAATTGTGCAATAATTAGCATGCATTTTTATCCAAAGCGACATGCAATAGAGGGAAAGACAATAAGAGATTTGTCCAAATTAAAGTTTATATTTTGTATATTGTACAGTGGGGTCAAGCTGACAAAAAATGCCCTCAAGCCATTTAAGACTACATTTACTGGTTCTGTTAGGACTTGAGGTATGTGTGTGGGAAATAACATCTGCTCAATCTTTCCCCATATCACTGCTTGGATCTTAGCTGATGGGCAGAATAAAAAAGGTAAGGGTGCTGGGACTACTATTTCATCCATTGCTACCTTTAGAATGACACATTTACACACATAACCACCATTATAGATGAGGGGGAGGACATGCAAGATCTTTCACCTGACATTCTGCCTCAATGAATATGCAGATCTGTCTCCTCTAAAAGCTGTTCAAGGAAGCACCTTCTGGCTAATTAAAGCTAAGGACTGAGATATAGCATCTACTGACTTAATAATATACAAGAAATGAGTTATAGGGAGAGAGATGCCTTAGAGGCAGTTTTTTGTTTGTTTTGGGAGCCTCTGAGACAAAACATTCTCAAATCTCTCTTTAAAAATAGTTGTATAAGAACTCATCTGGATGAAAAATACTTTAGATACAATTTATTTTCATTGGTTTATATATGTCAAGTTATTTTGTATTACTCTACCTTTTTCATTTTACATAATGTTAGCTATATGATATGTGTTTAGCATTAAATGTATTTTATAGTGTTACACTCTATTATGTGTCAATGTGTTATATATATATATATATATATATATATATATATATATATATATATATATATATATATATATATATATATATATATATATATATATATATCTGAGCTTGAAATTAATTGAAACTCAGCAAAAGCTGAAGCAGAACAACAGTCATCCATTTGAGCTTTTCAAATGAGGAATCCCTATGGACTCTAAGCAACAGCTGTCCTGCTCAACCAGACAATTTGTTTCTTTTTCTTCTCCATCTCTTGGTTTTGTGAAAAACAGCAAGAGGTACTCTAAAAGCTGTTGACTTCCTTTCCAGACTTGTGCCGTCCCGTAAAAGCGAGACGCATCAAGCTCCCATTGCACAACAAATTAGCTAAATCCACAGTTCAAAAAGTCATAAAAGCCAGGACTCGTAGGATAGCAGTTGACTCAAGAGAGAGTCCGGAGCCACATAAAAGCCAAGCAAGACCCCCTTCGGTCCCAAAGAGTGATTCCATGCTGGGGAGATGTCTGGTTTTTCCCAGGGGCGAAATCCTTTATCCTCCCCCTCTCCACTCGGTTTTGCCCCAGTTAGTTCACTCAAGACGAGACACTGTCTCTCCTTATGGCCTCTCCAATTGGGAGTCCATTTGCTGTGCTTGATCAGTCCTCTTGCCATGGGCTATGTCTATCATCAGTGCACAATATTTGTAGCAGAGGTTTTGTCAGCCTCTCTAGGGAGCAAGCGATCAAGTCCAGATGGACTACTTTAAAACACAGTCTGCTGCATCTCTCACACAGACCACGCAGGAAGGATGAAGGGACAATTGTTGCTTTAATTAACAGCTACTCACTCACTGAATTAACGCTCAGTAAAATGAATCAATTATAGTGGTTTTAAATACAAAATGCTTAAAAAAAATACATGTAACATGAATTTCATTTCCAAATTTTGTTATTGACTTTTTCACAATGAACTGACATTTGAAACTGACAATGAATTAACGTTTTCTCTTTAGTTCTGCTTTAAATCAACAGACTACATATATACAATTAAACATTATTTCATTAATACATTTAAAAAAATTAAATAAAAGTATGATTAGGGTCTAAGTTTATCCTGCTTACAATTGTTTGTTGACTATAAACTAAATACACATAAAACAGAGAAGTTTACAGTTATGTTCATAATTAAAATTCAGTAAAATACTCATTTGATTAAAAGTTAAAATGTGTCATGTTGAACTATGCCAAGGAATAAATGTTAAATGAAAGCAATATACAAAGAAAATGTAGCAGTGGTGTGGTTTTACATATACAAAAATATATTTGAAAAAAAACTTATCCTAAGGAATCGTATCAAGAATATCATCTGACTTTACCAATATCCCTTTTAACAATTTTTTTTACAGTGTAGATAAATCATAGTGGTGTGAAAACTGAACTAATCTAGAGATAATCAGACATTTAACAATTAGTTCTACTTTCTTTATGATGTTAATTATTTCATATATTTTTAATGTTTTGTTCTGGTTGGTGTGAAGCAGGATGTCTTCCATACTTCCGATCTGAACTCACAATCCATTCCCTGTGCTCTTACTTTGATTTAATTTCCCTTATTGCCACATTTTAGTAATAAACGCCTAAACACTAAACCCTTAAAACACTCACAATAACACAAAAATAAACGTACAGAGATTATAAATGATTGAGTTTAGTGAATAATCTTCTGTAAAACCTTAAAGTTTTCATCTGGGTAAAAATGTAATTTGTAATAACACACCTGGTTATTTTACTTCTTGGTTACTCTGTACATCCACATGCAAACAGAGAAGAGCATTGAAGAAACAAACTCATTGGAAAGCTTTTGATATTGATTGTGTCTACTCTTGCAAGTGTTTTAAAGGTTTTCACTGAGAAGTAAAAAAAATTGTTGGGTACATGTGTACATGGCCTCAGAATGAATACAAACTAACACAAACTAGCCTCCGTTAGACCCTCCATTTTGTCACACTGATATCTTAAACTAAGTAGAGAAACTAACACTAATACTTAATCTAAGTGATCAACCACAGACCTAATTCTTTTAAGTCAGAAATCTCCTTCTGTGTTAAATTTATGGATCCTGAAGAGAGACCTTACTCCACATGAAAGAGCAGGGTAAAACATTAATTTAATTGTATTCACTCAGACAGCTGGGTGCAGATGGACAGCAGTTGGTCTCATATAGATGGGAGGGGTGTACATTTGGCCGACATGTTATGTTGCTACTGAATTGGTCCTGCCAAATCGATGAGCCACTGACAGGAAAACCAATCGAGCTGAACTGGTCAGTATAATATCTACAGACTGCTGTATTTAAATCTAAGTAAATGCAATCAATCTTTCTGACCAATAATACAACTAATGAATGTTTGTGTCAAGATCAATAATATTTAGATTTAAATAATCAGAGGTGTTCCAATATGGTTTTTTTTACATTGTCATTCTATGTTCAATAGTCAATATCAAAGTTAAACATTTTTGTTTTTTTCACAATATATAGCATTATGCTTTGGAAAATTTGGAGACATTTTGAATTAATTTCAACTTTGAAATGACATTAAAATGTTGTGTACAAATAAATTTCCCTGGCCTTGAAGTCACTTTGTTTATTAATTTAACAACACTGTTGTCTCGAGCAAAAGCAGATCAGTGAGTGAAACTAGACATTTGCAGCAGAACATGCCTTGACTTTTCGTTTAAGTTAAAATGACTTCTCTGATTTCTTTCTATGAGTAATCTTAATTTTTGTGTTATGCATTCATTTCATATTTGCTAAGTTTCAAAACTACCAGGAAAATTGGAAAAGAATGCCTTCAAAGTGAAAATTCCCTCACCACACAAAGCTATTGTATAGTTTAATAGCAAAAAACAAAAACATAAAAAATAAACGTATGCATGAAAAAACTGTAAACAACTAAATAGATGTTTTATAATAAATTTTTGTCACCTTTAGTCACAGTTTTTTTTTCACTTTAGGTAGATTGGAAGGTGGGCAAAAAATTTGCTAAAATTGGATATCCATAAATGTAATGTACTTTCACATGTATTTTAAGATGACTGTTATATTGCTTTTGGTAATTAAAAACAAACGAAAACACATTTACAATGTCTGATTTAATAGATTTTTGGATGAGAGGTTACTTAATATATCATCTGAATACCCAAACAAGGTTTTTGGTGTATGTTGCACGCACAGTATACGCAGACTACATGACCTGCTCTAATATGATACAAGAGTCTCTAGAACGGTGAGAACAGGGCTTTCAACATCTGCGGTCACAACAGACAAACATTTTGTAGGCTAGTGTTGAAGTAATAAAAACATAATATTCCTGCTGATGAGGCATGGAATGAAGCTTCCCCAGACCGCATATGTCACATTATTTACTGTATGATGCTCTGGAAAGCATTCAAAGTCCTGGAGATGTTTCTACTGTCACACATTATTTGGAGATTATAGGGCTCAAACCAGTGCTAACTGTAACAGACTTGAAGGAAAACAGTCGCGGAAAAAAAACTGACTGAATAATGACAGTTGGCTTTAAAGCTAAATATCTTTTAAAAACAAGATAAAGCAATAAATAATACAAAAATTGATATCAGAACGTGTTCCAAAGCTTAATTCCCAGTATGCAACTGCAACTTCCATGAACTGACCTCAAAGATGAGATTCCTGGGTGTTCCGGCTAAAGTAAACATTGCTTGTGAAAGTGCATGGAAGAACGTGAAGGAGAAAAAGACTGGTCTCGAAAAGGAAAGGGGACTTTTTCATCTGTTTTGGCTCTTTTGACCCTAATGCAAAAAAGACTGTGTCTAACTACAACTGATTTCAACTATGTGCATGGGGATGTTATGAATTGGTTCATGTCTGCCATTAATTGTGTCCTCTTTTGAAGGAGGCCTGACAGGAACCACGGCAATATTTTAGAAACTCTGGGCTCCTCAGTAACTTTTTAATTTCGCCTGAGGAGAAATAGCCCCCAAGTCCATCTTGTTACTCCCAATTGTTGGTCTTGGTTTGGTGGAGTTGTTGGCAAATCTGGACAGCTAATTTGGTCTTTGAAATGAAGTAATATTAAAATTGAAAAGAACTGAATGAAACAAATGAAAACATTTTAAGGCTAATTCTAAAAAGGGATGTAATATAAATGTATCCAGCTTTCCTGAATTTTGATAAGAATCCATAACCTTTTCTACCTCTGTGAAATGGGAAAACAGACTTTTGTTCATTGAACAAGATGTAAAGTGCCAATTTTAAAGAGCTTTGAAATCCCCTGACAAAGTACTGAACATGTTTTCGAATGAGATCTTTGGAATGAACATTTTGGAACGAGATCTCTGACACAATTTGCAAAAAGAACTACAAAAATAAAGACGAGTTGACTATTCCATCGGTTCATATAAAAAAAGCATAAAAGACAGGGAGAAGAGGATTCTGACCTTGCATCTGGTAACTGTAGGGTGCTTGCCCCGTCTGAGGAGTAGAGAAGGTTGAGCTGTAACTCAGGAAGCCACTCTGGCCTGGAGACTGGGCCTGGCTCAGTCCACTCTCTGTCTTGATGCCTGCCCACAATGGACCTAAATCGGTTAGTGTGACACCAGAGCATTACAATGCACAATCCTCAGTGTCCCTTTTTCTGTGGAATGCAATGCATAAGAGAAACATGCTGGTTCCACACTGAGCCTGGTTCAAGCAAGCTTTCTGCTGAACGCTGCACTGATTTCCAAGAATTGGCAGTTCTTAGTAAAAATAAATCAAATTTGATTAGATTGAATCAGGCTCAGTCCAGGTTTGCGATTTGCTTCCACTCAAACAAACACATGAACTCTCGAGAGTGAATTTGGGATTGTTGTACCTAAACAACATTATCTTTGTGCATATTTTCCAAAGGTTTCATAACTCTTGGAAAACATTTTCAGGCTGAGTTGAGTTTAGGGTGTTGATCCCCAGATGGCAGTCCTCAGGGCAGATCCGGTTCATTTTATACAATGGCACCATTGTGGTTTAATGCAAAAAAAAAAAAAACAGCACATTTAACACTTGTTAACTCGTTATTTAAAAGTAAAATAATAAACTACAAGTAATCAATACCAGGTACCAATAATCAATACCAGAAGTCATTTGTTTACTACCATTCATGAGCTCTCAGCTATAAGGTTCCTATTTGAGCTTAGTCTTCTCCAGTGAATTTCTTTCTGTTTCACATTTTTCATATGCTGCAAGGTTTTCCTTCAAGGACCCCAGTGTAGTGTCTTCCCACAGTCCAAACCCATTTTTGTGTGAATCCATGCTTCAAAGTCTCACAGAAAAAGAGTTATTATGTTATTAAATACTGCTATTTAACAAAGTATTCAATCTCTAGAATTTAACGAGACTATTCCTCCATCCATCTATCCATTGTCTTTTCAGCTTGGTCCCTTTATCTGGGGTCACCTCAGCAGAATGAACCATCAATTCATCTAACAAAATCTAACATGTGTTTTACACAACGGATGCCCTTCCAGACACAACCCATCACTGGGAAACATCCATTCACATTCATACAATTTAGATTACCCAATTCACTTGTACTGCATGTCTCCCAGAGAAAACCCACGCGATCACGGATAGAACAAATTTCGAGAATAGTAGTTACAAGACCCACCTTGTGTCATCATGGTTTACAAAATGCATTGCACCACACATTTCAATTTAAAATAAATGTAAACTTTGAAAATGATTTCTTGACATTTAAAGCAGCAAGTAGTTAAGTTGCTAAATATTTCTAGCATAAATTATAAGCTGGGATGTTTATCTTCTTGAGTGAAAAGCAAAGCGAATCCTGGATTAGAAATCTTTAAAGCAAAGAAAAGCTTCAATTACCATAGGCTGGAATCCCATAGGGCTGGCCTGGCTGAGGATACGAGCCATAGGCAGCAGCCTGTTGCATTCCTGTGGTGTATTGCGTCTGTCCGTACGCAGCCATATTCTGAGCGGAAGGAGTTGGAAGAATGTGTGGATAAGGTCTGCTATTTGAGAGAAAAGAGAGACATGCATTTTTCACTTAAACTCATATTGTGAAATGAGACAAATTCTCTGTGATTCTGCTACTTAATCATAAATATTTGGCCAAGCTGTGAAACAGAGAGAAATCTAGCCATTACGCAGCTGATCTACATTGTGAAAGAAAAACAAACCAGAAGGGAAATTTTTGCAAGATAATAATTACAACAGATTTTGGAGTCAGCGAGCTGCAGACATCAATGAAAACAAAGCGTCCAGAGACTCCGGGATCTGGCAGAAGGATCTAATTAAAGCCTAAATTAAGTTGGATGCTGCTTATTTTGAAAGAAAAGTAAAAGAAGCCTTACTTGGAAGGGTAAATCTGGGGAGAGAACTGGTGAGTTTGTCTTGGGCTGAAGCCACTGGTTCCAATGACTGTGAAGAGTTAAAAAGAAAAGAAGAAATTCAAATGTTTTTCAAATCTGATTAATATTAGTTTTTGCCAATATAACCTCTGGAATCCAAGGAAACAGTAATTACAATTCATTTGATTAATTATTTCCCTAGTCTTTGTATAGAATTAAAAAGTAAGAGTTCCAACGAAGGAAAATAATCAGTTTTTTAAAAATGACTGCGTTTATAAATATATTGCAGCACAGGATGGAAACGCTCAGTGCCATCCCCTCACCACCTGCCCCTGGCAAACTGCAAATCTATTTACTCAAGAGGCCTTGAAGTGCAGTATACAAAGAAAACTCTCCAGGACGGATCACTGGTTTATTTGTCAAAGAGCACCTCGTTGATACCCAGCTCTAAACCACACTTGGAACACTCTTTTGCAGTTCCAGTCATTGTTCTTTTCTCGTTATTTTGCACACAATCAAAGAAATTTAGATTGTTGTAAACTGTTGATTTGTCCTGTAACTATTAGCTACCAGTTTGTAACATTGATCAGTAAAAAACACAGCATCCAAAATAAATTATAATTATATGAAATATCAGTTTATTAGCCAAGAAAAATATCCCAAGTTAACATAGACATATGCTACATGCTTTTACACCCATGGTCTGGTTAATTTGGTAGGAAAATGGATATATTTTAGCAATTCACACCACACTGGTCTCTGATTTGCTCAAGCACCAAAACCAAAGTGAATCCATGAGACTTGATTCAGACTTTCCTACATTGCTTTTCAGCTGGTCAGAATTAATAAGAAAGAGAAAAGTGAAAGGGGGAAGGTAAGAAAATGATGCATTCACACAATGCAAGATCTTAGATGTTAAGTTGTGTGCTGTTGGATTAAAAGTAAACTAGAAAATCTTTGAAAAAAAGAGGTTTTAAAGTGTGAATACATTTTTAACATGCTGCATATGATTATATTCAATTGAATGTATTTTGAAGAATTTTTTGATGGGCTGAAGGTTTCAGGTTTTCACCAATTAGCAGATTCGTAACATGCCCCTGGTTGAATTCACACTGACAAATAATTGATTTTGCTATTGCTATCTATAAGTTACAAGGAATGGTTTCCTTAAACCTATATCCCCTATCAAAGCACTGCTGCTTATTTTAGTTTCTCCTTATGTTTTTAATATTAGAAAGAGACTAGCTAGTCATTTTATTCCTACTCGTTTGAATTTAAAAGCAATAGAAATGTTAAATATTGAATTATATAAAATGGTTTAAAAATAACTTAATTGTTTTTTTTAATAATCTGCTAAACAATATCTTCCCCTCGTCGTGCTGGAATTGAATGTCATTCACCATGCAGAGATTTGTGAATGTTGTCGTTCTCTTGTCTGGTATTTGTAACTGACTGGGACATCTAAAGTAAGGGTTCGTTAAGAGCACTGGCTCACTGTAACTGTATTCTGTCTGCTCTTTTCCACACACTTCAGCACCTGGCCTGCACAAACAGTGAACCCCTCGTCTGCAGCATCCCAGGAGAGTCAAAGCCTCTCCGATGACTTCTGCTTTCTCGTGGTGTCAGAGATAGAAGCCATGTCATGATTTATACAACTCCAACATAAAGCTATCGGGTACTTAGTCAAATAGGTAGGGAAATAAGACAAATTAGCAGGAATGTAATACTCCATGAAGAGTTTGCGCATTTGCTTAGTAAGTAATGTGAGGAGTGGATAACATAAGACTGAGCTAAATTTGTGTGAGCGAGTTTGAAAATAGACCATTGGGAGTAAACTGTTTTTCAGACAGTGCAAGCAAGCTGTTTTTGAGGGTTGCCAAATGATTGTTTTAACAAAACAAACTAAAAAAATAATTAAGGAAAAAAATTTATTGTTTGGCCACAAAAACACACTTACAGTCAGATAACCATGTCTAAACTATTCTGTTCTAAAATGTTACAAACTATTAAAAAAATTTATGTTTGGAATCTATAAACACGTGCACATTTTTTCCATGTTTTATACATTTTGTAGACAAATTACCAGCTGCCATATTGTTTTCCTTCTGCATGTATGTACAATACCTTCATACATAAAAGTAAAAAACTGAAACTAATGAAATACAAAACAACCAAAACATTCTTAAAATTTAAAAAAAGATTACTTTGTAAGCTATTTAAAAAATCTAAATTTGCTGCATTTTGCAGGTATGTGGTTTTGCAATTAAACTAAATTATCTTTATTCTAAAATACATTTATAGTTAACCTTTTAACATATGCAATATCTAAATTTATTTGAATGATTTTTATATCATATTTTTAAATATTATGTAGTATATATACTTGATGGAAAAACATTTTTTTGGTGGAAAAACTAAATTTTCATGTGGGATTCAGAGACAACTGCAGTGCTAACAGTTTCATGAACATATTCCAGGTTCTTGCTAAATAATTAGTTTAGGCTCATTCTAAAAGACCAGGGCTGAACAGAAAGTGTGTTATTACAGGTCTTCCTTTAAAATAAAGTAAAATTAGTAAAATTACTGCAATGATACAAAGAGAATAGTACTGAGCATATAGTTCAATTGCAGGAATTGATACCCAAAGCACTTATTTAGTAACAGAAAATGTCATTTTTTTGTTTAATTTAACACTAAATTATGAAGATAAAAACTTTTTTTTTTAAATATTCCTTAGCGAATATACTTTTATTGAAAAGAATATTTCAGCCAGGTTATTTTCTTTTGGAGTAGAATTTTCTTTTTAGGAATTATATTCATAAAGCTTATTCATTAGTTTCTACATTAAATTGATATTCATTTGAACAAAATAACCTGCTACTTAACGCCATCTTTTCTGTTATTATTCTCAAGATCAGAACTTTAAAGCTGCAAGGTGTGCATCATATGGTGGCCATCAAGATGGTGCTGATACCTCTCAATTAAAAGCTTGCTGGTTCGAGGCCCACCTTCTGCGTATTGAAAATTATCTCTCAGTGCTTGTAGTAGGATTCTGTCAGGTTCACCCATAGCCCCAAAACAACCTTCAGGTGGATTTAAAATGTCTCAGGCGTGAATAGTGAATGAACACGGCCCTTTGATTTTAAGATGACTTTACCCCACTATTAGCCAAATTGAGCACTCCCACCTCTAACTTCCATTTAGAGAGTAAAAATCTATATCTAGATATTATATCTTTCGTAAGCATTTGTTGATTATTCAAAAATGAATAATAATTAGAAACACACATGTTATGTAGTCTATTTTAAATACATCTCAAAGCTACTTTCAAGTATGTTTTTGAAGCATGTTTTTGGTTAACTCTTGTCTATCTAAAAGTTTGAGGGTGATGATGAGATGTCCTCGAAAGGGACTCAATCATAACTCAACGCCTGCTCCCATGAGAGCTAAGACACTTCCTGACACTCCGCTTATCACATCTTATCTCCCAGCAGTCAGTGTGCATCGTACCTGATCCTGAGAAGCTGTCAAGAGAGCCGTCTGCTACTGAGGTGGCGATTTCACTGCTGCTCATTGGCTCTGTTTTAACTGCCGACAGAAAGAAAGCAGGGTGTATGAGACACGGCTGCAGCTCAAGCTGTTCTCAATCACACCACAAGAAAACAGCTTTCAGCTTGTAAAATTAACAGATTTCATTTAAACTTAAAAAAATTAGCCAACAAACAAACATGTGGCATGTCAGGGTTTGACCAGATGGTTTCAGGGGGTCCTAGTGTGGATAATTAGCTGTTCTAGGTTTGTGGTGGGGGAGAAATGAAGTGGGGTTTCTCATGTGATAATAGAGCTTTCAGGTTTCGACACTTCAATCCTGTCGATTCATGTGAGGGGTTAACAATTAAAGCTAATCTCTTTGACAAATAAGTCACTTCCCTTCCAATCCACTCAGCTCTTGTGTTGATTTAAGCACAATGGCAGCACTAAACACCGCTGTCTAAATTTAAACCTAGTTAAGCTAGTATGGTTGGCTGACAACTTTTTTGTTTTAAAAAATGTTAAATAATAGGTCTGCTATGTTTTAAACTCCTGCAAAGACTAAATAAACAAGTACAGTTGTAAAATTGAAAATTGAACTGTATGAATTAATTCATTAAATAGATACATTTGAAAGCTTTGAAAGGAACTGCTAAAGAACCACTATATAAACACTTGATTGATAAATAAATGAATACATTAAATAAATAAATTTATGGATGAATGAATGAAGGAATTAATAAATGAATGAATGAATAAATAAGTACAGGGATGAATGAATGAATGAAATTAAGGAATTAATAAATAAAGTGATTAATCAATAAAATAAATGAATGAAGTCAAACAAAACAAAACAAAAAAACACTTAAAATATGCCCAGAAAAGATCAAGAAAACAAATAAATTAGCCAACAAACAATTAAATAAAAAACACAAGTGACGAAAGAGTTATAAAATAGTCAAAAACAAAAAAACAAAAGATGAACATAAGTTTATAACTCATAAATAACACATACATTAATGTTCAAAAATAAAAACATATATGTTTATATGACCACATATATATATATATATATATATATATATATATATATATATATATATATATATATATATATATATATATATGACCTCATAAAAAAATAAACTAATAAATAAAAGTCAATTGCAAATTTATTTGCGAAAGATCAAAATAATCATGCCATTTCCTAAAAGCTAAAATGTTTAAGTAGCATCAAGGGAAAAGGCAAAATGCTGGAATTTAATGGCAGGAGTAGTCCGTGGAATGCATGGACGTGCAGCAGAATTGACAACTCAAGCAAACACAGGCTGTATAAAATCTATTTGACCCCAAAGTACAATGGGGGCAACCAGGAGACGATTTCACAGCCTTTGGACAAGCCCGGATCTTTGAAATGAATCCGTGTCTGTCTCAGGAGGGGGGCGGAGAGGAGGAGGTGCACATTTATAAAAACAAAATTGACTATGTGGGTACAGACTCATGGCTGAAAACCCTCACGCCTGAAGTAACCATCAGCTTGTCATGTCTAACATGTTGCTGCTATGCCTTACCTAAAACAGAACACATGTTGACGGGAAGTGGTTTGAAATCATCCCAAAAAACACCCCCATCCACCCCAGCCTGTTCAGGGGGATACGGATAAATAGAGGAGCAACACATGCAGAAACTAGTGCAGTCAAGTCTTATCACATACCACACGAAACCATCCTGCAGAACATCAAACCATATCCTTTCAGAGGCAAACATCTCAGACCATGCTTTTTGACAGATTCACAACACAGGGTCCAAATGAAAGGAACAATAGTTGAAGAGATGTGAGCGGATCAAATTGAATGCAATCAGATGGAGTTGCCTCCCAGTGAAATAAATATGCAATGTGCGTTTTTTTCACACGTGACGCCAAGTATTGTCCTTTCATTGTTTGGCTAGAACTGCACAAACCTGCAGCCGACTGTGAACTAGAACTTAACAACCAGTCAGCTGTGGTAAGCATAGTGATGTTATCACCTAGGGGAGAGAGAGAACGGGACAGGACACATGACAGCCCGCTCTGAGCTTATCACTCTATAGAAAGGAAGAAAATCACAGGGAGATTACAGCGTGTAAACTATTTGAGAACTGAATGAGATACAATATGATCTGTGAGTCAGTTTATATAATGCACATGCCACTTCATTAAGTGCATTGATGCTTGAACATGTTATTTTATAAATAGGAGCTATGTCTATGAGAATATTGTCATATAAGATGAAATTAATTTAAATAAAATCCCAGATCAGTGAAACTATCGTTAAAAGTACTACACCAATACCTCAGTAACATTCAAATAGTAGTTGATAAATCTTTTAGTCAACAGGTCTCTTCTTTGTATTGAAATTCACAGAAATCACACAAACTGTAAATTAACTAGACAGAGATCTCCCTTTAAATCTTTGTAAAACTATGATGTTAAAATTTGAAATACATCTTTAAAAGCCAAATTTTAGTCATATGAATTATTCATCCCTCAAATGAGTTAGACACGAAAAATCCATGGATTCAATAAAACTATGAATCTGAGCACACAATATAAATGAAATTTTATGATACCTCTACTTAAAAAATGTTTTTGTGCAATGCTGTTATTGTTGTTATTCAAATGGACAACTATATTTCCAACAAAAAAATTAATCCTTTCAGTGTGCCATTATTGATGTTTATTGATGTTTTACCAAATAAATAATATCACAATATGAAAAAAATATATAAAAATGATAACTGCTTGAAGTAAAAACATCAATACAGTTTTTTTTACAAACATTCATGATATTTTTGCACAATGCTATTATTGTTGTTATTAAAATCGATAACTATTTTTTTTCTAAATAAACAAATCCATTTATGTGTCCTAAATAAACATTATCATAATATGAAATATTTGTATAGAAATATAAAAAATAATAACTGTTATATATTGTTAAACAATAGAAGACAAAAGTACTTTTTCTTTACAAAAGTACCTGCTTATAAGCCCTATTTTAAGAGGGGTCTGCTGGAGCCCCTCCCAGCTCAAATTAGGTGAAAGGCAGTGGCACATACTGTGTGTTCAGATCACCAGTCTATTGGGGACAGGTCAAATTCATTCACCAAGTACAGTCAAATTGAGTTAAAGCTGACTGGGTGGAATTCTAAATATTTGAAGGTGAAAGGAAAACAATAAAACTTCTGGCTAAAAGGCAATCGTGCTAATAACTTTTCAAACATGTAGAGTTTAAGAATGTGGAACACTGAAGTTTCAGACTCTTATAAAACCAGAGTAAAAATGTGCAGAATTCTGGGAGATGTACCTTCAGTGCCATTTGGTGTCATGGAATTATTGTTGAGATGTGAGTTGTCAATGCTAGGACCGTTCGGCGACTCGCTGCTTCCACTTACTCGGCTGTGAGGACTTGCTAGATCCTGCATTTCCATAGACCTGGCACAAAGAGCCATGCATGAAAACACACATATGGCACAGGAAAACTATTTCACACTAAATCAGATCATCTCACATATTTAAAATGAATTTCTTCTGAAATAACCTTCACTTATTTTGTGTAAACTGTGAATTAAAATTGTGTGAATAAATTGGATGATGGGTAAATTACTTTTAGCTTTAAGTTTGTTTATATATCTAGTCTTTTAATATACATCTATTGTGTTTTTGTATTATTTACAGTCCATTGTAAAGTTGCAATATATATTTTAAAATAATACAAAACACATCGTAATACATCTTTAATAAAATTTCTGGAAAAGTGTCCTACTTATTTATGTTTAAATATCAACTGTTTCAGAATATTTTATTATTATAATAAAAAAAATTGATTGAATTTAAAATACACGCACACACACACACACACTATAACATGTTGAATTTTGAATAATGTTTCATTACGTAAAATGCACAAATGCTACAAAAATAATGCAAAAGTAAAACTAGTTTTTTTTTTGTTAAAAAACTACTAAACAGTAAACCGTTAAAAAACTTGTAAATTGTTGCTAAAATACCAAAGGCTTTGAAGACTTTAATATGATCTAAAAATACAAATTAAGGAAACAATTAAAAAAAAATCTTCATTTAAATCTCAAGAGTTCCTCTTAGTACATACAAGGTAATTATTTGTAGACACAACCTTAAAAAGAGTGTAATTTGTTAATCCCTGATATAGAATAATACTTCATATTTCTCAGATCATTTTTTCTTCATAATATTTTATGAAACGTGAAGTTGATTTTATTGTTTATATTAATTAATGTATTAATACTTAAATACTTAAATAAATACTAAAACTATTATATTAAGAAAATGACATGAATCCTAATAATAATGATAATAACAATAAGTATAATTATTATTAATAATATTATTATTAGTAGTAGTAGTAGTATCACAACTATTGCATGTCTGAAGAAAAATAAATAAATACATAAATAAATAAACACATTTTAAATTAATCAAGATTCTAAATCTCTCACAGGAGAAATGTTATTTACAAGAGTATTCCCCTGAGAATCATTATATGACATTTGACACAATTTTAACAATTAATGGCACGTCTGATGATTGATTGACTTTCTCATTTCAAGCATAAATAATTAACCAGCATTAGGCCTGCCTGATGTAGTCTCCTCTGTTCTCTTCGCCGTGCAGCGAGCGATCTCTGATGATCTGTGTGATTGTGAGACCTCAGCTCAATGAAGAGTTCAGGAAAACTGAAGCTTGCTGTTTGCTCTGGCTGACGACTTAATTGTTTCTTTGTTTATGTACTGCGAGCCACGCCACTGAAAACATTATTCTACTGGCTCCGTCGCACACTTGCAGGGTTTGACATGGAAGGTGTGTGTGCTGGTGTATTTTTATGGGAATTTGTGTCTGGTGTGAATTCAGCCGCAGAACTAAAACATACATCAGTCTCCAGAAAAGCATCATTGTGTTAATTGCATGAAAAATAAATTCAAGGCCTTGCATGCAAACGCGTGTCTCTGCTATCAACATACTGCAAAGTCAAATTTCTTAGAACAGGGAAAAAGGAGGACATAACAGATTGTCTATCGTTGTAGATTATCAAACCGCTTTTCAACCTTCATTCAATTTCGTCAACTAAAGGTCTAGATACGAATTAAAGAAAGAAAAGTCGATACAAGCCACTAAGATGATAAAACTCATTAAACATTTCTAAACAATATCCCTTTCTGAAACAACTCCTTTCTGGCCTCACTTCTGAACACGGTTTACTGAAGCTTTGCAAATCAATGGACTAAACTAGTTTCTGCAATCACACACACCTGAACCAGGACTAGTCTCAAAATCCTTTCTTTCCATCTCTTTCAATCCTTTTTTTCCACCTGCCAAGGCCCTAAAAACAATATGAGTCCTTGTTATTGCAGCTCAGGGTCTCTGTGAAGAGCCATCCATGACACAACAGACGTTGTCTGAGAAAACATTTTTGTTATTCTGGCAGAGAATGGGACGAGAGGAGTCGGAGGAACAGAGAGGCACATTGTCTTTGGGCTCAACCCCTCCACCGTTGTTTCCTCCTGCCAGGTCTTCCCTCCTCCCTGCCCAATGACGGAAAGGTGATTCATCATTGGTCTACGACAGCTGCAAACTGGATTAGTCCTCCCCCAATCAACATGCAAAGCGGCTTAGCCAAGGTAAGCAGGAAAGCGAGAGGCAAGCGGGGGGTGGTGATGGGGGGTTAGTTTTGGGTGAGCGAGCCGGGGCGCCTGCTTGAGGTCGCTCCCGCTGTTGCCTCTGGAAGTGCACAAAGGTGGAGGTGGGAGGGGGGTCATGGAGTGAAGTCTGAGAGAGATGGAACTTTGCTGAACAGAAGCTAGTCAAGCATGACAGCCACAGCATCTTTCATCTGGTATTGATGCTATCTGAAATTCATCTCTCCAGGCTTATTGACAGTTCCTAATGGTGGTCAGAGGGATGGATGGGGCTAGCCCTTAGGTTCTGAGACCACCAGACCACTAGCATACCACTGGACAGAGTATATAGTATCTTATACAAACAAACAAAGAGTAAAGAGTGGAAGTTTAATTTTGGTGGGGTTTCAAACCGGTCCACACCAGATAAATCTTTTACAGTTGAATTCTCACTGTTACATAAACTGGACTGGTTTTGTTTTGGGAATATATTGGAAAGCAGCATAATGCTTTTTGCTAGTAGGAAGTAATTTTAACCTTTTTTTAAATTAGATGCATTGCAGTTTTTACTTTTAAAGACAACAATATATTATCCTCATATATATTATGGACATTTATAGTTGTAGGGATAACTTTTTGAAAATGTAGCTTAACATTATGTTAGCCTTAAATTATATAAGTTAATAGTTTTTTTTTTATGTCACAGTTTTTGTGCTTATTACTGAATGATTGAATGATTTTATTTTTTACGTATAAGTTTAATCACTTAGTTTAATAAGCGAGAAACTATTTTTTCCATTATTTCCTGTTCTGTGAAAATGACATTATACTATTTTGAGTTCTAGATATTATCCTGCAACAATCAAGAAATAAATATAGAACACAAAACAGAACAGTATACAATGAACAATAACACTTCCACTGCCACTATGGGTTCCACTGCATGAAATCTACAGCATTTTATTTATCAGTGCACGTTCCAAACCATTTTCAAAAACCAAAATTAAAAATTTAAAAAGTACATTATGTTTGACAGACACCTTACATAGACTCTCAAGGTCATTGTACAGAGTTTAAAACACATAAAATAGCAACAAAGATAAATACAGGTTAAACAAACAAATAAACATTAAAGAGAATAAGCTTGTCTGAACAAAATGTTTTAACGCTGCATTCAGAATTCTATTTAAAATGTAATCTGCTTGACCAGTAAACTAGAGCAGCAACAACTCTATGCAAGTCAAAAAAAACATAAACACGGATTTATTAGCTGTGGTTCAGAAAATATTAAGTGGAGATTTCTATTGTGAAGGCTCAACTCGATAAAGAGCAACACGATAATTCAAATACAGCTCAAAAACTTTGTTTAACAATTGTTTTCTACCATTAACTGTTCACACAGTATTAACCAGAACCAAAATACTGGTTCTCTTTACTTATCCAAGTAAAATGGCTAAAAAATCCCTGCATGAATTTGTAATGCAGGGCTGTGTTTGTAATGTGGAAACCCGAGCAGTTTGGTCTGTTTTTTACCCCCTCCTCTTCCCATTACGGCAGGGTCCTGATGAATACAACACTATATCTTCTCTTATTTTCAACTTTTGACTTTCATGTTTAACACATTTTCTTTCTTTCTACTTCATAACACGGCCTAAAGCCTGAATGCGTCCAGTGAAATTGCTAGCAAAAGAGACAAACAGCACACTCTTAAAATAAAGAAGCTAGACGTGGGCTGTGTGTAGCTTTCGATACTCAAGAAGCATTGCAGCCGGAGCCCCTCGTCCAGCAGGTGATTTTCACCAGGTGAACAATTAAACATAAAAAGAAGCCCTTGTCCTGAACAGTTAAATATTTATTGTTTGCATAAAAAAGGGGAGCATTAAAAAATCTTTGATGCACGATTGAATACAACCTGAACTGAGCTGTCTTTGAAGCTGTAAGGAACAAAGCGCTGCATTGGACATGTCATCAAAAAGCCAAATAGACTTCACTCATGACTGTTTGCATTGCTTTTTGTCTCGCTTCACGAATTCCAAGCGCAGTGTTTCCCTCAGCAAATATGGATGGCCTTTTAACATTGATCATTGTAGAGCATGCTGGCTGTCTGCGCCGCTCACACGGATGAGTTTCTCCTCAAACCTTTGGTTCTAGTAGAATTATTAACCGCGCCATTTATGATAAAAAAAAATATTCAGGGTGTTGGAAAATTAATCACAAATTACTGATTGCTTTTAAGTATATGGTACTACAATGTTATAGAGTATAGTGGTGGGCACACCTTTTTTATTTCATACACCATTCCAAGCATATGTTGTCGGTTACTAGTTTTGAAAAATAACTCTTAAATCAAAATAACTTTTAAACAACTAATCCCAATTTAAGCTAGTCAGCTGAATCCACATGGTGGCCCAAGAAAAATAAAACCACTTGCAAAGAATGTCGATGTAGACAACAATTGAACACAGATGTGACTTGAATTAGACACAGTTTACAAAATGTTACACTTCACTGGACTCGGAGAGCACCGGGAAAGAAATGCGTACCCTCGTCAAAACATAGATTAACTTATAAAATGGAAAAATGTAAACAACGAGAAAGGAGTGCCCATATACTGGATTTAATCTAAGAGTTCCATTAGATTTAGTTTGAGCTAAATTCCATGTTTATATTTCTGGATGTATACAAGTTAAAGTTTGCGTGTTTTAAATCAAAGTTAAGACTATTAGGATAGAGGTACAGGTAATGGAATGCTGTGAAAATATTTTAGACAAATCACAAGACAGAATTATATTAAAATGAAACAAAAAAATGTTTAAACATTTGGGTTTTTACAAGATAGTATATTAATTATGTACACGTTTGAGGTTGTCGATGTCCAATTTGTCTCTCACTTAAGCACAAGCGATCTCTTAGTTACATAAAATTTGTTAGATCTGAGCTCTTCAACCTTTAAAATTATTTCCAGAAGTCCTCTTGCTCTGTTCAACGGGAGATTTAAAAAAGACTCTGATTCCCCACTGTAGCAATTGCATAGCCAGTATGAACTTTTGGCTTAAAAAAAAAGTTTTAAGTTTTTTAACACCATTTTTATCACCTACATTTAAAAGTGTATTAATTAAATTTATAAATCGTTATTTATTAAACGTTATTACGTTATAACCCAAATAATTTCCACCAATCAATTTTGCATCATAAAACTTCAAAATATGTATTATTTGAAAAATTACTATTCCAAAAAAACTGTTGCATTTGTATTTATCTACAGTATTCAAAATATTCTACTCTTAAATCTATCTTTAAACAAAAATCTTACAGTGCATTCACTCAGGTTAAGTTAATATTCTCAATTTAGCAAACTAACAGATTATAAACTGACATGAAACTGTGAATTACCAAAAAAAGTGGGGTTTCTCAGGTCTTATGTCTAACTCCCTGAGCGACGAGTACCCAAACAGTGGCTTTTTAACAAAATAACACTCTGGTGTATTTAGTAAACAGCTCACAGCCACAAATGCTTCCTGCTGTCTCTATCTCCCAAAATGTTTCAATTAACCCTGTGTCTTTCAGCGCACAGCAGTTCCAGCTTAGCCGATCACACACACTTACACAGGGCCTTCGGCAACAACAGCAACGATGGAGCGAGGCAGAGCGCAGGAGGGTTTATCATAGAGAGCCTAATGCTGGCGAACACATGCCTTATTAAAACAAATACAGTGTGTAAACAGTGGGATGTATGCCAACATTATAAGCTAATTAGATGTGCGGGTTATTGTGCGAAAGCAATGCAGACTGGTGTCAAAAATATATTGCATATAAAAAAATTGCAAGAAACAGCTGCTGTGGGATGGCTTCTGGACTAAAAAACAATTCATATTATAATAATGCTTAGTGTCTGTTGCAATTAATTATTATGTTTCAAAAAGTATATATATTTTTTTACAGTTACTACAATTTCTAAAAGGTAAATATTTATTGGACAAATCTAATGCTGACTGTATTCCACATGTAGCAATGTTATTGTAGCGGATGTAATTGTTGTATATGTAACCCTATAGAAATTAAAGAACTAATTTATTTGTCCAAAATTAGCCAGAAGCTGTAGATGCATATGAAGTTATAACAGAATTTAACTGTGGTTTTATTCTATATCTCAAATGTCTAAATTATTATGTTTTATAACACAAAAAAAGCTATTTTTAAATTTTTGAGACTATGACGGGCATCTGCCGATGTCTTGCAAGACGGTGATCTGCCTGACTGTCTGGAAAGCATTCCTGCCGATAGCAGATGGCATTGCATGTCAACTGCTCGACCTGAACTTCTTGTCTTTAATCAGAGTAAAAAAAAATCTAGCTTTTTGCTTTCAGGTGGAAATGGAAACTCATTGTCTTTTACTGAAAATTAGGCCATTATTTTATAATGCGTTCTCTTATTTCAGCATCCGCCCGAGGCCAGAGTCACAAACAGATGATTTAAAGCGTTCCGAAAGTTGGAATTAGGTGCTGAGTTCAGGTGAGAGCGATGGAGCATTAGTGATTTCAGCTTGAGTGCCAAACTTTGACTTATATTAGGATTTTTATATTATATAAATATAAGGTTTAGATTAAAAATAAGATATATTAGGTTTTGTTTTATTGAAGAGTAAAAGCTAAAATAGTATGTGTGGGTAAATTAAAATAAAATAAATGAAAAATTACGTACATGAAAAATGCTATAAGAGAAAATGTAAATGTACGTCTTTTTTCACTAGCATGAGTGTTCTGATTTCTGTTTATTTAAAAATTTAGAAAACTCAGAAAATGGTGCCATGGCCATGAATGTCACTACTTCGTATACTATATTTTACAGAAACATATAATTATATAGGTTATATAATTTATAATACTAAGTATTACTTTTTAATTTGGTTTTACTAAAAAATTTTGAGAAAAAAAATCTAGAATAAGGCTTCACTGTTTATAAATTTCAGATGTATTTGAAACCATTTCACTTATTTATTTGTGAAACTAAAACAAAATAATATACAAACAAGAAACAATATAAAGAAAAAATACACATAAATTTGAATTCAAAGGTACTCACTGCAAATAGGGTAGAATCCTTGCACTTTTTCTTTTATTCCTCTTTTGTGGCAATCTTCTGTTTTGTGTCTGTCCTTTCCAGGGTAAATAAAGACAAAAATACTTCTGAGGTTTTATGTGGAGATTAGCGAGAAAAGAAAACTTTTTTCTTTTTCATTTTAAAGGTGAAAAGTTATGGAGTCCCGTGCTACAGATCTCAAGAGACAGAGTTCGAGTGAGAACTAAAGTTGTCCGATCACTGCTGTAGGCAGTGACTAGCTAGTGTCTGAGGAAAGAAAAAAAGAGTGAAAGAGTGAGAGAGAGAGCCGGCTGAGAGAGAGAGAGAGAGAGAGAGAGAGAGAGAGAGAGAGAGAGAGAGAGAGAGAGAGAGAGAGAAAGAGGGAGCGAGAGAGGGAGGGATCTAATGCAGTCTAAAAGTGCAAAAAGTTGGTCAGGACTCTCTCTCTTTCAGGAACCCTTCAGTTTGCAGGAGGCACTGGGGACTTTTCCTCACACCAGTCCTCCATATGTCATTCACCCACAGCTTTAAGCAATATAGCTTTCCGCAATATAGCTTTCCTTTAGATTGTATCAGGGATCCTTAGACAATGAAGCAGCAGATCCAGCAGCCTAGTCCGTGGAATCCACACACACTCGGTCACCCACACACTCACAGCCCCAGGGCATGGCTTTTGCTTCTCCTCTACCTCTCTCTCTCTCGCTCGCTCGCTCTGTTTATTTCCGTTTTTACTTCTTACTTCACCTTAAACTAGTCTTCATTTTCAGCTGGTTCGTTTTGGTTTATCATTGACAGTCCATGGATCTTCCACAAGTACATCTGTAAATGTCAAAGCTGAATTCAGTGCGTTGTTGTGGAAGTCCTCCATCAACAGGTCAAGCATTTGCTACTGTTTGCCAAGTAATGACTGTCGTCTGTCTTCTCCAGCTTATTACTTCATCAGTTTCCAAAGTTTACTCTCATTTTACTTCCTCAAAATGGAATACTAATGATGTTTAAAACATTTTAAAAACATCCAGTCCCATTAAACTACACACGATGATACACTTTGCTGCAACAAATCGAGATCTATTAACGCCTCAAACATAACTCCTCAAAATTGTTCAAAATAAATTTATATGTATATAAAATTTTCATAGACTGTTACTCATGCACTATCCCACATGTAGTCTTTCACAGAATTACAGCATGAAGTTGTTTACAAAATAAAAGCACAATATAGTCCTGTCCGAAAACATGTGACATATTATTATCAATAATAATCAATGACTTTCTGATATGGTATAATCCTATTTCCTATTCATAGAAACGGCTGTTTTTAAGAAACTTTTACAAGGGGTCAAATATAGTATAATGTAAACTTATGTTGTAAGGTTAGAAATCGTATTTTAAAACATTTCCAAAGAGAACAATTACAGTATAGAAGCTAAAATTAAGCTGAATAAACTTTCACAACTATTTACCATAACGAGAACAAGACGCAAACACACGTTTCGGACCCCCTACTGGTGTTAGACTGCGTATGCACATCAGATACGATCGATGTTCAACTGTTACTATGATCTGAGGTGGGTAGAGTATCCCAAACATAAGTTAAAAAGTTAAAGTACTAGGAAAATATTTACTCAAGTGAGAGTAAAAGAAACTACCAAATAGTTTCATTGAGTAACAGTATGAAAGTCTCATCAAAAATTTACTAGTTAGTAGTAGTACTAGTAGTAGTTAGTTACTTGTTACTTCTGATCTGAATGATACCAAGCAACAACTCTGATTCAAAGCAAAAATCCAGAACTCTGACTACTAGAAGAGAATCCCGTTATCCCTTCTCAAAAGTCACTTGGTTTTGCTATTATGAAATATGTTTAAGTAAAAAAATTCTGCACACGTGCACATCACAAAAATTTTTATATGTGTTAATTATGTTTGTTATGTTATATGAAATAACGATTTATAAAAATATAATTTTATTTAAAAAAAAGACCATTTTGTTTTGTTTTCCTGAATTGACAGCTTAAAACTTCCCAACTAAAGCACCCAAAGTAAACATCATAACGTTAATCCTGACATGATTTTAAGGTTAGATATGATTTCAGGTTAAAGCTGGAGTTCATGAAATTTAAATTAAAAATGTAATAAAAATGTACTTTAGTAAAAGGTAAAAGTACTACAATACTATACTTTTACAACTATTTATACAACTATTAATAGTATTATAATACTTGAATACAATTAGTAATACTCGTAGAGGAATACTAATTTGACAGTGAAAATCTGTGCCATCAAGACCCTCTTGACACTCATGGCCATACAAATACTCATGAGACATGCAAATGCTGTCATTTTGCTAGCTATATGACTAGAGGTAAAAGTCAGCGTTTCACATTACAGGCAGAGAAAATTAAATATATTGTATTTTGAAGAGGCTTTTGATAACTCAATAGACTGAGAAATGGTGAGGGACTCTTCTAACTATTTGCTAGAGCCTAGAGGATTGAGCTAGTCTGGTTATAATCACCTTCCTTATACATATAATTAACTTTCATTTTACATTTACAGTTAATTTAAAGTGGCTCAATTTGTTTATGTCTGAGAGGCTGATATTTTCCATTTCTCCTGAATTTTCAAAAAAAAGCTAAGGTGACTGCTTCTCATGAGGGGCTGGGAAAGATTATTAAACCATAATAATACTAGAAAAAAATATTATACATTGTTTTTTTTTGTCGTACTTCAGCTCTGCCTTATTTGTGTTTCAGATGTAAACATAGAGTTTTAAGTCAAGTGACAGTACAAAAAGTGTAATAAATGTCTTATTTTATTCAAATAAAGGCATATTTTTGACAAACATAGACAGTTATTCACATAAAGTATTTTATTAAATAAAGTAAATTTAGACTTTAGGGTAATTTTGGTTCATGGAAACCTTTGTTGATTCAGTCATTTAAAGCAAACAAACATTTAAAAAATGAATAAAACAAACATAAAGGACTTGATTCTTGTGTACTTGTTTACTTTAAATCCGGGTTCTATTTTTACCTTGTGAGATTTAAAGACTAAGCAAAATAGCCCATATTGAATATGAAAACCAAGCCTGCAATGTTCCTGTTATGTGGCAGCATTGTGGACTAAACAAAGATGGATTGATGGCTGAGACTGACATCAGTGCTAAAACATTACTTGCCAAAAACTAAATCAGCCTAGAAATATGAGACATGAGTAAGATTAAAAGTGAAGCCTTTCTTTATTAAGGATTATCTTGATGGGACCCTGCAGTCAAACTGGGAGGCTGTGTAGATGCCTGCTTGAAATAAAGACTCATGGAGGATCTACTGTGTCCAGCGTTTCACCAAGGGTTACAGATTATGTCAGAAATTCATAATTATGCCATGATTCATGTTTTGCCCAGAGCTGAACCGCTAAAAGCAATTGGCTAAGGTTGAGCTGCTCATTACTCGTAAAAAATCAACTGAAAGACAATAAACGCATGGCTTAATGGAGTCTCTGTGTATTCACTCTTCTGTAAACAACACACAATACAGTATGACTGAAGAAAACTGAAAATAACACTTACAATGGTAAGAACATAAATATTACAGTTAAAAAAGAAAATTCTGAAAGCTACTACCAAACTATTTACACAAAGTCACATGTCAAGAAGATTGAGTTGCGTCGGTTCCCTGGAACATAAAACTTTAAAGCTTTTCACCCAATATCTGAAACCTGAACTCAGGTCTTTGACTAATCAAAACGCTTTCAGATAAATAATTTAAACATATATGCTGGTTCTCCCAAATTATTTTTAATTATTTTTTACCTTCATTTTACAAAAAAAAATAAATAAATAAATAAAAAAAAAAAAAAAAAAAAAATATATATATATATATATATATATACTTAAATTGAATTCCACTGTAGTAGCTATTTGCTGTGTACTTTGGAATTTATGCTTCCAAATTTAGATTGTTAAAATTTAAAATGTTATGTCTGAATCTGGATTTTTATTTTGTCAAGAGTCAAGTATTTTTTTAACTGTGAGTCATCAATCTACAAAAAATGTAATAGAGTGGAACTACTTTTAGGAAAGACTTTTTCTAATATGCTCCTTTGACATTTGGCTTATATCTGACATAGAGGTTTATCACAGGGTTGACTATTGACAAGAAAATAAAATATTGTATTTTTTTTAATGAAACGGCTAGTGCTTTTACATGAGAAGTATTGTGTAGAACCTTTTCTTAACACAGAGTACCAGATGTTTTCTGGATTAAAGGACTCAACCAGTGGGTGTTTTTCAATCCCCTTGCTTCATTTCTCAGTATGGAACATCAATCTTCAAAACTAAATTTGCTGATCATCCTGTAGTGCTTCATTTTACTGTTATTTAAAACAATCAGACAAAATCTGCTTCACAGAGCACTGTGTCTGCAGTTAAGAGCCAGTACTCATGTGACTCCAGGGCAATCTTAGAAGATGATGATAGTTGATTATGAGTCTTCACCACAATAAAGTTTTCACCAGTACAGAGAGATAATTGAAAAACTCCCTAGGGTTAATCAACAAGCAGATGCTTTCAAGTGGTGAATAAAAGCTGAAGAGTAGCTTGATTCTTCAATAAACAAACATCAAACATCTACAAAAGCTAATGCTTTTACTCTGAAATACTACTGGATTTCTCTTTATTTCAGCTGGTTAACCACTAATCTAGTGCGACGTTTGATAATGGTAGGCTAAACAATAAGTAGATAAACAATGTAATAAATATTCTTTTAAAAATTAAACTCATTTCCCAGCGATGGGTTGTGGCTGGAAGGGCATCCGCCACGTAAAAGATATGCCAGAGAGTTGGCGGTTCATTCCGCTGTGGTGACCCCGAAAGGGAAGAAAGCCGACATGAAGATGAAAATTAAACTCAAACCTAAATCTGTGGCTGCTTTTGAGCTAAGACACCCAGAATTAATTTAAAGCACTGATGGGAAAATGTGTATCAAATGTTGTACAGTACATAAAATGAACATATGTGACACTGTCATGGATTCATCAGAAGCATTTTAAATGCAATTACCCAGATCAACAGCTAACAGACCAATTCCCCACCGGTATTCAGATAACAGAGCATTCCTCTGCACTGCAGCCAATTAGGGCTAATTTCTCTACAGTTCGCTATACCAGAAGTACATCCTTTTCTTACTCATCTTGTGACTCTTTGAGTCTTGATTAGGTGTCTACTCCCCTCCTCATTGTCTGAGTCCTGAACTACATGTATTTTAGCCTTCTTGGGTCTAGGTTAATAATTTCATTGTCTCCAGGCTCAAACATCTTGAGCCATAAACAGTCATCATCCTTAGATAAAAAATAAAGGAATGTATCATTCTAGTGTGTCATCATCTGTCAATAAACCTCTTTTCCCCATTCAACCAAATCCAAATCTTCAAAGACCCAATAGAGGCAAAAAAAGAATGTTCGTACTACTCCTACTAAACAGAAGATTTTGCTCGATGTCTTCCTGTTTTGCTTTGGATCCTAAATCGCCTATACTTGAGCAATAGAGCATATGCTACGAGGAGAGGAAGAATCTGCCTCAGTGTAGTAGAGAGTGCAAAGCCAATAAATGCCCCTGCCATGTAATCACTTTTTTCCTGAATAAAACACAGATTTTATTGCTGACTTTTTAAAGATTTTGTCTCAGCTGTGAAATTCTTCTGGATTTGTGGGCCCCTGGAAAGACAGCCACAATCACCTTGTACCAGCGTGAAGACACACCAAAATGGAGATTGAGGATTCCGGGAGTAGAAGTATTCTCTTGGCATGACCGTTGTATACCGCAGAGAGTAACCTATTGACGCAATTTTCCCAGGGCGTCTCTCTTAATTGAAGGGAGTCGGTTCCTCTCTGGAACAGTGAGACACTGAGCTATACCCTTTGTGAGTAGTAGCCTAATAGCCCCCTAATAAGAAGTTTATATTTAAAGAATGAAATATGTTTTCTGTTATTTTACAGAGAATAAAGTATGTGCTTCATGTTGCATATGCTGCTCAGACTAGATAGCTCACAGCCCCTCCTCTCACTTCTTCTTTGTCTGTATCTCTCTCTCACTTTCAACTTGTATCAAATTCATGTTGCTCATGAGGTTGAGTGAATTTAGTGTGAGTTAGAATTGTTTCACATTATCCTTTGTACCTAAAAGCTGTAAAGATAGTATTATAATGGTTATTTAGCACGACAGTAAGAAAATCGTAAGAGGAAGGATGAATCGCTTGAACATTGACAATGTCAATACAAAACATGACAATAACAAGACAGTGACGAGCTAAAAATGTCTCTATTATGACAAAATCTGGACAAGATGCATGCAAGTTTTCCTTGCCGAAAATAGAGTTCACGAAAATGTTATTGGGGATGGTTACATGTTCAAAATGCTGACATTTTTTTATGATTCGTGTATGTAATCTGTCATTCAAAATACAAAATATCTACCACATTCTCTCCTGGTCTGGTCACGCTCTCCACTACTACTTATTTTTCAAAACTTCAATTGTCATATTTTCTTCATGCTTTTAAATATGAAAGTACATGCTATTACTCCATCTCTCATTCTTTGGGCATACATATGTTTATTGCACTTTGGGTAATTGGAAAAAATAAAGCTACAGTTGCCAAATTAAGAATGCTTTTGTTTGCTGTTTTAAATAAAGGAAGATAAATTCATTGTGTTAATACTTTATTTAGCATAATCCTTAGATCATATATATATATATATATATATATATATATATATATATATATATATATATATATATATATATATATATATATATATATATATATATATAATTGAACTCATTGGTGAAAAGCCTATCAACAATCACACAATGTGTAATAGAGCATTAATTCATGACATAAATATACATACATCAACATTGACTTTTATGTTTACATCAATCTATTTTCAAATTCTGAATTATCTACTCACTTTAAATCTGCAATGTAAATTTACCGCAATATAAAATTAAAAACACTGCAAAAAAGCAACCAATAGCTTTCACAAGAAAGACAAAATATAGAAACATGATGTAGTAGGACACTTTAAGTTGTGCATATTAATAATCGTATGACTAATTTAAGAAGCTATACATAATAAAGAGGATAAAACAAATTAATAAGCTATAGCGTATCTCTTTGTTTTATTGTTATAAGTGAGTTTTTCCATAACTAATCTACGCTTAGTTCTTTGCTTTATGTGTTCATTTAAACACTCTTTAGGATATTCAATCTGCAGCTCTTTCAACC
Source organism: Danionella dracula (assembly GCA_900490495.1). Classification (NCBI taxonomy): domain Eukaryota; kingdom Metazoa; phylum Chordata; class Actinopteri; order Cypriniformes; family Danionidae; genus Danionella; species Danionella dracula. Next base: position 1,264,292 of record UELW01000888.1, read on the forward strand.
AACAAGACTCACAAGAGAGTGAGACCCATACACTGACTAACAGCAATTTATATCCATTATTAATCTGAATGAAACGTCTACATAGATATTTCAGTCTTGGGAAGAAAAAGACATCAATGAAAACCATGTATTTGTTTAAGTACATTTCTGCTTTGAGTTCACAGCAGCCAAGCTTTATGAGGACTCGAGCACACCTGGTGAAGTTCTATGAGGGCCCTCTGATCCTCAGAAAGGGAATTTATTACTCTCTAGGGATCAGAAAAAGCAGCAAAACAAGCAAACCAGAGAGCGCTATTACTCAGAATGAGACATCACAGAGGATAGTGGGGATATAAAGGAGTTACTCCCTACTGGAGTGTTTATTTAAATGCTGCGCTTGAGTCAATGCCTGCCGGTAAATCAAGAGCACATTCTTGAAATTGTATGTGTCCTGTTTGACGAGATAACAGCTAGTCTGCCATTGTTGTAGATCTTTTTTCCCAAATTGCGAGAATAGTTTACTTCAAATAGGAGATTTTGTTCGGTCATGTGGACAAACAGTGGGTTCTTTGATTAATATGGCATTAGCTTACCTCAGTTGAGCGGCAATCAAATTTTCAATCAACTGTTTTCCAAAACAGTTTACATGATGTGACCTTTAAGCAGTTGCGACTCCTGCACCTTGGTAGAAGCTCGATTGAATTTTAAAATGCCCCTTTTGCGATTTTTGAAAGGTTCATTATTTGTTTTTGGGAGTCTCCAGCAACAGGTTGTCAAGCATCAAAGACTTTTGTTGTCTTTTAATATTTATTTAAATGTTTGTTCAGTGACTCTGATAAGGTTTGTTAAGTAAGTAATTCTTGCTGCTGGAGTATTACTGGGGCTGCTTGCGGAGCTGTTTGTTTTAACAGTTTTTTTTAATCTGGCCTGATACTATGAGGAAAATGACAACCAATTCATCATAGCCTGTGTCACATTGAGGCAGATAAAGGAAAAAAAACGACAGCTATTTGTACAGCTGAGAATATTTAACAGGACCTCTTTTAATCTGTGTAATGTAGGTAACATGCTATAAAGCTGTTTTAGTTTACAAATTGTTTCATCAGCATTTTCCATTTCCATTGCATTGCAAGAGACCAAGAAACTAAAGGAGAGTTTCAAGCATGAATGTGCTCCATGTTAATCATGATACACTCTGACTTCGACAAAAATCTACATTGCTCAAATACAAAATAGCAGTTGAGTGCAGGGCAACACCATTGACTGTATATAACATAGACGTAGCATGTCTGATGTTTCGTGTGAACAGTTAAAGTGGCCAAAAATGGGTGTGGCCAACCATGGATTGCTAAATTCTAATATCTAGTTTGCTAATATCTGACAAATGTTTTGCTCTGTAACCTGAATAAATTGATATAAACATGTTGCTCCATGTTGCATTGTCTCATTCAAAGCTGTGTTTAGTAAAGAATGTTGAATGCAATTTGATAACCATATCAACATTACTTATAAATATATATAAATATAAATTTACATATGATAAACAATTAAGTTAAGTTTGGTTTCTTTTTTTATATAATACTATATGAACTAAATGTTTATGAAGCCCATAGAATTACAATTTCTTCTGAAATTCATAATGAGCTTCCTCTACTTAAAAAGTCCAGGATCCAGAGTACATAACACCAATCCTCAAGTCTGGTTGCTTGTGACATTTAGAATAGATGTTAATGTTCTGCTGCTCGTCTATAACTCACAGAACAGCTCAGCACCAAAATACATCACAGATCTGCTTACTGCACATAAGCCAAACAGAGCTCTCAGATCACTGGGTTCAAATTAGTCAGAACTACCAAAATTCTGTTTGAATTATTACTTAAATTCTGCTCTAAGATCGGACCAGTTTTTTTTCTATGTAAAGCATTTTGAATTTCCAACGTATATGAAAATGTGTTACAAAAATAAAATTGCCTTTCCTTACCTTGACTTGCAAATCATGTGTCAATCATTTTTTTGGTGTGAATGAACAGTCACCCTTCCATGGATGACAGCTTTTGCATTACTTTACTCAGTCCTTGGTGATACCCAGATCAGCACCCATGCCATTACACAAAAATAACTTCCAGTAGTTAGCAGAGAATGTTTCTCTAGTAGGTGTGTGCTATGTGTCATTTCCTCACTGGAGACCATTCAAATCAGGAATGTCCACCAAATTGCCCCCCAAAAAATTATAAAGGCATTTGTAATGTGCACTTTTTGTTAAACTGCAGCAAAGAATATAATTGATTTTATATATTGCCTAAGCATTACAATATTACATTTGTTCATATAAATTTGCTTTAGTTTGTGTTCTATAAATTTGATTTATTTTTAATTCTCGTTTTCTATAAGCAGTAAGCTACATGAGGACATAAATAAGAGTTTGAATATGAACATCACTGCTACCTGGCCCCAGAATGGGCTCACCTCTGGATTAAAATGCTCTCAAATGGTTGAATAGGTTTCAGGCAGGAGAACTCCCCGAGGGGGAAGAGCATGGAAACTTCAGAGGTTAGACCCACTGCTTCCTTCCAGCTAGCTGACATTTGTAAAGCCAGAAGCCACCTAACAAAAACACATTAGGCAAATGTCTGGTTTGGGTTGTCTGTTTAAATTGGCCAGATGAAAGCCACTTTGACTGGGGCATTGCCATTCTGCACAATAGCACTGGGCAGCTGGGGTGAAGGGCCAGGAGCATGGAAGGAACGTGAGAGGGAGAATAAAAGTGTGTCTCGGCATACAGATTATAGGATTTGGATCTCGGTATCAGTGAGAACCTCCATGAGCAGTGTAAATGTGCTAGATGACACTACAGCTTAGAAAAGGTGCAGCCTCATTGATAGGTTATTTATAGGTTTCATAGGTTAAATGAATAGATGGAATTAAGAAGGATGTTTTGTACAAGACAAAGAAAAGATGATGGTCCTAAATGCTACTTCAGTCGTGACAACCTGGTCACATTTGTCTTGGTTTTCAGTCATTGAGTCTAGCTTAAAGACTTTTTTTAATCACAGATTTGATTCACTGGAGAAGATTTTTTTGTACTTAAATAGTTACAGGAAAAGCCAAAAGACGCATTTGGAGATTAATGAAGCCACAGTTGTACTTTCAATATTCTTCAGGCATTGTATTGTAAAATGTCTTTTTCTTAATATTATTAATTCATCCCCTGACTGCATGTCACTGGCATACAGTGACTGGTCTCCAGCTTTAAAATCATGGGGGTTCACATCTCTGTGGATCTGTCCTGGCACCAGAAACTTCAGCTCTGGTTAAGAAGGCACAACAGTCTCTGTTCTTTTTGAGGGGCCTGAAAAAGGTCCCCGGGCCCTCCACCGAGCTTCTACCGCTGCATCATCGAGAGCATCCTGACCAACTCCATTACTGTACAGAAAGCCTTGCAAAGGGTGCTGAAAACCGCCCTGCGCATCACTGCCACAAAACTACCTGCCATTGAGCAACTTCACCACAGCAGATGTCAGCGTAGAGCTCACAACATCATTAAAGATTCCTCACATCCCAATCACAAACTTTCTAATCTTCTTCTATTAAGAAGGAAAAGATACAGGAGCATTCCACCGTCCAATTACTGAACTCCACACTACACCACTGAACACTGTATAACCACTGTATTTAACCCTGTATAGTTGTACACACAATGTCCATACATTGTACATATCAAATCCATCTATCCATCCATTCCTCCATCCATCAATCCATTCATCAATCCATATATTTAACCAGACCCTTACCAAATGGAAGTCCAAATAGAACTTATCATTTTCTAAAGTAGTTATTTACAGTTTTGAAGATCAAAAGAATACATCATCAATGCTTATTTTTTCAACAAATGCATTTGTCTTATTTCTGTACTGCAGATGTTTCATTTGTTCACTTGACTGAACGTGTTTGACTCCCTTGATAGCTACATCAATGATACAAATACAAATGCTTTTATGACTGAACTGACAATCCAACAAAGAAGTGTGTGACCACTTGCATCTGCTAGTGGATCCGATCTCCACGTAACAGTTTCTTCTATTTAATGACAAAACAACATCTTTTAAACTGAGAAACTGCTTGCTGGATCTACTGTGTCTTTGAGTGGACACACAACTTCTCATGCAGGGACTCTGTTCCTTATGTTTCATTGAAAGAAAAAGTACCCATGTTCCAATGAATTTCTCTTTTGTTTAATGTGCACCATCTAGTGTCTGAGAGAGCTTCTGACCAAGAAAAAAGGAAATGGAATTAGTCGATGCACTCAGGAAATGCTGGCAGACAGCCTGAAGTGGAAGCATAGGAGAGTAAAGAGCTTTTATTCAATATAAACCTTACAGTCGAATGTATGCCAGCCAGTGTAGGTTAAACAGGAGACTGTAACGATTTCTTAAGAACTTTCTTAACCTTCCTATGCCCCCAGCAGCACTGGATGAAAATAAAGGTTCTTAAGGAACTCATTCATTATGCCTTTTTTGCCGTTGCTTTGAAGCGGCTTCACATACACAAGGCCTAAACTAGCTCAAAACATTATTTTGCTTCAGGGTGGAATAGTAGAATCAACAGTATCAATCATTTAAGGTAAATATACCTACTGAAGTCAGGAACTATATCCTTATTAACTCTTGTTACAAGGACCATTGCAATTTTAGGAAGGCCGATTTCTAATCAATAAGATGCTGTGTAAGCAACCTATTTTGTTGTGGCAGGGAAAAAATGGAGCACCTGGAGTAAAAAAGCCACTCACATGAGAAGAGCACTCCATTGAGACGTCCCTGCAAGCTGCTTAGCTGATTTAGTGCTCAGGCCAGGAGTGGCCAAATGGCAGAACCAGGAAAAATCCTGGTGGGCCCCTCTGTCCAAGCCATATATCGGGACAGTGGAATTTCATTTATTGCATATTAAAAAAGCTGAACCAATTAATTGATTGATAGCTATATTTTGTCCATTATAACTCATTAATGCCACCTAGCAATTTTAATCATTGGTTCAATTGGTTCAATTCATTAATGATGGTTCACTTGAAGCAAGTGAACAGTCTTACCTCTGCAGTGCTTTCTCTCCAGATGTACATGGCAGAATCTTTCTTCTTGGATAACGAAATTAATAATAATTTTACAGATATTTATTTTCTCTTGTGTCCTATGACTGGAAAATCTCATGTTGTCGGTCAGAAGAACAACAAAACAATAGGCTGTGAAAAGTTTTTACAACATGTATTGCTAATTTGAAGCATTCATTTAATGATGCACTTGTTACTTGATTTCATTTTTGCGCAAAAATCACCAAGACTTTGGAGCACTACATTCTAGTTATTTATAAAAAAAATAATTATAATATTTTGAGTTTCCTTTTTAGAAGAAGCTACCAACAGTTGTACCGGTAATGTAACCTTTGTCAAAAAGCTTTTGGAGCGACACCAGGGAGAAACAGACAGAAGATTTTAAGTAAACTTATAGATGAAGCTCATTAGCGTAAAATGTATTTGTTGGTTCTAAGAGCAAGTTTGGAGGGAAAATGTAAAACAATTTGTTCTAAAAATATGTCTACAATTTGCTCTTCACATAGTCTAATTAAATAACTCAGGGGTCTTTACCATATACAACGAATGATTGCTATCCGATGACTGATCTAAATTTTAAACCCTATTTTAGATGTTTAACAGCTGAACTATGTTCACATATGCATTTAAATACCACTAAGATTATCTGCAAATGTCAAGCTGTTCCTTTAATTGCTAGGAAGACACTGCTGCAGCCCCTGACGTGTCTGTACTATTAGCAGCACACTTGGCCAGTGATTGCCTCCCATAATGCTGATATAACATAAAATGATTTTAACCATAAACTTAAAAAATAACCAAAGGTTAATAACAATTTAAGACTTTGGACACGAGAAAGACATTAAAGACATAAGCCAGGAACTTCAAGAGTGCTTATTATGAAAAGTCAACTTTTGGAAGCTGTTTGGACACAAATCTGTGAAAGAAAGGGGTGAACACACTCCTGTTAGAGTTGATCGAATACATCAAGCTGTTTTCAGTTTGTTTGGTTTGTGACATGTGAGGGGTTTGTGACCTAAAATCCCCATGCCCATATATATCCATGCCTCTTCCAGTCCTGTGACAATTTATTGTAACATCTGTGGTTGCTTACACCAAGTAGAAACAATCTCCCAGAAGAAAAGATTGCTACTGCTCTATTTCAATATTATTTCAGAAACACAGGACCCTTCATCACTATCAGTAAATGAGCAACTGAATCAAAGTAATTTTGTTTTGCAAGCCAAAGTTCTTGAAAGAAGACCTCAGATGAAAATCTAAACTTTCCAGCTGTTTGGATAGAAATGTTGCTCACTGATGTGTGTGTTAATTCCCCCTAAATCAATAAAAATCCACCCAAGGGTTTTATTTTAATTACAACAAATGCTTTAAACCCTCTGAGAATGAGCCTTTGTGAAACTCAAGTAAATGATGTCAAGTACTGTATGGTCCTCCCATTAATTACCATAAACTCTGTCCCTCCGCTTCAGGTTGTAAACACAATGAATGACCATTTTGCTCAAGAGAAACCCGGCGGGTCAGATAAGTTACAAAGAAAAACACAACTTTACTCCCTTACTTCTGTCAACGGAACCTGTAAGGATTGAAACTTGGGTCTGTACCAACTCATGATCCAGCCCTAGAACAAGTGCTTGTATTGCTTTAAAGTGAATAAATAAATATCTTTCTTTGATACCAATACTATTAAAACTCTTACACAAGATCATGCTGGCGCATATTCCTCGTCAAGAAAAATATGTATTGCATATTTTTACTTAGTATTTTTATTATATCGCTCTTGCATGCTTCCACCAAAAGGGCATTATGAAGACACCACAAACAGCTAAACATGGCAAACTACAGGGTGGGGCGAGATGAGCAGAGTCATTTGGGAAAAATTTCCAAAACAGATCTTTTCTATCAGTTGCAGTTTTGTTTAGGTAAAAAAAAAACTACAAAACAATTCAGAGATATAAACACTGCTACAGATCTTACACACAGCAGGGGAAATAAGTATTTTTATCATCATTTTCATCAGTAAGGGGATTCTAAGTGGGCCATTGACACAGAATTTACACCAGATGTGGCCATCAAGCCAACTATTAAATTCATACAAAAAAATCTGAACATTTAAGTATACAGGTTAAGTTATGATAAATAAAGTGAAATGGCACAGGGAATAAGTATTGAACACATGAAGATAAGCACAACAAGGTGCTAAATGGCATAGAAGGCCAAGAGATCAGCTAAAATCTGTCAGTATTGAGAGGAAAACACTGCCCCATATCAGTACTAATTGATATTTTCTGCTTTAGTCCTAATTGATGGCCTATAAAGGCTTCTCATTACCCAGGGTGCACCCAGTAAAGACTTCATGATGGGTAAAAGCAAATAACTAAGATCTTTGTGATATTATTGTTGAAAATTATTTTAATGGGAATGGTTATAAGCGCATTTCCAGAATACTGAATGTTCCTGTGAGCACTGTGGGGACCATTATCAGGAAATGAAAAAGCATCAGTTTACCATAAACCGGCTAAAATCAGGTGCTCCACGTAAGATCCCTGTTCGAGGAGTCAAAAGAATAATCAGGGTAGTTCTCCAAGAGCCAAGAACCACTCTGGCAGAACTTCAGAGAGACCTTGCATCAGCAGGTACAGTTGTTTCAAAGAAAACTATACATAATGCACTGTACTGCCATGGCACCCACGCAAGACTCCATTGCTGAACAAAAAGCATGTTGAAAAGTTTGCAAAACAACCCACCCCAAGAACAGCATATCAACAGTTATGTTTGGGGTGGAGTAGACTTCATATTGGGTTGGGCAGACTTCATATTGTTGAAGGCAAGATGAATGAAGAAATGTAACGGGATATTCTGGATTTGCTGCCATCTACCAGAAAGCTGAAAGTGAAAAGAGGGTGGACATTTCAGCAAGACAATGATCCCAAAAACAAGGCCAAGGAAGGGGTTTCAAAGAAAGAAAATCAAGTTGCTTGAATGGCCCAATCATCTGACCTAAATCCCATAGAAAGTCCACAGAGAGAACTGAATATCAAAGTTCATATAAAAGGTCCAATGAGCCTTCAAGATTTAAAGACCGTGTGTGTGGAAGAATGGGCCAAAATCACTCCTGAGAAATGCAGACGACTGGTCCTTCCATACAACAGTCTAGAAGCTGTAATCAACAACAAAGGATATGCTACAAAGTATTAAATAAAGTGTGTTCAATACTTATTCCTTGTGCCATTTTAATTTATTTACCATGACTCAACCTGTATACTTAAATGTTCTGAATTCTTTGTATGAATTCAATATTTGTCTTGGTGGCTACATCTGGTGTAAATTTTGTGTCAATAGCCCACTGATGTGTCAAAATGCTGATGTGTCAAATATTTATTTCCCCCGCTGTATATATTCACTAAAGAAACAAATTACCTTGTGTTAAATTGGTAACTGAAGTCTTCTTTTTACAAAGAAAGTTTAACTGAGTTTACCTTTAATTTCTTATTCCTTGATCGAGCAGCAATCAAGTGTTGGATTTATTAATGGACTGTTGATTAAGGATGGATCTTACTCAATAATTTGAGGTAAGTTTTACATGTTCTGCCTTTAAATTGCTCGCTGTCCGTCTAGGTCTTCATGTTGAATATCATGGTGTGTCAGTGAGGTAATTCATTCGAATTCATTCTTGAATAGATTAAAATGACTAGTGAGTTTTGTTGCTTATTAACAGTTTGCAGTATCCTGGTGGAATGAAGCCTTATAAATACATATACACATACACATTCCTTTTGTTGATCAGTAAAGTTTTATGGCTTTAACAAACGTTACCTTAATGGTCACACACATCTTTTAACGTGAACATTTGTTAGTGAAGAAAGGCAAGATGTCTGCTTCCTATAGTACTCAGGCTCAGAGTTAAGACTAATATTGCCAACTTTCCATGTTTATTTCCTTTTTGTGTGGTGCTCAGAAGGTGATTTCCTCTTTGAGGAAATGGAAGTTGCCTGGTGGGATTTTATGCTGAACTCTTCAAAAAATGTGTCAAACCTTGTCTTATAAAGATCTATGCCTCTCTCTCTCTGATTGACGTGATAGCCAAAAATCCAATCCCAACAACAGTGGGGTGTCATGGACTTTCTAAAAGGTGTAGAAAAGTTAAAAGTAAAGCTGTTATATTAGAGAAAGGTAACATTCAGATGTAAAATGTGATTGTTTTTATTAAAAACAAAAAAAGACCTCCAAACCATGGGGAAAGTCCTTTTATCGCTTTGCTGCAGGTATAATAGATGTTCCATGACTTCACTGGGGTGTATTATATCACCATAACTGAATGGGATTTGTAGGGTGGATTCCCTGTAAATGATCCTGCATGAAGGAAAAGGTGTTGCTAAAAAGCATTGAACTTCCCCTGATGGTACAAACTTTATAGACCTTTGACCAGTTTCACAGACTATGGAAATATGACAAGAAAATACTGACCATAAGTCTTAAGTAGGCAGATGCCTTAACAATGTTTATGTGATGCTTTCATTTTTAGACAAAAAATACTGCTTTCAATGCAGTCAGAAAGACGGAATCCCAAAGCTAGACTCTATCAGAGGTTTTACTTTACTCAAGCTCACTTCTCGTCTCAATCTGTCAATAAATCGCCCTTCAGGAACTCAACATTCAGAATGGCCTCTAGAGTTTTATTTATCCCCTTATAAAAGAAAAATTCAAATATCAAAATCACAAGTCAGTCCTGTTGTCTATTTTAGTACTTAGTGAGCATTTGTTTTAATGACAAATTTGGCATTTGGCAGGCACATCTGGGATTCATCAAGCAGTAGCTGATGCTATGTTGGATAAACATGGGCCAGGTCTACTATGTTTAACGAGACACAGAAGACCATAGTACCCGCAATTATAGATGAACTTGAAGAAATTCTCCGCAGCACCTTAGATATTGTAGATCTGCTTAAATTAAAACAAGTTTGAGGAGGACTCCATAGTAAGAAGAATATATAAGTATGATTAATTTACTTTACAGTTTTCATTAAAATGTCAAGACTTGCCAAGATCTGAGAAAAAAACGTTTCAGCTATCTGATGAAGAAACTTCAAAACAACAATTTGTTGTTGCAGTTCTTTTTTATTATATTTTTTGTTTTTGTTGTTGTAGTTCTTTTTTTGAAGTTTGCAAAAATTGGTTTAAAACAAAAGCATAATGAGTGAGTGTAATTTAGAATTTTAAGATTTTGTGGTCATTACTTCCAACGGTGATTGTCCAAACTTCTATATGTTACCCATGAACTAAAACGATGTTAACATCTATGTATTAGATCAATACACAATTACATCCTGCACTGAAATCACATTTTGTATTTTTTATTTTGGTGTAATTGTAACATTTGCAATTTCCTAACAACAAAAATGGTGCAAAGATAAAGAAACAAAAGGGAAGACGGCGCTCTCCAACGTAAAGTCTTATCGTCAAAGTCTGAGGAGGTTAATCCGGAGCACTCTGTGGATGAATCTATTTATAGTTAAGTGTACCATGTTAACGCTCCCTGCCAAGTCTCAGTTTCACAGCTCACACCTTTTTATAGACCTTAAGCTTTCTGTTGCTGTGGAAACAACACAGAAGAATAGTCAATGATTTAGAAGGGAAACAGGTAGGACTGGTCAGTCCAATCAGAAGGTCAGTTTACTTGAATGAAGGCTTCCAGAGAAACACTGAGAGTAATTTGGGGTTTATTCATACATTGGACTGGAATTGTTCTCCCTCTTGGCCGCACCTGGCTTAGACTCAGTAGAAGAATGGAAATTACATCTAGCTTCAATTTTAATGGGTACTCAGCACAGGCAGCTGTCATTTCTGTCCTGAGATGCAGATTAGAAGAAAGGATTAAAGGCAGGACCCAGTTGCCGAGACAAACCATCACCTGGAGGCAAATCATTTCGAATTTAGAATAAATACTTGACCCCTGTATACTAAATCTCAACCCTTAATAACTTTTAAAAAGCAATATTCATTATAAACAGTGTCTTTGAATCACCTCATACTGTTGGGCTCCACAAAATGTGCCTTTAACATTGCCAATAATCATCATTACCATCAGAACAGTTTTCAAAGCTAACTTTGTAACAAGTCCTCTATCAAATTCCACTTAAAAACTTCATATATACATTTTATAAATGTAAAATGTATAAATTCCTCTGATACTCTTACACTTCCAGATCACACAGGGGTAAATTCAGCATTTAGATTTGCTGATTTAGTGCTTCATCTGATTGGTTAGTGAGCTGTGCTTTGGTCATTGAGCCATTTTTAGCTCCTAGATATTTGATGTGGGGACAACAACTTTGTTTGAATAAAATCGCAATTGTTATTTGTTTAAAACAAATTGATACGATTATTTTGCATGGCTAATTAGTGAAGTGAAATGAAGTGAAGTGACCAGTTGGCCAGATGTGGTGTGACCCATACACAGAATTTCTCCTCTGCATGTAACCCATTCCAGTGTACACACACAGCAGTGAACAAACACGCCGTGTAGACACATACACTGGGCAGTGGGCAGCCATGGCTGCGGCACCCGGTGAGCAGTCTGGAAGCTGGTGCCTTGTTCAAGGGCATCACAGCTGTGGTTGTTGAAGATGAGAGAGCAAGTGTTTCATCACAACACCTTCAAGTCAGTGGATCCCCCAGAACACAACTGCGAGACTAATTAGATTTATCTAATAATTTACCTTTAAAAAGATCCAAATGTGCCTGAAACAGACATTCATTCATTCATTCATCTTCATGTCGGCTTTATTCCCTTTCGGGGTCGCCACAGCGGAATGAACCGCCAACTCACTGGCATATGTTTTACGCAGCGGATGCCCTTCCCTGCCGCAACCCATTGCTGGGAAACATTCACACACACATTCACACTATGGGCAATTGTTCTTATTCAATTCACTTATGGCTTAAATTTGGACTTGTGGGGAAACCGGAGCACCCGGAGAAAACCCACACGATCACGGGGAGAACATGCAAACTCCACACAGAAATGCCACCTGCCCCAGCCGAGCCTAGAACCAGTGACCTTCTTGCTGTGAGACGACCGTGCTACCCACTGCGCCACCGTGACGCCTGAAACAGACAATTTGAGGCCATTAACGGATCAATGGAGTTTGGGTATGGTTTGAAACTTTAATGGTTATTTGTAAAGCTAGAGCTGAATTACTATATAAATATGTGTAAGAGTTTATATATATAACGCTCAGAGCTTTAGAGTGATCAGTTCATCATGAAACCTCAGCATACAAAGAAAAATAAAAAATAAAACATGATTTAAAACACAGACTTCAAAAATCCTTTTAATTGTCATCCAGAAATTTAAAGCAATTATTTCAACTACTACAGTTTCTATAAAGGTTTAGACACTCTAGGTTTTTCAACAAACACATCCAGTCCTAAACACACCATATTCAAAATCTCCCAATAAATGCGCATTAAGACTTCCTTCAAGTTTAACACTTCTTTCATAAACGAGAAATTTAAATCTCTGGTCAACGCTACTTGTGACAGTATTATCTCAAACTAATCCCGTACACTCGCACACACACACACACACACGCGCACCCCCCCCCCCCCCACACACACACAAACATATATATATATATATATATATATATATATATATATATATATATATATATATATATATATATATATATATATATATATATATATATATATATATATATTAAATGGAGATTTGTCTTAGTTAAGCCTCGTTTGTACTGCCTCTTTAGGAACTCCTACGAGGACGACGAATGACCCATCACATGATGACTTTGCTATTTGCAAAACTACAAGCTCTCTGAAATTCAGCCCCTGGAAATGACTGCTCTAGATCTGAATAATTGATCAGATATTGATAACCTCTGATACAAGGAAGCTGCTGGGTCCTTAGGGTAATCCAAATTCTTGTCTTTGGCTGCTATATACATATATCCATTAGAAAAAAGAAAGGGCTGATTCGGCAGAAGACTTCAGAGTTGTTTCTTATTTTTATCCCTCTAAGAGATTTAAATAGAGGATTAGGTTTCCATGGTGCAATCTGTCATGCTAACAGAACACACCCCAAGGTGCCAATGCCAACTAGTTAAGAGCAGCATGCAGTAACATGATCCCAACCAAACAGTAGGTGATAAATATGGCATACGAGAAGAAACTTAAACAAACAATCTTCATTATTTCTTAATTAAACTTGTACTAAAATGCGAACATTACTTGAAACAGAAACATATAGACTGAAACTAAAGCTAAAAAAATAAATGAATTAAACATATGGCATAATCAAAGTTCCTGTATTTTAGTATTTTAAAGTAAATGAAGTAAATAAACTACACTGCCTGATGTTTCTTTACGATGAGAACACGAATATTTCAGTCATTACAAGATACTGTGGATTCAAACTAACTGAAACATTATCAAACTAACATTGTTAAAGACTGCTTTTTTTACCTAATCATTAAACATGACTTATTTACATTTGTTCTATTTTCACAGCTTTTTAATAAGGTTTTGTAGAATGTTTGCTTTATTATTTATAATTAGCCAGACTCTTTAAACCTTTATCTTTTGGCCAAGCAAAAGTTGAGGAATTGAAAAAAAATTTCCCAGAGCAATCAATTATTTATGATGGCTTTTACTGAAATCGGTTCTTGATGAATAATTGAAGTTAATCTCATTATTGGAGATTTCATTATGAGATAATTCAATTAAAGTGAAGCTCAAGGAGCTCAGACGTCTGTTAGGTGTAGTGTTAGTGTAATGGATTGGGGGTACCCATGTGGGATTTACATATATTATTTAAACCTTTCTTCTTGGTAAGAAATAAGCCTGATCAATAGTAAGTTGTCATCAGAACAATATGCTAAAAGCACATCATAGACTCACTTTATGTTTTAAGACAACAGTTTAGCCTAAATAAATCTGCCATTTCACATTGCTCAGTAAAAAATAAGGTGCTCATGTCTGATCCAAAAAAGAAAAAGAGTCCTTTGGAAGCATAAGATTTCCTGAGCCTATTCTACGCAACTAGATAATCTTCCGGCTGAACCCATTTTGTGCCAACCAGATATAAAGTGTTAAAGGTTTAATACACACTCATACACACCCATCTACTTGATCTTACATCACAACAAAGGATGTCAAGATGCAGGAATTTATTTATCAAAAAAGGAATGAAGAAAGAAGGAAAGGAGGAAAGAATAAAGATGCAAGGGAGTGACCTCCTACTTTCCCTCTCGATGCGTCATAGGAAGGAACTGATTTTTTTTCCAATAAATAATCTGAAGTTGGACATGAATTGGGCTAGCTAAAATAATGAATTGTTTGAACAATGCCTCTGGTAAAAAAGAAAAAGGCAACTAACTTTTTAATAGCACTTAAAATTGTATTATTTTTTTTTAAGGGCAAGCAAGCTGCTGGAAATAGTGATTTAAGAGAGAAAACAGGAAATAAGAAAAAAGAGAGAAGTAAAGAGAGTGAAGAGAAAGAGAAAAAAGAGGAAAATTTTACTCTAAAAGAAATGGAAGGCGAGGACATGAAAGGAAAAATAGGCAAGGAAAGAAAAAACAGGAACTAAAAGAAAATTTGATTATTAAAACAAAGGGTAAAAACAGAAATGGAGAGAGAAGAATGTGGATGGGGTCATTGAAAAGCAAAGCATAGAGGATTTTTCTATTTCATGGGTCTTTTTGTCCTATTAAATATCTAAAATAAAATAGTCAGGAAGAATATTTGGCAGACAGATCAGGGCAGAAGGATGGGGAAGAACTAGGACCATATTGGAACCCTTGTCGTGGTACAATTTTGCCCTATGTGCCAGAGCATGACCATTATACCATCAAAGCTGAAGAGATGAGTTAAAAAATAGATAAATAGGATATAAAAACAAAAAGTCAGGAATAGCAAAAAGAAATACAATTCTGCAACATTTCATTTTTAATGTTTTGTTTGACTATCACATTGTATTACTTGTAACTTTTTGCAAGCACTAGAGCACATATTAAATTAAAAAGATACACATTTAAAAAAATAAATAAATAAAACAAAAACAATGGAGCACAATTTTTAATCAATGTTTAATCACATAAAGGTCAACGCATTTGTTTTATTTTAGTCTTGATATTAAGCCTTGGTAAATGAAAGTCCTTGAATGATGCACGGAGAAGGACAATCATCTTTTGAATCTCATTTCAGCATAATGTATATTCAGGCACAGACTCCAATTTAACAGAGGAAACCATGACCATAAACATTAGCATTTTGTGCAAACAACTCCATAATTTGTTTATCTCCATAATAAGCTGGAGATGGCATACAATGAAAAAAAGCCTTTTGGTTTTAAAATGAATAAAAATTGATTGTCTCCCAATAAAAAAGGATTTGGCAGAGTGTTAACTGAATTGCACTCAAACGTCTGTAGCAGTCCCTGGTCGCTTTATTGTGTGCTAATGCAATAGAGCACACTTAGCAATAAATGCATCGTTCTGATGAGCTCGGAGAGGTTTTCCAGAATGGCCTGATGAAATTGTCCAAATTAGATTTGGCTGAGCTGCTAATGACTCTTAAAACAAAGGAAAATCTCCAAATAAAATTAGCAGAGCCTCTTGTTCTCTAAATAAATCATATGTAAATTACTGTCACTGGAAAAAAAAGATGCCTGCCTGGAGGGTAAAGGTTTCATTATCGCAATCGGCTTTGAAACTCTAATAAGGAGGCTCCCCCAAGGCAATTAAAACTTGAGAATAAATCACAGGAAATTTGCAGGAAGCCTCTCTGGATCCTGAAGCTCAAAATAGGCTGATATGATTCTACTTGGGAAGTTGCTGTAATTGCTAATCTTTTAATGGCAAAAATCACCATGTGTTTGCAGAAAAGACATTATATGACAGTATTCGGGAGCGAAATCCTGTTAACAGAATAGTTCAAGTATTATTAAAGAGCAACTTTACAGCCTTTTCTATTTCCATGAACTTGTTCATCTTTGAAGTAGGACAGAACTAAAAAGAGAGAAGTTCTTCTCACTAATCCTTATGTGCTAGTATCCATACAACACTTGATGTTCACATTGTTAAGGAATCACTTTGAGAGGAAACCAGGCTAAAGCAGGAGAATATTAATTCTGCTCAAAAAGATCTCAGACAGAATCAAACTCAAGAAAGACAACCATGCTCTTTTGAGAGTGACTCTTTTGAGAGTTTGTTGCTTCCCTGGAAAGGAATGAGAAATGTTAATTATTTAGGAACAAAAGAGAAGATGACTAAATGCTTTTGAATTGCTAAGCCAACTGAAAAACACTGCAACTAAAATGTTTTTGTATACAATGTTAATGTAACAACGTAAGTGTGTAACTACCACACAAAATGTGTGAGTGGAGTGAAGATGGAACTGACACTGAAGGGGATACCCCAAAAATGTAACATTTTGCTATGAATTAGTCAGCATCATGGTGTTGCAAGCCCGAACCATAAAGCTGTGTTCCTCCTCAATTTTCTGATATTATCAAGACTACCTCATTATTCTCCTTTCACACAGATTGTCAAGACCCTTAAAAATATCAAAAACATGTTAAAATTACTCCAGCTGCTATCAGGGCCATAAATATTGCAATGGGAACATTTTCTACATCATCTACATGTTCAGAATGCACACTGATTTATGTTAATTAGTTATCAGTAATTCACAGGTTTACAATTCTAACTTGGGATAAAATTGATCAATAATTCAAAAAATCCATTTTTTGACACCACTCTTAAGTGATATTGGCGTCCGGAAAGAGAATGGGATGTGATTTCTTTAATTTTTATTTTTGCTGGACACCAGCTGGTCAGAGACCCCATTTATAGTTAGTATTTTATAAAAAAAATACCTTCCATCCAAAAATGCCACTTAAAAAACTGTAATGAATAAACAGTTCGAATAAACTGGCATTCGGAAAACAGTTAGGTAGATACTTCCAGTTTATCTCATCAATCAACATGTAGGGAAAGCGACTCACAAAGACAACAGCGATGCTCTTGATAAATTAACATGCATGGAGACATTGATGTGTCATTAACAGTGATCTGTATAATGTTGCCGTTAGCAATCTCTACTATGCAATTAATGCATTAAGTATGCATATAATCATTTACATGTCCTGAGCACGTTATTGCAGTGAACAGTAACACAGTCCTTGTCATTGGACTTGGGTCTTTGTAACTTCACATTTCTAACCCCTTGAAAACCCTTTTTATGCTGTTCACAAGGCAGTGTTGTACCCAAGGGCATAACTTTGTTAATGGACGGACAAAAGGACCACCTGAAAATGTTCTTGTCTGCTCACACTTTTTCACCGTTGTAAATGTAAAGCTGTTTTTTTGTTTTCCATCCTTTTTCTTTTTGGTTTAGTCGCTTTATCTGGGGTCGCCACAGCGGAATGAACTGCCAACTTATGCAGTGGATGCCCTTCTAGCCACAACACATCACTGAGAAACATCTACACACACACACACTCATTTACACTCATACACCAAAGACAATTTTAGCTTACCCAATTCACTTATACCGCATGTCTTTGGACTTGAAGGGGAGAACGGAGTAAACCTACGCCATCACGGGGAGAACATGCAAACACCACACAGAAATGCCAGCTGACCCAGCCGAGGTTCGAACCAGCAACCTTTTTCGGTTTTCCTGTATTAGAATTAAATTGTAATATTTAAACTTTAATTTAACTGTGCAATAATTTTTCCGTAATTAATGTAATTGTTTGTAGAAATTGAATGAAATTCCAAAAAGTATTAAAATGTAAGTTCAGTATCAGAAACTTCTCAGAAAATAAAGCTTTACAAGAGAAAAACAACTGGAAACTGACTTTCTTTTTTTTTCTCTCTTCTCAACTTAATTTTGTCCTTTCATTAGAAGAAGCCATCCACTTTGACAGTGTTTTAAAAAAACGTTATAAAAAATGTATTCTATTCCACTGTACAAACTTGTACGTGTTTTAAAAGCCAGCCTTATAATAACTTTTTTTTTTATTTACATACATTTCTGCTAATTCTAACATCCAGTGATCCCGTTTAGGGTTAAAACCAACCAACTCAAACACTATTATATTTCATAATTAGCTGCAGTAAATGGAAGTACTTTCATTTCTCCAAGTGTTCTTAAATGAGCTAGAAAGCACATTACCATAATTGAAAGTCCATTCCATGGTAAAAATAACTGTTCTCATGTTAAGCTAGACCCACTGGTGCCTTTTGCTGTCTGTTGGTGAGAACTAAATATATTTTCTGCATTCTGAAGGGCATTCCAGTTCAAAGTGTGCCTGGCTGTAGTAGTAGCAACAGCGTAAGATCAGAAATAGTTTACTCAGTCAAAGCGTACGAAAGACAGAGATGAACTCTAAACAGTAGAAGTGTATCTTTCAGTTATTTGCGGTTTTGTGCTGTAGCTAAAAGCCCTCTGTAGCAGATGTGTGAATATCAGAGTTTTCATTAGAATTGATTTCTTGCAACAAGAATAATGTTGGATTATAACAGAATTCCATTGCAGAACAGGAACAATTTACAAACATTTATAAAGCGAACACTGAATTAAAATTTGTGGGCATTTACTCTCTCTATATGTTTATGATAAATACATTAGATTAACTTGAAATCTGTCATCATCGTTAGGATACAAAATTTAGAAAAATAAGTTAGATATTTACTATTCAGACTCTTTTAAGTTGTGCTTCTTGAGGGAACGATCTAATTTGTGTGATACAGTAATTCCAAACCGGAAGTTGATGTCAGAATAAACATTCACACCAGTCCTTTTAATAAAATTTTAATGACACATAAACCCTAGCACCAGACACATTATATATATATATATATATATATATATATATATATATATATATATATATATATATATATCCAGATAGTGACTAAAGACAAGAAGTACATAAACACAAAAAATGAAACTTAAATGGAAAATAGAACAACAAATACATGTTGTCATAATTTCTGTCTTCCATCTGTTTTATTTTTTTTCTTCTGGGACAGTAAAGTCAAAAAACGATTATTGGAAATATAAAACTGATGGTAAAAATTTATTTTAAAGTGCAGTAATTAGCTAGTAATTCTTAACTTAAGAGCTATATTTGTAAAGGACTAGATTTTTTTATTATTTCAACACCAGTGCAAGCATTGCAGGAGACATAAATCATAAATACTAACTTATAAATTGTAAAATTTTTGCCATTTTTTTTCCCAAAGGCTTATTTTTAAAAGCACAAACAGAAAAAGTGATGAAACATGACATCAATCAAGGCAGAGATGTGTCTGAGATTATAAAAAAAATCTCACGTCCTAGTTGTGTTTATTTTATTTTTTTTCTTAGAAAAGTTTTGATTAGCAACAAACATACAGCATTTACAGTTTCCTCATCACACGTCTCTTAAATACTGATACCCAGTTAGCTGTTATTAGCTGCTAATCTACTGTTTTGTAAATGTTTAATAAAAACCTGTCTGAAAAATGTAAAAAACTTTTTTGATATTAATAATTAATTTAATTGTTAATTCAGCTTATAAATCAGTTCCACTGCTGCATTTCAAACTACAGATCATCATTTACTGTCAACATGTAATGTGTCTATTTGCACAACACATTTTTTATTACATTTGTATTTATTTTTAGTATGAAAAAGCGTTGTAGCAAAACATTTATAAAGGGACTATGAGGTGTGAATAAAGCAATCAATAAAAGGTTTAAGCCATCAAACAAATGACAGGTAACTAAGTACAAGTAAACAAAATTATGGTAAATAGTAATTTGAGTTGTAGGAATTGATTTAAACGTAATGTAAATTCTTTTTTCCGAAAAAAAGTTTTATTTTTTGAAATTCATATAAAGTGCATGACGTTGTGAAGAAGTTTATATTTTTCAATATTTAGTTTTACTGGTAACTAAAACACTAAAAAGAATTTTTTTTATTGAAGATGTGCTTGAAGAATTCTGCTGCTTTTCTTTAAAGTGCAGTATGTCTGTTACCTTGAACTCCGTTTATATATTTTCTAATCTTCCAACATAATAAAACATGTTGTGAAGTAAAATTACTTCAATGTTAAAGTGCAATGAAGCAATAATTCACTTGGATGTAATTTGAACAATAATTTGACACTATTAGTAGATTCTAAAACTAAACAACATGCTTGATTGGAGGTGAAATTAAAGCATCTCGAACTATTTCTGTGTGCTTCTCAAGATGGAAATAAATTAGACTATTTTGGGCAAGATCCTGCTTAAAAGAGTGAACCTGAAGAGAAAGCCAGCAGTTTCCAGTAGAGATCCCTTGTTGAAATCACTTGACACTTTGAGAGAGGTGCTGACAGCAGGGATAAGGGCTGTGTAAGGTCTTCCAGGGCTTTTAGCAGGAACTCGAGTGATGTGACCTAAACAAGTTTCAGATAAGCTTTACTTGGACACACAGAGACACAATCCCTGCTTCAACACCAGCCATTTGTTTATCTGCCCTTATCAATGGTTTCAATAAAGATTCATGTGTTTAGAAAGTCCTCAAAAGTAGGAATTGATATATATCTTTTTTTTTTTTTTACTGAATATTTTATATTTTTAAATATCAGTCAATTATCACCAGGGTTGACTGTCTGGAGATTTTTGCATCCTCTTCTGGCATCGAGTCCAGCATGATCTTGAGCTCCTCCAAGATGCATTAACTGTGCAGCTGAAGAACCACTTAATTTAGAAGTCAGTTCCCCTCTTCACTGTAAAAATTTAATTCAATTTCATTCTATCATTTGAACACACTGTGCAAGCAAAGATCCTAAAGTTCTCATTCACTTCAAAAAAGAGTTGCTAGAAACGCATAGTACATGGGAATCTAGTACATGGGATACCTAATTCAATAAATTTTTTAAGCAAAATTTACAAAACATAGAACAAAAGACATAAAGGGAACTGGACAGACTCAACAAAAGTGCAAGACCCTTATAGGGAAGTGAAGTAAGGAACCAAAAAGAGCCTGATATTTACTGTTTTTACATCTCTAGTTCGTTTAATTTTATTTAAACCAAGAGAAACTGATACATTGTTGCAATCGTTACACTAGATGCTCTGGTACGCTCTAGCTGGACATAATCAATACAGAGCCACATGACATCATACGGGCCACTCATTGGTCACATACGTCATCCCACATAGGTCGTCTATTGCATCTCAATTGGTTATATGCAATCTGCACACGGAAGTAATCATTGGAGAAATGGTCGCTAGTACACTGGGACATTGCGCTCAAAATGGACAGACTGTATTGTTTGATTTTTACTCTTGTCATCTTTTGCTACATAATTTTTATTAATAAAATAAAATTAAATAAAAATATATAAAAATCAAAGACAATATAACCAATGACCTACAAGGTAATGCACTCCCCACTTTTTATTTAAATTTGTGTAGAATTAACTAGACAATCAGATAACTGAACAGATACAGTTCATCAGATATGTTATAACATGTAGAATTTGTAATCATTATATCTGGCACATGAACACGCTGGTGACAGAGCTTCTTTCCCTGAACACGGCACTGATCAACAGATCTAATAAACCTCTTTCTCTGAGCTGTTGCTGAACACTGAGAGAATTGCAGTGTTCTTGTGAGTTTTGGGTAATTGAGAAGAAATGTGATAATCAGACCAGATTTCTATAAAAGTATGTAGCTCCTTACTACTCTGACTGCGAGCTGCCAAGAAAACCATCATTAAAAAACACTTTTTTGTATTTTTCGTATGTTTTTAGTTCAAAGAAGTCATTAGATAGTTTGATCATGTTCTCACCACAAACGAACAGCTCTGGAGTTTGTTTGGAACAGGCCCGAGACCACCTCGTCGAGCCGGTCTCGGACAGCTTTTTTGGTCTGCTTTTGGTGCGTTGTAGAGTTCGGTGGCTGCTTTCTCACCTGGCATAACAAACAGAACTAAAAGGGAAAGAGAACTCCAGTTCATATTCATAGTTTAACTAATTCATAGTTTTTATGAGTAGTATGTATAGATGTTGTGTTTTGTACTCCATCTATTTGCATTTCATGTCTAATTATTGCCTAAAGTTGTTAAACCACTGTAAAACATTTTAAATTCAGCAATTAATTTTTGGAGGAACATAAAATGTATATATTTTTTGTAATCAAGTCACATACTAGAAAAATATAAGATATTACTTTAGACTTCTTCCATTTAACGACTTCTCAGATTGTGAATATCTAAACAAAAATTGTTTTAGTTAACTAATGAACACCACTAGATTTGTAAGAACATAAGATGACAGCAGCGGTGAGGTGTTTTCATAAAGCCCTTACACATGATATAATTGTATGAGATTGGAGGGTTTCTACCCACAGTGACTTTACACAGCTCTTTAAAAATAGCCCCCCCCCTTCACCCTAGCTTACACAGGAAGAGGCTGTAAAATCATGCGGCAGAGACCTACAGTATTTCATAATTAGTAGTAAGGGGTGAGGTCACTCTGCCTGGAGTGACGTAAAAAAGGTCGACAGTAAACTGTTAAGAAAACAGAAATCAATATTTATTTTTACTTAATTCAAGAAGTCGGTCAAACCATGAGAAGCCAGAGAGAGGCCTTTCTGGTGAGTGTGTTGTGCTAGGCGATGGTTGGTGGGTTTATCTGGTGATCGACAGAAATTCACTCCTTCAGACTGTAAAGTAAATACTTTTGTAGCCCCCCTGTACTGCATTAATTCTGTAATCCAAAGCTGCACAACTAGGTCCAATGGGTAAATTTAAGAATGACTCAACAAAGGTGAGAAATATGTGTTTCAATTCTTTGCGTAAATAAAAACCCAAACAATTGACAATCTCCTCAAATATGAGGTTAACATTTTTCAGCTATAGATTGCTAGTTGCTACTGTATGCTTAAACCTTGTTTGGTTTCCATCTTTTGTAACTAATTTAACGAGTAAATCATTTAAATAGTTTCAAAGACTAACAAATGAATTGTTAGAACAATAATGTGTAACCTGCACATTGAAGCAGTTTCCTGTTAACCATAATCTCCCTCCTTTACATTGTGACTAGACCGAGATCAGAGAGAGCCAAGACCTAAATGATACTGAGACCACAGAGAGTCAAGACTGTGACTAGACCAAGTTCAGAGACAGCAGAAGCCAAGACAATTCTGAGACTACAGAGAGACTAGACCGCGAATAGACTGAGGTCAAAGAGAGCCAATACTGAGACCACAGAGAGTCAAGACCGAGGTCAGAGAGATCCAAGACAGAGACGATAGCGAGATCCAGAGAGAGCCGAGGCTGAGATGATACCGAGACCAAAGAGAGTTGACAGTCTGTTTAATAACAATTCTAGCAGTTAAAGAAGTTATAAGTCCAGTAGAAGAGTAGTTATCTTATATAAATCAGCAATACGCTCAGCATTAGAGAGATCCAGATAATAGTGATCTTGCTGAAGTTGCTGTGTTGAGACATCAAGAGCGAAATTGCAAGCTGAGTCATGGGTTATAAAAAGCCATCATTGGGGAATTCTACTCACTGCAACCCATGACAGTGGAGGAGTGAATTATTTATTAAGTTGGAAACTTAAGTGCCCCAACTCAAGACTGTCTTTTTTCTGGTTTGTTGCCAACAAACAGAATGTACTCTCTATTTTAACAGGGATGATTTTAAAGTTATTTCACATACACATAATCGAATATAATTTCTGAAAAGACTGAAACCAAGAGGAATTGTATATCCACATCTCATCGCTATTGAAAAGGTTGCAATGGCTCCCAATATTTTAATATGGTACACTTCAACATCAGTAATCGTGTAAATTCTTCATTGAGATTAGTTGCATTAGCAATGGGTGTGGCTACATCCATCAAGCTGTTTTGAGCTCCCAGAAAGAGAAAATAGGATTACACAAACATGCAAGAACCAATTTGACTATGACTTGAACCATCTTTTTGATGAGGGAACAATTCAAAAACATGTTTGAAGTTTCTGAAAAGTCAAGTTTACATGATAGGCCACCTTTAAGGATTACAGATTTACAAAAATCGAATTACAATATCATGGTACGTTCATCAATGTAATCTCTCTAATGTCCTAATCTTGTCAATTAATGACTTCAAAGTGCATGAAAAGGTTTCATCGGCTTTGAAATTGTCTCAGTCTGCCTTCAGAAACATGAAATAGACTGGTGACTGGATGGTTATGCAAAAGACCATCACAGACACACTCCATAACAAAGAAAGGTTGAAAAAGAAGCTGGATGGACATGGACTTTAATATCAAAGTATACAATAAGAGAAATAAAAGGAAAGGAAAGTGTTTACAGAGAAAGTGTAGAAGTGATCAGGATGAGAGGATTATCAAGTAAGGGCAAATTTGAAATCTAAAGTAGCTTCATAAGGGGTGGACTGATGGTGAAATATATAGCACTTTATGCTTCCTGCTGTAAACACACTAGTGGAGATAATGCTTTTATTTTCCAGCAGCCTAGTTTAATAGCAGTGCAATAACTGTACTTGATTGGTAGGGAAACTCACTCTGACGTAAACCCCATTGACAATCTGAGGGCTATTCACAAGATAAAAATCTAGCTCAAGGCCAATATCAAAGCAACTTGAACTACCACAACAACCACATCATCTTGATTCTGCAAAAGGAGGCCCAAAAATTTAAAGAAATAAAGAAGCAAATAAAGGCTTGAGATTTTTTAGAAAAATAGATGTAAAGGATCATGAACAGCATTAATGAATCACTATATGTATATACTATGTTATACTATGTATAACAGAGTTCGTGACGTCATCCATAGGGTTCTGGCAAAGTTAAATGAAGCTAAAAATGGGTTTAAGAAGTACTCGAAAAGGCAGGACATGCCTGTAGTGAAGACGTCTGATTGGCTGAAAGTTTAAATTTTCTATGTCTTAAACAAACAAATGTAAAAATAATTCACCCTCTCAGAGTGTTCGTAAAGGTCAAAACTAGCGAGCTGATGGAGTCAGGGGTGAAAACATGTTTTTTTCAGCTACAAAGTTGGTCCTAATTTAACATGGGAGTGAATGAGAACCTGCTCACTTGTATTTCTTTAGAATGCTCGCATTCTGAGCAGATTTTGTCTTTAAAAACTCACAAAACTGTTGATGCAAGCAATTTGTCAGAATACTCAAGGAAGTCACAAGACGAGAGTGCCATTTGCAGGTTCATTGAAATCTCAACAAGGAACTTAAGGGTCCGACAAAAAAGGCTGTCAAAATACAAAAATAGGGCTCCTATGGTATCAAACATATAAAGGGACTGTCATACTCCAGACAGGAGGAAAAGTATCAAAAATCAAGACAAATTAGAACAAAGTTAAACTGAAAACAAACAGAGCATGTTACTAGACTGGAGTGAAGTGCAGCAAAGTGTACACTGGATACCAGATTGAGTGGAGAGAACTAAATATAAAGGTGACTAGTGGTTAACAATCACAGGTGCATCAACTAAATAATCAGGTGATAGTGATATCTGGTAACTAGGAAACTAGCTTGATAAGCTGGCTTTTGATGTGACACAATTTTTACAAAATTGTCAAAACAATTTAAAAAGCATTTGCGGGCCCTGCAAAGAAATATGACATATGATATGATATTTATATTTTCATATATGAAATATGATATATATAATTTGTGCTCTGCATGTAACCCATCCCAGTGTACACACACAGTAGTGAACAAACACACCATGAACACACACCCGGAGCAGTGGGTAGCCACAAATGTGATGCCTGGGGAGCAGTCGGGAAACTGGTGCCTTGCTCGAGGGCACCACAGCTGGGTTGTTGAAGATGGGAGAGCAAGTGTTTCATCACTCACACCACCTTCAACTCGGTGGATCTGAGGCTTCGAACCTGCAACTATCTGTTCACACGTCGATCTCCTTAACCACGTTATAACAACTAAAAATTACAAGAGGGAGACAGAGGAGAAAAACATCTATTTTATCTAATTTTAAAATGTGATTTAACAAATTGCGGTTTTTACACCATTACATTTGAATTAACCACAAATAAGAAAATATAAAATCATTTTAAGTTGATCTTTATTAAAGTAAATTAACTGACTCTTCAAAAATAAACTAAATGTGGGGGCTGTTTAAGTCATATGTGCGCGATTTACCACAAAAACATTGTTGCCATCCTGACCAAAATTGATTTCACATAGATATAACCTATGAAGTAACTAAGACATATTCTAATAATATTCTATAATTATTACAAATTATTGCTTTCATTGTCTTCTGGCTGGAGGCTACCTTTATATTAAACCAAGCATTCTTTGTTTAAATGAAAATAGGTAACAATTCTACGGATCTGTGAAAAACATCAGATCTTTCCAGTTGCCTGTTTTAAGTCAGCGAAAACATTCCAGACTTCAAAAGGGGGCTTTGGCTTCTTAGGCCATCTTTGTGTCCCCTTCTCAATGGCCCAGGAGGGATTGGTTATTTTGATAAATTAATTTCTGGAGTCTGCTTGCTATTGCAAAAGGACCACATGTCTGACAGCAAATTAGTTTCACTGAAACAACAGAGACTTTAAGACAGAAATAAAACACCATGGAGGGAAGGTGGCATGGACAATCTTGGAACTTGAGATATAGCACCACTCTGAGAATGCACATCTGACTCAGACTTTTATATATTTTTTATTATTACTGAAGTTGAAGCAGTTATAGGCAATTATATGAATGTTATAGTAAAACAGGCGATGTAATGGAACATTTCTTCTTGAAAACCTGATTTGTCATAAAATTTGACTTTACAGAATTTAATTATTATTAAATATCTTTAATAATATCTTACAGCTATACATGCTGTACCAGAAGCTGACAGAGGAAAGGGGCAGATACTTTGTTCTTTCACTGTTTGTGATGCAGCAGGTTTGGTTTCAGAGTATCTGTGAGAGAACCAAGAAGTCCTTGCACTATTTTTGACAGCCATCTGTAAATAATTACTTGAGTGACAGTCATTGATCAGGATTTTACAAATATTACCCAATTTTGTCCCTCTGACTGAACAACCAGAAAAGAAACACTTGGCTTTCCTAAAATATGAGCCTCCAAACACAATGGTAGGAACTTACACTGTAAAATATCTGTGATAAATATTCATTAACCTTTGAATGGTGTTTGGGTCTGTGGGACACGTTTTTAGTTTTTAAAATAAAAATGATACAAGCAATTGTTATTTGAAACTGAGATTAACTGGCCTTGGCTCATATTCTGTGAAAACCTATATCTATACAAACATATTTATTTTGTATTTATTTATAGCAGGCCCTACAAGGTGTTTGGGTCTATTGGGGCATGTAAAAGTGTGAAAATTGAAGATTCTGTACCTTTATTCTGTCTTCCCACAAACATAAATCCCACATAAACATAACATTTTAGTATCAAATTGTACAGTTACAGTGCTTGTACAGTATGTACTGTAATTGTACAGTACAGTGTAAATTATAAGTGAAAGTGTGTGAAGGAGTGACCCATATCTGGAATTTGTGCTCTGCATTTAATCCATCCAGTGTAGACACACAGCAGTGAACAAACACACCGTGAACACACACCCGGAGCAGTGGGCAGCCATGGCTGCCGCGCCCGGGGAGCAATCGGGGAACTGGTGTCTTGCTCAAGGGCACCACAGTTGTGGTTGTTTATTATAGGAGAGCAAGTGTTTCATCACTCACACCAACTTCAACTCAGTGGATCTGGGGATCGAACCCAGGACTTTCAGATCACAAGTCGATCTTCTTATCCACCGGACCACAACTTTTAAAAGTCTAAAAATGCTATAGGTCTAGCAGAACTGCCAACCCTATCAATGTAACAAAAATGAGAACACCACACATGCTTTATATAACAAACAAATAAGGTTAAAGAACAAAAAATAAAGTATATTTGCTGTTTATATCACTTGTTTCTTTGGTAAAGTAAATATTTTAAGTATTTTAACATTAAAAGTCTTGTCTAACAATAATATCAACAGGGTTAAATGAATAAAATGATGAATTGCTTCTGTTAAAATATATTTTGAAGGAAATTAAAACAAGAGTGAGACTCATTCAGCACCCTCAAAAAAGCCTTTTTTCTCAACTAATTTATGTTAGAATCTGCATTCAAATACACAAACCTTCTTGACTCTAAAATAAGTTTGAGTTTATGTCCATTGTTTTGCAATATTATTCATCATATCAGTAACAGCTTTTGTGAGACAAAAATAAGAAAAACTCAATTATGCACTCTTATCAGAGATTTCTAGTCAAACTCTTTAACCAGATTAGTTCTTGTAGACACCAGCTTGTAAAAAATATGAATAACTCTCAATAATGACTTAAAATATGAAACCACAAACTGAGCATCTCGAAGCAAAAGCTTTTAAAGTGGAGGCCTAGACCTCAGCCAACACATGAAGACAATTCAAGATAAATGGTGCATGCTATTTTCACAGCACATGAAAGGCTGCTCAAGGACACTGCTCTGAAAGAAGGAGAACAGCTCGCCAGTAAAAGCAGAAAACTAAGAGACTTCAAAGGATCAAAACACACTTCTTTTTAAGATAATTCATTTGATGAAATGGTTTGTGGCTCTTGGAATTGGTGCAGTTACCAACTTGAATGCTAATCCTGGAAACCTTAAAACTACTCTCTTTTTTTCATATTGAATTAAGGCTATAGATCCCTGGCAATGCAAAGTAATGGTCCAGATAGTTAGTGGTCTAGCATTTAACAGATTTTTCATACAGTGCAAGGATTTGAAGGAATTTACTGTGCATAAAATTAAACAAATTCAGATGTTTACATTTTTTGTAAATCTGGGTCCTCCGATGTTGTGTCAAATTGTTCAACATGTTATTCAAAAAGGAAATAAAGTATACTGTATGAATAAAATGTATATAATGTTTATAAAAATAAATCTTTCGAGTAAAGTATTTTAAACTATACTTGAAGCACTACTTGAAGCATAATGTTAATACATTTTAGGGTCAAAATAAGGATCTGTCAATACTGCAGGTCAAAGTGACGAAAATCAGTACTTGTTCACATATTTTCTTGATAGTCTGAACAACTGGTTTTCGCATGCACTAAATCTTTACAGCAGTGGAGACACCACCATCAGCATCGAGAATCTAAGCGAGTGATTTTGATGCATTTAAAACATATATTACAGTTAAACTCTATGTATGCAAGCACAAGATGCAATGTAAAGCAATTGTTTAAGCAATCCTAATAATGTTATATAACACAAAATGTTCAGCCATCTATGGGTGTCCCCAGTGGAGTGTAATATTTAGAGAGTTTATAGTGTCTCTCTAAAAGTAGGGCTACAATACATTTTAAAAACAGTACAAAAGCATTTGTAAAATTTACACAAGTTTTTTTTTTATAAAACACTGTTAAAGTAACTAATTACACACAATTCTTATTACTACTGTTCCACAATTTAAGTATACTAATTTTTATAAACTGTTACTTTGTAACCTCTTTGAGAAACCAAGTGATCAATATTACTTCACTTTTATTTTGCTGAGTAGTATGATTGTATTTTTTTATAAAACTAAACAAAAAGCTTTCCAAATTTCGTCTATCAGTAACATTTAACAAAACACTTAATATATATTTGTTTCTTTAGATAGAAAAAAAGCATCATCGTGCGATTATAATAATGTTGTAAAGCATTGATTCAGTTGAAGGAAATTTTAAAACAAATTTGGGCTTTATTGAGTGTATTGACTAAAATTTAATACAAAATGTTACTGAAACAAAAATGTTAATTTAGCCTAAAAATAGAGAATGCATTGATATTCCACGCAACACATTTAATTCACTTTCAAATGCACAGCAGCAGACAGTAGAAAATAAACCTGCAAACATTATAATTAAAATACATGCTTACATGCATGAAATGTATATATGTCTCAGATTAGATTTACAAGTATGATTATTACTAAATGTAATGTGTCCTCTAGAAGGGGGTCTAAGCACTCAAAATTGACCACAGCAAGTCTTGTGTCCTTGATCCGAATTCAACATTTACCCACACAAAAAAGATCCTGAAGAAGCTCAATCTATCCAAAATAATCAATACTTTGTGGTGGATAAAGATCATGTTTGCTCTCTGACATTTTTATGACCTATGTAAATTAAATTTATACTTGCACCTATATGTCTATTAAGGATTGAGTAAACACCTTGTTAAGGAAACAGTAAAACCCCTTGATTTTTTACTTCACCCAAATTTTTTTCAAGAAATCATTTGTCAGAAATGAAACGAAAGTGCATTGCTCCTCTGTCTGGAAAGCATGCCTTGAAGAAGGATACGTAGATGAATGAACATGATGTATCAAAAACAAGACCACTGTCTGCCCAGTGCGGCAAAAGCACATCCTTCATTTCTTCATGCTCCATCTGTTGAAATGATAAAGTGCAGCCATAATGGACAGCAACAAGATTAGATTAATTGGGTTTGTCCATTACACTGCAGGCCCTTCCACAGATGATCGCAATTTTCTCAGTTAGGGCCATTATTGTGAGATCTGATGCAATTCAAATGGGTTTAATGTAAATGTAACAATACAAATAACGCTTTTCTCCCACACGTTTTTGAGTGGTAAGTCTGAAGTCCAAACGCAGAAAAGATAAATAGCACTGGAGCCCATATTTAACTTCAAACAAAGCAACGGTCGATTTGATTAGCCTGAACTCTATGATCAATAATGTGGTTATTGATGTGATCAGTGTTCATGTTTTCATGTTCGAAAGCATGTTCAAGGATCCGATTGCAGAGTGTTAGATGGCTGGGCTGCTGGTTTACTCACTTGTGGGTATAAGTGCTGGAATAATCAATTATAGTCTTTTTTATAGCTTTGCTACATATCCTGAGATTTTATGGCCATTTTTTTTTATAAATAACATTCACATGATTCAGCAGGTGCCCGCTACACCTACTAGCAGACTGCGGTAGGTTCTTATCAAATTCAATGATAGATTACAGCTTAAATAATAAATTGAGAACTGTGATGGTTTTTGGATTTAATTTCTCTACAGACGCATTTGCTGGAAATCTCATTGACACCTAGAGCAATTCAGAGCTATGCTTGATTGTATTTGTTTGAAGTGCATGCTTGCTCCAAATGGTTCGCCTTTGGGTAAGAAATTTAAGTTCATATAAAGTTAGCTTGGTGGTCTGACCTGTTGAGTTTAACAGTATCTGTATCTCATGACTGAGAATTCTCTGTATTAGGTTATCTAGTCTTACATTTCAAGTACCCTTCTTTACTTGCTCTAATACCTTGCAAGCTTGCTAAATTTACTACTCTAGACAACTACTCATGTCAACATGTATTTGGTAAATTTTTAAAATATTTTTCTTACCAAATTGCATTCACACGAGTATGGTTAGAAAAAAAGCTCTGTCCACATGACACTGTGTAAAACACTTCGATAGCTTAAAAGAGTGTGTCTACCCAGTAGAGGGCAGCAGACTCCTCACTTTGAAGTGAAATCAGCCAATCGGAAGCTTCTTTCAGCTCTGAGTCTAGGCTCTTCAGACTTCAGTGGTTCATTTCAATGGCTGAGAAATACAAAGATGATCCTAAAAAAAAAAAAAAAGAAAAGCTCAAAGATAGGAAAAACACCTTTAATCTGTTTATTGTTGCAGTTTGGCGTGTTTGTTCTGTGATTAAACATGTTATTAAATATGCTATGCACTTGTGTAGTCCTGTACATCTCAGAAGGTATACTTTAACACAGAACCAAAGCACAACCCCTCAACTAGCAAATGCTCCTGCATCAGTAAAAAAGCACGTATAACTCCTCGAAACTCCCACTATAACCAGAACACACCTGGTTGCGCTGTTTACACTGAAACAAATCACAATAGTTTCCAAGAAAAATCACTTTGACCGGCATTTTCAAATGAACACAATTAAGGTCAAAAGCTGCTTCGGATACATGTGGATGCAGAGTAAAAGCATTTAAAAAGTGTGGTTACAAAATAACAGAGTATGTGTGGACAGAGACTTAGACAACCAGTGTTAAGGAGTGTGTGTTATCCACTAAGGGGAGGTCTTAAAAAGGTTTTAAAAACACTGTCTTTTCGTTACTGTCTGTAAGAATATCTTTCATCCAGCAGCGGCTGGCATTGCGCTAGAGTGCTTTGTCACTGCTTAGAATTTAACTATTTTTTTTACTGGCTGTAAAGTATAGTTGATTTATTACTCAGGACCATGATTCAAAAAGGTCCAGGGCTCAAGACCTTAGGCAATGTTTTGATCAAATTCAGTAGCTTATGTCGAACCTTTGGCATACACTTGAGCTACCGCTAGTGTGCTTACTGCCTAACATTCTTTGTTTAAAACAAGTTTCCAAAATAATGGTTTGAACAGAAACAGATAACATAAAACATTGCTGAGAGGAGCAGGTTGATGCTACAGAGTGGAAAAATGACAGTAAACTTGTGATTTTTAATATTTGTTGTATTTTTACCATTGTCGTTGTGTTTTCCTGCAGCTGCATCGGGTCTCTTATATAGGAGGAAGAGAGGCTGACAGAATAATGTCCTTGTATATCATCAGATGCTCTGAGAAATACTTTAATGGCTGACTGAATACTGCATTTGCTCTCAGCATGTCTATAAACCATCTTTTACACAAAACTCCAAAACGTGTAACACTGTCACAACTATTTGTTTTTCATAGTTAAAACACAATTGTTAAAGATTACTTCACAGCAAGCATTACTCTTTTAATAATTTGCAGATTTATAGTAACATCTGGTTCTTGTGACTTTGCAGCATAGAGTTCCAATTTATTGTGGCTAAACAGCATAATTATCATAACTATTTAGAATTTATGTTTTAAGTCAATATCCTATCATCTTTCTCAAAGTGTTGAATGCCTAAAAAATACTAAAGAAAATAAATAAAACACAAATCACAACAAAAAATTAGCGCTTTATTAAAGGTCCTGTTAACTCAATAATGTGTTTTTCTTTGTTTAAATGTGTCTTGTTAAATATATCTGATACATTAACTAATTAAAATTAACTAATGTTAGCTGTGAGTGGTTGTTTAATAACATAGTTTTCTTAATGAGATGACTTCCAAAGTAGAAACAAAACTAATGGAAATTGAACACTGTGAAAATAGCAACTGACCTGCTGCCATTTGATACCAAACGGCAATCCCCGATTTCCCTCTGAGTGCACAATAGAAGTAACTCAAATTGTAATTCTTCAGCTGACCTCTTAGGCTGGTCCCAGAAGTGAGCAGATTCATATTGACACGCATGTTTAAAAGTATTATTCAGAAACACATAAATCTAATGTCTACTCACAAGAGTTGTTTTAATTCACATCGCTAATTTTGACCATAACAACTCAGAGGTAATGGTTTGCATAATTTGGGGCTGGGGTACTCGGGTGAGAACCACTTATCAGGCATTGATGTTTCATGCAAGGTTTTCTCATACACATTCAAAGGTCGATACAAACATGTAAATTATCTTCTTTGAGAAACGTCTTCTGTCAGCGCTGGTGGGTGGGGCTCAACATAGGTATGGTGAAGGCAATTTATTTATACAGCACATTTTTGTACACAATGGTTAATGAGGGACATATCGATTTATGCCATTACTAATGGCACCGGATTGGCCAATTAGGAGCACTGAGAGAATTCCCAGTGGGCTGCTCTTGCCTGAGCACAGAGTACTGGGCTGGTGGATCTGGCTAAATTTTTTTATCTATAAAAAAATTTGGAGCATAACAAATTTCTATATTGAAAACACGTGTAGTTTAACTAGGTGTGCACCGATCTGATATTCATTATTCGATACTGGCGAACTTACATGGGTTGGAAATTGGAAGGATGAACCATAAATATCTGATATGATCCACTTGTTTGCGGTTCTTTGTGCTGCTTTTTAATACAAATAAAGTTTTTTCCAATTAGAAAAGAAAATGCAAACCCAATTGTAACTTGTGCAGTTTAAGTTTTTTGAAAGACAGGAATAGTAATGTAATTTTTATTATGACTAACTTTTTCAAACATTTGCAAAAAAATCCCTGAAAGAAGGTATCCTGTGTGCCTTTTAAGGCTCATCTCACCCCTTTTGCTGCATTATATTTTTACATTCATCTATCCATCTTCTTGTCGGCTTTATCCCTTTTGGGTCACCAAAGCGAAATGAACCGCCAACTTTTCTGACTTTTGACTTGTGGGGGAAACCGGAGCACCCAAAGTGAACCCCGCGATCATGGGGAGAACATGCAAGTTCTAATTTTTTTGCATTTATCATCCAAGTTTTGTGCTATATCTAGTGCTATATATATTGTTACATCAATTTTCAACAAGTTTTCCTCCAAATTGTTTTTAACAACCCAGTTTCCAAAATGACAAATCTACAAATCAGCAAAGTTAATATGTCTTAAGACTTTATTAATGTTAAAGTAAGTATGCTGAAACCAGTCTGTAATCCAACTGCTTTATTTTTATACTTTTATTAGTACTCTCCCCTGTTCAAAGCAATGCTCGTACTGGAAATCAGCCAATACACAAAAGTTTGATATCGAATCGGATCATGAAAAATGGTTAATGATCTATCCATAAATAAGACAGAATGAAATATCTGTTTTGCTTTGGGCAAAAGCATCTTCATTTTCAAATATGTTGCTAACAACAGAGTAGAACAAAAGAGGAAGGATAGACAGTGTCCCCCTTTCAGACAGTACCTGCATAGGATCGAAATGGCTCTCTTATACTGGGGCAATGTCCAACCATCGAATGAGTCAGGGTGATCAACAGTGGCGGCCAGTGCCACTTCAAAGTGGTAGCTCAGGGTTGAGTTTTAAAGTGCCATTCCTTATAAGGTTCATTATTTGGTTTTGGGAGTCTCCAACACCGAGTTGACATGCATATAAAGTCAAAAACACATGTGTTGTCTTTTAATGTGTATTTAAGCATACCTGGCAGATTGTTCAGTGATGGTTCAGTGACTCGTTCAAACTAAGCCTTGCCTTTGCAGGCACAACAAAATCTGATCACTCCTCGCCACTGAGGCTGAAAGTCTTGAACGGAAGGTTCACTGTGAATGGGTCTTCAGATTGCCCTCCAGAGCCTAAGGCACCTGGACTAGGTACTCGTTCAGTATCATTTTGCTGTTGACGTGAGGGTTCAATTTGAGTGCTGGACTTTTCTTCAGCGCACTCATCAAAGAGTCCACGATTTACTGTTATGGACCCGACTTGGACACGATAGCCATAGCACTCAATGCGTATGTTTTTTTTTTTTTTTCTCTAAGGCCCTGCAGAGGTCTTTGGCACCATAGGAACTTTCTCACAGATTAGAATAAGCAGTATTTTTAATGCTTCACACACTGCCCCCTCTTCTTTTCATATCACAGTGTCGCCATTTGGAACAGACAATAAACATTTATGTCGGCTTTTAAGGCTAGTCTATATTTTGACAATATATTCCAGGAAAAACCCTTCCAATCTACATTTTTCCATTTACACATTTTTAGTGGCTCTTAAATTAGTTTTAATTTAATCTGATAGAATACTGATGTCGAGGTTGCTAACACTCTGCTTTATTCGTAACAATATCTTTCTGTTCACAATAGAGGCAAATAAACATTTATAGAATCTTCTATTTTTTACTTGTTGTGTCATAAAATCAGGTTAAATGTAAATCAACTTTACCTTTAAAGTTAGTCAGCAAAAATTACCCTATAGTGACAAAGGAAAAAAGAAAGCAACGTTTTCATTCAGAAAATCATGTTGAGGCAGACAGAGAAGAAAATGAAAAAGTTACAGATTAATTACCACTGAGAAGAAGAATCTTGTTTCATTTAAACGTTCAGATTTGGAAGGGGGAGAGCTAAGAACGATCAAGTTTGTTTTCATTCATTGCTTCTTTGACCAAACCAGTCAATTGTGAAATTGCTAAGATGGATGCATGAATTTTTTATCTATGTGGTCCCTCTTCCACTTTTCTGATGTTTTGCTAATACAGTACAAATAAGATTACAACTGTTGCAAATTGATTGTTAACCCAATATGGCAGACTATTGTAAAGCAAACAACCTGTTCCTGAAGTTTTGAAAGTATGAGAAAAGGTGTTTAATAAGGTTGACTTTCTTGACTCTGTATATTGTAACTTATGCGAGTGTGTTTTGAGTGTGTCAAAGCATGAACTTATTACTGGGAGTCTGCAATGGTGACTCTAATTTATCTGCTGAATCTAACCAAATAGATATATTAGAATAAGAGTCACTCTAATTCACGGTACAATTTAGTTCCTATATTTCTTTTCAGGGATAGTACATTTTTCACTATAGAGAACTTAATTACAATCCTTCGGAGTAATGATGTGGGTTTTATAATTGGTACAAAGTATTTCCACAATTGGATGAAATTAAAACATAAACGTGTTTTTGCTTTCTTGAATTGTATTCTCTCATAATCTTTCATTTTTGACACAGTGTGGAAGTGTGCGAAGAGTCTCTGAGGTTGCCGATTTCCAGTTGTAAAATGGCATAGTACATACTCTTTTGACAGCATTTGATGAGATAACGGTTTGACATCTACACCCCAGAGGCATCTAATCTCTCTCCTGCTCCTAAAACACACACATCTCGCTCAGCTCGGTGCTCAACTGCTCTTCGGTGATTCATACAGCAATCAACTCTAGCTATATAATATTTGTGAACCAGCAAAGATAGAACATGAGTTACTATTTTGAGATAGTATAAAAAAATCCAAATGATGGTAAAGTAAGGGAGAGTGGTGCTTATACTGACTTATGTAGGTCTCTTAGTTTAAAAAAAAATACTATTTAATCATTTGGTTTGATTCCC
This sequence comes from Danionella dracula, assembly GCA_900490495.1. NCBI lineage: Eukaryota > Metazoa > Chordata > Actinopteri > Cypriniformes > Danionidae > Danionella > Danionella dracula. The sequence goes on from UELW01000888.1 coordinate 1,301,298, forward strand.
ATGTCATTAGCTATATCTGATCTAATTAATATGAAGTTTACAATTCTGCTTGTTTGCATAATGCAGTTATTGAATGGCTCTAATAGTCAAAGTAAAAAAGCCATGTTTGCCGTTTTGTGCCTGCGACCTCCTGCCCACCCCCTAACATACCCCACTTGTCACTCACATCCATACAAGGCAATGTGGGTGAAGTGGCTAAATACCAATTTAAAATATAAATACGGATTTAACAGTATAACATAAAATACAAAAATCAAGTAACAGCCTTACTTGATTTTCATTAAGTAAATGATAATGCTTCTTAATCCCTAATTGACTAAATGTGTCAGGTGATGGTCATTCAGTCAGAGCAAGGTTATATTTGATAACAAATATATGCTGTTGCACGACATTACTAAGTTAACAAAATAGTTGTAAATTAAACAGAGCACAAAGACTGCACAAACCAGTGAAACTAACTGAAGAGTAAAACTCATTTACACATAGTGTGCTTATTTAACCTCACACACTGTTGTTAGTATAAACTGTAGTTTTAAATACAGCATAGTTTAATGTTTTTATCTGTCAAACCAGATATTTAACTTTATCAATACACAGCATGAATTAATTAAATTAAAGTAGGATTAAAGTAATAGGTAACACCACAAAACACACCAACATTCTTATATTATAAAGTAATTTGCTCAGTTTAAAACCCCTGTCAATAGTCAGCTCACTTTCATGGCCTATCCACTCGCCATCCTAAAACATGTCACAGTTTGTGTTTTCCAGAAAAGGAAATGACCCTTGTAGTATTGTCTAGGCCATAGGAGTCTATAGACAATGTATTAAAACATGACAAATAAGGGGTTTGCACAGCTTCATAATTAAAATGATATAAACAAAATATCTAAGACAACCTTGTTTTTGTTTCACAAATTCACATTTGCATTCTAATCAACTTGTCTGAGAAAGGGATCTGTGTATCTGGGCTTTTGAGATGTACTGAAAAACATCTCATGATTAAAGTTATTATGATAACATTCTAGAGCACATGATAAAATTACTTTGAACAGGATTAAGAATGGTTTAAATTTTTATTTTTTATACTTTAGTTGTGTTTGGTGTTTTGTAGTCTATCGGGCAGTCTCTTTTCAGCAATTTGAGGAGGGGGTATTTTTGTAACTATCGCATAAGATACAATATATTTATTGTCAAATTAATAATGTTACAAACACAAAAAAAAACATGGAAAGAAAAGCTTGGTAATGTGCTCTATACATTGCTAATTGCAGATAAATTCACATTAAGGGAAAAGACAATGACAATCAATGGATAACATAAGTGCAAGTGGAATTTTTATACACTGTAGTAGGCAATGCTATTTAAGCAAAAATTGTAGACAAAAGATATTCAGGCTCATTTTAAGAATTCTAAAAGCAAGACCAAGGGTTGTAATCCCAGAATGCATTATTTCAAGCCAAGCGTATGGGAGCAAAATACTGGAGTTTTCCCAATAGATATAACAGTGATTTCTTGTGTGCCAATGGCAGGCAAGCTACTTTTATTTCCACATCAATGCTCCTCCACCCATGCTTCCTCTCCAACCAGCAGCCCATTATCCTGTAGTTAAAACAGATAATGAATACACAGAGAGAGCACAAACTCTCCCAAGACAATGCTCTTCCTATTGCAAGTGTGGATAATTTTCTTGTGAAAGGCAGGGCGTGTTTTGGCAAATTGCACCAGCTTCGTCTATTAGGCATCCCCTTTCATTATCGAGTTTCCACTGTCCATCTCTGGGGCGGGCTTATCGTGCGGCTGCCTCTCAATAGCCTGAGCCATTGCTAAGATTTCAGGTGCTAGGGGACTGGGTTTGGGGAAACAGGTGTTCCCTCTGTTTGTGGGCTGCAGAGGTCCCAGGATGGAAGCATGGGAAAGGGCAGTCACCATCATAGTTCTACATCAGTGGGCAGGTAACAGTGAGCCATTGATTTCCTGATTTCAGCTAAATTGGCATACTTAAGTAGAGGCTATAAGTAGTGGTAAGAAAGGAAAAAGGAGAAGTCTTCCATCAGTGGGTTTCGGAAGTGTGTGTGTGGGTGTGTGTGTGTTTTTTCTGATGACATACCAGAGCTAGAGTGCAAGACGGTAGCAGTGATCCCACCTCACATGGTTTTAGGGGTGTAGAGAATCAAGAATTCCAAGTACAAAAGTGAATCGTGAAATATGACAAGATTGGCAATTACAGTTTAAAACAAAACATAAGAGTTGTTTTGTTTATTCATTTTAAAATGATGTTTCACCAATCCTTTAAACTGTTATTTACAGATGTTAACTTGATATGTTGATACAGACCCATGTATAATGTATTTCACAATCCAAAACAATTGTTTTACATATGTCTTTAACCAAGACAGGTAGCCCAGAATAAATTAGGTATACTGCTTTCAACCAGGGCAAGCACAGATTAAAGATTAAAAAATAAATCAAAACTACAGGCAGATCCATTTTATTTTAAAAGTGCTTTTTCCATTCACTTAAATACAGCTTTATAGGATGAGAAACCACTCAAAATAGCAAAAAAATAAATAAATCATGGCATTCTAAAGAGGTCCAATTGAAATTTGGATACACATTTTATGTTATTTATGAGATTTAACTGAAAGTGAAACAATCAAAATTAGAATTCAATTAGATTGAGATGGCTGTCAAAAATTCCAAAAGTGAACCACACAGATAGAACAGCACTCACAGTTTAATGATATAAACTGCACATAATGAGCTTAGATACTTTTGAGTATAAAATTATAACAACGCCTATCTGCAGGGTGTCTGTCATAAAGCTCTCAAAATAAAAAGTTGACAGTTTTGTCCAATTATCTTCTATAAAGTTTAGCTTCTGGGTTAGGAACCAACTGTCCAACTTTTTCCATTCCTCAATAGACACCTTACAAGCTCAATGAGCTTTGCATTAATGGCAGTTTGAGTCCATTTCAATGGAATTAAGAGTACATCCCTTGCATACGCTCTTATCATTGTCAAATAGAAGCTTGTTGACCACACTAGCAGTGTTCTCCACACTGAACTCCCCACAACTTGTGTGGAAAATAACATGGCATTTTATAGTGATTTAGTGATAACATTAATATGGTTGGTCACCCCTTTTGCATTTATTTATTCTAACATTCACAGAGACTCAACGTTCTTTGTTTTTTCACATCATGAACCCTGCAGTTGTGGTCTGGTGGATAAGGAGATTGACTTGTGATCAGGAGGTAAAAGGTTCTATTCCACCGAGTTGAATGGGTGGTGAGTGTTAAAACAGTTGCTCTCCCATCTTTAACAACCACAGCGGTGGTGCCCTTGAGCAAGGCACCAGTTTCCCGACTGCTCCCAGGGCGCCGCATTCATGGCTGCTCACTGCTCCAGGTGTGTGTTCATGGTGTGTTTGTTCACTGCTGTGTGTGTGTACATTGGGATGGGTTACATGCAGAGTACACATTCTGGGTATGGATCGATCCAGATCTGTCCAACTGGTCACTTTCAATTAATGTTCATCAATTTGTTTAATTATGAACAAATTATTCTTAAATGCAATTGTCTTCACATAGTGTTCAGAAATCACTTACTGGCTTTTCCATAACATGTAAAAATCCATTAGGAGAATCGCTCTATTCCATTCTAGACACAATAGATAATTTATAGATGGGAGTATCATTTAAACACTTTGGTGTTCTCTGTGGATTCATTTGCATTGACCCAAAATGCAGTATTTTCTTAACACCAGCAGCAGGCAGCTTTGAAGTTCTCTGCCTGTCCAAACAGCATTGCCTGCACCCGGTCTGCAAGCTGGACTGAGGAGCCATATTAATCATCGTGAAGTCTGTAAGAGGGCCTCCATAAATCGCCCAGCCCGGTCCTTAACGGAGAGAGTCCCTGGGCGGCCTCTCCTCATTTATCACCATGCTCCGGCTCCGGATGCTGGGTAAATATAAAGGAGGAACATGGGGGTGGCTGTGGCCTGTGATGTTGAGCATATCAGGGAGCTCGTAATGACTTCATATTGCTTTGAGTGATGTTCTTTTCCCTCACACAAACCTCTGAAACAATAAATAGTCGTCAAAACTTGGAACGTATTCCTTTAGTGGAAAGCAATGAAAGTGTGTGTTATTCTTCTGCCCGGTAGAAATATAAACAATGACTATAATTGTTGAATTTTATATACAATGTTAATGAGCATTGATCTATTGCTAAGCCCACACTAAAAAGGAGAAATTCGCGAAAATTCATGTTGAGCATTGCATTGCACTCACACAAACCAGGTGTTTAAACTCCAACACCAGTTTTATTCCATTTTGTTTTTTAAAAATTGTACATTTACAAATTCACCAGTTACTCCTTTATTTGAGGGTTTTAGTTTACTTTTTATCCCACATTCCTGAGCTGCATGTCTCATCAATTGAAGTAAATTCATCCTCTGAATGTCAAAAAACAACGTTTCACAAGCTCGCTGTTACTTATAATTAGCAAGTATCACAACCATGGTTGGCGAGGAATGGAGAAGCATACTAGGCAAACTGTCCCGTGTGGTGGTGCTGGACCGTTGAGCAACCTTGGCCCAGAGATTACCCCACCCCTTGGTTACCAACTATACCAAAGTTTAACGAGGTGAAGATCATCTTACATAAAGTGGGACATGGTCAAATATGGCAAAGGGGTGGTAGGAGGGATAGCTTGAACGAAGTAGATTTTAGCTCTTTGGTCATGTCTTATATGCTGGAGATGATATGCTAAGTGGATAGCTAAGTGTCTGTGCTTAAGGGGCACAGAGGTGCTCCCGAAAGGCTTGGGCAGGCCGGTGCCCTGGAGGAGAGTGTCCGGCCGCAGGGAGTGTTCCTATCTCCCAAACAGATACTGGACGGACCAACATTGCTTACCGTCCAAGATGGAACATGGGTGACCTTGAAAAATGTCAGACACCAGAAGCATCACAACAAACACATAAAAAAAAAATCTAATACTTCTTATGTTAATGACTGCTATATTGCACATCTCAATGAAGCAGCTCCTGGCAGATTTAATTTGATTAATTAGGATCACCTCAGAAAAATTGCAAGAATTAGATCCTTTGTCTTCAGTCAGGATCTAGAAAAATCAGCACATGCTTTATCACCAGCAGGTTGAACTATTGTAATTGTCTTCTAACTGGTCTCCCCAAAAAGACCACTAGGCAGCTTCAGCTTGCGCAGAATGGGGCTGCATGGATCCTGACCAGAAGATCGGAGCAGACAACGCCAGTCCTCAAGTCTCTATACTGGCTGCACATAATATAGCAGCAGCACTTTAAAATCTATTCTGAATAACGCACAGAACAGCTCAGCACCAAAATACATCACAGATAAGCTTACTGCACAAAAACCAAACAGACCTCTTAGATCATTAGGTTTAAATCAGTTAGAATTACCTCGAGTTTGCTTCAAACAGGAGGAGTCTGTTTTCAGTTACTATGCTTTAATGCTTTAATTTCTTAAAACATGTTTTGAAAATTCAACAGCAGTCAAATTAAACCATTATTTCATATTATGAATTGAAGTAAATAATGAATATTATTTTAATAATGTGCTTTAGAAGTCAGGAGGAAGGAGAGAAGAAACAATTCACTTCTCATTGAAGCTCTTACTCTTTTTCTCTGAACTGAACAACCAATCCATGCTTAACTACCGACTCATTTTCCAAACCAATTTGCCTTTGATTTAATTTGCAAAATATATGTTTTACATAAGTAAGGTTTAGCTTTGTCCTGAAATCTGGCTCAGAAAGTTTCCACTTTAATGTAGGACTAGCTTTTCATACAAAAATAGCAATAATATTGTTGTAGATTTTCCTGTTTCAATTCTACCCCATCATCACTTTATGGGGAGCGCCCCGGCCTTGTTGCTGGAGCAAAAAAAGTTTAATAAAGACATTTACAGCTCTGGAATGGAAAACCTTCTTTTTATTGTCATCAGTAAGTAATACAAAAAATCCTTAATCTTTTGACAAGTCCCAGTTCATAAATTCATCTATGGTTATTTTGTCCAACAAATGTATTAACTAATTATTAATGTTAATTATGTTTATCTTCCCACTTTTGTGAAAAAAAAATCTACAGTGTAGTCAAAGAGAATGAAACATACTGAACAATTCAGCTGTTTACTTTTAATTCACAGACCCACACACAAAAGAATAAACAAAGCATGAAGTTTCCCAGACTTTTGGTGACTACGCGAGTGTCGTCAGAACCGTTCTCAATTTTGGAACCTGACAAAGGTTTTCAAAGATGAATGACAAGAACACAAAGAAGAAACAGGTGGCTATAGACCACCTGAAGAACAGCAGAGAGATGGGGAGAGAAAAATCCTCTTTGAACTTCAAATTAGGGGTGGATCACCAAACCACCCTCAATCAATGCCTCTGGTCAGAGTCCATATTTCTGACAGCATGCCTTACAATGTAAAAACCAGAAGCAGAAAACTTGATTCTGATATACAGAAAACTGATTCTGATGAGTAAAGTAATTACTTGTCATTACAGTGAAATAGATTTTAAAATTATCATTACCAAACTGATAAAACAATAAAAAAAACTGTTAAACATTTTTTTTTTAAAGTTTGTCAATTGGGATGAAAATATAACAGTAAAACATTTGGAAAGGCGGTGTGAACCTTGATTATGTTCCCTCATTTTTGTAGTGTACATAAAATTGTATGACAGCAAATTTGAGTATGGTTATTTTAAGTAGATGAATGTGTTAAATAATGTATATTTTAAATGAAAAATAATTATTTAAATTATAAAATGAAATGTTTTGAACTATACAATAAAAAAAAACATAGCATATCAATTAGTCTTGGTCAGCCTTGAAGCTGAGCGAATGAGTTGTCAGGAGGTTTGTTACTCTGTGTTTCAGCTTGAGTAAATAGCCATAACCTCCATCTTTGCAGTTCCAGCTTTAGTTTCTTAAAAATGCTCCACTGGTGACCCTTCCTTTGCTCCCTCTTTGATCAATATTGTTTGATAATTCATGGAGTTGTTACGCTCACTAATCCAATTACATGCTTTGCTCCCTGAAACGTTCTGGTCTGATCAAGATTCATCTCTAACGGAGGGATCTACTCCTGTATCCACCTTTGAACTTAGATTTCCCTGGAGGTCAGTGGAAGTCTATTTCTTTCACAGATTCAAAAGCACAATCCTTAGATCCAGTTGAGAAATTATATTTTCCAATGAAGATCTACCATCCTGATGTAGATGTAGATGTAAATGTAGACCTCAAAAAAAGAGAAAACTGCTCTGATATTGCTCCAACTCTGGGTTCACTTCAGCTTTAAAGATCAGTGTTGCCAACTCCTCAGTAAGACATCACTATTGGTATGGAGCTAGAGATATGCCAAAACAATCTGAATTAGATTTGTGTTGAAATTGTGATTTAATAAAACTAAATAGGGTATGCCATTAACATTTTGAATTTTAATTTGCTAATTCCAATTAGAATTTCTTTGTTTGAAATAGGGCCGCTCTCTTTAGGGTCTATTAGTTGATAGTCAACTAGAACAGTATTATTCGACTGACGCTTTCATTAGTTGGTTAGTTGGGGAAAAAAAGCCACAGGAAATTATGCAGAGGGAAATACGCCTGTCCTCATGTCGAAAAGAAAATCTAAAGTGTGGAATCCCCAAAAAGCTGCGCAGCAACGTAAGTACTAAAGCGCTAAAGATAAAGCATTAACCAAAACAAAACAGATCAATGGATATTGAAACTTTATTCAATAATAATTAATAGACTTAAAATATCAACATGTTTCGATTCAAACATGTAAAATACAAAGCAAGAAACACATTTTTCAATTAATTTCTCTTTCATAAATTAATTCCTTTCTTACATTTATCAAATTAAAATAATAACTCAATAGTTTAAAGTGTTTTCACTGTAACACGTGAAATACAAAGGAATAAACCTTTTTTTCAGTTCATTTCTCATTCACTGATCCTTCATCGTTGTCTGGATAAAACAGTTGAGCAATTTCAGTTTCAGCGTGTCTCTTTGCAGGTGCCATTTAAGGATAATGTTAATTGCTGTGTGTCGAGGCATAGTTTGTATTACCCCGCTTGTCGACTCAAGGCACGAGGTGTTAATTCATGCATGCCGAAGTGCGTTTTGCATTCCTCCGCAAGGCGCCTGCAGTAATACCAAGGCAATCGATTCAACTGTGCGGCATCATAACGTACCAAAGTCGTTATAAAACATTCTGATTTTGCATTTGGAGTGACCAGCATTCATAAATAAGGGGCATTGGATTATAAAATGCACTGACGCTTTTTGAGAAAATGAAAGAATATGTGCCACATAGTGCGGAAAATACAGTAACAACCATATGCCGACTATTAGCCGACTATTTGGTTTAATGTACAACTAACAGTCTACCAGGAAAATCTTTAGTCGAGGGCAGCCCTGGTTTAAACTTCAATATTGAACTTTTGAAATTTAAACCAACTGAATTTAAGGGCACAATTATTTATAACAGTATTTTTAAACTTGAATTTTACAATACAATTACAATCTTAAAGTTGAAATTTCAGTTTGATGTTTCGAATTTTTTCAACTTGAAAACTTAAAAAAAAAATTATAAACTACTATGTGGCTTCATCATCTACTCTTTTCTGTTGATGACTCCTGACCAGATTTTTTTGGCATATAAACATGCGTGTAATAAGGTCAATTCAAAGTTAAAGAGAATAATGGTACCTCCTGAACAGCATAGGACCAAAACAGTGAAATAAGGCTGCTCCATAAAAACCAAAAACCAGCACTTATTCTAGCAATTAAGCACATATCATCCAAGTGCATGAGCTCTCGTGAATGCACTCCCTACATGAAAACAAATATTGTTCAAAAGAGAATAACTGTTGTTCTTTGCAAACAAAATGTATTCTTGTCACTAAATAAAGTTAATAGTGTTCATATTGAACCCCTGGAAGATGTTTACATTCTTTTCTTGGCCTCTTGGTTTTGATATATCTGTACTTTATTCTATATAATTTTTTTACAGTCTAGATATTGTGTTAATTGTAGAGAACAGAACATTTTCATTATTTATAGGTGTTTTCTGTATTTTGAAACTCGCCTACCAGCTAGTTCATACTTATACATAATTACATCAGCAATGAATAATAATAGTAATTGAATTGGGCTTATTTAACTCAGATATATTTACAGGTCAATAACTATTGAACCTCCAGTCTGAAATAGGTTTCACCTTTGTGACATTTCTCACATAAATAGACATGTCTTTTAAAAGCTGTCTTCAAGACATTTGAGTGGCTATTATAAAGTGAAACAATCTAAATTGCCATTCCAGCCTCAAGGAAAAGGACTCAAATATTTGCATAATTTCACAGAAGGCAGAGGAAATTGTTAAAACATTTAAGCCATGTGCAACAATTGCTTAAGCCTGACTCTTGGATGCCACCCAGTGCTCAATGTGCCAAACAAATGGGCATCTGTACAATTTGTGTCCAATCAGTAGAAATCTGAGTGATCTTATCTCTGCCCACTACCACATTTTAATTAATATGCATTATTATAAATATTTTAAGGCACAAAATGTGTGCAGGATCTTTAAAAATTCATGACACTTTAAATGTCATCTACCAATAGTTAATATAAGTGGTATGATGTTTACAATCTTTCCAACAAGAAGAAACATAACCTTGACTCTTCTGTGTGTTGACTCCCACCTTAGTAATGAAGAAAGCTTAAAAAAAAAACAAATTAATTGTAGGTTCCATGTTGTTCAAAAGTGGAGTAAGACCAACAGGAAATTACATTTGGAGTATTTTTTAGATGCAATTGTAAAGGATTATATTCCAAAACGCAATAATGCCACCGCAGTGATAGTGCTTTAATGCAGTGCTTGAAGTCCACACGAGATGTTCTGGTCACAGAACCTTTCTTCAGTTATAGTCGCACGATCAAAGTTTTGTATGTTTACACAAGGATGTAATATATTCTATAGATAATATTCTAGATAATATATTATATTAGAATGGATTGAAATTTTATTCACTACACAATGAAACCACAGGTCAAGGTTTAAACAGAAGAAAATCACTACACTTTGAGCTTTTTTCGAGGCTACAATGATCACTGTGTCATCTGAATTAACAAACTATGCTAAGTTATGCTAGTAGATCCTTTGGCCATATCATTTGGCTAATCAAATTCCAAAAACGTACAACAATGTAACTCAAGGGGAGATGTAAACTGAGCATGTGCATAAAAACTTGGTATTATTTTTAAGTAAAAAATTTAAGATGCAAATCTTGGAACACTATTTAGGCATCATATTTGGTGGTGAAATTGCCATTGTGTGAGTTTATCATTAAACACAGAAAATGTGTTTATCAAATTTGACATAGTCTACTTTTAGACATTAAAACTGGAACAATTTAGGACTAACTGCCTACTTTTTACTATGTGAATAATTTTCAACTTTAGTTTCATTTAAACCTTTTTATTTATTCAATTCAAAGCCTTCTCTTCTTAGTCCCTTTTCTCTATTCCAAAAAGAGTATCGCAGCATTCAAATTTTGCAGTCACTAATATTAATCTCATAAACAGAATAGCACCAGCATGAACTGCAGCAAGCTTTGCCATGGCTGTTAGCCCAAAGACTTTTCCGTTTCCCACACAGATGTAGACGGTTGTGGGTGGACGGCACAGCTGAGCAGAGTAATTAAACCCACATCGGACATGTGGAAAAGACATAGAGACTGCAGAGTCCTTCAGGAGCACATATGAACACTTCATATGACTCTATAGGGAGACACAAACCGCACAGATACCAGGCATTCTCAGATGATGGTAACAGTTTGTCACCTTGTAAAAAAGAGGAAAGGAAAGTAACCCTCTATTAATCATGGGCAATACAGAGTGTTTTTGTTCACCAACGGAGGAATAAAGGTTATGAATGGATCTATACTTTCTACAGGGGAACTGGTGAATTGTGAGGAATGAAATGGCCTGTGAGTTTTGTCTAAAGCTCTAGATTGTAAGCATAAATCTTTTCAGCTGAAGATTTGCTTTTTCCCTTGTTAAATGAGAGACATTTAATTATGACATTATACTGAGCAATTTTTTTTACTGTTGCATTTAGTCTACAAAATTAACATCTGAAAATATAGACTGAATTGTTTGCTGTTGTCCAATAATATAGGATATAACTTGGTCGGTTTTGTTGTGAATAATTGACTTAGGATCTTCAACACAAGCCTCTAGAATTAACTTTTAATTTATTTGCACACTTCTCTTATAAGGATTACTGACTAAACATTTTCGCTTAACTTTGAATGGTGCTTAAAACCCAATTAATTATTTATTTAACCCAAATAATTTACTTAGCCCAGTAAAAATATCACATGAAATCAGGCAGGGTCAAAATGCAACTGTGTGAATGTTGACTGCTGCTAAAGATCCGCAACATCATTATGTCACATGATCATGATTGGGGCAATGAAGTAAAATTATGCTAGCTTGTATTTTATTAATATACATTTTATTGCTTTGAAATTGTTACACAATGGAAGTTGAAACATCAGTTAGTTTAGAAAAGCCTCTTTCTGCACAGTCAATTTGAACAAAAAAGATACTCTAGGGCCCATGACTTTAGTGAGTTGTTTGAGGACTGATGCTGAAAAGCAGCTTTTTATCTGGTTGTTTATCTCTTTCTGCACCAGTTGCTGTGTAAACTGGCTGTACCTATCTCAGCTCACTCATCCCCTGTCTTTTGCTTTGATCCAAAAGCTCAGAAGAGCCCCTAAGGTCTTACGCTAGAGTGGAGGTCAGGGGCCACTGTCCATCCTTCACTTCCTGTAGCTTCGAAACACGGGGCACAGTCTTGACTCAGCAGTTGTGGTGTTTGCGCTGAGTTTAAAACAGTGAAATCTGATTAGCTGAAACTTTTGATGAGCTGTGTGATGCTTCAGGATCTTTGTGAGGAAGTACATCACTTTGCCCAATAAGGACAAGGTGCAGCAGGTCACATGACTCATTTATGTTGCAAAAAGTGTTTTCACTACAGTTTTGAGAAATGTGTCCATTATGATTTGTCTCAAATACACTTCCCCAAGTGCAATTTTTCCAATAAACCAATCATGTTTCCATTAAACAAATGCTCATTGTCATTTGAAAAGCAACTATTGTAGATTCTTATAAGTATCAGACTGTATTATGTGCATTTAAAAAATTAATAGTAATAACTATTTTGACACGAAATTACCACAATTCCTCTACACAATAATGGAGTAGAACTACAAACATACATAACATCACATTAAACGAGAATTAGCCAAAAAAATATACTCATCAAAGAGTGTGGCAAACCTTTCCTGAATAAATTAATATTTTATTATAATTAAACAACACAAACAGCCTCTCCCTCTAAGACCTACATGGGACTGAGCCAGTGATTAATTTGCAATAGTATTTGCACACTTGTAACCCAAGCGAATCTTAAAAATCTCTAAGAATCTTTGGACAAAGTTTTGAAGGGTAGAAACTACAGACTAAAGACTTGCATTTACAATTATTAATATTATTATAGAACAAAAACAAATCTTTTAGATTAAAGCCTGGGGGTGAAATACCTTCTTCAGTTGGACAACTGAATACTGATAATACAATCCAAGTTCCTATAGCTTCTCCCACTTGAATCATTGGCTTCATGATACCTACAATTTCCCAAAGGTGTTCAGAAACCTTCCTGATCCCCTTGTTCAAACATTTTGGGGAAGTATTGGGTTATTATCCTGTTGTAGAATGAAAATTACCATTTTTACCAGACAGTGTACATCAAAACCCTGAAGATAGACTTCTAAGACACAAACACATAATTGTTACTATTTGCCTAATTGTTGGATGGTAATACTATGTTAGGTCAGGTGACAGGTGGAAATCACATAACTTCAACACGGTGGCAGTGACAAAGCTGTCCGCATGCAGTGGCTTGTCATCTGAACACTCGCTCACCCACAGTGACACACTCAGACTTCATCGTCTGCTCTTTTGAAGTCGGTATAATTAACAGGCCATCTGATACACTGTTAGGCCAAGAGGATCATGGTCACACACGCACATAGAAGATCCAACAGTGGATGCTAACTGGCCACACTGTCAATGGTTTCAACCCACACCATTACCATCCCCAAAGACCTGTCATGAGCTCACACTGGCAACCCTTTAGCACACAGTTTTACCATTTATCACAGATGACAAACACCTAATAAAATATGTGAGTTGCTGTACATCTTTGATAATCATCTTTTATTCACTCTTTTCCAGCCAACTGGTTCATGACACACAAGTTATTCATGGCTACGAGATAGACGTAATGCCGTTGACTCACAAGATGCATAATGGAAGACAACAACTATTTATGCAAAGGTGAGACTGACCTGCATAATACAACACACATATCCAGTCACAATTTGACTCATTTGATGAGAATGAGTCAACAGTTGCTTGGCTGTTGGCAAAGAGAGCATATGGTTTCTAAAGTCTAAATAAACAAGTTTAATAGCTACAAATAAAGGTAAAGAGGCAGACAAAAGTTATTTAAAAATATTTGTAAATTGAATAATTAAAATACAAATAATTTTATTCAACTGACAAATATAAAGGTTTTAGGTTTAAAAAAAGTAATTTATTTACATTTTTGGAACTCTCAGCTTTTGTATATCTTGTCCTGGATGTGTCTCGCATGACCTCCAAATTAATAACTGCTGAAAAAGAAATGAAATATATAAACTTCAGTAATAACACTATTGGTTTGTAATACATTTATTGGTTTGAGAATGTTTAGAATGAGTATGTTTAAACATGTTGTTCATGAGTTTGCTCAGACCTAATTCAAGCTGCTAGTTCTGATTCTTAAGGCGGCGGATATTGGAGTCTGTGTTTTTGTGCTTCCATCATTCTGAATAGTAATTATGCTCAACCAAAGATTGAACAAAACCTGGAATTTAGAAAGGCTGAAGGAATTGAACATTTTAGTGAGTATAATGTGCAGAGTGTGAAAAATCATTAATATTTTCTTTAAATCGAAAAACCCCAGCACACAAAGCATTACGGCACAACTTCTATTATTTTTTTTATTGTTTTTTTGTGATAGAGAAAATCTTACTTATTCTACATTCAATTCAAGTTCAACAATGAATAGTTTTCAATTTGCTAAATGCTTGAATGTTTACTTTATAAAATGTCTTATAAATTTGAAACTGAAACAAAATGAAATAAAATATGACAGTAATAATGAATTCATTACAGTTCTTTGTGTTAAGTGTGCTTGGGCAATATATTCCTTCCTGCTATCCGTGAAATCACTGTGATGAAGTCACCAAAGTTAAGCGAGGAAACAACATAATGCAGGAGCTTTGCTGTTTAGACGTCTCTATCAAAACCTGGGACAAAACATGCCTTGCTTTTGAACTCACAACTTGTCAAAATAAGAATGATGGTCAAGAGGAAAAGTTCCAGCTAAATTGTTTTTGTGACCTGAATAGATTGGTTGGAATTTGAAAGCAAGGGTGTGCCAGTGATTCAATTAACCATGGCGTTGGCTAGTGGCAATAAACCGGACATTGGCTGAAAATGAATTATTGAGTACTGGCCATAATACAAGTGAATAGAAGATAACATGCACAACTCATCTTTATCAATATTGTGTTAAACCAATGATTTGGGTGTAACTAAAACACTATGACTGTTGCACTAACACCCAACCATGCAAAACTTTCATTACTGATTCATTTCAGAAAATGGTTCTTTTACTTACTTGTAAGATATGGTTTGCTACATGAACTAATCCTCTTAAACTTCATAGGCCTGGATAAACAGCTATATTGTATAACATTTTGCTAAATAGAAAGCCATTAGTAGCACCAAGTTAGAAATTATTTGTGTCATTATTTTCTGTGACAATCATGTAGTAGTAGTCGGGGTCACAGTGGCACAGTGGGTAGCACAGTCGGGAGCCTCGGCTGGGTCGGTTGGCATTTCTGTGTGGAGTTTGCATGTTCTCCCCGTGATCGTGTGGGTTTTCTCCGGGTGCTCCGGTTTCCCCACAAGTCCAAAGACATGCGGTATAAGTGAATTGAGTAAGAACGATTGTCCATAGTGGTAAAGTGTGAATGAGTGTGTGTGTGAATGTTTCCCAGCAATGGGTTGCGGCTGGAAGGGCATCCGCCGCATAAAACATATGCCAGAGAGTTGGCGGTTCATTCCACTGTGGCGACTCCGAAAGGGAAGAAAGCCGACATGAAGATGAATGAATGAATGAATGAATCATGTAGTAATCATGTGTTTAATGGATAAATCTTATTAAGGGGACAAGTCTCTCACAATAAAATGAGGTTTCACAAACATTAACATGAAAATAACATGAAATCAACTTTGAGTGTGTTTCGCTACATAAGTGCTTTATAATTGTCTTGAATTATTATTTTCCTTATTTTCCTATCATCTTTTGCTACATAATCCTTTTTTTTTTTTTGCAATCTATACCTTAATATTGTTTATTTTATTTTGCTCATACAATGCATTTAATGACTTTTAACTGTTTTTGAAGTATGATAATCTTTTCAACAGGTCACTTTGGTTACTTTTAAATGTATAGAACATCCAAAGGTGGGTTCTCTTGCTTCTTCAGCAAGTAAAATTTGTCCACCATTGTTGGGTATTTTTCCTCTGGACTATACACATCACTACTCCAGATGAAACCCCTGATTGGTTGGTGCAGCTGGGAACAGTGCTAATACATGTTTATATCAGTGTTCACTCAACAATGTTATCAGTTGAATAGACTGGCACAATTCTAAATCCCATAAAGTAACCTCAGCTCTCTCTCGTCATGTAATTTAAAAATAAACTTCACAACATAGCTGAAGTACTAAACTATTTAACACTTAATTATTGTTGCATTCTGAATGCTTAATCCCTTTGTTGTCATCTCTAGGAATCGCAAAGCTTTCATTTGATGGGCTGGCATATGGTATTCAATTTTTTTAATTACCTGTTTTACCTACTATCTTATCTATACTTAATATAACTGTTGCCATGTTTTCAGTACAACACAGTATTGTGGAAGTTTCTAAAACTAACTCTGTCTACTATTAAAAGCCATTTAAAGAGAGAAAGCAGAATGCAGTAAAAGAAGATGTACTACTATACCTATGTACTGATATGTACAATATTTTGATTAATCAGATGATTTAGTATTAAAAATATTTAAAACAAATTCTTTGGTATTATATTCAGTAAATAATAATTTTATTTAGATTTTAGTTTAGTTTTTAGATTGACTGGAAATTTAGCTGGAAATCTGTTAAAGTTCAGCTTAATCAAATTATTATATATGTGTATAAATATATATAATATATTATATATATATTACAGAAACGAGGAATAAGAGAAGGGAAGAGCTTTCTACATTCACAGGTGTTACACACCTTTTTTTTTCATAAGTTCTGACTAAACTCCGAGACAAAGGCAGGATCTCTATGTGCCCAGTGTAGCCAGGAGAACAATACAGGGACTGAGACTTCCTAATCCCTGTGGAGCACTGACAGTTCAACCCTGAAGCCACAGAAGGCCTCATCTCTGCCCAGAGCAGTGTCTGCGAGCAACAACAATGGGAGCAACCAGTATTTATAGTAGCCAAAACCTTGCCAAGAGCCAAAAGTCTTTGTGGGAAAAAATATTATCCCCATTGTCAACCGCCATTATAGTGTCATTTGATGGATGAAGAAAAATATGTCTGGAGGGGAAATGCCTCATTGCTTGAAAGCTCTTCAGGAGATGGTGGTAATGAAACTGCTCCATAAAGAAGAGAAAAGCTTGAGTTCGTATTTCATAAGACAGGTGTAATTTGGACAGACACACCTCACCCTTTCTGGATGTACTTGTGCCCTGATAATTATTGCAAAAACATCTTGGTTTCAGAGTAGTTCCAGAGCCTTTTATAGAATTAAAGTTGATGGGCAAAACAAAGGAATTTGAAATTATTTCTGTATAATCTATAGGACTCTGGGAGGTTATTAGACGTCTAGCACATTACATTCTTTGAGCAATTAGGATTTTACACACAAATATTCCAACATTTATTGTCCATTCGCTCATGGTATTTCAAAATTTAAGTACAATTCCAAATTTCTACTTCTGGTTTGCGTTTTAGAAAGCATTCACGAACCAATTCCTGATTATTACTTTAAGATTTTTAAAAGCATGCAATGTACATAAAAAGTTGTTGGAAATAATCATTATTTGTACTGGTATCTTGTTTTGTTGTGAAAACTGATACTTTGGAACATTTTCATAGGTGATATTATTCCCAAACACACCTTCGCCCTGGAGACTAGTGAAATATCTGCCATAGTGATTAACAAAGGCTTAGGAGCTTGCCCAAACCCTTTTGTCACTTAAACAATGCTTCTGTTTCCCACCCTTTTCTTGCAAACAGCTAGCAGAGAGCGCATACCTTACCCAGACAATATCAGTTCTGACTCACACTCCTAATAGGGCTACATTAGGAAAACACTTAAGTATTTTACAAACACCAACCCTCCAACTTTAAAAATAATTGAGACAACCAGAGACAGAGGAGAATGGAAACAGAATCAATAGGAAGAGAGGGAATATCTGATTAAATGCTTTCTTGTCAGTGCCCCCTCTACCCCCAACGCTTTCCTGGTTTGACCTTCCTCTATGAGCACAGCCACAAAGACCCTCCATTCTCTGAAGGGACAGAGCGCATTGCTCTTTTGCAGAAACTCTATCACCTGCCTAAAAGAAAACCATGTCATTTCCCCCAACCCAGCAGGAAGTCTCCAGCCAAGCAGATCTTACACAGCCTGTAATATTCCTATTGACCTTCAGTGCATCACTAAACTTTCTCACAGTCTGCTGTGCTTTATGACAACACACTATATGTAGCTAGATCACATTTAGGTCACTTTCCTTTGCTAAATTAAAACAGCCTTCAATTTCTATTTATTACGCTTTTATGCTTTGCACATGTAAACTTACCTAAACAATACCTAGTTCTATATGTATAATAACATACTCTTATAAGAAGTATATTTTCATGAGCTAAAGGTTCTCTTTGAGGGAAGGTCTGGCTACTTAAGGGAAGGTCTGGGGTGTTGCCATCATTTTTGGTCAAGACCCACCAGTGATGCCATTTGAATGGCATGACAAACAACCAATCCAATGTTGTTTCCCATAGCGTCATGTCTCAGGGCATGGACAGGTTACCCCAACAACTGACCAACACCTAGTTGCTGTTGGACTCTAAAGGTGCTATTTACAACCGACATTCAAAGTGCTATAAATATCATCAGCTTTAAATGTGATTTAAATGTGAACAAACACGACCCTTGGTAATCATTTTATAGTCAGGTAACATTAACAGAGAAATTATAATTTAACTTTCAGACCTTTTTAATGTTAATTATTTTTCTCAAAGAACCATCAGAAAATTGATTGAATTAGAGAAACACATAAAATATTGTGGTGTATAATACATTTGAATTAGAATGACAAACCGCAACTCTAACACAGTTACATATAACTTAAATGAATATGCTCAATGAAAGTATTTTTTTTCTTTAGTAGAAAGTGCTAAAGCCTTTAATATAGGACATACATTTTCTACCAGAGATCCAATCAGGACCCTTCCTGATTAGATGCACTTGGAATGCAGTTGTTCTCATGCTAAATATGTATTACATTTTTTCTGTGTGGCTTACTACAATGAACAGATACCCTATTGTAGAATTTAATATTAAATGAAAAGATATGATGTGGCTGCAATAACATTGTCAGTTGTTAGTTGTTTCTCTGTAATTAATTCGTTAGAACACCTAATGTATTGTTAATTTTTAACATGTAAGAGGAAACCCACCGTTTTTTTTATTTGTTCTTTTTTTTTATTTAATATGTAATTTTTCCAGATTTTTCTTTTTTTTTTACATGTAACTTTTGCAATTACCCCATCTGTAAATTTTATCAGTTGGCATTTGCTTTCACTTTACTTTGATTTGTGGAAATTTCATTCTAAGTTTTATGTTGTTCTTGCTACACTTGTGGGTTTTCTCATGCCTGTAAAATAACAGATATCAAATTTACTTCACATATCTGAGACAAAGAAGTGTAAACAGAAAATACTTTTTAAAAATGTTAATTACTGAATGCACAGTTCTGTGAGTTATTAGATTGCTACTATAGTGTTGCAAATACAGCGGTTCTAATCTGATTATATCAGATGAGTTTGTTTCTTGTGTTTTTCTGTTGTGGTGGATTGATCAATACTGACCTCTGCTGGCTCTAAACGAGTCTGACACCAGACTCATCCTTGATTAATCCATTTCAAACAGCAACAGTCTGCTGTTGACACCTGCTGAAAACACGTTTTTTATTAGTCAGGTGTATTAAACATAAGAGACATTCAAAACTTGTCTATTTGAATTCTAGTATGTTAGCGTTAAACTGTAAAATGGATTTTACTATAGTTGAATCTGCTCGCTTCATTGGTGTGTGTGTGTGTGTGTGTGTGTGTGTGTGTGTGCGCGTGTGTGTGTGTGTGTGTGTGTGTGTGTGTGTTTGCGTGTAATAAATAAATATAAAAAACAACTTTCACTTTTTCAAAGGTTTATTTGCTTTTTGAAATTATGATTAGAACTGATAACTAATGAAAACCTGAATGGTGTACAGTGTTAAATACAGAACCTTTTCACAATAACTTAACTTCACTTGCTGCAGAACATAACCTCCCAAGGGAGATGCTAGAGAGGAGATGAAACCATCTCTTTCAAATGCAGAATAAAAGCTATGGAAAACAATGAACACTCCGATTTCATTTTTTTGACGCTTCATTTTTGCAAGTCTCCTCAAGGCTTAGTTGTTGTCAACCTCTAACATTTTTTTTAGGCATGGGCTGCATTGCATTGGCTTTTTTCCAGTCTGCAAAGAAGACATGATATTAATGCATCTCATAATGTTTGATACAGTATTTCAACACAAGAAGACACTGCTGTGTCTTTGAGACATCACGTACTATTATCACCTGAGGTGCCAAAGCATTCTTGCATCTTTCCTTCAACCGCCGCTGCCTCTGTGCCTCGTTTTCACGCTCAACTGCTGCTTTCTCCTCTGCCTGTCTCTCTAGACATTCTCTGCAAAAGAGAAAAGGATAATGTGAGTTTGCACACTGAAGCTAATCCTCAGAAATATATTGATGCGTGGCTTTACCTCATCTTCTGCTTGTATGTTTTTCTTGCATTCTGGGCCAGGCTCTTCTTCTCAATTACATCAAGGTTGCTCAAACACAACCACTCAATTGTAAATTGTAACATCAGGCTAATTCATGCTACCTTGAAACTACTAACCACATGTTGACTCACGCTAGCATCATGCTAATTTGTTAATAACTGATTCATGCTGTTCATCCTGATTATAACCACTTGTTAACAAGAATTATTATAAATTGGCATGCAATTACTCCAATGTACAAATTCAATTAGCGATATGCTAGCTTGAATTATCATTGTGCTAATTTCATGGAAACGTCATGCATATTCCAAAAGGTGTCATCAAAAAAGATGATAACCATCATTATCTCCTCAAGTCTACATCCAAAAAACATAACATCGTAAGATAAGATCCGAGATAAGACAAAATTTATCTTTCAAGTTAGCATTTTGTTCCTCTTTTCGGTAGATTGACTCAATCTGATCCAAAGTTTCATCCAAGTTGAGCTGCAGCTCATGTGCAATGCAGCTACTTTCCGTAGGGCTCCTCCTTTAAAATGTTTTCTGCGTATTTTCTTCTCTCCAGGTTGTTTTTCATATTCCCAAATATTTCGGGAAAAGATCAAGAAAAAACTAAGTGAATGTGATGGTGTTAAGAGCTAAAGTTCAAGTTCATTTATCCTAACATTTGAAATGTTACATGTTAGCAACAAGCTAATCACATGACCAAATTGACTTGGTACAAGAGTGAATAATGCTAATTACTAGCTAATTAATGTTAAAATCATTCTGACACAACACAAAGTCATATTAGCGTCATTGTAATTTATCATCATGCTAATTGCTTAAGAGCTAAATGTGTTCTAGTAAGTTCATCCAAACTTACAAGTGAGGTCTAGGCATGTTCGGTGCTTAATTGTCCATCATGGAGGTCCCTCTTAGCCCTGAAAACAACAACAACATTTAACAACACCAACTATTTAAGTTATTTTCGAGCTTTGGTAAAAGTGAGATCTTGCTGGAGATTACTTTATTGGAGTTATTTCAACTTTAATTAAACGTTTACTATTCTTAAAAGGTGCCATGTGCAATTTAGCCGAAAGGCTTAAAGCGACCTTGGCGGGTAGCAGAACAAATATGGAGCTAACCCTAAGCTGAAAAAATCAACGAGGGTCAATTGATGTAGACATGTGTTCCTTTTCTAGAAACACTAAATACTCAGACCCATATCCACTAACCACCAGCTGGCACCACATGGATGTATGTAAAAACACTTAAATAAATGGTATATTCATCAATATTCACATATTAAAAAAAGCAACATCTATTCTTACTTTATGAAAAGTTAACTTGGAGTTTCCTCGAGCTCTCATTAACAGATATTATACAGATCTATATAACAGATATATATATATGTCTTTAAATTAACTAAAAGTAATTGCTTTCATTGTGAGGATTTACCTAATAACACTTATAAATTGCTTATACACACTTGCTTAACCGCTTAAAATAGCAAAAAAATTTATATGTCCAAATTAAGCAAAATAATAATTTTTGGACAATTTATGGTAATTTTTGCAGTCCGTCAGTGCATCAGAAATTATTGCCGATGCTTAATTATAAATAAAAAAATTACACACACTCACAGAGACGCCCCCATCTGGGACCCACTACTGCTGCGCCGCATACGCACTATGTCTGAAATTTTTCATCCGTAAACATGCTTGCCGGGAAAAAAACGCACCGCACACTTAACGCAGATGGAAGCAGTGCAAAACCGGCGTAACTAATCTCCTGGTGTGCAAAACTATCTCCAAATCAGCCTCTGTTTACCTCCACAAGCTCATACACTCCTACATGCCTTACAGAAGCCTGCGCTCAGAAATCGAACAGCGACTCGTGGTTCCGTACCACAAAGGCAGAAAATCTCTTATTAGAACCTTCTCTCTGATCCAGTCAGGAAAGCACCAACACTAACAGCTTTCAAAAGGCAACTCAAAACTCTTCTCTTCAGGGAACACCTACTATAAAAAATAAATAAATAAAAAACTTTTCTTCCTCCTTTTTTCCCTGCTATGCTTTATTGATCAGTTGATACAACTTTTATTATGAGCAAGCTGAGATACACTTTGTGTAAAAAATTGCATATTGACTCTCCCCTACTGTAAGTCGCTTTGGACAAAAGCGTCTGCCAATGCATAAATGTAAATGTAACACTAGTGTCATGTTAGTTTGGTTATGCTAATTCATTTAAACATCCTGCTAATGGCATGCCAATTCATATGGCTAGTAATCACTTGGTAATTCATAGTAAAGTTAAATTGAAAGTTTTGTTTTAATCTAGAAGAATTAAAAAGATTTGTTTTTAAAAATAATTATTTTTAATCTAGTTTTGAAGCCATCCGGGAGTTTGTTCCAGAGCTTCGGGGCTCTATATGAGAACGCTCTTCCCCCTCGACTGGATTTACTAATCTTCGGAATGATCAGTAGTCCTGCTTCTTGTGATTGAAGAGAGAGAGCTGGAATATGTCGTGATAAAATACTGCTCAGGTAGGCCGGAGCCAAGCCATTCAGGGCATTCAGATACTTCTAGCCTTTATGCTTTCGTGAGCTCCAGATCTAACTTCAATATTTCCTTTATTGCAAAAGATTATTGACGCAGAATATTGATTAAATATGTGTTTGAACTATCAGTTTAAACTATTGAGTCTTGGTTATTTGGGATGACAAGATTATGTGAAGTCTTTATGATTATTTATGTAAGATATATTTAGGCTTCTTTTGTAATGTTTGAAAGTTGCTATGAATTTATAACAATAGAATTACATTACTTGACATTATGCATTATTGATGGTTTGGATTGAACAATTCTCTCACTTACTTTTACTTACAGACTACAATACTACAATACGAAGACTGCAATACATGAGATTAAACAGTCTTTATCTGAATAATTGTCCAAAATTGTTTTAAACACTCCAATGTAAAATCTCCTCCTCTTTGACCTGTGCCAGCATATCTAGAGTGAACAGATGATTGAAATGTGAAAGTGAGCAGTAATTGTCAGGGAAGGACTACTGAGAGCTTCATATCTTTTGTGAGACTCCCTGCAGGGACTTGCTTTGTGATCAGGCTTGGAATATTAAGCCTGGACAGCTGCAATTCTTCACAAACCTGATGAAAAGTCAACTTCCTCTTGAAACACACTCTAACGACTGCAGAGGTCACTAGAGTTCATATTTCACATTTAAATACATTGGTAAGCCCATTTGAATCTCAGTGTTTACTTTTAATGTAAAAAAAGGTTTGGGGTTCAGTTCATGCACTATTCCTCAAAGACACAGCTTGATCTTTAAATACACAGCTTGAAGATTTTTATTAGCTTTAAAATAATGGTAGAAGCTTGTTGATCAAAATAATTTCAGGATTTTGGGTATGCATCTGAGGTAGGGGTCAAGGCAAAAAAAGGCCACCACACCTGAGCTATGCTTAGGAGAAGAAAAAGTGGTCAAACATTCTCTTTTCAGTTTTGTACTTCTAAAAGTTTTATTTTAGAAAGTTTTCAATTTTATATAGGAACAAAGAGCATGAACTTCTGTACAATATTTAACAGATGTTGTATGAAGTCCAGTGTTGTTGGTGTGGGCTGAACTATTGGTTTGGACTAAACTGTGATGGTTTGAGCTGAACTTTTATCTCTGATAATTGGATATTCTGGAAATTGCTGTGTTCAAAAACCATTGTTGTTGGACAATACTGAAGTCACATTCTATTTTTTGAGAAAAAGAGTGTTTTTGTATAATTTTAGTTGTTTTTGATTATGGAGAATCACGTCAAATTTTGAAGATTAATTAAAATTTCCATTAGGGAAACTTTCCCTCTACTCTGTTATCCTTACTAATACAGTTAATAATGGACCAAAAACATTTTTACCATATTAAAACATATTTAAGTACATGAAGGATGTTGGGTTTCAAATTTCCTTAAAAGTGGTACAGATGCACAAAGAAAATCATGAAATCTTGCATACTTCCCAACCCATTCAATGTTTTGAGCATACACAACCATTAGAGCTTTCTGATAGAGTGTTTTAGTACGTTTTGGCTATTGAGTACAGGAACACCCCAAAAAGTTCTTGTTTAAATAATTCTTAAGTGCTTATATATTCAAAATTATGAATATAATAAATTCAGAGATGAACAGTGAGGTTTGTTGCTGGAAAGGCTATTTTTATTCTTATAATAAATATCATTTGAATTTAATGTTTTATTTGTCTTTTCTATACAATTAATCTTCTGTATATTGCTAAAATATAATTTTGCCAGTGAAGGGATCTACGAAACACATTTCAATGTGAAAAGTCACCGGTGCAAATGGAGGTCTAAATATGCACAAAAGTATAATACTGAAAAACAAAATATCAGAGAGTTAAGTATTGTACAATTTACAGCTTGTTTGTGAACACCAATATGCTTTACAATGACCCATAAAACTGCAAAAATCACAAAAAAATCAAAACTTTGAACAAAAATGATCACAGTTTTTTTTTTTTATCCTAATACCCTGTGTTGTTATAAACAGGTTTGGAATTGGTCATTCATGGAAAATTCTATTATAGATATTTTGTGTAGCTATCTTCTGGTGAAAAAGATGAACACTTGAGTCTGTATAAATAACTCTTGCAGACGGTTTCATGTACCTCACTATTGGAGGGTTGACAGCCATGTTACAGAAAGAATTGACCATTATCATTGCTGAAAAGACAGGACATCACAACACGACTTATGAAAAAAAGGTTTTTTTTTTTTTTTACATATCGATTTGTTACTCTATCCATCAGTGTGAAAAGTCTGTTTACTGGACATCTAATGCTACACGTTCCATATCCAGCTGTTCTGAAGAAAGGGTAACAGGACAAAGAGATAGACACTACAGATGTTCATGCTGTTGCTCCACACAGTCTGACCACTTCTGGAAAGTCTCTGGTATCCTCGGATCGTGCTGAGAGTGCAAATGGCCAGGTCTAGAAAAAGCATCGATATAAACCGACACAGTATTAATGTCTATGTTAATGGAATTTATAATGAAATGTATTTAAAATACCAGCATTTCATATCAACTTAACAAGAAACCTGCAAATATACATAATGAACAATTGTCATTATAAAAATTGTAATTGTTGAATGAAGTGTTTTTTCTTTTAATCAGTAGCTATTCAAATGATAATTAACCATACGTGCACACGCATGCACGCACACACAGATTTACCAATTCACAAGTCCCTGGGCTCATGCCTAATTTAATCAGACATTTAATATAATGTAATTTAACACTTACTTAGTGAATTCTTTAATTTAGAACTGGAGTTGGATTTCCTATTTGGTAAAATTTTAAAACTAAATCTTAGTTTTAGACCACGTTAGACTACTCAAAGTGAGTCTCTCATACCAGGTTCAAAGGGTGCCCAATTCCAAGGCCGGTGTGGCACATGTCCTCCTCCAGCAGCTGGCGCATATGCGAGATGTAGCTTGAGGCTAGGCGCAGTGTGTCCAGCTTGGAGAGTTTGGTGTCTGCTGGGACCCAAGGAAGACTAGTCTTCAGGCGCGAGAAGGCTTTGCTCAGCACTCGCATTCGTGCCCGCTCCCTAGCATTGGCGGCACTTCTCTGAGACGATCTTCCTTCTTTTGGTAGCTTTAGATGTTTGTTGTGATCGGCAGAAGCCCGAGGGTCATTTCTGTTTGCATTTGGACTGCTGTTCAAGCTGAACTCATCATCAGAGTCTTCTAAAATGTCCATGTCTTCAGAATCACTCACTGTACCGGTGGACATCACTGTCTCTGCTTCAGCCAGACTTCTCAGAAACTTAGCTGCTGTGAAATTTCCTTGTAGGATCAAAAGCAACAGCTGCTGCCTTAATGTCAAGGTTCTGATGAAGCAGGCTGGGAAAGACCGTTATTAAGAATACTCTCAGAGCATCTCAGCCTCTTCAACAGTCTTTTTTGGTTTTTAGTTGGCAGGATCAGTCTGGAACAGGGTTTTCTCCTCCCCCTTTCCATCTGAAGTCACCATACCTGACAGAGAAAGTGTGAATAAATATCTAATTTGAAATGAATTCAAGCAATTTTTCCACATAGTTAGGTTGACCTAACAAATTTGTGGTTTAGGTTGTGACTTAGCAAATAATAAAAGTAGTTTGAAGTTATAGCTTTTTGATATTATTTACTTAATTCTTTACTTAGTTGCTTTGGCTAAGTTAGACTACAAGTTAAATCAAATGTAATTTAACTTAGTTGCTTATTTTATTTTAATTTAACAACATAAGTTCAAATATTTTGGGGGAAACAATGAGGTTGCTTAATAATTGTGAAAATTTCACAAAATAACATTTTAGACACTTGTGTTTAATTGAACTTAAGTTTTGTATTCTAAAGTTCTTTTATTATAAAATAGGTAAACTTTGCTGATCCATGCAGCTTGTTTTTGCAGATACAAGTTCACAGTGTGTTCATTTAGTTTGCATCACCACATGGAATTGAAACAACAACAGTTACGATACAATAATGAGTAATATTGAACAGTTGAAAAGCTTTTAACAAATTGTTAAAGGGGTAGCACGGTCGTCTCACAGCAAGAAGGTCGCTGGTTCTAGGCTCGGCTGGGGCAGGTGGCATTTCTGTGTGGAGTTTGCATGTTCTCCCCGTGATCGCGTGGGTTTTCTCCGGGTGCTCCGGTTTCCCCACAAGTCCAAAGACATGTGGTATAAGTAAATTGTGTAAGAACGATTGCCCATAGTGTTAAAGAGTGAAAGTGTGTGTGAATGTTTCCCAGCGATGGGTTGCGGCAGGGAAGGGCATCCTCTGCGTAAAACATATGCCAGTGAGTTGGCAGTTAAATCCGCTGTGGCGACCCCGAAAGGGAATAAAGCCGACATGAAAATGAATGAATGAATGAAATTGTTAAAGGAATCATTACATTAATCAGAAAAATTTGTGAGCATGGATAAGTTGAGCTTATTATTTTTTTTACATAATTAGTTACATCGAATATAAATGTTGTGAAAAAATAAAAAATATGAAAACTGTCTACATTTTAAAAACGCTTATTGTAACTGTTTAAGTTAATAGAAATCAAATGGAATGTTTTAGTTAAATGTACACTGTAAACCTGAAAATTTTAACTAATTAATCATCATGAGCCTAATCAGCATTAATAATCTGAAATGTCTTGGTTACTTGTTTCCTGAAGGTGCGAACATAAGATATCATTGCTGCGTCCCAATCCGAACACTTTATCCTGCACCCTTAAAGCAGATACTCATTTTCAAAAGAAAATATACATACTTTTTAGCGAGTGAGATGAGAGTGTGCATGCCTGGGAAACACTCAAACATCGCTTGATGGAAGTAGTTGTGCCAAGTCATCACGCATGACTTGTGCAAGAATATACTACTCCTTTTCCCATTAATTCATTAACAAATGTTCTATTAATAATTAAAACACTATGTTGATATTGTTTATTCATTTGTGTCTTCTTTAAAAATTAGTCGTTTTACAGAGTGCCCATTTGTTGAGCTCGTCACGCCAGAAAAAGTACACAACCGGGAACCGCTCTGAAATTTTTTTTTGCGGATAGGGATGCAGTACAATAAATATGGATCATAAACCTATCAGCATCAACTGATGACATCGCTCATTGAAAGCCAGCTGTAATCAATCACCAATTATCGGTCTCACCTGATTCTGTCACCTGATAATTATCCAACCAGCGCAATCCTCTCATAAAAAAACGACATTTCCCAGAAGCCCATCGTTTAACAATTGCAGTTAAAATTGTAGTATTTAAACTGGCCACAAGTGTAGATACAGAAGCTAAAATATTATAATATTAAGAAATAAAACTTCAGCCAGTCACACATCTGTGCTTCCCCAGTGTCAGACCTTTCTAGACCCTTTTTTGGTTAACGGAAATTGTCGCACTTCCATGATGGTGAAGGGTAGCTGCACCCATTTTGAGCTTCCTTTATTATTGATCGCATATGACATGGACATAGCATCCATGGGTTTTCGTATGAAAGGAAATGTTCTTCAGCCCTTGCTGAAAATTAGTCCCTCTCTGACTCTGTTGAGTGTACTTAGTCAATTCGAGACTAGGTCCCTCTGAAAAATCTCTGTGAGTTCAAAGTATCCTGCCATTCACCTGGTGCTAAGCATTAATAGCAATATAACTCCTTTCTACAGTGTTGGGAAAAGAGCCAGCTGGATCACCTTCACATACAAGGACAAAATGGCAGGCCTCCACAAACTAGATGGAGTTATGAAAATACTGCAATAGGAATCAGCTTAAATACATCTACTCTAGCTCGTCTAATAGATGTTTGAATTAAAAACTCCACTTAAATTCTTTTTCTTCCACAAGCTCTTAGGAAAATAGAAACGTCTGCATGACTTATCAAAAGTTTATAATCCACTGGCCATTTCACAGAGATATTAGGTTTCTGCATTTCACCACAGCTGTCAGCACTTCCCATGGCATCTGCAGAACAGGGGCATCATACTCACATTGCACATGTGGACATTCTTTACTCGTGCATAGTGTGCTCCCTAGTCTTTTTTATCCTTTACAAACATGCATCCATTAGCTGAATGTTTAAGGAAAGCAATTAGAATTCGAATAGTTAATTTAAAAAATGGTTTCCCTTCATGTTTCTTTGCAGAAGCAAACATTCATCTCTGTGTGAAGATGTTGTGCATCTGCAATTGAATTGTGGATCAACAGGTCATTTTGATCATGGTATCATGGTATACACCCCTTCTGTAACAAAGCTATAAACTGTGAGCCTCTGTGATGTCATCAAGGATTTATTTCAGAGTTATCATCAGTGTGTAGGTCTAGCAGGTTCTAACCCACCCAAAATACACATATAGGGATCACATTTTTATTTACTTTTTACTTTTACTTATTTTACTATTATTAATGTCAGTTTCACAAGGTTTTACATTAAACTATGCAGAGCTGTTGCAATGAAAAAATCATAACCTAATGGCTAGCATTTAATAGCTATACTATGAAAAGATGCAGAGATACACAGAAACCTGAACCACTCAATACATTCAGTCTCATGGTTCCTTTTTTAACGGGTCACTGTTACAGTGCCGTGTCATATAGACTCAACCTTTCAGGCATATTTTAGTATTGTTCATCAAAAACAAACCTCAAGTTTTATTCAGATTGGTTCAAGCATGTTTATGTAATCCTATTTTATTTTTCTGGGAGATAAAAATGGGTCAATGACCATAGCCACACTAATTTGTCAAAGCACCAGTAATCAATCAGATGGATCGCTAATGCAGCTCATCTCAAATAGGATAAAGTGTTTTTGGATGTTCAGGATGAAATTGCTTTTTTAGAAACATGAGATACACTTCTCTTGTGGAGCGTAACCATTTGAGGTGATTCAAAGACATTGCTTATGATAAGTACTGCCTTTTGAAGGTTTATAGGGGTACAGTGATAGTCTAGAGGAGTCAAAATGTATTATAAATTATTTAAAAGGGGCATAATATGGCATCTTTAGGTTAGTAACAGCACAAAAATAAAAGAAAACTAACAACTAAGCATTGACAGAACTACATTTTTAAACAACCCAGCATCTGTGAAATCACTAAACTGCTTGCAGTAAAGGTAATGTAGGGGGTTAAAGCAAGCTTATTGGGTGAACATATCAAACAAAAATACATGTTTTAGCACCATAAAATATAGCTACGGTTAAGGGCACAAAAAGACTCACACAAGAGTAGATGCCAAGGCGTAGTTCAAAGATTTTCTATATTCTTTTCTCCAGATGTTCATGAAAACTGCTCTCAAAATGTTACGTTGAATAGGTGACAAACCCCACAAGTGCTGAAGTAAGTGAACAACTTCTCTTTTCCAACAGTTCTAGGAGCACTAAGCTGATTTTTCATGAGTGGAGATCTTAAGTGAATGTCAAACTAAGCGATTCACTGGCCACTGATGTGCTCTGTTTCTGCAGGAGTCAGTACCACCCTCCTCACCCACCAACCCCAAAGAACTAGAACAAGATGGTACTAATTAAATTCATTTTTGGTAACATGTTACATTTATCTATTTTAGGATAAAAAGCAAATTAAAAAGCTCTTTTAGATAAGAATAATGTTAATCATCATGGACATCTGTTATTTTTTTCAAAGAACATCTTCTTTTCATTACTTTAGGTTTGTCTGGAGTGCAGTCTTCTGTGCTCATGAAAGTAATTGCTATTCAGCATATTAAATATTTGGTTAATAAATTCATTTTCTGGGATCTGTCTGACAACGCTCAGACCATACAACAATCGGCACAATGAAGCCTCCACACAAGAAGACACAAAGGTTAAGGACAAAAATTCTGTCAAGCATGGTGATGGAACTGTCATGATTTGAGGCTGGCATTAGGAAGTGTTACATATAATGTCTTGTTTTTCTAGAGTTTGTTTGTTTGTTCTGTGCGTGTTCTTGTCCTATCCGTTTCCAAATCCAGGTTCCACCCATTATCTCTCACCACCGCTCCAGTCTCTCTGCAATACGTCGTGAGGGATGTCAATCACCATTACATTGATGATGTCACCACATCACCACCCAATCCGGTTGCTCCAAAACGACCTAATTTGGATAAAGGTCTCGACACACCACCATTGATCAGCTCTGATCAAGATCATAGGCTGTTGTGCGTTTTGAAGTTGAGTTGTGTGCATTTGTATAAGTTGAGTTGTTGTCACGCTGCCAGTTGTTTTGACTACTCTGGTTCTCCAGAAACATTGGCTTGGTCTGTTTTTCTAAACCTCTGATAGATATCACGTGAAATACATTCTGGGACATTACACATAGGTAAACCTTTGTTAGTACACTAGATAGGTGATGAGCGCACTTGTAACTAAGATTAGAGTAGATTAGAAGTTAAACAGTAATTGCCTGATATTTATGTTTATACTTTGTGCTAGTTTAGAGATATTATTTTTCCTGGGGATATTGCAGGGAACCGGCGCCATCAAGGGGAGGGACTCTCTCTTCAGGTTGGTTGGGTTTTTGTTTAATCTGTTCTTGTTTGTCTGTACACTAGTCATGTTGTTTGTAAATAGTTGTAAATAAATCACTTTGTTTAGTAATTTGTTGTGCTGTTGTCTCTTTTGGTTTCTCCACTCCGTTAAATGGTTTAACTTTGCAAAATAAATGTTACGGCCAGAGTCATTTGCCATCTTAAAAGAAACGTAACAGGAAGCAACAGCTCACTGAGAGAAAATGAATGCAAAACTATATAATGACCTACCGAAGCAGTGGAACAAAAACCCTTTTATTGCCTTTTTAAAGTACAAATCAGCATGTATTCATAATTAACTGATGCTTAATTATGTAACAAGGTCATTTTATTTGTGATAAGTGGGGAAGAGACACAGTTATTCCTGCATAACACTGTACTATCACTTATTAATGCTTAACTTGCTCACTTTTGAGCTAGCTAAGTAATGAGGTAAAAAAATATTTGATGAAAAAAAGATAGTGTGTCAGCATTTCATGAATAATTATGAGTAATTAACCATTATAAATGATAACTATTATTTTACTTTCAGACATTCATATAGATCGATTTAATGCATTTAACTTTTGTTCACACCTATAGTAAAGTTAAGTTAAATAAAGTTTAATACATATTGAGTGAATCTGATTATTCAGGCCATTTGGAACTCTAATCTCTCATTTACAACAACTGTACCGGCTCAGCTTTCACAATCATCCACCATAGTGACTAATTACATGGGAACGCCGATGCCCATGCTGATTTAGGTCAGAACTAACATGAGAACGCATTTGCAGCTATCAGTGGGAAAGCGTACTTAGGGTCACAGTGTGGGCAGTTGCTCCCCTTAAGTCTGTCTTTCTGTATTGTGTGAATGAGCAAGTCAGACAGGTGCAGCATTTCATGACATCATCTCTCCTCCCAGTTCCCATGGTCACCGCTCTAGCTCCCACAGCTGTAGTGAAAATAAACGATATGCATCAGCAACAAAACAGCCATTAGAAAAATCAATACTGCTTTGTTTTGTCTGACTCTTGGTCTGCGGTGATTCAAGATAATTTTATTTATTGACAGACATGGCTAAAGTGTAAATTATCCATCATTGTTTGGTGTTAAATCGCTGAAATTCACCTTAAAAAATGTGTCAAAATGCAATTCATGTAAAATGAGGTGTTTATGGTAGGTGAACTGTGTGCAGGGAGTTAAATTATTATAAAAGAAAACTAAATATTACTAACATTATATGTTAAAGGTTGGTTTTTTGGTTCAGTACCTGTTATTGTTGGAAACTGCTTAACTTTAAAGTTTCTTTACAGTGCTAGACTATAACGCAATTAAGTGTTCTGAATAGAACTAAAGAGTAGTAGTTTTGTCTATTATGTTAGATTTAGATTATCCCGTCCTACTGTGGGCTTCAAGTAGGTGGAGTAGGAATAACAGCCTTTAAATGCATTTTGATTCTTCTTTACATCTAGGAAATCTTAGCAGCATTCATGACAGCTTTAAAATCTCCCAAATCCACTCAAAGTCTTTCCCATATGGATAATGTTATCCTTATCAAATTTACTTCTCCTCGTGATGGGCATGGCAAATCTAAAACAGATCTAACCGAAACGTGTGGCCACGAAATGGTGTGTCCTAATGTGACTTCTCTTTAGCCGGTGAAACTACCAATAACAATTTTATCAAGATGATAGCTTGCATGACAAACAGACAAAAAGTATTTAATCAAACTGACTAAAGCAGGGAGATGTTTTGCAGTGGGTCTTCTTTAAAAAGTGTCGAATGGTTTTGTCAGTTACTGCATCGAGCCATAAGTCCATATCCAATATACTGTATGAAATCAATCAATCAGGGTTTTCACATAGAGCTTTTTTAGCAGCTACTTTCAAAGCAGCTTCACAAAGTCCTAGTGTAGATCAGGTAGGGTAAATAGGAATTCCCTATGTGAGGCAAGTGAGAGACACACAGACAATAAGATAAAGTACTAAAGCAATAATGATAAACCATTATGCGAAATAAAGCAGATAAACAGATATTAAAGCTTTATTCAAATAATAACTCATGAACTTAAATCAACATTTTTAGATTAAAACACAAATATAAGGCAAAACACATTTTTTACGTTTCACTCGGCCGCCATTACTCACGTCACAAACAACTACAGAATGCCCCAAACAGCAGCTCACACTTACAACCCTGCACCATATCCTGTATATAACATGGATGTAGCATGTGCAATGTTTAGTATGATCATTGAAACGATCTAAAAATGGGCATATCCAACCATCGCCGTCATGGAAGTGCATCACTTTCCAGTAACCAAATATGTGTCTAGAGAGACAGTACATAAGCATAGCACAGATGTCTGATTGGCTGAATGTTTACATTTTATAGATCTTAAACAAACAAGTTTAAAAAGACTTTTAAAAAAAGAAACCCTCTGAGTGTTCATGGAGGTCAAAGCTATCAATCTAAATTAAAAATATTTTAACACCAGAGCCACACCTCTAAAATTTTCTAACCTTGAGTCAAGGCCTTCCAGAGCAGGAGCACCATGATTGGTCCAAGTGGAGCAGAGCAAGCTCTTTCACTATCTTGCTTGGCTGGCACTCCGTGTTAAACACTGAAGTAAAATTTTGGCAATAAAGAGCTGCTTGTTTGTGGTGATAAACTATCTAATCAAACTATCTAATACCTTCTCCAAATGAAACACATATTAAGATGACAAAAATGCTTTTTTAACTAATACAGCCACCGTACTTTTTCGTGGAATTATGAGATCATGTGTGTCTGTTTACAAAGCGGCGGGGGTCATGGCGGCTCATGGTCAAACACAGATTAGTGAGGAGCTGAGTACTTTTATAAAAATCTGGTCTGATAATGAAGATTTCTTCTCAGTTACCCAAAACCCACAATAACTCTGCAATTCTGTCAGTGTTATGTAAGCAGCTCAGAGAAAGGAGTTTAATATAACTATTGATCAGTGACGTTCATGTAAAGAAGCTCTGTCAACTCTACGTTCATGCACCAGATGCACTGATTACAAATACTACATTATAACATATCTGATGAACACTTTGGGTAAAGTGTTTACATTCTAGACAAGTTTAAACAAAAAGAGGGAAGTGCTTTACCTTGTAGGTTGTTGGTTATATGTGTGAAAATCTACATTTATGTGCGCAGACGTCCTCTGTCTGCAGGCATGATTTCAGCGCTGCGGCGAGGATGATCTCGATCTACCACCAATGTTAAGCTATCTTAACTCTGCCTTCCCATTCCTGCATTAAAAAAATGTTCCTATGTTCCTAAATCACTCCCTATAATGCTTTCCTTTACTCCTGTCCGTCTTCATAAATTAGATATAAAATATTTTACAGAGAGTGCTTGTTTGGGTCCAAGAGAAAACTCCTCCTGCCCGAGCACCAGGGCTTGTGGATAATATCAGTCGATTGAGCATTCATCCATCCATCCTTCACTACAGATAGGGCACCACTCGGATACTTTTTATACTATACTACACATTCTTATTTCACACCCATAAATGTGGGTAGTGCGCTGATTGGGATGCAGGACATGTTTTTCATCCAGTTATAAACTTGTAGTGCATGGGAACATATTATTAAAAATAAAATAAAAAAGAATATTTTGAAACATTTTCACACAAAATATACAAACAAAATGGTTCTCCATCAACTTGGCAAATCCCAAGAGAATGCAGGAAACAGCCCCATCCAAAGTATCATTATATAAACTCACAGAGCAGCCACAGATCAGTCAGGCTCCTCTGCTCCCCACAGTGCCAAGAGCAGTTCCTTGAGGGACAGATAAAATATAGTCATTAATTGAGAGAATATATAGTCAAATGTATCACATTAAACACGCACTCAGAACCTACCTTACCCCGTTCAAATGAACCACCCGCCGTTGGTCACCTCGTCCAGCATTCGGACTCCAGCACTGGAACTCGGGTAACATACAATTGGGAATACCATGAGATAATGAGCCTCAAATATTTAAATATTCCAACTGAAAGTAACATCAACAAAAGAACAATGATCTTTCAATTAGAATTGAAATAACCAGAAAGATTTTCACACTTCTCAGTCTTTAGTAGAGCCAGCATCAGTGCACGGTTGTCTTACTAATGTCTCAATGCTGCAGTTGTAATTCTGCTCAGTACCACTAGTTCTGATATTTGATTGGTGAGCTTGGTTGGGAATAAACAGCACGAAACTACCATCTGCTGGTTAATGACTACTTATGAATCTGCTCAATATTTTGTAGCGTAAAGGCTAGTAAGCATTAGTTGAAGTTAGACTAACAGCAATCCGACTACATTTAATCCATGCTGGACCTTTATAGCTTTGAAAGATAAGATGATGTAGCATGAAGGCATCAAAGTTAGCTATGAACATTTACAAACAGTTGATGGCTAGGCTAGTCTGGTGTGCCATTTGATGCAGATATATAAAAATGCAGATATAAACAATGCCATTTGAGCAGATATAAACGGATTTTAAATCAAGGTATTTATTTTTATTCATCAATTATTTCTAAATTAACTTGAAGGAACATGTTTACTGTTTAGCACATTATATCATTAAGAATTTCTAACTAACAATTTACAATGAAAAGATAAACATTTTCAAACAAATTTTGAATTTTTAGTACCAGATCCCTATTTGACCAAGATTGCATTTGGGGTATAATGAAAGATTCTATTGTAAATGACTCATTCGGGCACTGTGTGCAGCAGTGACAAATGGGCAGTTGCTTGAGCACCCCTGATGTAAATATTAACTGTTTTGTGTTTCTCAGTGGCTCTGACAGAGACAGACTTTACGATTAATACATGTTAAGACGTCAGCAATTGCTTAGGAAACTGAGCAGAGACAGGAGTAAGTTTAACAGATTTTATTAAACATAAAAAGTGAAACAACAAATGTGCCTCATTTCCAGGTGCAACAGACAGACATTACTTTAACATAGTTAAATAGAAACAAGCTTACATTAAACCCTTAACATACAATAAATAGTTGCAATAAAAAAACTCTATAAATGGTCTTTGCTCAAACACATAAAATCAGCAAAAGTTGCAACATTTCTGCAATATTTTTAAATGTCCAAATCAGCATGTATTCATTGTTAACTGATGCTCAATTATGTAACAAGGTAATTTAATTTGTGCTGAACAGTTTAGATTACTATACTACTTAGCTTGCGTAATTACGTGGATGTGGAAAAACCACTAATGAATGGGAGTAAAACATGAACATGGATTATATTTAGCAATGCAGGGCTTTCTTCACATCAGATTAATTGAACGAATGATTCGTTTTGAGTAAGAGTAAGGTTTTATTAGCTAAAGATCACCCATGAATTAAAAACTGAATACAAAGACTATTCCTAAGGTGAGGTACAGACACAGATTTATATTTTTGGGACCCATGGCAAACAGAGGCATGGGGGGCCCTGCAGCTTTTGGCATTCGTAAAACAAAAGAAATTTGCTTTTAAAAAAATCATCTTTTGTGGGTTTGTTTTCCTCTCCTGCCTTTTCTACTAATCAAATCCTTTGAACAAATTAAACTTGAATGTGCCCCGCCCTTTATTTACACCATCTTTCTCTTCTCGTTCTATCCTCTATTGCTCAATAATCCAAATCAAAAACTAAACATGGAGGTTTGTGAGCTCATGATAAGGTTTTTGTTCACTAGAACAGGAGCTCTTCGCTTTTAAGAACCGTCATTCAGTGAGCCTCAATCACTTCCTTTGATTGTTCTTCTGTCAGCCCTCCATAATGAGTTTCTCTCACACGATGCAGACACACTCATATATCGCTCCCTGACATCATTTTAGCCAACAAGTTTAAACAAAGTTTAATCTATGTTTAAGCAAAAATATAAAATAATATTAATAACATTTAAGGATTTATTGTTGATTCGATTGGGGCACCTCTAAAAAGTTGGAGCCGCAGAGCAACCGTCTAACTGCCACTAAAGATGAGTCTACCCCTGTTGGGTGGATATGTGTTATTTCTTCCGATGACTCAAGCTGAAGCTAGAGCGCAGCGATTTAAAGGCTTCTGAATCACTCCTGTGCCAGAGTACTGTGCTGAGGCGAGAGATACCCTTCACTGGAGTGAGGCAGGGGGTGAGTTCAGGCAGGGCACGGCAAGTCCCTAGCTAACAAGTAATAGCCTTTTATTTTATCATGTTCTAATGTGAGTGTTCTTGAAATAGATGGTGCGTATGTTTAAAAAGAAATAAAAACTTGACATTCTGCTCATCAAGATCTCCTTTTTCAGGGTTAACTAGAAATTATTTGTTTAATATGATAGTAGATGTTTGTTAGCACTTCAAAAAGTTTGACTACAAATGATTTAACTTTTTTTTAACTCATCTGCAACTATTACTTTTAAAGCACATTTTTAGTTACATAATGTTGTAGTTCCAATCAACAAATCATGCAATGTTCACATTACAGGTGATGTTAATTAATGTGGAATTATTTTCTGATAATCCAGAGCAGAGCAATGTTTGGAAGTGTTTTTAAGAACAAATCTGATCAACTATAATGATGAGTTTTATATAATTTTACATCTTTGTTTATGCCTTTACAAAGCTTGCCCTAACAGTTATGAAGAGCGTTGTGACATTCAGGGATATGTGCACCTATCCATAAATAAACACAACTGCTTTCTTTCAAAGGAGTGCTCTCCTAGCAAACACCCACACACACAAATCCTCAGATTCCACTGTGTTTTCCTGCATGACTGGCTTGTTGGTTTAGAATTATCATCTAGGGTTATCTAGTCCCTGTCCAAGGTGTTGAAGACTAATGGGCGTATCTACCTGGTTTCAATTATTGAAAGTGTCAATTGGAAACAGTCTAAGAGTTTATTTATCATTCATTCAAGAGTATGTTCAGAACATCAGTGCTTTAACTTTATTCCCAACTAATCAGGCAATAATCTTGAAGCGTCAAATACTCTAATCTACAGCGAGTAATATCTGTAGTTTCTTTAGGGCTTCTACAGGTGTAAGGGTGACCTGGGCCTAC
The DNA here is from genome assembly GCA_900490495.1 of Danionella dracula. Lineage (NCBI taxonomy): Eukaryota > Metazoa > Chordata > Actinopteri > Cypriniformes > Danionidae > Danionella > Danionella dracula. The sequence continues at coordinate 1,339,753 of UELW01000888.1, forward strand.
GTTCCCGCAGGGCTGCTCAAACACTCAATGGTGCACATACAGGGGTTCGGTGAATCCAGGATAACATTCACAGGTGAACAAGTATCATGCTGCTCTGAGACATTCAACAGTGATGTCCCAGCTCACAGAGAATACCAATGAAGCCTGTTGATGGGTGTTTTATCAGGAAGACTATACTCACTTCTCATTTCATGTTACAATAACCTTCAGGGAGAGGTTGATCTCAGGAAAGCATTTCCTCCATTACAGCAAAGCTGTGAAACTGTCATTGTAACCTTAACAGAAAGAATGAGGGAGGGAGAAACAGCAGCTTCTGGTTCAAACTCAAATCATAATAATTTGTTAAAAAAAATGTTTTCATTTATATCCTAGAACATGTTTTATTGTTGAACATAACATTTCAGCTATAAATAATTTTCTCCTGAAAAGAATTAACATGTACTCCTCCATTAGGAAGCTAAAAAGAGTACAGCATGTTTCAAGTATATTTGATCTCTAGGGAACACACATCCTATGGGGCAGAGAGATAAAACCTCACAACGGTCAGGTGCCTGACCAACAAACCTTAAGTTTTATGATAAACATATGCTCTAATTTATGCATACATGTCAGTTCTGCTAGACAAAAAATACAAAAAAAACTATTTTAAATACAAAAGTAACATCTTTTTATCATAATACAGATTTCAAATTATTTAGTTCCCTTACAGTCAGTTCAAGACCCTGAACTGATCATGAAAAATAAAGTAGCAACCGTGAGAAGACGACTTTTCAGTGGCTTTTCGACATCGAAATGTTTGCTGGGACATTTCATAAAAGCTCAAAGGTTTCTTTGGAGGATATTACTAGATGCTCTTCTGGTATCAGCGCTAGCATTGAATGGCTCAGAACAAAACTAATATAACATTTACTCATCTAAAATATTTGGTAGTTACTTTTACTCTCATTTGAGTAACTATTTTCAAGTAAAATTTCTTTAACAAGTACTGGGGGGTAGTTTTTGAATCCTTGACCCCTCTCTGCTCCTGAACCCTTACGTTAGTCTCCATCTGTAGTGTGTGTGTGAAGCCAGCAACAATAACATCCGACACCTTCAAGACTTTTTATTCAAGACAACATCAGACTTCTTGTTTTCTTGTGTTAAGAAAGCAAGAGTGACCTGTAACAAAAAACAACATTCTACAATCAAATAACGTTACAAAAAATTAGGCTCTACAGCGAAGACGCGGTGATCGATAAGTTTTCACAAGATAAGACACTTAAGACTAACGTACCATTTTGCGTCAACAGTTGACCGCGTCGTCTTCAGCCACGCAGCAGGGCAAACTTTTTATTTCGCCATGGACCCATAAGCCAGCAAGAAAAACACTATACCCTGCACCCTTACAGTAAATACTCATTTTCAGAAGAAAATGTAAATACTTTTAGTGTGAAAGACGAGAGTGTGCACGATCTGGGCGCCTTAAAGCATCACGTGACGGAAGTAGTTTTGATTCGTGCCCATTAAATGTGGAGAGTGCGCGGATTGGCGCGCAGTTAAACTCTGGCGCACTTTTATTACGTCACTATGAGGCTGGCGCCAAAATACTATATGGACGATCTGCAGCATGTGAAGCCAAGCATTTATACGCCCCAGAAACAGTTTCGCTCCTGTCTGTACCTTATCAGCAACAGCAGTTTAAACATAAAGCGACATCTTCCTGGTGACCAACCGAAACATCACCTGGATCGCCTTGGTGTTATATTATATTACGAATTGTGACTTGTCACTCAATAATTGACACTTAGAGTTATATTACATAAAGTGACATTTTATCAAAAGTTAGTCACTGTTACATTTGTTATATTATTTTACAGAAGGTGACGTTTCACCATTCAATCAAACCTTAATTTCTTTCATATAACCATCAATGGGTATGAAACGTTCTATACAAACAAACTTACTTTGCTTACTCTTCAACTTACCCTTACTCAAAACTAAAAATTCGTTCAATTAATCCGATGTGAAAAAAATCCATGCATTACTATAAATAGTCCATGTTGATGTTTAATCCAGTTCATAAGTGCTGTTCCACATCTGTGCGTTTACTCAATCTGAAGAGCCGCCCCTCCCCCATGCTGTTGCTCCCAAGTGTTTTAGATGCACCAACACTACATTCCCCACAATGCAACCGTAGTCCAATAACTTACTGCAGCAGGTGCTAAACGTAAGATTGAGTTTTCCAGCCAGGTGGGAGACAGAGTACATGTTCATAGAGGTAAAAGCCAAACCTGCATGTCTTCTGTGTGGGGAAAGATTGGCTGTAATGTCACCCATGACCTGTGACATCACCTCGTGAAATGTGATTTTCCCTTAAATTAAGTTTTTGCCGGTGTGACTATAACAAAATATTTTCACTTGAAGTTACTGACAGAGGCATAAGAAAATAGTGCTTTATTAATTTAATCATTCAACAATATAAACAAAAAGAAAATGATATTTGATGTTGACATCCCTGATCCAGATGTTTCTAGCAAAACTGAAGGCATTTGTTCTTGAACTTGAACATGCATTAACTTAAGAAAATGAGCTCGGTTACTTATTGGATGGCTGTCTCAAAGATGTCTAGCTTCTTTGAAACTTTTCTTCTACTCGTCTTTGTCAAACAGGTACTACTTAATTGATTTCTTGATTGTGAACAGGTATAGCAGTAATCAGGTCACAGCTGACCAGAAGAGCTGCAGACCTGCAAAGTTTCACTTCAACCTTTAATCTTCTCTTGTTTGAAGCTACTGGCTAGGGTTGGAAGAAACACCAGCAGAGGCTGCAGCCCTCCATCAGTGACCTTGACCACCCCTGATCTAGATTAAATTGTAATTAAAGTAATCAAGAAGGGGCAAACACTTTTTCACACCACTCTAACAACATATTCGTAAATGAGACTGAATAATTGGTTGTTTACTGATGTTGCACCACTGTTTCTTCATCTATCATCTGTATAAATAGAAGGTATAGGGATTGATGGAGCACCCTAGCTAACAAATTTATGTTACAGGAATGTTCAAAGAATGTTACCATTAGCGTTACATAAACTTTAGTTTGTCCAGTTTTTAACGTTTTGTGAATGTTCTCTCAAGGTTATTAAAACGTTTTTTAGAGCATTCATTGTGCACAATAAAATTATGCGAATGCTCTGAGAATGTTGTTTAGATAATATTTTAGTTTACTATTATTTGAATGTTACTAAATCGATCTTTTGGAAATGGTATGAGATAACATTTTGACAACCTTTAAAGAACATTAGTGAATGTTATGAGAGCATTCCCTGTTAGCTGGACCACTCCAGCTCACACAAGTAATGCCTTGAGCAAGCCTTACTTAAATCTGCAAAAAATCTACAATTTACGAGCAATTTCTTAATGATCACATTTCATAACTGCAAAAAACCATCAAAACGTGTTCGTTTTACAACCAAATCATGTCTTTCAGTTGTGTTCATTTTTCCATCCACCACATCTTCCAAACTTTCTGTCTTATCACTACGAGGATGCAGGAGGCAGTAATATAGTCCAAGAAAACCCAGCCCCATCGAATTTGACAATAAAATAAAACACAAAATGGGCAGAAAGTAGTCCGTATCCTCATACTCTGGTTTGAGCCAAAACATTACAATGGGGGCAGCAAGATTTTCACACACACTGAAAATGTAATAAACAGTCATAGGAATTTTGGTATTCTGTCCCCTGATGTTAAAAAAGGTAAACATGAGGATTACTCCAACTATAGCCCGATAGAGATATTCAAGAAACGGCGTGGAGCAGAAGTCCGTCTTTTCTTTGCACACCCAGATGGTTCCAGCCAGCCACAGTAAGGCCATTAGTACAATGCTGAAGGGACAGAGCATGATGAATAGCGTGATGCTGAGGATTCGAGGGCTGATGGTGAACACCTTGTAGGAGAGATAGACAGCTGTTGGGATTCCACATGGCATCTTATTCACATGAGTGAGGGAACGGCGTAAACACAGGCGATAGTCCACAGTGGACCAGGCAATGGTGATGAAAGAGAAGGCCATGCTAATGTCTGCAAAAAAAAAAAAAAAAAATTATTTAATCGATCAGGAATCATGCTCCCGTTTTATTTTTAAATGACTTTGCCTCGCATAAAATGTCAGCACAACAAAGAATGTTAAAGTTGATAAGCTTTAAACAAAAGAAAACTGAAATAAATACAGTTCAATTTTCAAATGTGTGCATGTCCATGTTGTTGGGCTAGACTCACATTGCAGATGAGAGCGATGCTTGTGCTCCAGTATAATATAAGCCTGCAGGATGAGTTGAGGAACGCTCTCCAGAAACGTCTCAAACATGCGGAGCATACTGAGATCTGCAGCCAGCCCTGACAGATACAGCTTCTCCTCTTTCCTCTGACCTGGAGATGGGACTTTAAAACTCCTCTTGAGAAGCTGAACATACCTTATGGGCAGATAAGACAAGTTTCTTGACCTAAAGAAGTACTTAAGAAAACCCTCTTTACATAATTATTGTCTCACTTTGTTCATAATAGCATTTTAGAGAAATAATTAACTGTATAAAACATGTAAAGGTAAAATATATGTTATTGGCAAATAAATATGCCTTTTAACTTTGCTAGTATAGGTGAAAATGGGAAAGTGCATCTCAGCTAGAGGTTGTCTGTGAGTAGAAGTTAGGTACTCTGTGAAAGCAGTCTTGCTGTTCCAGTTACCATGTTGCCTGTGCTGTGTAATTACAGAGGTGTTCCGGAAAAAAGATCAGACAGTGCTTCTGTACAGACCTATCCACTAATTCCTAGTGTGAAAGCACCCTAAAGCTAAAAAAACTGATTTTTTAGTTGAGTGTCAAGTGTACAAATTGCCCATTGCGATGGCAAATATAGATATCTGTCGAGTATTTACATATGTTAATGTTGTAAAATCAGTGCCTTTGGCCTAATCAACATTTCCATGATAAGGTAGCTAACTAATTGCTAGAAAAAACTAGTGCTGCAGAAGCACTATCTTTGCACTAGTACTGTCTCTTGCCTGGGTTTTTCTGGTGTTCTTTTTGTTAGTCCAGATACTTTCAGAAGAAATCCATTGTAACTGATGACAGTGCCGATTTAAAGTTTTGTTGTCTAAAAAAAACATATCTCTTGATGAACCACTTTATTTTAACAGAACATGAGCGCTGGGAGAAATTCTAAAAAATTGGCACCGAAACAAGTGGCACATACTGGCCAATCAACCATTGAGCAACCATCCGAAACATTGGGAACGAGGAACAACAATTATAAAACATTATAAGCTTAAGAAGCACTTAGTTAACCAAGTTGGTCAAGAAGATAAACCCAAGGGGTTTTTGTTGTATGTAAAAAATTAAACGTTTTTGGGTCTATGTGTACTGTTTCTTTTTGTAGCTGTTACGTAAAGACTCGAAATCAATGAACTGGGGTGTTTTCTTGTAATGGATTATTTTCTTTCCTTCAGTGTGCAGACAAGCATCATTGTAGGATTTATTTCACTGATAAATTAAACATTTTATATATTTTATATAGCTGTTACAGATGGTTGAGATTTGATCCCCAGCTTATATAGCTCAGCTACTATTATAAAATGCTCAAGAAAGCAAAGAAATCAAACTTTTTGTTGGTGGGATTACTATTATAGGAACATTCCAAACGATCTGGGCTCAGCCCCAAATGTTCTCAGTCCCAAAAAAATGTCCTTACCTTGCACTGATCAATATTACAACGTTGCATGATAATAACGCTTTATCGCCAAAGGTTGATTCTGTAATCCATTGTAATATATGCTAAAACCATAAGATTAAAAACAGAAAACAGTATAGGTGGCCTTTTAAAGATTTTTTAAAGTCTTTTAAAGTCTTTTTGTGGTAAAACTGATCTTGTGCTGATAGATTAAGCTATAAGATTTACCTCGTACAGAAGCCTATCTGCAGTACATGTATCCCGATAAGGGAGCAAGTGGACTGATTGTCATCTTCTCTTTGGCAAGCTGTCTGGTCCTTGTCATCTTTGAACCAGGCGTAGCTGAATATCTGTATGCACGTGGATGCCAGCAGAACAAAAGTGAGGGTCAGCACAGCCCATCCAATGTTTCCACTTCTGAAAAACTGCACTGATAACAAAAGGTCTGATCCAATATCCCCTAGATAAAATATGAATGCAAAAAAGGTGCAAAACCACCGCAATCTATGTCCGATGGATGTCATGATCGAGATTTCAGCCATTTGAGGAATGTTGCTGCTGGGTAGATTTTCTTTCTCCTCATGTTTTTAATCCATGAATTGTAACCTGTTGACACAGAAAACTATTAAATCATTTCAGTAGTTCCAGTATGTGTTTTTTTGTGATTGATTACTTTGAATACTTGTTTGGTTTAATCTTTTTTCAGTCTTAGGCAGTTTAGTTCAAGTAAAAACAGAATGTAATACATTCTCATAAAACCCTTTATAACAAACAATCTTATTACTAAAAAAAAAATCAGAATCAGAGAAGGTGTTTCAAACCCCTGATGCAATTTTGATAATGGCACAACAAGTAAATATTATTAACTTTAAAACATTTTTATGGCCCGATGATTGAAATAATTTGACCCCTATATGGTAACGTTCATTTAAAATGGCCTAACAGAGTAGAAGACTTGCATGCAGTGGTCCAGCCCATACCAAAATAAAAAGTTTTATTAATCTTTAAAGCTTGTCAACACTTTTTTTCCACCAAAAACAACAGTGGTATGGACATTTGAGATTTTGTGTTGTTTTGTATTGGTTTATGTGTTTAGTCACATTATGTCTTTGATTGCTGGTCTGTTCAGTTTTATAATCTGTTCAAGGTTGTACATTTATTGTGTTCATCAATGTGAAATCTATTCACTATTTTGTCTCTTATTGCATTATCATGAACTAGCTATATTGTCATTCAGTGGCCTCTGTTTCTGGACTTGATGTTAGTCTCAAAATTCCCAGCAGCCCCTGACATCAACATATGCCTCAATATCCCTTCTCATCAATATAAGATGATATTCTACTCTACCATAAATTACAATTAGTACAAAAAAGCTCTCGTTATTTCCTGAAGATCATTAATTTTACATAACACATTTTCTTCAGCAGCTTAACTAACTTCCAATCACATACCGCATTCAGTACAGAATCGTACTGCTCACTCATAAAACCCTTTATAGCTTCACGCCACAATACCTAGCTGACCTTGTCCATGTTAATAGAGTCTTCCTCACTTTTCCCTCATCACTATAGGAGGCAGAGCCTTCAGCTACTGTGCCTTCCAGCTCTGCAATTCCCTAACGTCTGAACACATTTTCTCTTAATTCAAGTTCAAATTTAAAACTTAAAATCTGTTGAGGCTTTCCTACACCTTGTAAATTGATAAGTACTTTAATATAGTTACTTATAGCTTTTTCTGTCTGTACGATTAATTTACCTGTTGTAACTCAATATTTTTGTTCAGTGACCTTGAGAGGCACTTTAACATATAAAAGGTATTATTATTATAACTTCTATGGTTCCTGGAGGACATTAAGAAGGTTCTTAAAAACAGAAATGGTTTTCTGTTCTTAAGTAGTAACAGATGCACTTCTACAGCACTTTCCAGTGGTGGCACCACGGGACAGAAATTAATGGGTTACAGATTAATAATGCTACTCTTTAGATATGGAAAATTTTGCATTTCAACACTGTAATGCATTATTTACTGGCCTTCTCCATTCAGAGTAGAATGCATCTGCTAGAAGTATAACTATATCTCAAAGGCTTTGGAAACACTGCATCAGCTTCCTATTTTGTGTAGACATTTTTGGATGCTTAGGTGCGTTTTGGGCTGTGATCAGATGGGGCAGCAAAGAGTCACTTATGTAACCGGTATTCAATCACTTGATATGGCGAAAAAAAAGGTAATAATTTTGATGTGTTTTCATGGAGGAAGCATGTACAGTTTCTTACCACTCACACTCTCAGAAAAGCAAATAATAATAAATAGCACATTTTACCGTCTTGTTATTTAAAAAAATGTAAACACCTGCAAGCCTTTCAACTACACTTCAAACCAACTGCAATCACTCTGCACTCCAGAAAAGTATACTTGACTCAACATCCAATTGTTAAGCCTCAGCTTCCTGTTCTTAGATGAGAGGAGTGGAACCTGGTGTGGTCTTCTGCTGCTGTAGCCCATCCTTTTCAAGGTTGGTCATGTTTTGTACTCAAAGATCCTCTTCTGCATACCTTGGTTGTAACGAGTGGTTATTTGAGGTACACAACTGCCTCTCTCTAGATATATCCTCTTTTTTTTACTATTCTCTGTAAACCCTGCAGATGTTTTTGTGTGAAATCCCATGGAACAACAGTTTCTGAAACACCTAAACCATGGTCACACAAACAAGCATGCCAAGTTCAAAGCTACTTAAATCCCCTTTTAGCCATGAATGTCAGTTTTTTTGCATTCTATCAGCAAGCAGTTAGATAGTTGTACCTAATAACTTTGCCGACAAGTGTATTGTGCATTGTACATGATATTACAAAATGGTCTGAGTTGTCATTACTTTGAGGCGAGATGTCAATATCACTGAGCTCTACACCATGTGACAGAACTAAATCTAGGGTGTGATTTAGGCAATTGTTTTGGGCTAATGTCTTTTGCCATGGCCTCTTTCATGAGGTGGAATATCCCTTTAAGTTTTGCTTCCTTGCTGAGTAACATTTGTGTGATGCCAATGTTATCTGAACGAGTCTGTTCTGGACTTTGTTCGCTATGACACCTGGTGATAAATGAATGATTACACAACAAATGTACAAAATATGCAGAATGCTTTCAAAATTGCCACGGGTTGAGAAAAACCCACACGGGTTGTTTTCAAAACCCACATCTTTTATCTCAACTGTTCGGTTTATAATCATTTTTGTCTATTATTTTGTCTATTATATTTTGTCATTTGTAGCTTAATTTATATTTAATTTTATTTACACTAACTGTAAATGGATTATTTTTTCAATCTTTAAAAGTATCTTCAAAAGGGTGATGTTTAGTAAAATGTGTAGAAGAAATTAAAACTACATAATCAAAGACTCGTAACTGGACTCCTTCTGCCAGTAAAACAAACTCGCCCCACTCAAAAGCAATCAAAATCAACAATTCAATAAAAATATATTTATTGTGCTTTTTTTGTGGCTTCAAATGCCTTTAAGAGCCTAATACAGATTAAGAAATATTATTGTAATAGAAAACACTTTGTTTTATAGCAATTACAAAGTCAGTTTGTATAATATCGTCATCAACTTAGCTTAACTACGAGTGAGATTTTTTTGCAATAAGAAAGGATAAATGTACAAAATAAATAGACTCACCAGACTGTCCATTCTTCTGTCTGTTCAGTGAAAAGCTGGCTTCTAGTTTCAGGATTTCTCATAACTCTGCTGAGATGGTAAAACCCACACCCATCTAAAACACTCTGTGATGTCATTCTGAAGCATTGACTCCACGCCTTTACATGTGAGCACTGAAAAAGGAAACCATTTACTCATTCACTGGCACTTTAACACAAAACAAAAGTATGTCCCAAATGCAAAGCAGGCGCTTTATTTCCTGCTGTGTTCATAAACATGTTAGAGGTGTTCTCTGTGTTTAGCTGTTGTTGACAGGAAATGCCTGCTTGGTACGTGGATTTACACGTTTCAAAGCATGAAATTGTGAAACTGTACTAATCATTAATCATCAAAACTATACTTACAGCCCAAATAAAGATACATGTATATCTAAACATCATCCAACAGCAGATGTTGGGTTTTATATAAAGTTGCCAGTTAACACTAAACACATGAGTCAATTATTTCACTGCTCTCTTATGTTGCCTGATGTATATATATATATTTTTATTGGATATTTAATATTTGTAAACATTTTTGGTATATATGTTTAAGTACTTAGATAAGTAGATAAGTTCTTTACTTTAAAAATCTACTTAGTAAGTAAAAGTAAAGTAGCACATTAAAATAGAAGTACATGGAAAAACTACAGTTATAGTATACATTTTTTATGGTTCCCAAATAAAACTTCCTTTCCTCCAGTCCACCAGATGGCATCGTGGATAAGAAGCGCATCAAGCCTGAAATAAAAAAAGAGAGAAGAACAGAAAGAGAAGTAGGCGTTAAGACTGACGTGCCTGCCAGATAACAATAGTAGAGAGACGTGTTTCTCAATCGTCCCTACTCACCAAAAGTTCAGCAACATCCAGCACGATGGGAATCCGAAAAAAGAGCAACAAGAGCCCGCCGGTGCTCAGCCACGAGTTCGTGATCCAAAACCATGCAGATATCGTCTCCTGCGTTGCTATGGTGTTTCTGCTGGGTCTCATGTTTGAGGTAAGAATTACATACTTTTATATAATTTGCTTTTTTTAACGGATGTTGGTGCCCAACACAAAAAGTCTGATTCATATGGAAACACACGGTCTTGATTCATATGGAAATCTAACCTTTAATGAGGGTTCATGATCTGTCAGCATGTGGACACATCTCGTTTTTTTCACTTCCTTTAATTGTAGATAAATTGTTACTTTTTCTTGCGACCTTTTTGAAGCAAGTTACGTCCACATGTTGGTTTCCTTTGTATTTAAATCAATGCTGGTGCCAGAACAAAGTAGTATTTATCAAAACAGCTGAAGTTTTAACGAATTGTTTAGTTGAAATGGTTGCATTTTCAATTAAGATATACTGTATGATGCAAAAGATGAGGAGAGAGCTCTATGTATCCCATTGTCCGAACTTTAAAACCTAACCAAGCAGGTGAGTATTTTTTTTAAATCATGCGTGAGTCACATGAAAGTCTTGTTTAAAATGATGACGTAACATTGTTGCTGGCCGGTACTTTTACGCGCAAATGAAGTACGTGGCATTTGGAGAATGACTGAGCGCTGTCATCGTCGATGGAGAGAGAGGGTTTACGGGTTCCCGTCAGTGATATTTAGAGACTGAATCACATTATCGTATTTCTCTCTGAGCTTTCGTCTGGAATAAACGTCAGCACAACCGTTTTGGCGATAGTTTGTCGAGTATGAGCGCCGATGGCAGTGCATCGTGGGAAATGAAGTTTACTGTAATGTACATGCGAAAAATATATTTTTGTTTTAGTACAGATTCTAGAGAGAATAATTGTGCAGGGGAATAACTCAGGATGGAAGGAAAAATAGTTTTCAAAATAATTTTCTTGGCAAAAGATATTACAAAGATGGACACTCTTCGACAAACACTGTTTGCACTGTAGTGCAGTGGAAACTCCTAGTTGAACTAGCTGGAGAATAAATGGGTAAACTTTGAGTTATCTGCAATTCTGTAAATCATTATTTTGACATTGAAAATTTAAATGTTCATACCAGTGGTAAACACCGCACGTCGGAACGGGAACTTTGCTGAAGGGAATCTTAATTCACTTGCTTTTTAGGCAGGCGAAATGACCACTTTGTCCACCTTTTTCTCCTCTTTAGAAAAAGCTCCTGATTTGTTGGTTTGGCTTCGTATATCTGAGATAGTTACATTATTTGGATGCCGTGTAATAGATGAGTAAAGCATCATGAGAGGAAGGGGAACCTTTAGTGGTTGTCACTTTTTCCAAGCTTGTCGATCAATGTCCATTCAGTAGACAAGATTTGATAGATTTGTTTTCCTTTCAAGTTTTTTTTTCTTTGTATGGCTCATTTCTCCTAAAGAAATTACAGCGTGGTTGTGATTGACAGCGACACTGAACCAATCACGTCTGCCGTCATCACGTTGAGAGGAGAATTTATGCTGTCAACAATCATACTCAATCAAATGTCCCTATTGTTTACAGTCATTGGTTAGATACGATTAGGAAAAAAAGCTCTTTATAAGGGTTATAAACCCTTTTGGTTTTTACTAAATGATTTAAGAGACCTCTGCTGGTCCGACAGGGATGGGTATCAACACAAACCAGTAGCCAATTAGCAGGAGCGATCACAAGGCTCAAGAGGCACTGTTGGCATAGGTGTGTGGTTGTTTTGTGGATTCTCAACAACAGATCCCAAAGATCACATACAGCTCCTTTAAGTATTTTTTTACTTTGAAACAAAAAAGAATGCAAGTATGCTTTTTGAGATAATGCAAGTATTTAGCAAGAGAAAGCATGATATTTGAATAATATTTTTTTCTTTTGTGAGCCAGTCGCACTGGCTTTTAAGAGATCCCACAGACTCCAAATGATTATGCAGCAGTTAAGGCCTCCTACAAGAAGGTGTTCTTTAAAAGACAAAATTCAAAATATAAAAATCGAAATTTTTAGTGAACAACAAGTGATTGTTGTTGTTCCAGGTCAAAATTAAATCCAGCTCAACTTTTCATCCCAGCAGAATACGGAATCGCAATGCGTCTTCTCTGTTCTTGTTTTGCAATTATGTTTACAATTCCATTCAGAATAATGGACTTTTTTTTGTGTAGTATGTAGTTTTTGTGTAGATTTGTATAAAAATGTGTTCACTCAATTTGTCCTGTTCTTTGAAAAGAGTAATTAATTAAATGACAATTTATAAATGTGTACTTACCTGAAATATTTAACATATTCATGAACATTCAAACAAAACCTTGTTTACAGTAATGCACTTCTCATCTGGATTCTTTTAAAAACTCCAACATGTTCAAAATAGTGCTTCCCGGATCCTTATGAGAGTGCGCTAGAGCGAGCACATCTCCCTCATCCTGAAAAACCTTCACTACCTTGCAGTCAATCTTCATGTGCAGTGTAAAATTCTCAAAATTTTCTGTAGGAAAATGTCAAATTCCAAAACACAGTCAGGTTAACTGCACCTTCTCCAGCAGCCTAGAATAAAGCTAAAACAATGGTAGACAAGGTTTATGAGGCTGCTCCTCCCTGTCTCTGGAGTACTCTTCCAACTCTCCACAAAACCATAGTTTTTTTTTAAAATGGGGATTAAGAAATTCCATTATTATACAAAAGCCTACCCTGAGTCTGTCTTGTTTTGATTATTGGTAATCTTGCTATTTTAGCCTTTTTATTGCTTCATAAAATGTTTTTTTTTAACTCGTTTTGTCTTTACAAAGAAAAAGGATCAATAAAATCATGTAGAGTTGTACAGAAATGCATTTCATAAATGACGACCACTATAACAATAATAATAATAACAACAACAAGATGTAATGATTGATTCCTGAAGTTATACTCTAAGTCACACATGAATATTCTTTGGTCTCAAAAACAGAAAAAAAACAGGCAGATTCTAATTTATAATCTGTGAACAAGTGCATCCATAGTTCTCTTGCCACTATCATTACAACGTTTACTATGATCATTTTAAGTGTGTAAAGCTGAGCAGCTGAAATACCTTGATGAATGATTGTCTGCTGTGTTCTGACCTTTTAAGTTCTGCTGCTGTTATCAAAACTTCTACTACATCTACTACTTGTACTATTTCTCAGAGGCATTATTACTCTTTAGCAGTCCCTTTTTTCAAAGTATTTACCAACACAGGGCAAGAAAATCTTTAAATATATACTATATTAAAGATAAAAAAACATTGTTTGGTCCAATCTTAACTTGTTTCATGTTTCTCTTATTATAGATTACTTCAAAGGTTGCGGTTTTGTTCATAACTGTCCAGTACAATGTCACCATTCCAGCAAATGGTAAGTATATGAGAAACCAACAATTTTTTTTTTTTGCAAAGTTCTGTTGTTTTTTTCTGCTGGTTTTGTTTGATTCAATCCAAACACACACAACTTTCAGGTGCTTGTAAACTGCGCTATGCACATTTAAAAAACAATCTTCAGAGAGCTTGTTCTGAATGATTTTGAGTGTACTTAAACAAACTTGTAGCCAATCAGCTGGTGAGCTAAAAGTATACTTGAGACGTTATCCGGCCCAGTTTACTCTGGCAGTCAAGCTTGAACCAATTCTGATGTTTTTGTTTATATGTGACTCAGATCGGAGAAGATTTAAAATGATGTAAACAAAAAAAAAACTCAACCATTCTGATATTTTGAGATTGGATGCATTGTGGCTGATGCGAATTTCAAATAGAAGGTACCTGTGAAATGTCATGTCATCGTAAGACAGGAATGTAGATGAGTAGATGTCGAAGAATGGCGAACTCATCTTATAATTGTAAAACAGGCTCCTCTGAATGTAGATTTTTTTCAACCACAAAATCAGTATTCAGCCAAAGACCTTTGCCTGTTTTCATTCATGCAATTACATTAAAGAGATTGTTATGAAGTTGTACTTCGTAAGCATTCAATTTGAAAGTCAGGTGTTACTAGCTGCAAAACGGCATTTTGCTCTATGGAGTAAATGCTCTAAGTTTCACACTTTCACAGTGGATTTAAAAATCATGAATAAACATATTTGCTTTTGGTGTATGAAGCATGTAAGTTAAGCACATTATAGAAAACAAAAATCAATCAAAAATACATTAACAGCTTTCAATTACTAATAATTGTCCTGGATCTCTTGTAAATATCACAGATTTCATCATCAAACTGTCTATTCACATGTGACGATAACAATAACACTACAAAAATGTTACCGTTAAAAAATAAATCAGTTAGGAGGGAATAGAGGTGAAACTGTTGCGCATGGGGTGGTTCTTTGCCCTGCATTGTGCTTTTAAAACTTAACAATGTTTGCGTAGCCTGTGTTTATCCCTTGCGTATCGAATATGAGTCACAATTCAAATGACGTGTAAACACAAGGTGAAAAAAAATCCTATAAATATCACTTCTTACGGCCACTGTTGCTGTAGAATGTCTGATGACTGATCAATATCACATTGAGGCTTGTCGACAATGCTAAGTTCTAGCTAGCTAAAATTCAGCACAGATAACAATGGAAGATTATTTAATTAATCGCCAATGTTTTGTTTCATAATCCACTGTTTAACATGGTGCTCAAGGCCAGAATGAAAGAGGACCCCAATCACAGAGCTCGTGGTCTGCGAAGCCTTGACGGAAGTTACAATTTTTGAGACACACGCGTTGAGCTTCGCTGAAGGGTCAGTACGCAGAGGGCAATTCCTTGAATTGACACAGAAGTATAAATCTTAGTAAAGTATAAATCTTAGAAATATAAGTCTTAGACGATGCCAAAGGCTAGGGCTGTGTTTGTTTCGAAATCCAAAACTACCTTCACATCTTTAACAGCCGTTTAAAGTTGTCTTTGTTTTTCTGAATTCAGGAGGGCCAGAGGAAACGGCTGTGAACTACTTCCACTATGGTCTGAAAGATGTGGCCACCGTCTTCTTCTACATGTTAGTGGCCATTATCATGCATGCCATAATTCAGGAGTATGTGCTGGACGTAAGTATGGATTTATGACCAAATTCCCTTGCGTTGACTGACATCAGTTAGCTTGCAGGTACCATTAAGTAATAGTCAAAAATATCGTTCTTTATTTTCATGACATTGAAAATGGTAGATTCACACTGAAGGCATCAAAACTATTAATTAACACTTGTGGAATTGTTTACATAACAAAAAAGGGTGTGAAACAGCTAAAAATATCATTCTAGCCTCTTCAAAGTAGCCACCTTTTGCTTTGATTATGCTTTGCACACTTTTGCCGTTCTTTGTGCAGAAGTCAGATGAATACACAGCTTATAGTCCCACTGAATAGATTGTTAGAATTTGTATTATGACAAGAAAGCTAAGTAAAGAAAAAAAAGTGGCCATCATTACTATAAGAAATGATGGTCAGTCCGTCCGAAAAACTTTTTGAATGACAAGGTGAGTCCAAACGTTTGGTCTGGACCAGGGAGTCATGAGCAAAATGGCTGTCTATCGTGCTAACCAGATGCAGAGGTGTGGTGTTTTTGGTAAGTAATGGGAGGCCTCACAGTGTTTAAAGTAATTGATTATGAGTGATGGAGTTTTATCGGTTTATGGGGGATTTACACACATCAATGAGCCACATTTCTGTCCAAAGAGCTGAAAGTTTAGATTTTCATCTTGCTCTCTTTTAATTTCCACATACGTAAACATCACATTTCCAAAACTCAAGATCAAACCTTGCCAAATGAATATTAATGGTGTCATCAAATTTGAGTCCAATTTTGTTATCTATCATTTTTATCAGATATGATACATTTCAATATAACTTTATTGTCAAACTTCTTGTCAGCAGTCTCCAAATCCAGGTCTGTATGGCTGCACCCCTGTACATTTGTTACAGCCCTGCTCTATGCACACTACTCTAATTAATGTCATCCGAGCTTGTCTGAAGTCAGTGTTGTTGATGAACAAATCAAACGTGCAGGGTTGCAGCCTTCCAGGACTGGATTTGAAGGTAGTCTCTTAGAAAACCCTCTATTCATCGCTCATCTATACTGAAGTTAAGTTTCTTCCTTTGACATTATTTGAAGAGGGACAGAAATAATAGAAGAGGGTAGAAATAACAAACAAGTCCTGTGGTTGTCTTCTCTGCTCCTGAATTGTCCATGGTCACATGACATACCTGACCAATCAGAGAAAAATCAGTTTCAGGAGAACGGTCTATTTCTTCCTGCTTCCTCCTTCTCAAACTAAACCTTTTTTATGTATTCAAGTTTTAGCTGTGTCCTTTATAGAATTGTTGTTTATTTTCAAATTTTAAGGAATTAAACGACCTGATTAGCTTAAGGTTCTGGGCTTGAGCTTTCTATTAATTGAAACTATTGAAACTAACTATTGTGACTCAGCACAGGCATACAAAGATTAAGAGATTAATACATTAAAAACATCTTTTAATTAATTTCAATCGCTGACTCTTTAGAAAATAAACAGGAAGATGCACTTCTCTAAAACCAAGCACAGCAAGTTCAATGAGTCTGGTCAACTGAGCACCTTCTACCTCTTCTCTTGCCTGTGGGGAGCCAGCATTCTTGTTTCGGTAAGAGACACGCTCTTCAAGAGAACAAGGTCTTGTTTGAAGAATTGTTAATAGAAGGAGGATCATTTTGACTCATCTGACCTTATCATCTGTAGGAGAACCTCCTGTCCAACCCTGTCAGCCTGTGGGATGGTTATCCGCACACCCTTATGCCGTGAGTACCATTGTCTGTGCTCATGGGTAATGCAGATGAGGTGGATTAGTGTGATCCCACAAGTCATGAAAGGCTGAAATAATGAAGTGTGTGACAGTATTTCTGCACCTGATGTCATGAGCTGCATGTAAATGAGTCTGTGGAGCACACTCTGAAACTGGTAACCTGTCAAACATAGTTATTGCACGTAACCAGTTTTCAGACCCTCACTGCAGCAAAGGAACTTACTATAGCAGCATAACCATTTGTTTTAGTCATAGTTTAATTTCCAGAATATGTATAAAGCAGGGCTGCAACTAACCAGAGGTTAAGATTGGTGTTTAGTTCTAGTGTTTTCCGTCTCCAGTTAACCATTGAATGTAAGGCAATGCAATTAATTGAGTTTTAATCACCATTTGGATTTCAGGCATTTGTGATCATAAAAACCATATAATCAAGAAAAAAAATATTGCATTTGTTATGGATTTAAAAAAAACACAAGCCAAATTCCATTCAGATTGAGTGCTTCTCACAACGTTGCTAAATCTGTGGTTTCCACCTACAATATTCCACCGCAGTAATGAGGATAACTGCAGAGATGCCGCTCCATACAGGACTTGAACAAAGCTAACTGCACAACAGCTGTAGACTTAAGTCTAGAGCGTTTTATAATATCACTTGTTTGATTTTCTCTCTGAATGTACCCATTAATACTTCAGGCTCTGATAATTTCTTCTTTTCGCTTAATATATGTTTATGCTCCTCAGAAAATGTGAATGTAACACGTTTTGATGTACATTGCTAGCATTAACACGTTTTGATTCTGACTGCGAGAGACACCTGCCAGAGAGAAAAAATAATAACTGCAATGAGGTTTTGTCTTGTGGAAAATATAAGTCTATCTTATAAAATTATTAAAATCTGTGCTCTGTGTAATCTATGTTGTGAAATATCTTTATTATTTATTCCAGGTGTACTTATTCATTTATTTTATTAGTTAGTTATTATTAACTTATGGTATATGATTTATTACAACTACATGAACACCTATTAAAAAGTAAATGTGTTCTTGTTTAAAAAGACCATAATATTTTTTTATCTTGTTTATAGATTGATGAATAACTAGATCAAGTTACATCAGTTAAAAAAATACTGGAAACTACATGGAAATGAATTATGATGTGAAATATTTTGTGAAATGATGTAAAGTAAAAAAATAATCGTGATTTCAATTATTATTTCAATATTCGTGGTTATCATTTTTCCCATAATCCAACACGTGTACTTGAATGCACTTCATGCTTGTAAACGTTAGCTTCTCAGCCGGTCAGCATTAATTAGTGAAAATGAAATTCTCAGAATGACGTTTGTTTGTGCTGAGTCGTTTTGATGGCACACTGTTTTATTGTTTCTTCAGCTCTTAAATGGCAAAATGTCAGCCTCATTTTGGAACGTCATATCCTTTTGGTTCAACTTTCATGGCACAATCTCTATGACTTACTTTTATCTGATAATTTAGATGATGATCCCTTAGACAGAGAAACCCTAACGTTTCATGAAAAATAAGCAAAGTGCAATCCTGAATTTTGGATGGTCAGTGTCTTTACAGGCTTTTAAGTGATCGTGGTGGATGCCTGGAGAAATATTTTAAAATATTAAGCGATGGAATTACCTTAACATACCAAAAACCCTCAATAGTTGTTTGTCCTGATGAGTTGACATATGTGTTTGGGAATGGCATGTGAAACGCAGCAATTCAAAGTTGACGCCATAATAGAAATGTAGCCCTCTTTGGACACACCCTGATGACCTTCACATTTGACATAAAAACGCATTTAAAATTAAACTCCTAACAGACATATATTGATGAACTGTAAAGTGTTGACATGGCAATGATATGTACAAATGATATCTTCTAAGGTGCTTACACATGGGACTCATTGCAGATGGTTACTAGTTGGTTTTAATGGGGGAGACGGGGTCACATTTGGGCTGCTTTTTGGAATCTTTGACAGGTTTTACTGTCACTATATTAGCATTTTTTTATATTTAAAAAAATATCCAAAGAATATATTAAAACACCATGATTATTACATGAAGAAAATGTAAAATATTTACGTGTCACTTAGTTGTCCAGTCAGCTTTACAATTAATTCATTCAGAGAATCAATATGACATAATCAATCCAGTCATTGGTTAACCAAACGTTACCTTTAAAAGTTTCAACAGAATTTTTTTTTAGCAGACTCCCCCAACCCCATGTGAAAGATAAATATATCTAAATACATGCTACATATGTAAAAAAAAAAAAATTTTTTATATATTTTAAAATATATTTTCAAAATGCTTCAACAACAAATATATGGGAAAATATTAAAAAGGGGCCATAAGGCTTTAAGATATAAATGTATATATGAATTTAAAATATATTTAAATATAAACTGAAGGAAGAGGCATAGATTGAAATAAATGAGCAAAAATATATATTTTCATGTATTAAAATATATCAAGTTAATAGTAGAAAATACTTTACTTTCAGTTTGTATGTAAATATTATGTCATATGAAATTATTTTACATGTATGTGGAAATATTTCACTCCTAAGTACTATTTCTTACTCTTTTTCTACTTTCTTACTAATGCAAATGTTACTTGTGCACCTAATGAGGTAGTGCTGGTGTGTTCCCTGGTTTGTTTCAGGTTCCAAATGAAGTTCTACTACATCTGTCAGCTCGGCTACTGGCTCCATGCAATCCCAGAGCTTTACTTTCAGAAAGTCAAGAAAGTAAGTAAACACGGATGCACTGATCACATAAACATCCTACTTTTCTGCCTGAAGCGATTTCCTTCTTAGGAAGCTTACTTCATTGTCAAACCTGCAAAAGACTTTCATATAGATAGAGGTAGAACTCATTTCAGCTCACAAACCACGTGCTGCACAATTGAAACTTCTGTGGGTTCATTAATTACTTGAGTTGATCAATTAATGAGTTGTCTTCTCTTTTTTTCCACAAAAAAGTTGAACTAGGTCCGGTAGACCCAGAACTATAACCTTTAACATCATAGTGAACAATATATATTTTTTTTTACATTTGTTGATTAGAAAAACCCATTGCAGTCCAGTTCTACCATTTTACTCTATAATGTGATTTCTCAGTCAGGAAAAAGAAAGTAACTGTTAAAACATAGAGCCGTCTGAGCACTGAATTTGGCCAACCAGTCTGTACCAGGGGTCCCCAATTATTTTTATCCAAGGGCCAAATAGTATAAGACAAACCAGAAGGAGGGCCGAAGGCCATGACCATTCAAATGGTCATCCACTTTTCTTCCACCGATGTCAAATAACAGCCTGCTCCATTAGGAAACTTGAAATAAAGACATCTAAAACAACAGAAAGCAAAATCAACTTTTTATTTTACATTTATACTCCTTAATATTATTCCATTATTCAAACAAAAGGAACATATTTATGCACATGTTTTATATATTACACAATGATGCACAGAGAAAGATAGGAGAGATAGAAAAGAGAGAGGGAAGAGAAATATAGAGGTAAGGGGGAGTGAGGAGAGAGAAGGAAAGAATGAAAGAGAGGGAGATAAGTGAAAGGGAGAGAGGAGAGAGATGGAGGAGAGATGAGAGATATTAAAGTTTTTTTCTATATTGCCATTGTTTTCTCTCTAGTTTGATAGATGACAGTGACTTGAACTTTTGGAAGATTTGGCTGTGGCTTTTTCTTGTGCTGTCACAGATCTACTTAATGCAGAAATAGACTATTTGTATGAAGAAAGCATTGTGTAGATTTTTTTTCCTTTTAATGTCGGCGTTTAGAGGGTAAAAGGAATTAAAATTAGCTCCGTGTACATTAAATGCAGCTTTATATTGTCTGCTTCGCAGATAGCAAGCGTCTTCTTGCAACTCAAGCACGTAGGGTTATCGGTATCTGTGGCAAAATAAAGAAAAACTGAACACTTCAATCTGCTTTAAAGGAAGAGTTTTCGAGGTCAACTTTCATTTTTTTTGCTTAAAATGTTCTCGTTTAAGTTGTGATCAAAAACAAAAATAGCGCAAAAACAGCAAGGGGTTAAGACGCAAGTTTCCCTTTTGTGCTGTATGTGTTCAGCGTAACAAATACAAGAAGAACGTATAACATGCACACACTCACACAGACTGCTCGCAGAACTCATGGCAGAAAAAAACAGGTTCGCTGTCTGTGAACAACCGGGAGGATTCCGTGTGAACTTTATTAGACTTTTACGTGACGTTAAATTCGCCGTTTGCATATTTAACATGCTGAGTTCAGCTCTCTATAGTCCAGCCCACATGGGGGGCCAGCCAGAACCCTTTTGCAGGCCGGATTATTTGGAGTCTCTGGTCTATAATTAACCCGCTGTTACAGTTATAAATAAATACACCACAACAATAGCTTTTCCACTTTATCTGGTTATTCAGTGTATTTTTCCATACAAAATTTGTCTTTGATTGAAGTTGGAAAAGGAATATTTTTCTTACCAGACATATTTAGACAACTGAAATGTGTGCCTAAATATTTAGTTAAATATGCTGTATAATATGAACTTGACTATTCTGACATTTTTTTACATGTTTAGTATTGTTCACATTGGTTCATCCTGACTGACCTGTCCAAAAATCACCAGTCATCTCTTTTTGCTGCTGATACAAGCTCCAAACTCTCTCTGATTGCTCATAAAATCTTAAAGGAAGTAAAGATTAGGGATAAAAATTTGCTAGTTTTACTCTTGGTTTGGAAGAATTTAAAATAAAACCATCAGCTAAATGTCTGGAACAACATGATGTCCAGAATGAGTTCATGTTGTATATCTGGCCACTCAAATAACGGCCTCTTATTAACATCTTCTACCCACCCAGTTATAGTACAGGATCTGCTAACCAGATACCCTTTAACAAGTAATTTATTGAGACAGATCTTGGTGCCTTCAATTAATGTAGCGCTTTTCTTGACACTCATAGACACTGCAATTATCAGAGCATTATTCATTCACTCCACATTCACACTCTGGTGGTGATGAGCTTCCTTGATAGCCCTCAGCTGCCCTGGGGCAATCTGACAGGACGTGGCTGCCATTATAAGACTACGGCCTCCTGCTCAAAACCAAACACACCCCACCAGTCACACACACAGCCATACAGAACAATGTGGGTAAAGTGGCTTGCCCAGATCCATAACGGCAGAATGACCCTAGCGTGGTCGAACCGCCAATCTTCCAGTTATAGAACAACCAACTCCACCACCGCACCATCTTGTTCACATAACTTGACGAGCTGCGGATTTCAGACATAGTTCTGTTACCAAAATGTGTGAGCATATGCTGCAACGTCATCGTGTACAAAAAGTAAATCGGTCTATTAGATATTTGGAGTTAAAGCTCCTTCATATTTCATATTCACTATTGGGCTATCCTTAGAATAGTTGTTTTTTTCTCTATTTTTCAGGAGGACATTCCCCGGCAACTTGTGTATATAAGCCTTTATTTGGTCCACATTGCCGGAGCCTACATTCTGAAGTAAGCAGTTATCAATATTATTATTTCTATTAATTCCAGTATTCTTTTTTAAACCTGGATTTTTTGTTCTTGGGAGAATAGAACCCCACTTCTATCTAGATAATTGGTGTCAGTCCTGAAGAGCTGCAGTTCTGAATATTTTAGATTCAAGACGGTCATGTAAACCAGAGTGGGATTGCAACTGAAAGGTTTAGCGCATCAACCTCAGAAGAACAACTCTGTTAAACCTCTCACTTAGAACACCATTAATGTTTAAAATAGTTTTTTTTTTTTTTACAGAGGCCAATCCACGTATCATTTGTAGATGATTATTTTAATTTTAAAATGGAAAAAAAAAATGTATTCGTTTTTTTCCTGTTTAAAACAAAAAAATAATTTGGCTCTTTATTTGTTTTAACTTGGTGTTTCTGTGTGTTCTGTTATTGTGCAGTCCACATTCATGTTGTGATCAGTGCATTGAAAGCACTCTATAACCCAAACACAAAAAAAGCATAGCGCTTGAACAAAGAAAGGAAGATTTGAGATTAATATCACTCTTTTCAAACTCACTTCAGAGCTTCTTGCAGCGCTCAATGAAAGAGTGTATCGTTAGAGTTTGTGTGAAATTAATTTCTTGAGAATACTTTATGGACGCCGAATTGAAGAGTGTAGCAACATAATGAAAAAACTCAAGAATGTATCATTATTAAGAAACCAAAGAGACCTCCCATTAATTTTTTTAACAAATCATTTCAATTTCTTCTAAATCAGAGAATTATATTGCTCTCTAGCATTATCCACTCTCAGAGCATCAATAAACTTGCAAAACACTCAAAGCATGATTTAAACGAGTTGCTAGCTCATAATTATTTATAGAATTTTTTTTTTCAAACCAACTGGAAAAGGTTGTAAGGGATGTAATTTTCACTCTTAGTTCAGTTAAACTGGTTTTATTTAAACCAGTTGCATCTCAGCAGAAGTGTGTTTTTGTGTTGTCCTAACTCCACCCACAGGTTTGACACTATTAGCTCAGCTAACTCTGCTAAACTTGTAATATGAGATTTGCTGAAACATGGTTTGAATAATGATTCTTAATTTTGAGTTTAATACCCAAAACTGTATTGTATCATTTCTCCATACTGTTTTGATTGCAGAGTTGTCTCTTGTCATCAACTCAAGAGTAGCATGCTAGTTTAGCTCTTGTTTACCTTATTTTTTTTTTACTGTGTTTCTAGTATGAACCGGTTGGGCCTGGTGTTGCTGGTTCTGCATTACTTTGTTGAGCTCCTCTTCCATGTGTCCAGACTCATTTACTTCAGCAATGTGGACAGGCAGAGTGGGTGAGTGATGAACCGGACTTGACAGGGGATGTCGAGCTCAGAGCTCATATGATGAAGCTCATTTGAAAAACATTGATTCGGTGAGGTCCAAGCAAAGTTGTTGATCATCAATACAGATTCAAACTTTTACAGCTCATATCTAGGTTCTTAGATATTTACCACCATGTTAAAGCCTGTTCACTTTAAACTCCTTTTTTCTAGATGGAAAAGGATTTTCCCTCGATGCTTCTGAGCATTTTAGTTCAACACTAGTCGGAGAAAATAAGGACTAGGTGCCTTCATTTCAGATCTTCTATTGAAAGGATGTCCTTTTGAGCTGGATCTGTGATTTTTATGATCTCAAACAACCTGAAAGAAAACTCAATGCTCAGTAACAGACGCTCATCATGGTCAAACATAGACTGACACCATTTTGATTATTGATAATATTATACTTGTACATTGGTTTTAACTCTACATATACATTTTTTTGTATTCTAGATGTAGTGTCTCAAGTGTTTCTAATTGTAGATTCTAATTGTAAAACAAGCTTGAGCTATGTGAAACTTATCGCACACCACAGATTATTCACAATTACATTTAAAGGGATAATTCACCCTTAAAAAAGAGAATTTATTTGTTAATCACTATTCCTCGTTCCAGACCTGTTAAGGCTTTGTTCCTCCTTTGAACTCTGATTTTCAAGCTTTAAAAACCATTTACAATGCCTGAAGATGTCTGCATCTCCTTTTAGAGGGTTAGAAACTAATTTAATATCATAAGAACATGTTCTGACTGCATAAGAAACCACATTATTCAAATTATTGTCTCCTCATCTTCACCGTCACAATGCTTGTCCTCTGATGGAAATACTAGTAGAGCAAACTCCTGTCTCGGGTTTCACAAAAGCGCAACAAATCTCCAAATAATCCTGGGTGACATTCATCAAGTATTAGTGTTCAGTGAGACTGTCACAAGACTCCAGTATTAACCCAAAACATGTTCAGAGGAGGAATAAAGTTTTAACAGGTACAGGGCTTGCAAAATCACTAGCCCAAAGTCCCCGGACTACTGTGTCTTCAGATCTGCCAAAATGCATCTTCTTCCTGCCTGTTGGGCTATTTTATAGGGATATATATAGTTGGGTAATTATGTTTATGTAGTTTTCGAGTAAACAAGGAGCCACTGTAAAATGTGAAATATTAAAATTGAGTTTGAATTTGTGCCCCCTTTTTAATACTACTTTCATGTTTGATTCACCTTAAGGAGCAGCAGTACAGATTGGTCAAAGGTGTATTTCATGCGCACCAAGATCATCCTGTCAGTTATTACTATGCTTACTTTGACATGCGAAATCTTTCACAGAAAGCTTAAATGAGATGGAAATTGTTTGCTCAGTGGAGAGAATTTTAAACGTATATGTTTGTGTGTGAAAATAAGCACATGGATTCACGAGGTATTGCAGTTCTGCTTTTCCAGATAAGACCAATCAGGGTGAAGAAGGGACAGCCAAAGAAACGCAGACTGCCACAAACGGAAAAGTTCAGAAAAATCAGACTATGAGCCAAAAATAAAGCGCATTTGAAGTTTCATATTCAGAATCTGACTGATATTGTGTTATACATTTTTCTTATAAAGGTCATAGACATATCTGTTCAGTTAGAACCAAATATTTGAGTTGATGATTGTAGTTTGGCTGTTTTATACGGTTGTAATTTGTTTTGAAAAAGGTTTTGATTCATGTTTTGTTTCCTTTACAAAATTCCACATTACAAAAATCTCTGTACTTGGGGTACCTGAATTTATTCCAGGCTACCAAAACCTAAAGAGTGCCTGCTCGAAGGGCTACTGGGGATTTAAAACTTTTGCAAGCGCTGATGTCTGAAATAGACATTTGGGGAAGTGACTAATGACTACTTTTTTATTTTGGGGTTTTTGTTTTTTTAAGTCGCGATGCTTACATTTTTTTATCTCAGTATTTAAAAACATTACAATATTTTAACTGTACTTGTCTTTCTCAATGAAAAGGTTTATTTAACTGATCACTGCTTTAAGTGGTAGTTTTCTGTGTTTTGACTGTTGTGTTGTGTGCAGGTTTACTGTGTGGGCTGTGCTGTTTGTGCTGGGCCGGTTGCTTACCCTCTCTCTTTCGGTTCTCACTGTGGGCTTCGGGCTGGCTGGAGCAGAGAAGCAGGGTCTGAACCTTGCAGAGGGGAGCTTCAATGTTCTGTTCGTAAGGTGAGAGCAGTCATATATGATAATAATTAATCCTGTATATCAGTTCATTTTTGGTTCTTGCATCATAAAACTCCATAAAACTAAAATGAAGGTAATCTTGGCTTGTCTGAACCTAGGGTAGTATACATACTAGTAGGGCTGCACCGATACCAGTATCGGGAATTGGCCCAATTCAATGTTCCAGAGCAGTACTCAAAATCGCACTGATACCCCTTTATGAGGGTGGGATACGAGTCGGGCAGATGCACCTAACAGCAAAAGAAGTGCTCATGGACTGGCAATACTTTAACACCAATGCTGTTGATGATCGAATATATAAAAAAGATACAATAGAGTACAAGAAGTTCGCTATTCACAAGAAATGCTTCCAAACACACACGTCCATATCCAAATGTTCCTTTTAGGTTGTCCTTTGTCAATGCGAAAAAAAATGATGAAAGGCCTGAATAATGCTGAACTCTGCTGTGTGCTAGTGTTCCGGTCTCTACAACTCTCAGTTAATGAGCAACTTAATGGCACATAGATGCGCAGTGAACACTGAAGTGGTTGAAAAACCTTCTACACAGACTAAGCACTGCTAATGAAGAAATATTGTTTTATTTCAACAAAAAAAGCTTTTTTTTTTTTTACATTTTGAGTAAAATAAAAATTATGAAATTATAAAGTCACAGAAGTAGTAGTGTAATAAAAGTGAAAATCTGATATTTTCATTTTTCTACTTCGTATCGGCAAGTACTCAGATGTGTTGTAAAACAGCTGTTTGGAAGACTTATTTTAAAAGTAGCAACCACTTCCTGTTACTATCAGTATGCGCATCATACTGCAAGCTTCCACTCATCCCTCTGCGTTTTCTGCTATTCTATCAGTTCTCTGCTGCGGAGTTGGTTTCGATTGTTGAATGTTGTTTTATAAACATAAATGTAGTTTAACGTTTATTATGTAAATCTGCAATTTAATGTCATCTATTTAAACCCTTTAGTAGCTACCCGTTCAACATGATATTGCTCATGAGGAGATATTCTATTGTTTCTTACCTTTGTGAAAGTGAATATTTTCTAAACGTTTTATCTAGCTGCACATTTAAATATTAGCTGTGTAAAAGGCTTTCATAATCCCACATTTTACTGATTTTACAATAGTACTTATTTATTTGAAAGAGGTTCAGATAATTTTTGGGTAAACTGGGAAGTTTAACTTTTTGTTTTATGAAACAAATTGACCCTGTCTTTGTGAATTTATATCAGGTAGTTATGTTTTTATATTTTATTATTAAGATATATTTTGTATCCTTTTTAAAGAAGCAAATTGTTGACTACCATGAGGTGTTAATAAGATTTTTTGTCTCTCAGGGTGACTGTCCTGATGGGAATATGCACCACTCAAGCTTTTATGATGTGGAAATTTATCAACTTCCAGCTGCGACGGTGGAGGGAACATGCACAGATTCAGAACTTAAAAAAGAAGTCATCCTCTTCCAAAGGAAAATCAAAGAAAGGTGAGCGTTGTCAAGTCCTTAGGGAGTCATTAAGAGATTATAGTAATCTTACACAAATTTAGTTTAAATATTTAAAGGGATATTCCACAGCAAAGATCAAATGTCGTCATTCACCACTTACCCCAATGTCGAATGTAATTTTACACTGTTTATTTAAACACTGATGCAGCAAATATTTTATAAACGTCAAAGGATTTTTACCTTTAAACATCCAAGAAAGTTTTTAAAAACTCTGTCCAAGTCCTCCATATGCCATTAGAGGATCGATATGAAGCAACAAGAGCCCTTTTACTTTAAAAAAAGACCTTTTGTTCCATGATGGAGACAAACGCCCTGAGTTAGAGCCCTTTAGTCTTTGCTCCGCCTCCTCCCGGCCAATTTGTCAATGTCATCTGCATTGATTACCTGTAATATGTAGTTTACATCGATTTGATTTTATGCAATCACTTTTCTCTGTAATGTGATATGCACAGGCCTCCAAAATTTTTACATTCCTGGTAGCCCCTCGGGTAGGCACTCTTCAGTTTTGATGGCCCTGAATAAATGTAGGTAGCTCGACTTAAATAGAGATTTTTTCAATGTAGAATATAGGAAACAAAACAAATGTTTAAGAAAAATGTATAATCAGAAGATTCAGAGAATGGGAATCTGTCTTTTTGGCTCAGTCAGATTTTTCTGAACTTTTCTTCTTTGTGGTAGTCTGTGTTTCTTTGACTGCCTCTTCACCCTGATCGATCTTATCTGGGCCAGCAGAACTAAAATAAATTCATGTGCTTATTTTCACATACGCTCACTTATACATAGGTGATATTCGAAATTCTCTCCACTGAACAAACAACTTCTATGTTGCTTAAGCTTGCTGTGAGAGATTTTACATGTCGAAAATAGTGACTGACCGGACGATCTCGTAGGCATTGGTGTGCAACAAAAACTTCCCATAACGATCAGTACTGTCGCCACACATTTCACATATTTATAGTGGCTCCCCGTTGCACGAAAACTACAAAGAACATAATTACCCAACTATATTTGTAAGAAAAATGCAGGGCATTAACATATATTGTTCCTCCTTGACACATTTGGTAGCCCGACTGAAAGACACAATAGTCTCAGGATGTCATGAGCCCTGAGCCCTGATGCAGAAACTCCTGAGCTCCTATAGAATGATCTCAGCCTCCCCCTTGCACTTCATAACCGAAATAACACACAAGAAACAGTTTGTGGTGATGACGCACAACAGAAGCCATGCCATGCAAGTGCTTGTCTGATTCCGTCAATCTGTTCTTGTTTCCTACCATATATACTTGGGATTTAATATAATGTATAGACTCAGGGTTTAATTTACAAGCTTAAAGTTTTAGTCCCAAGCGTGTGGTGTAAAGTTACATTTTCACTGCTTACAATAACAAAAGGACCGTGTTTTTTTAGCTTGTTGTCTCTGATAGCATTTTAACCCTTGTCCTGATCAAATCCCAAAACTAAATGCTTTTATTTTTAAGATTAAAGCCTTAATTTATTTGTTGCATTCTCAAATGCTGTAATTCCCATTGCCACAAGATGTGCAATATCTGGTGTTGTTTTGCCATGTAGAAGTGTTCAGTAATTAACGTCATACATGTGAAATTTGGGCTCAATTGAGCTTTGTATTTATCTGTTATATCAACTTCATGTTTTATGATGAAACTCTAAATGTAAAGATTAGTGATCAACTGTCCAGGAGGAGTTTAAGTTTTTAAATTAGAACAAAAATGACCTACTTTCCTGATGATTTGGAAACCTGCTGTTACAGATTTTCTTAAGTCACTTTTAACAGTTTGAGTTAGAGGCAAAAAAAGTGGTGAATGCGCACAACTTCTCTCTATGATTGTCATGACTGATGATGTATGTTGTCATATATATGTGTTAAGACTTGGACTATAATGAGTAGACATTGTATGCCTATAACAACTTCCTCTTTCAAATTGAAAATTGGACATTTGCTGACCGCCATGGCCACACCCTTTATGATGGCTTAAAACGTAATATAACATTACACATCCTTTATGATGAAGTTAATGGAGTATTGAGATGTTCGGATAAAACTGTGGGATGATTTTAGCACAATTTTTTTGTATTTGTATAAAATGGTATAAAATTAACTCTCTGTCAATTTTGGAAACACAATCTATGTTATGTTTTGTCCACCTTGGTACCGTACATGTGTGGACCAAATTTACTACAGTTCTGATGTGTTTTTGCAAAAGTGTTTCATTAAATCGATAAATCCTGTAGATGCCTAGCAATTGCATCATAATGGAATATGTGAAATTTAACCATTTGTCAAGTATAACAATTATTTTTGTTATGTGTTGCATCAGCCAATGGTGTGAATGGATCCGTTGGAGCCAGTGGAGCAGATTCGCCCAGAGCAAGGAAGGAGAAATCATCATAAAAAAACATCATTTCAAAATCTACCATTCTCATTATTCCTCTCATTGATCTCTATCCAACTCCGTTTTCTTGCCCCTCTTGTTTGCCTGAAAAGAAAATTTAGCTAAACGGCAGCTTTCTCTTCCTGTTGATCTTTAAGACATTTATTTCACAAAGCCATCCAAAATAGTTTTTTTTTTTTTTGCAAGATGGGGTCAAGAAAAGGTGGCTTTGTGGGATTTTAGAGAGGGTCTTCATCTATATTTTGAAGGTCCATGTGCTTTTTATTTCCTTAATGCTGCAATCCCAAATTCAACCCTATGATCTAGCCATACGTACATAAAGAGAAGAAAAACACAGGTGAAAAAGTAACTTATTTTTGACAAGTGCCTAATCATAAATCATTGACTGAGTAGTGAAATATTCTAGCTCGAGTTGTATTTTAAGGTTTTCTTTTCAAAGTTTAATTTTGCAGATTCAACCCTATGCATCCTCATCCTTGTCTAGAGTCTCGTCATGATTTTGTCTCTCTGTGTCTTAGGCCCTTTTTGGTCATTTAGAAAAGCAAGACAAGCTAAATGCTAATTTAATGCCTTTTTAAGTGGATTCTATTTGTTGCACTGCCTTGTGTAATTGGCCAAGTTGAGCAAATAGTGTACAAAGAAACTAAAGCAACGTTCTTTTGATTTGGTCGAGAGATCGAACCTTTTAATCTTGAACTTTGCACTGTTAACTTTGCTGATTTAATGTAGATAACAAATTCACAATCATTCTCCGGGGGCATTGTAATGGTGGTCTTAATTGAAGAGAAGAACATATTGTAATGATCAGAACAAAACTGCTACCACCTGTTTGAAAGATCACCAGAAATAAAATGTTTTCTCGTTTGCTTTGTCTTGTTGAACTTTTTTTTGTAAGGTTTTGTATTCGTAACGGAATACACACTTGTGTACAGGAATGAATTTGGGATAAAAGTAATAAGTAATGACCAGCAATGAAGGATGCAGTATGTCAGGTTATAGACACTTAGTGTAAAGGACTTATTTAATAATAATAATAATATTAAATAAATGCATTGCTAGGTTTACAAATTTACATAATACATAATTTACAAGTTGCATTCAAAAAGCTAATATTTTGTTATAATCTGTGAGTACACACAGATTGATATA
This sequence comes from Danionella dracula, assembly GCA_900490495.1. NCBI lineage: Eukaryota > Metazoa > Chordata > Actinopteri > Cypriniformes > Danionidae > Danionella > Danionella dracula. The sequence goes on from UELW01000888.1 coordinate 1,370,961, forward strand.
CAAGGTTTCTGCAGGGCCTTAAAAAGTCTAACATTTAAAAAGCCAAATTTTAGGCCTTAAAAGTCTTAAAATATTTAAGACATGGAAGAGTGAATTTTTCACAGGTCTTATTTATCTGATTGTCCATGTAAAGCTGATCTAATGTGTTTTTGTTGTTGTCTGGTGTTGTCAAAGATTGAGAAATCTTAAATGCTGAAGAAAATAGTGAGTTTTGAAAATGCCAAATGCTCAAACTCAAATTTAAAAATCATAGTTAGGGTTATCAGAGTTTGTAACTTTCAGAAATCCTCAAAAACACAGAAAATAGGCATTAGAGGTGCTATATTGTGAAGATTTTGAGCATTTATGCCAGACTTATTGGGCTTTATTTGCCAGAAATTGAGAATATTATTCTAATTGTTAATTTTTTTTTTTTAATTACTGCCAGGGATGCCAGAGTTTCAAAAATAAACTGCTAAAAAATATATTTATATATTTGAAGCATACTGTTTTTATCCAAAAAGTTTTGGATGTGTGTTTGATGTCATGATATAGGTCTTATTTTTGATTACTAACGGTTATAAAAAAGTCTTACATTTGATCTTATAAACTCTCTATCAAGTGTATTAAGTGTTAAACTCAGTAATGACTTCTGCTAGCAGCTCTGTGAACTCATCAATATATTCTGAAGATTGTTTTCAAGGCCAGGGTGAACCCTTTTAGCTTATGATAAATACTCACAAAGAGTAATCACCAATCCTGACTTGTTTTCACTCCTAAACATGTCTAAAGGAGCAGCTCGTTTCACCTCCTATTTAGCTTTTGTTTCCTCAAGAAACAAACTCAAGAAAGCAACTTTGGGAGGAACTGCTTCATTTTTTGCAATACAGGGACAATCAAGCCATGTTTCATTAGGAATCATAAAGTCTAGCGTATTTGTGATATAATCACTTCAAATAATTTACAAGATGTGATTTGTTTTATGTTTCTTTTGACGATGAAGTCTAAACCAGAGGATGTTAAGACAAACATACAGATCGCTTATGGAACTTATTTTGCCCTTTATTATGCTACAAAACTGATATGGAGAAATCTGCTGGAACACATGGTACCCACTTATTATGAAAACATTTTTCAAGGTCACTGATTTCCAGCAGGGTAGTTAAGTCCACCATTGTTGAGTCGAAGACAAGTGTTGGTCTAGGGGAATTGAGATCAACTTCAATGGGGTACAAGTCTAAGCTTAGAGGTAACGAAAGTCAAGATAGGAAATACAAAAACATAAAGCTCTCTCCACTTGTATCCTGTGGCAGAAAGTTTCCCTTTCAAATAATACTCTGGAGGTACAGGACACAGCAACAATGGCAGTTTATTATAAGATCATCAAACAATGAAATAAATACTTGATTATCCTATGCATGTGCAAATAGGGTAAAGTCATATTTCCACCACACCCTCTGTTTTGCTTGATGATACACAGAAAATCACCCTTTTCCAAATTCCAAAAATTCACCCATTGTCTGCATTTGCATCTGCATTTGACTAAAGTGACTTAAAGTATGGGAGACAATAGGATATTTGTCACAAAGCCAGGTTCAGCCGATCAATAAATATGAAAGAATATTGCAAGTGTTTCTTGGAAAGATCGCAAGTGTTTCTTGAAAAGAAGAGTTTTTAGTTGTTTGTGTTACAGCTTTCCTGACTGGATCAAGGAACTTGTGAAACAGTGAGAGAGAAAGTTCTGCAGAGAAATCCTATAACTTCCTGAGACGCAACCACAAAGACTATGTTCCTCCTCTGAGCGCAGGCTTCTGTAGGTCATGTAGGAGTGTATGAGTAATCCAGGCAAGATAGGACCAGAACCTGAACCAAGAGTTAAATTGTATGCTCAGTTAAGAAGGGCCTGATCTTTCTGATGTCGTGCAGTGCAAACCTACAAGCTTGAGATGTCTTGGAGATGTGATCTCTGTTCATCCAAAATTACTCTGAGAACGGTGAAGTTGTGATGCACAGAGGGATTGATTGAAACTACCAGAAGTTCTGTCTTGTCCATGTTTATCTGTAGGCGATGGCTCTTCATCCATGTAGAGATGTTGTTAAAGCATTCCACTATGTGGGTGGCTACTGATGAGTCAATGGTGGAGGATCAACAGGTAGAGTTGAGTGTCATCAGTTTAGAAATGGTACGAGAATTCATGTATTTGGATGATAGGGTCCAGTGAGATGATGTAGATGAAGAAGAGAAGACTAAGGACTGAACCCTGAGGAATGCCGGTGAACAGTTGAAGAGTGTTGGATACCTCTGCCCTCCACCTGACACTGAAACATCTACCAGTGGGATGGGACTCAAGCCTATCTCGTTAAATTTGGGACATTGGATCCCAAACTTCTAATAAACACCTTTTAAGGATTATTACCTGTAGAATAAACATCAAGTGAAAGATTGAAGTAAGTTGTGTTATATTTTTATTAAAAGAAAATCATTTTATTTGTTAATTTTATTAATGAGAAGAGAAGTTGCATCATGGCTATTCAAAATGTACGGGGAATCATAGAATTACCAATAACAGCTACATGATAAAACCACGAACAAGTGTAATATAAAACAAAGTAACCATATTATATTCAGAGTTATGTTGATAACTATCATCGTTTAAAGTGTAATGAGCAAAATGAATAAATAGTACGCCTTTTTCTTCCTAATAGTTTTCGACACAAGATGGCGCCGCTCACCATGAGATTTCCTCAAACATTTTGGTTTCGCAAATCACTGCGTACGCTTGATATTTAGATTTTCTCCTCGTGTGAACTAGCAAACTCTACCACCACAGTCGAATGCGCTCTTTAACTAGAACTGCTGTATCTCTCTGGACGTTTCTTTGCTGCTTGACACTCAGTTGTTCGGGCGGTTGGCAGTTTAAAAGAGTGCGAATAGGAATATTGCATAAGTCACTGTTTGCAGATTTCCCTTTGAGAGAAGTTCCAGTCGATGAAGACCTTTGATCGACACGACTTGAATCGGCAGGGTTCGTTTCCATACTTCTCGCTGGCCTTCGCTTTTCATGGAAGGATCTATCCGGAGATCAACCTGTCGCTGTGAGAGGTTCGATCTGACGCCTGTCTCATTTGGGCTTTATCGTCGCTGCTGAGTAATCACGGTAAGCGTGGGCTTTCTGCTAAAACACGATCAATGAGTTTGTGGCCATTTTAGACTTCATATGCGTGAAAATGAGGTATACAATTGTGTTCGAGACTAATCGCAGTAGTCATACGAATGTAAATATGTGTTTTATTCAAAATTTTATTCAAAAAGTTTTATTCCTTCTGGGGTTTATCAAGTCCTTTAACTTCAACTTACAAAACCACCACAACATTCTGAACCATATATATATATATATATATATATATATATATATATATATATATATATATATATATATATATATATATATATATATATATATATATATAGATAGATAGATAGATAGATAGATAGATAGATAGATAGATAGATAGATAGATAGATGTTAACTTTTACTTATACATGTACAGCTTAACATTGAGTGACAGTCACTTACTGTATTATTACATTACTGTAAGATATTGTCATGTATTTTTTGAACTCTACAAAACTAAACTGTTTTATTTAAAAAATGGTTAAGGTAGGTAATATAATACATACATTCTGTATGGTTATAAAGCAGGTCAGATAGAGGAAACTAAAGTAAAAGCTCAAAATGCTGTCCATTACACAGACTGGCAGTGTATTAGAAAGTTTTTGAACTGAAAGCAACAATGAAGTATTTTAAACAACAAAACAACATCTGAATACTCATTAATATGTAATACTTCCAGTTTGACATAAATGTACAGTTCTTAGTGTGCTAGATGTGCATTTGATTGGCCTACTTAAGTTTTAAACATGTTTCCTGTAACATTACAAACATTTGTTTCCTGCAATAAAATCGGAAGTTTGGTTGTGAATCAGCGTGGAGGTTTTGTGTATGTTATCTAACGTGTTTTAATTAAGCTGTTATGACATTGATAATAGGCTGCAGATTGCTTTGGTTTTGGAATAACAACAGGGGCTCGTAACCTGACCGCTCTGGCACACTTTTTCTCCCACAGCACTCGAAATGTGCAAGCTTTGGTAAACTGCCTGTTCGACACTGTTTTGATCCCTCCTCTTCTCTCATATTATGAAACATCTCCGTGCAGTTTTGAAAACACCGAAGCTCGTAAAACGCTAGCCAACTAAAGCCGCGTCCTTGTGTTTGCTGTCTCATCATTTTGCCCCGTTGCTCACTGCAAGGTTGCTATGCAGGCTCGAGTAAGCGAGTAGATACTGGTGCCCGTAGCATGTGGGGGAGGTTTTGCTGGCGAGATAAACAAGCAGCCAGCCATCGCTAGGCATACGGCAGCAGGAACATGGCGGCGTCAGTTAACTATAATGCTGTTTCACCAAGCCGAAGGTCAGAGCTGGAGATTACGCTAGGGATTTGAGAGGAAACCAAACGCAGTAAGTAAAAGAGTGTTATAAATGCGTTATGTTTGCCGGTTTGGAGGCTGGGAGACGCTTTGTAACGCGATTTCTACACGCTGGGTGCAGGATCCAATCACAGTTCGGCGGGGGTATATCTTGCGTTAGCTTGCTAAACCAGCTACCCTGGCTATTTTCACTTTGCAGACTCCCAGTTTTGTGCTGCTTGTTGTTATGATGTAAACAGCGTGTTTGGACTGAGTTTCACGCGGTTGTTTTGCTGTTATTATTTTAGTTTCAGTTGTGTCGCTGATTTGGTTGATTCGCCCGCGCTGCTTGCATTGGAGCGATTAAGTTTAGCCAGCTCCCCCTCTTCATATTTGCCCGGCTAGCTTTTTGGCTTTGGGACTCATGGTACCGCGGGGAAGCATGGGTCCTCCCTCGGAACAGTGTTTTAACTTAAGCGGGAACACTTCCATCGGGACGTGTTGTTTAGCGGAGTTCGGCTGATACGGTTTCGCTAGACTGCGAGCTGTAAGCGCGTCGCGAAAAGCAATATTGTGTCGTTCGAGGGCGTCTTGATTTGTAGGGCACGCATATTTGTACATGCAGAGTTGAGGTTTGGTTTCTGAAAGGGCTGAAATCTGTGAGTCAGCTTTTTTTCTGGACTGCTGCACGCGTCGCTTTTCTGGAGCTCGGCCGCTCAGAGAAAGGAAAAGTTTGGGGGCTGGGATTGGAAAGCTCCTGCTAAACATTCACCTCGGGATTTGCCTGAACTCTGCTATATTCACACGCGTGTCTATAAAGAACCGGGCTGTTTTTGTAGTCGTGCTCTCGACTCTTCTCGAGGAGCATTTAGTTTGGTCGCCAGTGTGAGTTCATAGACGTGATGACGATTTTTATGACGTATTGACGTCACGAGGTACGACGTCGGGTTATTCATTGAGTTTAGGTCACGAATGTATTCCTCCTTAACTCACGTTGAGCACATCTAAAATACATTTATAATAAGAATAATGTTACAAATTATATAAAAAAATGTATACTATTAATTATACTAAAAATGTTTTTTCTAAATATGTGCTGGAATACTTTAGCTCCTATGTTCAAGTTCATTTATTTCATGTTGGAAGCAATAAAAAACCTTATCCAAGAACCTAAGGAGAATGCTCATTTAGAAAAAAAAATGTCAAATGAACTGTTTAATTTGAACAATTCCTATTTAGTCTGATAAATTAAAGTAAACTAACCATACATTTTTAAACCACACATGCTAATTGTCTTTTGTTAGTCCTAAAATTAGTCTGACGAAATCTCAAATGACAAGACCACAAAGATGTTCTACATTTAACCGTTGTTTTTAGTGTATCAATAACAGTTTAATAAAGTTGAAGTGTGTATAGCCACCCTGAGATAACAAGCTGTTTTGGAGAAACTGGTGAACTTTAAAAGACCGTGATAAATCCTTCCTTTTTTTCCTACCATGAGAAGATCCTTCAAATTCTTTTAACATAATGTTAAATATTATACACAGATTCATTCATTCATCTTCATGTCGGCTTTATTCCCTTTCGGGGTCGCCACAGCGGAATGAACCGCCAACTCTCTGGCATATGTTTTATGTTTTCATCGCTGGGAAACATTCACACTATGGACAATCGTTCTTACTCAATTCACTTATACCGCATGTCTTTGGACTTGTGGGGAAACCGGAGCACGGGGAGAAAACCCACACGATCACGGGGAGAACATCCAAACTCCACACAGAAATGCCACCTGCCCCAGCCAAGCCTAGAACCAGCGACCTTCTTGCTGTGAGACGACCGTGCTACCCACTGCGCCACCGTGACGCTCTGACCCAAATAGAATAGAAGATTAATCACTTTTATGACAAAGTTGTTTTGGAATAAATGTAAATGGTCAAACTTTACACACTACATTTGTTAATAGCTAAACTATAATACTTCACCTCATGATCATAGCAATGGATTGTTTAGTGTTTGCAACAGCAGGATTTAAACAATTCATAGTGCATGTTTGTAAATTATTACAGGTGCTTCATGCCATTTTTGTTGTTTTTTTTTTAATTATTGTGATTTTGCTATTGATATCTTCAGATATGGAATATGTGTTTCAATAATAACCCTTTTAACTAGGAGTGCACCTATACCAAGCTCAAGTACTCGTACATGTAGTCATAAATACATGCTGATACCACAGACAGATACCTTGTGACATCCTTTACAGAAGTTTCAAGACGACAGGAACAGAATTTCAGTAGAATAAAAATACTTTAAAAAGTAAACTTTGCTCTGTAAATATAAAGAGTAGGTGTGCTTACATTACAAGTACTATAATACAAATCTGAAACTTAACATAAGGGAGAACTGAGATTTTTCCACTAGTAGTTCAGTTAACAACAGCAGCTGCTCATGAATTTAGAGAGAATTGTTCAAATTATTAGTCTCTCTTTGCCACTATTTTAAAAATGCTAGATGCATGGTTATTATTATCAGTACCGGTGAGTACCTGGGAAAAAGTACACATATTCAGCCTTTAAATATTGGTGTTGGCACAAACATTACAGTTGACATATCAATTTTGCAGCTATAATAATCTACAGATTCAGAGGTACTTACTATGAGTCTGATACTGTATTTTATGTTCTAGATCTGCATTATTCCTTACTTAAAAAAGAGTTTCTAAAGAGGAGTTCACATCCTCTAACAAGTCAAGAGAGTTATCCATTTTGTCAATCGATTCAAACTATATTTTTTAAGAATGAACAAAAACATTGAATTCCCTTGTTTTTTTTTCTTCCTAAAAGCTTTATTGTAGCCTGCTGAAGAAGAAATGAGATTGACAGCTGGGTAGCATGTTCAGTTATATTGCATTATCAATAAAAATGCAATTTGATAAAATTTCCTTCAGTTTTCCGTTTGTAAGCCATTTTGATGTTGGTTTTGTTGATATCTGAAAATGTTAAAAGAGCAGCTATGTTGAGGAAATCACAGAGCAGCAGATGTGTGTCTCTGAACATCTTCATTATGCCTCCATGAACCTGTCAGCATTTTGTGATTAAGATTTCTTGATTCCACATCTGCTCTCTTTCGTGTTTCAAAAAAACCCACACAGCCTCATCATGGAATGTTCTGTAACTCAAAAGGTCCATGTTGTTGGTGTTTTGTAGGCCAAACATGGATTCCGTATAGAATAATTGTTGCTAGAGAGTGGTGCGACTCGGCCTGTTGGACCAGTAGTTTAGTTTTGCGAGCTTTGTTACCAAGTCTTACATCATGCTGATACATTCCAGAGAAGCACTGGTGTGGTGAGCTAACGCTCCCACAGCCCAATGCAACTGAAAATGGCACTTTTACCTAATTAGCTCAGTTTGAGAACAATGAAGTGTTTTGGGGCTTGACAACCAGATGTTATATTTTCTTTTTCTTTTAATTAATGCTTATTTCATTAAACTGTCTTGGATGATAACATAAAAACTTGTTTCTTATGGTATGAACTGGATTAAATTGCTTAAATAAAAAGTAATTTTATCCATTTGTACATCCAACCAAATTATCTTAATAGCAATCTACCAATGGTATTGATTATAAAGAAACAGAAACAAAAACTTCCTAATTACCAAAAATATATAAAGCTGCCTTTACAGCTTAACTTACATTTTCAACTCTAACTTAATATATATATATATATATATATATATATATATATATATATATATATATATATATATATGTGTGTGTGTGTGTGTGTGTGTGTTTGGACTGTTACAGGATAGGATTTACAACTTACCATGTAGTGCTTTGAATTAATTCAGGTATAAAAATATAATATGATGTCAGAATACATCTTTATGTAAACCAACATTGTAAACATCTTTTATTATAAACGACCTATTAATTTTTTTCTTGGAACTTTGAAATAAACAGAAGCATTTCAGTTCAACGTCCATGCTTTATGCTAAGTTATGCTAAATGCACTGTTGCAAAGCCACATAGATTAAAAATAGTAAAAACTCCTTATTATCCCTGGGGAGTTAGAGAATGAGCCCATTTCCAAAAAGTGGGGTGTTCCTTTAACACTAGTTAGAGGACTGCTGTAATGACACTGCAAAGTACACAAAAGTAGGTCAGAAGTCTGTGGTGTTTAAAATGGAATCTTTATTATACCACTAAGGATATTTTACCATAAACACCTACAATCTCTTCAGGAAACAATTCTAGACGCAATGTTTGTTTTTTGTGTTCTTCTTGTTTAAGGAATGTTTTCAGTCAGGATTGATGTGTTGATGCAGTGACGCACTTTGATGCGTTCCCATGCTCTCTGCAAGGTACGTGTGTCTGCAAACCGATGGGATGCAGTACACAAGCAAAAACACACACCAGCACAGTCTGGGTCTCTGGCTTAGACATTCACGCATGGTGATCTAAATATGGCATACCCACCAGTGCATACCATGATCACATGACCTGTGTCTGCTCAAGGAGGGGTGAAAGGAGGAGTCTTGGTTGACATGCCTCCACCCAGCAGTCTTGAAGCATGATTTCAGCCAGGATCAGCTGACCTTTGGCTCTTCTTTGATTGAGCTGTTCCATCACTGTGGATCACTCTCTCGTTGTTGAACTTTGCTTTTCGTGTGAAGTGTGTTTTGCACAGTCAGTGGGGCAGCACTGCCGGCACCCATGTACAGCAGAAGCTTGAGAGGAGGTGAAATTTGTCACAAGCCTGTTTGATTTTCACGCCACTGTGACAAGATGCAGTATGTCAGTTAGAGGCACGATCATATGAGCTGGGATCAAATCAAATCAGTGTCAAATAGGATCTGATTGGTATGCAATGGAAATGCAAGCATTACGGTCTTCAAAGTAAATGCAAAGGGTGGAAATTTAAGATGATAGGTATATCTTACCAGGGCCCTGTAGCTCCCATTGCAGAGATTACTGTAGCCTAGTTTGAAGAAAGCTAAAAGATGATGACCTTGTCTGGCTTGATTAGGTTAGACGGAAGCTGAATGAGAACATGCCCGGCTCGCTCTCGCTACCCTTCATTCAGTTCTGTGTAGTTCCATCTCAAATTACTCTGGAAGCAAAGGGCAGGGAGGAAACCGGCTCTGCAGAAATGGTTTTGCTGCACACATTCATTAGTAATGGACTTCTCTTAGGAACAGGGTCTAAAAGGAATCATCTGTATTTTGTCGTGTCTTCATTTATGAGCAGATTTATGGCATGAACCGTGACTGCCCAGTGATATTTGTGAGTTTCCACCATGTTTGAAGTGTTTTGATGTATAAATGTTCCTCGATATGTTTCCACAGATATGCATGAATAACTGTGACTTCAACTTCAATGTTTTTGTTGAGGGGGCATCACTAAACGATTGTAGAAATTTCTGAAAGTAGAGTATGCATAATATGCCCTTTAAGAAGATGCAGGTTTTGCAGAGATTGTTTCAGTTTTTAAGATATTACATAAAAAGAGATATTGTATTTTTTTGCCCTGTATCAGCCTGCTGTCATTGATTTCGGATTTAAGACTTGCACAATACTCTTTATTCTTTAAAGGCAACTTTTATGAGAAGTGCTGAAATGTTCTTAACTTTGCGTTAAGGCTTCGCACGCGCAAGCTCTGTATGTATGTATATATATATATATATATATATATATATATATATATATATATATATATATATATATATATATATATATATGTATATATATATATATATATATATATATATGTGTGTGTGTGTGTGTGTGTGTAGTGTATATATAGTACAGACCAAAAGTTTGTACTCACTTTCTCATTCAAAATGTAGATTCACACTGAGGGCATCAAAACTATGAATTAACACATGTGGAATTGTATACATAACAAAAAAATGTGAAACAGCTGAAAATATGTCATTCTAGCATCTTCAAAGTAGCCACCTTTTTCTTTGATAACGCTTTGCACACTTTTGGCATTCTCTTGATGATCTTTAGGAGGTAGTCTCCTGAAATGGCCTTCATTTCACAAGTGTGCCCTGTCAGATTTAATAAGTGTAATTTCTTGAGGTATAAATGGGGTCAGTACCATCAGTTGTGTTGTGCAAATGTCAGGTGGATACACAGTTGATAGTCCCATTGAATAGATTGTTAGAATTTGTATTATGGCAATAAAAACGCAACTAAGTAAAGAAAAACAAGTGGCCATCATTACTTTAAGAAATGAAGGTCAGTCAGTCCGAAAAACTTTTTGAGTGAGAAGATGTGTCCAAACTTTTTTTCTGCATTGTGCGTGTGTGTGTATATATATATAATCACGCATAAATATCAGACATCGAGTACGTATTCATTTGTTTTTCGTCTATATTTATTTGTACCAATTATATGCACTTATTAAATGAGTTCATGAGATTCATAAAACTCATACATTGACATATATTGACTTATAAGTCTTTCTTATAAGTCATAATTTTTCCTTTTTCAGCTCAACTTTACTTTTTCTAAACAAGAGGTGACAATCTTCTCATTATGTTTTGTTTCCTGCATCTTCATTATATGAAGGAACTGTATCTGAGTTTCAAGAGTTTGTGGCTAGCCCAACTTCTGATTGGTCTTCCAGTCGAGTGTGTCTTGTAACACATCGATTTGAAGTGTTTGGAAGTGGGAACACGGCAAAAAACGATTAAAGTGTGGCAATTTTTATCTCAGAGCATGAATAGTTGCATTACAAGACTCTGGAGCTAACCTTTGTTAGCTAATCTTAACGGAAGTGCCAGTAGAAAAGCGCTGGTCAGGAAATTATCAAGTGCTCTATGGACCTCCCTATATTGTCTTATCGCAGAAATGTATGTTGACGATAATCAAATATTGATATCGAATTATTGCCCAGCCCTAATTTGGTGATAAAATAAATAGGCTTCGTTTGTTATCTATGCTGAGTTTTGACTAGCTAGAAGCTAACAGGCTCATCAGGCCAAGTTGGAATATTGAGCAGTGCAAAAATAGATCTTCTACAGCATGTACAACAAATGTATGTATGTGTAAATTATTAGTAGTTGGTTAGCTAGTAGGTGTTGTTTTTATGACGTAAAAATGTGAACAGAGATTGCGCGATGGAGCGCTGAACTATAGAGGTTTTGTTTGGGTGCACACATAATGGGGACTTTGTAGGTTTGATGCACAACTATATATTGTGTTTATTCGTATGCACAAAAGAGGAAACCACTTCACCCAAAATGCCTTGTCAATAGAAGTAACCAGAGAAGCAAATGCAGATAAATATCTGACCAAAGCCAACTTTATTATAACAAACATTGATGTTAAACATTTTTACTGACACAGAATTGGGCAGATACCTGATACTGGTATCAGTGCATCCTTAATCATAATTCAATTATTCCTAACTTTGAATATGTTTAGGAATAGTCAGGTAATAGGTTTAAATGTAAAAGCAGCTCCCCATACTGCCAAAGCCCCTTCATCCTGGTTCTGCTCCAATCTGTGATTGCTTTAAAACCTCTAAGTTCACTCACTCCCCTAAAAGGACAGTGTTTTAACAAATAATTATAAAACATTGAATTTTTTTGGACTGAATGTTCACTTAACACATTTAGGAGAGCCACAAAATTAAAAACACGCCATGTGAAAAGAACCTTTACTTTTTAATTTTCAATTTTACCATAGTTGATATTTTAAACTCTGCTCTCTATATTTTTATACACAAGTAAGAGTTTGTTTCAGTTTATGCTTCCAGCTTAAAACTTAAAAATAAAGGGAGTAATTGATTCTGTTACTCCTGAAATACTGCTGGATGTAAGTTTGCTAGCATGTTGCCAGGGTAACAGTGGGTAGACGGGCCTGAGGCCTCTCTGTGACGGATGAGCTGAGTTCTAATGGCTGGGTTCATTCCACTCAGCGCTTCCTGTCACAGACACACCGTCCTTGCACAGAGTCTGACCCGGGATTGCTCAACACACAGAGCTCCCCACTTCTGCCTAATGAGCACTGTGTGTGTCCACCATGGCTCTCAGGCTGCCTCCAATATGTCGTCTTTCTCGCTCGCATTGGTCTGAGGATTTTAAAATATTGTCCATTAAGATATTGAAAATCTCTACTGGTCTGTTTCTATGTGGGAGTATTTTCTGTCCTCTCTGAGACTGTTTCTTGAATACAAAGAGAATGGATCTCCGGTCTTTATGATAGTTTTATAAACCACAAAAAACACAGTTTTATTTGACATCTATTTTGAACTGAAAAAGATTTGTTATTGATGATATTCACTATGGCTGACACTAGCAATTTTCCCCCCAGATTAATCGCTGAAGCTGATTAAAAAAAAACCATGAAAAGCATTCATTTCCAATTTTTATTAAAAACAGAACAAAAATCTTCAGAACATGCTCAAACATGTTGCCCCTCGAACTGTTATAATAAAAATAAATTGTAATAAAAATGACTAACTTTGTCCAAAAAATGCCATCATGAGCTGCCAGAATAATAGACAATTTCTATAAAATATAGAACAAAAAAACGTAGAACATTTTACAGGATTTAAACACTACACTGCAGACGCGCACACTCACAAAGAGCAATTACAGATACAAACCTTTCTCTCTCTCATGAAATAAAGTGAGAATTTATGTGAAATAGCATAAGAAAAAAACCTCACAATTGATTTGTTTAAAACAAGCAACATTATCTGCCAATGGGGTAGAAAACAACATTAAAGAATTATAATTGCAAAATATATGTTTTAGGCATCCCTTCGGTTTTTCTTATCTAGTAATGCAGAGGACAATTTGACAAAAGTTTATTTGGTTGTTTAGGGAATACACGTAAGGTCAGTAACAATCTAAGTTTTTTATTAATTTTTCTTTACCTCAACAAAACCACCTCTGCTAAGAATAATGATTGATTTTTGGTTTTTGGCACTGTGCCTAATTACCCTCACCATGTGTTTAGCTGTTCGCACGGTTTTTAGGACATAAATTCAGTGGAAGCATATGCGAGCGATATAGTAATAGTAAAAAATGTACTTATATTTATAAGTAATTTCTTTCCAGAATTTCTTTGAGGACGACCGATAGTCTTCCTCCATGGCCTCCCCGAACTCCTCCCAGGTCCGAGTTTTTGCCTCTAACACAGCATTGGCTGCTGCGCGCTTGGCCTTCCGGTACCACTCGGCTGTGTCCGAAGTCCCACAAGCCAACCAGTCCTGATAGGACTCCTTTTTCAGCTTGACGGCATCCCTTACTTCCGGTGTCCACCACCGGGTTCTGGGATTGCCACCACGACAGCCACCAGAGACCTTACGGCCACAGCTTCGCACCGTGGCAGTGACAATAGAGGTGGAAAACATGGTCCACTCGGACTCCATGTCTCCAGCCTCCCCCGGTATCTGGTTGAAGCTCTCCCGGAGGTGGGAGTTAAAGCTCACTCTGACAGGGGGCTCGGCCAGACGTTCCCAACAGACCCTCAACTTACGTTTGGGTCTGCCAGGTCTTTCCGGCCTCCTCCCCAGCCAGCGGATCCAACTCACCACCAGGTAGTGATCGGTTGATAGCTCAGCCCCTCTCTTCACCCGAGTGTCCAAAACACATGGTCGAAGGTCAGATGATACGACAACGAAGTCAATCATTGACCTTCGGCCTAAGGTGTCCTGGTGCCACGTGCACCGGTGGCCACCCTTGTGCTTGAACATTGTGTTCGTTATGGACAAACCGTGCCGGGCACAGAAGTCCAATAAAAGAACACCACTCGGGTTCAGGTCAGGGAGGCCATTCCTCCCAATCACGCCCCTCCAGGTGACGCTGTCATCCCCCACGTGCGCATTGAAGTCCCCCAGGAGAACGATGGGGTCCCCGGTTGGAGCACTTTCCAGCACCCCTCCCAGGGACTCCAAGAAGGCCGGGTACTCTGCACTGCTGTTCGGCCCGTAGACCGTAACCACAGTGAGAGACCTGCCCCCAACCCGAAGGCGGAGGGAAGCGACCCTCTCGCTCACAGGGGAGAACTCCAACACATGGCGGCTGAGCTGGGGGTGGTCGGGCGGTGGAAGGAATACTTTGAGGGTCTCCTCAATCACACTGTCACGTCCTCTGTTGAGGAGGCTGGGGTACTTGGGGTGGACTCGTCTATCACCCAAGCCAAAGTTACTAAGGTGGTTGGTAAGCTCCTCAGTGGCAAGGCACCGGGGGTGGATGAGATCCGCCCTGAATACCTCAGGTGCCTAGATGCTGTGGGACTGTCCTGGCTGACATGTCTCTGCAGAGCGTGGCAGTCAGGGAGAGTACCTCTGGAATGGCAGACCGGAGTGGTGGTCCCTCTTTTCAAGAAGGGGGACCGGAGGATGTGTTCCAACTACCGGGGGATCACACTCCTCAGCCTCCCGGGGAAAGTCTATGCCAGGGTACTGGAGAGGAGAGTTCGGCCAGTAGTCGAACCTCGGATGCAGGAGGAACAATGCGGGTTTCGACCTGATCGTGGAACACTGAACCAGCTCTATACCCTCTGCGGGGTCCTCGAGGGGTCATGGGAGTTCGCCCAACCGGTCCACATGTGTTTTGTGGATTTGGAGAAGGCGTTCGACCGTGTCCCTCGTGGGGTCCTGTGGGAGGTGCTCTGGGAGTATGGGGTCCGGGGCTCCCTGCTAAGGGCTGTCCGTACCCTGTACAACCAGAGCAGGAGCTTGGTCCGCATTGCCGGCACAAAGTCAGACCTGTTCCCAGTGCGCGTTGGCCTCCGGCAGGGCTGCCCTTTATCACCGATTCTGTTCATAGTTTTTATGGACAGAATCTCCAGGCACAGCCGGGGGCCTGAGGGGGTCCGGTTCGGGGACCTCAGGATTTCATCTCTGCTGTTTGCGGATGATGTTGTCCTGTTGGCTTCTTCCGGCCTGGACCTCCAGCGTGCGTTGGGGCGGTTTGCAGCCGAGTGTGAAGCGGCTGGGATGAGGATCAGCACCTCCAAGTCTGAGGCCATGGTTCTCGACCGGAAAAAGGTGGCCTGCCCTCTCCAGGTCAGTGGAGTGCTCCTGCCTCAGGTGGAGGAGTTCAAGTATCTCGGGGTCCTGTTCACGAGTGAAGGGAGGATGGAGCGCGAGATCGACAGGCGGATCGGTGCAGCATCTGCAGTGATGCGGTCGCTGTATCGATCTGTTGTCGTCTACCTCAAGATGGCGGCGCGACGGACAGTTGCTGCGGCTCACGGCTCTCCCTTTTGGTGCTCTTTTTTGTTGTTATTGTACGTCTTCGCTGTTTATTTGTGCACTATCTGTTCCGCGAACATACACTACACATGCCAGAACCTGAGAGATATCGGAGAACAACACCAGGCACCGGCATCTAGCGAGTCTCAACGCGCATACAACATCCCTGAAGAGATAGCGAGACCAGAGGGTGCTCCGTGGATTGTTATCGGCTCTAGGAGGCGGCGCAGACGGAGGAGGGAGAGGAAGCAAAAACGAGGCTGTAGGTCTGGCCTTATGCTCAGGCTAAGCAGACAACCACACACGCCACCTCTACCGAGTCTGTATCTCGCCAATGCCAGATCACTGGTAAACAAAACGGACTTTTTAGAACTGCAACTTGCTGGAAATCGCTACGTTAGAGACTGCTGCTTACTGTTTATAACCGAAACCTGGCTACACTCGGACATTCCCGACGCTAGCATGCAGCTAGCAGGCCGCACTCTGCTACGCTGGGACAGAACAAAGGACTCTGGCAAGAGCAGAGGAGGGGGGCTCTGTGTTTATGTACATGATAAATGGTGTAACAACGGGACAATCATCGATAAACACTGCTCCCCGGACCTTGAATACATGTCAGTAAGATGTCGGCCCTTTTTCCTACCGAGAGAGCTAACAGTTGTGATCGCTACTGCAGTGTACATCCCGCCTGACGCGAATGTAAACACTGCTCTCTCTTTCCTGCTGGACGCCGTGAACAAACTGCAGCAGGCCCACCCTGACGGCGTTCATATCATCGCAGGAGACTTTAATAAGGCCAATCTGAAAGCTGTACTCCCGAAATTCCATCAACATGTAAAGTGTGCGACTAGAGGAGAGAACACACTGGATCATGTTTACACTAACATCAAACATGCGTACAGAGCCATACCCCTCCCCCACCTCGGCCAGTCAGACCATCTTTCTCTTCTGCTCTCCCCAGCCTACACCCCACTTAGACGCAGCTCCAGGCCCACTACAAAGACTATAACGACCTGGCCTGACAACGCACTCTCCAGTTTGCAGGACTGCTTTGAACAAACAGACTGGGACATATTTGAACACCAAGAGCTGGAGACATTCACAGGAACGGTGCTAGATTACATCAAGTTTTGCATCGGAAATGTGACTGTGGAAAAAAACATATGGGTTTTCCCAAACCAGAAACCCTGGATGACCAGCCATGTCCGCAAACTCCTCAAAGCCCGTGATGCTGCCTTCAGGTCAGGGGATAGAGCTCGGTACAGAGCTGCTCGAGCAGACCTGAAAAAAGGAATTAAAACAGCCAAATCGGACCACAAGAGGAGATTGGAGTCCCATCTGTCCAGCAACAACACACGACAGATGTGGCAGGGCATACATGACATCACAAACTATAGAGGCTGTGATGTGACAATGGGAGACCTGAGTGTGACGCTAGCAGAGGAGCTAAACAGCTTCTTTGCCCGCTTTGGAACAGAACAACTGCAGCACTCATCTGCTCCGGCCCTGCCACCACTTCAACCCTCATCGCCACCCCCACCCGATTGCCGCACCATGCCACTCACCGTAACGGAGCAAGATGTCAGACAGGTGCTCCTAGCAGTGAACACCAGGAAGGCCGCTGGCCCGGACGGAATTCCTGGAAAGGTGCTAAGGGCATGTGCACCCCAGCTTGCCCTCATCTTCACAAGCATCTTTAACCTCTCCCTGGCCCAGGCAGTCATCCCCTCCTGCCTCAAATCAGCAACAATCATCCCAGTGCCGAAGAACTCCTCCATCACCAGCCTCAATGATTATCGCCCTGTGGCCCTCACTCCGGTAATCATGAAATGCTTTGAAAGACTGGTTCTCCGGCACATCAAGGACTACCTCCCACCAGACTTTGACCCCCACCAGTTTGCATATCGCGAGAACAGATCCACTGAAGATGCCATCGCCTTAGCTTTACATGCTGTGCTGAACCACCTGGAGCAGCAGCAGAGCTATGTACGAATGCTCTTTGTGGACTACAGCTCCGCATTCAACACAATCATTCCAGACACACTTATCAATAAACTGGACACTCTTGGCTTCCCCTCTCTCACATGCGCCTGGATTAAAGACTTCTTGACAAACAGGCCCCAGACTGTGAGACTTGGCCCCCACCTATCCTCCACTCGCACACTGAGCACAGGCTCCCCACAGGGCTGTGTGCTGAGCCCTCTCCTGTACTGTCTCTACACCCATGACTGCAGGCCGCACCACAACAGCAACCTCATTGTGAAGTTTGCTGATGACACCACTGTGGTCGGACTCATCTCAAAGGGTGATGAAACAGCCTACAGAGCGGAAATCCTGAAGCTGACTACCTGGTGTTCAGAGAATAACCTAGTTCTGAACACCAAGAAGACCAAGGAGATCATCGTCGACTTCAGGAGGCGCAGCACCGACCTAGCACCCCTTTACATCAACGGTGAGTGTGTGGAGAGGGTCCACACTTTCCGTTTTCTCGGCGTCGTCATCTCGGATGACATCTCATGGACGGAGAACATCACAGTGGTCACCAAGAAGGCCCAGCACAGACTACACTTCCTGCGAGTCCTCAGGAAGCACAATCTGGACTCCAGCCTGTTGCTGACCTTCTACCGTGCGTCCATCGAGAGCCTGCTGACATACTGCATCACAGTATGGTACGGCAGCTGCACCCTGGCAGACAGGAAGAGACTCCAGAGGGTGGTCAGAGCAGCACAGAAGATCATCGGCTGCCCTCTCCCCTCCCTACTGGACATTTACACCTCCCGTTGCCTCAGCAGAGCCGAGAACATCATCAGGGACAGCTCTCACCCGGCTTCTGGACTGTTTGAACTGTTGCCCTCAGGAAGGCGCTATAGGTGCATCAGAATGAGGACAAACAGACTCAAGAACAGTTTTTTCCCAGAAGCCATCACTACCCTAAACTCTAACAGGCGCACACAGGGAATGGCTTAATCTACACTTAACCGGACCCAAGCATCACCCTGTGTGACATCAACATGTGCAATATACTCACTTTATTTCACTTTACATGGACAATAACCTTAAAGGTGAAAAAACTATGATTGCTGTGCAATTGCAATTTTAACACTATACATTGTCTAGCTCTTAAACAGAACTGCCACCCCACCTACCTCCCCCCTCTCTTCTTTGCACTATTACTAAAGATATTTCTATTGTACTTGACACTTTATAGTATTTTTCCTTACTAAATGTTGCACTGACTAGTGAGATGCTCTTAATCTCATTGTACATGTTTATAATGCAAATTGTATATGTGTATAGTGACAATAAAGGCATTCTATTGTATTCTATCTATTCTATTGTGGTGAAAAGGGAGCTGATCCCGGATACAAGCGGCCGAAATGAGCTTCCTCCGCCGGGTGGCTGGACACTCCCTTAGAGATAGGGTGAGAAGCTCGTCACCTGGGGAGAGCTCAGAGTAGAGCCTCTGCTCCTCCACATCGAGAGGAGTCAGCTGAGGTGGCTTGGGGATCTATTCCGGATGCCTCCTGGACGCCTCCCAGGGGAGGTGTTCCGGGCATGTCCCACTGGGAGGAGGCCACGGGGAAGACCCAGGACGCGCAGGAGGGACTATGTCTCCCAGCTGGCCTGGGAACGCCTCGGGATCCCTCCCGGGGAGTTGGAGGAAGTGTCAGTGGAGAGGGAAGTCTGGGCATCCCTGCTTAGACTGCTGCCCCCGCGACCCGGCCCCGGATAAGCGGAAGAAGATGAGATATATATATATATATATAGTGAACTCATTTTAATAATTATCCATGGAAATTCAAATTTATACACCTAATTGTTTTGGAGTTGGCTCATGTAGAGTTAGTAAGATCCAAGTTTCAGTTTCTTTTTCATTGCAAATCCTGCTTTGCCCTGACCCTTGTTAAAACAACTGTCTGTAGCAGAGTAGCTTAAGCAGACAAACACGCGTTTTGGTCTTCCAGTGCATTTCCTTTATAAATAAAAGTTAAAAGTACCTTTGATGAGAGTAAATGAGTTACGTGCTTCTTTACAACCCAAAACATTGCAGACCATCAGAGCCAGGGCTACTTACAAGCAAAATTGTGATCTCTTGTGTTTATAACCAGAGGAAACACAATGACATGGAGGGACGGAGTTCATGGTAATTAATGGAAGAGCCTTATTGTATAAGATGTAATTTACTGTGAGTTTCACAAAGTCTCATTCTTAGAGGGAATAAAGCATTTGTTGTAATTCAAATAAAACCTTTGGATGGATTTTAAGAGGGATTTACACATACACCAATGAGCCACTGTCCGAGCAGCTGGAAAGATTTAGATTTTGATGTGAGTCTTTAAATTTTTTTTTATTTGGAATACAACGAGACAAAATGAATGTGTATTTGCAATGTAGCAATAGCAAAATGTAAAGTAACAATAGCACCCCAGTTATACTACTGTTATTAATTAGTTTGTTATATCATAACTTGTCTTGCTTGTCCAGCTGGATAACGAGGAAACACCAGCACCAGGGACATTTTGTTTCTCACTACAAAATGGATTAAATTTTTTTTGCTTCAGGTGCTGAATCATTGTCAAGATGCTCCCATGCCATGCTGCTTTTTAAATATTTCACATTTTTGTTTGTTTGTTTAGTGTATTGTATTTATTTAATTACATTGTCACTTTGCTTTATAAATGAGGCAAATAACTCCGCTAGGTGCTATCAGTGCGTTAAACAAACATTTGACCATAGCCAAACCTATGACCAATGGTGCTTTGTGTTGCGAGATGTGAGAAAGCCCCTGTAGTTTTTAAGCCTCTGTTGATTGGCTATTAGTTCGTTATGGTGTCAGCCTGACAAAGCATTTTTCAAAAAACACACCCCACCTTTAAAGGTTTTTTGTTTTGTATTTGATGTGGCTTCATGATGAAATGCCTTGCCAGCTCTTTTAGGAATCTATTCATTTTTGCAGCCCTAATATTCACCAACATTTCTATGCAGACATTATGCTCGATACGTTTTACCACGTCATGTCCTTGAGTTTCCCCGATACTGATAACTCCATTTCTTGTTTCATATGTGTCTGAAGTTACAAAGAAGAAGGTTTTAAATTGGCCTTCAAGAAACATGCCAGTTTTTCATCCCTGGCCAGTCAATTGGTGCATCTTTATTAGAAAGGTTCAAGGTTAGCTGAAAACAGAGTTGCTGAACCCTGTGTTAAATACATCAATCTGCAAGATGCTCTTTCTCCACTTGAGCATGTATTGATTTGACTTTGGCTGGTGACATTATGTTATTGCTTCAGATTTACTATGAAGGTTGCTCTTCTCAAACTGGCTCACAAATAAGATAATAGAGGTCATAAAGCCTCCACACGGAGCCAATGTACAGAGGCTGAAGGAATGTTTCAGATTGAACACAAGTCAAGTCTTATATCCTGCATTTGTGGCTTAAAGTCCATCAGCACACGCCTGTGACCAACATTTTGAGAGATGCTTGTGAGTAGAAGATCATTTAGATATATTATAGTATTTTGATGTTTCAAATCTCGCCAGTTTATCTTTGATGCCGGTATCTCATTAATATTTACAAGCCTGAGTTTCCTCATTAAAATAAATTATAAACAGAATGTTCTTAAAGATGTTCACACAAATCCTCCTGGCTCAGATTATCTTTTCTCTCCATGTAATACAAGTTTATGCCTCTCAGAAAGAGATAATGTAACACTTTGGTGCAGTGACAGCTAACTGGTATCTTAGCATGTTCGAATTGTAAGAGATGAAGCGCTAAAAATAGCAAATAAAAAGTACAATAAATATTTTAACCACAAGGAAAATACAAGTCTACCAAGTGGAAGAAGAATAATGTCTATGTTTAGTAATAAAAAAAATCTTGCATTAACTGTTTTTTTTTTATCCATGTGTTGAAATTCACTGAAATTAAACAATACTTATAAGATTTATTTTCATTTAAAAGGCCACCATCTCTTTTTCCTGTTTTGTTAATGTAGAGACATTAATAAAGTGAATATTAGATCAAGTTATATCAATGATTTTTAAAAGAAAAATGAATCATGATGCAGGATGTTTTCAAAGAGAAAGAATATTTGTTTAAAATAATACCGTAATTCAGCAGCTCTTCCAGATAAAATGTTTAATTAAGTGTTTGAGTGAAAAGAGTGATCCACTCTAAAATACTCCTTAGGTTTTCGAATTCTATTAAATGACTGTTTTACTTTTATTGTAACAGCTACACAACATAGAAGAGCTGTCATTCAGTACCTACTTAATCTCTAAGAGTAGATAGACTTATTGTGAAGGATGTTAATGCCATTTGTTTTGGACTTCAGAAAAATACTTCCTGAAATTGATCAGCAATCCATCACAAATCAGTCACATTCTAATATATATTTTTAATACATTGAATTATTATACTGAACTATAATTATAATGATTATATATATTGAAGCATCTCCATGTCAGATAGGACAAAAGATAGGACCCAGATGCGAGGTGAGTTGCTCAGCTTCACTATATTAACAAATAACCAAGACACTCAAACAGAAAATAGGCATGAGGACAAAACAAAACCAAAAATGTCTCCGCTAAAACAAGCAACAGAAAGGAATCCCACTGGGATCCTGGTATAGCCCGGAAAGTCCTTAGCCCACTAGATTGTTCTGTTGGCAGATAGAAGCAGCTTAGTTGTGGAGCCAATGATGTCCAGGTTATTGACAGGACTGGACTGGACACAAGACAAGCGGTTCGGTGAAGAGCTAGGCAGCATATACTCGCACTGAGCCCAGGCAGAATGAGCCTTAAAAAGCCTGAGTTAATTGGGCTAAGAGCGAGGAAGGGAGGACATAACACAGAACACCTGAAGACAGTGAGTGAGAGCAGAGAAACACACAAGAATATGGGGAAAACAAGAGAGCAATCGAAATAGAGAAGATAAGACAATAACCGACACTCCACTACTGTATCCAGTTTAAAATCCTTCTTTTAACCTTAAAGGCTTCTATTAACTCTATACCTTCGTATATCACTGACCTACCTGGTGTCCACCATCCACCTCACACATCGAGATTTTTTCCCCTTGCGTTGGTTCTCCCAGGTCCTCCAAATTCCCAACCGGAGTCCCAGGCATTCAGTCATGCAACACAGACTCTTTGGAATAAACTGGTGGCCACGCTTCTAAATAGTACTGATTTAAATAAATTCAAATCTGATCTTGAAACATTTTTGTTCAACAAAGATTTCTGCTGTTTGCCTGTTATGTTCTGTGTCCATATTTTTGTATTTGGTGTGCGGTATGTGTTTTATCCAGTCACCCCTGTTTAACTTTAACTCGTCCTTGAGTGTTTAAAAAAGCACAAATCAAATTAAAATGCATTATTATTATTATTATTATTATTATTATTATTATTATTATTTTTATTATTATTAGATACTTATTCCAGAAGGAATGGTCTTTTACAACAATACAAAAATTAACTGATTTTGTAAAGATACTTGGTAGAAGCTCAGCATGGTGGACACAAACATCTCTATTGTTGAATCAGCAGGGTTATCACTGGTTTTGACTTGTTACATCGGGGGAGGGATGCCTTTAGCCTACTTAGCAAGCCTGATAAATGAAAGTGAGGAGAAAGATCAGCTCTTCCTTGCCCTGAAAGCACATCTGAAGGTCCTGATGTCGTCAGATGATATCGATGTGCTCTGAGTGCATGACTGGCGGTATGTGTAGAGGCTGGTGTGCTTTTCACTGCTGTCTGGAGGTCTCTTCACACTGGAGCCCAAGTGTGTGCCAGGCAGTAGACCCAGAGTGTAATCATTGGCATGGAGTGTGGCTTGGCACCAGTTAAGGAAGCCACAGTAAGGGTGTCGCTGGTGATCTTTAAAAATGCCATGCTGAAGGAAGGAAACAATGATCACATGGTAGGTGAACCCCGGGTGGCCAAAAGTTGAGCTTGAGGTTAATGCTGCATTGAGACAGTGTGCAGCTTCAACTTTTCCTCATTAAAGAGATTAATGTGGGCGCTTCCTGTTCACATTGTAATGGTGGGTCTAGCACTGGCCAACAACACATAACTTTACGAGGATAAAAGAGGAGACTTATACACAGCTGTATAGATTGCTTCCCTTTGGTGACACTCATCGGCTTTTGTCAATGCGTTGCATATTCTATAGAGATATGGCTTTTGTTTTTGTTTGGTTCTGTTTTACAGATTATTACAGATGGCATAATTGCATGATATCTGTTTTTATTATAAAATTAAAAAACACATCATAATCACTCCATGCTCGTTGGTGTGCAAATGAAAATGGGACAACGAGGGAATTTTATATTTTATTTATTCTTTATTAATTCTTAAATGGAGCAGATTCAGATGAGCAAATCCAATGCACGAAAGTTTTTCATAACTCTCATTTCGATCGAGATCTGTGCAGTGTTAGACAGAGACTTGGCAGCTGCTCTCACTAGAGGTTGCTAAGCAGCTTGATTCACTTTAGCCAGCTCATCTGTCATCAGAAGATGTCGCGCTGGCTGTTATTCATCTGCTAACAAACATGCTCACCTTCATGCCTTGATGCTATTTCTGCACACACAGCCAAAGAATAGAGCGAAGACTTTAATCTGATTTAGAGTTGCTCTCTTGCAGTGAATTTTTTAGTCTGTTTGCAGAGGTAATGTCTCAGTGTAGGTGAGATTACGCTGTGTTGGCAGCTTTACAGTTTCTTTCTGCTCTAACTGGTTAAAGAACTGGTGTGTAAACAGCCCATGAAGCCTCTATAATCAGTCTGTGGCTGTGAGTTACAGATATCATGGTTTTGTCACCTAGAATTGTGGGTTGTCAAAACAATTTTGCTCATGTTACACCTGAGGAGGCAATTACAAATGTACAACCATGTAGCATGGAAGCTATGCAGGGAGAAATTAACTTTCACTGTAAACAGTTAGCTGGCAGAATTACAATTTATATTTACACAAACTTTGGATTTATCTTGATTTTGATCCACTTCAAATGTTACCTACTGTGTGATCTCCCTGTTGTGGTTCAGCTTGTAAAAAGGCAAATGCTAGCAATGTTAAGTTTGTGGGTTTGAATCCCAGGGAGATCAAGAGCTTTTCCGAGTCACCTGGGATAAAAGACATGAAATTATTCAAGTGTCATTACGTCAATAAAATTAAGAGGCAAAATTAAGTGTTACATTTTATACCATGAATGGTTTGCCTGTTGCTTCAAAATGAAACTGCAACCTTGTAGAAACCTCAAATGACAATTTCCTGAATCTATTGGATTTTGATTCACAAGCTCATGATTCTGTCCACAATTCAATTAGATTTATGCTTGATTAGAAAGAACAGTCTAAAAAAATAGTTTGCTCGATATCTGTTTTCACACAAGCAAAAAATACACAAGTTTTACTTGTGTTTTACTTTACTTGTTTAATTGGCTGAACTCATCATTTGGATAAAGCGAGACACAACATTGACTGAACATAATTTTTGTTAAAACAATCAACAACAGCCACTGAGAATGTGAACTTAATTAGAAAATATTAACGCAGTCACAACTCTTTAGCAAAAATTGAACCGACTAAAAATAATTCATCTACAAACGTTTTCACACCCACCCGACACAGTTGTCAGAATTTTCAAATCACAAATTGCTATATTGTGATATATATTGTTATTGAAGTAAAAAATATCTACCGTGATGGAAAATATAGGTTATATCAGGGCTCGCTAAATTTTTTAATCCCTAGTAGCCCTTCGGGCAGTCACTCTTCAGTTTTTGGTAGCCCCAAATAAATGTAGCTAGCCCAAATAAATAAAAGAGATTGTTTTAATGTAGAATTTTGTAAAGGAAACAAAACATGAATCAAAAACATATTGCAACAATTGTATAAAACAGTAATCAAAATCAACTCAAATCATCAACTTAAATATTTGGTTGTAACGGAGCAGAAATTTCTATGAACTTGTAAGAAAAATGTTTAACATGAATCAGTCAGATTCTGAATATGAAACTTCAACTGTGCTTTCTTTTAGCCTCATAATCAGATTTTTCTTATGCAGACATATAAACGTATGTATTGTTTTACGTATTTATATTGGCTCCCCGTTGCCCAGAAACTGCAGATTATAATTACCTGACTATATTTGTAAGAGAATGCAAAGCATTAAAATATATTGTTCCTCCCTATGAAATAGCCCGCTGGGCCGGGCAGAGATACGTTTTGGTAGCCTGACCGGAAGATACAATAGCCCAGAGACGTCGGGCCAGCTATTTTGCGAGCCCTGGTTATATCATGCACCCCTAATCATTAGCATGTTTTGGATTGTGTTTCGTTAAAGTAGAGGGTGTTTCAAGCACAATTCTTAGATCTATGGGGTTCTGACAAGTTAACATAATTGAGGAAACAGGCAAAAAGTTGGCACGAATCAATCAGTTCCCATAAAAAGGAGAATCTGTTTGAAATGTTTGAATGAGATATTTGAAAGCAGCTCAGCATCACATGGCTTACACAGAAAACGCTACTTACAGCTATATTATTTCTTTATTAAAATTATCATTTTTATCATGATTTACAAAAAGATCAGGAGCAAGCCTTAACAAAACTAAAAAGAAAGTATCTGTTTAACTTTACAATCATTTAAATTTAATTAAGTAAAATCATTTTCTTGTGCTTGTGCTGATGTTTACTTTGTCTCTGTCACAAGCAGGTACATTTGCTCCATCCCATAATCTAAAATAATGAATGCTTAGTCTTTTCAACTCAAGCAGCAAGTTTTTCTGTTTATTTTTCTTTCTGAAGTCATCTGAAAGTAAATGGCCTGAAGTTACTACCAAGATATTGTGCTTATTTTAAAAATCTTTACCTTGAGTTGCCAAAGCTATAATTTGGGATAATCATGGTATTTGACAACTTGTAGCTGTAAAACAGTTTTTGAGCCTGGTCTTGCACGTTACTGGTAGAACATCCATGCTGTCGACTGAGAGATTTTTTTTCATTCCTTCCCTCTGTTCTTATTAAACCACAAGTGAGTCCGCTTGAGTCCTTGCTTTGCACTTCTCGCCCCGAGGCCCTTCCTCAGACAGCTTGCCCAGTACATTTATCTTAATCTCACCACATACACTTGCATTTTCTGGGCTAATTCTACGTAAGCGAACTTTTGAAAGCATTATTGACATCCTGTGTAAAAGCAACGGCAGCCAAACCCTCAATATAACTGAGCCAAAGCGAGACAGACCACATGGTGGAAAATCTACTTTAATGAGTCTTGCCATTGAGCAACTGGATTTGATAAAAACGAGGTGCTTCCAGCTGAGGAAAAACCTAATCATGGTCACATGTGAAGGTGACAAATAATCACAGTGCTGTTGTTTTTCTTGATATAGGTCATATAATGTTCATAGCTGTACATCATTGCATGTCAAAAGGCAAATCAAACAACTCCTTGGCCCCTGATCTAACCAACTTTGAAATGATACTTTCCCAATGATTAGTCTGCAACTGTTGGTAAGATGCTAATGTGCAACCTTCAAAATCCCTTTTGAAGGGGCACAACCTCTCGCAGTGACAAATGAGTCACCCGTATAATACTTGTTCAAAATATCGAACAGTTGCATAATTAAGCTATTTAATAACTGGATTGCAATCAATGAGTGGAACAAAAAAGCTGAAGGTTTTTATCGTCAGTCTATGTCTTGCTTTGACTGCGTCAACAAAAGTAGTGCGGAAGTTTGATGTTGTGATGTCAACGTTTGCCGTTGATTATGCGGTTTACACCATTATCTTAGGCCAACATTAACATAATAAATACACTATTAATATTTGTGCTGCAGAAAGAGCATTTAACATTACTTCGATCTTCCCCCTTCCCATAGTAGCACTCGCTGTAATATGAAAGCTTACAAGTCATATGTCACAACACTCTCTTCAATGTAACGTTAAGGTATTAACATGAATGAAAACAGGCGAATGTCAATTTGAAGCTCCTGGTTTCCTTTATTGTGAAAATCCAGAAGAAATTACACTGTAACATTCAGTCCATGCGCTGCATTTTCTGAAGGATCAATTGTTTCTCAGTTTCAGTCCAGCAGAGCTCCACAAACAACGATTGGTTTAAAAAATAGCCATACTACTTAAATAATATGCTCACTAAAAGAGTCCAAGTTGAGCTAATCCGTCAACGCTTACTATACAGTGATTCTCACATTTTATGGCGGCGAGATGGATCATAACTGGATGAGGAAATAAACAGAAGAACAAGAACCAAACCAGGCTGGGACAAGAACAGCCAAAGAGACTAGCAGCTCTGGTCACGAGAGAGACAGCGAAGCGTAGCTCCGTATAGTCCTTTTTTAGTGCAAAACTAACCGTTTCATTTGCACGTCCCGTTTTTTTTTTTCAGCAACAAAGGTCTCTGACATCTGCTTTTCTCACTAGTCCAGCTGACCCGTAGAAACCTTATTAAGAAAACTCCAAGCCCCGAACACACAATTTTACCTTGACATTTTGACAAGAATAGAAATCTCAAAAAATCCTTGGAGCAAATGTTACCCTCATTAAACAGTGACGAAAATCAAAAGAATAAAAGTATCAGGAACTTCCAGACACACACTTTCACCCTTAAAATGCTCCAAAACAAAGAATTGTCCTAAGCCCCACTTTGTTTTAACCCTTAAATTGCGCCAAACTAAAGCATTAAAGCTAAAACTATTTTTGTGAGAAAATTTAGGATTTTATTTTTGGATCATATCACCCAGCCACATGTTACGATCTGCCTACCAATCAGAATCCAGTATTAAGACAGACCATGGCATAAAAGGAATTAATAGAGGTTTCAAGGCAGGGGATTTTGCCTCAGTACATTGTTGTAATCGAGTTATTGGAGTAACATGAGAAATCGTTTCAGCCCTAGACAGGTGAGAGGAGACTGGTACAAAAAACTGGTATCCTTCTGGCCGTGAGAAAAAAAAAAAATGGAAAACAAAAAAATAGTTTGTCCTGCTAACTGTTTATGATTTTGGTGTCTGTGTTTTAGCGTGTGTGATTATACGAACGAACATGCTTAGCACAGCGATCATTGCAGTGTAGCGTAGATTCTAGCTCATTTTCATGCTTTTCTGTCACATTTTTTCTCTGTTTAACCTCATAAACCTTAATATAAAGACCTCACAAATGCCTTGATTTAAGCAAATGCTCTTAAAGAGTATATTTACTGACTGCGATTTCCTTAGTTCATAACCACATACTATACATTAGTTTAGAATGTCAAATACAATAATAAAACATTTGTCAACTACTTAAAAGAAGTTAGTATTTAACTTATTTGTAAAATTTGTATTCTTTTTATTAAAAATCCTGCAATTTCATGTCTTCAAGTAGTGCTTAAAGTCTTTGTGGATTTTAAATAAATAACTAAATCTCAGGGAAAGTTTTCTAAAATTTGATACATTTCAAAAGTGATGGTTAGACAATGTATTTGAAGCACACTGCATATTATGCAAAAAAGTTTTCTATCTGTTTTTGATGTTATGATATAGGTCTTTAATTTGATTCAAAATGGCCTTAAAAAGTCTTATATTTGACCTTATGAAACCTGCATAAACCCAGTGAGAGATGACAAATTCTCAAGAGCAGACCAAAAATATTATAATATAATATCTCTATTAGCACTTGTGTCACTTTGTGAAAAGCCATTGTAATGAGAAGCTCCAGATGAACATTTGTGGAGCGTATCTTTCTGTTTTTGTATTGCATGTGAGTATACTGTCGTAAGATTCAGGTTTTATTTATGCCTCTGCTCATATTTTCTGGTCAGTTTTGAGAGTAAAACAATCTGTTCAGCCAATATAATCTTTAGACCTTGAGTGGTGCGATTAACAGGTTGCTCTCCCCTGACATAAGCCTTTGGTGACATCTACAATGAGGCGACTTGCACCTGCATCAGACAAGCGAAAGCAGGGAGGATCATGGGGGATGGGGCAGAATCTCTCCCTTTCCATTACATTGGGTTTAGACAGTCACAGCCAGTGCCAGTGGAAAAGTCTCTGTGAATTGATGTACTACATGAGACTACTCAAAGGCATGAAGAAAGATATTGGAATTTTGCGATCATGCTATTTAGTTTAGTTTTAAAAGTTAGATTAGTTTAAATAATTAGTTTAAATAAAATTTTCAGTTAGTTTTTTGGTGCTTTTGGCTTAATGTTTCTGTAAATGAAATAACGATGGTTTTCGGCCTACGTGCTCTGTGTTGTGTACTCTCCTGTTCTACCAAATTTTTATAGAGGCTACAATGTCCAAAATGTAAGAAAATATATAGTATTTTGTCACCATCACAGACATACACACCAGGTGCCTTTTTGTCCTTGTTGTTTCAGATTTAGACATTTTAAGGAATTTTTAACTGGAATGTTTACCACGCTTTTTTGATTGCAGAATGGTTTACTTTGCAGGGCAAATTTTTTTTTATCTAGTCCTAAAAGTCAATTTATACTTGAGCCTGTGAATATTTTTTTATGCATATTTATATTGTGCATTTGCTGACTCCTTTGCAAAATCTACCGCTCCTTTGAAACATTGTAAATTCATGTCAAAGCCTCATAGATGGCAAGCTCTGTGATTGACCACTTCCATTCTCAATACTGGCTTGTGCACCATGGTAACCACCGGGTGCTGGAGTCAAACTTTGACGATAAAGTAAATATTAATTTGTTTATTTGTGTCGTGTTTTGGCTAGCTAGTAGTTAGCATTGTTATCCCACCATGTTGGAATATTAACCAGTGCAAAAGCTTCCCTTTTAAAGCAGCAAGTAGATCAGTGATATTCTTAGCCATTTCAAAATCTTTATGGGCTTTGTTTCATTGGTAGTTCTCCTTGGAAAAATACAGGAGATATGGCAGAACCAAACATTTTTTTGCTCGTGCCTATTGATCGATCAGATGTGTGAGCTTGTACCAGCACCCATTGTTTTCTATCGAGGCACGATCATGCACAACACTTTGGACCGAAAATTCAGATAGGTGTGTGATAACTTTTACTTTACTGTTTCTCATGTGGAGGTGAAACACACCAGGAGATATGCTATTAAACCATTATCAGGAAGTAAATATTTACTCATTTGTTTGCTGGCAACAAACTGTACACTGCCAGTAGTTTATAAGTGTAACTTTTGGCTCAGGCTGACGAGAGATAGATGCTACGGGAACGGGTGTAAAGAAGTCGCACTCTATCACATCTTTGATAGGAGTCTGCTGGTCTGCTGTATGTCATGCTGTCACATCATCCTTTCACCTGGGTTTGGATTAGTGCAGAGCAATTTTACTTAAAATGCATTTTTGGATGAATTTGCATGAAAAAAATACATTTAAGTTAGGTTCAACAGTTCTGTTAATATTTTGATATATGTTTATTGCAATTTGTTTAATTTTTTCCTGTCTATTTGATATATTACAAATTTGCAGTGATAAATAATTCAAACTAAATAATTTTCTTAGCTGACCCCTTTATTAACTGCTAAAATTAAGGTTTATATGAAGACGTATTAATCTACATTATAATATAAAATGATCCGATCTGACAAACATGATTAGGCTGAATTAAGAGTTTAATATCCTGTTTGAGTTTAAGGTGTTCTGAGCCTTTTCCACCAAATATGTCACAGCTAACTGAGTGTGGAATAAACAGGTTTGAAATCAAATCCTTGAGGAAACAAATGCCCAGAATCCACATGTTACTGTACGTCGAGCACGTTGACTTATTCTAGTCAAATTCACAGCTGATAAACTATAAAACTTAACATTCATCACATATAACAACAAACAGTGCTTCACTCACTATGTTTACAATCAAATGTGGGCTTTCCTCTCTCAGAGTTGTGCTGTGAAACTTGAGCTTTAGTGTTAACGGAAGAAAAAGCTTTCACTGCTGCATACTCCAGTCATTTTTACAGTCAATGAATGGACTCATAAACTCCTGCTGTGTTTTAGAATGCTTCCACACCACAGCTCTTTGCAATGTGTGGATTAAATTATTGTAAATTACACTTCTATTTCATTTTACTGCACAGCCCATGCTAGTGACTTAACATTTTTAATGATCAGATATTTAGTTATTTTAGTTGAATTAGTAAATTTACAAAAATGTGTCATCTTAGTCAATACAGTTCTTACACGATTTGCAGATCCAAAATGTTTACGATTTAAATAAAATTTACAGCATGCATTACACACACCCCAATTTTTTATTTTAATTGGTCATTATTAACTTACCCCATGCCATTCCAGACTTGATATGGCTTTGTCAGATGTCACATAAAATGTCTTCATCTGCCATCTTAGGTTAGATACACATTTTATCACATGACCAGAACAATTTCTGCTCACAAAACTAAATAAAGACTTAAATCCGCATAATCGTATCTTTCTCTCTGTACGAAAAATTGTGATCACAACAGCACGCGTTCATGCACGAGCAGTACATGATGACAATCACTGGAAGTCTTAATTTGTTTAAATCTTGTCTTTTCTTTTGGATAACAGTTGATGAATGTTTAAAAAAATATCACTCTGTGAGTATTTTGCCACTGTTCAGTTATATTCAAAAATGAAATTCAATAGTAATTTATGTTTGTGCTAGTTTTTTCCTGAGAGTGTTATCACGTGTGAGCAAAATTTTTGTGGGAGAACAGGTGCTCAACTGGAACTGTATTTAATACATCAATTTAATTGGTAGTTAACAAATCTTAATCACCCAATCAAACATCTAAAAATCTATTAATTTAAACATGGTAAAGGAGACTTGTTGAAGTTAGAGGCCTTAAGTGACTGGACAGGAAAAGACTGGCTGTTCTAACACTCTGCGTATTTCAGAAACTGCTGATCTACTGGGTTTTTCACACACGCCCATCATGTTGTTGTGTGGGCAGAAATTCCTTTTTTACATAGAGGAGAAGAGACAAAGTAGTTAAATATGATGGAAAGGCAACAACACACAAATAACCACTTGTTACAAACATGATTTTCAAAGTAAAATCTCTTAACAATATTCAAACCTTGGAGCGTTCTTAAGATTAATGTGATTTCAATCCTTTCATGTAAGATGTCTTGTGGGTAAAGTGCGCAGACTTCTTGGACAGTTAGAATATAATCAGTGTGTTTGAATAGAATGCGAATATGTCATTTACCAGGTCTTAAAGTAACAGTGCCCTCGGCCAAATCTCTTTCTTCTGAAAAGTTTGCTGTTTGTTTTGGTCAATGTGTGATAATTGTGTTCAGTTTGTTTTCTTTAAACCGTTGATGTTTGTTTCTGTAAGCACTTGCTGCTTGCTTCTATCATTGTTTGCTTTGCATTCTTTGTTGCTGTTTGTTTTTGCTGCTTTAGTGTGTGTACAATTTTGGTATTGGTTTCATAAAACTGTTGATGTTCATTTTAATGAACATTTCATTTCAATTCGTTTTGTTTCTGTCAAAGTTCAGTGTTTGTTTTTGTTAATGTTTAGTGTTTGTTGTCAAGAGTTGATGTTTGTTTCTGTACGTTTACATTTTGTTTCAGTCAACATTCAGTGATTGTTTCTGTCAAAAGTTATCACTTGTTTCAGTTTTGTGTTTGATCAAAGTTTGCTCTTTATTTCTGTCAACAAATGATGCTTTTTTTCTGTGACTGTTTAGAGAATATTTTCATTTTAGTTGTTCTGTGAATGTTTGATGGCCGTTTCTGTCAACATTACATGTTTGTTTATGTTAACAGATATACCTTTTTCGGTGAATGTTTGTTTATAGAATATTTTCAGTTTAGTGGTTCTGTGAATTTTTGATGGCTGTTTCTGTCAACATTTAATGTTCCTTTATGTCAACGGATACAGATACTGCTTTTTTGTGAATGTTTGGTGTTTTGATTACACTTGCTGTTTGTGTCTTACTATTTTATTTGTACATTAATAGATGATGCATTTTTCTGAGAATGTTAAGTATTTTTTCACGCATTATCTTCTTTTTTTGTCAACAGTTGTTGTTTGTTGCTGTGAGTGATCAGTGTTTGCTGTTTTTGTTTTCATGTTTTTAGGTTTTGTTCTGGTCACAATTTTAGTCATCGATGGGGGAAGTAATTCCAAGGCTATTACTTATTAGGCTTAATGAGGGTCACCTAGTTATGTTGACTTATATAGTATATCATTTATGTATATTGACTGTATGATACACTTCTCCCAAAACATATTTTGTGCCCAAATGTCACCAAAACAAAAACCCTTTTGGCGTCTCTTTGACAGCAGAATGAACCGGTTGAGTGATTCACCATGGTTGAGGGATTCCATAACC
Organism: Danionella dracula; assembly: GCA_900490495.1. Lineage (NCBI taxonomy): Eukaryota > Metazoa > Chordata > Actinopteri > Cypriniformes > Danionidae > Danionella > Danionella dracula. The sequence goes on from UELW01000888.1 coordinate 1,404,946, forward strand.
ACAGTGACCAATCGACTTACTATCTGCTGGAGGCTAGAACAAACATGTGACACCAGAAATGAAGGGAAATTCCTACCGACTGTTCCTTCAGACCAGTCAAAGATAAATTAAGTCTTTCAGAACACACGTCCCTCTCTGAAAACAAGTTTGATTAATTGCTGATTTAATTGACTGTTTGCCAGATTTACACATTATGATGGCTTTGTTGCAACCACATCATAAACATAACTATCCATTTAGTCTTAGTCCAAAACTCATGCAGTGTAATAATCTTTGAAATGCAGAAATGAGATTTGTCTTTATTTTTTTACTTATAGGAAGCACATTTAAAATAATTAATAAAATATCAAGATCAAATCAAAAAGGCAAATATCTGGTTTTACCCTTATTTATTATTCCTCTGGCTGTGAGGTGAGAGAGTCTTTTTACACAATAACAAAATGGAATAATTAAACTCATCAGTAGAATGACCCAGGATAAATAATTATATGTGATCCATAAGGAACACTACCAATACGTAAAATATAAACTTAATGGTTTAATTGTTTTATTTAATGAGAGTCCAATAATTGTCAATTAATTAAATGCTAATGTATAGAGAAATCATAAATTCTTTTAAAAAGTTTTATTAGTCACATCTTTATATATGTGAAAAAAAACAACAAAGAGCAATGTCAACAGCATATCAAGCAATCAATATCTGAAACAATAATATTACAATATTAAAACTCTGTCACAGCATGACGATCAAAAACGAAATTGGATGACATTTTTCAGACTATTTAGATCATGTTTAAAGATCTTTCTTGGATTTTTAACTGAAAGACCGATTAACTGAGTTATTATATCAATCTCATCTCAATGTACAAGATTTGAGATGCGGTAGTCAAATATACCAGATCTGTCATTCCGTAGTTATTTGATTTGAAAGAGGACTCTCTTTTTGTAAAGATTTAGCTCGTTATCTAAACGGTATCTCAGCCAAGATGTTTTGTAGGCTACTCTCACACATGGTCAGTGTTCCAGTGATCTGCAGTTGTGGCAGGATAGGCTGCTGGTTTTTCTGCAGTTCCATTATTTGGAGAGTTAGAGAAGCTTTAGATTAAAAAACTTTCAAATTCTCACTCTTATGTCACCACTCACCACCATGATTACATGAACTTTTCTCTGACCTCTCAACTCTAAATAGTTATTAACACATCTGCACTTGACAGGTGTAACATAATTGTATATTTTCAAAAGCTAAACATTTTTTTGTCAAAGTGTGACATCACACTACTATATTTTAACTGTGCAACCACATATGCTAACATTTAAGATACATTGTTTTAAATACCGATCACTTTGCTTTTGAATTAAAATCATTCTAATAATTGACAAACTTACTTTAGTGAGTTTAAAAATGGACTTCACAAATGTTTTCCCTGCATATTAAATGAATGGAAATGTGTTTACATTTCCAATAAAAGTGCGTAATTTCACGATTAAGTTTTGCATATAACATGGGATTAATAATGATAAATCACAGCAAAGCATGCAATTAGAGTAGATGCCCCCACACACATTTTTTATACAAATATATATGTTAAAGAGATTATTACATTCTGAAATTAAACAAATTCTCTGTATCTCCAGGTTAAAAACGGAAGGAATATATATTGTCTTTTTGTTTCCAGATAGTTTATCAAGGCACATGAAAATATTTTTTACATAGAACCTGTACTTTAAAGAGACTGAGAAAGATACGATGAAGTGAAACTGTATTTTTATATTTAATTGTTATTTATAGAACCACCTGCCCAGAATATTTTTGTTATTTAATGCACCCATCAGAAAAGCTGTGCTGGGTCTTTTGTTCCCATTTGTATTGTGGCTGTTGGTGTGTGCGTGCTGTTTTAGCAGGACAGCATGTGTGAAACTGCATGTAGCAATATCTGGTCAGCACATGACCTCATGTGACAGCTTTCTGAGTGCCCCCCTCAGGTATTTGTTCACAGGGTCCCAGGAGAGCTTCTGCATACGTCAACAAGCCCTTTGAAGGTATTTGCACACAATGAGAGAATTCTAGCCTTTTCTATATTCTGCAGCTAGTCAATTTGTCTTTTTATCATTTGAGAGGCTAATTCTGGGATCAGGGAGATGATTTAAACCCTTTTTTTTTGCTAATTACTTGCCGAACATAATTAAAAAGGCGTACTTCATGTTACCATCTGATGAGCTGGAAACCATTCCCTTGTGGAACCAGAAGCCCTGAAGACGTGTGTAACACTATTAGCTCTTTTCCAACCTGATGATAATTGTAATTTTTTTGCTTCTTTCTCCATTTTTCTTGATTCTACTCATCATTTGAGCTCATTTTCTTCTGCTCTTAATAGTTTTCTGTAAAGTTTGTGATGATTGATGCCAATCATTTTTAGTAGTCTGGTGACATTACGATTAACCAGAATTATTAAGGGTTTTAAAAGGTCATAAGTAAAAAAAAAGGTATAAAAATGTTTAGGGCTATGTCCAGACCTCAGCCCAAAGTGACCCAAATCCAATTTCTTGCACATATGCGACCTCTTTCAGATATCCTTAGGAACAGATCAATTAGATTTTTTTCAAATCTGACCCAGGTCGCTTTCATATACGGTCTTGAATTGTTTTGTCATGCGACCTCAGTCTGAACAGTCAGGTCACATTTATCTGGGTTTTACATCAACGAGCTCAACTTGAACACAGTTCTTCACAGATACGAGTCACTGGAGAAGACCTTCTTGTGTTGAAATTGCTAAAAGAAGAGGCCAAAGTTTCAAATTTGAATTAAGTTACATTTTGAAGCTAAATGAAGTGAAAGTTGTTATCCGTGCACTTTTAACTACTCTTCTGGGAGTATATCATAATATGTGTTCTTCTTATTTAATTTTTTTCTTAATATTGTTTAATACTAATACAGCTGGCTTTAATAAGATATTTACGCCAACTTCAAGCGTGCGTGAGAACAGGCACTTCAGTGTTTACGTCTGTTAGCAATGAATTCTGGGTGATGTAGTTTCCTCTTCTGCACTTGCGTGTCATGACGGAGCTGCATTTCAATTGCAAATCCACAAATCCACATTTACGCAAAAATTTCAGCTAAAATTCTGAATTAACTTTCATCTGAAATGACCTTAAAAAGACCTGCAGTCTGAATGTAGCCTAAGAATCCAGTTTAAGCAAACCAGTCAATAAACCAGTCAATTCTGCTCATTTAAAGCTCTTGCTGTTAGAATGATATTTATACAGTCTGGTAGCTGTGGTCAGCAAAAGAAGCTTCTTTTTAAAAATACAAGATTGTTTCCAGATAAAGAAAATAAGATTTAAAAGGAACTATGGTTCATGCTAGTATAAACAACACGCCATGTGCAATTTGACTACTGGGGCCCAGACTTTTTTTTATAATTCATTAAATCCTTTTTGGCTAATTTAATCTATTGGTTTGAATCTCATGCCCTCCAGATAACTCATAGACCCACTTTTAGAAACTAGATAAATTAATTTCTCTTTAGTCATGTTATATTGCTGGAGACCCCATATCACACATTTCAAGGTGATAAATAGGGATTTGTACTTAAAAAACATAAACAAGGCCAAATAAACAGCCTGCTGTTCTGTATTTCTTTTCTTATAGCATTTCCTTTGGATCTTCTTCTCATTTTTGTTGTTGATTTTGCTGCTGTTAGTTTGATGTGGGAGTGTGTGTAGAGCACTACTCTGCTACTCATTTATGTCCCATAAAGTACTCTGAAAATGGGATCAAAAAAGCCAAACTTATTGGTCCTCCACAAGGCCAAACATTTGTACTCACGTCCACGCCTTTTGTTTATTTACAAAGCCAAAATGCATAATTCACAGATAAAATTTGTCTCTGTGTGTGGCGCCTTTATTCTTTCGGTAAAGTGCTTTCTTACGCAGATGGACTAATTTAAACAATATTGTTGAAAAGAGCTTCTAGTAGAGTGCTGTCTGTGGCTCATATCTCATAAAATCTTTTTCTTTCTATTTGTCATAGTTTATATTCTGGTGCACTTTATATTCTAGTATATATTCTGCCATATGCTGGTATTTGCTTTAAAATGTTAATTTTTAATTGCCCCTTTAGTGTATTATTTTATTATGGATTATTATTAACCTTTTATTATGAAACCAGTTTGAGTTTTGTCTTTGAATGAGGCCGATCTATAAACATCTTGTCATGCTTGCTCAAGAGAGATGCCAGATTAACATCGGGGTTTTATCATCAATGCTTTGATTTTATTTGTAATTTTAAGCTAAATTATTGGCAACCACTTGTTTTTCTATGAAGACTCTCTATTAGAGAAAATTCATTCCACCACTATTGTGCAATGTGGCTGGAATCATTTACTATTCTCTTTATGAGTTCCAAGGTCATGAGATCTTTGACCTCTGTGACTTCTCTTTGTAACTCTTTGATTGTGGTTGGTCCAATTCCAGCCAGTGCTGGCAAGGTAATGTTAATAAGAATAGCAGCACTCATCCTGAGAGCTCTGGGAATACTCAGCTTTCCCACTGCTGTGCTCATAGCTCTCCGATAGAGGAGAACTCAAGTGGCAGCCTCACAGATTTGCAGCAGCGCAGGAACTGATGTCTTGCAAAGCTGGATATTTTTTCCTCTGTGATCTGTTGGTGAACAAAACATTTTTGCTAGCGAATTACTGATTTGATTTATGATTTGCTCTAGCCTGTAATTCCAAATTCTCAACAAATCACAAAAGAAGACCATGGACAAAAAAATGTGTTTCTAACATGCATATGAAATCTAATTATGTGGTTATGGGCCAAAACGATGTAAAATAAAAGGCTATGTCCAGATGCCAAAGGAAGTCTGAATCACAAGCAACAGGAAAGAAACATTAAACTATTAAACAATTATCATGATTAAACGTTTTAGTTAAGTGTCCTTTTATTGTTTATTAATTGTTAAAAGTGTATTATAACTTGAATACGTTCAGAATCCATCAACATTCGTCATATAACATCACAATATGACTCAGGGTTAGAGCTGTATCTGGCCTAAAAGATTAAAAGAGAATTTAGCCCAACCTGACCCTTATTTCATTTACTGTTATTTTTGAGCTCGAACTTGACACGGGATTATTAAAATGAATTCACGCAAAACAAATTTTCAAGAAGCTATTTATACACATTATAGCTCAATTCATCAATGACTTTCAAAGGCATTGGCTACTTGAAGGTTAAATTAAATATTCATTTAGCCTCCAACAATCCAATATGGATTGCAAATATTAATTTAGCAATCCATATTTGAAAATCTATTTCATCCATTATTAAAGATGCTAGATTAATCATCCAATCAAAAGTCAGGATTCACAGGATGTCACAATTTCACTCCCATCACACCCCCTCTCCTGAGTTGTATGTGATAAATCTGTGTTGTTGTATTCTTGCTCTGTGCTCTTGAGACTTCTGATTAAAAGGTATCTTTCTTCTCTTTTCACAAGTAATATCAATCTTATGAGTCTCCTGGACAGGCCATATTTATTTTCACTTCAAAATACTCAGAATATGTAAGTGATATACAACGGCTGAGAATACATACAATTTATTCAGACAGACCATGGCATAATTTATTATAACATTTTAGCGGTCGTGTTGAGAGATGTCAAAATTGGAATCGGCCATTTGTGAGGATGTGTGTGTGGAAACAAGAGTTCTCTCTTCAGTAGGTCTAAACATAAAATATGTATATATAAAATAATTAATAACTATAGTTGTAATGAATTATAAAGACAAGAATGTGAAGTTGAGATCTTTAAATTTAACAATTATTGAAATTGTATAAATGGCTTGCCACATTGCCAGTAACAGTTTCAACGGCAATTTATTTCTTGAAATGAATAAAAGTCATGGATGGTAAAGATCCATCCTTCAGCAACAGTCATTTAGTAAATCTGTCACTGGATTGCTGCTCAATCAAAAAAGTTGTTCATGAACTTTGCCTTCAAAAACAAAAATCTATTTATTTTTGCTGGTAATGATGAAAGTCTTTAGCTAAACATTAGCTCCCGTTATTCGAATTGTCAACAAGACTGGTGGGAGGGGTATGGTTATACGCACAACTCAATCCATATTTGTGGGCAGGATTGTTAAGTCACAAACTGATTACACGTCATTAACCAATCAGCCTGAAATAAACTCTTAATAGGAGTGTGTTCACACCTTTAATGCAGAAATTTATGTCCAAACACGTTCCAAAAGTTGATTTCTCGTAATAGGTGCCCTTCAAAGAAACCCCAAATCAAATCAATAACAACAGACGGACGCAATGCAAGCAAATACAATATGTATTTTTTTTTTATTTAATGTCTTTTAAACTGAAACAACCTGTGCAAAAAATTTGTGTTCATAAAAGCACGTATTATGCATACACTACTTTTTATTCCAAAATGTCAGTTTTCATAATAGGCACTCTTTAACTAAGATAAGAAGTGATTGTTGTGAGTGCCTTCTAGTAGTAGAGAAGCTCCTTTCTCATAATTGCTCAGCAGGTCAGTCTCGATGTAAACGTCATTACTTAGCAACCTGAAGTGAGAACACCTGCTAGCAGCTGATTCACCAGCAACTGCTGGCAAGAAATGATTAAATTGGTGTACACATGTTATAACTGTTCATCCTCTTCTTCTTTTCCTCGTGATTGTAAGTTCCTTTAAACAAAGGTGTCTGCTAACTCCTTTCGTGTAATTGTTTGATTTGTAGTTTATAAAAGTTTCAGTCTATTTGTGTCAAGAACGCAAACATTGTTCTAGATCTCAACAGGCATTTTCTTTGCTCCGCAGATTGAGAGAAGTGAATAATGCCCAAAGATTCTGGCTGCTCCCACTGCTGCAGAAATGCCCTGAGGCCGAGACTGGACTGAAGCCAAGGTGAGCTTAGCAATCTGTGATCCTCTCACACACTAACACACAAACTTTCTCACACTCACTGCTACGTGCATGACACCAGAGAGCTAATGTGTGTATATGGAAGTACACACACTTCCACATACACACTTTTTTTTGTTTACTTGGAGAATACTTCTAGAGGGAAGCAAATGAAAGTGTGAGTTACTGTGGTTTGAGGGGGAGGCGTGCCATCATTTCCTCTATTGGGTTTGAGAAGTTTAAAAGAGCTATGTTTTCTCTTTGTTTGGATTCTTGATTCTTGAGATTTATTCTGTATAACTCCTTATTTAGAAATGAATACAGTTTTGTTCTTTATTATTGTATAAACATATTTTAAGAGACAGTATTGTGGTTCTGAAATGTTGATTATTTGTGTTTTGGTGTCTTAAACAACAGGATCATATCAAGGAAAGGTAAATAAAACACTTGGATTTTGTTATAATACGTATTTGTTTCTACCTGATTTTTCAATGACTCAAAAATGATTTGCTTTGCAATTTGCTCATACAAAACTCTTTACGTGATAAATTCTGAAGTGATTGGTAGTTAGACTCAAGTCTGCTGTTATTGGATAGAGGGTCTAGCTGTTAGCATCACACTCAGGTTTTGACTGGAGGAAGATGCTGGCCCAAATAAAATGGGAACTGATACATTCTTTATCAAAAACCTTTTTGTGAAACCTGAGTTGAAAACATGTAGTTTTGCAAAGCAGTCCTCATGAAAATGTCGGAAACACAACAGGTGTTGTACTCCTGAGGTACAGGTGAAAAGATGAAGCTTCATCATCGTTCCCTTACAGCCTACAGAGAATATAAAAAAAATCCTTGGCATGACGTGACAGAATCACAGCCGCTAGCAGCTATATTTGGGAAAACCTTTCCAGGTAACCTTGCGCTCCTAGTGAAAGGAGCTTAGTACAGTTTTTTACAGTCTTTACAGTCCTACGTCACTTTCCGAAAAGACATATTTTAGTGAATCTGAGTCGCTTCTTTCTTTTTAAAGATAATAACTTCAACACACAAATACTTTTCACAGATAAAGCTCAAACTGGATCTTTCTCAGACTCTGGCTCTTAAAAAAAGATAAATTTCTCTACTTTTTTGTGTGGGTTGACTTTGTATACATAATTTAACAAGTATTAAAAAGGGCCACTCCACTAAAAAATAATCAAGATTTCTTCAATTCCGGTAGTGATTCTCTGGCTCAGAGCAGCAGGTGTGTAAGTGAGCATGTGTGCATGTGTATGTGGGTGCCACAGTCACCAGCTGCTCGGCAATAAGCATGTGACTAAAGAGCAGACCGTTGTGCTGATTTCAGAAAGAATGCTCGCCTGGAACACACTGGCTGAAACGAGCTGCGAACTGTTTTCAACATCATGCTGGGGGCTGGATTTCCTGATGAGGGAGGGAGGGGATAGTTAGAGTCTTGCTAGCTACTTGCATAGGATTTGCATTAGTAGTTTGTCAGCTGTCATTAGGAGCAGATGACAGTGAGGATAAGCTGTTTGCACATGCTCTCTCTCTCTCTCTCTCTCTCTCTCTCTCTCTCTCTCTCTCTCTCTCTCTCTCTCTTTCATCTGACCGTTGGCTATACCAAAGAACCAAAGAAAATCTAGAAAAATTTAGAGAGATTACCATGAAACTAGCTGTAATCTAGTCTAAAACTATAACATTTTATGTTTTGTGACAATTGTGAGGTTTATATTGAAACTATGTTTTACTTACTAAATTGTTACACCATGTATGGTGTTCAGGTCTGTTGGTTGATTCTTTACCTTTACTCTGTGTTCTTACACAAACATAAATCACACATATACATAGAATTGCAGTTTAAAATTATATGATTGTGTGAATTAAAAGGTCCAAAATGCAATGGAACCCGCCAACTCTGCCAAAGTAACAATAATGAGAACACCACACTTGGTTTAAATTCTAAATGTGAAGAAAGGTTAAAAAACAATAATATTTGTTTGCAAGTATTTTGCTGTTTAATCACTTGTTTCATGGCTAAAGTAAATCTCTTTTAAGTAGTTTAACATAAAATGTCTTGATTGTGATTTAAAATCAATGGGTCCACCAGACCCACAAAAACTTCCTGAGTAACAATAATATGATCATAAGTGGGGAGTCTTATACTTTTAACTTATTTTAAATTTTATTTATATTGGTTCTTTTTTGAGCCTTTGCAATTGTTGTCATTTTGTGCAGAGCCATGCTACCTAGTATAAAAGCTAGGAAAAATTAAATATTTATTAAGTCTATATCAAACCAGTCGATTGTTCAGGTAGATTGTCTCACTCTTGAGAGTCGATTCATTGAATTGCATCAAAACAGTCGGCTCGAGTCATTTCATTCATCAACCAAAATGACTGTATTCTAGAATTATAATTTCTTTATTTTATATGTTTGAATTGCCCTTTGTTTGAAGTTCACTGCAGATATAACTTGATGTTTCACTTGATAACAAGCATTAACAAATGTTTAAACTACATCTCAATTTTATTCTACTAAATTTTAGCAACTACACAACATAGATTAACTCAATTGGCCCAAAATTGTTATAGTTTTGTTTTTTTTCCACTTCCAGTATCAGTTCTGATAGGGGTTGTTTTAGACATGTCACACTAAATGTATTATTCTGCTACGTTAGACTAGTTTGGCTTTCTTGGTAAATAACACAGAATAAGAGACCCTGTGGTGGCTTTGCGCTCAAACTAAAGTCTTTGTTTAAAGGATGGATGATGGTAGAAAGATGTAGAACTTCTGAAAAGATTATGATGGCGAGTTGAGTTTGCCATGTTCTTTCTGACCAATCGTTAAAAGTAGGGATTGTGTGAAAATAACACTGGCAATTATCAAGTATATTGCATTAAGTGACCAACCACTCTCGGAGGTAGAAAATGTGGGGTTCCTGCATCTCCTCCATGTTCCTCTGCATTTAGTTTCACCACAGATATTTGGACAAGCAGTGTTAGCCCTTTGTCGCTAATGAGCCTAACCTCCCAGAGTTTCACGGTACAAGAGCCGTAACACATGTAAAACAATTCCGCGGCTCGCACATCAGACAGGCTTAATTTATAAGAATTAACATTTAAGCCCTTATTTTTTAATAAAGATTTATTCTGTAGTATGTTGCATACAACATGCTTTTCTTTGTAAATAAATGTCTTAATTCTAAACTAGTCCCTTTTATTTTATTATATGACTAAAGCTATTACCTGTAAATTTAAAACATGTTTTTATTAAGAATCGGTATGGGCGAGTATTGAAATGTAAGTACTAATACTTGTTTTCCAAAAAAGTGGTATCGGTGCATCCCAAGTTAAAAGGCAAAAAAAAAAAAAACTGAATAAGATATAACCGCTTAATCGTTTTATATCCCTTACATAATGTAGCTGCTTTGTATTTGTTTGTTCATTCTGTTGATTACGATCTTACGGACTTAAATAAAGTAGAGAATTGCCAACAAATGCAAGAAAAAAAAAATAGCAATCAGTGAGCTTCAATATTAGTTAAATCCATTAATGGCCTGTTCAAATTGTTGTATGTCTTACAAAGTTCACATAAAATGGTTTCCTTTTATATCATTCATACATACAACTTCTCCATCAAAATGACTCCAAATCATGCAACAATCCCAAATAGTTCATTCTATTTTTTGGTCATTCTGCTTGCTGCTTAGAATGAGAGCTTGAAAGCATGTCTTAACATTTTTTTAATAAAACTGGCAGGTACCCTGAAATATGTAGAGTATTTATGTGCCAGTGATTATGTAATAATCATAAAACCCTTTTGATTTACTCTGTTCATGCATTCCAGCCCATGTGTCAGGTTATGTTGAGCGATGTGATCAGAGCATGTGGTGTCGCCTCTTCAGCTCAGTCCATTTTCTAAAGTCTTTCCAGATAGATTATTGCACATCAATCACATCATCTGTAGCCCGTAAAGGAAAGCATCATGTATTTAGACATCAAGCTCTTTTAGAAACAAGCCATTAACTGGCCTCGTGTAATCACATTGCAGAAATACATTCTCAAACTGTTAGCAGCAACATGTGTCTGTTACTTCACTAATAGCAGATTAGCGGCATCATGTGTGGAATAACTTGTTCTGCAAGATTTTCCTGAGTTTTTTTTTTCAGTTGAGTTGTGATCTGAAAGAAAAACAAGCTTTTTAAAAGTGATTAATGCTAATAACATTAATGGCCATACCCTACATAGTTTGGAAGAAGAAAGTTGATGAGCATGTTTAGCTTTATGTGTCTAAATTCACATTCTTTGAATGCTTAAAACCAGTTTTGTAGCAAGATTTAACATTATTACTTCGTCATCTTCTACGCTAAACCTATGATGTACAATAGACCAGTGGCACTTTGATTATTGTAATTATTTGGAATGTGAGTTTCATGTTACCTGGATATCAACTAGTTTCGACCTTGTCGAAAACCTTTTTGATCAAAAACTGCTTTTGAAGTCTGGTTTTTGGTGTATAGGATTCTCACCTTGCCTCTTTGTGTTGTGTACCATTTACATAGTTATTCTTAGGATTACACTGATACCAGTATCATATTTTGGACCCATTCTGTACTCCAGTACTCATTACGAGAGCTCCAGTACCAACACACATATAGCTCTTTATGATGACTGAATGCCTATTGAGCCGTCATGCTCAACAGGTTCAAAAATGTCTTTGGACTGGAAATATTTTAATATAAATGCTGGTAATGAAAGCTTTTACTACTTGCAAATATATATGAAACCAACGTTGAGTACAAAGAGTTCACTACTAACAGGAAAAGTCAACAGGCAATTCTGCAAGAGCTAGCCTGACTGAGGCGCAAGCCTGACCATGAGCCTCACCGAGGTGTGAACCTTATAGAGGGGCAAGCCACTGTCTTGTCAGTGTACAATCAATTTCTTTCCAAACACTTTCCAAACATACACATACACAGCATTTAATTAGATTTTCATGACTCTAAACAAGCGACGCAAGGTTTCAATGACCTTTCTCAGCTTTTTTTAAAAGATATATTTTGATTAGTTCAGAGAGGAGACAGGGGCAGGATTCGAGCCCCTGTCCCTGGATGCAACTCAACCGCTACGCTATCAGTGCTGACATCCCTCATCAGCTTTACCATGTAGTGGATTGGAGAGTGTTGTTATCTACGATCAGAATCAGTTTTGTATCTCACACACCAACCAAGGCATGTGTTTAAGAACATGTTTCAAACTAGGAGAATCCCAAGATGTTTATGTTGTCTTTTATGTTAATGTGAAAAACATTTTTTAAAAAGCCCTGAATGACGCCGAAACATTCTGTTTTCTTTAAGTTAAGTTTGGCAAGGTTTTTTCATATAATGAGAAAAACAAATGCTTCACGTAAAAAAAGGTTAGTATCAGTGTATGGTTATTCTAATTAATAAATAATGGGGGCTTATAGCCCCATTTTCTAACATAGATCACACCATCTTCACTCATTTCTCAGTTGTCTTTAGCTTCTATTGAGGCTATATGCCCCAGAGACTTAACACCATAACACTCCATGGCTACATATCCTACAACCAGGTATTCTTAATAACATCGGCCAAGGTGAAGTTTTTTGAAAACGCTGGTTAATCGCTTCATGTAGACAACGTGACCATGTTTTTTTACTTACAGGCAGAGTTTGGAGGATCTTGTCATTGATAATTTTGCTCACAAATCCTGGAAGATGATGAAGGACAGAGCGAGGGTTTATCCTCCAGCTCTCTGCGTTAAAGCATATCACCTGAAATGTACAGGACTACACAAGCACACAGCATATTTAATAGTGTATTTAATGTCACAACAAACACCCAAACCATGATAATATACTGGTTAATGTTGTTGAGGTGCTCACTTGACACAGACACTAAAAGCGCCAGTTTTGAACAAGAACTGATTGAGCCTTTTTGAGAATAAATTAGTTGTTGGTAAAGAGCTATGTTGGGCATGTACCTTTAAAAAAAGTAATTAGTTCACAAATAGTAACGGAGTTAGTAACTGAGTTACATCATTATAAAAGTAACTAATTACCAGGGAAGGTAATTATTGCATTACTTAAATTTGTCAAATACAATAAATCTACACCTTTTTTGAAACCATCAAACTTGCCATGGTTTTGCCTTGAGGTCTGTCGTTGTTGTCGTTTCTTTGTGTGTAAAGATCTGCCTGAACCCTGCCTCTGATTGGCAAACGATTGACGTTTAACTCATCGGTAGCCGATCATCAAGTTCTTCAAGGGAAACCATGTTTACAATCATCATGATGTGTCACACTCCTAAACTGTACACGTACACACACACACACACTCAAACCGCAGAGAGGTGGTCTGGTTGAGAGACGCCGGTCACATTAAAACCACGTTAGTGTTCACAAAAACAGGCTGCTTAAGTATTGCGTGTTTCATAGGCAGTTTCGGTAACTGGAAAAACAGTCATTGATTTGATTACACGTTACTAAAAAAGTAGCTCCATTAGTAATTCCGTTTATTTACCGTGCCATTATTCCTATCACTGGTGAAGAGAGAATGACCTTTTAGAGATAATTTTGCTTTTTAAAATATGTTCTTCTTATCTTTGTGTGAGCTGTATCTCCCAGCCATTTCAAGGAAGTCCTTATGTGCTTCAGAGTTAAGAGCAGCTTCTAATTGGTTGATATAACTTCAGGGTTGAGGAGTCGGCTGATCTCTAATGGAAAGACTTACTCTGTACATCGTTTTAGGAGCTTCTACCATTTTCATTTGAATGTAGTTTTTCTCATACCCATGCTCATGTGGAGAACAGTAACTCACAGAAAGCCTTTCACACTTCAGTCTTTGTTATTGATGGCAAAATTCACCATTAAGGGTTAAAAAAATTTACGTTTCCCCAATACACCTTACAGGTACAATGCTAAAATGAAAAAAAGCAACTGGAATGGTGTTAACACACGCTTAGAGTTTGCAGACCCTCACAAAGTGGACGCTCACAGCAAGCATTTTCTGAAGAGGTTATTGATTTTTCTCACTACATCTGTGCCTCTCGTAACCCAAAACCCATTAATACACATCAAACATTTAACCCCCTCTCCGTTACTCTTTCTGTTAAGGTAATATAGTTAACCCTGTCTTTAGAAATGTTCCAACAGGCTCAGTCACAGAGCAAACAGTGTTTTCTGACAGACAGATAAGGGAAATCCATTCATCTCACTTCGTTTCCAGTCCAGAGGCCAAGAGCTGCTCCAGACTTGCCATTTGCTGCTTAATGTGTTTATTAGACAGGACTCTCCTCCCTGGGGCAGGTTGAAGTGGCTGTCAGTTCAAAAGATCCATGAATGTGATTGCCTTAGATTAATGCTCGTTGGCTCTTTGGGCTAGATGGTTCTAGTACTTTAAGACTGTTATGTTCTCAATAATTTCGAAGCTTATGGGTGGCAGCTCTCATTCTTCTCTCAGACAAGCCATCTGGGACAATGGCAGGAGACTGGGGCAATGACTTAAGGGAAGAGAGAGACTCTCGTGCTCTTTACCTCCCCCTTTTCCATCCCCACCCATCTTCTTGTCTGCAGCTTGTTTGTAACTCACAAGCATGTCACTTATTCTTCTTTACCCCTGATTAGTTGAATTCCTATCTCTTCCTGTCTCTGCTCTTTCTCGCTCTCTGACAGATCATTAATGTCGACCGAAGAAGCTGTATATGCAGAATCTCGCTTCAAATAAAGGCCCATCTGTTCTGCATACACTAGGATCCCCATGAGCCTTAGCGATCTATCCACACTGTAATCAGCAACGTCTGGTAATAGCTGTGGGTTGTTTGCAACAGCCCTGCACACTCTTGTGTATTTTGGCTAACCAGTTCTTTCCCCCCGACTCATTTCACCTCTGAGCTGGAGTCAATAGATTAGTGCGAAGGTTAGTTTTAGGTGGCGTGGTGAAGTGATGTCATTGGGTTAAAGTCTGTGCCAGCCTGTGTTTTAGGGTCAAGCAGGCACTCTGTTCTTGACTAGTCTTTATCCAAACTCTTCAAAGAGCGGTGGAAGCAGTGCCCTCACCAGCTTCTAGGTCCCTGAAAGCACAGGGTGTGTCAGCAGTCCTGATCCCTCTGAGCTTTCAAGCCACAAGATTACAGGGATGGCACAAGAGGCTTGGTGCAGGCTGCCTCTTTGTCTACTCCAAGAGAATAATGGATTTTTCGGCTGCTCTATTCAGAAGCAGTTGGGGTTTGTTTGCTAAGATGGCTTTTCTGTATTTTGGTCAGAGAAATTTAGCTTGCTTGAAGCCTTTTTCTCAGTTTTCCCATAACAAAGAGGATCGCTTTTAATGCATGGCTCCTTCACATTTTTTAAATGTGCTTGTGTTATTGTTTGAATTCTCACTTCAGGAAAAAAGATTAGTTTCCATTAACAATTAATCATGTTGTTGAATTATTGGAGATGTTGGCCAAGTAGAAGTTGCAACCAAAAAAAGGACACACAATATTTAGTTGGACCACCTTTATCTTTGTACAATATCCTCATACATTTGTTGAGCCATTTTTTTTCAGATTTATATTCAAGTGTTGCATTTATTATTCACCAAGGTCTTGCATTGATGATTGTAGAGTCTGACCGCAAAGCCTTCTCCAGCACATCAAAAAAATTCTAAATCTAATTTTTCTTTTCAGTTCTGCTCCATTAATATTTTTTGTGATGTGTTTTTCCACATGGCTTTTAAGGTGCAATTCAAAGTGCAATTTAAACTAAACTTTTTGAAGTTTCTAGCATGTTTATGTTTTGTTCTCTCATAAAAACCAAGTTGCATTCTGATTCGTTGGGAGCTCATAATGGCTCAATAATCATATCAACTCCCACTGATCAATCAGATGAGCAGCTAATGCATATGTTATAGTATAGATGGGTCATATATTAAATAAAATGTTAAACAGTACAAGTAAAATAATAACCTTTAAGAAATGGAAAGCAACTCATTGCACCTTTTGGGGTTAAATAACCAGCTTCCAATTGGAAGCCAAGCTATATATTGAATAGCGCAAAGAAAAGTACTGTCATAGATTTAGTGATTTTTAGCTCATCCTAAACCTTCTACAATTTTTTTGTTGCACATTTTTGACGCTGTCATCATTCCATCCACTGATTGTCTGTGCTGTTTTGACTCTCTGTGGTAGAAATGATGGCGACTGAAACTTATTTTAATGAATGACATACACAAAGAAACCTAAACATACGCTTGTTGTGTTTTGTGCATGTAGGAAAGCTGGAATCCATTTCAGTATTACTGTTGGTATATCTGAGTGTGAACCTTAAAGTTTGTGAATCCAAGGTTTTTTTTTGTGCATACGCAAAGTTGATACATGAGGCTCCTGCTTTGTGTTGGTCAAAAACAATTGTGTGAATAATGAATGAACACCTGTTACACATGAGGTCTGTCAAGGGTAGTCTTAATATAGATTCATAATCTGGTCTATATTTCTGAGTTTTTGGAGATAAGCAAATATGATAGGCTGTAGTTACACATTTTTTAGCAGCGTTTTTTATCTAACATCTCTTTGAGGCTTTGATAACTAGCTTAGCTTCTTTAGAATAATCATATCAACAGTTATGGCCGTTTCAGATCTAACCAAATATTCGGTGCGAAGTTACATGCATGACCATACCTCAATCGGAAAAGCACGGATGCTGACAGCACATCACACATCTGTCCGAGTGATTGCTCGACAGATACATCAATTGCTTGGACAGATGTGTGATGTGCCATTGCCACCCGTGCTTTCAAGGTGATCAAGGTATGTTCATGAACATAACTTCGCACCGAATATTCAGTTGTTCACTTCAGAAAAAGCCCCATTCATTGAGCAGGCTGTTTGTTTATAATGATGATGATGATGATGATGATGATGATTATAATTAAAGAGGAAATACATGAAAGGTAAGGCTAAAGATGAGATGGTCAAGCTTGCTGTAAAAGATGGTCATTATTACTTCCATTGAAACCAATCCACAGAGCATCTTTTCATCTCTGTTTGAATGAGTAAATCTTTCTAAAGAGAAATCTGCAGATGTCTGTTTGGTGATCAAGCATTGTATTTTAAGTTCAGTTGAATCTCAAGCAAACAAAAGCTATTGTGTGGTGTCCTGCAAAGAGAATCTCTCCTCATTGATGTTGCTGCAGTGAAGATTTCCAGTAGGAAGCCAAATGCTGTTGCTGCAGGAGGGAGCGGGAGGCTGTCAGATGTCTCTGTTTACTGGAGAGTGGGAGCTATCTGCACTGCCTGCTCTCCTCTTCCTTTTTTACCTGAGATTTACCTGCTGGCTGCTGTCTTTCTATGGCACGAATCAATAGATTGTTTTTTTAATCCGTATTTTTTCTTTACAGAGAGAACAACTGTGGTTCAGGAAAATATAAGTTCATTAAATAAAAAATATGGCTACCATATGGATTGAAGGAATAATGTTTATTTTAGTATTAATTTGATAAAATGTTTGTTTACTTAAAATTATGTTTGTAAGATATTGACACCAAAAATAAGATTTAGTTTTCAAACCCCCTTTATGGTACTGTGCAGTCCAATGAAGAATACATTCGAAATAAAGAGGTTTGGCTTTATTTTTGAAGCAAATGCATGTACAGTGTTTATAAAATGCATAAATGATTTTGTCTTTAGCATGTACACTGCTGAAACAAACATTTACGTAGGTGTGTTTAAGTGTTTTTCCAGGTGCTCACATATTGTTAAAAATAGTGTTACAAGTTAATAAAAAGTCATATTAGTTGCATGTGAGAAATTAGAAGTGTTGCATGGGAAAACGCCAATGTTTGTGTCAAATACACTCAATGTTTATTGACTGGTCTGTTTTATACTGGTTTAATATTTCATAAACATTTGTGTTTTTAACAAATTTGAATTATTATTGTTAAGTGTATTATTCTTTTATAAGTGTAACAAGTCAATTTAAATCTAAAAGTTACATCTATAGAATAAAATAATTTAGCAGCATTACTCAGTTCAAAAAGTAAATGTAAAAGAAAACCTTAATTTAAGCTTTGTGGTTTTAAGCTAGTTGGATCTGTTCTTCTTTTGGTTTGTGTTGAGATTAATATTTTTTATCATTTTAAAGTGTGAAAATCTAGTATTGTATGATTCAGTAATGGCTCTGATTTTGAGAGGAATAACTCATGTTTATGTATGCTATTCTTGTGAAATTGTGGTAAATATTCATTAATTCTTGTTTAAATAGGGTCAAAAGCCACAATCATTTTCATCTAACAGTTCTCTAACAGTCTGATACCGGAGCACTAGAGTGAATCACGTGAATTAATTAGTTTTTTCTCAGCTTTAAATTAAGTCAATCTGTTCTTGCATTGGTTTTAAGATGATTCGAAACCCTGGCACCATAAAGAACATGGAGCTTTAGTTTTGGTGAAGTGGTAATGCATATAATACATTTTAGATTTGAAAACTTTGTTGTTTGGTTTAAGACCAAACTAAATTATCTTATCGTGGAAATTAAATTGAATTTAAATAAATAAATGAATGTGAAATCCGCCCAGCACTTCTTTGTTTTAAAAATCCCTATATCTCTATAATTAGACTGTTAAAAAAAAAAACTAGTTCATGACCCCTTTAAATGATGAAAGTGCCAATCACATGCTTCCAAACAGCCTAGCGGTATTTAGTATCATGGCCGGCTAAGAAGATCTTAATCTTTACAATAAAAGAACACAACTTATTTGGACATCACATAACAACTTTTCGTGTTTGTATCTATTTGGTCAATTATACAACAATTTATTACTTAAAGTGCACCCAAATACTGCAAAACAATCTTTTCTAAAAAGAGTGTGAATAGAATGTAACCAGTCAACATCAGACGTCAAATCTGCCTTTATATTTTATTGCTGTTTTATTTAATTTATTCAAAGAGAAAATGACATATCATATCTTTCAGCTAACAACCTGGGTTTCAGCCGTTCAACTAAGAAACAAGCTAAAATGTCATCACTCATCCCTCTAATAGACAAAATATGTATTTTTAATGTGTAATTGGCTGGATAATTGAAAAGCTCGTTTCCACTCACATCAAATTAAATAGGCCATCAACCCTAACCAAGGTTTATTACGCTGCATGGTGAAGAGGTGGGGGTGGGCCATAAGTTGAGCATCCTGCTGATTGGTTTTCCACTGACACGGATCAGCTGCTTCTTAACCGTGCTCTAGCTGGGCTAAAGAAGTGAGTGATGTAGAAATGTGTCAGTGCTGCTCATTAGCTTTGGGAGTCTCGGCAGAGCTGCTGATTAGTGGGGCACGGACACAGCTCATGGTGAGTGTGGAGCAGCAGCAGACGGTTCAGTCTCCTTCCTACAGCTGTAAATAATTAATGCCCCATATCAGTGCCTGCCCAGCCCTGGTGAGGGCTACGACTTGTTCTCTGCACCAGCTGCGACCTGCTTCAAGTACAGGGACTTCCAGGAGCTGTTTGTGCTGCATCCGTGTCCAGCTGTTTGTGTGGCTCTACCTAACTGGGTTATAGAAGCTCAAGACTGTCTTTAAGAGATATTTGATAGTGTGAACACACGCCAAGCCACTTTCATCATCACTCTCATCTGACTTATATCCGCTCAGCAACAGATACTGTTGGATTGAAGTATTTGAACATTTGTCATGTTGTTCATTTTTAAATGCACTTGAAGAATTTATAAATAAAAAAAGTGAGATAAAATTGTAACTAGACCTGCTTGATTATGAGAAAAATTATGGTCATGATTATCTAGGTAATAATTGAAATCACAATTATTGTAAATGGTTATTCTTCAACTTATATATACTACAATACCAGTGATTTATATAGTTTTCCAGAGATATTTAAAAAATAACTGATCTAGTCTGTATATAAACAAAACAGAAAAATAAAAAAAATTATGGGCTTTGAAGTGAAAACACAGATAGTTTTTTAAAGATTTCATTTAATTGTAATACATTATAAATAATAATGACATAAAAATGAATAAATACATGAATCTGAACACCTGGAAAAAAAACATTTTAACAACAGGAACATTGTTTAACAAAGATTATGTGTCAAACACAGAGATTACTTATCCCCTATAAGATACAGACATGCCTTTTTTTTGCTTGAGTCTTGATTCTGCCATGCTAATGTTAGCAGTTAACGCTAGCCTGTCTCTCGTGCATCACAGTGTTACATTCCAGCTTAACTTTGATAAGCTCTAACTGACACAAAATCCTCCAGATTTAATTGCCATTATTCCTTTTCAGAAAAACAAACAAAGCTTTCACAGTGCGATACAACTCCATGATCAAACAAATAAAGTGCTGAATGGATGGCAGAAATTGTTTACAAGTTTGCAAATTTGATGCCCAACTATAAACCCAGCTTGAGACAGACATGAATAGGTTAATTGCTAGTGGGAGACAAGTATCACCAAAGCAGAAGAAACAACTGATGACAAATGCTGACATGTCATTGGGCCAGCTAGCAGGATCAAGGATACTAATCTGAAATATAAAACGTTGGACTAGAGTTTACTCTAAAAACCAACCAGGTTGATCCTGGGCTCGAAGCAACATCTAGGAGCTAAAATCTGAGTTGGTAAACAAGTGTAGGATTGACATACACAGTCGAAACTGTGCTGCTAACAGATATGCTACAAAATATAGTATGTTGGTAATGAATGAGTATGATTTAATTGAAGTGGTCAGTCATTTGGATTGCATTTAGCTTTTACATTTCTCTGGAAAAACACTATATTAATATGTTGAATTATAGAAATTCAACCATTACTGATCAAAAGTGTTAGGATCAGGCAAATATCTTTAGCTGTGAAACACTCCAGAATAAGCATCCCCAGAAGATTAGACATTCTGTTTACCACAATGTTAGACTCCTAGATTAGGGAAATGTTCTTCAATCTTTAAATTGTTACAAATTGTCATAATACACTTGTTACACACCAAGAGGATAAGAGTTGCCAGTGATGTACATGTGGTAACGGAGATATTGAGCCTTGCAGTGGTTTCAGTAATTAGCCCAAGTTCAACCATTTAAACTTTCCTAGAAATCAGAGCATCCTCTAGAGTAGTCAGTGTTTAGTTCGAAGGGAAAAAAGAACAACAACAACAATTTGCAGACAAGCTGGTGATAACAGGCTTCGCTGGTGGATGAAGCGAGTAAGATTTTCAAGGGTCCACCCAGAGGCATTTTGTACAATAACCAGTGTGAACGCTGCTTAAAACATCTCAATTACCAAATCGGTTGTAGCATTTTCTTCACAGAACCAGTAAGTCAGTTTACATTCTACTGAGTTGAAAACGAGTCATGCCAAAAGTTCCCAATTGTGAGCCATTCATTTAACCTGCTATCCAAAGTATCACTGAAAGTTCTGAAATAAACAGGGGTTATTCAACAAGTTTCTCAGATGGAGAATGATCATATTTATCCAGCTGTTTGTGTATGTAAATGTGTGTGGTACGGGGTGGTTTAATCAGAATCACTGGCTACTATCAGCCGTTAGGGATGCCAGTATCTCTGACTCACTCTCCTTGCAGCTCGCAGATCATCTGCTAACTGTAAACCTGTCAAAATGAGTCTGGCACCAGCGGACATTAGCTTGGCTTTGCATTCCTTCACTATCATTATCTAACAGAGCTTCATCAACAAGCCATTAAGAAAAGCTAATTGCTTCAATCTTGAGTTGGGAGAAGGCCTCTTTCCTCTTCAAGAATACCCGCTCTCTGGAGATGTTATCAGTGCATTCAGAGCTGTGTCCTCCGAGTCTGATGGCACTTGGAATCTCTTGAACTGTAGTGTGGCTGAATGAACTCAGTTATGTAGAGGCACTGACAATATTAAGAGCTCAAATTGCTTTGTGAGATGTGTATCTGGGTAAATTTGTGACTTCAGTGACAAAAAGCAATGGATAAAAATACGTTTAGCCAAAAAAGTGAATATGAAAATATTCACGAAACCAAAGTGTGGGTGAAGAATGGGGGAGCACTTCTGGGAAGGCGTCATAGGTTTGATCTAACCAATAGGAGAGCAGAATTTTCTGTAGCGACTTGAATGCAGTCTCGGGATTCGCAGTGTTGTCAGCCACCTGATTTTCAAATATATATGTATGCGTACGTATTTCTCATACACATTTTTTGTACCTTGGAATTTTTTCTTATCATGGAACAAAATATTCTTTAGGTGGCCTTTCGCATCTTGTATTTTCCGTATTGTGAAATAAACGTATATCGAGATATCACTCTTCAGTTTTGAAGTGTATTTTTTGGGGTCAAGCATCAAATGTCAAAAGACGAATATTGTAATCATGTGTTTCTTCTGCTCTTCATTTTTTTCTGTCTATGGCAGCCCTTTGCTCAGTCTGCGGGAAAGTAATATAATCTGGCACACTGGTACAATATTTGCCTGATCAACTTTTTAAGTATTTTGCTTAGTGTGCTTACATTCACATCAGTAATATGGTTATGCAAAGTAACTTGGTTTCTGTCCTGTCATATTTATGCAGAAATTCACTTTACTTCATGAGAATTGAATAGGGAGAACAGAGAGCTTGGAACAGGACAGTTTTTATATTACTTTTTGTGTGCACAGGTCCATTTTTTACCTACTCTGTAGACCCTCTCTAGGCCTAAAACCGGACAGTTGTAGCATTGGCCAAGCTAAATAGGAATTACTATTGATTATTAATTTAAGAGATACAAATTTGACTGAATTTGAGTGATTTTCACAATAAAGCTCTACATTTGCTTGCATCTTTGTCACCTTACACTCCCATCTTATCAATTCTGTTACAGCGCCACCTTTTGGTCAATATATAGACTGTGCACTTTAATGTTTTGATAAGTTTTTTGAGCTGTTTTTTATTTATCTTTTTGTTTTTTCTTACCTCAATGTTTTATATTTATCTCTTTATATGTCATCTACTCAGAGAATTTACAATTAAACATGCTTTATAATAAGATACATTATCATTTATAATGTCTATCATGACAATAATTATTTTAAGTACTTCTTTTCTTTGAGGAAAATCATATCAAAAGGCTCGTAGCTTGCCTTTTTACTAGTTTTGTGCATATAAATTATATCATAAAAATTATTACATTTTATTAATGTTTGTGTTGTTTTTTTGTGGTTTCTTAGAATTTAGTAGTTTACTTACGTGTGCGTTAAGATTGTACATTTCTTTAATTTATGTCATTTTGTCTCATACAATACATTCTAGCCAATTTAGAAAGACATTAATTCTCTATTAAAGATATGCTGTTCATACATGAAATTTTTCTTAACTTTTTTGCTCTCCTCCATCTGTGTAAAAGCCTCTCTAGCCAATCATAGTGTCCTGTTTCATGAGGAAAGCTGAAACCATTTCAAAGCCTTCAATTTAATCAGCAGGTACCATGGCTATGGGTCTACCCCTCTCATTAAAATGATTATCTGTGATTTCAGGGAAACACCTGAAATTTTCCATGAAGCCTTTTTAGGATTGACAGAAGGGTAATAAAACCTCAGGTTAGACCTCGCTCATGCTACTGCTACAATTAAATAAACAGATTACATAATCAAGATTATGGATCTCATGGACATCCCAATTTACATTTCAGGTAAAAAAAACAGTCATTGAAGCATTTTGGATAATCAGCCAATTTTCTAGCAGTGTTCGGCTGAATAGGCAACCTTCTTTTCTGTAACCATGAATCAGTTTGTTACTAGCATGATTAGCAAGTCACTAGCATGCTCCTATAACTTCATCAACTGTGCGGTGATCATCTACTCTTCGCTGTTGATGACTCCTGACCCACTGTTTGTAAGATCTCAATTTCATAATTTGAATTTTAGAATATTGAATCTGAGGTTTAAAATTTCCTATTCTTTAAAACATGAAACTTTATTTTTACAAATTGTATATCTGCAGTCTAGGAATTTATAGTAAAGAAAACAAAGTTTAAAAATACATCTATAAATAGTTCTGCCTTTATAAAAATCCAGTTGTTCAATATTCAAGTTATAGAATTCAAATTCAAAACATGTTTATAATATTCACACATTCATCATATTGTTCAGATGTATTAAATTACAGTTGTCAATAATTAAAATAAACACAATTCAAATTAAGATTGTTTTGGCAGCTCTCTAGCTTCTTCACAAGATTGGCAGCACGGTGAATCATGTCGAATTTCTTCGCAGTGCTTGTGTTATAAGGATATTGGGTGGTTGAATTATTAGACTAGAATCTGAATCTTAAAGTTGTTGTTGTAAAGTTTGTCTGTTTGAGTGCGAAAAGCTAGTTAGAGTAGAGTAGAAAAGTAGAGTGAGGTCTGTAATATGATTTATTAGAATTTTGAAACCATTTGAGAGGAACAACTTGAGTGTAGACATAAAAGTGTGCATTTGAACACACTCATGTTAAACATTTCAAATGCTTTTTTTGCGTATTTAGCGCTCAAATAGAGGAATAGCTTTTAGTAGAGTTAATACATTTTTAGTCAGACATGCAAGATTTTTTACTATAAATTGAAAGGGAATTTGTTCATGGGCCAAGGGGGAGGAGGACTGCGGTAGGCTCGAGATGCACACTCTTAAAACATGCAAGATTAAAATTGATTTTTCAGTTTTCACTTTTTAACATAGTGTTGAATAATAAAATTAAATTATTCATTAAAAATGTATTATTGCTTTGTTTGATTTGCTGCTTTTTACAAATCAATGTTACCCATTTTTATTTTTATTAAGATTGTTTGACTGAAACACAAGTATCTCACCTTGCACAGAACATTTTCTACTCCTTGTGGCCAACTTGAGAAGCTGATTTCATCATTGTTTAATAGCTAGACTGTGTCTCTCCTTTGTCATGCATGGTTTGCTGTTTTATGGCTAGCAATTCTGTTACTACCAGTGAAGGGCAAAAAAAGATGCTACGAAATTACCTGACCTTGTCAGAAAAGCCCATAACTTGTTGTCTTTAAAAAAAAGGTTCTGAGCCTTTCAGTATCGTTTTATTGTTGCAAGCATTGACTCCATTAGAGTGCTTTGGCAACTCCAATTCAGGTCAAAAATTCTTCTGTGCATGAATGCAAGAACCATAAAATCAATTTTCAATGACGCTTCTTGTTTAAATTTTCAATAGCCACCTCGTGTCCTGTGACCATTAGTCATGAAGATGAACAGAAGGGCCTCATGATTGACAGAAGGGCTTTATGTAATGGTAGGATTCGAAACACTAGATGAGTGTTTCTAAGATTTAAAGTTTCCTTTCCTTTCGTCCCTGTTCTCTTGTTAGCTCATGTCCAGTTTCAGCGTGCGATCACATCCCCTGGAGCAGTTTGATTGCCCTCTCTGTCATTAGGTTTAAGTAGGGCACTGCAATCCAGCAGGGATTCAATAGCAGTGCTCCATTCACTCTGGCTCTGACTCCCCCAGCCGGCTTATAGTGATGCTGCAGATTACGTAAGAGAGCTGTGTGCATGTGCGAGCGTCAGTCTGGCCTGAGCGCAGTCCAGTTTGTGCTCGCCTCATGTGCTGCTTCTAGAACACAAATGAAGCACAGGCAAGTCCGGGTTATATTATTCTCCACTCTGCTGTAAATTAGTAGAATATTTGTAACAGATCTAAGCACTCTTATCCTGCTTTTCCACTGAGCTGTTTGTAACAGCTTGATTCAGGTCATCTTGACGTGCATTTGGGGGCTTTCCGCTGCATTCTGTACACAGTACAGGTACTTTTTTCTGTTGAGATGAGGTTCCATGAAACATGTGATTTGAGCTGAAGTGATGGTGAGATGTGACATCCTGCTGATTGCTGATTGGTCAATTGCAGAGCTCTAAAATTAGCTAGAATGAACAAACTCGACTCACAGTTAAGAGCTCTTCTGCGCTTTTATCTGTCTTTCTGCCATCATCTGTCTGTTAAACAAAACTTTTTTTTAATTTGACGCTTAAAAGTAACCACATAAACAGCTAAATATTGTTCCGTGTTGTATGCGATCAGCTTTTTGCATTTCACCAAGCAAGTGGAACTGATCTGATGTAGCGGAGTGGCTAATGTTGATTGAGTTGTTGTGCCGTACCTAAAATGTGGTGCAAAAGCATAAATAGAGACAAAGGAGTTTGCCCTGTGCATATACTAGTTTTTTCATACTTTTCCGACTGCAGGTCTTAATGGTCAATTCCAATGTCCGATCCAGCTGAAAATTTGTGTAGTTAGTCGTAAGGCATTAGGAAAAAAAAGTTATCAAAAGCTAAGAAGTATGTAAAACGGCCTTTGGGTGGTGCTCTATAGCGCCACCTGAAGTGGTTTTGTAGCTTTTGCGTAACCAGTTTGTCGTAGGTGAATGAAATTTGGTACACATATGTAAATTACCAAGCTGCAACTTTTACTAATATAAACCCTGTTTCCAAAATCGACGGGATGACAGATATTTTGCAAAAACCTCTAACAACAGCTGTCAAACCTCTAATAACAACTCCTCCTAGGCAACAAGTCCGTTCCATCTAAAAATTGGCCTGGATACTCATACGGTATGAGGGAAAAAACGTTAAAAGCTAAACAGTACGTCCAATGGTCTTGGGGTGGCGCCCCAGCAAAGTTCACCCTTCAAAAAAGAGCAAATAAATTGCCATATTTTGGACTGTATCTCCGTTGTCCTTTTTTAAACGTGTAGGGCTAAATGGATTTCGTACAGTAGCACTCGGATACTTTATCAAAAAAACATGAAAAATTTATGGAATTACGAGCCTACCGTTCTGACCAAATTGCTATGATTAAGAGACGATATACTTATAGCGCCACCTACTGCCTGTGTATATTTGTGACTGTATCTTCCACATACTTCATCCAACGTACATGAAAAAAATGAAGCGTGAAAATCTTGTGATTCTGAACAGATTGATATGCTAATGTTATGCTAATCTTATGACACTGACTCTTGTTTTTAAAAGAGTTGTTTGTGTAACAATAAGGATCGTTTTCACGTTTAAAGATTTGTAACGTTGGATACGAGGTAAAGTGGCGACAACGAGTGAAAAAATTTGAAAAAGGCAGGGAGGCGGTGCTTTGGCTCCGGCGGACGCATCGTGCGAGGCCCCTTCCATCGCTGCTTGCAGCTTTAATTTCAGTTTATTTCTGGTTGGACCTGCCATCGTTTCAATCAAATCATATCAAGAAGACGACAAAGAAGAAATATTTATTAGTTCTGTTACTTTACTTTCCTTTCACTGACTGCTTTTAGCTCCCTTCGCCCAGATATTTTATGTTTGTCAATGTCCACTCTGTCAACTGCTTTACAAGGATGTAAAAGTCAGATAAATGCAAAAACGGTTGTTGTTTGACATGTAACACTTTCTGGGCGGGTCTTAGCTAAAGAACGCTGCCAAACACACCAGATCTTGCCTAAAGGTCTGGCTACAAAATACTACTAGCATTTTGACTACTACTTTGTGGGTTTTGCACTTCCGAATGCAAATGGACTAGATTTCAAAGAAACCTTTTACTTTTACTTGTGTTCATCAAAAACTGACATCAGCTTTAAGGTGCCACAACTGTTCGCATACAGCATCTTAACACCTCAAATATTTATACTTAAAGTTGTGTGTTTTATGGGTCTTGATTTGATTTTGATGACCGATTGTTAAAAAATGACTATAACCACAATACTTTGAAAGAAGAGTGTTTTCATTTGGGAACTAGGACATTGTTAGTTTTACTTTGCAGGAACCTGCTGAGAAATAAAATATTGCTGATTTATAATAGAAAAAAACTGACTTGGAGCACAATGGTGTTGGTCGCACCTTGTGTTTTCATTTTACAACACAAAATTGTTGATCCCAGAGCCTAACCTAAGTGAAAATAACACCCTCCAAACTCACACACACATCAGGCAAATCAAGTTTTGAGGATTGCTGAAAAACATTTATGCAGTGATTTACTCTGGCGCAGGTTTACTCTCGGCTGTGGAACTGCTTTCTGGTGCTTTGATAAGTGAAGATGAAGATTTTCAAGATGACGAAATCCACTAGAATCTTCTCAAGGGAATTCCCAGTTCTCGTGTCAAATATGCTTCGATGTGGTGCATGCTTGTGAAGGAAAAGTAAACCTTCATTACGAAACACACTTTGGAATGATCTATGTCTGTATGTTCTTAGATCTTGTTATGTTAATTTGCATGCTCAACAATCTTTATACTGTACGAGATGTGGCACATTGTGTTCTCTGGCTCTCTGACCCCTTACTCTCTTGATTTCTCACTACTCTCCATCTCGCTTACTTTCCTCTTACTTCCACTTTTCTTTCATTGCTGTGCCCTCTCCTTTCTCTCACTAGCTCTCATGGGAGGCCTTTTGTCACACAACATAATTGAATCCCCTTTTCGTTCCATTTTCTCTCATTTTCATTTTCGCAGGCCTGGTTTTGCCTCCCAGCATCAACTCATATCTTCTGTGTATGACCTCTGAACACAACCCTTAAGCCTTCTCGCTTTTAATTATCTCTAATTAGTCATTAAATTTTTCGGTCCATTGTAAAGAGCTGTTTAATGCTGGATTAATTGAGAAGGATTTTAAGTTTAGAGACCAAGTTTATTTTCAGCCACTCACAGCAAAAGAAAAGGGGAAAATCCTCAGAAATCACTTTCAGTGTGAGCTCAAGGAGCATGTTGATTAATTGAATTCACATGAATCAGTCTTCTTGAAGAGCTTTCTGGCCTTGTTGCTAATCATCAGGTGCTCAACTTCAACAGCCTCTTAATGCTCTGCTGCAAGTGTTTGAACTAGTGCTTTGAACTAGTGCTATTAACAGATTAATTGCATGGTACTCCAAAATTAATCGTGATTAATCACAATTGATTTTCAATGTACAAGGGTTTGTTCAATTGGATATTTAGACATGAAATGCAAATGGTTGGAGGAAAAAAATTAAATCAATGGATAGTACCAGTAGAAAATTAATAAGTTATTGATTACAGGAAAGTGAAAATATACATCTAAATATAGCCTGAAACCATCAAAAGCATTTATATCAGACACACAACTTTATATACGGCCTCATTCAGTTGCTAGTTATTTACGTTTCTCAGTTTAGAATATAATGCTGTGTGGATGCTGTTTTTGCCCCTATCATCCTTCCATACACTGTGGTAACGTCCCTTTTGGAATGTTATCGCTCTTGTTTGATTTTACCATTGGAATTTATAAAATTAGTACAAATAAAAGTTTGAAGTCAATGAAAAAAAAGTATAGAATGCTATACAATTTATTTTACACATGTGTTATATATATATTTTTTTTTTACTTTTTAACAAGTTCCTCAGATAAATAGTTATTTATAAACTGTGAAGTTTTTAGTAAAATGACAGTGGTCTACATGGGGGGAAGGCTTTCGTTACGTTAAAAACAATCCATCAAATTAAATGAAATAAACACATTCAATTATCACAGAGGAAGTTGCTATAGTAATGAGTTTTTATAGCAGTGTTAGTTTGTTTTGTTGCAGTGTTCAGCTGGAACAAACACCAGCATGCTCTGGTTTTGATGTCTCTTCTCAAGGTCGGTGCTCTAAGCACAGTTACAGACATAACAGTCTGAACTGCTGAGTTCTGATTTTATTTTATACAATGATATGGTTCAGAATCTTTTGCTATGCAACCTCAGTCTGAACGCTCTTGCCAGCTGTTTTATGATTAGCATCATCAAACCCAACTTAAACATAGTTTCTCGCAGACACGAGTCCTTTGTTTGCTACATTTTAAATAATACTAATATTTGCTATTGGAGCCTCTGGAGAAATGTGTTATGCACTTCATGTTTCATGAATTTAGTTGAAGTTAGTAGAACGCCAAACTCATTTAGATATATAATAAATTCAGATTGTTTTGTGTATGGAAAAGTATTCACTCTGATTAAAACAGAAGCAGTTTTCTGACTCTTATATTCTCCCAAAGGTGATATGCTTTGAGGATGAGTGGCGTCGGGGAAAACTCATCGGACCCTGCTCGGGCAGAGACTCAAAAGCGAAAGGAATGCCCGTCCGATCTCCTGGGTCCAAGGTAATCCCACCTGTAAATGAACAGCTTAGTTTGTTGGTATGGCTAGATAAATCTGTAAATGTCTAGAGGACAAACGACTGAACTGCAGGGATCTTGCGCAGGCCTCTCAGATAATGCTGTTTCTATATAAAGCTACTTTCCTCTGAGTCAGGAATCATCAGGATGTATTCATTCACAATTACTGAATGTAGAAGAACACCTTAATTGACGGAAGTTGATATAGATACAGATTCAAAATGTATCTCTTACTTAATAAACGTTATAGACTGAAGTGTTTTTTCCAGGTATCAAATATTATACATGATTTATCAGTTGTAAATTGCTTATTTAATAAAAATGCAGTTTAACTGAAAAATCTTAGTTGCAGGCTTAATTCAGTCGTCACTTAAATAACAAGTTAGCATTTCTTGTGTACATGTTAAAAGAATTTTTATTTTATTTATTACATTGCATTTAATGTTAACTGTAAAAAAAACATAAATACTGAAGTCCACTTTGCTCAAAAATGTTTCTTCACTTTTCCTTCACTTTGAATGGCAAGTAATTAATTTAGTGTTCGACTTAAGTGTTAAACTGCGCAATAGCTTCTACACAGTACACCTAATGGAGGTGCTTCAATTAGCTTTTAGGAAAATTCAGTTTTTAAAATTAAAATTAGAGCTAGAATAATGAAAGTTGACACCCACCCCTTTCCCATTGTCCAGCTAGTGGCAGGCATAGCAAGCTTTATGGGGGATGGACGGTTGAGTAGGGTATTTTTTGAGAGTCTAATAACAGATCAGAGTTATTATTTATGTACCTTTTATTTGTGTTTTTGTTTCTGTGATATCAGACTTGTCAATGAATGCATGTGCACTTAAGATGCTACTTTAGTGTACTTTAAATAAATAATTGAGCTCAACCAAAATTACTATATATTTGTTTGAGTATATACACATGAATAAAGACATTTATACATGTATGAATTAATCTGATCAAGTGTATTGTTGCAATATTAAACGCTAACAAATTAAGGGTTCCCATCATATTTAATGTTTTGTGTTTTATTCTGGATTTTTGTTTTCTTTGACAGTCCCAAGCGGATTACAGAGAAACGCAATCGGGAGCATGAAAACAAATATATAGAGGAGCTTGCAGAGCTGATTTTCGCAAACTTCAATGACATCGATAACTTCAACGTCAAGCCGGACAAATGTGCAATCCTAAAGGAAACTGTAAAACAGATTCGACAAATTAAAGAACAAGGTAAGACACAAGAATACTGTCTTTAAAACTGCAAAATAACACACAACGGTTTGAAATGTTGGAGTGGGCTACATGCAGTTAGCATCAGATGACTTTCACAGGGTTCTCAAGTTTTGATTGCAACTCAGACTGCGAAATCTCCAGCTGAGAGAGAGTTTGGGGGGGGGGGGGGGTACTATGTACAGAGCAATGGAATGTTTTATTTGTGAACAAGGTTGGAAGTTCAACATATCCATTATATTAGGACAAGTTGATAAAGTTTGTTTTATGTATATCAATTTTGCATCTTTTCAGTCTGGAAATATTTTGCATGTTACTAATATATATATATATATATATATATATATATATATATATATATATATATAAGAAAAAGCTTTAAAAATAGCATTTTAAATCACAATTTAATCTCAATACTAGTTTAATAAAATCTCTTCCAGCCATAATAATTATAATATTGATTAAATAATCAATATAATTCATCATTGAAAAATTGTATGGTATATAGTTATTAAAAAAAAAATATATATAGTCTTTATAGTTTTTTATTGCATTTTGGAAACAAACTCCTCAAATATCCCATTATTTACTAATAATGAAAAAATAAAAAGAAAGTTAAGTAGACATGTTTGGCAAAAAATACTAATTAATTATCAAATATGCTATTCATTTTCATAGCAATCTAATTTAAAACTAACTCAACTGTCTCAGAATATGTACATTATGTGACTCGACAGATCTGAACATGTCGTCCTTCAATATTTAAATCATTCAAATGTGCTGATATCAAACTATTTGGCTCCTATTTTTCTCAGTTTCTTCAGAATACACTACAATATTTTTTTTGTTTTGCGAATGGCAAAAATTCCATGTGGATTGTGTTCATATGAAATAATCTATAAAAAAACAACATCATATAAGCAGAATAATTAATGTAAACAATCCAGTGTTGGGTTTTCTGTTGCTATGAATTACTGCCAATGTGTAGATGCATTTTATTCCTCACATGTGCTCAAGTGTGAGCAACTTACATTGAATTGGCCACCACGACGTGTTAATCATCTCATTCACATATTTGCCAATAATTGCTCCATTTTTCCACCAAAAACTGCTGAAAGGCACACAAACGAGGAAACAGAAATCATGTGCAAATATGTTTGATGGGTTACATAAAGTGTTTTACACAGTGTTTTACTTCAAACAACTTACCCATAATTATTTAAAAGCCCTTCACCAATTGTTTTATCAAACACTAAATGCAGTCAAAATAGTTGCTGTTTAAATGAACATTTGTTTTGAACAGATGGGAGTAGTGCTAGTTTGGTGTCTGTGTTTGTGTATGTCTGCATTGGGAATGTGCAGTGAGGAAGATTACTTGTGACGTCCTGAGCTCTAGGTTATGTAATGTGAGCTAACGGAATGATGGCTGGTTTCTTCACCTCCTCTCAATCTTACACTGCCACAGCACCACACACCGCTCTAACTGTGCTTATTCAACCACCTAATTTCTCCACAGATACTTATAATACTGTATTGCCTGTAAACAAAGACTTGAATAAAGAGTTCAGCTGTAGCTTCATCATGAAGGAAGAGCAATGTTATCAAGACCGAAAGGAAACCTCTTAAAGCAGAAGCTGTTTAAGTACAGCTTTTAAGGATTAACATTTTACTATTTAGTTAAAACTTTGCCAACAAACGTACCTGAAGTGTGGTTTAAGGATTTTTGAGGGTACAGAGTAAAAAACAGACTTGAGTCTTGTGAGCGTTACAAAAGGAATTTTGAGAATTGTTTTGTGGATAAGAGGTTAAAAGGATCATTGAGCTTTAACACAATGTAATCCATGATATTGAAACCAGACAGCAGCATAGAGGCCGAGTTACAATCAGTTTGGGAAATATTTACCCTTGTGAAATGCTGTGCTTATGGTGCGTGGGCCTCCAATAAACACATTTCTGACTCAATCTACCTATTAATTCAGTCACCATCATGTCACAGTAATTATCATTGTCAACACATTAAGCATATTAAACAAATACATCAGAGGCATATAGCACATGTCTGGATATAGCAAACTCTTTCCCTGAATTGGAGAAGTTAGTTAGCTTTAGCATAGCCTCGCTTTAGGATATCCAGTTTATCTTGATTGGTTAGGCTTGGGAATGAAATTCTCTGTGAATGCAAATTAATCCAATCTTGTGCACAATTCAAATTAACAACTTCTTAGATATGTTCTGGTGTTTGCCTTACAACCTTCCTTTTTATTGCTATGCTATGAAATATAATCAACCATTCTTTGTTGTTGGTGATTTCTCTGGTAGACAAGAGGTAAAAGTGATAATTTTTTACTGTTGATCATCAGTTGGCACCATCAAGCCTTTAGATGCAAAAAAGGTCTTATCTCTTACTCTTATCTATACTTGTGTGTCAAGCCTCTGAATTTCCCTCTGCAAAGGCCGCATATTCACTTAAACCAGTGCTGGCCCATTTACAAAGCCTGATGCGCCACAAACAATATCTAACTTAGTGTAAGGCTTCGTAACTCTTTGATTGGTTGAGCTGGTACTGAGCAAGCACTTCCACTTTCTTTCTCGTCTTGTGCTCCATGTTAAACACTGGATTATGTAGTCAATATTTGGTAATAAAGTGAATATGTATCTGTGTGTTTTGCCTAGCTAGCAGTTAACATTGTTGGCACACCACAATGTTATATTGATCAGAGCAAAGATAGTGCTTCTCCAGCAGCAACGGATGTATTTATGGAGTTATGTTTGATAATATAAACCTATCCTCTGTTAGCATCTGTGTTTTGTTAGCTTGAAGCGTTCTTATCACAATAATATTGTTCAGTACAAAATTGCTCAGTGCTAATAATATTGTTCAGTGCTTTTTAATAGATCCTTTTATTGACAAATGGGTGTTTGCGGAGCCTTCGCTAAGGGAAGTTTGTATGATTGATGCTTGTATAGATTTAGAGCTTTTTATGGAGTTTTATGGATTTATTGTTGTGTGTGTTAGAAATTTGTGTACCTACCTTGACAGGTGTGTGTCAATTCAAAATAAGCACCTTAGCTGTCTAAATCACATGGAGTAAAAAAAACAAAGTAAGTATATTTATGCACTTGTTACCTTTTGATGATGAGAAGAAAAATGACTAAATTAAGCCAAAAGTACCTCTTGCAAACCAGGGAAAACACCAACAATTGAGAATGCATGGTTATGTGTTGTCATAGCAGAGCAAACTAAAAATGTGATTATAATGGAAGTCATTAATGGAGCACTAGCAGTAAATGAGAGACAGAAACCCTGCAAAAAAACTCAAAATGATTGGAATCAAGTGTTGTTACTAAACATTCAAATAGGCATTTTATAATTACTTTTTAAATAGACTATTGTTTAGGTGTTTTTCTAAATCAGTTACATCATATATAAATGTAGCCATTAAACAGCCAAAATTCTCCTGGATAAAAAAAAAGCATTTGAAACTTGGTCAGTGCTGAAGCTGATTAACAGATTTATGCAAACAAAAGTTGTAAGATGATTTCATAAAATGAAACGGTTGTAAATTTGCCCATAGAGTACCATTTATTTTTATATTTTTAAAGCATTTCCCCCAAAAATGTGTAAAAAGAGTTGTCCCTTGAAATCATTCCATCGGGTGAAACACGATGGTTTCGCCATAAA
Organism: Danionella dracula; assembly: GCA_900490495.1. Lineage (NCBI taxonomy): Eukaryota > Metazoa > Chordata > Actinopteri > Cypriniformes > Danionidae > Danionella > Danionella dracula. The sequence continues at coordinate 1,439,868 of UELW01000888.1, forward strand.
AATGTTATCGCCAAATTAAGACAAATACCTCTTAAAACTACACATAAGGGTTTATGTTTTTGAATGTGTGAATTATTCAAAAATGTTGCATTTTGGCATAAATGGGTTTCAACTTTTAACCAACCCATAGTAGGAAGTGACTTCTCATCTAATTGGATAAAGAGAAATGTATAAAAAGGTCATACTGTGAATAGTATTCATGCTACGAAGGCAACCAGGAATGTTTTTCAATACCTTATGGAGATCAGATTCACTTATCACTGCATAGAAGCTTTTATATAAAATTTTTTTAAAGAAAAATCAAAGCAAGTGAAAGTATCAATTCAGTATCAATTTTATGACGTATACAATTTATGACGTATACAATTTCATGAAGTATACAAGGTATATAACAAAGTATTCAAGTACAAAATTACTTTATTTTAAATTTCCACAGTTGATTTGTCCGCTTGATACTGTGTTTATGAATTTATCTTTTGAACAACATCCACTCAATGAAATGTGGAATGGAATCGTCCTATACAGAGTTGTCACCCAATATTCATGATCCATGATCTGATTGGTCAAGCGTGAGTTAGGGGTGGAGCTTCTAGATGTGACAGTGCATATCCTAAAGGCTCGGAGAATCTCCATCTGCTGGTAAAGTGAACAATCTGGCCAATTTCACAGCTTTTATAAAGAGTCCCACGTTCTGCTCTGTATTCTGGATAAGGAACATGGGTTTGAAATGAGAATGAGTTATCACTGGAGCGCTGGTGCAGCTGTGCTGGTTTACCAGTCCCTGCTGGGCACCGCAAAGACCTGCTGACACACAACCGGCTCGCATCCACTCATCACCAGCATGCACATGCGTACCTCTGCCCCACACACGCACACACACACACACACACACACGTGTATAGATAGAGCAGTGTTCGGAGCCTCCCTGAACACTCAGAGGGGGAAGCTGATGGATGGCCCTCTCGCTTCGCCATATGGCTACCCATCATGCCTGCGGAGTCTGCTTCTCTGCCGTGTCCTCTGTAAGGCCCGTGCACGGTCCCAAGCAATACTCCAGCTACTGGGTGCTTTTAGAGAAATGTGGAATTGGGAGATATTTTTTACTATTTTTAACCTATTTATTTGGAGAGTTAAGCTTGTTTTTTTCTTTTCATTGAGTTAAGTTTCACAGTTAACATACGAGCTATAGGGGTCTTTGTTTTGATATACACTTATGTTGTAAATCTAAAGAGAAAATATTTTTATATCTTTAAGCTGTTGCACTTGTTCAGAATGTACTTTCTTGTGGTCCTACGGAGAAATTGTTTCGATTTTACAACCTCTCAGGGTGCCAGAAGGCCTGTACAATATTATTTAATGTGTACAAGAGTACAGTCAAATTAATCAATTTAGTTTGAATTTATTTTTTTTACTGTGCACTGTTGTCGAATATATACTAACAAAAATGTTTAATTGGTTAATTCTTTAAAACTTTTATATACATTTATGCAATGCCTTGAATTTAGTAAGATTAGAACACATCAAAAATATTACTACTATTACTACTAAAACTACTATTAGTTATTAGTTAGAAGAAATGGTGTTTTCGGGTAAGTGACGAAAATATTCCTTTTTAAAGCAGCCCTAAAAAGCTTAGCATACCACAGAAAAGATATATTTCTGTGAATCAAAAAAATAAAGTGCTGCTAATCATCTTTTATAAAGTAACTAATTAGTCAGAATTAATCATTCAATGCAATTTTTTGATTTTTTATTTTGTAAACTGAGGCGTGAAGTGTCAAGGCAAGATAGACTCATGTACTGTTGCATAAAACTAATAGCACACCAGCATTGCCTCTTAAGTACGTCTGCTTCAAGGAGTCTCCGAAACCAGGATTAACTTATTTTTTAATAATCACCACCTAATGTTAGGAAGTATTTTTACACAATTAATGGCAAAAACCTTTAGAACAAATATGGTAAATGTAATAAAAACAGTCAAATATTATTTTTCTAAACATCCATCCATCCATCTTCATGTCGGCTTTATTCCCTTTCGGGGTTGCCACAGCGGAATGAACCGCCAACTCACTGGCATATGTTTTACGCAGCGGATGCCCTTCCCTGCCGCAACCCATCGCTGGGAAACATTCACACACACATTCACACTTTAACACTATGGGCATTCGTTCTTACTCAATTCACTTATACTGCATGTCTTTGGACTTGTGGGGAAACCGGAGCACCCGGAGAAAACCCACACGATCACGGGGAGAACATGCAAACTCCACACAGAAATGCCACCTGCCCCAGCCGAGCCTAGAACCAGCGACCTTCTTGCTGTGAGACGACCGTGCTACCCACTGCGCCACCGTGACGCTCTTTTCTAAACATTTCACCTAAAATATTATACACTTGTGACTTTTTTTGCCCTAAGTGTATTCTCTGGTGTGACAGATATTTCCTCCAGAATCAGCTTCATCATGTCTGCTTGTTTTGCAGCTGGCTCTGTTGACAAACCAAGTGACTGTGTTTGCAGATAATGATGTGCTCTGTTCTTTATATAATGGTTTGTTTGAGTGTACATGAGAGTATTGATAGTTCCATTCATGTCCTGGCTGCAAGCTGCATGGCTGCTCCATGGGCCTTCACATGTAGCCATTTAGCTTGACAGCTTCTGCCTCGTGTGTTGCTAAGCTCCGGATACGCACCACAACAACATGCCCCAACAGGCATATGACAGAAAAAAAAAGATGAGAATGGCCCTTGTGTGCTTTGTGAAATGAATCGCTTTAGTGAACAAAGAGAGAGAGAGAGAGAGAGAGAGAGAGAGAGAGAGAGAGAGAGAGAGAGAGAGAGAGAGAGAGAGAGAGAGAGAGAGAGAGAGAGAGAGAGAGAGAGAGAGAGAGAGAGAGAGAGAGAGAGAGAGAGAGAGATTGGTTTGGTATTTCAAGAAATACTAATAAGCTCATGCTAGCAGGACATCAGTAAGGGCCTTTAATGCAATTTAAAAGTAAATCACTTAAACTCAGCAGGATCCAATGAGTGGGTTTAACTTCTCTTACATCAATGCTGATGTTTCCAGCTAAGGACTGGGTTTTCGCCAAAGTAACCATTTTCACTTAGCAGGGGAGAAAAGGTAAGTAGTGCCAGTTTTGGCTTAACTCGTCCTCTGTTCAAGGAGAAAAGTGAACAGGGTAGCACTAATGTGTCTTATTATATTCCTGACTTTTTGTTATCGAGTTAAATTAGAGAGAACATGTCCATAAGTAAGGCAAAGCAATCCACCCTCTCAAAAATAAAAATATATACTTTTGTATAAAGTAGGAGTAGACAAAAGCACACTTATATTTACAAGTCGATCTTAATTGCGCATTTTTGGAAAGACTTTCATTACTCCGCAGGAAATGGCTTCAAATCCATTATTTGAGATTTTGTTACATTTAGTCTTTGTGTTTTTTACTTAGATCTGTTTATTTTCAATGAAATACACTCATTGTTATCAAGCAATTATTATTATCAGGAAGTGGAGAGTTATTAATAATAATAACTCTCCACTTACTGATAATAATAATTGCCAGAAAAGTACTGTTATTATTTGTGTATTGTTACCTCATCATTGTACCTCATTGTCAGGTAATTACAAAAAATTACCAGGACGTACTTATAATTACTCAGTAAGTGATATGTACTCACTTTGTAGGCTGTAATCTAAACTTTTTTAAAAAGATTTTGTATGTGCCATTTTTACTTTTTGGAGTAGAACAGTGAAGAGACGGGGAGAAATTGAAGAGAGAGAGGGGGGCGAACAGAGAAAGGAGCTCAGGTTCAGGATTCAGAATTGTGTTTTTTACACACACAACTAAGAAAATATTTGAAAATGATGCAGGATTTAAAGTAAATGTATGTTTTAAACTATTTTTGTCTCTAGTGGAATTGTCTATGTGCATGGGAATCTTCCTGGAAAAAGTTTTAAGAAATATTAAATACAGTTTAATTAGCTCACTGGGCACATTTAAATTAATAACAGTATCGAGTCAGTGCCGAGTTGAGTGTTGAGTTGTGTGAAAACTGAGGAATTTAAACAACTAAACATTGTGATTTTATTTTGTACTTCCATGGAACTGATATGATTGCATGGGGAGCAGTATGTGAAGAGCAATATGACAAAAGACCACTTGAGAAAAGACCCAAAAGAATGCATCTCTTTTTTTTAAACCGATGCATCTTACAGCATTACATTTGCAAATGTGCCTAAAACAAATGACTCCCTAGACAGAATAATTTCTCATGAGTCATCTTGAAGATTTGTTCACAAAGTCCTCACACATTAAAACATCTTCAACCTGTTTCTCATGTCTTTAGCTGATGATTTATTGGTCCCTGTTATTCTGTTTGACTCATGATGTGTGGTCTTCAGAAACAAGCACACAGGGTGAGTTAACATGACAACCACATACTTTATTTCAGCTTCAGACTCAAGCACTTCCTAAGTTCCTGATGGTTTAGTGCCTTTACATAACTATCCTCAAAAGATGAATGGACTGAAATCAATGGTTGACGTTATCACTATTTTCGTTCAGTGTTAAAAGATGTTTTTGGTCATGAGACTTTATAACGTTGATCAAACGTCAATGAGTGGCTCCTCTGAGGTGTTGCTGGTATGGTGCTTGATGATGTCATTAACTCCTGTTTCATTCCTGCTTTTGCTTCTCTCACTCCCTGTGCAGAAAAGGCAGCAGCAGCCAATGAGGATGAAGTGCAGAAGGCTGATGTGTCGTCGACAGGCCAAAGTGTTATTGACAAAGATGCCCTTGGACCAATGATGCTGGAGGTGGGTGTGCTATGTATGCTGCAGACAGGGATGATCAAAAGAACAATAAATTAGTGATTTTTTTTGTTTACAAACAAATAGAAACTGGAAAGGTTTTAGTTTTTAGGATTTGAGAATGCAGTAATTATTGTCTCATGTCTCTTTTGTTATTTCGTGAGGGCAAACAGCCAATGAGCATATACTTGCGAAGATTGTCTTGTAATTATCAACTAATCAAGTTTCACTTTTGGTTTCATTACTAATTCAGTTAGCAATTCTCAGGAAATGTTAGTGCAAGCTACCCTGCTATCAAGTGTGCTAAACAACATTTTTGCATCTGACACTAAGGCAAGATAGATTCTGTATCTCTCTTCTTCCAATTGTCCTTTGGCTCTTACAGCTGTAAGGTCACAGGGAGTGCTTATCAAGTTTTATCAAGCTCTGAATATGTCATCTAAAGAGACAGCTTTCATTGGTACACTGCAAGGTGACTTGGCAGTGCCAAGCTTTTTCTGATTTGGTGCCTCTGTCCGACCAAATGTGTATGCTCAAGTTGATGCCCATTTGTTTTTATCCTTTTACACGAAACTTCAAACCAAAATTCAGCTAGGTGTGTGTCTTTAAACTAATCACTTACAAATTTACATTTCTTCCGAACCCTCTATATCTCCACCAGTTTGTGAATCAAAGCATCGTTTACGAAAAATACTAACTTACGGGTTGTAGAATATTCTTCCGGTTCACTGTTCACACGCGAGTGATTAAAATGAGTGAAGATACAAAGCAAAGCAGAAGTGTCAGAAGTTATCTCAGATGCTGGATCTTCTCAAACTTTAGCATAGGTCAGAGCAGACACAGAAGACAAGGAAATTCATTTGGGAAATACTTTATTTTCTTTCGTTTTGTATTTCTGTGATCTGTGGTGTGTTAATGCTAATCTCTAGCATTAAAATAAATTTTAACTTTAAGGTTAGAAATTCTTTATCCTTTTAAATGTGCACAGCAGGCTTGTTTTGTTAACTCCGTGATTGTGCTGCATGTGAATCATGCTGAACATTATAATCTTTTAAAACACAACTAATGTGATTCTGAACATGGCTATTTTTAGTGAAATATGAAAGAGGGAGACTTCCATTGAAGAGAAGTTAACTGTGTAATTATAGTGTACAGAACAGAAATCTAGTCAATGTATTCAATGCTTTAACCTTCACACTATTGATTTTTTTGTCATATTTTTGTCATTAAATCTTTATCAGTAGTTTGTAGAGGTTTGTCACATTTTCTGAAATATCTACTATGTTTATAATAAGCAGATATATATTATTAAACTTATGCCGGTCTTTAAGAGCAGCATATAGTGCAGGAACATGTGATACAACTGATATTAAATTCTTATAGTGTCAGAGGTCCTCCGTCATCAAACCAACAGCACCAGGTTACCATATATAACCTGCCTGCTTGTATACTGGATCTCCCATCTGTCTGAAACAGCCCAAGGAGGGGATAATTCTCACCCGGTTGTTACAATGCACCTAATTAAAAAGCACTTGTGACAAAAGGACAGCGAGGGGGAACTCTTTGACCTTTTCCACCTGACACCCATAGGGCCTCACTCTGGGACTCGTCCGGGCACTAAACACCCTGCACACACTCATGAACACAAGCAGGCCTTGTGTTAAGCTTCCACAGAGCAACCCCTCTGAACACCCCCATTGTTTGTTGGTGGTAGTTGAAGTGTGAGCAGCCATAAGATCAGCTAAAACAGCTTAGAGCACTTCGGAGAGAGTGTGTGGACATTTGGGGCCAAACTTTGTCTGTTTGTGTGTCCCTTCTTACAACATGCTTGGATCGGAGACTATAAAAGTAATGGTTGTATGGCTTGTGATGTCGCCTACAAAACTGTGTTGTTAACTTAACATTTTGTCTCTCTCAAATAATCAAAAATGGATAAAAAAGGCAAAATATGGGCAAAGCTGATGGTTGAGTTGAAAAAGGTTAATAGTTTAATCCATGCAGTTGGACAGTTTGTGTCATTAAAATACAACGTTGATTTTTGCTTTATCACTCTCTTGCTGGGTCTGGGTTTCTGCTTGGTCTTAAAATGTCTCAAAAAGCTTAAAATACATTTTCACAGGACATTCTTGTGGCGTCCATGCAAAGCTCATATGAATTTCTTTGTGGTTTTTATTGTTGTTTGACTCCATGTAGTTTTTTGTTTCACTCATCAAAATATAAATTGGTGTATTACAACTACAAAAGAGAAAAACATGCAACTGGCCAATCTGCTTTTTGTTATTTGTGCAAGTCTCTTGTAATTGTAATTTAAGTTACCACTGACACATGTTATAGAGAAGTGGAGGTTAAGCCACACTTGGATTAAAAAACAGAATACTGTTCTGATTGGTTGAGGCCAGTTCCTACAATAACAGTATATTTGAAGCATACTGTTTAATAGCAATACTTGCAATTAAACTGGGAACTTTAGGTGTACAAGCCCTGGCATCTCATTCAAAAAGTTAGAAACATCAGACTGCTTTGAAGGATCTTGCCATATATAGGTCTTAAATTTGCTTGTTAATGGTCTTAAAAAGTCTTAAATTTGACATCATGAAACCTGTAGAAACCCTCTACTCTAGAATAAATATGATGTGAAAAATTCAGTCTGCTCTGTGATATCACTGTCTGTGACATGTTTTTTTTCTGAATGTGAAAAACTGAATAAATTTTTTTACTTGGAATTAAAAGTAAATGTACTTAATTTCTTGTCAGCTGAAATGTGTTTGTAGTTTCAGTGCTTATCGCAGAATAATAAATATTTTTCTATCATACAGGAAACAGCAAAAAATCTTTTCTATTCAGCGGAGGAGAATCTAACGAGTGGTATTTTTTTATCTTTGGAAACCTTAACTCTATATTTTAAGGATATCTCATTATCTGGCAATCCTAGCACATTCTAATTGAACTGACTCTGAATTAAAAATTCTATTTATTTTATTGCTGAAAACATACATTATTGCACACCGAACAAGATCTGCATAGGAACATTTTCTGAACATCTCTTTAAACCTCAAAAAAAGGATTAACCTAAAACCAGTTTGAAGCAACCATGATTCAACCGTATTTGTACATTTGTCACACAGGTGGACTCTTAACTCTTTTTTTTATCTTTTGGCCCTATTGCCTCATATAACCCACACAAGGCTGCACCAGAAGTGACAAAAGTTAAAGACTCTGCTGCTACATGGACGTGACGATTTCATGTATATCTTTCAGATTGAAGCTCACAAAATATAAGCCAAATTCTTGATGAAAATTATTATGTTGTCTTTAAGTGGGTGAATCAAGTAAAGAGTTGCTTTTTATTATCCTGAACTTTTCTTAACAGAGTCTTGCTTATCCTTTATGAATATCAAGCCACATTTTACCATCAGAGCACATTATATTACCTGAGAATGAAGACGTTGGATTTTTATGCAGTGCAACCTTTGATTCCACATTTGTTTCATTTTTTGTTTATGTGAATATGAACTAAACGGCCAGTCCAATTGCACATCATCTAGCATGGAGAACGGAAGCTCTTCTACCTCATATTTGACCTAAAAACTGAAACGCTATGATTTCTCATACACAGGAAAGGGTCCAGTCTTTCTCGAAAGCTAAATTCTGTGCTAAAAAAAAGGGGAAAGGGGAACTATTCTGTTTCACCATAAACTCCTTCCTACTTGGACTTCTGTGTGGCTTCTTCACTTCACACCAACTGATCAATCACGATAAACCAATGAAAGCTGTCTCTTTTGATGACATGTTCAGAGAGCTGTTTGGATATAAAAGAGCAGTGGTACTCAATACACACTCTAGTGATGGCCTAACGAAAGGAAGGAGAAGAAGAGCTGAAGATGAAGAAACTGCCGAAGAAGAGAGATAGGAACGCCAAGCTCTGCATCAGCAGATGAGCTGTTTTAGCCGGAGCTACCCATTGTTCGAATATATTCAACCTTGTCCGTCATCCTAAAATGCTTTGCATTTCTTCTTCTCTGTTTATAAGTGTCACATGCAAACAGTTGTTTAGCACCCTTGTGGATTCGGGTGTGTCACTGTTGTCCCCGAGCACCATTCAAGGTCAGGAAACATCACAGCATCAACATTAAACAGCAGAGGAGTCAAGCTGGCGCCCCCTGCAGAGAAGTCATCCAGCAAGCTAGCAAATTTGAAATAATCTTGGTGTGTGGTGGCCATAATCTTGTAACTTAATCTTAATCTTGTAACTGGTATAAGTGTCTAATTTCTTACAGTTCTCTGAAGGACAGAATTTGTGAAACAAAAGGAAACCCCCTTTTAAACCAGGCTGTAAATGTACATTTACCCCTAATTTGCATATGATTGACACTGGGACTAGCCTCTATTGGTCAGTGGATGTGTTGTGTTTGCACTCGTTGGTATTTGCTTCACAAGGGGTGCTTTAGGCTGCTACTTGGCTTGGATCTTTATATGTTTAAGGTTATGCAACCCGCCACAGCAGGACAGTGAGGCTGCTTCGGGCCCTCCCTGCTATATTCATGTTGCAATACACGTCCATCAGCACATTTTGCAGAGTTGCATAAGTTTGGCGTAACGAAGGTGGATTTGGCATGCCTCTGTGTTTACTCTTCCATGTTTGCTTAATCTGCCCGACAGATGGCTACATCTAGAGCAGGGCACAAGCAGGGACGTGAGATTTTTCACTGCCTCCTCTTTTGCTTCTCCAGCCCTCAAATTATCAGCCCTCTGGAGTGTGTATATTTGTTCTTAGTATCTCTCCTTGGTAGGGATATACTATAAGAAGGCTGTATTTGTTTTGATGATAAAAAGATTTACAGCTTATTAAGCTCTGTCAGAGATTAAAAAACGACTTCCGAGTGGCTGCTCCAGATTCTGTAGCAAACAGCAGCTTTTATAGTGTTCACTACAGGCCCCTGGCGCTCAACTGCATTCAGAGGCCTAATTGACACCATCTTGATAGATAATGCTCGACTTTAGGCTGTGTTCTTTCAATTAGGACACGCTGATATCATTGCTGTCTCACTCTATGAAGAGCTACGATCTGGGAGAGCTTTTCAAGTAGGCGAGAAGATTTTTACTTCACACAGACAAAGACAACTCAGATCTAAACTGTGTTTGAATAGGTGAATACCTAGTGGAAAAGGTTGGGCTGATATTGAAACTTTTTTTGAAACTTTTATAGACCATCTTTGCATTCAAACAAAATTATTTGCTGTTTTTTTATGTTATTTAAATTAAAAACACTCTGACATCCGTGACATCACTTGATCACATGTGAAGAGTTGAACAGTGGTTCTGTCTAGCCGTTGCTCTCTTAGCATTGCATCTCTCTGGGATAAAAAAAGATGGACAATTTGATAGGTCCTGGGCACAGCTGAAAAAAGAGCTGAAGCCAAAAACACTAAACCACTTTGCTCAGTGGAAGTTAATGGTGGTCACTCGGGTGATTAAGTTAATTCTTACACAATTAAAAACAGTAAAACAATGCTTGCATTACATTTGGGCCAATTAAACAGTTTATACATAAAACAGTTGGTGCCAGGCTGTGAATACCTATTTTCCCCTACCACATTAAGTTAATTTTAACATGTGAAGTCCAAGAGATTAATTTACTTTTGGTACAAGCTTTAAGGGGTTAGTTAATGAAATAGAGTTAAAATTTCTGAGTTGAGTTTTTATGTTCTAAATGAGGGGGGAGCAAACGAATGGAAAAATTAAGTGGAAGTTATGGCAAGCTAAATGGCTAGCTCAGTTTTAAGGACAGAACATGTAAAACTTACTTCTGCAATCACAGCAGAACATTTACTCCACAGAAACAAACCATGAATAATTATGGAGTACTGGTATGTCTTTGTTGGGCGATCGTACACCAAAAAGTCACAAATCACATCTGGACTTTGATTTTTTAGCCAGGAAATGAGAAATAGAGAAGTAAATATAGAAATTGTCATTTTTTTCATATTGTAAGAATTTAAGAAAAATATTGAGAATTTGAGTGAAACAACCAATGGATGTTTTATTTTATTCTCTACGTTCTTTCTCTCAATTCTCGCCGCTTCCTCTCTCTCCCATTTCTCCCTCCCCCTCTTGCATTCTCTCTCTGTCTGTGCAGACAACTATCTGCATTTAAAATTTGGAGAGCTGTTTCTCTGCTTTGCCTGTTTGTCTGACTGAAGTATCACTCTGAGAGGGATAATGTTTAAATAAACTCCAAACAAGACTGCAAACAAGAGTTTTCTGTTTTCCTGCCGCTAATTACCCTGTTATGTTATTGATGAACTGAGAAGAGAAAATTCTGTTATATGAGTATGTTCAATATGATGTTTCTTTCTTCTTAACACAAGCCCAAGAATTATGTTATAAGCTTCTTGTCTCTGCTGATTGGTTATTTAGAGAGTCGAATGAACAATCTTCCCCAGTACTAATATCTTGACATTTGTTCCCTCCAGGCCTTAGATGGTTTCTTCTTCGTGGTGAACATGGAGGGGAACATCGTGTTTGTGTCAGAGAATGTGACACAGTATCTGCACTATAATCAGGAGGAACTGATGAACACCAGTGTGTATAGCATCCTGCATGTAGGAGACCATGCAGAATTCATCAAAAACCTTCTACCTAAGTCACATGGTGAGATGTCTCTTGTGTATTGTTGTCCATCTCTGTCCCTTTAACTTTTGTCCTGTCATTTGCCTGCTTTCTGTTATTATGCTGGCTGAAGCTCAAAGCAGTTTCTAGAAGAGATAAAACAGTGCAAAACACATTTTTAATTGTTTGTTTGAGATTATGCTTATCAAATATTTGCACCTTTTTTTAATGAATTTTCTTTCCATATAATAGCAATAGAATTTTAACCATGGGATTACTTAAATCAGACCTGGATTATCAGAAAAAAATATAACAAAGTAAATGAAAAATGGGTAATTTTAATAATTTGCAGACGTAGGTAGAGCCATCAGAATGAATTTTTGGATTCTATCGTCTTTAATTCTAAAATAAATGTTGGAGAAAATTATTTTTTAAAACCTCTAGCAGAGATGTTCTGGGCTTAGTTTAAATAGATTGCCAGCATCAATAACCAAGTTCTAAAGTTCCTAGTGCAGAAAACATAAACCCTGATTTATGATCGCATGTCAGAGCTGTGCCTGCTGTGACGGCTCCACAATGAACATATCAAGCCTCCCTCATAGCTGTTTTTGCTCTGTAAAGGAGTTATGTATCCTCTGTTCATCCCACTGTTTTCCACTACACCCTGCTGAATTTCTTTGATGAAAAAACAGGATTCAACAATGCTTTCAGTATTTTTAATATGCCGTTTGCTAAGTAGTTTGCTAAGTACTGGATAAAAAATGGCTTGATATGTTAGTCCCTTATATGTACGATATAGAGTCTGATCCAAAATTTTAGTTCGCAGTTCTTTTGAGAAAGTGTCAACCTGGAAAATAAGATATTCATACTTTGTTCGATACCAGGCTGTCTAGTGTTGCTATTTCCTGAAATTGTCCATTTTTTTATTGGAGTATTTGTGGAAAATGCAGTAATCTTCTAAATGAAGAGGAAAACTTGAGTTAAAAACAACTTACTACTTGGGGTTCCGCAGCAATACTTTGCAAAAATAGTTTTTAAAATACACCCATTTCTGACAAATATATTCACCTTTTGCTAAGCCAAAACACATTTTTGGCCTGGGACATCTAATGACACACTTTCTACAGTGTGGTACTGCTACGGTTCATTTCTGGGTATGTCAGCGCATACGCATGAAATGCATTAGCGGTTCATCTGATTGGTTAGTGGGTGGTGTTATGGCCAACACGGTGCCACTGCACATCAAGCCATTTTGCGCACTCAGAGTAAGTAAATTCTATAAAACGTATGCACTCAAAGTTCATCTGGATGTGGTTTAAATGAAGTTGTTGAACAACATTTCAACTTCATTCACAGCTGTGTTTATCTTTGTCCCGATGCCATTAAATCACTGTTAGCACATATTAAACTCGATGTCAACCAGGTCTTGTCTGTCATGTGGCTCTCATAGAAAATGAATGACTCCTGCTCCTCCGCTGCTTTAAATCTCTGTCAGTTTGAGCACAGCAAGGGAAAGTTTGGCAATTCTGCTGGAAGTGAGTGGCAGTGATTGATGTATGGCCTCTGTCCCGCAGTGAACGGAGTTCCGTGGTCCAACGAAAACCCTCGGCGTAACAGCCACACCTTCAACTGCCGCATGCTGGTCAACCCTCACAGCGAGGCCGAGGAGACGCAGGATCACGAGGCGCAGCAGAAATATGAGACCATGCAGTGCTTCGCTGTGTCTGAACCAAAGTCCATCAAGGAGGAGGGAGAGGGTGAGTCACGCTTGCTTAAAACACACTTTAACCACATCAGTGGCTCTGAAACCCAAGCTTTAATCCTTCGAAGCTGAAAAGAAGACCTCAGCCAAATGAAGTGACTCATGGCCTTTTATTCAGCAGATAGGCCAGTTTACCTGACAGCTTGATCAAACAACTAAGATCCTTCAGGTCGTGGCACAATCAGTGTTGGGAATAAATCTTAATTTGCATTTAAGATTAAATCAGTTTATTCTTTATTAAGCATATAGCTACAAATTGCATTTTATTCTCTCAGAACTTTTACAAGATACATCGAAAGTTTGTTAAAACAGATTTTAAGTCTGTGATTCATTTGCTCTTTTCCTCCTCCTCCTCCTCACTTCTGGGAGTCACCCAGAGTTCAGGGGGTATTGAAACCTTCTCCTCTAAATCAGGTTGGCTTTGGCCCTGGTTGGGTTTAACGTGTGTGTCTGTAGCACATGGTGTGAGAGATCGAGAGATGTTTGATGTAGTTCTTCTCTCTCTTGTTTTCACATAAACACACTGTTAAAGTTTTGGAGAGGACTGTGGGTGTGTTGAGTGACTGAGCATCCATGTGCCAGCTCCACTTCCAGCACCCTGAGACTGCAGGAAGGAATCTGAGAGGGCAGTTTCGACTGAGACCATCCATGAGCTCTGCAGTGGCATGCATTTGTATCTGTAGCTTGTTTACTTTGACTCGACTTCAACTTTGTAAATTAGTTAGCTTAAATGCAGACAAGGTGTTAGCAACAGCGAAGTCATGTTATGTATTCAACATCCAAAAATTGTTCAAAACTTTGAAACCTGCTGCTTTTATGATTATACAGCTTGTTTATGATTTTTTGTAGGTATGCTCTCTTACTCTCAATGAAAGTAAGAATGACAGGTTTACAGGCAATGCACAGAAGAAGATGCAATTTGATTTGTGAAGAATCGAGAGCTTGATATGTTCTTGGTGCTTATATCATGACGCTATTGTCAGTTTCAGCAGATTTTGCTTCCAATTTAATCCGCTTCCTAAAGACTGCCCAAACCACGCACCAAAACAGGCGGGTGCATGGAGAAGGGGCTTCAGTCTCCGTTTTCATCTCCTTCGTATGTCGCCCTCAATATGTTCCACTTCTTTCAGCTTCAACTACTAAAACACCAACTCATCAGCATCTCAATGCCAACTTAGAGACTAAAGCTAACGATGTGAATAAAAAAATTTATTTACATTGTGCAAAAACTAAGCCTTTTCATTATACAGTTCATTTTCTCATCAAAGCCTCAAGAGGAGCTAAAAGTGCCCTTAACAAATATCTGGGAGTCTCAGAACGAGCAAATGTTTGCCATATTACATCCATCCATCCATCCATTTTCATGTCGGCTTTCTTCCCTTTCGGGGTCGCCACAGCGGAATGAACCGCCAACTCTCTGGCACATGTTTTATGCAGCGGATGCCCTTCCAGCCGCAACCCATCGCTGGGAAACATTCACACACACTCATTCACACTTTAACACTATGGACAATCGTTCTTACTCAATTCACTTATACTGCATGTCTTTGGACTTGTGGGGAAACCGGAGCACCCGGAGAAAACCCACGCGATCACGAGGAGAACATGCAAACTCCACACAGAAATGCCAATCGACCCAGCCGAGGCTCGAACCAGCGACCTTCTTGCAGTGAGACGACCGTGCTACCCACTGCGCCACTGTGACGCTGCTGCCATATTACAGACTGAGAAAAAACAAGTATTAGATCATAAAGTCCCTTAGATTTTAAGCATTTAAGCAGGAAATTCATTCTTTAATCATCAACTATCACACTTTTTTACTTAAAAGGCTCCGCAATTAAGAACTATTAACCATAATATTTTGTGGGGAAAATATCAGGGATTTCTTTGGTAGTGGGGGCATATCGCCCAGCCCTACCTGAATTCCATTTGTGCTGTTTATCAAGATCAAGTGAAACTCTCTAATTGATTCGCTGACAGCTTTTAACTTTAAATATAGAAAAACCTTGCAAGAATGCTTTTCCGTACATTTCTTTTTACCTTTCTAACCATGAAGTACATAAACCAATCAGGAAAAACTTTTTTCTTGTTGAAAAGTCAATAAAATGGGTCAGGTTACAGTCGTCAGAAGACCAAGATGTACATAATAATTTCTCAGGGATTTCTGACATCTTAAGAAAGTATTCGTAATTGCTACATAAATGTATGTCATCTCTTGTTTTAAAAATGTAATTAACTTTTAACTTGTTTTTTATTCATTAAAAATCATGAACAAGTTTTTACTTTATAAATTCAAGTTTTATAGTCAAACTGAATTTTTTTTAACAAATGATGGTTTTGTTAATGTTTGTACTTTTTAGTTTCTGGAGAAAAACACAGTGTTCAACACCCATATCTTTACGAGTAACTGGAACTAAATTAAATGGAAATAAATCAAAAGGAACCCTATAAAGGCCCACACCTCTTTTATAATATTACATGTTGCTTGGAATTTTTTTTCTGTATCAAACAGGTCATTTGATTCAGTTCTGCCATCACTTTAAAGTACAATAAAGGAATACTTGACATATTTTTTTATTAAAAATTAAGGAAAACAGTCTCTTTAAGAACTTCAGAACCTGATTGTGTCGTATACGAAGGTTCTTGCTTGTGTGTAATGCTGGTTTCAGCTGAGCTGCCGTCTGAGACATTATGAGTGTTTGAGTGGGTGGATGAGGGATGACTTCTCTAACTCGCTCTCTCTGGGGGTAGCACAGCAGGCTCAGCCTCCACAATGACACACAAACCAAAGGTCACATTCCATCATTTCACCCCACGCTCCACTCGCACCACCCCCTCATCACACTCAGAAAGCGGGCCTCATCACAACCAGCGTCTTAAGGCCTTTAATAAGCTGTAATCTGCGATCTAATCATGTCTCCCTCCCTCTCTGGCTGTAGATTTCCAGTCATGTCTGATCTGTGTGGCACGGCGCGTCCCCATGAAAGAGAGACCCATGCTCCCCGCGCAAGAGAGCTTCACCACCCGCCAGGACCTGCAAGGTAACCATGCCAACAACGAGCCTCTCTCGTAATCCACTCATCTGATGGTGCTCGCGGAGCAGTGAAAACAACACTGCGAACAACAGACTGAGTTTGTTCTGAAACCAGCGTTATTCAGTGAAAGTGGGACTCTGGTTTCCACTGGATTACAGGGGTTTAATGGTTTTCTTTTGGTGAAATTGAACCAGTAAAAAATTATTTAAAAAGGATAGTATAGAATAATAAAATATAAGTATGAATGCACAATTCATTGATCTTGGGAGCTTATTTCTTGTGTTATAAAAATTTACAATATCTTCAGGAAATTTGGTTTATGTTTTCATTGCTATGCAGATGACACACAGTTATCTCTAGTTCTCGAGCCTATGTCTTAGCTGCCCCATCCCTCTAAAATAATTTAGACCCAGAAATATAAAACATCTAAGTTTTGGAGAATTTTAAATCCAGAACTTATTCTCTTTAATGTTTGTTTATTTGACCTGTTTTATTTTTTATTGTTTTATCTTTGTTGCTGTTTTTATGTGTTGTAACTCTGTACGATGACCTTGAGTGTCTATGTAAGGTCCCTATCAAATAGAATTCATGTCATAAAGCTCTGACTAGCTAGTACAGGGTTGGGGGTCATCTTAACTCAAGAAACTGTCATAATGGTTAAATGTGTTGTGTTTTTTAGATGACATTATACAAACTGTCTCTATTTATAACAGTATTTTTAAGTTTTTAAGTCACTATTGGTGTGAAAATATATTTTTGCACATCATGTAACAATAAAAATGCCACAGTAAGTCTCTCAAGATGAAGAAATATGTGAGGTCGCAAATGAACTTTAAATTGTAAACCAAAATTGAAACAATAACTGACAGCTCTTTTATCTAGTGTAGCAAAGCGGAACTTCTAGAAACTTTTTGAACTGCTCTCTTGTATTTGATTGTTCCAGAGATATAATAACCTACACTTTAAATTGATTGGGAAAACAAAGGAAAACACCTCTCTCCTACTCAGATCACATACCGGCCTCTGTAACGTCACATCAGTTGACTTCAGAAACAGGAGGTTTCATTAATGTAAAGCTAGCATTCAAATAATTGTCCTATCACAAGAACAAAAAAAAATTCTGAAAAGCTCTTTTTGAGTGATTTATCAGCAATTTTCACCACATTTTCATTTGATGGCTCGAGGAACCAGATTGACAATCAAACCAGTTTGAAGCATCGCAGTTCACACATTTTTAATGACATTTTATCTCTTGCTCATTCCTGTTTTTGCATGGTTTGTACCTATATTTGACTGTTTCCAGAAGTAAATCACTTACTGAAAGGCTGTGCTGTGAGCGCTGTAGGGACTACAAGGTTGCGACAGAGGCAGTGTATCATTCATACGGACATATACCTGTCAAATTGTAATTGATTCAGCAAGATCTGAGTGAATGATGTTATTGAACTAACATTTTGAACTGAAAGGAACCTTTTAAAATTCAGTTTCATTTTAAAGAAGGTGCATTTCTAAAATTTAATTTTAATTAATTTATATAATATTGTGATATTAGGACATATTGCACTGCTACACTGTTCTCCTCTGAGGTCTGACATCAACAAGTCTTTTTTATGGATGCAGATGCCACTTGCTTGATGTTTTCTCTCTTTGAGACCATTCTCTATAAACCACAGAGACGTTGTGATTGAATCTAACAGTAGGTTGTGAGATTTAGAAAACACAAGGCCAACCAGTGAGCATATATGTTACTGCAGTTTGCCAGGAGCTGTGGGATCACTGCTTTGGCCAGGAATAATCTTGATGTTCATTTTGCTAAGTGAAGTGGCCCTCATATCAGACTGAACAACAATTTGGGTTAGTCATTCTGCTATAAATTTCTTATGCACCAGCCTTTCCTTCTGTACTGTTGGTGCTGGCAACACAAAGTCTTTGGGTTATATTCCCGATTGGACTAAAAATTGACAAAAAATGTATTCTTTCAATGCACTTTGACACGTATTATTTAATTTATTTAACAAAGTCATATTGATGGAGGTGCTATACTGATGACAGTCCAATCAAGAAAGCATTTTTTTTTTACGTCTGAACATATTCACCTCATTCATAAGTTATTGAACAGTTTAGAGCTTAGTTTGGAGCACTGGTGCGGACTCTGATATTCCTCA
This sequence comes from Danionella dracula, assembly GCA_900490495.1. Classification (NCBI taxonomy): domain Eukaryota; kingdom Metazoa; phylum Chordata; class Actinopteri; order Cypriniformes; family Danionidae; genus Danionella; species Danionella dracula. The sequence goes on from UELW01000888.1 coordinate 1,458,246, forward strand.
TTTCTATATATGATATTGATCATTGTAAATGCCAAAGTAGACTTTGTTTGAAAGCGAGTGATGTTGTTTTTTAAAAGGACTGAAGAAAACGCTGTATCTGTTAATAATTTTCTATACCAGGGATCACCAAATCTGGCCCTGAAAGTCTGCAGCCCTGCACATTTTTGGTTTAACCATCATGAAACACACCTGTTGCACTAACTAAGGTCATACTTGCTTTTCTGCAGCTAGAGTAGTATGCATGCTAGTACACGGTTGCAACTAAATGTGCAGGGCTCCAGACCTCCAGGAACCTATTGGATGATCCCTGTTTTTCAAACATATCAGCACTCTTTTATGTGTTGTCATGCCCCTTTTATGTGTTTTATGGGGTGTATTCCCAAAAATCACATACAGTATTTGACCCTGAGGATGTGTGACAAGGTAAAACCTTGCTCATGGCTGTGCTGTGTGACTGCAGGTAAAATCACCTCCCTGGACACGAGTCTATTACGAGCATCCATGAAGCCGGGCTGGGAAGACCTGGTGCGGAGATGCATTCAGCGCTTTCATCTTCAGAACGATGGAGACATTTCATTCGCTAAGAGACATCAGCAAGAAGGTATCATCCTCGCAAGTGAACTAAAACATGTTGCTTATTGAGAAACGTTTTAAGACTTTGATCTGTGACAGTCAAAAAAATCACTGACTTGTTAAACCAAACTGAATCTATCATATCATTCAATCCCAGTTTCAACCACTGAAAGGTGTCAATAACATTTGTGATTTCTTATTCTGCAACAAAGGTGTGAAAAAGGTTCTGAGGGTGCTTTCCATAAGTAGTTTCTAGATTAAAAAGTTATAACAGATGTTTAGTAGATTCTAGAGTGAAGTAAGTTTATCATTGCAGCATTATCACAGCACACGCACAAACTTAAGTGTTGAAATGTAAATTTCTTTATGTTTGAAAATATTTACACAGGCAGTTTCTGTTGATGTCACCTTTAGTTTAATCGGCAATTACAAAAGTTAGGAGATAGAAATTATAATTTTTGTATTGTAACAGTACAACGTGTAAATAATCAACAACAAAACACTTAAAAATACATATGTGAAAAAAACTTGTTTAAAAATAGTATAAATAATTTTTATGTTTTTATTATGAAAAAAATTTGAGAAAAATGCTTAGACATTTTGTCTCTTAAGTATACAATACAGAAAATTTTAATTTTAAAGTCACCTATATTTATATATATACACACACATTTTTTAAGGGAAATTATCTGTTTCATCAAGTGTGTTATACACAATCTGTAGTTTTTCTGCTAGTTGCTAGGAAACACTGAAACAATTATTTTTGCTTTTATCTTTATTTATTACGAAGATATGCACATCTAAATAGAAGTATTTCAACATTGACTTCGACAAAGTTAAGCTCAAGTCCCACAATCAAATTAATAAAATGATTACAATCGACTTGAACAACAGTATAGAAAACAACTAGCGGATGTTAACAAGGAGTGAAATCAAGTAGTCTGACAGAAGGTGTAAAGGTGTTATTGTGGGTGAATATTATTTGTTGGGACATATTAATGATGAGAGTGAATGCGAAGTGGATAGCCTGTTTGCATCTGTTACATTAGTGATTAGCTATGGTTCTGCACAATTTGACGTAGTTTTGTGCATGTATTTATTAATACTATTTGTTTTGCTCCTCCTCTATTGTTCTTTTACAGTAATAAGACACGGACAGGCATTCAGCCCCATCTACCGGTTCTCCCTGTCTGATGGTACAATTGTCTCAGCTCACACTAAGAGCAAACTGGTTCGCTCGCCAACCACCAATGAGCCGCAGCTCTACATGTCTCTACACATCTTACAGAGGTAGCTATCACAGTGCACAGAATACACTCACTAGCCACTTTATTAGGTACGCCTTGCTAGTATTGAATTTGAGCCTTTTAGCCTTCAAAATTGCACTCATTTGTGTGTAGCCGAGGTTGTAGACCTTTTTATTTTTTTTAACTTTGTTTTCTCTTTTTCTAGGACATTCTCCATAAACTATATAGTCCTTATAACCATAAAAATATCATTATTTTCATCAGGTCCTCATAGATGCATTGTTGGTTGCTGCCATCTGTTTTATTACCAATATTTGTTCAGATGGAATTAAAGTAGGGTATGTAATAAAGAGATTGTATAAGTATTTTCATTATTCATTTTTAAGTAGTGAGTTTTATAAACTAAACCTCTAAAGTCTAGTGCTTTGCAAACATGCATTCTTGGTGTGCCCCTTTTTGATGTTTAGTAAAGTTAAATAAAGGTAGTTAGTCTTCTTTAATCATTTCTCCTCGGTTTTATTTATTGATGTCCCTCTTTCAGTTTAAATAAAACAGGCGTTCTAGTTGTGACAAGCCCGGTTAATGAGCATAAACTGAAATCTCACTGTCATGTGAGAAGATCCCAGCGTGTTTTCCCAGGGGCCGATGCTGGTGTCTAAACATTCCATGAGAAGAAAGAAAAACATGACTCCCTTCACTCCAGCCGCTACACACTGGCAAACCTTTTCTCACCCTCAGAGATTTCTGGACTTATATTGTTTGGTAATTAACTCTTGGGTCATTACAGATAATCTGTTTTACCCACCCAAAATCTAGATTCCATAATTATTCACTTTCACATAGTTTCAAACGTGTTTAGCTCTCATTATTCTTTGGAAAGATTTAGGGACATCTTAAGGAGTTCTCAGCCTAATCTAGGGCTTAATAATATGGGCAATAAATATTTCACTATATTTTTTTCCGTATCAGTCGATATCGATTATTATTGTGATATTGTCAAAACTTTATTTCTGCTTAAATTGAATGCAAGTTTTTAAAAGTTGGTGAAAGTTGTACAGGCAGGATTGGTAGGTTTTCAACTATTTACAAACAAATAAATACAACTCATACATTGAAACATATTGAACTATGCCTTTGTTTATTAAAGTCACTTTAAGTCAACTTTAAGCTCTTTAAACAAGAGCTGTATACCGTCTTCTGATGTTTTGTTTCTTGAATCTTCATGATGTGAAAGAACTTAATCTGAGCTCAAGAGAACAAGCTGCTGTGATAAACTTACAAAAACTTTCTACTTCAAATAAACTATTGAGCTGATGGAGCATGTTTCCCTTCTGCTGTGGGCCCGAGAATGTGTCTCCATAGGTTATAAAAGAAGTCTGTCAATGAGCTAAACCAATGCCAAAGGCGGCTTCTCATTGGTCTTCCAGTCAATTGTGTCATGTAACTATGTCAACAGGAAGTGTTTGGACACATGAACACAACAGACAGAGTATAATCTCAGACCGTAATTATTATTTCGAATTATCGTCTAGCCCTAACCAAGCAAATACATTTTACTGGTTGTCACCTGCGCAGCATCCAATGAGAAAGAGCGTCACTGCATCAAGATTAGGCAGCAGAGATGTGAAGCTAGAAAAGTCATTCATGCGAACAGGGGAATTTTAACTTATCTAGACATGTGACTGCATATAGAGCATTTTTTGAGATTTGGTTTTTCAAATGAATAACTTTCATTGGCGATGAATTCCATCTGTAATTTCTCCACTTGTTCCTCACTTGTTAAATCAAAGAAGCCAATTCTGCTTCAAACAATACAAGCAAGACTGTCTTTGTCTCATCAAGTTATTAACTTTTACATTTCTGTTGCTCTTTTCCTAATATATGTCTCTGCATCCTTAATGACTATATAAATGCATGAACAAAAAGAAGGCGATCATCCTTTAATCATTTAACTTTCAGCATAAAATCCCTTTCTTAGCACATCTTTAAGTCTCTCATGCAGTGGATTCATGTGGGTTGTAGAACTCGAATCTCCAGCAGGCTGCTAAGAACAGTACCATGAGTGATCTGCAGAGTGTGTTGCTCTCTCACACCACTTAACTTTTTGAGACAATAGCAGCAGTGCTGAGCCAGGGCGCAAACAATAAACCCAAAGCCCTCAGATCAGGGTTTCCCAAAAAATCCATCTCTAGTTTACAAGTTATTAGTGAATGGTTGAAAAAACCTGTAAGTCTGAGGATGTTTTTACAGTAGGACAGAGACAACCGCACATCTCTGGATGAGCACTGCTGTTTTTCTTTGACAGAAATTGGTTCCCCTCTTTTAACCTTCTTCGCTGAAACATACTTTAGTTAATTAAGAGATTCCTGAAATTCCTCTTAAGCTCTTTTCTCAGATTCTTTGTTCAGAGTGCTTGGAGTTTTTGTCTGTGAGATTAAATGCACAAATGACTGCACAGGATTAATGTCATCAAATGGGTTCAGGAGAATTAACTTTGAAATCGTTATGAATTCCTTGAATTCTCATTGAAACCTCGACAATGGCACGTGCCAACGTGGTGAGCCTGGCACTGTCTGGTTGAACTAATGAGTCGTTCTAATGGCTTATATTTGTTTCCACTTGTTCTAGTGTTTTTATAGTTATCATTATTTTTGTTTTTAAATGTTTTTAAAGTGAATAGTTGTAATTTTCAGAGTGGTTAGTACAGATATATATATATATATATATAAAAATATAAATAAAAATCGCATAAATTTGATTAAAATATACTACTGCCTTTAGGACTGGACTGTTCCATTATTTATTTAATAGATTTACAGTAAACAAATCTTTTTGTTTTACAAGTACCAGTTTTTCTAAAAAGTTATTAATGATTTATTCATTTGAATAACATTACAGATTTAAGGAGTTTTACAGTCACAGGCACTTTCACCTCAGCTCAGCTCAACTTCATTTATTTAGCTCTTCTACAGCAGAAGCCAAAAAACGTGCTTTGCAACATTTCAAAATACAAAAGATTTAGTGAAAAAGGAACTAAAACACCACAATGAGATAACAAAACATAATCTTAGCGCATAAAAAACACAACAATAAATTATGGAAAGAGTTATTTTATTTACTTTTGATCTACTCAATCTGTCTAGTTTTTGAAATCTTAGCTTACAGTTTGAGTCAAGACGGTCTAATAAAAGTATTTTTTTATTCTGTTTATATATTATAGTTATATGAAGGCATCTCTTCAATTTTGTTCCTAAAAATAATGCTGAATGTGGATTTCTTCTATTTGTTTCTTTTTATAAAAAAGACTAGAAATTAGAGAATATTTTGTTACCTACTCTAGTGAAAATTCCAGCATGACCAGCTAACAACTTGCAAAAACAGCCACTGTGTTCCAAAACACCCTTGAGCTGGTCATGTGGAGTTTCCAGTAGAGCGCCATCTGTTTGATACAGTGACCGAACAATTTGATATATTTCAACCAAACCAAGAAAAGTATTGTACAGGAATCTTAGTGCTGATAATTATTTCAATCAAACCTCATAGGAAGTGTCTGTTATAGGGGAAGGTTTAGAGCAAGGGACTGTAAACATTAGATTTTAGATAATTTTGTAATTTTTATTTTTATATAACTTTGTTTTTGGCTGTGCAATAATGTAGTAGTTGGTGAAGAACTGCCCTGGTCCATGTACTGTAGCTCTGGTCTTGTTGCTGTCTTTTTCAGCAAGCTCTCTCTTCTGCACAAGCCAGCTTACTTCAACAATGTTTAACTTAACACATTCTGAAATTTATGCCATGCAGTGTTAAGAAGTACCTCACTTTTGCGAACATACGATTATCAATTTTAGCGAGGGTCCTCCATTCCACCTAACCACCTGAGCCCAACTTCGACAATAGTTGACAATGAATGAAACTGAAGGACTCATAACACAAAACTCATTTAAACCATACCAGCAGCAGCAGTACTCTAGAATAACTTCTATATCTCGATTGCTGGAAGTAGAGATTCTGGCTATTACATATTTTTGATTAAAAAAAACAAGGAACATCTCCATACATGAGTACTCTACACAGACTCTCATGCTGTAGGCTTATGTGCACCTCCCATAAATGTTACCTCTGTGTTTCACAACGACTGATTCGGGATGGTGGCAAAGCCTGTACATACCCTGGTGTCTCCACTCTAAAGACAATAAACAGCATCATGGACCCAATCACAGAGCAATTTATGGAAAAAAATTAAAATTTAAGCATCTGTATTTTGCATTATTAGGCCCCAACTCTAACACAAACCCAGTTTTATTCCTAAACAAGAGTTTATATGTCTGCACTCAAATAGAGAAAATGACTGAGCAGCAAGAAGTCTAAATGCTCAAGGCAGTAGAGGCTCTGAGCTAAAGCTACAACGTGGTCTCGACACTGAACATGCAACTCATTGCTCGCTAATGTAAAGTTTAACACGATGCTCCACCAAGATTTTGACACATTGTCAACAGCACATTGTTTTACTATCTGATTTGGTGTATCTAAATGCTTTTTTAATCATTAAACCTTGGAGTTTAAAACATGCTTCAGTTGTTATGTTGTTAATATCTGGTATATATTTAATACTTCAGCTTTATATGTGTATATAAAGTACTTGCGTGATAATGTACCACATTGCAGTTATGTGTTAAAGTAAGAAATTCTGACTGGTCACCCACTGTAAATCAGACTTTAGCAGGCCCTATTAACAAAATGTATATTAAAAATCTTCACCTCGTTTTTATTTTTAAGGTCAGCATCAAACACAACCCAATACTAACCACTTCCTCAACGACATCATCCTTATAATGCCTGAAACAATAATCTCACGCTAATGTCATAATACTTGTGTGAACACAAGCCGATGTTCATTCATTATTTTCACTAGCGACTCTAATCAGTTATTTATTTATTTTTTTTTTCAGAGAGCAGCCTGTCTGTGGCCTGAGCCCTGATCTCGCAAATGCTCAGCCTATGGGTAAACCCATGAACCCCATGAGCTCTCCCAACACATCGGGTTCTTCTAGTGTCCCCCAGGGTCAGGACGCAACCGTCAGTAGCAACACTTCCACTTTCCCTTCACCTGGTGGCCAGAAGGAGCCTGGTGCCGTTGGCCCCCTTCAAGTCCACCGCTTTGGCTGCCCTGGCACCATGAGCCACCAGGCAACCATGCAACCGGCGACCCCGCAAGGCAGCGGGTACCCACTGAAGCTCAGCAGTCCATCTCAGGGCAGCCCAGGCATGCTGTCTCCACGACACCATGCCAGCCCTGGGGTGGCAGGATCTCCACGGATGCCCCCGCCACAGTTCTCCCCAGCTGGAAGCCTCCACTCACCAGCGGGCATGTGCAGCAGCAGCACAGGTGCCAATGGAGGCGCAGGCAGTAGCCATGGTTACACAAGCAGTTCGCTAAACGCCCTTCAGGCTCTCAGTGAGTGCCACGGGGTGAGCCACAGTCAATCATTAGGCTCCCCGGACAGAAAGTTAGGCTCCCCAGCTGGAAACTCTATGGGTGCCGGTCTTCATCTGCTAAACAAATTAGGATCCTCTGAGTCGTTAGGAGAGCAGAACCAATCAGAGCAGGGCATCACTGGGCAGGACTGTAACACTGAACAAGCAAGGGACGACAAGGGCAACATTGGGCAGTTTAACAGCCAGGATGGGAGTGATCCTCAGAACCGGTTGCGAGACAATAAAGGCCACACCAAACTCCTCCAGCTCCTCACCACTAAAACTGAGCCTATTGAGCCCTCATCACCCCCTCCCATGGCTGGAGGAGAACCGGGATGTAAGGACCCAGGGAACGGAAGCATGGGTTCACAAGGTATTTCTGGATCTCATACAACCTCTCTGAAGGAGAAGCACAAGATCCTCCACAGACTTCTCCAGAACAGCTCGTCACCTGTCGACTTAGCCAAACTCACGGCGGAGGCTACCGGGAAGGAGCTGTGCCAGGATTCCTCAGGGGGGACTGCCGGGATGGGGGACTTGGCTATTAAACAAGAGCCGGTCAGCCCCAAAAAGAAGGACAATGCCTTGCTGCGCTACCTACTGGATAAAGATGATAACGTACTCAAGGAGAAAGCCATTAAAATGGAGCCTGGGGAGATAAAAGTGGAAGGAGGCAAGATTAAGACAGAGAAAGGAGATGCTGTCTATGAGCGCATGGACCCGGTAAGTGATCCCTCCAACATTTCAGGCTTGTTTTTTTAGGCTCTTCCTCCAACTTTTAGTTTTTGTGATCTTTTAAGCTGTTCGCTGTTTTATGTGATAGCACTTGTAGTGTAGCTTAGTATAGCTATTTAGAACTTGACACATCTATAGATTACATTGTGTTCTTAGGGTGATAGACTGCAAAGTTCCTAGCCATTTAAGGTTTGAAAACCACAAACTTTTATTTTTAAGTCTACCTTCAGACTTCAGCTGAAAGTGACCCAAATCTGATCTGATATTTTCAGAACAGTCTGAACAGCTCAAATCTATTTTTTTTCAATCTAGACCCAGGTCACTTTCATATGAGCTCCTGAATCTGATACGTGTTTGATTTTGTTTGCCATGTGACCTCAGTCTGAACAGCCAGATCACATTTATCCGACTTTTACATCACATAATATTTTTCCTCAAAGAAACTAGTCACTAGAGAAGGTGTTCTTTACTGAAATAGTTTCAGGAAGAGCCCAAAGATGCATTTGAAGCTTAACAAAATCAGATTTTTACACCCACAAAGCCTCAAGTGTGTCTTTTCTTTATGTGTGTCTATAAAACTGACAACAGTAAATTACCTTGAGTCTCCGACATTCTAAAATGCTCCTTAAATCAGGATATTCCTGCAGTTCTCTAATAAGGCAGGCTTACTCTCCTTCCTCTGCATGCAGTCTCAGAATCGGATGCATGTAATGAGGAAATCATCATTGCTGCTCAAAGACCAAATTTCTCTTTTTCTCTGTTTTTGCAAATTACAAGCAATATATTTAAAAATTTTTTGTGTGCTATTAAGTTTGTGTGCAATTTTCAGAACAGTTGTGTTCTAGTGTGTGTTTTATGTGATTGCAGTACACTTTTTGATACTAACTTTTGAATACCAACTTATAGCAAAAAAAGGCATTAAAGTTATGTATTTATCCATGAATAAAAAAATAGTTGGCTGCTCCACTAGTGATGGTTGTGTTGTTGAGCTCTGGAGCTGCTTTGGTGAATGGGTTTCACTTCTTACCGCATACCTGATTCCATTTTCCTCCTCTTATTGTAATTAGTATGTAGTATTTTAATATTGGAATGCTCCGTACAAATGAAAACACACTTCCACCTTTGTTATTGTTGCATTGTTGTTCAGTATGGGTCTGCTACTCTTACACTTCTATGTCAGACAGGGGGTCATCTCTGCAGTGAGATGAGCTGAATTAGCACTTCATCTGATTGGTTAGTATGCGGCGCTATAACAAAGGGCACTGCTATGCTGATGCTATGTTGAGTCCAGTTTTTAATGATGGAACAATACTAAAACATACTGGAATTTTCCAAGAAGTCAAGTATACATAACATGGCATATTTACTATCTTCCCTAATTTAAATATTTTGCTATAAGCCCATAACAGAGTGGAAATTATCACCATCGCAACTAATATGGGATTATTTGTTTTTCATTCAGTGGTAAGTTTATATATGATCACTGTACATCTTATGTCAGCTATGTTGGGGGGTATTAGAGAATGGTCTTTGTTGATCAAAGTGTTGTTAATGAAACATTTTTTATACCATTCCTAATAGTTTGTGTGTTCTCTGGTGGTTACACATCAGTTGTCATGTCAGTAAACATGAAATGTTTGTGATTAAGTCTAAAATGGGACTTTCGGCTCCAGTGAATAACATAGCAATTTTGCATTTTCATGCTGTTGATAATCAGTAGTGTCTACATAAACTCTGTCAAACATTTATCTTATTATCTTCTACATTAAACAAGCCTACGCATGGTCTCCTTTCCTGTTTGCTTCTCTTTTCTTTGCTCTCTATTTGAGTGTAATAGAGCAAACAGCAGATTTATCAAGCGGCCAATGAAGCCCCAGATCGAGGCAGTATGGTAACAGCAGGGATATAAATGACTCAGCCAGCTGGAGAGAGAGAAAGAGAAAGTGAGAGCTCCGTCACAGGAAGATTCTGTGGGAAACTGGCAGGACTTTCTTAGAAGCGCCTCTGTGACATTTGAAAAAAAGCGTTTCATTGCATCTCATCTGGCACAGTGGTTGGCACATGCCTACAGTGCTGGCAGCAGGCACCAATCAGGAGTGGCATAGAGACGGAAAATTCAGAAAGGGTTCTGGGGCCAGATTGCGCTGTGTCGGTGTGTGCCCTCATTCTCCTTTAAAAGCTGATTGAGCCTCGAATTGATTCCTAGTTGGCCAATCACAGCTGCAGGTCTCAGGAAGATGCTGCTGTTAACCACATGAACTTGCTATCTCCTTGGTTTCCAGGAAAGACCACATACTTCCAGGCGAGATAGGCCTTTGAGCTCACCATCGCCAGAACTGTGCTGGGGTCCAGAGTGTTATAGAGCAGAAAAGAGTGATGGATGAGATGCAAGGGGACATACAGAGAGTAGAACATCATTAATGAGGATTAGAGAGACTCCAGGAGGAAACATAACAGTGAGGGGGAGGAGGGAAAGGGACAGCATCGATTGGGCTGCATTTTCAATAAAAGCAGGGTTGTTTTCACTGTAGATAGAATTTTTACTGTTCAATATTAACTCAGTATTTGGGCTTTACTTGATTTGTGTGATGGCACCTTACATGTCCCAATAGGAAAACTCATACTGAAGAAAATTTACATAGTTTTTACTTTTTAGTGTGTAAGACGAGAGTGTGCACAACCTGGGATGCACTAAATCGTCATGTGACGGAAGTCATTTTGACTATATCATTATGCACAACATGTGCGAGAACTTAACTCTTTCTATTCCAACAATAGTTTTAACACTCTGAAAATCTCATTAACCACAATCTCATTACCCACAATTCACTGTGCTGGGGCAGAAAATCAGCTGGTTGAATGTCTATCGATATGCACTTCAAAATCTAACTGGAAAAAGTACACATTCAGTACCCGCTCGGTTACTTTTATTTATGCACAGTGCTGGATACACATGCACACACACGCACATACACATACTCACAAACACACCCATATACTCTAGAAGTGGCATATTTATATTAACATCCTCTGTTCGTTACTTACCCAAGCCAAATAAAACATGATTAAACTTTATTAAATTATAGAGAAACCAGCAAAACTGCCTGATTATTGATTCTATTTATGATGTATTCAACAGTGCCAGTTTCACTTCTTTGTGAAATACCAATAAGACAATTGATGTGAGGAGCTTGCACAGATGACAGGAGAGAATGCATTGAAGTGACTGGTAAATATTTAACAGAAAAAGAAAAAAAACCTAGCAACATATTTTTTTACTCCTTGAACAGTCATATTGACAAAATCTGACCACACTCCTGAACAGATTCTTTAAAACCCTTTAAAAAACCGTAGTGAATTATCAACAGGCGCTTTATTCAAGTTGAATCACAACTGTTGTGTACACACCAACAGAGCTTTTCCAACTTCTGGCAAGACTCGAATCTGTCCCAAAATACAACCTCAGTGCATCCTCATAGAACAGAGTTGAGGGTCCCGAAGATCTGACTGTCAAAATGTCATGAAAGTGTACACTTGACTGATTTGGTACAGAGCTTTTGTCAAATTAAATCTAAATGAACACCTTAATGCAAGTGTTGTGAGTGACCCATCAATTAAATTTTTTGGACTTAAAAACTCACAAAGCCTTTGCAACATGTTGGTGTACACATAATGATACAAAAGGCCAGACATAGATGATTCATCAATGATGAGTAATTCAATTGTTAAGTCAACACTTTTAACAATGGTGCATTTTACATCTTGCGGAGCAAAACATGCAATGGAAGTGTCACAGTGACAACCGTGTTGTGTGAACCAGAAATGTTGAACTTTGGTGAATATTTTCTCTTACGCTAACCAATCGGGAGCTTGTTCTGCCATGAAGTAATTGAAACTCAGCTAGCCAATTATCTTCATAGAATGGACACCAGGAACTGAGTGACAATGACTTCAGACGTGTGATTGACACCAGACAATCTGGCAAGCTTCAAACTATTTTCAATTCAGCTTATATAGTTTTTTTTTCATAAACATAATCAAAATGTAAATGTGACACTTTGAGTTCTGAAGCATGCTTTCTAATCTTGACCAGTAATTGTGATAATAAATTGACAGCCTGTTAGCTTTTGAAGTATCTAGGTCTGGAGCAGAAGTGTGATTGCGATTCAACAAAGATCTGGATCAGAGGTCATGATGCTAGAGAGGCAGAGCTCTACTAGCTTTACAAGTCTGTGTTTCTGAGCCATGTTCATGCTTCTATTCTTAGTTGGCTGCTAGTTAAAGACATTGGATGGCTCTGATCCGGGTGCTTTCAATAATGCAGTGTTTATGGCAGACTGGCAGACTTTACCAATGACCCAGATGCACATAGCCTAGTCACCCGGGCAGCTGCAGGGCTTCATTCACTTTTGTATCAATCTCTCTCCAACCCCCACCTCCACTCTCACAAACACTATTGATTCTTCAGTTTCTTCCACATCCTGTTTAGCCCAGTTTCCTCTAATTCTGATTTGATCAATGTTCTGTCTGCTTTTAAACCCATCACAAGCACTGTTATGTTGCTGTACAAGACAGCTCATCTTGCGACTCTTGTATACTATATACAATAGTGAGCACAGAGATTACCTCATCTGAAATACGGGCACTTCTTTTGAATAAGAAACAGGGGTTTAGCCACTAAAGATATGTTCGCAATTGTTGTTTTTTTTTTTCTAGCTGCTCTGCATTAGGTAAAACTCCAGTATCTGTTGAATGTTTGGTTATTTTGGAGCATGTGCTGTATGCACCTATAGCTTTGTTCTTTCTCGCTCTAACCCATTCAGACCTGAATTATTTTCCAGGTTTCAGAAAATGGTGAAACTTGCCAAAAGTTGTGAAAAATCTGTCAGCTATCTGATGAACATCATCCAAAACAAATATTATTTGTATAAAATAATTGTATTATAAAATAATAACTTTTAAGTTATCGAAATTAATCTTTTTTGTTGAGGATGTACACACAAATACTTCAGACTCTGATACTCTTATCTATAGATAAGCTTCTGCTGCTCAAAAAGTGCAAATGTAACATTAACACTGCGAAGCACAGTGCTGACAGGCATGTGCTAACTTCTTAGCTTTCACATGTTTTGGTTCTCAAAGAATCAGACCGGAATCGGAATCACAATTTGCTTTATTGCCAAGTGTGTGTGTGAGTGTGCACACACAAGGAATTTTTGTGGTACAATGGAGCAGTCAGAATTTAACAAGTGAAGTGTAACAAAATTAACAAATAAAAATTAACATGAGGCAATTAGGTAGGTATTGTAAAAATACATATCATATGTAAATAATTGAGCAAAATAAATTAAGTGTGGTGTGCCAAAGTGAATAAAACAATGTGCGAGAGTCCAAGTGCAGGTAACAAAGTGGGATGTAACAAACTAACCCACTTTATGAAAGAAATGTAATATTTAATCTCTATAGTTATAATAAATAAAAAATAAAAATGTGTGAATATTTATTTTTATTTATAGGTTTCTTTCTTTTATGTTTGTTAATGTAGAGACATTGATATTATGAGACCACCGATTTCTATAATATAAATTAATTGAAATTCAGTATATTTCCACAAACAAATTATTTGTATTGACTTAAATTAATGTAATTTTCCATTATATAACAATATTATAAAAATTTATTTTAATTTTTAAAATAAAAATAATAATTAATTACAATGAGTTTTACTCATTGTCTGGCTAAAAAACATATCTGTAGTGCAAGTAAAAAAACAACCCCAGGTCAGTTGCTAAGGTGAAAGGGTATGTCTGATTAACTATATTCAGAAGACATCTTGTTTGGAAATAGATGATGTACAAAAGGTATCCTAGTAATGAATCTGGTACTGGGATTTAATATTTAATATATCCGCCTTTTGTGACTGTACGATGACCTGAAGAGTTGTGAAAGGCACCTAAAATAAAATATATTATTATTATTATAAACGTTACATCTTTACTAAAGAAATAATACAACTTTACTTTTACTGAACCAGCTGAAGTGAACTGATGTGAAACGCAGAGCACTAGTCTCTCATGTACAAATGTGGATCACAAAGATGTTTGTCACTGGGGTAAACAGTCCCTCAAAACTCACTAAGTTAAGACCACTAAGAGGAGCGATGGTAACAGAAAATGAACACGGTCTAAATAAAGGTTTCATAATAAAATTGTTCCTAATGGCTGTTTTACTACACATAAATCAACAGTTTCCTCATGAAATCCATTTTAATTACTTGATTAAACCCAGACATATTTGGACTGAATTAACCATAAAGAGAAACAAAAAACCCTGTCTTATCATTAATATGAACTTCATTTTATTGCAATCTTATATTAAATGTTAATTTGGAACATATTTACTTGCTTTACTATGTTTAGCTTCCTTCTTGATTATTTCTCTTAGGCTTTTTCTATATTAATATGTTTGTTAGTGGGAGCAAATATTTTTCTTCCCCTCTACATGCATCTGGATTTGAGGGTTGAATGTATTCTAGATTGATTCGGTCAGAGAGGTGTCTGCCTGTCAGCAGCAGGAAGTGAGTCAAGATAGTCAAGAGAGTGTCAGTCTCGTGCCCTCATAACTTCCCACACAGCACTAATCAGCATTTCTCTCTCTCTCTCTCTCGCTCTCTCTCGCTCTCTCTCTCTCTCTCTCTCTCTCTCTCTCTCTCTCTCTCTCTCTCTCTCTCTCTCTCTCTCTCTCCTCGCTCTCTCTCTCTCTCTTCTCTCTCACTCTCTCACCTCTCTCTCTCTCTCACTCCTCCTCTTCCTCTCTCTCCTCTCCTCTTTCTCTCCCTCACTTCCTCCTCTCATCTCCTCTCTCTCTCCTCCTACCCTCCTCTACACTCCCTCTCTTGACACTCTATTATCTCTTTTCTCTCTCTACTCCCTCTCTTGACACTCTATTATCTCTCATGGCCCCTCATCTTGTCCAAACTAATTTTCTTTATTGTATTAGCAAGTTAGAAAGGTAACAGTAATCACAGTTATGCATTGACCTCAGTTCACCAGAAAATCTGCTAACATTGCTGACACGTTTCTTGAACCTTAATAACCTTAAACACAAATCCAGATTCTCAAACTAAATTCATGAAACCTCTGACTCTTCTGACAAAATCAAACTATAAATTCAAAACCATTTCACCTGCACTCAAAATCAAATGTTACTCCCAGGTCACATGTCAATAACTACTGAGAAAATACCCAAAACATCCAGCACATACAATTACAACAAACATTTATTGCATAAAGAAAAACATACTAAATAATATAATCTCACTTGAGAGTCATGTTGTTTCAAAAAGAATAAAACGATTAAAAAAAGATTATTCTTTCTGGGGATCATGTCTTTAATCTTTGTCTGGACAGTGGACTTCATATACACCACATACAATGTTGTTCCTTGCCAATCAACGGAGAAAAAAAACCCTCTGTCATGACAGATTCAGCCTTAACAAAACTGCAGGTCTTTACACATCTATCCAAATTGAGAAATGAGCAATCGGATGGCTTTTCTGCTGGGTGCATATCTCAAGCTAGTGTTAAAAGTTGATTAATTTTTTTCGGGGAATTGAATCGTTTTATTTGGTTTGTACAGATTACACTGATAATTATCAGAAGACACCGGTCAGAAGATGAAGCACCAAGTTGAACAAAACTTCCCAACTCTACTCACACACCCAAGATTATATACAAGTTTTATAATCTTTGTAACTTTGTTGAACATCTCTTTTCAGTTGAACACAAACAAAACAAGCTGCTGAATGTTCATATGGTCATATTTTCCTCTTTCCAGTGGCGCTCTCATGTCCCATTTACGTCATAAAAACAGCAGCTTTCATTGATCGTTCTTCTTGCAAAAAATCAATCTGAAATGGCAGACACTTTTTTGATGGCACCCATCGTTCAGTCAGATGTTTGATGTGTGGTTGGCTCCAGTGATAAGAGGGTTGATCCAAAATGAGCGGGTGCTCATGGTCACCTGCGTTTACTAGTCATCCAAAAATTATTTTTAATGATATTCGTGTCAGGGTCGGTCACTTGAAATAAAGATGCCAATTAAACCTTTACAATTAATATAGTACTAGACACAATTTTCTATAAAATACATAGGCCTACACTTTATTATACCGCAATCAAAGAATATATCAAAGAATCCGCTTCAAATACATTTTTGATTAGGAAAGGGTTAATTTTCAACTCCTGGTTCCACGTGTTCGAGACGCGAGATTCCCCTGACGTGCTCAGAGACATGACCTCAGCATATCTTGGCTTAGTAAAATGAAGTTTTTAAGACTTCTGAAATGGCTCTGACATCAACCTGTGTGAGACTACAAGCACCAGAAAGAAAGGCAGGTTCACATGTGTTCTCTCACGTCTTATCAGTCGTCTTGTCTTGACATTAATTTTTTGTGGTGGTCCGAGTTGCAGGCAGGTTAGTTGAAAATGTCGGACGGGTTGGGGTTGTTTATACATTGACCAGGCATCACTGGTTGGCACCTATAATTTCGATGGAGATGCGTTCACTCGCAAAATTTGTGATGAAAGTTTGTATAGGCGTAGAGGGCTTTTGTCACTATTGGTCAGTTCTATTGCCTGTAAGAGGTATATGGGAATCCTGATTATGGTGACCAAAGAGAATTTGTTCAAATTAGGTTGAACTCTTTGTCCTCTCTCTATCGTCATTCCATGCACAAGAACAAGCTCAAATTTGATCTGAAATTACAGTTCTTGCTCTTCCTTGTCCTCTTTGTCGTCTCGTAATCTACCTCTTGTTTTCATAGCTGATTTACATTCCGTGCTTTTAACTTTTTTGTACCTTCTGATCACTTCATCGAGTAGATTTGTTTAATTGATGCCCATTGTGTTTTAGTCGTGTTTCACTTTTGCCCCCTTGTGTTTAGTGTTTTTCAACACAAATGCATCACAGTGAGATTTGTGTTTTAGAGATTGAGAATGTCTTTGCCTAAAGAGTGCATACCTTGTTTAAGGTGTTGCATAAAGACTCAATATAATGATTAACCTCATTAAATGAATCTAACAACATCAACAAGTTCAGGAGGAGCTTTATGGAAAATTGACCATCTAATGAAATAGTCCCATCTATATACCTATAATATTTCCAGTATATGCCAAGACCTATGGGACAACATTCCTTCCACCCCTTCACAATTTCAGGGGCATTCTCCAGGCCCAAGTTCCCCTCCTGGTCCCGGACTCTTCTCTCAGAGAGCTCACCTAGTATGCTACTCTATTCAATCTCGCTTGCAAAACTAGGCAATTATGAGCAGAGCAAACTGCTGAAATTTAATCAGGATTTTATTCAGAGAAAGGGGTTTAGTGTCTGAGCAATTCAGAAATACTGTATTATTCATTTTAGTTTCTCATTGTGACACAAGTCTCTAGTTCTTTACAGAGAAAGTTTATATTTTATAGTGCAGCTATTTTTTTCTACTCTAAAGCTTCAATGGAGATCTCAGATTTCTGAGACTAGCTTTAAGCCTGTAGTCAAAGTACACGTTACACTTTCAGTCACTTTTCTATTGACTTCCCCGAGGAGAGCCAAGCCACACGCTCTCCGGCTGTAGTAGGTTTCCACACAAGCTTTGGCTCAGCATCACAGTGATGTCAGCACTCACGCTGATGAACGATGAGTCGTGGCGCTGCAGACTGCCAGCGCTCTGTCACCTTCTGCTGGACTCATGATAACACAGCACAGGCTGAAACGAGCGGAGAGAGAGAGAGAGAAAGAGAGAAAGAGAGTGCGAGGAGCTCAGGAGGGCTGCGCGAGGAGAGTGACCTCATTAGGCTGCTCCTCCTCTTCTCTGCTCACATCCTGTTTGTGCTGTGTGGGTTTTTACTCCACACTGAACTCACATCAGCACCGAGAGACCCAGATGGTCTTAGGAAAAAAATGGAATATCACAGAATTGTCTGAAGTTGACCCCTGCTGTCCTTAAAGTTAAAGGAACATGAATCGACATATAAATATTGAAGACAAATGCACCTATTTATTTATCAAGTGTAACATAATTTTCTCATATTTTAGCTATACATGTGTGCTTGCTTAAATAAATGGAAAATTGGTTTCATCCATACAGAAATTAACTTCATATTGTTACTCTAAAAATGAATTAAATTTATATAGAATTTTAAAACAGACTTTGTTTCAGGATGAAACTCTGATGTGAATTTTGCTCTGAATATGATGGAGAAGCTCTGGAATCTTCTGAATGATTGATCAGCTTGTGTTTTTCTGCCAGTAATAGAGACGTCATGTGTTCTGCCCCCTTGTGGAGGTTTCAGGAATGCATTTAATGAACTTTAAGGAACTCCCTTCTCGGGATATTTTTCTTTAAATTAGCATAAAGTTAATAAATTCAGATGTATAGCTCCTCTGCTAGCATGTGATGTTTTTAGTCAGAGTCAGAATCAATTTTATTGACAAGTGTGTGAGTGTGGACACACAAGGAATTTTCTTGGTACAGTAGAGCAGTCAGTGCAACCATCATAAGTACAATAGAATAAGTAAAGTGCAACACGACTAACAAAACAATTAACATAAGGCTATGAGGTAGAATATAGTGAAAGACTTATGATATGTAAACAATTGAACAAAAATATATTAAGTGTGGTGTGCTTTAGTGCAAAATATATTGCACTATATAGTGCACTATATTGTGTGAGTTGTTGGGGATGATGTTTGTCTGAGAGAAGCTGGAACAAAAAAGGTTGCCATGGGACAGTTGAATGATTGGAGCGCAGCATATGTATTTTGTGAGGTTTGTGAAGTAGGGAGTCACTTTAAAGGCTTCTGAAGGGCAGGAAAAGATTTGGGGCTGTGTATAGTCATGTTGTGCAGTGATTTTGCCGGCCTCAATTGAGGAGATCCTCTTCTGGTTTAAAGATGGGAAACCAAGCATGACAAATGGAGGAGTGTTCAGTAGCCTCCTTTAACTCAATGTGAAGTGTGTCCTAGATTCCAGCCCTCCGTGTGTGTGTGTGTGTGTGTGTGCGTGCGTGCGTGTGCATGCGTGTGTATGTGTGTGCACGTGTGTGTGCGAGTGCACGGGTGAGTGTGTCGGCAAGCAGACTTCGAGCTCTTCAGTGTCTCTGCTGAGGTCTAAATCCTTGAGACTCTGAGATAACAGACCTTGTGACCATACACTCTGCATGCATATTAATGCTACATGGATGTTAAACTTGCACTGTTGAAAAGAAAGTCAAATGCTCTTTTTTCTTGTGCTCAGAAAATTGGTTTATTTAATTAGAAAAGTATTAGGATATAATGTTGACACAACATTTTTAGCTGAGAAGTATTTTGTCACTCGTAAGATTTGTAACTTGGCAGTAAGCCTGTCATGATTACAAATTTGGCAGCGTGACTAATTGTTCCAGAATTTAATATTCGCGATTGATAATCCAGATGATTAAACTGTTTGAATTTGATCAGGATATGTTGTTTCTTAATCATAGAGTAGTTTCACAACACAACTTCTTATTTTTTTCTAAAGCAGGTCTGTGTACACAACAACAGCCGAGATCAGAGCAAGCTCTATAGAGAAGGACCAGCTACACTCTGAGTAGACTACAAAAACACTCAAATTGAGTTAAAATATCTAAACAAACTACACATTTTTCACAGAAATAATACATACATAAATATTTGTGTTTTGCTGTAAAACCCTGATTTTCAGTTTTTCTTATTTGATTAAAAAAAAGTTTAACTCTAAATAGAGATAGAACACACAGACTCAGAAAAGAGTGGATTCAACTCTAGATTTTACTGTGTAGCTTTGTAACATGATGTGATACCAATCTTATGTTCTCCTGGACATGCAAAGTTAAGTTTCAGATCAAAATACACAACAGATATTTTTTAAAGTTTTGGGGCGTGTACTTTTCAGCCTATTTATTCCTCATATGAATTGCAGCAGCAGCAGGGGATTACGTCATATTTCTTCAGAATACTTGCACTATGAGGATATGAGGAAATGCAATATTAATACTGTTGATTAAAGCAGAATCAGAATTATTGGATTTTTACCATGTCCAGTTATGATCTTTTGTCTTAAAAATGTAATAACTCTGTTGATTCAAGCAGTTGCTGTTCCTGTTACCTTTTCTGCGTCCTTCATAAAATCTTGTATCATCCACAAACATCGATCAAACACCTGATATCACAAGCACATTTTTGCATTCCTTTTCAATAAAGTCCTAATCACACAGATATATATCATTTCACATATATAATTTCCTTCAGATGAAGATAATGAGATGATCTAGTGCTGAATATTTTTAAAAGAAAAAAACATATTTTTTTATTTTATTGTGTGTAATTAAATGTTCTTTGAAGTAATAAAACTTCCTTGAAATATTTGAATTTTATTTGAGGGTCATATTTTCCACCACAACCACAAGTTTACAACTTTTTTAACTCCTTTTATAAACATGGCTTTTATGATGGTGGTATACTGATTTATGTATAAACATGCCAAAACAGTTGATTAAATAATCAGATTTTTAAGTTCTGTGCTTATTTTGAGCGTGTAATTTTGACATAAATTTCACAAAAACAGATATATTTGTCCACACAGTTCTTTTACACTTTTAAATCTAAACATCTTAATTTTTTTTCATTATACACTGTAAAAAAATTATAATTGAAGTTTGTTGACTCAATTTTTTCCTAAAGGGTTAAATTATTCAGATTATTTTTAGCTGGCTCAATGTTTATGTGTTGTTGACTGAATTAATATTTTCTAATCAAGTTCACATTCTCAGTGGCTTTTCTTGTCTGGATTAAGAAAGTACATTAAGTCATGTTGTGTCAAGCTATGTCAGAATAATGTTTTGAGCCAACTAAAAATGTTTGTCGAGTCAATTTTGGGAAAGACAAAATAGTTTTCCATTTAAATATGCAAATCTTAAAAATGCATAAATCCATACTGGTTCTAATATGGATCCATATAAACGATTCCCCCTGAACTGGGAATGGTTGTTTAATGGAGAGATGTCTGTACAGTGCAACCATGGGTTTGTTGAGAAAGGTCTAAAAAAGAGGAAATAGTTTTGTGCATGAAATCGACGTGTAGATTTAGTAATGATAGTATTATAGTAGTAACTCACTGGCTATAGCATAAGCTATAAGAATAAAATCTGCCGCAGCAGTACGTCTATTCCAGAGGGGAGTTTTGAAGGTAGCAGGTTACCTAATAAAGTGGCCATCTACAATATTCACTATTGTATACTTAGTTGCAGCATTATCTATATTTCTACAATGTGTGAATGTGTGAGGTTCATTTTATGTTTTTAAATAAATGACAAGTGTAGGGGCTTATAAAATCTGTTCCTATCCATTTCGTATTTCAAATGGTTAAAATATAGTTTGCATTTCACAAATTAAAAGTGTCACTATTATAAAATTAATCATTGTTTTTATTTATTAGTTTTTGTTTTGCAATATTACCATAGTTTGTTTATTGTCAGCGTTTACCAAAACCTCTAGTCTGAGAGTCAGTGGCTAATGAGGACGCCATACTAAATCTCTTCGTGTGTATCTTTGCAGTCGAGTGAACTGGACGACATCTTGGACGATCTGCAGAACAGCCAGCCGGGTCTCTTCTCTGACTCCAGGCCGCTGGACAAGCAGTCCATCATCAACGACATCCTGCAGATGAGCGGAGATGCTGGAGCCAGTATGAGCCAACAGCAACAGAGAGCGCTGCAGGCTGTGAGCCAGCAGAGTGAGTCCCTCAATGGTCTCGTGCTAATGCTAATAAACACTACACTTTTTTTTTTTTTTTTTTTATTCTAGTGGCTCAGTCTTCTGAAAGCATGCTTGATGAATTCCAGATTTTAAAAATTGTTGTTTTTTTTGCTAAAAAGTTAATTCACTGGATTATTAGGTGTTTGTTGTCTGATCATTAAACAGGTCGAAGGTTGAGAAAAATAAACAAATACAGATACTTTAAAGGTTTGTTTTGTCGTTTGATAGACTATAATGCCCCGCGTCCGAATCAGCCTGGCAGAGCTCCGCCAGTACGAAGTGTGTCCTTAGACATGAACATGGCTGCTAAAGGAGCTCAGGGTCAGTACCCACTCAGCAGTCCTTACCAGCTCATGCAGCAGCAGGGCATGATGGGAAACCATGGGGTGATGGCCAATCAGCCCAACATGGTCAATGCAGGTGAGTAAAAAAAATGGCTCAACATGAGGATTACAGTCAAAAGAAGAAAACTGTGTTTATCTACACTGAGCCAAAGCATATATTTTGTATGTTCACATAAGATGAGGTTAGGTATAAGTTACATCTCTTTTTTTCTTGTCTGACTTTATCTCAGCAGGCCAGTTTTAGCATGTTTTAAAATGTGGGTTAAAGATGAGATAACCAGCTTTTTAAGCTGGAAATGAATACTATATGTATTATAGAGGATCCCACCCAAATAAAAATTTAGTTATTGAATTCTGGGGTTTCTTGTTTACAGCCATGTTTTATTGATAGCAGGGTTCTCAAATTTTGGTTGCAACTCGGGACGAGGTATTTCCAACAGAGGTCATTTGGTAGGGGTTGCATGTAAAAATTAGAGATCGACCGATATATCGGGTCAATATTTCATAATTTGTAGAGTATTAGTATCGGCCACCTGATGTCTATGTATTTGTTTACGGTACTAGGGCTAAAACGAACTTCAGTATGTCAGTATTTCACACAGTGAACAGTCTAAATTTACTTAAAGCATATTAATATGTTATATACTTATGTTACAGCACTGGAATGATTAAAAATAAATAATTTATTTCAGCTAATGTATTACTCTCTACATATTTAAAAAAAATATTTTTATATTTAAAAAGTGTATATTGGCTTACAGAAACAACAATCGACCACCAAGATTTCCAAATATCGGTATCAGCACTGGCCAGAGAAAAACCAGTATTGGTCACCCTCTAGTATGTTAATTTTTATAGTATATAACATAAATAGTAAATACTGAACAAAACTAACTAAAGTAAGAGTCTCCGATGGACAAACTAGGGCTTGGTTATTTAGGTAATCAAAAGCAGAGAACAATGAGTAAGTTTCTCACTTCTCATACTCTATACACCTGAGGTATTTTTAACGAGAGAGTCTTCACAAGGATAGCAAATCCAAATTTGTTGGTTTAAAAATCAGACATGTCCGTCTATTCTGGGTTTTCTCATGGTACTTTGCTCTCCTCCAACACTGCAGAATTTTGACTTTTAGGTTGATTAGAGTGAAAAAATCACCAGGAAACTCTTAATGAATAGGTATTAATGAGACTAAATCCAGCAGACCTTTGCTAAGCTTGTTTGTATTCAAAGACAAGCAAATAAGATGTTTGATTGAATAACTGCTGTAAAACACCTTTTTTCCTTCAAACAAGCTGTTTTTTTCTCTTGAAGGAGTCGTTGGTAATAGTGGTCCTCGTGTAGCCATGCAGCAGGATGGCTGGAGTGCTCAAGGAGGAGCAGCGTCACCCGCCACAGCAGCTCCCCCGGGACAACATGCTCTTCATGCTCGTATGGTGCCCAACACCACGCCCAGCATGCCCATGAGACCCAGCAGCCAGCCCGGACCCAGGCAGATGCTTCAGTCTCAGATGATTGCCAATGGTAACGTCAATGCACTTTATCTCTGAAATCTCAGAACAGCTCGGTCTTTCTTTAGATGTAATTTTGCATCTGGAGATATTGTTATTCTCTTTTTTTTGGGATCATGTGACAAGAAAGCTCTTGACATGTAGTTATCAACAGTATGTATACAAGATGTACAGCTAGTTGTTTTGGTTTCACTCTTTAGAGTTTAATGCTGCCTGAAAAAAAGATTCTACACGTTCTTTGTTATGCCTTTTGACCCCATTATCCTTCCATACACTGAATGTTTGACCTTATCCATACACTGGATTTTTGACCTTATCATCCATCCATATACTGAACCTATTACCCTATCATCCTTCTATACGCTGAGTTTTTTACCCTATTATCCTTCCATACACTGAATGTATTACCCTATCATCCTTCCATACGCTGAATTTTTGACCCTACCTTTTGTACACTGCATTTTTGACCCTATCATCCTTCCATACACTGAATGTATTACCCTATCATCCTCTCGTACACTGAATAGTTGGCTATATTAGCCTTCCATGCACTAAATGTCTGCACTCTGTTTTGGAAATGATGGCGACTGAATTGTGTTGAAGTTGGAGATTATTAACATAGAAAAAACAGTATAGATGGTTTTATATCCACACCTTTTACTCACCGTGTTATCTTGGTTCATTTCTGGGTTTATTGTCATGACACTCGGAGATATGGGCCTCAGACCACACCATCCAATCAGACCCCTTTCAGGCTTTGACTGATGTCCCGCAACATTTATCAAGGATGTGCGTGTCGGGTGCTAATGAGCTAACTTTGACAGCACTAATTTAAACATGTTAACGGATGCACTAAATGTTAAGGATAAAAAGTGTTAGGATTTTTTATGAAATGTAGAGTTGTAATTTAAGCCTTTGAACTTTGGAGACTTTGGAAATCAAATATACAACACTAAATAACAACATATAAATAATAAAAATAGTAAAAGCTAAATATTTACTGTATTAAATGTTGTAGAAAATTTAATTAGGCTGTTATAAAATAAATAAATTAAAGCCATGCATGAAAAGCAATTTTTTTTCCAAACTCAAATTTGTACAGAAATAAAATTGTAACATGCAAGATTTTGGTTACAATCATATTTTGAGTAAAAAATAAGCTAAAGTAATTTGGAGGAAGTCCGTTCAAAAGATAAATACACACACCAACTTCAGAAATGGAAAAACAATTTAAGAGTCCAAGAGTGGTTTATATTATAAAGACATTTTAGGTATACTTATAATGAGTTAGTGTAACAAAACACTTTTTTAATCCGTTAATGTTAAATAAACAAAGGATAAATAATTGTACTTGTTAATTGGCTAAGAAATCAGAACCCAATCGAAAAGAAATCCATGATTAAAATACTGGAGCAAATCCTGCCCTGTAGAATCCACATTAGTGCTATAACAAATGAATATGCATTCTGATGACTCCTCTAATCAAGTTTTATCTTCTCCTTTTGCCATCAGCCCAATCTAACATGGACATGGGCATGGCTGGCCACCAGTTTCCCCAGCAACAGGCACCGCCCAATCAGACCGCTCCATGGCCAGACAGTGTGATGCCTATAGAGCCGGTGCCATTTGGGAACCAGTGCAGGTAAACAGCATTTATTATTGTCACTATTGTTAGACCCTCCAATTTACTGGAGGCGGGTGCTGCGTGCATGAGCTGATGTTGCCCTTCCAGAGTAAAAAATGGAGTCCCAGATACACTACATAAATGTGACATCTCATCATTCATGCCTGGGTGTCATTTCCATGTCCAGCAGCATGTACGCCAGCTCTCAGGAGGATGTCCTGTGTCCTCCTCCGCCTGAGTGTCCAGCTGATGAGGGCGCACTGCTGAGCCAACTCTACAACGTGTTGAAAGATTTCGATGGCCTTGAGGAGATTGACCGGGCTCTTGGGATCCCAGCATTAGTGGGACAGGTACGTTTAGGTCTTGTTTTGTGTAACATTTCCCCTATTTCCTTCACTGGAGATTGATTTAGCATTTGTGTAGGAAGTCTTGTGTAGGTCTTCTTTTGATGCCTTGAAATCTATGTCTGTCCATAGGTCTATTTTGGTAAACTTTTCAGAATGAGTATTAGAGGAGAGTCAGAGGATTTAATGAATTACATTTGAAGTCCTTTCAAACCTTCTAGCACCACCACTTCACCACTTGTCTATATATATATATATATATATATATATATATATATATATATATATATATATATATATATATATATATATATATATATATATATATATATATATACTATATAACTCAAAATTCTGCTTGTTTGTTTACTGCTTGTTTACAACATTTTTTTATTGTTTTATATTGAAAATTGTTGGTTTGGCTTAACTAACAATTGTGCTCTCATGCATTTTTTTATTCTCATTGGGATTTTCTCTGTTCTGATTTAAAATTGTCTTGGCCTAGAACCACTTTTCATTTGAAAGATTGCATGCTCCTGCTCTTAAAAAGTTCTAAAAAAATAAAATCAAATAAAAATAAAAATGTTGAAAGCTTTTGATTTTATTGAAAGCTTTATCTGAGCTGAAGTGAAACACATTTTTTCATTTAGTTTTTCTTTGAATTTTAAAGTGATTAAATTTAAGTCACTTTTGTGAAGTGCACTAATTATTAAGAGGCACATTACAATCCCTTTAAGAGTCAAAGCCAAGCAACGAGCAAATCACATGCACAAAACAACAAAAAATATATACATTCGTAGACTCTTTTAGCATGTTTACAGAGAAATCAATAGATCAATCTTCTGAAATCAGTGTTTGTTAGAAGCTGTTAAAGCTCTATTTTGAGCGATGCTTTTTTTTTAATTTATTTTTACAAATGCATACAAGTGATGTATAGTGGAAATCGTTTACCACAATTTTGTGGGGGTTTATCTGTGTTTAACTTTGTTTGCTATAACCATATGATTGACCTTTTTCATGTAATTCTGAAAAAATATAGCACACATAAAACTATTTGCAACTACAAAAAATCTTGTTTTGGTTTTATGTTAAATAAGTTGAAAGTTAATCAGTACTTTCGGACGGTGTGTTCAGGGCCAACCGGTGGAGCAGGACCAGTTTTCGGGTCAGGAGTCTGGTATGATGATGGATCAGAAGCCACTGATGTATGGCCAGCAGCAGTATGCCGGGTCTCCGGGCTCCATGCAACACGGTGGCTACCCACCCATGCAGGACGCCAGCTTCCACAGCCTCCAAGGACAGATGGGCCAGAGGCCAGGATACCCTATGCTCCGGATGCAAGCCAGACCAGGACTTAGACCCGGAGCAGTGGTCCCCAACCAGCCCAACACACTCAGACTGCAGCTGCAACACCGGCTCCAAGCTCAGCAGGTACGGTCCAGTATGAGTCAGAGAGGTCTTTAGCCTTCCGTTGTGTCCATCACATCATTTGTTTCACTGAATAGAAATGTGTGCTGAAATATATAATCTGTCTAGAAAAAGACAGTTTTTAAAGACATTAACATGATATAATTACCCTCAATAACCCTTGCGTATTTCCCTGACTGCCCAGAGCAGTAAAGTTAAAGAATAAAATTAAAAAGTAAAGGTAAAATGAATGAGATGAATACGTTCAGTCTATGTTTGGGTGCCCCCTGCTGGACTTTTCTGGTATAGAATTTTGACCTCATTTCGGGTTTATTTTGAGGTCAACCAAGCTTATCTTATGGCTTTTGGTCATTTAAGGTCACTGTTCTATAAATGCATCACTGTGGATTAGGACATGATTATAACTCTGCATTTTATACTTTGAATAAAGCATGTAATCAGTTTCTTTATTTTAAAAACAAATATCTAATATAATAGTCATAGTGATAATATTAGTAAATTGTTTCTAAGTAGAAAGTTGTTAAAATGTTAATTTAGTCTTTAAAACACATATTTGTAACTGTTGTTTTATTTATTTACATGTTTGTTCACCAAACTTTTTGGTAAATAATAAAATATTTATCTTCACATTCTGCAGGTCATGTAACATTAGTGGCTGTTTGAAACATTGAAAGTAACATCAGAAACAGTACTTTGTTGATGATGGTAGCCCTGAAACAGAGATATCAAACTGAGAATTGTTGGGGGCCAAATGCTTAAATCAAAGTCTCATCAAGGGAGAGCCACAATCCCTAAAATACCACAAAGATCTTAATTATATGTTTGAACATTTACTCCACGTATAGACATATGTTTTGTACAACAAATACCGGCTGCAGTTCAGGTGAGGTCACATTCCAGTCAACTTTAAAACATTTTACAAAATTTAACATTCAAATAATAACACTTGCAAACTTGATAAATAATGTATGTAATTACATTTAGTTATATTCTTTGGATGACTTGTTTATGGGTAATGATTTGTAATTCACCATGAAATATTTCTGATCAAGTAACTACCTCAACGTATATTTCTTAATTTATCTGCCTTATTTCTAAAGGGAAAGTTGAATTGCAATAGGATGTTTATAATCAACTAATTTGAGTTTAAAATCAGCCCAGCATATCAAAGCGTGTGTTCCCTGGTAACACAAATGACACAGACAAAGAGAGTCTTTCCATTTCCATTTTTGTGGCTTCAGATATTAACATCTTTTGCAAATAAATGAGGTCTTAAAAGCCACCTAGGGCTGAAAGAAGGTCAACACTGAACTACAACTAAAACGTTGTGGACAGAGAAGTTAAAAGAAGAGAAACCAAAGAGGATGAGAAGACAGAGAATGACTTGTAACAGGAGCAGGGTTGCTTTTTCTTTTCAAAGATAAATATTAAACTCTTTTTAACTGTTAGTCCAAAATGCAGCTGCTTAAGGGTTCCTAGAACAAAAAAATATGATCACATTATGCCAATTTTGTCTTCTCTTTATAGGCTTGCTTTAAAATATTGCGTCGGCTATAAGATACTGCTTCTAGCGGTGAAGACACTGAATGGCTTGGATGCGGCCTACATAAACAGTCTCTTTAAGCATACTCTCCAACTCACTCCAATCACAAGAAATATATATTGTCCTAATAACTTTGAGGTATTTTTAACCCTTTAAATATATAATATGTGATGTTTAAATTTCCTAAACAAATACGCCACTAAGGCAGTAGCGCCTCGTCAATATTGTGAACGCCCACGAGTTTGTTTTGGTGCCCACCAGGTCTGCAAAAACCTTTTTTCTTTAATAGCACTCCTCATGTATAACCTACACTTTACTTTCAGTTTGACTGTTTCAAATTATTCCAAACTAATGAGAGTTTTTTCCTCTTCCAGAACCGCCAGCCTATGATGAATCAGATGACTGGAGTGTCAAACATGAACCTACCTCTTCGACCCAATGTTCCAAATCAGGTATGCCACGTCACTTTTAGCTCTGCCTTTTATATCTTGATTCTTGCTGCACCAAATGAAAATGGGAGAGCAATAAATTGGAGGAAATGGTTACTTCAGTGCAGTGTTTAGTCTTGTGTCTGTATTCCGTTTCCAAAAACACTTGGCTCTGGTAATGATTTGTCATTGCATGTGTGAAAGTAATATTTTACCAAAACCGCTTCTAGAGGTGACTATGGTGGCGTAACTATGTAAATGCCTCCGAAAATAATCAGAAACTACTGTATGAGCATAAAACTGTGACGGATTTACCAGTCTGAAAGTGCCCTTGGTCACTTTGCTCATTAAAACATTTTTCTAACCATATGTAAAAAAGAAAAAAACATCTGTAGTAGTCAAGGCAACTTACTGCAGATAAGAGTCATTGTTTGGTTCTGAAGGCCAAATGAATTAATTTGTGTTTTCACTTTGCTTTTTGAGTTTTTCACTGGTCCCTCTTCAGCTTTTCTAGTAGTGCTTGGGGTATAGGGCCTTAGTACTAGGATTGCTACATATGGGACCACTTCAGCATTGGCTAAATCATTAAATTACCAGACGAGTATGGACAATTGATGGACACTGTGTTGTCAATCACACCTAAGATGTGGAGAAACTGCAGCTTGCCGCAATGAAGATTTCCCATAGGTGGGGTTCCAGTCATGCAGTAGTCACCATGAATGCCTCCATGACATGACACATGGCATGTGACTCAAGGTCTCAGATTCCTGGACACTTCTATGCATTTCCCCCAAATTAGTCTCCTTGTATCTCTCCTCTGCAAGATCTGTGAGGTTGGGCAACTTTGCCTTTTTGGCAACTACCCAGACCTGGTGTCCAGATCTGTGCATCCTCATGACAGTCCCTCTCTAGAGGAAAACACAGTCAGTTCTGAGCAGCTCTTTGTATGCTAAGTACACCAGCATATCACACAAGCAGAGGTTGGCCCACGTGATAGTGGAAGCCATCTGTACAGTATTCACAGTATGTGATGTCCCTGCTAGGAGTAAGAGCCCACTCCACTTGAGAGTAGTGGCCTCCTTCCCAGCTAACAAATTCATGTGACCAGAACGTTGTGGGAACGTCACCTCTAACGTTGCATAAGTGTTTGTCCAGTTTTTTTTTTTACATTCTGTGAACAATCTCTCAATGTTATTAAAAATGTTTTTAGAACGTTGTCTCCACTTCCTTTAACTTCCTTTAACACATTCATCATTCTAGGAACGTTCTGGGAATGTTGTTTAGATAACTTTTTTAGTTTAACATTATTAGAACGTTACTAGAACATTCTTTTGGAAATTTTTATATTTTATAGGACAAGCTAAAATTTACATTCACTTTATAGAATGTTATCGAATGTTACGAGATTTTTCCCTGTTTGCTGGGTTGGCCCTGGCAAAAGAATCTCTTCTGGCAGATATCTGCAAGTCGTCGTCACCCAACACATTTGCCAGTTATAACAATTGGCACATCGATTCCATATCTTCATCTTAGCTGAGTGGTAGCAGTGTAGTTTGAACTTTAGGAAGAGGTGTTCATCTTGGCTAGCCTCATTCCAATGGGATCCCTGCTGTAGAACACTGAGGTCTCCTCCAGGTTTGACTCTTCCTAGCTACTGTCCATGTATAATTGAGCGTGGAGCAGTATTATGTTCAATCCAATGGGAACCCTCCTTATAGAAAGAATACCGGGTCTAAGCCCTGAAAGATTACAGGAAAAGGTTCCCCTTTGCATCAAAATCAAACTAGATATATTATTTATTTCCTCGATTCTGATCTTACACCAAAATGAGTGCCACACAAAGATAGCCTGAAGCCACACAATCTGTCGTGGTAGAGTACGCCCATCATGCTTCTTCCTGAGATAGTCATTTTAGAGATGCATTTAACAAATAATGTAAATTCACCCATCCTATTTTAAGTTCAAAATGAACCAAAAAGCCTGAACGTCACCCATCTTTTTTAGCAGTTTGAAGTTAAAATCATGCATAACATTTTCAAAGTCCTTAACCTTAGTGCTAGCTTAAAGTCATTAACTTTAAATCATCAATTAGCATCAAATCAGGAAAATCTAATTATTTCCAGTTCTACAGTAACTGGTTTCTGTGCAGCTACTCTGCCCTCTGCTGCCCAGATAGTTGTACTGTACTCTAACAAACAAAGACTCAAAATATTAATTTCAATTTTTTTTTACTGTAATATCTTTGGAAATTGACATATCGTACACTTAAGTGTATTGTTTATATGTTTTTAGGTAAAAAGTCAAAGGCTGTTATGATGTTGCCTCACACATTACTGAGAATCATACTTGATCCAAATAAAGTTATTCAGTCAGACTGATAATTGGGAATCACACTTTCATGAATGAGGTTAATAATGTCATCTAAAGTTAACATAGCATTGTTTTTTGAAGATATTTTCCCTTCGTTCTTTAAAATAGTACAAAATGAAAAGCATTAATTTATTTATTTAGAGGGCCACGAAACTCCTCTGACAGTGTCTTTTCACAAAGCTACAAACAAGAGATCAGACCGTGGCTGTCCCCGCACCTATCTGCACGCTTTCAAACCAAGGTGTTCAATTGCATCAATTGCATGAAGATGTCCACTCACTTTGCTTACGAGAATGTCGTGGATATCAATCTTGTTGTGGGAGAAGCGGATCAAGGAATGCAGGACCGCAGCATATCTCCACCTTTTGCCTGACCCTGCTACTGTCCCACTCTTCCTGCACACTTCCTCTGATCAATAAATGAACCAATTTCCTTAGCTTTAGCAAACACAACAATATAAATTAATATAAAAAAGAACATGTTTAACCTTCATATTATCATTACTTCTATTATTTTTATACACTAGACTTTAAAGTATCCTAATTTTCGGAGACACCAAATTTTGTTCCAATATCTGTAAACCATAATCATCAAAATTAAATAAATGAGGAAGAACTGGCATATCTAACGTATTTTCTTTGTGTACCAGGGGACAATCAACGCTCAGATGTTGGCGCAGCGGCAGCGAGAGATGCTGAGCAATCATCTGCGGCAGCGGCAGCAACAGTTGGACCAGCAGCGGCAGCAGCAACAGCAGCAGCAGCAACGCAGCATGGCCCTACGTGCCCAGGCCCTCAGCCTGCCACCCAACATGAACCCGCGCGTCCCGCACAACAACCCCCAGCAGTTCCCCTACGGTCCGCCAAGCTACGGTACTGGCCTGGCCTCGCCTCCCCCCTCCACCAGCCCCTTCTCCCCCGGTTCACCCAACCTCCCCGCCCCTCAGCTGCTCTCCCACAGTGCCATGCATGGCTCTCAGATGAGTCTAGCTAACCAGGGGATGCTGGGCAGTCTGAGCGGACAGTTTGGGGCTGTTATGAGCCCTCAAATGCAGCACAGTGCCTTTCAGTTCCCCAGCTCAGGTACTGCCTGCCCTTTCTCTCTGTTTGTGTGTCATGCGCATACACAAACATACACATACACACTTACACATGCAGCTGGAGTCACTTGAGCATGTGGTAAAATGATAAAGATGCTAACAGATACTAAAAGGCCCTTGATTGAAAACGAGAAGAGTCAATGAAAACTCACTAGAGAAGCTCCTCTTATTATAAAGTTCTCCTCATGTGTGCAGTCCTAACACAAATCAAATAATGGAATACAAAAATACAAAAAAATGACATGCAAGGACAAATACTGCAACAAATATATGGCAACAACACAAGTCATAACTTTCTTGAAAAAATGTTGTAATTTCAAATAATAATCCAGCCGTTCTGCTCAACTGAACAGTTCTTAGTAATATCAAATGACAATTTTAGGGCAAGCTGATTTTTTTTAACTAAAAAAATATGAATAAAGTATAATTGGGGATTTTCAAAAAATAATTATGTATTCTTAACGATTAGAGACTGTGCTCATTCATTATTCTTTGATGAAGTGCTCACTCATGACTTGATATATCTCAAAGTAAAAAAAAATTGCACTCTGAAAAATGACTACATTTTTAACACATATTGAGTCAACCCAATCTACCTTAAATTTGTTTGAAAGTTCATATAAATGATTTCTTGTGTAAGACCATCTTTAATTGGTTTAATAAAACTGAAATGAAAAACAAATATACAATGTATTACAATAACTATTGAAATAATACAGGGTTTCTTTCAAACTGTACTCATAAAGGCTAGTGAAAAATAAAGACAAATTAATCAGGCAGTATTTCATTTTTAAGTATTTTTTAACATCATTTGGATAAACAACTATCAAAATTAAGTAATTTATCATTTGAGGCATGTGTTTTATTTTTATATTGTATTTAAACTGTAAATCGGAAGGGTTACGTAACAAAAAGTTACTTTGTTGTCAGGTAAGTTCACAATAGTTCCAAATGGGCCACTGGAGGGCAGAATAATCACTTATAAGTAAAGTCAATTGCTATATGCACCAAATCTGTCTTCTAAATCTTACTTAGAGCATCCAGAGCTAATTATGTGAGCTTTAAAGATTTTTAAGATAAAATAAATAATATTTATTCCAGAAGTGCGGGCTCATGACTGCATGCCATTGGTAATTACCTAATCTAAGTATCATTCAATCAAATAGCTAATATTAAACTTTTCACATGCTCGGTGACTCTTCCAGGCTTCCTACAGAACCAAATTGAGTTCCTCATTTCTATCTGAAAAAGAATTGTGGTGAAAACCATTAAACTCTGAGTTGCTTGATCTTTGTGATAACCACACTGCGTGGATGCCTGTGCTGTGTCTTCTATGTCTGTGTATGTCCTGCCTAGACTAGTTGGCTGATGGTGATCAGTGGAGGCGGAGCAGTTGATCTTTAAACCAATCACGTGCTAACCCAGATCCCAATCCCCACCCCCATCTCTCTACCCAATAACACTAACTTGCATGTAAAAAGATACTGCCTGCTGCTATTACCAGCTGTGAAACCTTGCAAATCCTCCTCTTTGATTCTGGAGAAAGGCTGAAACAGCTTTTCTGATATTCTGCTTTGTTTTTAAAAAATAATCAGCTAATTAGTATGGTACAACAGTGATTCTGTATCTGTGCATTATAGGATTCATGTGTGGATGTGTGTATTTGTTGTTTTAATTAACATTCCTGTAAGATTTATTGACTATTATTATTATTATTATTATTATTATTATTACATTAAACCCCCTCTGTTCATGTACATTGCACTTCTTGATGATGCGTGATCACTGAAAAAATGGGAATAATGAATGTGACCTTGCAAGTGCCTTTTTTTATAGTTCAGACGAAAAAATGCTTCTAGAGCACTGTTAATGTACATTTTATAGATGTAGAATTAAGGCCAATGTATACTTGTGCGTCAATCTTACGAATTGCCCTTTTCGATTGCTGTATTTAAATAATCAAGCCTGCCACGCACCTCTGAAAAACTCTACATTTACATCAATAAAGATGCATTTAGATTGCATTTAGTAAAGTAAATAAAACCTATTCTTTGTAATATGTGTTGTGATTTAGCTAGCTAGATAACATTGTTATCATGCCACTTTGCAATATCAATCAGTGCAAAAATGGCGTTTCAACGTAGCAGCAGGTGTATGTATGGAAAAGTATTTATATGATTTATGATGATGTAAATATAGCCTGTCCTTTGTTATCTGCGTTGGGTTTTAACAATGTTTACTACTAGCTGGCTAAAACAGAAAAAGTGGATTTGAAATTTGCTCTTTCTTCTCCTTGCTATTCGTCTCATTTTTTAAAATACTTTTTAGTACTAATAAAGTTGGCTCTTATGAGATGTTTAAGCCAACAAAACCTCAAGCATGCCAGAGAGCATTCACTTTATGCGTGTCGCATCAGAGCTACGTTTTGTTCAGAAGATAGCAGACGCATATTATTAATGTGACCGAATACTCCAAAAAATTACACCAAAAAAATCTGAACCAAGCAATAACACCTGCAGTTCTAACTTAGCTTTTGTTTGCAACTGAACTTAGAGCTTGCCAACCAGTAAAAAATTGTATTATTATTTCTAGGATGGTTCAAATCATGTTCTCATGAAAAATCTAAAAATATGAACAAACGGGGGTTTACTGTTCTTTAGCGATTTCTAAATGTGACTGAGAGAGAGTGAAAGGTGTAATGGCGCTATAGAGTGATAATGCCATGCTTTTATAGCTTCCAAGTTAGTTTCACGGAGCTGTGGTGTCATGTCTTTGTGTTTGTGGGTGTTCTGTGTGCGTCAGGTATGAGTCAGCAGTCAGATGGTGGGTTCAGTGGCGCTGCCACCCCTCAGAGCCCCCTCATGTCTCCCAGAATGGGTCATACTCAGAGTACCATGATGCAGCAGGCTCAGGGGAGCAGCTCTTTCCAGACCTCTCCGGACATGAACGGGTGGGCGCAGGGCAACATCAATGCCAACAGGTGACGCTTAATATCTCATGTACTTTCTTGTTACACTTAAACGTTTTTCATATGAGATATGGTATCCACATTTTAGTGTGTTTAACCCTTTTTGCTGTCTTACTCTTAAGCTTTGTTCACATTGTAAAAGCAGAAAGTCTTTACTATGCTGAGTTGACTGCAAATTATCCGGTTTTGATCGGTAATAAAAAAAATCTATGCTTAGCCTGTTTTGGTGCGCATTCTCCATTCTCTGCTACTTTAAATAAGTCTCTCTTAGTGTCATTACATCCCTTAACTGAGTAGAAAACTTGAAACACAGCTTCAATCCAGATCTGTTTGATTGTTGTGAATGTGAAAGGCATGTTTGCTGATAACCAGCAGCAAGTGTTTCTCCACTTTTTTGTTATGACTTCCCTCCAGAAATTTGGTACTAGTCTAGAGAAAGGTGATTTGGTGAAGGAAGCAGATTTCTGCTGATTTTTCAACTTCTGGGTTCTCTGGCTCTCCTGTGACTGATAGAAAGGCTGTTGGTGCGATTTTCCCACATACTTGTGTATTCTCATTGACAAATGAATGTCTGCCATTTGTGCCTTTCAGTGTGAACAAAGCATTAAAGGTGTGGTATGCAATGTTTTGGGGATTATGTTAATCTTTGAAATCCCCAAAACAAACCCGCATCTTGTTCAATAGTTCATCATTGATAATATGATATATCCGACTGTATGACTAGCTTGGTTTGGTTCCTCTGGGTCTGCCAGGCACACTTCAGTATCCTGCACTTGATTTCCAAAAGTGACATTTAATTTAAAAATCAAGTATCCTGAATTCATTTTGTTCTGTTTCCAAGCGAAATGACAAATTGTCTATTTTGGCATTTGTGAGCGTGGCCACACAATGAAACATAGGCATTACCTGTCAAGACACAATCATTAGCATTAACCCAACCCATCCAGCACCATCACTTGTCTGTTACAGCCTTTTATAACAACAACTTGTGATAAATAGGAATTTGATGTTGGGCTGTACGATTAACTGAATTAATGTTGTAATTGGATTTATAAATCAAGATGATTTTCTTATGTTTATTTTCTTCTTTTATTTTTTAAATGTTACTTTACTTCAAATTGCCCCGGTGAATTTCCATTGTTCCGCGATATGCTTCGCTACTTTAGTAATTCAAGCACAGTGTATACAACTAACATCATTGCGTGTGGAAACAGAACAAAGACATTGTTTTCAAGAGAGGCTTGGTTTTTCAGTTGTCTGGAAATGGTTCAGGTTTTCTTTTTCAGACAGTAAACAACCCAGCTAATAAGGACAGCACAAATCATGTCTTCCATCACCTAAAGCAGTACTAGATAACTTAAAGTGCATGTGTTATATCTAGATTGAAGACTTTTCTCTTTAGTGAGGCGCATCTTCAATAGTTGAGTTTTTGTTTCTTAACTTGATTTTTAACTGGTCTGTTTTTGTACTAATTGGTGTCTGATATATATGTTGTAAGGCGACCTTGGGTATCATTAAAGGTACCAGCAAAAAAATTATTTGTATTATTATTGTTGTTGTTGTTAATAATAAAAAGAAGAAGAAGAGGAGAGCAGCAGCCTAAAAAATTTATTACATTTGTAGTCCAAAAAAATTAGTTCTTGTCTTTGATTATATTGTTTTTGCTAAAATCAAATCTACTCTTCTACTTGAGTGCTTATTTTGTTTCGTTTTTCTCAATTTCAAGAAAACTAAAAATCAAAAAATCAAAATTGAATTTTGTCTAAATAAATTGGATTTTATTTAAAATTGTCTTTCTCTGATCTGATGTCCTTTGAGCAAACCCTGGAGGTCAATGGACTTCCAGCCTAATGTTGTTTTACCTGGTGGCACGAGCCGAGTTTGTGTGGAGCAGTCAATGTTGGGATAATGGCTAATTCTAAAAACTAAACCTTTAGCCAACTGTTGTGGTCCGCTCCACTTTTTCCTCTTTCAAAGTGTTTTCAATCCCAGCTGAACATTGTCTGCTTTACTCTAAGTGAGGCATGGCTGAAACATTGTCTGCTTTAACATCCTGTAGATCATTGAGTATGAGAACATTTGTTTTGTTGGAACTCATACCATGTTCAAATTTTTAAATTGTTTCTTTAACATAGTTATTATTTGTACTTCAAAAAAAGGCAGCCTTGTGGATTTAGTTCCATATCCACTAAAGCTGACTGTTTTTAAGAAATCTCAGTTTTTTGATAAGGTTATTGTCTCAGGTTAGCTAAAGCCTCTTCTTTGGTTCTTTCCTTTACAGTATGTTCACTCAGCAGTCACCCCCTCAGTTTGCCCAGCAGCCCAATAACAACATGTACAACAGCAACGGCATGAACCTCAACGTCTCCATGGCTGCCAATTCCAGTAACATGGGCCAGATGGGCAACCAGATGAACATGAGCTCCATGAACTCTGGAGCTGGTGCCAGCATGGCCAACATGTCCCAAGAACAGGTCAGTCAGACACTGACAACACTTGAATTAAACGATGTGAGCCGGTGGTGTCTGTAGACCAATTTTCCTTGGGCAGTAGTTCATATAATTTATACTTTCAACCTCAATCACAAAACTAAAATAACAGCTCATTACACCTAAGTTGAGCTCAGTAAAATTTTTGTTCTTAAAGAGCATTTTTTTTATCTTGATTTCTTTGTTTTAAAAACTTTTTCTCATTATAGTTTTCTCATTATTCTCTTTTTAAAGAAGATCCTTTCACATTTTTTTTTCAAATATAGTGTTAACATGTTAAATAAGGATTAAAAATGTGAAAGCTAACCCTAAGCTGTGTGCTAACATTGCAATTTCTATCATTTCTAGATAGTTATCCACATCCAAACATGTAATACACTTGTTTATTAACTTTAATTTATGTTTCATATTTTTGCTCATAATTGCCTAGTATCTCAAGGTTGGCGAGAAATGGAGAAGCCTACTAGGCGAATTGAATTATAGGGGGGACCGTTAAATTCCTGGCCCGGAGAATACCCCCCCTTAGATTTCCAACTATTACCGCAGTTTAAACGAGGAGTAGACTGTCTTTACGCAAAGTGAAAAGTGAAACGTGCATGTTGAGTGGTGGAAGGAGGAATAGCTTGCATGATGTAGATGTTAGCTCTTTGGTCGTGTCTTATATACTGAAGATAATATGGTTAGGTGGGACCACATGATTAGTCAATTAACAGCCAAGCTCCTCTCAAAATTATGTTAATCGGATGATTAATGTCATTTAGATGAGGTCAAACCAAATAAATAAAACCAAATCAAACTTTATTTGTGAAACACCACACAAATGCATTTCTGCTTCCAGTAAGCTTAATGTCACATAATTAACACAGCAAGTAGTTAAAACACATAATAAAATAAAGATTAAAAAAAAGAAGAAAATCATAAAGCAGTGAACCAGCAGACATCTAAATCCAGTTAAAACTAATTGACAACCTTACTTTCCAGACATAAAATTTCAGCTCTTGAGACCAACATGTGACCTTGTGTGTCCAACCAGCAGTAATTCGACTCTCACACAGAATTAAAATCACCTTTTAGAAGAAACATCCATAATTGGAAGATTTTCTAACATCTTGTTTTTCTTGATGTTTTTCATTTTGTTCAAGGATCCGCTGACGCTAGATAGTTAACTCTAGCACTTTCTATTTTCAGTTTGGGTAAAATGTTTGATTTTCTTTAATTTAATGGCATTAGCTTCTACATGTTAATGGATGTCCGCTTATTTAAAATTCTTTTAAAAAGTGATTCGAGGGATGAGGGCCCATGCTCCAGATAGAGTGGAGTGAGTGCTTTCCATCTACTCTTCTCTACTAGCAATTAAACCCCAAACCACTCACCTCAGCAAACTTTTAAACACTTAATGAAGCGCATTTAAACTCTAAATTCCACTCTGGAGTTTAGTAAAATCTGTTCATTAGACAATATACGACTAATGCTTGGAGTAAATAATTGCGTAGAATAAATCTCCACAGTTTGGCTTTTAAGTCTGAGGTCATGACTCTGTTTGTTAATAATTTACTGTTACTGATGCTGGCTAATTTTACAGAAGAGGACTAGACATGATAGGACAGTGATATGATTAGCTGCCAGCAATTGAAGTGGGCTTGGAGTAGAAAGAGATTGCAAACAGCATGCCGACAAGACCACTAATGAGTGCTAAATATCAGACATCACGGATAAGGCAGTAAGGTTATGCTTCATTTGTTTTGTTCAGTGAGAATGATAAATTGTATTGATTTCATATTTTTTATCGTCTTTGATATCAAAGGAGAAAATGCTGGGGACAAGAATTAAAATTATATTATGTATTTATAAAAGATGGTAAACTTTCTGCGTTAAAAAACTT
This sequence comes from Danionella dracula, assembly GCA_900490495.1. Classification (NCBI taxonomy): domain Eukaryota; kingdom Metazoa; phylum Chordata; class Actinopteri; order Cypriniformes; family Danionidae; genus Danionella; species Danionella dracula. The sequence continues at coordinate 1,498,112 of UELW01000888.1, forward strand.
CAAAGTAAAATACTACTTATATAAGTAGTAAAATGGATAGTGCAAAATACATCTAAAATATAGGACAAATGTAGACAAAAATACTAATATATTATGTTATTTCAAACTCCTAGATTGTGTTCAGCCATTTTAATTGCAATTAACCTTGATTTGGCCATGATTTAATTAGTTTTTTTTGTGAAAATAAAACGTAAAAATTAAACATTGTTTGTTAATTTACAACTGATTTACATTTATTTAGATCCGTTTTGTGTTTTTTTTAACAATGTCTTCAATATAAGAGGGATATTTATTGCAAAACTAAATAAGGGAATCAGTCCAGAGCGATTGATTTACAGCTTGGTGTCAACTGTTACTAATATAAGATGGTCCTTGTGCTCAGGCTTAATAAATGCTCGATAAAAATAAAACCATTTAAGGTTTTTAAAATAAGATGGCCATGCACAGGCAACCTAGCTCTGTGTTTATGCCATAAGAATTTAAAATTTATAGTTGTGTTAAATCTCAGACATTTGTATAATAACGACGTATTTGAAAATTCAAAGATATTTTCTTTGTAAGGAATTTTATCAGTAAAGGATCTAAACACCAACTTGAAGGTTTCAAGGTACTTAATACTTATAAAATATAATTGTAAATGCTTTCAAAGTTGGGGAATATTGTCATTAAGTTCAGTTATTGATTAAATGTGTACTTGAAGGTGATTTTTTATCTATATACGTGCAGCCTGTCTTAATCATGCTAATGGAGACTAATTTCAAATAAAATATAAAATTGATCTATCTTCCTCTTCGTTTTTACTTTATATCCCTTTTTTTCTCTTCATACTGCTTTTGTTTGGTTTCTTAAGTGATGCACTCTTGTGTCAGTTATGTAGTAAAGATTTTTATGTTTTACACTCAGCCGACTGCTGCTTTTAAGATTCATTAAATAGAATGAATATTTAACCAAACTGCACCATCTTGATCATGTGCACTTGATGTAATGTTGTTACATTAAATCTACGGCTACAGACGAAAACCCAGGTTCACTGATTTATTCCCAATGTTGTTTATGAAGTCACTCGTCTCTTAATAATTCAGCCTTTTGCCATTAGCAATGTTACTGAACCACAGCTTAGTTTCTTAGCATTAATTACGTCTTCACTGCAGCACAAAGTTTGGCGGTGCAGACACTTTAGCAAGGGTTCTTGAAACTAGCTTTTAAAAGCTGCTTTACCTAATGTGATTTATTACAGCACACCTCTGGATCAGGATTCTACTTGAATATACTGATTCATGTTTGCTTAAAAGTAGACATTCAGCAGCATGTGTCAGGGTTTTGGGAGGAATACATGATTTCTGAGATTCACAAATAAAGTTTGTGAAGTTTTGCAGTTTTGCTGCAAGAATGTAACTAAAATGTTGCCAGGTTTGAACAAATAACTATTTGACACGTGCAAAACAAAGTGTGTTTGTCATTTTACCTCAAGAAAACTCCAAAGAAAGTAAGCTTTTTGTGTTTTTAACAGTTTTAAATTTGTATACATTAATCTTGTATAAATGTCTATGTTTATATAAATTGTAGAGTGTTTTTGTACCATATTGCGGGGATTATGTGGCTTGGTGGAGACACTAGTCTTAAGAAAGACAGTATCTAGTTTTTCCAAGTTAAAAAATTTTGCACGTTAGAGCTAGAAAACAGACCACGCTTTTCAATTCTAGTGCCGGGTTTTTTCTAAATTTAGTATCATGTTTGCTGTAAAATAAAAGGGTGAAGCAGGCCTAATAGATGGTGGTGCTATGAAAGAAAACTTGTTCAGACACTACTGTATGGATCATGAATAGTTTTGGCAACTCTTGTGGAAATATAATTATTTGAATAATGCAATTTTTGTTTAAAAATTAAGTTTTTAAAATCTTTTTCAGAAAAGGTGTGTAAAATTATCACGTTTAATTCACAAACGCCATACACATTGCAAGTTTCATGCACAAAAAAAAGTATACAAACAAGATACAATTTCTGGGGGGATAAAGTGCTTTTAATGTTTCGTCAGCTTGTGTTTATCAAAAAGATCAAGCACTTCTTGTCTGGCCCCTTTAATGTAGAAAAGCCAACACTTTCTGGCGTGGCTACACCAAACATTCTCCAAAAAATATGTCTAAACCATCATGTTTTGTTCTATGATCTTTTTTCTGAAGGGTTTTCTCCATCTCTTTTTTTCTCTTGTTCACAGCAGAAGTATTGTTGACCCGAGGAGGATGACATACCAGTGCAGTAAAGCGAGTTTGATGAAGAGATCTGAGGAGTGGTGGATGCTGTGCTATTGAAGCTGCTATCAGGGCTGTACGGGTTATTAGAGAGCCTGTCTACTGCCCCTACTGGACATCTCTAGAGGATGCATCTGGGCACTAAAGCCTGGAGGAGATAGACACTTCTCCCATACACTCTCTCACACACTGACACTTTGATCTTCTGGACCTAATCCTTCTTTCCATCAGTCTCCTCCTTGCATTCACCGTAGTGTGACTTAGGTCTCCCCTAAACAGACTGCTGTCTGAATCCTTGTCTCCCATGAATGTATTCCTCCTTCTCTTGTTTCTATGGGTTTCCTCCTCTGGACTTCAGGTTCTTCTTGAGAAGACATTATTTTGCCCAACCTTCTGACATTCAAAGACAGGCAAGACAACGTAGACTGCGTTTGGAATCCATGCTCAAATTCAGCCATTTTGCCTTTTTTATTTCAGTCAAATAAAGGTATAATGATGCTGAAATGGGTAGATAAAAGATGGTTTGTAAAATTAGACATAATTTAGTCAAGAGTTTTATTGTGTGTTCAAATAAGTTTTATTCTAATGTATAGTTTCTTTTTGTAATAACGGTGCCGATTTCTTTATGAACTTTTGGTTAGAAAGTGAAAATAGATTCAGTTTTTTTGTTCATTTTACCAATGGGTTTATTCCTTGGTCCAGTAGTTTCAGAGAAGTTGTGATTTTGTTGTGGTAACTGAAATCCTGATCAATTGTAAATAACAAAAATGAGAGTAATCCCTTTCCTTTTGCTTTATTTATTTTTATTTTTATAAATCCCCTGGCTCTCAAGGTTTGTGAGGACAGCCCTGGTTTTTGACGACAAACCTGATTTTGAACACAAAGTTGGTTTGTGAGGACAAAGCTCGTTTGTGAAGACACACTTGGTTTTGGAGGACAAGAATGTTTTTTGAGCACAGGCCTGGTTTGTAAGAACAAGACAAAGACAACAAGGACAAAGCTGGTTTGTGAGGACAGACCTGGTTTGGGAGGACAAACCTGGTGAGTCAGTACACGGATAGTTTGTGAGAACAGGTCGGGTGTTATATGAACGGAGCTGGTTTGGGAGGACAAACCTTGTGAGTGAGGATACAGATGGTTTGGGAGGACAGGTCCGGTTTTAAAAAACAAAAGCTTGTTTGTGAGGACAGACCTGGTTTGGAAGTACAAACCTGGTGAGTGAAGACAGAGGTGGTTTGTGAGGACAAGTCGGGTTTGTTAAAAAAAGCTGGTTAGTGAGGATAGACCTGGTTTGAGAGAATAAACCTGATGAGCGTGGACACAGATGGTTTGTGAGAACAGGCCTATTTTTGTAAGAATGAAGCTAGTTTGTGAGGACAGACCTAATTTGGGAGGAAAAACCTTATGAGTGAGTACACAGATGGTTTCTAAGGGCAGGTCGGGTTTTTAAGAACAAAGCTGGTTTGTGAGGACAGACCTGGTTTGGAAGTACAAATCTGGTGAGTGAGGACACAAACGGTTTGTGAGGACAGGTCGGCTTTGTAAAAACAAAGATGGTTAGTGAGGACAGACCTGGTTTGAGAGGACAACCCTGATGAGCGAGTACACAGGTAGTTTGTGAGGACAGGCCTAATTTTGTAAGAACAAGGCTGGTTTGTAAAGGCAATGCTGGTTTGTGAGGACAGATCTTGTTTGGGAGGATAAACCTGATGAATAAGGAAATAGATTGTTTGTGAGGATAGGCCTTGTTGGTAAAAACAGAGCTGGCTTGTGAGAAACCTGGTGAGTGATGACACTAAAGGTTTGTGAAGACAAGCCTGATGTATTAGAACAAGGCTTGTCTGTGAGGACAGACCTGGTTTGATGGAACAAACCTGGAGGTTAGTGAATACATGGTGGGTTTGTTAGATCAAAGCTGGTTTGTGAGGTCAAGCAAGCTGGGCGTGAAAGAAAGGAAGTGTTCATCTCTCTGGTACTGCTTGAATGAGGATTGCAGTGTTTTTTTCTTGTGTTTAGGGGGGTGCTGTCTGTGTACAGTGTACATATACTCGCTTGCTTCAAAGCCTTTAGCCGGTAGAAACCCAATACAGCCATAAACGCAACCCTGAAGCTGCATTGTAGGCGTTGCAGCTGTAGGCCTTGGTATGGCATCGCTATGTGCGTGTGTGTGAGAGTGAACTGACAACAAGCAATAAATAATACTTGATAATTGATTTGATTTTGTAATTTTTGTACTGGACTATTCAGGAGATGGCAACATTTTGCTCCCCGGGTTCTTACTCAGTATTATTTTTTATTTGTGGTTTCAAATTTGACATTAGTGACAATGAAACTTGTACCAAATTGTTGTTTAGTTTGTGAAATCTGGGTTTTGTTCTGGTGTAGCAAAAATTTTACAAATGCAGCAGGAATGTTCATTCTTTTTTTTTTTTTTTGTATGGTTTAAGCATGCAAATCAACGGTTCTGAACTAAAACAATGGTCATTTGAAAATGATTTGGGCAACACATTTAGTCTTTTTCAGGTCCTAAGACTATATTCCCATCTCTTAAGTTTGTTTGGAGATTGCAAATGCCAATACAGTTCATTATACTCAGTTCCAGGTATATTTGACCCCTCTTTGAATAGAGTTTAAAGATATTTGAAGCCCTGTCATACAGGCTTTCTCCAAACTGCCCATTCTTTACAGATTGGTTAAATGTTTTTGTTTTTTCTAAATTTCAAATAAAGCTAAACATGGGTTTAACTTAATCACACAATAAAAGGACACGTCATGTAAATAAATGACTCTATTCAGAGAGGGTCCAAAATTACTCTGTCTCTTACTCTGTGTACCACTACTTTAATGTGTCTCATGTTTTCACGAAGGTAAGTTATGGGGGTTAAATTGTCGAGCTTTGGCTTTGGGTGAAAGCAGCACTGTCGGCTGTGTTTAAAGCTTTGTATTGAAATTCTAGCCTCAGCTACATGTCTTAAGTAGCCTGTATTGTGTCTACCAGCCAAAAGTGATGATTGCATCAAGCAGCTCTGTCATTATGCGTTGAGGGTGCTGTGCTCTTATGAATAGCTTACCTGGTGTTTTGGTGTAGCTCTAGCTTTTCCGTTTGCACTGTAAATACATTTGATTTATCATTGGTTTGGTAAGAAGCGCCACTCTGCCCACCATCTAAACCTCCTCTGAGATTAAAAGAAAGTTAATTTATTAAAAGATTCCAACATTCCTCCATTGTACAAAGCTTCTTGAGTCAGACCATTCATCTTTTCCAGCTTTTTCGCTCACAACTTTTGATGAATGTTGGATGCCTTGAACAAGGACTTGAACATCCAGACACATGTATTGGAGAAAAGCCAGTTTCGAGGTCACAGGTGTTACCACTTTACCCCTCTGCAAAGTCCAAAGATTGTCCAGATTTTTGAAACCTATATAAGCCATTATGCGAAGATGGAGCAGAGTTTTCTAAACTTTTTATCAGCGCTAGTGCAAAAGAGCCATTTATCCTGAAAGAAAACCAATCACTGGAATTGTAACAGATTTGCTAAAATGTTTTGGCTTTACCTTACCTTTGAATTCTTTTCTGAGACTTTTATGTGTTTTGTATAGTCTACCAATTTCTTAGAGCTAAATGCAAAACCTTGAAATGCTAATACTTAGCATATTGCCTTAGATCTGTTTTACTGTCTTGTATATTAAAAGTTGACTGTATTATATTTGTATAGTGAATCACTGACAGGATTGACCTAATGCATCACTGCTGGACACCTCTCTCTCTCTCTCTCTCTCTCTCTCTCTCTAAGTATCGCTCATGTTCCATGCTGTCTGTGATCAGTTGTGGGGTTTATTATCTGTACAGTCCTGATTTTACCCGCTCTCTTGTGTGCAGTGCAAATGAAGATGATGCAATGGGAAATCGAAGCAATATGTAATTTATAAGGATTTTGGAGGAAGCTTACCGTGTTGCGCTCCTAAGATGTACTTTTTTTCAAGCTGTGGTCACATAACCATCTGTTCATCTGCATCGATGTGTGTAATATTAGCGTGAGCCTTTTATGCAAAGTTAGATCTACTGAGAGAAATTTAAATACAGTTATGCAAGTTGTCGACTAATTTTGCTTTGCTGATGCTATTTGATGTTGAATCAAAATGAATTGTAAATAAAGAATTCTGTTATTGCAACACTTGTGCTGTTTAACTGCTCGTGTTTTTAGATCCATCAAAAATAATGTGTTAGATAATGGAAATGTGAAATGAGCAGCATGAAGTATTTAGATAACACAATAGATTAGTTGATAAATGAAAGCTTTATTTCAGAAGAAATGGTGGGGGCACAATTTAATAATTTAAGAAAGGAGTTTATAACTAGAGTCTGTTCATTTTGAGTCACATGTTTTGAACATCGTGCAAAGGTCTCAAGTCTTGATACTATGAAAGCAATCATAAGGGGATCACCAAATCCGGTCCAGGATGTTCGGATTCTTGTACATTTTAGTTGCAACCCTGCAGCATGCATACTAGCATCAGACAAGACAAGAGGACCTTCTTTACTGCCCAAAATGGGCAGGGCTCCGAACCTCCAGCACCAGATTTACATTAAGATTTCCCTTCAGTTGTTCAATTCAAAGTATGTTGATTGTTGAATGACCCATCGAATGGAAATGCCTTGAAACAGACCTAGAACTATGCCTTGAACTAGATATAGTTTCTCTATTTTAAGATTGGGAAGACAGAGATGTTATCATTTATAAATCCTATAAGCCTAATTTGTGGGCAATATGGAATATCCAATTCACTTATCAGAATTTTAATTCAGTTTTAATCAGTAGCATGCCAAGCTTGCTTCAACCCTCAATCTAAAAGAACCTCACTGCCTCGCCTGCTCTTTAATATCAATAGAGAAATGGATCATCCAACGACTCTGGCAAGCTCTCTAAGAGTCCAAAGACTCTCTGCAGCTGATGTTATACCCTCTCATAAGTTGAATAATGCCCATCTTTGCAAGCAAGTCTAATTTCTGTAACAAGGGAATGGCCTTTCAGGTTTTTTATGAAAATATCAATTTGATCCCCAAAGATAATACATTTTTGCTAGATACAGCGCCCTCTATCAGTCAAAGCCAAATGGTTTGCTTCTACCAAGCCTCCACAATTTAAGAAGAGGCTCAGTCTACCAAAGCATTCATGCTCTATGCTCGAGTGGCCACTGCTTTTTGGGGGAAAGTTTATGAACTATTAAAAGCATCAGGATCCATCCTGACTGCGAAGTTTGCTGCATCACTAAAAGCCAGTCATATTTCCTAGTTCATTTCTTGCTCACAATGCATTTTATGTAGATTGCTGCTTGCATCCAATTTATTACTGTAGCAAGGCAAATAAAATCTAATCAAAATATAATTATATAGATCTTTTTTGCAGTCACTTCAAAGCAGCTTCACAAACAAGAGGCCTAATGTTGATTAACATAAATGAAATTAAAATTCATATTTGATAATAAAATGGGGTAAGAAAAGAATTACAAAATAAAGTTTACTTAAAAACCAAAAAGATACTTTTAAAATCATGAAAACAATTATACTTGATCAATCACTGTGGGTGCTTTAGTTAAAAATAATTGTAATTATTAATGTGTTATATGAGTTTGAGTGCAATAATAAGTTTCAAATCCACATATTTTTATGTTGTGGGAGGGTGAAAATAGCACCTGAAGTAAAAAAAAAACACATGAGAAAAATTATCAAATAATATTGCTAATAACATCTCCCACACCTATTCCTTACTATTTAGAATTGACATTGGCAAAACTGCCTCAAATCTCTGCTCCAAGCCTGCTTGAGTGCATTATATTTATATGTATAACGAATATATATATAATAGTATAATTTAATGAATACATAATTTATGACTTTAATATGCCAGTAAAGTTGTTTGGTGGTGTAAAACATTCTTAATTTCACAATATACCAAACAAATCATTTACATACGAAATTTAATATAAAGTAATACATCATTTGGGGGATTTAACTACCGAGTATTTATTTATTCAAGTAGCTATAATGAAAACTTTACATGGTTTTGTGTTTAACGCACACCTCTTGAAAATCTATTTATATTTTGTCATTATTAATAAAATGTTATAACAAATGCTCTTTTATCTGTACATAAAGTCAGAACCATTAGATCTTGATTAAAAACACACAATTGTTTGTCAATATCATTTTTTTTTGTTACTAAATATGCGTGCATTTACTATACACAAATGCATATATTTACAAAGCAATTTTAAAATAATAGTTCATTGAGAAAAAATATGTATTTGTACGGCTATTTCAATGACCAACCTTTTAGCATTTATTACAATAATATATAAACGTCTTGTGTTGACCATTGAACGCAATAAAGAACAGTAATAAAGAACGGAAAAAATAGTCTGGTCGACTTTTTCACCATTTTTAAGTCGCAAATACTAATGTAACATGGAAGAAGTATTTTGACATGATGCACTTTCATTTAAGCATTCTCTCTCTCTCTCTCTCTCTCTCTCTATCTATCTCATAGCAAGAGGGTTGGACAGAACTCGAGCTGGCTGTGAAGAAGAGTGGTCTGCACTTAGCACATTAGAGACTGAGCTACTGCTGCATGGGAGGGAGGGAGGGAGGGAGAGGGGGGGGGGTCCCTCCGGGTGAGGCCTGGGGTGACTGACCAATGGCAACAGAGATGTCTGAAAGTCTCCTTAGCTCCACCAGATGTCTTCAGACCTGTGTCAGTCTTCTCTCCTCCACAACACCTCTGAACACGAGAGGAGCATCGTGCGTGGAGCTGCTGCTGGTAAGAACTCCTCTCTGCTTCTCACAGCTGTGGATGAACTTGATAGATGCAGATGTGATGAGGTCAGGTCAAGGGTCCATGAAGCGAGACTTATTTAACGCTGTTTAAAAGAGCTAAAAAGCTTCATTAACGGTGACCTCTCCTGCTGACCCTCTGTTCTTAAACTCTGGTGTCATGACCCTCATTAGTCAGAGCTTGGCGTGCAAACACACACTTTATTCTGTTAAACAGACAGGAAACAAACCGAAGGGTATTCTGGGCTATTTTTCAGGTGATGAGTCTCTTTAAACAAATACATGCACTTTATTGTCACTCTTTGAAGAAAAATGCTAGTTTGCTTTATTGAGGATGTTTCTGATCACAAAGTGACTAAACATATACATTCACTTTTTTAAATGCAAAGGGACTCATCATCTTACAAAACAATAATTTAAATGATAAAACAAAATCACAAATGTAAATATTACATGACTGTGATCAGAAACATCCTCTTTTAGGCAAACTAGGATCTTTCTACAAAGAAGTTATGTAATGCTTGTTTTTGTGTGATTTTGTTTTATCATTTCTATATCATTAATAAAGAACGGGTAATGATCCTCACTATTTTATCAAATTGATGCACTTATATGTCATAATATTTTATAGAAGTTCTATTTTGAGTACGCCTAACATCCAGAAGTTGTGTTTGTTAATCATGTTTGTTATGGTTATTTCATGCAATCTTTAAACATTTTTGTGTGACATCTTTTTAATCAAACTCGGGCCACAATCATAATCAATAATGTTGCTTAATTTTCATTCAAACTGGTCCAGATGACATTTTGCTTTATTCAATAAAAACAAGGTTTCATTGTTTGTTGTAGTGACTTTAAATCAATCATTCCAAATTATGTCAATAAATGTTATTATTTGTTTACCATAGCGTGTCTTTTCACTTCATATCAACACATATTATAGTTGTAATGTTGTTATCTATTTTCATTAATCATTAGTCAATCGATCAAAATAATAGTACTAATAGAGTTCAAATCTTGAAAAGATTCGTTAAATTCTGAAGAATCTGACCACGAACCCCCGGTTAGAAGTGGAGTGTGTAACAAGCACAGTGTATAAATTGAGAGCAATCCATTTTAGTTATTTGGAATTTAACTTCTGCAAAATAATCTGTCAAAATGTATAAAAACGAACACGTTTCTTTTATTCAAGCTATAGCGGATTTAAGTTCGTCATTTTGACTCGATTTAAACCTGTATATGTTGTGTTTCTATTTATGTTTCGGGTCTTGTGCATTTAGTTTTATTTACAATAAAAAACAGAACAGACGTTTATGATTAATTCCTAATGTTTATATATATATATATATATATATATATATATATATATATATATATATATATATATATATCCATGACAATATTTACTATTAAGTTATTCACAAAAATTGAGACGAAGTCAATTAGCAAGGTTAAGAAAACTTTTGTATTGTAATTTGCCTTTGAAAAAAAAAATCTAAAGTGGCCCACCAAACCCGAACACAAAACGCTTGATGACCTGTTCATGCTGTAACGCGCGCGTCTCCAGTCTTTAGGGCTGGCTCCGGGTTCCAGTGATCGCGAGTTCCAGTGATGTCCGTGTCTATGTCCGGTCTGCCCCCGCTCTGCGCGTCTCTCCCGGGGAGCGGCCGCTTCTTCCACCCTCTCAAGTCTCTGGGTCGCCTGGTGAGCGACGCGCAGACGCTCCTTCCCTTCAGCTTCAGCGGGGCGCCAGGGTTCTTCAGCCACAGCAGCGCGGTGTTCCACGAGCAGATCCTCGGCGTGTCCAGCAGTACCCCGTGTTTCCAGCACATCCCGCCCCCTCAGAGCCTGTACAGCAGCCGCCGGAGCAGCGGCCCGTCCGAGCGCAGCAGTCCGGCCAGCGGGAAGTCCTCCTCGGCCTCCTCCTCCCCGGTGAAGGACAGCCTCGTCTGCCCGCAGACCTTCAGCTTCACCGAGGATGACCTCCACACGGTCCTGTATGGATACTCCAAAAAACAAGGACCACGTCCAGGGCACGCCATCTCCGGACTCTCGTTTCCATCCGGCGCAGGTGAGGCACCGCACGCGGCTTTAGTCAGGCCACATACGTTCAGGGTGCTTCATCAGCCTCGCATTCTATCAACCCTGAGCATGCGAATGAACTATTTCTACATTCGAAACAAAAAACAATCCAACAAGTTGTTGCAGAACTTTCAGAAAAGCTTAAATCATTTGAAAACTCACTAATAAATGTTACACAAAACATTAGCGTTTAACTTAAATAGACATACTTTCAAATGTATTTTAATGCTGAAATAAACACGGAAAAAACGATATCGATAATGGAAAATTCATTTATATATGAAATTAAAAAAAATTTTTTAGAATGAAATAAAAATTATTAATTTGAAAACTTTTAGTAATGAAACCCTGCTCCTTTGCGCTGCAGGACCAGATGTTAGAACCAACAGACTTCAGACTTGCAAAGGCATTTTTAGGTCGTGTGTTTCATTAAGTAAGAAAAGAGGGAAATAAGGATTGTAGGATTTCCAGTTTGAGCTCGAAACAATGAGATCCAAAAGTGTGAGTGGCATTAAGGTTGAAGCTAAACTGTGTTTAACTGCGACAACTGACATTCCAAGAAAATGGTTGTCTATACCCCGTTAAAATACAATTTAAAATGAATCTATGTTTTTTTCCCTGAAACGTTTTTAAAACTACATGCTATTTACGCTCTAATACATTTTACACAGTTAAATTTACACGGCTAGTGTGAACATACATTTCATGGAACACAGTGGAGGTGATACACAGAAGCCAGAGTTCGCTTTTCTCTGGCTGAGGTGCTGTGCGCTTAATCATGCACCGTAATCTTACATTACGTCAAAAATAGATAGCAAATATATCCGTATTTATAATATTTATTTATTATACTATTTTTAAAAAACTCCTTAATGAATATAGTGTACAGTAATTAGTAATTTTCTCCTGGACGGGTGTAACAAAAATTAACACGTTTTAACAAACTACAATATATTAGTTTATTTGAATATTTACAGCAAAACTTCAGTGTTAAATGTTGTTTTAATTCAACGCGCATTGTGTTAAATTTAACACTGTGTTATATTGTTAGTTTCATTTAAACATTATTCTGAGAGATGTGAAATTTTACCTGTCACATTTTGAAGAAAAAAAAACTTTTTCAGTGTTTCTCACGAAATGTCTGAATAACATCGCATTAGAATCTAACTAACCTATTCGTCAATTACGTCAAATGTTTGCTTTTTGTCGTTTTGAATCTTTTTTATAACTCAGAAATGTTGTTCACAGCTGACCGTCATCTCTTCCCGGTCGATGCTGAACGATTTGAGCTCCCAGAAGGTGAGTTTCTTCAGCTTTCTTTAATTATTTTATTTGATCATAATCATAAGTGACCTGTTATAGAGTGTAATCGCTCCCGTGTCTTATGGTTTCAGGCTTATCGATAGTTCAAGCGGACTGCGGAAGTCTTTCCCATTGCGGGGTTTTCGCAGATAAAAGCGCAGTTCCTAAAGGCGCCAGGTTTGGACCGTTTCAGGGCAAACTGGTGAACACCAGCGAGATCAAAACCTACGACGACAACACGCTCATGTGGGAGGTACATACGAGTGTCAATCTCTGTTCGATTATTACCATCTTTTGGGCTTACATCGAGTATAATAATTCGAATTTAATAGAAATGTTGGAATTCTACTTTAAAAAGCCCCGAGACAAACTGAAAAAAACGCAGAAAAGTCAGAATGTCAGAATGAGTTATGAGAAACACAAACTGACCTCATGATATATTATATTAATTTGCTTTAATGGGTTGTCACAAGAGATTACATGTTATATTCAAATTTCTTACATTTACACAGCTCCTCGTTTCTTCAAAATGAAACTGTTTAAACAGATTTTATATTATTTCCTTCATTTGATTTGGTAATTTTTCTAAATGGGACATTATTAAACACGGCTGCTTGAGAAGATATTAAAGAGAAGATAAATTAACAAATGTCTGAGTGTGGGCTTATAGACTTTAGCTTACAGGCTTACTTCTGAAACTCTCAAAATAATTTTACAAAAATCTAATGCAATGCTTGAATAATTTGTTAGAAGCGAAACACAAATAAAACTTATTCAACAAAAATATTTTATATATTAAAACAATATTGGTTTTGTGTACACTAATCAAACTTTAGCTCAGAAACACTCAGAAGTTTTTATGCAACACAACAGTGGTCCGCAGCCATCCATGAATACATAAAACAACCATCTATTAAGAGTGTTGTCTCAGCATGCCATCTAAACAGAGGTCGGCCATAATGGAGATACTCCCCAGAGAAAATAAATATATTAAAGTAATTGATTTTAGCCTCTTATATTATTTAAAAAAATGTGTATATCTAATATATTGAAAAATAGTAACGTTTCAATATATTTAACAATGTTGCATATATGTAGACATATTTATCTTCTATGTTAATATTAAAGTTAAACTTTGTGGTTAAAAAATCATACATGCATATATTGCTATTACACTGTTTGTTAAATACTTGGTTACTATATAATCTCTAATCTCATTTTATCCCAGTACTTTCGGCAGTCAAATGTTTTTTTTTTTTTCATGGTGCAACAAATGAATAGGCAAAAACACGACAGTAATTTTTATGACCATTTTCTTGCTAAAAATTGGTGATCCCTATTCTGTTCAAGGGTATTTTATATGGGGAGTATCTCCAACATGGTTGACTATCGGTTTGATGACGCCCAGTGAAAACATGCATTGAAGTTTCCCATCGCTAACAACCAGCTGTCTCACTGTCAGATCTTTGAGAATGGCCGCCTGACTCACTTCGTGGATGGCAGGGGTGCTCCGGGGAACTGGATGTCTCTGGTGAAGTGTGCGCGTTTCCCCGAGGAGCAGAACCTGATCGCGGTGCAGTGTGAAGGCCAGATCTATTATGAGTCCTGCAAAGAGATCCGGCCTGGCCAAGAGCTGCTGGTCTGGTACGGGGACTGCTACGTTCAGTTCCTGGGGATTCCTCTCACCCTCAAAGAGTTCATCGACGACAGTGAAGCGCTCCCGGCTGAAGGTGCGTGCTTGAAGCTCACAGGTCTCTCTTGAGTTGAGTTGCATCTCACCTGATGGGTTTCTTCCTCAGATTCTGGGGAGGGCTTCAAATGTGATCGTTGTGGAAAAGTGTTCGCTTATAAATACTACCGAGACAAGCACCTGAAATACACACGCTGCGTGGACCAGGGAGACCGGAAGTTCCCCTGTCATCTTTGCAGCAGGTCCTTCGAGAAGAGAGATCGACTGCGAATCCACATCCTCCACGTCCACGAGAAGCACAGGCCACATAAGGTAAGGGATCTCAAGCTCTGCTGTGGTGCTGAGGAACAGCTCCAAACAGAGTCAGTCTGACTGTGAAACATCACAAATTGTGTTCTGTTAACAAACATTTTATTTGTAAATAATATATTACTTACCTTGGGAATTGAGGGTTAATAGAGTACGGTTAAGTAAATTGTAAAAAGTAAACGTTTATGTTAGAGTACAGTTAAGCAAATTGTAAAAAGTAAACGTTTATGTTAGAGTACAGTTAAGCAAATTGTAAAAAGTAAACATTTATTTTAAAAGCAGGACCCGTTTTTAGTTTTCAACAAAAGAAATAATTATGTAAGCAATTATTATTTGAAACTGAGATTCAATGTCCATGGTTCATTTTCTGTAAAAATGTACATATCATATACCTTATCAAACCGATTTTTAATGACCCCACACTGTATACAATATAAATGAAAGTATATTTGCTGGTTATATCACTCGTTTCTTGGCTAAAGTAAATATCTTTTAAGTATTTTAACACAATAATGATGCAGTGCTCTGCTGTTCTTGAGAGAAATAACTGTAATCTAACGTTAACATTTAGTTGTGTTTGTAGGAAAAAGTTCTAATAAATGGAGAAAACACACAAAAACAGGGTAAATGACTCCACTCACAACAAAAATCAACTCAGCTCTGGGAGCAGAAATAAGCAATAAACCAAACTTTATATTTCATCAACATTTTAAGAAATATAACCAAGAAAATGTGTTTCGAACAAAAACATGTTATTGTTATATTGTTTACCTTTTGGAGCTAAATATTTAAATGAAACTTTAGGATATAAATAACATGAAATCAACAAAGCATTTTAGTCTGACAGCAATGTTCATTTACCTTAAATAGGTAAGTATTTCATTTACATAATAATTTACATTAGAATTTATCCTGCTTAATTTTATTATTATTCTACTGTTACAACAATCTAAAACTACATAATCCCCATTAAAAAGGAATATATACATTTATACTGTTGCTTTGAAAAATAAAAACTATAAACTAAAAATTAAAGTACATACCGATCATTTATTAAGAGTAGGTAATTACCCTGCACAGTGGCTGCAATTTAACTCCAGAGCTTTTACCATAAAAATAAAAAAGTTTTCAAAGGATAAATGGTTCATTCAATTTTGAATATTACAAAAGACAAAAGATCAACCTATTTGTTAAGTTGACACCTGTATGACATGTTTGTCATTAGTAAAAAATTTACTCAACTCCTCATTATCTCATCTTTGAATATGCTAATGACAGACACAACAAGAGTCCTCTCGAAGAACGTTCCAGATGCAGTAGTTCTTGAGGAAAGTTCATGTCAAAAGAGTGCTGAATAACGGCTTGTTTCCTTTGCAGTGCTCAGTGTGTGGGAAGAGCTTCTCTCAGTCCTCCAGCCTGAACAAACACATGCGCGTGCACTCGGGAGAGCGCCCATACAAGTGTGTCTACTGTAACAAGGTGAGTGGCAGGGGTCAGAGCTTACCAACATACCCTCTGAAGTCTTGCTTTGAGAGCTTTCCTGGTTTCATGGTGCTAGAGTCACTCTTGAAGACTCTTAGATGCTAATTAACAGCAGATGCAGCTCCAGAGCATTGTGCACCGGGGTTTAAGCTTGTATTTACGACCCATAGAGAGACAAAAAGTTTATTTGTTGCTTTGTTCTGGACACGCCTCCTCATTCTGACCTCTCTCCGATCTGCACAGAGTAGAGCTGTAAAGTTCAGCACAAAAACATTGTTTCAAGGGATTATAGTCTTGTATTTCGCTATATTGAACCACTTTAACTTTACATCTGATTTTAAAAAGTTATAAGTTCAAATGGACTGAAAATATCAAGCTAAACCTCAAGTAACTTAAATTAAAAAGACAACTAGTCTTTTAAAAAAAATTCTAATAATTGTTTTAAAGCTGTAAAAACACTGTTTTAAAAATTCTTGAGAGAATGTAGTTTTTGTTACAGATGTAAAATGTAAAGATATGTAAAAATATTACAGACTTTTGGAAGGTTTGTGTCCATAAAGTGAATGGTAAATTATTGTCAATTTAATGGTAAATTTATCCATGAAAAAAGAAAACAATATGTTACCCTTATCCCTTTAGAAAATCCTAAGATTTCTAAAATCTGAGAAAATCATACATTACTTAATCATGCCCCTTTTAAATTATTGGTAAAAAAAAAGTCATTTCAAGGCTATCACTGTACCCTTAAAAACCTTCAAAGCGCAGTATTTATAGTAAACAATGTCGTTGAATAACCTCAAATGGTTGTGCTCCTCAAAACGAGTGGTGTACCTCATGTTCCTCCCACCACACCATCCTTCCACCACACCCCCTGCTGGCACAATCAAAATCCAAAGAATTTTCTAAGAGCACATTCCTCTTCTGGTGCCAAAAACACTTTCAGTCAGCTCTACATTCTTCATTGAGATGAGCTGCATTAGATTTTCATCTGATTGGTTAGTGGGCAATGCTTTGACCAATGGGCACCATTGAGCCGTTTAAACTCCCAGAAAATAAGAATTACACAAACATGTAATCTGAATATTACTTTAGGCATATTTTGTTCAAGGAACAACACTAAACCATGCAACAAACTGTCTGAAAAGTTGACTTTAAGTTAGTTAGTTTGCTGCTAGATCTGCCTTTTCAGCTAATATTATTCATATAGTCATATATTCAAACGGTAGTATAAAGTAGTTGTTTCTTTTAAAAGCATATTTAAACCATAGTATCTATCAAACATTATGGGACTGGTTCGTTGCTTTCAAGGTTTGCATATAAAAACCTGGCCTTGTTTGTTTTAGTCTTTTTTCGGGGATCTGTAAGACTTTAATTCATGAATTTGGTGTAGTATTTCTGGTGGTGAGAGTGCAGTTATAGTGTCTCTCACCCGGCGTGTGTTGTGGATCGTGTTCTAATGCTGAATCTGTGGCAGGCGTTCACAGCCTCCAGCATCCTCCGCACACACATCCGCCAGCACTCTGGAGAGCGGCCGTTCAAGTGCAAACACTGCGGGAAAGCCTTCGCCTCTCACGCGGCCCACGACAGCCACGTGCGCCGGACACACGCCAAAGACAAGCCCTTCTCGTGCGACGTGTGTGGGGTTACCTTCCCAGAGGCGCAGGAGCTCAAGCACCACGTGAAGACGCATAAAAGTGAGCTTCGAATCGACAACATAACAATAATACTACAAATATAATCTTTATCTTATTTAATAATACAACTTTAGCAATATACTATTCAAGTAGTTTAAAAATGGCAACCATGTGATTTTTTATGGGGTTTAAAACAGCAATTTGATTGTAAATGATGTAAAAAGGTTGACATTTCTACCATGTAAAAATTATATATTTCTACAGATTGCTGGGTTTTAAAAGCTTTATGGAAAGTTTTAACGTGACATTTTAACATTTTGTTTCCATTTTTTGTTTCATTTTCTATTTAAAAATGACCTCAAACCTCACATACAAACATAATATTGTTTGCTGAGTTAGATAAAAAAAAAAAAAAAAAAAAAGAACCAATTACAATTCTCTAGCAAACTGTCACAAAAGATCCAACCTTCCTACTTACCCAGTTATTCCTGGCTAGAGTCATACTTATCTCCAGCTTACATCGGAGGAAAGACAGATGCAGGGTTGGAGTTTCCATTCACTCATTATTCTCTTCATTTAAATAAAATTTCAGCTGAAGAATGATTTTTGGTTTGTGCAGGAGACCAAAGTACCAGGAGGAAAAAGAGTAGAATTAGATATTTTCGTGTATGACATCTTAACAGCTTTCTCCCTCTCTCTGTCTCCTCAGAGCGGTCAGTTTTGGATAGCGCAGTACTTCTTCCAGCAGACGAGAGCTTGCTCCTTTCCTCCAGAGAGTCCTCACACACACAGAAAGCTCGGGACAGTTTCCCTCTCCCCGGGATCACAAGCATCAGCTCCGAGTACAGACCCTGGAACTGACACCCCAAGCAGCTTCTTCCCAAAGATCTACACAAACCCTATTGTGTGCTCTATTTAATCGTGTTATATGTTTATCATCAACATAACTATTTATTTAAAAATATTTGGTAAGTGAATTATATGTTTTGGTAATTTTTGAAGTTAGCTCTAAGCAAAAACATCTTTATTTGAACTGAACAACTACGTGATGTATTACTGGAGACTATTATTACTATTAAAATAATTGTAAATCTCTGTATTTATTTTTTACTTCCTTGAGTGAGTGTTGTTCATCTCTGTGTCAGCTCAAACTGATTCAATTAAAAAGAAAAAGAGAAACAAGTCTGTTTGTTTTAGAAGAGAGGAATGGTTGTTGTTAAATAACCTCATAAAAACTATGCACACAATATTATTATATATTTAATAAAAGTCTTTTGCTACTGTATATCCATATTTCTCACACACTTCCCTTTTATTGGTCAACACCTTTTCAACATATTTAACAACAACAAAAAATTACCAGAAGGATTCATTTTAGAGAAAGTTTCAATTAAATTCCCGATCACAGACAGGAAACTCAAAACTGTCAAAAAATGTTCTCACATTTCAAACATATTAATACAGTAACAATAAACTTAATATAATATAAATGTAAAAACTGCTCTTTCAGGCAACACATCAGAAACCTACTGTAAACAAACATGTTGCCAATCAACACAATCTGTTAGAAGTGGGGACTAACAATATTTGTTAGACTCGAAAAACAACAAATTTAAGTTAAACTCAGTAATTTTAAACCAACTTTGAATAATAGTATTTTTTGCGAAAGTGTTAAGTTATCTTCTATTTCTATCATTATTTGACATTTTGTCATTACATAAAATGTCAAGGTTTGTCTTCGTTTCTTTCTCTTGTTTTCATGATTTTCAGCAGTGGATAATGGAAAATGGACTGATTGGCTGAGACAAAAAGGGAGAGAGACAAACAAACAGTGTAGTGTTGTGCTTTTACTATGTTTTAGTTAATGATGCTGGGCGCCAGAAGAGGAGGAGTGCGAACATCCCCCAACAGCAAATTAATGACAATGGACTACTGCAATGAGGTGGTCCGGTGTGCAGAGAATAGAAACAAAGGCGGTCTCACTGACATCTGCTGCCCCCTGATTGTCCCTTCATGCTACCAACTGTCTGTGATGGAGAAGGAAAGAGAGAGGAAGGCTTTCTGACAGATTACCCTTCCACATTCTACATGAATACTCACCTTCTCAAAACACAAGACAACAACCAGGGGTCAAAGGGCACAGCTTAACAGCGCTATCATTCGTTGTGCTACTTGCTTTGATTATTACCTTGAGTTGTGTTGAATGCTTCTTGCTGAAACTCTTTCTAAATGTGTAGAATATGTTTAAATCAGTTCAAGCTGTTGAGATTCGCTTCACATTCCTGATATGTTGTATTTTAAATGTTTTACTTTACTTTGATAAAGAGGATGTCTAGATACATTTAACCCTTTCTGTGCATTATTTGGACGTCACATGTCAGGCAGGATTTTTTTTATCTGAAGGATTTTCACTACAATTAAAGTGTATTGTTCATTAAGTTGGACATTTGCCATCCAAGTAAATGGCAGCAGGACATTGTATGATGCATTCTGACAAAATTTCCCTCCTCTAAGCAGCTGCATGGCAGCACATCACACCAAGAAGAGAAGAAAACAGAATTTTCAGTAGTCTTATTCACATTGATGTATTCGGAATTACTTTTTGGATTCTTTATGAAATAGATTGTTCAAAGTTTTAAAAATAAGTTTAAAAATATAATTTGAAATAGCAAACTAAAGATCAGAATTCCTTGAACTTAATAATTAACAAAAAACAACAACAAATAATTAATATAATAATAACTTTAATACAACTGTAATAAACGTTTTTATACAAATAAAAAATATGCAGCTTTGAACTGCTTTGATAACTGACAGATTTTTCTCAGATCTTGGCATCATTTGCATTTTTCTGAAAACTGTAAAACAATTCTGGTCTGAAGGGGTTAATGTCATTTGTAAATTTAGTGTTCAATTAATCAAATTAATTAGTTTAATGTACTCAAAATGTGTGACAAATAAAATTCCCCTGAATAAGATTTTGCTAAATACAGGCACATTAAAGTGAATAACAAATACGTTGCCTTCGTGTTAATAATCTCTTAAAACTCTTTTTTTCACCTCAGCCAGGCTTGAGCCATATTTGGCCTATGATCTAAATGCCAGGGTCAGATAAATGGCAAATGTCATGTCTTAAATATGAAAGAAAAACAGTTTCCATCCAGTTGGTTACCTCGTTGTTTGTCAAATGACTCAATTATAAAACATTATGAAACCAACCTAAAAGAACCTTGAAAGTGACAATGTGGACGCTTCCCTATTTCTGTATGAAAATAGAATGCATACCACTGCAGCATATAAACAGAAGTTTTCCGTTGGAGCCAACACTCTCCTGTACTAGTGACGGAGCAAATACACTGCAAAGCTGCTAAAATTGCTGCAAACAGCTGACTTTAGTGTGGTTTTTCAGCTGCAGTCAAAAGCCACTATACTTCTATTCTTGCAACTGACTTTAAGTTCCTTGTCTAAAAAGAATACATTTCTGAATGTTTTTTAAAGTGTCTTTTGGGTGTGAGGGGCTGTTGCTTTTATAGATGGCCACAATTAATGTCTGACAAATTGGGGAATTAATTAATGGATCTGACTGTATGCACTGTGCCATCACATCCAGCCAGAATAAGTCTGGTTGAGATCTGGAAGAGCTGATGTTGCCATATAAGAGGAGACATGACAGGTCCTCCTCAGCTGTAGCACCCCTCGACACAGAAGAGAACCTCATTTAATATTAGCCTGTCTGTCTGGTCACCTCAAGCGAGACCTTCGGGGAGGAGTTCAGATGCTGCACAGTAACTTGAAAGTCTGACTTTGCTACTTACCCTACTTGAAGATGATATGAGTATCAATGAGTATCTCCTGGAAATCGGCTGAAGGTCATAATTAAAAAATAAGGTTGTTCGGGGAGCTCTGTATTCAAGCAAATTGAAAGAAAGTATAGCTTAAAGAGTGCTCTCTCTCTCAGGAGAATCTCATCAAGAGATCCGGAGAACTGCAACTTTGAGGGATTTCTTAAGCCAAGCCACCCCTGAACCACAGACTAAGTAGACTAGACTCCAGAATTGACTTTTCAAATGAAGGTACAATTTCATTTAGAAATCAAGGTCCTTGAGTCTACCAGAAGTTTTGTGAGACACGGAATCCAAGATGCTGGAAGAGCAGTTTAAAGTTTCCAGTCAGGGTCTATTTGATCTGGCTTTTCATCTGCTGGTGTTAATCAATGGACAGTCAATATTCTACTTGGGTTTCATTTTCTGAAATGAGCAAGTAAACATTTACAACTTTTTTTTTTAATTGCAAGTATTCAAACTGCCCATATAGGAAATTTTCAGACTAAATTTCTTTACCTTTTTGAGTAAACTGAATGTATTTGGGGAGAGTATTGCCAGTGTCTGGAAGTTGATTTTATGGTAAAATGATCAGATGCTCCTGAAATAACAGATAATCAGATTAAGCAGAAGTGTCTTTAGTTATCGGAGCTCATTTAAAGAGGCTGATCTCACATCCATACTCATTGTTTAGAGGGATTCCCTGGCAAGTCTCCTCATGAACTGAGGTGTCTCAATGGACCTCTTCCAGCAGATTCATCCAGTGCTGGCATGTGGATTCTGTTATTAATTTCACCCTCATTGGTTATATACAAAACTAGCTGGGTCATAGGTCAAGCTTCAGAAGACAATTCAATTATCCTCTCATTCTTAAGCTGGGAGAGATGCAGGCTCCACCATTCGCTCCGGAGCTTTTGAAGTTCCCCAGGGCTTCTGGTAGGACATATGTACATCAGAGCTCATGGTGAGTTAACATAGCTCCTATAAAACCTGGCCCTCAGGGTCTGTGACATGAAGGATCCTACAATATGGTGTTTATCTGCAGAGTTATGAGATAAAGAATGTGCTGTTTTAATTTAAACATTAATTTGTAATTTGGCTATTTTAGGTGAACACAAAGGTCACACCATTCTCAGGTCAAGTAGAACCTGTGCTTTACTGAATCTGAGTTTAAGTAAATGTTGTTTATTTTCTTTAAAGGACACACGGTAGGGGCTTTTTACATAATTTAAATATTATGGGTATCCTAACCACTCCAAGTTTAATGTCAAAATACATTTTAGATATTTTATAATAATGTTTTACAAAGTCTAATTTTGGGGCAATCGCCCTGTTTCAATAGGATGCATCCTGTAATGGTTCATTGTTGAGTGAAGTAGAGAATTTTTATTATATAAGCATTAAAAATTCCAAGCTCCAATAAAACATCAACATGATTTTTAACCCTTAAGCATATTATAAAGGCAGATTTGTTTGTTTGTTGATGTATAGTTTTTGAAAGATGTTTGAGAGTTGTCTGCTTGTTTTGTTCATGAAGTTCAGATTAGTCTGGCATTGCTTTAACAATCAAGAAATAGACAGTAAAGAGTGCGGGCCAGAATTTTTGTGCTGTATTATTTTACTAAATTTACAAAACTATTTGATTAATTTAAACCAGTTAGTACTTTCTAGGTAAATGTAATATGATTTTTGTGCTATGAAGCCTTGTTTCTTAGTCGCATTAACGTGAAGAAATGTTTAGGCTAACTAGTACTTTTTCAGTTCTTTTGTTAGTTACATGTTAGTTACGTCCTAGATGTGCTCCTCCATAAATGCAAAAAAATCCAGAAAGATAATTTGTACTGCAAAATAATAATGTTTAATAAAAACCGTTTTATAAACCTTTATTTCATGTAACTTGACAGTTAACATCTATTATAACTTGAAAATAAAGAAAAGTCAGACATGAAGAAAAAGAAAAAGTTAATTGTAAGCTAAATGTCTACGTTGAATTTTTTTGTGTGTGTAAAAGTCAGATTCTG
Source organism: Danionella dracula (assembly GCA_900490495.1). Classification (NCBI taxonomy): domain Eukaryota; kingdom Metazoa; phylum Chordata; class Actinopteri; order Cypriniformes; family Danionidae; genus Danionella; species Danionella dracula. Next base: position 1,521,534 of record UELW01000888.1, read on the forward strand.
ATGCTTTTATACCCAGTATCAGACTGAGATCATTTTTAACTAAATCTCATAAAACAGAACCAAGTTACTTCTGAGAATAAATAACTAGATGCCTTTCTAGTAGTTTGACAATCAGCATTATTGCTTTGTATTATAACTAGTAACTAATTACTTAAGTAAATTTTTTATTACATTTTTTTAGAACTTTTTTATTCTTCCTCAAGTAAGCAATTTTAAAGTAAATATTAGTAATTTTACTTTTTCTGAAATAATTTTTTGGATACTCTACCCACCTCTGGTAATCATGGGAGAACTTTTTTTGGTGCCATTTAGCACAGGCTTCGGGCTTACAATTTTCACAATTGCTATGACAGTTTTTTCAATTAATTTGTGACTTTCCTAAACTCTTAACACGAATCTCGCAACATCTGTAGGCTATACACTTAACCCATTTTGTGTTGCTTTGACACAAAATGCGTACAGTTAACACACATTTCAAGTGCTTAAACTTCTATTACACTCAAGCTCCTCCAACACCAAAACTGTCATTTTAAAGCAAAATTTTTTCTCAATGTGTTATTATTGATTAAATGTTGCTGTTAAAAGAAAACATGTTTTAGTGTTTTGAAAAATGTATTATTGTATTGTATTGTATTGTATTGTATTGTATTGTATGGTATTGTATTGTATTTTCAATGGGGGGGGATGGGGGGGTAGGGGTTGAGAACGAAACTAACTGTTTTGCCAATTGTGTTTTTTAACTGATTTGGTGGAGTTAAGCAAACTTGTTAAATGTATTGAAAAAACTGTCTTATCAATTGTAAAAGACTGTAATATGCTACTTAAAACCAACCCTATTTACGAAGACATTTAGATCCAAAAAACAAACCACATTTAGAGTCCAGAGAACCACAGAAGTATTATACCAGTTGTTATAGAACAAGCCGTTCTAAGAGTGGTCTCCAATCACCTTCTACTTCAAGAATTTGAATTTGCATAATCAAGCACTTGCATGAGCTCAGAAACCAGACTGAAAACTATCCATGTGTTCAATTTCAGTTCAGGAATTGATTCTGTTGATTAAATACATTTAATTTCACTGTTTACTGATGTGTTAATGTAAGCAAATAAAATAATGACTTTTATATAAAAAGATGTTTGATTACCAAGCGAACGTCTTTTATTAAAATTAGATTTTACTTTTGTAAAGAAGTGTAGGCAATGTTATTCCATCTTAAGTAGACTGGTAAAGTGCTCTTCCTCACAGACGAAGGTGGAAAGATGATGCAGTGTGGCTCCTAATGCAAAGCCCATAATGGACTGGTGAAAGTGGCCATCTTGATGCACTGGTGAATGCTCTGTGGCGTTGAAAGGATGACTCAACTTCCAAGCTCTGTGGGAAACTGATTTAAAGGTTTAAAGGCTTGTGATTGCTCTGCTCCCACTTGACAAAATTTTATTCACTCAGTCATGAGAATCGATTACACACTTATCTTCTGGTGCTATAAAATACCCCCCATCCAAGGACGACATCCATTATTTATTTCTTTATTAATATGTGATTATCAATGTGCCCCATGGCATTTGGATACTTATGTATGATATGGCTACACAAAGGCCAACCTCTTCTAGCATTTGTGCAGATATTTATTTTATATAAGATCTTAGAAAATACCAGTTGTGTTAAAGTCGGTGAAACCACAAGAACTGGATTTGATAGTAGGAGACAAACAATAAATTGAGAGGAAAGGGCTACATGTCCTTATGTTTGTCTCTCTTTAAGAGGTTACCTGTCAGTTCCTATTTCAGCTCTTGCTCTAGTAGCAGCAACAGTTGAGCTAAACCACATTCTGATCAATTAGCTCTATTGATCCTCTAATAGCAGTCAGCACACATCACCAGACTTGTCTAAAACTAGCCCTGGGCTCTTTGCTGAGTGAAACCATAAACTCAGCTTTAAAGTGACCTCTTATGTCATACGATGGCTCTGTTGAAGAATAAACACTCGGTTGCTTGTGTTTTAGCTATTTTATTTCTATCACAATTGATTATTGTGACATCATTATGATTATTGTTTGTTTAGTATTATCTATATGTTTCATTGCTGACATCAAAAGTGATAATATGTTTTAAAATCCACAATCAAAATGGGTTCGATATATCAATTTATTAACAATAAGAACTATTCTAATTATATTTTTCCTTTAATAAGTCGAATCCATGAGGTCTATTATTAATTCATGATGGTTCAACAGCTGAGGAGATTCACTGGACGGGTATATTTTATTGATGCAAATTTTTTTTTTTTTTTAATTATTCAAATTTTTTTGTAAGTGCGTTCTATTTAAATTAAACACTTTAATGAGAAGATTGAGCCAAAGTGCTAATAAAAACCATAGTAAAATTGTAAAATCTAAAATTATTCAAACTTTCTCTGTATGTTATCTATGTTGTTTTAGAAATACATGGACAAGAGAAATAATAAAAAATACAATGTTAAACACTGGTAGCACAATTTCTAGCTAAATTATTTATAATTTGTCAACAGTCATATAGTCATTTGTACTGTTAAATCTTACATCTGTACTTTTTTCAGGAGCTCAGCACTTACACATTTACTGTCGCTGGAAATATAAAAGCTGTGTAAGGGAGAGCCTCTGGTCTAGGTATTTAACCATTTAAAAACAGCACAACTCTGTGAAAAACAACATTGTGTTAGTTGATCTTTTTAATTGATTTGGAGGCTTAACAAATTTGAATGCATTCAGAAGATACAGGACAAGAAAAACAATTCTCAAAAACAATGTGAATAAAATAATTAAACACATTTTTAACAAGCAGACTGATCATCGTATAATATAGGGGGTAATCGACTTCCAAAAATCTAAGCAGAACTGAGTGATATGACATTCTGTAAATGTAAATAACTAATAGATAATGCTGAAGTTGTCCAGTGTTTTCATCTATAGTGTAGAAAAAAAGTTATCGTTAAAGGTTTCTTGAGTGATATTAAAAGAAAGTTCTCCAGGCAGCTTCACGTTTAAACAGTTTCCATTTTTTCAGACAGGGACAATGTGTTTGGTTATTGGCATGTGATATTGTACAGGCAGCCTGACCAGAGGATTGGAAGGCTGAGAAGTTTCCTCATGTTGTTGAAAAGCAGATGGGTCAGTGTTTTATTTGGTTATTCTGTTTCCACCTGATGCTTTTAAATCTACAGAATTGTGAAGTGTGTTTGCTGTTGATCCGCAATGAAGCATTTGTGTAGTGTCTGGAGCAGCTTGCCAGCAGAAGGTTCTGCAGGGCTCTGCTGGTTCCTTTGGGAACAGAGGTAATCCTTTACTGGATCAAGCACAGATCAAACACTGTAAAGCCGCTGGACAGAGAAAGAGAGAGACACTGAGGAACGAGAGATGCTCCAGATGACAGTAGGGATGGGGCAGATGGTCTCGGGTGGAAGGATGAAGCTTCACTGAGTCTTCACTGATGCTCAGTCCCTTTGGGGAACACGCACATCCGAAAGCACACACACACACTCACTCCTCAGATAGCCGAGGTTGCACAATTGGCAGCTACTGCACAGGTGCTGGTCACGTATCATGAAAAAGTTTTATTGCACACTGATTTATCATTACACACACACTCATTTACTTGAAGCATTATTACTCTGGATGAATATAACTGACATTTAAGAAAAAACCCTAATTTATTGACTTCAAAACGTTTAATAATGTGAAAAAGTAAAAAATGTAAGACATCTGGAGGCTCAGGAGCGCAGTTCTCTGAACTGCAAGGTTTTTAAATGGTTTCTCAGTCTGGTACCCAACTGTGGGAAAGGCACAAAAGAGAACCATTGACACGTTGCAGAAGGAGTACAGGAGACAAAATGTCATCGCGAAAGAGACTGTCTGTTAACTTGGTTCTACCGCATCTTTTCATTCAATGTTACAGTTTTTTACAATTGCTAAGACAGTTTTTCCAATACATTTAACAAGTTTACCTAACTCTTAACACACAGAATAAGTTAAAACACACAATTGGCAAAATAGTTAATTTTATTCATTTTCAAAATATAATAATACAGTTTTAAAAACACTAACACATGTACTCTTCCGACAGCAACATTTAGTCAATCGTAACACATTGAGAAAAAAAATTTGCTTTAAAATAACAGTTTTGGTGTTGGTGGAAATTGAGTGTAAAATTCAAAGTTCAAGCATTTGAAATTTGTGTTAACTGTATACATTTTGTATCAAAGCAACAAAAAATTTGTTAATTGTAGAGCCTACCTAGACTGATGTTGTGCTACTCATGTTAAGAGTTTAGGAAAGTTGTTAAATGTATTGAAAAAAACTGTTAAATATTAGCCCAATGATTTGAGCAGGTAAGTATAACATTGGTAAAAATTGGCTCTTCTTAGCCAACAGTTTAGATAATTCTGAACAATGTTCTGCCATTCAAAAAAATTGAGAATGGAGTAAACTGATACAAAGTAATGGTTTGGGGTGAAAAAGACAACAAAAAAAACACCATTGAAACAACACACTGTTTCTCTTTTCTCTGAAAGGCTTTTTAAACTAGGTTTCTTTTTTATTAAATAAAGCTAGGGGAATCCAGGCTTTGTACGGGAAGTTGAACTCACAGAGAGATCTCTGAACTAGGAAATAGTAAATCACAAAATATGTGCTGATTCTTTGAGGTTTTTGGTAATTAAAAAAAATCAAGCACTTTAGGTTTCTCAGTTAAAGCACTCTTTAGTGGTGTGTGGTGAGGAAAGATTTTTTTTCATCCCCCCCCCCCCCCTTCATGGATGATGCTCAGAATCACCTAAATCTACAGATATTCAACCAGATATTAACCGTTATTCAAGCAATTTATTTAAGATGGTTACAGAGTTTGAAATGGCTCCAGTGGACTTAATGCTTGTTTGCAGATTCTAGCTCAAAGTGTTTACTGTCAACATGCTGATTGTTTTGAATAAAAACAAACTAAATAATATTAGCATTTTATTTAAAGCTACACTACTTTACTTTAAACTACAGAAATTGAGTCTATTTTGGGGAAGACAACATTGACTCAATGTAAAAATGGAACTTTTTGCCTGTAGTTTAAACAAACAAATATTGTTAATTGGTTCAACACATAATTTTGATACAGCTCAACTTCTATAGTTGCCACGAGCCACTGAGAATGTGAACTCAATTAGAAAATAATTATTCAGTCAACAACCCATCAACAAAAATTTAGTAAAAAAATTTTTCCGGAAATACACCTTCAGAAAAAATTGAGTCAATAAACTTTATTCAGGGGTAATTCCTAGCCGATTAAATTATCCTACATGTCCTCTTAATAAATGCCACAGATATCCTCTGATTGTCTGTTTTTATTTAAATTTCATGTATTAGTTTTAAATCCACCAGCAGTAGGCTTGAATCTCTCACCATGCCTCATGTTAAACAATGCCTCAGTGGGAGTATGTGCATGTGTGTATGTAAGTGTTTGTTGGATGTACTTTTGTTTCTTTTTTACAGTTATTCCTAGAACCTTTAACTAAGCAGCAGGAGAGCAATGATTGAATGATAGAAAGAGAAAGAGAGAGTTGAAGAGTTAGGGACCGACCCTCTTCTGGGCTCTTTCTCACCTGCTGATGCTTTGTAATGAAAGATCAGACTTTTTACAGGAGTACAGACAAAAATTACTTTTGATGTTCTGGCTTGTTTGCTTATTGTGTTTTTTTTTTATTGATCAATCATTGTATTTTAAGCCATAATTGAGTATAAATGTTTTGTCATGTTTTTTATTTGTTTATGCAAAAATTCTATAAAAATAGCAAAAAATAGTTTATTTCTTGATAAATTTAAAAAATGATCACCATGGCGCATAATTACACTATGGTGTTGTTAAAAAATGCTGCACTATCATATAAATCTGACCTGAGGACCTCTAAAGCTTAGTTACAGGACAGTTTTCAACACATAATGATAAACAAAATCTGAAAATAACTTGTTATAATGCCGTAGGGCCATTAGATGACCTTTACCAATTACGAATCGATATGAAATTTGTGTTTTCTTGACAAAATTTGAGAGAACTTTGTGGATAGCCAACTTCAAGACCACTTATCCACGAGCAAGTTTCAGTCTGATTTTAAACCCCTGTAGTTATACAGCACTTGTTAAAATCGTTCAATTGCTTTCTTTCTTTCTTTCCTTTTTTTAAATTTGCAAACAAAATAAATGATATTAATGATATAGAGTTTGAACTAAAAATATCTAAATATGTATAGTGGTTAGTGAATGCACTGTATCTACATTAATCTGCTCAATTGATATTTGTGTACAATCAAGCTACCTTTGTTAAATTGTATTATATTCTATGAAAATGGCACATTTTGGGTCACTCACCTATTAAAGTGCTTTTTTCTTTTAAGTTTAAAACTTAAACAGCCTCACATTTTCTTTGAAACATAGCCTTTAATATAATGTCAATAAAGAAAAGTTTACAATTTTAATACAAGTATTATTAGAGCTTTTCATTATAAATATATTTTTAGGGATACCAGGGAATGAATAATAAAAATGAATGATTTTAATAAAACATTATAGACAAAACAATATTCTAGCCCAATTGTAATCATTTTCATAGAACGTCTGACTTGTGATTGTTTATATAAACATTTAGTACTCTAAAATGTTTACCATTTCTACCAACATGCAAACACCTTGTGTCAAATCTGTAACGATGATCTGAGATGAAGAAAAGGATTGTTATGACCCTGTGCTTGACAGGAGGGTCTGTTTAATTTGCATAATGAGTGACTGTGTGAGTTTTTGTCTCATACTCTTTGAAAAACAATGTTCTGCCCTCTCTATTGTGAGCAGCACCACTGGCAGTGACCCTGTCCCACTCCCTCGGGGCTCCTCAGGGCTCCTCGGAGGTCAGAAGGAGAGTCTGTTTGGTTAAATGTACCTCAGAGGTGAGACTTTCAGAGGATCTATTGGATTAAAATGTCAACAGTTGTTATGAAGAAGGAATGAACCCAATATAATTATAAACCAGGGGCAACCACTTAAAGTTGCAGAATTTTCGAGAACCTGCTTTGACATCTGAAATAAGAAATTTCCTAGGCCACAGCATAGCCTTCTTTTGATAGCTCTTGCTTATTGGCTTCAAATTTGTCTTGGTAGTTTTTCTTTAAAGATGTCCCTTTTAAACCCTTTATAATACAAAATTAACCCCTCTAGATGATTAATAACCCTTAACAACCTACACAGTTAGTATTTATCATAAATAATGTCTTTAAATGCACCCATTTCAGGTGAATACATTTATCTTTTTATTAAACTAAAAAACACTTTTAACCTGGGACATCCAAAAACACAATTTCTTTTCATTGTTAATCGACGTGGTTCTACTACAGTTCACTTCCAGGTCAGGCAGTTGTGTTCCGGTGGATATTGTGATCTGAAGATCCCGGGTTCAATCCCCAGACCCACCGAGTTGAAGTTGGTGTGAGTGATGAAACACTTGCTCTCCCATCTTAAACAACCACAGCTGTGGAGCACTTGAGCAAGGCACCAGTTCCCCGACTGCTCCCCAGGCGCCGCAGCCTTGGCTGCCCACTGCTCCGGGTGTGTGTTCACGGTTTGTTTGTTCATTGCTGTGTGTGTACACTAGATGGGTTAAATGCAGAGCACAAATTCCAGATATGGGTCACTCCATATCTGGCCGACTGGTCACTTTCACTGTCACACCATTAGTTTGGTTAGTGGGTGGTGCTATAGCCATTAAGACTTTTGAGCTTCCAAAACAAACACATAAAACATTTATTCAGTAAGTTCATGCTTTGAATTGATTATGACTTGCAAAGATGTTTCTAAATGCCATATTAAAATAATGACAATATCAAGTTACAAAGGATCAAGTATCAAAAGTAACAAATTTTAATTTTTAAAAATACAGTGAAAGTGGTATAAACATCCTGAAACGTGGCTCTAAACATCTGTCTCAGATCATCAGCTACAGAGAATATAGCCAGTTAAATCTTGAAAAACTCAAATAGGAAAACCTACTAATGTACCTTGGTGTTTTTGATTCATTAGCTGGATTAAACAAAGTTTAGAAATTTACAACTTCAAATAGTAAAATGAACACAATGATGGGAGTTATCTGCTGGAGAGACTTAAGTTCTGATTTTCAGCCTGTTTAACTTAATACATACATAACAGATATGGACTCTCAATGTCCCTCCCTTAACACCCCCCACACATGCACAGTTTCTCTGGAGTCAGCGAGTGGAAAGCCGCAGGTCTCCGGCCAGTTCATGTATGCCACAGGACATGAGCCCTGAGTGAGCCTGAAACATTTATGAAGGCTTATAATCCCCTCTCTGCCTAATGTACCCTAACACGCCTTTACTGCCTCTCTAGCCCTGGAGCTCTAGTCTTCCTGGCATCTAACTCCTTTAACACCCCACTTTGAGCACATTTACTAGCTTTTTGCATTTTTAAAATGCACAGCGTGGTCAGATAGAGCCTCTTCACAGATTCATTACAGACATGGACCTCAGATGCCTAGCTAGTCATACAGTCTGCTTTAGCACAGATGTCATAGCCCAATTGTCTTTTCTTTCTTAAGGGGAAGAGAGTGTTGATAGAATCCCCGATCTAAAAATAACGCAGAATGCAGGGGATCAATTTCCAGTAATTAACATGTATTATTTACTCAATTAATATAAACGTGTTGTTTGCCCTTCCTAATTGTTTCTATTTAAGTTTCTATTGTTTCTACTGTTTCATAGTCAAATATAGCTGCTGTACTATTCAGACAAAAACAGGGTTCAACAATCATGTTGTATGTTGGTAAAATCCCATTTAATCATAGTGGAATTAAAACATTTTATAAAGTTTAGTAAATTATTTACGTATTAGGTAAGTATTCTTCGACCAATTCTTAATGATGCACAGATTTTCCAAACAAAAGGATGCTTCATAGTTTAACATTTCAAGGGTTTTCTATCCTGAAATAGAGCAGCAGTGATGCTTCTTCAGGGAAATGAACTCTCTTCTACCACAATTGTAACCAATTGTGGGCATTACACAAATTGTCAAACAGGACTGGTGAGGAGGTCATGGTTATGTGCATCTCAATTAACATTGATGGACGGGGAACTGATAACATGTTTTTTTCTATTTTATCTACCTTCTTTTCAATAAGTTTGGTTTCTGTACTTCATCACAAACTCAGTTTAAACTAATCTTTTATAAAAAGTAAGAGATTACTGGTGAGTTTAAATCAACAGTTTCCTCATACTAATAAAATGTACTTTCAAAAATGTACTAATAAAATGCACTTTTAAAAAATTTACTTTAAAAATCCATAAGGTAGTACATGGTAGTTCTACTTCTACCCCATAGAATTATCAAATAGCCATTCCTGTTTACTTCTTAATCCACTCTAGGCCTTTGTGAAGCTGCTTTAAGGCAACTGCTAAAACAATATATAAAAGCATTTTGATTGATTGATTTGAATTAATTGAATTAATAGAAACAGACAAAATATATGTTAAGAATAAGAACATCTTACAAGGTCTGAAAAACAAATAGTGCCTTTATTCAGAATCTTAAAACTACTTATCATAGCCTCCACTACAATATGAAAATATTTGTTATTAGAGAGAGGATAATTCTTAATTCTAAAATGAAATATGTTCTTTTGAAAGTCACATTTATTATTATTCGGATATTTACAGGCCTTAAAAGGGACATCAGATCAGATGATATCCCATGATTCTTTAGGGTAAGATTGCAAAATTTGAATTCAGCGTTTGAAGAAGCCAGGAGTTTGCAGGGGTTGTGGTTAATGATTGTGATAGGGTTGATGGGTAAAATGAACTGTTTTTCAACAATTTGTATGTTCATAGCACTCAGACAACATATCCGTTTGAAGCCAATTATTGGAATACTAGATTAAACAGATATGTGTTTAATCTAGTTTTAGATTAACTCTGAGTGAGTGTAGCAGTACACCATCCAGGAGTTTGTTCCAGAGCTTCAGGGCTCTAAATGAGAACGCTCTTCCCATTCTGGTGGATTTACTAAACTTCGGAATATTCAGTAGTCCTGCTTCTTGTGATTGAAGAGAGCGAGCTGGAATATGTCATGATAGGAGACTGCTCAGGTAGGCCGGAGCCAAGCCATTCAGCTCCTTAAATGCAAGAAGCAGTATCTTATAGTCGATGCGATATTTTACAGGAAGCCAATGAAGACAGCACAGAACCGGACTAATGTGATCAAATTTCAGCTGCATTTTGAACTAACTTCATTCTGGAGGTCATGAAAGCACTAATTTTTGAAAGCACTAATTGAACTAATTTTTCTGCATCTACAATAGACCACATGTTCTTGAGGTGAAAGAAGGTGGTCTTAGTACATAAGAGATTTGGTTCTTAAAAGTCAGTCATCTATAATGGCATCAAGATTTCCGCAAAGATTTTAAAACAGTTTTTTTCTTTCCTGATCAGAAACATTGAGGCTCAAAGGGCTCTTTGCTTTACATAAGTTCAATAGGTGCTTAATATACAAATTAAACAAAAGCTCTCAAAGAATTTGTAATAGTGTTCATTATAAATAGCAGTTATGGAGTTTTAAAACAGATTAGGCACAACTCTAAAAACTGCATCAAAATATATTCTCTGCAACATAATGTAGTAATCAGTGTATTTTTTTTCCATCTTGATGTTTAAGCCGGTCTGAATTAGGACAGTTAAAGGAAATCTCTGGGTGGGTGGGCGAGCGGATAAGGTGTGGACAGTGTGAGGGGACTTCAGCTTATCATTGTCTGACTGGACACCAGGACAGCTCCATTACTGCAGTCAGGGTGTGCATGTGTGTGTTCTTTGGAGACCTGCTCCCAGGAGGCTGTTTGACTGCTGCCTCTGCCCTGTGTCCATGTTTACATGTTGAGGAGGCCAGATGCTAAATGGCTATTGTTACTGCTCAGATTTCCCCGGGCGTCTCCTGCACCTTGGCTGAATGAGAGCCGCTTTTATTGAAAGCAAAGTGATATTTAGCTAGGCTGTATTGAAAGGGACTGTTACATCAGAGCGGTCCTAGTACCAATCTTGGTGACAGAATTTTGGTGTTGACTGTAAACATGCAAAAATGTCTGTGCACCACACATATTTAAGACTGCACAAACTTCACCTAAACCCATTCAGACCCAAATTATTGTCTGGCCATTAATCACATTTTACATTTATACAATAGCAAGAACAATTTTAGAAAGTAAATTTCTGTGGAAACTGGGTCATCTAAAACAAGTAAATTAATATATAAAACACTGACATGTCTCATTGTGTTTTTGGAGAACTTTTATTTTAAAAATCTGATTTAGGAATGCAACTATTTTCTATATATAAAAAAATAGTGCATAAAACACATTATGTGTAAAGACATATAACAAGCACTAACCAAGTGAAATATAAAACAAGGACTGGAAATGTTTTGTAACTATATTGATCAATGCTAGGCCATTGTAAAGCTGATTCAAGGCAATAGCAAAAGAGGTTAATTTAAATCATTTTTGATCGATTACCTGATTGATTGATTGATTTGTTGATTGATTGATTGATTGCATGATTGATTGACTGACTGATCGATTGGTCGATTGATTGATTGGTTGATAGATTGATTGATTGGTCGATAGATTGATTGGTCGATAGATTGATTGGTTGATAGATTGATTGGTTGATAGATTGATTGGTTGATTGATTGATTGATTGATTGATTGATTGATTGATTGATTGATTGATTGATTGATTGATTGATTGATTGATTGATTGATTGATTGATTGATTGATTGATTGATTGATTGAAGATTGATTGATTTCAGTAGCTGCATAGTCTGAATGGGTTAATTAATTAATTATTTAATGCAGTTAATAATTAACTGTATAATCTTACATTAGAAACAACACAGTGAACAAACACTCAATATCTTAACCAAACAGGCTTTTAATTCACAGCAAAGAAAACTATATAGATTGGAAAAACTATATATAATGGCCTACAGTTTAGTGGAATGCAGATAGTTTTTCATAAAATACAGTCGATGTAGTGTTAAAGCAAATCTAATGTGAATCCTGTAGCAAGGACAGACTTTTACCTCTGGCTTTTTAGAGCTGTGGAAAAAAAAGTAGATTTTTTTTGAAGAAAAAGAACATTTTTGCTTTGCCTATCGTTTTACAGATGTTGTTTGAGGGTGGAGCTGGGTGGTAATAGGGAAAAAGAATCTTACAGCAAAAGTTCCAAAAGTTCCAGTTTCTAATAGATTAAATAGATTACTCTAATAGATTAAAATATGTAAATATAAAACCTTTTTTAACTTCTAAAACAGTGTTTAGACTTTTAATTAGCTGTTAAAACAAATCAAGTTTAGTTGTCTATTTTGTTAAATATTATAAAAATAGTATCAAACCTTGAAGTGAATGAAATCAATTGTTGGATAAGATTCACCCTTTGATGGCATTTTACTTAATAAAACAAGACAACTTGAACCATTTTAACAACTCTTAACAGGAGTTTTCTCCTTACATTTTAGGGGCAGATTTATGTCCAAACCTTCCAACAGTTGGCTTTTTATAATAGCATAATATGTGCCCTTTAATGATTCTTATTGTTTATTTTTAAGCGTTTACTTAAAAAATTAAATGGGTTGTCTGAGTCTTACATGTTAATATCCAAAAAAAAAAAAGGGTTTTTGTGAGGTCTTCAAATCTGGTTCTGGAGAGCCAGAGGCCTGCACATTTTAGGCTAAACCGACATGAAAAAACCCCTATTCAACTAATTAAGCTCCTCTCTCATTGTCTGAAGCTAGAGTAGTATGCATACTAAAAGCATGGTTGCAACTAAAATGTGCAGGGCTGCAGCCCTCCAGGACCAGATTTGGGGAACCCTGCCTTAAAGTAATATGATATCATAATAAAATGGCGAACTGTGACCATTCATTTTTAATAGTGTGGAAGATGGTATTTTTCAAATACAAATTGAATGTACTTTTGCTTTGTTCAATTTATTTAAATATGTTGTAAAAAAAATTCAACTTTTGTGTGGATTATTTTTGCATTTTCAATTTTCATCAAAAATCTTTAAAAAGATATTGTGTTTTACAGGAGTTAACATCCCACATTGATTAAAAATGTTACTTTTTTTGCGTTTTTTTTTTCTTTTCAATTATTTAGATCACTAACAATTTTGTCTTGCTTGCTATTAGAGACACTATTGGTCTAGAATGTTTATTTTGATTATTTGATACAGCAGCAGTGGCTCAGAGTACTCTCATACATAAACTCTAAGGTTCTTCTTATTAGACATTAACAAAATCCAAATCTCAACGATTACATAAACTAAGACAAACTAAGCTGGAACTTAGAGAGGGTTTATGGGGTCCTTCATGCATCTGAAATTAACCTGTTTTCCTGGATCAATGTAGTTGCAATAGAGACTGCTTTTCATTCACAATCAAGCTAATGGTTCAGAACATCCTCCACAGGCATCTCATCAGAGCACAGCCATAACACGAAGGAGCGCAGGGGGGAAGGAGATGCAGAGGTCAATACGGCCACCGCTGAGAAAGCCAGTGGTGTCCATTTCACAATCTTCATTAGTCGCATGTTGAAGGCAAGATCCCCTTAAAAACTGAGAGAGTGGCCTCATATGATCCTGCTTCTGCTGCCAAAAAGCTGCTTTCACCCCCAAAATAAGCACCTAATTATCCTTCATGTCCCTTGTGTGAGATAACTGGCTCTTCGCTACATCCGTATTGCCACTTCTTGACACAAAATCTCCTGTTTGCTTGATATCAGCCAGTGTTGGTTATCAATGAGGACAAAAGCATATTTAATGCCCTCAAACATGTGTCAAGCTCTGCAGAGCTGGATGTTGTGGTCTCAGGAAAAACGAAAGATGATGAGGGAAGATCAGCCCAAGAGGATGCTCTCATGGGACAAGAAATACTTCACACAGGGAGGTCATGGAGATTCCAGCCCACCCAGATTGTGTGAATGTGTCAATTTGATACAAAAATAAAAATGACAAAAACAGGGAAAGGTTTTTAGAATTCAATAAATCCACTTGTATTATGTTTGTCTGTTCACAAACAATGAAAATGTGTGCTGATTTTAACTCTGACTTTAAGATAACTTTTCAGTTCTACATACTGGTAGATGTGATGCAAACATTAATTTTGTTGGAATTAAATGGATGAGGATACATGCATGGTTGGTCACTAAATACTGGTTCCAAATTGTTTTTGTAAATGTAACTTGAGGTGTGCAAACTCCTGTTTTACTTCATTAAAAGTTAATACATTTTTTCTTTGTTATCTCTTTTATGCCCAAAGAGCGATAAAGGTCCTTATACATAAGCGCTAGATCTAAATAATAATTAATAAAGTGCCCATGACGCTGAGTATATAGAACAAAAACAGACCTTTTAGCATCAACGTTCCTGAAAAGCTCAAACTGGATTCTGCAGCTGACAAGGAGTCAATGTAATATGAGAATTAATCTGTTGTCTGGATCAACTAACACCTTAAAATACCTGATTTTGGAAGGTTGCAACAATGTACAATTGTGCAGTTGCTACAGTCTTTTTTATGACCAACCTACTCACCTATTTACTCATGCTAAAATCAGGGTCAAGTGGTACAGTACTTTACCTGAGATAACACGTCTGAAAAAATGTTAAAGCAGTTATTGACCCACTCATGACTCGTTAGCATTTAGGGGAAAATAAAATTGTGCATCATCAGCAAATAAGCAACCTCATTACGCCCCCATAAGTCTGCTATAAAGATTTAAAAAGAAAGACCCTAAAATAAAGCTTTAAAGGACCTCACAAGACAGTGGAGTGGTCAATGCAAAAGTACAAGTGCCACCATTACAGTGTGAGAGGCTTGAGTTCAAACTCCCCCTCGCCCCTCTACAGAACTATGAAGCTCAGAATTTGGTGTTAGTGGAGGATTTATTGACTTGGGTGTTAAGGGGTGGTTGAATTAGTTGTTATTCAAGACTGTTGTATCTAGTGAATAAAAATGAGTAACTTGCATGACCTGTACTTGAGCTCCTCTGCAGCAAGGACCCTCTCAAGAATGCACCTGATGCACAATTAAAACTAGAAATGAAAATAAAAAATGAAAAATTTTAAAGATAAGAGCTAAACCATGTGATCCCACCTGCTGGCATTAGGGGCAGATTTACTATAATGCAAGTGTAGTTGTTGTAGGCCCCCAACAAATGAAAGAAATCTTGTTTCAGAACCTGGTGCCTTACATGAGCTCATCTCTGTGCTCCCCTGTTAACCTCAATAATGGCCTGTTCCATTCATGCGGCACACATCCAAGTTTCAAGTTGATCTGAGAAGCATGAAAAACTAAGACTAGTTTCAACACTGGCTAAAGTTACATCATTTTTATAGCATCGACAGTATGTCCTAATATTCAGAATAACGTTGAGGAGAAACAAACATCCCAACATTAGCTTGTAAAGTCAGAGATTAGTTTGTGTTTGAATGATTTAGCCGCAGGGAAAAAAAACATTGATGGAGAGAAAGTGGGAGAAAGCAGGAGGAAATAAAAACACAACCAATTTATGAGTTTCAGGAAAGCTCCAAAACTGTAAATCCGCCACTGCCTGTAACTCACACCTTTTGAGGCTTATTAAGAAGTTAGATTATACCAAGGATTAATTACATACCAAATTTAGATGGAATCATAATAATTAAATTTGTGAATGAGTCTAGTTTGACAATTACAAAGAGAAAGAGCAAATAAAATTGCTTACTGTAAATCGATATAGCTAGCATGGTAGAACTAATCTTAATTCAACAACAAGTTATTCGTCAATAATTGACCTGCGAACAAACATAATCTTGAAATGTTATTAAAGATTAAAAGAAATAAAGGCTATAATTTAGCTTTTTGTCCTTTTTTCAACTTAAACTTTAATGACAGAATGTAAAAATTCTACTGAGATGCCCCATAAGAACCCCAGCAGTGAAGATGGCCATCAATAACATCTCTTCTTAATTAGCCCAATTATTGTTCTGTTTTTATTGACTTCTGGCTGTGTGGAGAAGAAAGCATTTTTCCTTTTGTTTTGGCAATGTTCGGCCCTGGCGCTTTATTGATCAGAATAAGTCAGTTAATAAGCTGGAGACCCATTCATCACGAGGCTAGAGACTGGAACTGCAAAGCCCAGCTTAATCAAGTCATCAGAGCTCTGGCGCATGAAGCCAGTAATTAAAGTCAGCGAGTCGGCAGTAAGTGTGTGTTAGATGGATAGTAACAGGACGAGACCCATGCAGGATGAAGATAGAGAACTTTCATTCTCTTTCACCTCTCCAGTGTGTGTAAATCTGCGTCAGGATGGTAAATGGAGAAATGCTAAACAAACAGACCACACATACATAACTGATTCTCTACAGCTCCATTTTCCCATTAAAAGTTAGCCAATAAAATGTTGAGAGTATAATAAATATTTTAACTAAAATTCAACAATTCTGTAGATTTTGGCTCAAAAACTTGTTAAGGCCCAAGTCAAGATTCTTCCATTAAAAAGTTAATAAACTTTTTTAAGTTGTAAATGATAAAAATCTTGGATTTTCAATTTTTTTAATTTGTAAACATTTTCAAATTAAGGGGAACAAATTAACTGCACAGATTGAGAATCAATAATTTCTGGTAAGGTTGAAGCTGAAATATGCAAAGGATAATATTATTTTAATTGGTTTTTGTGTTAAGTTATGTTATTTTATCAATTAAACAATTTCTTGGAGATTATTTTTTTACTTTAAGATTCTTTATTTGTCTTTTTTTTGGGGGGGGGGGGGGGTTAGTCTTTTCTTGGATAAAACATTCCTTTCAAAGAAAAAAATGACTTTTAAAATCAACCATTTATTCACCAAAATGATTGCAAAAGTTTGTAAAGTAAAATGTAAAGACAAATCAACTCATTAAGTTATATTTTTAACAAACATTTATTCTGACAGAAATTTCAAGCATATTTACATTAAAATGTACATATATTTTTACCATTCAACTCTAATTGTTCACAGATCGTAAGTTTGATTTTGCCATTTTCCCATAATTTGAGTGTACAAATGAAATGTTCCACGTTTAAAGGCTAGCTATTGTTTGTGGAAAAAAATATATTTAATTCATATTAAAATAAGCCTGAAAAATAAGTCTTTCTGATATTTTACAAACTGGCATAAGACATAAACTTTAAGTCATAATCAGTGAATGAGAGGGTCTTAGAACAAAATAAAGGATAATTAATTATTTTGTTCACCATAATTTTGTAACTTTTATAATTATTTTTATATTTTATATTTATAATTATTTATTGAAATGTGTAATGGCACACATGATGTGCTTTTGTTCTGCTGGAAGAAGAGACAGCTCTGGCTAATCACCGATAATGACGCATCATCCTTCTCCTCCTCTATATTGAGAGCTCTGTAGAGCCAGAGCGATGAGCTCATCTGCTCACAAAAACTCTGCTGATGGACCTGAGATTTACAGCCAGAGGCAGAAGTAATGGTTGTTTCCCTCCATACAATAACTTCTTTCCTAACAGGCCAGAGCAGAAGAAGAAGAAGAAGAAGAGAGGGCTGGAAGGGATCTCTCAGCTCTGAAATAGGGGGCTCACTCATGTGAGAGGGGAGCGGCCTTGAAGTGCTGTCAGCATGCAAATATATATGCAACTGTACAGAGGAAGGGAAGTAGAAGGAGTGAAAATAATATACATGAGATGTGAATGTCTGGCAGTATTGTGTAAGGAAGAGTTAATAATATAACAATAATACTCTGATTCTAATTTCCCTCATTTCCACTCCCACAAATCGTCTGCTTCACCTGTCTTCCTCATCACACCAAGCCCTGCACATACAACAGTTTATAAAGCATCCTGCTGTCAGGTGTTCAGTTCCCTATCCTATCCTACTTTTGGGACCGATGTTCTGACACATAGATGGCACAGGAAGAAACTAAAGTGTTCATTTTCTCTGGTAAGCCTTTTTGCTTGAGTAATTTTAGCAAAAATGTCTATCTTTAAAGATAGAGCCACCTATTTCTGGTTTAAGAGTGGATCTCCATGCAGCATGTCTGGAAGTGAGGATTGGTGATCTGCATTTCCCACATTGCCTGTCCTACATTCATGCTCATGTCAGTGTACTTTTTTGGTAACATGGATGAGTCATGCAAGAGGAGGAAGAGGCAGTCTTTGGAATTAAATCAGGGATCACTAAATCTGGTTCTCGAGGTCAGGTGCTCTGCACGCTTCAGTTGAAACCCTGCTCTATATGCACACCACTCTAGCTTTAGACAAGCCAATAGGACCTCAAATAGTGCAACGGGTTGATGGTTCAATAAAAACTGTGCAGGATTCTGGACTTTCAGAACCAGATTGGATGCTTCCTCATCTTGATTGACAAGTCAGAGTTCCTATGCTCAGTGCTGACAGGTCTAAGAATGTGGAAGCTACTTTGGAGGTTAGCAGACAGGAAGAATTATCTCTAAACAGCCATTTTCCTGGTGTGTACCGCATATATTTGATATAAAGGTGGTCAATGAATGTCTTAAGAAACAGATAACATAGCCTGCTGATACCTAGAGACCCCTGGATTAGAACAAAGAGAAACAAAAAACTTGCCACAACGGAATGAACCGCCAGCTCTCTGGCATATGTTTTACGCAGCGGATGCCCTTCCAGCCACAACCCATCGCTGGGAAAGTAAACAACTGTACAATGTAAAAATTTTATAGACAGAAACACAATATCATTGTAAAGATAATATATATTTATTCTTTTATTAAATCAAGATTACATAATGATCCTTTAAAAATGTTAAACAATGATAAACTAACACATATGTAACCAGAGACCCTCCCTTCATGTAAATTGAAGAAATACATCCTCACCATCTTCATGGTGACAGACCTGCAGCCTCAAGTGCAGCAAGCCTCACAAACTTTACCTCCTCTGGGTCCCTTTTCTTCAACTCGTTGTAATTTGTGTATCCTTCAGCTCTTGCAGTGTATCTGTTTCAAAGTCAAGGCCAATCACAATAACAAGCTCCCCAGGTGAAACCCAGTCTTAGCTTCTCACATGATTATGATCTTTTGGTTGTTTCTGATGCACTCTTAGCTCAGGTCTAACATGAAATGACCACCATCTTATACCCCAGTGACCCATTAGAAGCTGCCCTGTCCACTGCAGAGCCCGTCTATAGTCCTGACCTCAACAACACCCTAATGAAGGAGGCTTGGGAGGTAATTGCTGTTTCCCATGATGCCCTTCTCCAGGTGGACATAAGTAGCCAAATGAGGCTTATGATTAGGCTCTGAGAGAAGTTGCATTAGCTTCACAGGGAAAAGGAGAGAGAGAGCGGACCCCAGTATGTCACCAAAAATAAAATCCACAAGTTTATCTGAAGTATTTTTCAAAGAGCAGGATGCAAACTACTGGGAAGCTCAGCTCCCCTATATTATACATGGGCTTCATTGAAACCGTGTTTTGTGAAACTCTGGGTGTGAAGTCTGAAAAATATAGCAATTTGATCAATCATTCATTTAAATGATAATGTAAGCAAAACACTGCAATTTTAAATTCATTTTCTACATTTGTCTTATGATCGTTCACTCATTCTGAGACAAGCATGTTGGTCTCATAGAAATGTATGTTGTTCAAATTCCGAAATGAATTTAATATAAAAAGAACACAAGGCAGTTTAATTAATTGTGGGTTTACCAAAAATTATGTACTCATGATGACGATAATACCACTACTAGTACAACTTCCACTGAGGTGACAACGCTAGAGCAAATTGGGAAACATTTCCCTTTAATAATAAGGCCTTCAATTTATATAGCACTTTTCCACATTTCCAGACGCTCAAAGATCTCCAGACCTTACAATCTCCAGAGAATTATTCGTTCATTTCACATGATAAGCTACCCTCAGCTGGGAGGCTACCAAGGGGGCAGTTTGACAGGACGTGGCTGCCCACAACCAAACCCAACCCACCTGTCACACTCATCTATAAAGGGCAATGTGGGTGAAGTGGCTTACCCATGGTCATAATGGCTGAATGGACCTGGCGGAGATCAAACAGTTGTCCTTACGGTTACAGGATGACCAACTTTACCACTGCATCACCTTTCCCTTTGATTGATGGTAGCTCTTCAGAGGCTGGTCCTGATCCTAATCCCTACTTTATTTTGTTGAATGACACAGTCAACAGTAGAGTTACAGATGTTCAGGTGGCAAGTTCCCTGAAAATGTACCCAGCTCACATGTCTGAGGAGTGGATTCATGGGGAAGTTAGCAGCTCAAAGTAACTTTGGAGGTACTTGGTCTAGTATGAGTACACTCTAAGTTAAGCATGTGGTTATACAGGAAAGCAGTTTGGGTTTTTGGCAGGTTTTTTTACAAGGACAAATTGATAGCATGTGGCAGAGGGATATGGGAAATGGAGTTCAGCTATGAAAAATGTAAATGGCTCACAATGTGAACAAGACAATTGCATGAGATTGTAAAAAAAACTCTAGAATTTGATAACTATATTCATTATCAAGGATAATTATTATCCAACCAGCCCTAATGGTGATCCTCCCTAAATACTCTCTAAATTCTCTGATTGGCCTCTACTTGGGTCATTGTGCGCTGCAAGTTTGTCATAGTTTACTCATATTTTTGTGTGATATTACATTAAGAATTTTTGTAGTGTTTGTAAAAGATGAAGTTTATAGGGTACTCTAGACATAGTGACCCTTCCCTTTTTCTTTACACTGCAATGTTGTGATCTGGTTCTGATTTTTATAAGAAAATATGAGCATTTAGTTTTTTTCTCTTGCTGTGAGATACAGCAGCATGGTTTACATCACTCTTGTCTTCTGATCATGATCAGCTATTGATCTGTGGAGCCTTAAAGCTCAACCCTTTCCTCCCACTAATCATGAGCTGAGGATGTGGATTGCAGAGCCCGCTCCCTCGAGAACTGCAGCCAAGGTCCCACACACCCTGCAGAAACCTTCTTCTCTGAAACCAGTACAGGCTGATTTGTCGATGAGGACTGCCTCAGGTTGTGTTTTATAGGCTTGCATCTCTTTATCTATCTCAAGGAACATTATTTCAGCTTGTAGTGATGAGTTAACAATGTTTTTTAATGTGGAGAAGAACAAATTTCAATAGTTTGGATAAAAGATTAAAGAAACCTTCAAAATCCAAAGAGGTGAGTTGACTTTCTTTTTATTGAAAAAAAGAAACCTTGAAGATGGAACCAACTTTTGAGTGTATAAGGTTCATAAAATAAACAACATGAAAATTTAGTAAAAGTAATAATTATTTATAAAGCACAGGGCAACTGCCCAAAGTGCTGTTCAGTCACCAATACAATCGTTAAAATAACAACACTAAACACAAGAATATGATATTTGAAGCCCAAGGCAACTTCAAAAAGCTTTAGAATATAAATAAGCATTTTACCTAGTTTTAAAAATCACAATATTGCCTGATAGATGAATATTTGGAGGCAGATCATTCCAAAGCCTATGGGCAGTCACAGAAAAAGCTTTGCCACTTCTAAACTTCAAATTGGCTTTAGGGTCTATGTAGACGGAAACAGGAGTTCAGCTATTTAAATAGGTGCTTGATCATTGATGAACCTATACACAAATAAGATTTAAACAGGATCCTAAAAACTCACTGGAAGTCAGTGAAATGAGGCCAGGACTAGGGGGATGTGTTAAAATTTCTTTGTGCCTGCCAGTAACATTGCAGCAGCATTTTGCACAAGCTGAAGTCCAGAAACTGCCAGCTTAGGAAATTCACTGTACATAGCATTGCAGTAATCAAGATGTGAAGTTGTAAAAGCATGAATTACTTTTTCAAGGTCCAAAAAAGATAACACAGGCTTAAGTCTCAATATGATACGAGATTGATAAAGTTTTTTAACCACGGTGTTGATTTCTTCCGTCATTGTTCCGAATAATAATAAATAACACCTCACTGTAATAGTCAACTCACTGTGCCATATAAACACACTGGAGACTTTTGAGTACTTTTCTGGGGGTTTTTAATCAAAAATAATTTTCACCTTTCTTCTATGTCTAGAAATGTTACTTTATTCTATTTAATTTTTACTTTAACAACTTATTTATATAACCTGTGTTACTGTGCAACATTATTGTGTCATATTGTGTCAAGACTGGAGAGCACCCTGTACCAAAACAAATTCCTTGTGTGTGTGAGCACATGCATACTTCGCAATAAACATCTTTCTGGTTCTCTATCTACTAGGTTGTGGGGGTCTTAAGATGCCCTTCTCCAAGGAATCTTCTTTCAGCTCTAGAGGCTTTGCCAGGCCTGTCTAGAGATATAACCTCTCCAGTGTGTCATGGGTCTTCCCCAAACTTCCTTCTACCTGGACATGGCCATAAAATCTCCCCAGGGGGCAACTGAAACAGATACCTGAACCCCCTCAGCTGGCTCCTCTCTATGACAAAGACCTTCTCAAGTGACATCTCAAGGTGAGTGCCCAATCACCAAGTGGAGAAAACAAATTCCATCCGCATGTATCTAAGATCTTATTCTTTTAGTCATGACCCAGAGCTCATGACCATATATTAGAGTATTAATATGGATTGCCTAATGAATCTAGAGCTTTGCTTTTAGACTGAGCTCCCCCTGAGCTTCCTCTTTAACACAACAGATTCTGGTGAAGCCACTACATCGATTTGTCTCTCAATCTCATGCTTAATTCTTTCCTCACTCTTTAAGTTAAACCCCAAGATACTTGAACACCCTCCACTTGAGGCTGGGACTCTCTTCCAATCTTAACTGAGGAAGATTCCATGCCCTTAGAATTGGAGGTACTGACACTACACAATGTTTGACACAACAGTGCTTCACAAGACACCCTGCCATCTTCTGTAAGGCTTGAACCAAAAGGACATCATCGACAAAGAGCAGAGTTGAAATCATGCGGTCCCTGAACTGGACTTCAGCCCCTCGCTCCACCTTAACATTCACTACATAAGAAGTTACATCCGTGTAAGATACACTAAGAAATGGTTTGATACAATCAAACTCCTACTATACATAAAATTACAAATACATAGATTAGCTAATCAAGTTTTTGGTAGGTTGTGATGTGGTTGTTCAGCAGTTGAATTTAAAATCCAGATCAACACACATTTTATATTTGATGCAAGATCATTTGTTTCTTTTTGGCTTTAGCTACTTGGTGTTACCTCACAAGGTGTAGTTGCAAAAAAACTTTAGTTTTTTTCTGTAGTTATCTCTCAGTGGTGGAAGTTGAGTAGTCTTCCAGTAGTTGAGGAGTCTTTCCTATTTCAAAAGGCTTTGAATGAAAAAGCGAACCCCTCAGTTGCCCAGTTAGCTGTAGATTAGTTCTAATCTCAGTGAGATTAGCAAGGCCTGTGCTGAGTATATGCGTACAGGAGTGCTGAATGGATGCTCATGCATAACCACCGCGGCTGATCAGACAGGGACTGTTAGCTCCTCTCACAGTCTGATCAGCGGATCAATAGTGCTTTTCAGGTGTGTGTCTCTGGCATTAGTTCCATAAACACTGAAAGAGAAGAAGCATGTAGCTTTGTTTTTTCAGGGATCAGGAGCAGATGCAGAGCAGCTAATCATCAGGACTCTGGGCCGACAAAAAGAGCAGAGCACAAACCCCTCAAGAGCCTTTCCATGAGTAAACCAGACATCAGATCAGATCAATGAGATCTGCCCCCCCCTCACACATGCACACACGTACCTTGAGTTCATTGAATTCTTGCAGTGTTTGGAAAGCAGATACCACTGTGTTGTAAATATAGCCATATACATGATGAGATATCAATAATGCTTCGAGCTGGCTGTCCCACTGATAAGATGAATGAGACAATTAGAAGCTGTTAATAGTGTGAGGGTAAAAAATATAAATAACAAGGATTCAGTGGTGGTAGTGAACTGGAGAGAAAAGTGACTGTTGCACTGTAAGCTAATTAAAGATTCACAGAGGATTTAGGTCCAGCTTTAATTTAAATATTTTGGAAAGGCATGAACTCTAATTATTGGTAAGGTTTAAATCAAGAAAAGTTTCAAATACGACAATTGTTCTTGATTTAAAAAAAAAGAATTTACCTTTTCATATATACAGCTACACTACTTAAAGTTCTTAGAAATATAAAATAACTGAAAATGTATTTTTACAGAATTGCCCCAGTTTTCAGACTTGACAATATTCTAGCCATATTTAAAAACTTGCGGTGCATTCTGGGATATTCTGTTCGAACAGATGCGATTAAATCCCAAACACCTGCTGGCCATTATTGTGTTTTTGATCAGTTGGTCAGTGGAGATGGTAAAGCTTGGGCTTATTTTGTAAAATGCATGGTTAAACTACAGGTTTCTGTCTAAATTGAGTCTGTGTTGAGTTAGTACAGCTCGAGCACGTCTGATGCATTGTAAAATCAAGTGTTGACAGCCACTACCTTGAGATAAATTGGGTAGAGCGCAGGACCAGAGAGCTTAGAGAGCTCATGTTAGAGTTTGAATCCCACTCATGTCTAAGTGTCATTTTTTTGTAACATTATACAATACAGAAATATCCTTTAGGTTAATATTTATATTCTGTAAAATGAACAAATGGTACATTTCCCTGTGTTTCGCTTCAGTTTATTTATTTATAGTAACTGAGAAATGTTGACAAACTGAGAAATGAACATATTATTTTCACTTATCAACCTCCATCTAAATCAGTCAAAATATTGTCAATTGTCAATTGTCAATTAACTAAAATATGTTACGTTTAATAATTAATCTGCCAATAAATGACTTATGGATACACATAATTTTATGATGTGATATAGATGTTTTAAACAATCAAATTTAATCTAAACAGTCAAATAATAAATGATCAACCAATTAATGATGGAATTGATTTTTTAAAGACTAAATTATGGATGTAAAAGATTGTATGTTAAGGATTTTATGCTCCAGTATTACAATTCGTTATTCAAATGAACAAATTCTTGGTAAAGTTTAAGAAGGCAATCATTGAATACATTCAAGAGAATTGAATGTAACTTTGGTTTGAGAAATGGGGAGATTTAGAATGAGTGGAGTAGAACCACTATAGGTCAGGCACTTTTCTTGTTACAATTTTGTGATTGTTCATGTTAATTATTAACAGAAAAATAGCTTTTATGCAAAGATTACTTCAAATGAACAGTGGTTTAATACCAAGATTTGGGGATTTTAGTGTTTCTTTTTTGTAGCTTCTATGTTAATCTTGAGTGCAAAAGTATTAGACCCCTAATCTAATTTTTGCTAATTGCAATATTTTTATTAGCATCATCTTATATCATAAACACCTGTTTGCTAGATTAAGAACCGTCCTCTGCATACTTTAGCTTTGTTTATAGCTTTTACAATCGGCTGTTATAAGAGCGACTGGAGTACTTGATTTGTGGTTGTGATTGATTTGTCCAGTAAGGTCAGTTTTATTTATTAGTTAAATTTGCTGTGGCCTGTTATTCATTTATCAGCCAACTGTGCTTTCATTGATCCTGCTACAATCATTGACAGTCTGGCTGGAGTGCTCAATCAGGAGCCGGAGCTGAATGACACTTTAACTTCTTCACTTCCGTTTGTTAAGCTGCGTGCCCTCGCCACTCACATCCCTGCCAAAAGTGTGCCCTCCATCACACGAATCACAATAGGCACTCATCACAATAGCCAGTGTTTTGCGGCCTCGGCACATGGCTCTGTGTTTTTAGAGTGCTGTATAGAAGACGAAGCTATTGTACTCTGGATCTCACATTTGCTGTCAGGCTGCTAATTGTGCCTCTTTCAGGCCATTGTGCATCAGCACACTTCTGGGGCATGGAATCAAAAGAGGTGGGTGTTGGGGTGCAGCTCTGGTGTTTCCGGCCCCCTGAACAAGACTTGGACACGTGCGATTCACAATGCAGCCTGCAGATTAAAGGCTGAACAAAAGAGCGAAGTGTAATTAAACACAAACAGCTCTGAGGGGGAATGAGGCCTGACACTGCTCCATTGGCAGCTGGGCTTCAAAGACTCTCCACTGAAACAGAGAGAGCATGAGATGACCACACTGAACTCATGGTGGATTGAGATCATCTGATTGATAGAGAGATATAAATCTGTTCAAGCACATTATTATTTTAACAGTTTATGTTTCGTGCAGCAATTTTGAAACTTTCATGTTTAAATAAAATGTATAGGATTGTAAGAGTGAAATGAGCACTATTCAGAGAAGGACATAATACACAAAATACCTCTCGACCTATGAGACCATCCAATCCACCAATTCTTCAGCAAAAGCGCACTTTGTTATAAATGTTTTTTCACTATAATAAAACCTTTCAAATTTATTTTTCCATCACAAAATAAAAAATAAATAAGAGTATAACTTCATACATTTTTTGGTTCAAGCTCATTGTTAATTTAACACTGTATAGAGTTGGACCACATATATTTGAAACTCTGAGTAAATTGAACACTGTTGATTGTATTTGTACACATCAGATTTAAAGCATTGAATATATCTGAGAAGTCAGCCACCAAGGACTGTAATAGATTTGGTTGAATTCCAGACAATATCTTGTTGAGACAGTGCATCATATCTTCATTTCATCAATCCTCTTATGCTGAACAATATGCTGATTTCTCTCCATAAAAGATAAAAAAAACTAATTTTGGAAGCACAAGAACCAATCCAATACAGTCGGAATTTGGAAGCTGTTTACCTAAAACTCAGTGTTGAGCAAAAAAAGCTGTTAAAGTTAATCCTTTAGTTCATTCTAAATTGAATCCTAATTGTAATTCTGTCTGTAAGTTGGCTGAATGCAATTTTCTCTGTGCAATACAAAATCAGTTGAATACAACCTACAAAATATATTTGAGATTGTTTCTGATCTGAAAGAAAGATGCTATAATTGCCTCTTCTGATCAGTGAGTGCTTCGTGTGAGCGAGCCTAGCATTTCATTTAGCTGCTGTGACTAATTCCAGCCTGATATATCCTTCTCAGTGCTAATTTGTGGAGGCTCTTAGAGAGGCAGAATGTGCTTAAGCTGCTGAAATGAGGGCTGGAGCACAGAGAGGTTAAAGACTGGAGCAAGGAGGCAGGAGAGTGTGAGCGTTAGACCTGGTAGGAGCGTCAAGCTGGGGAGCTATTGAGATGCAGCACCTCTGGCTGAGCCTCATTACCACCAGAGGCTGCCATGCATTTTATAGTTCATGAGGAGCAATTAAAGAGAAAGCAGAGCCTCTGTACTTATAGGCCTCGCAATTGAATAGAACAGACCAAATAAAACATGTATAGGCCAGTATCAGATACCAGAAATGGTTCACTTAAAATGGTTTCTCTATGGCAGGTGCAAAAAGAGCAGTTTGATGTGAAGAGATCTCCACACACAACTGAGAGCAAGTGCTGAGCTCTCACTAAGAGAAGAGCAAAGGAAAAGCCTTAATATATTAAGTTATGTTATTATGTTATGATGTGTGTGTATCTCACTTTAACTAAACTAAACTAAGTAAAAAAAACAGCACTAAAAATAGAGACAGAGAGAGCGAGAGAGAGCTAGACAGAAAAAAAGCTTTAATGATGATAAAGAGAGAGAGAGCGATCAAGAGATAGAGAGAGAGAGATAGATAGAGAGAGATGAAGAAAGAGAGATATAAAAGAGAGAGAGAGAGTTTGTGTGAGAGAGAGTGAGAGAGAGAGAGAAAGAGAGAGATAAGAGAGAGAGAGAAAGAGAGATAGAGAGAGAGAGAAAGAGAGAGGGAGAGAGAGAGAGAAACAAAAAGAGAGAAACAAAAAAGTGGATGCAGAAGTCATGAAGCTTTACTGATTTATGAATTATCACAACGCAAATCTAACTGTTATTTCCTATTGGCTTGACAGAAAGAGAGGAAGTGGCTGATGGATGCTCATTAGAGTCAGTATGGGGTGGGTTTGATGGTCCTCAAGCTGTGTCCACACCCACTCTCATTGTCGCCTTGAGTTCTTCAGGAGATAGACTTCCATCTCAAACTGCCTTCAGGCTCCAACCTTGAGCTGACCTGCTTCTTGCAGGCAATTATGCATTCGTGTGCCCAGAGTATGGCATTTGCTTGTGTTCTTTGGGTTAGACAAAAGTCTGTAGGTGTTGCCCCATTTCCATCTATTTAGGGAGCTGAGAAGAGCTAAAATGGCCCTGTGTTTACTGTAAATGTCTGAGGGAAATTTAGAATATTCTTGCCTTGATGAATACTGACCCCACCCTTCAGAGAGAGCAATACCCTCAGTATTTTTTTATAAGAACTTGTTCCTTACTACTTATACAGTAAGACATGATTCTTTCAGGTCATTCTGAAATTCTAAACAATCCTTGACTAAGATTCGGTGACGTGGAGTTGTGAAGCAGAAGTCGCCAGAGGAAAAGAAACATTTAAAAAACCTTTTTTTAACCATTGTTTTAATGCTTTTAATAATGTTACAGTTTTATTTATTTATATATTTGTTTATTTTTATTCCCAGCGATGGGTTGCGGCTGGAAGGGCATCCGCTACCTAAAACATATGCCAGAGAGTTGGTGGTTTATTCTGCTGTGGCGACCCCGAAAGGGAAGAAAGCCGACATGAAGATGAATGAATTTGTTTATTTTTATATATATATATATATATATAAACCCGGGGAGCAGTCGGGGAACTGGTGCCTTGCTCAACAGGTGTCGTTGTAGAGCAAGTATTTCATTGCTCACACCAACTTCAACTTGGTGGATCTGGGGATCAAACCCGGGACATTCAGATCACAAGTCGATCTCCTTATCCACCGGACCACAACTACCAACTGTGTGTCTGATATTCTATCTGCAAAATTGATATTCAGTCTGTGAGACAAAATTCTTTCAGATAATTCTTTCATCGTTGGCCAGTCAGTCCATTAAAAAGAAATGAAATCCAGGAATTCAACTATTCTGGATATATTAGTTCTAAATCAAATTCAAAATATTTTCCAGTAACTAAAGACAATCTAAGATAAACCCAATTTAATTAAAGTTGAAACTAAACTGTGCAGTGATGTTGCATCTCTGCTACTGTCCATTGGTTTTGCAGCGATTTCAGGCTTTATTCTGGCAACCATATGCATACTAACTGTATTTATAATAAAGCTAAAATCAAATGATAAAAAACACCAGAAATGTTTAAACTATTATTATCAGAACCATGAATTTTAAAAAGGACCAAACAAACACTCCCTTCTGTGTCTTTACCATTTGTATGGGGTGGTGGTTTAAAGTGAGCATTATGCATGAGTTCCAGGCCTTAAATAAAAAGGCTGCTGCTGAACAGAAAGCTGAATCCCCTTCTCACTGCAGGACTAGCTTCGCTCTCCATGCAGTCTTTGTCGAAAGGGGTTGTATGTTATCTAAAGAACAGAAACACTCAGGTAATCCTCTCTGTGTTGGGTTGCATAACTGTTTAAACGGCCCGACTCGTGCGGGGGTGCACAGCACTTCATTGTCATTGAGCAGCCCTCTCAGCATCTTAACATTGGATTCATTGTAATTAGGCCGAGCTGATTTTGCATGAGCATGAGGTCAATCTGCTTGCTTTGCTGCGCTTGGTCAGGGGCCGATGACTTTTCAATGAGGTCTGTATTCCTCTTACTTTCTACTCTCACACGGCACGATTCTTTGTGCTCTGCATGAGATATTCACCAACAACAACACAGCTTTAAGAGCTTGCTCTTACCATGTAGACAATTCACACAAACACATTCACAAAACATCAGCTATGAAATAATTTTAAAGTTCAAAGGAGCTGTAATAAAGGGAGGGAAGAGTAGAGTGTTCACAAGGACCCTAATCAAACAGGATTCCCAAACTTAGACCTTAATTGGGAGTATAAATTTATACTTAAACTTAGAATTCTTATATTTTTTCTTTTTATGTCTTTTAATTTATTAGGTCCAGTAAGGAATTTGTTGCAGTGACATGATTTTTACTTTGATTTAGTCTTTGTACCTGCGTTGTAACCATCATATCATTGCTGTATTCTTCTACCTTGTTCATTGCTCACCGCGTTTTAATGCTTCTGTGTTTTCCTCTTGCTTGAGTGTACGGTGACCTTGGGAGGTTTTTATATTAAAAACGTTTACATAAATGGCACTATTCTATTTTTTTATAAACAACGACCTAACAACAAATGATGGAGCATAGTAAAGAAACCTATTTTAATGTTTTG
Source organism: Danionella dracula (assembly GCA_900490495.1). Lineage (NCBI taxonomy): Eukaryota > Metazoa > Chordata > Actinopteri > Cypriniformes > Danionidae > Danionella > Danionella dracula. The sequence continues at coordinate 1,551,836 of UELW01000888.1, forward strand.
CCACTACAGGTTGCACAAAGCATCCAGAAACTTTTGTCACGTTGCCAGTGGGCTGGATCTAGTGTCATTTAGGGACAATGATTGCTTCTATGTGTCACATTATTAAATACATTTGAAATAACATTGTCACAGTAATAAAAAAAAATTCTGTAGTTTCACAAATTTGATGCGTTAATTATGTCTTTTGCGCTTGCCCAAAATATTTAGCACCAGTGATTGTTGAAATAAAAAAGACTTTTCAGAAAATGCTGATTTATTTTGAGCTAACATGTATGTTTGTATTGATTCGCATTATTTACTTTGACCAATATCCAATGCAGAAAAATAGAGCTTGCTCAATAAATGGCAATTTTATTTAATTTAATTAATTTTTTTTTTCAAATAAAGGTATGTGTGAATAGTTGTGATCTTTGGTGGCCTTAAATAAGGTTTAAATAGGGTTTCATTCCACTAATGACATGAACGACCAGGACTAATTGAAGAGAGAGCCCTAAACCACATTCACAGCATCCTATCAGAGATGGGCAGCTACTTCACTGATGAGAGAAGCTAGCAGGATGACCTAACTTTTTTATTGTTTCTCCTCTACAGTTCAGAAGAAAGGGAATAAACATATCTTCTTCTGGGCAGATGGAGGAGGCTAAAATGTTAACAGCAATCATAAACACAGACACAAAGCTTATCTACTGAGCTCTTGGAAAAAAACTGATTTCCTTTACAGGTTCAGAAAATCAAATTCACTTCTTAAGGAGTCCTATATACTGTGGATTAAATTTACTTTTATTAAGTCTTAATAGAAAGGTTCATACCAAAAAGCATATAAATCATTTTTAAAAATCATACTTTTATTCGTATTTTCCAGTGGGTTTCAGCAAATGTTGCTAATAGTTTCCAGTCAGAATAATTTAATTGTTTTAACATTAAACTTTTAGGTGCAATGTTTTTAAAGTGTATAAAAATATTTAAATGAATGCAATTATCAACAAAAGTACATTTTGTAATTAAATGTCATGAAATTGTGTGAGGAAAATGAATGTAAGAAAAGTAGTGTCCCTGCTGGTCCATCCTGTTACACTACTCTGTAGTGATTCATGACAATTAACTTTATGTTTGGAACAATTTCAAAATATGAAAACGAAATAAATGTAATTTGTAACGAATTTATTTTTTATCTTACAGTAATTTGACAAAAAATGTATTAAGTCAGTGGAAGGGGAGGATGAGAAGTGCAGTGAATGAATTGGGTGATGGTGAATACAGAGACCAAACACAAGAGAGAGATTTTTTTCTTTTAAATACTTAAAGAAATTACATGAAGTAATCTTAAAGTATATGTAGTATATCTTGTCATATAATTTTCAATGTTCACATTATGAAATGAAACATTGTTACATTTATTTGATTAGAAATGTGTTCTTTTAGATTAATTTAATTGCATTTTAGCTTCGCAAACCAGTTTGTTTTACCAAAACAATCCAAAACTTTATTGATTAAAGGCTCTTGGAGCCAAACAAATTAGGTTAATCATTATTTAAAATTTATTAGGTATAAATTAGAGTATGCATACTTAGTTTATACTTGATTTCCCATTACATATATTTGTCTCTTTGTTTGTAAAGTGTAAGCATCCTTATAGAAAAGGGAATCATTAAATGAAGAAATATTAAGAAACAATAAGCGTTTGTATTGGAATTGGAAACCTTCGCTATTTTCATTGTCTTTAAAGTGAATTAGAGAATATAAACATTTTAACCTAGGAAAAATCAATTATTAGGAAAAAATAGGTTTTAAAATACTTTTTCATAAGTTTAATTTCTAATAAAGCATACATTGTTTCTGGTATACCGCTTTTCAATTTTTTCTTATGCATAAAAAAATACATTGACAAAACAGTAAAAAAAGATTTGTTACGTGCGTGAATACGTGTGAATTTAGCCTTTTTTATTTTATCTTTAAAAAAATGTAAAAGAACAAAAGATAACAGCAAAGTCAAAAAACAGCACGATTATACCATAATCATATCTGATTCAGTAGTAAAATAATTATGTCTCATTTAACTTGAGTCCAGGATTTAAAGCTGAACACGTCACGTGACCCGCGGAAGCAGACGGGGTTGCGTAACAGAAAAAAGACTACTGTAATTTGAAGAGCTGCGCCATCTTTTGGAGAAAAGAAAAACTCACAAAGGAAACATTAGAACAAGTTATAATTGGAACAAGCTATCATTGCGGTCATTTTTCAACACAAGGTTTAGTAAATAACACTTACCTCTAAAATATGGTGAAAAGCACGCTGAAAGTGTATACGTAAATAATACTGTAAAAGTAAATAAATGTGATTGTATTTGATTATTATTATTTATGTGTAGGCTTTCTTGTTTTTGTTGCTATTTTTTGCCATTATAACTATTTTATATTATGGAACTGGATGACTGATTTTTGTCAAAAAAATCAATACGTGGTTATATACTTTTATTGTACTAAGTGTTTTTAAATGTAACATATTTTTGTGTACTTGAAGTTGTGAATTTTCACATATTTTAACAGTATTTGTGAATATTTAAATATGGTATTTTGAAACAGCTAAGTTTGTGATAAATGTATTTTAATTGTAAATAAACTGTATATTTTTAAAGTGTATTTAGTTAAATTTTCAAAAACAACCTAACGTATATTTAATATACTTAAAGTATATGACTTTAGATGATCATGAATATCCTCACTTGATAATTTGACTCAAATATTACTTGAAATGCATTCAAACTTAATATTGCAGCATTGATTAACAAGTTAACAAGATTATATATCATTTAATAAAGAAGAATAAGCCACAAAATCTAAATGAAGGTATATTTTACCAATTGATAGCGATTGATTTTGATACTTCCAAAAATGATTTTTAAAATCAAATGAATTCAGAATGATCTTAACTCTAATAAGAGATTATGGTACCTAAGTGTATTTTGGTGGCATAAAACTTCTCCTTAGCTGTTTGTTTGACATAACTCTCCAATAAACTCTCCAACCTCTGTATACTATCCTTGGTGTACAAACACAATTTTCACTTTCATATCCTAATAAGAACCCATGGCAACACGGGAGTCACCTGTCGTTAATGTGCTGCTTTCCTTATTTTATGTGTGTTCTTATTTTTCCTTATGTAGTTATAATTATGTCATTCCTTATTTAGCTTCATTCTCTCCATTGTTGTTATTATTATTATTATTATTATTATTATTATTATTATTATTATTATTATTATTATTATTATTATTATTATTATTATTATTATTATTACTATTATTATTGTTGTTGTTGTTTTTGGTGTTGTTATTATTAATATGTTATGGCATTATTATTATTATTATTATTATTATTATTATTATTATTATTATTATTATTATTTACATTTACATTTTTAGCACTCATAGTTTTACTTTAAGGAAAATGACTCGGTGTTTATTATCAGATAAGTATAGGAATAAAAAACTTTTTAAAACAGTTTGACAACAATATTTCATTTGTAATAATTTAATGTTATGTCATATATTTGTTAATATTATCTTTTGATATTTGTTTGTCATCGTGAGTTAATGTAGAAGCAGTTCTCGTTGATTTAATCTAAGCAGTACCTCAGCAATGGCCCCAAAATTTCTGCTTTGAGTTTTGTCCCTTACCGCGCGCGGTATCGCACACGATATTCAAAATGGCGACTGTTTGTGAAAGCAACGTGAGTTTTGCATTAACTAAATTAAATTTGTTCTTTTTAAAATGTTAAAATCGACGCGTTGACTTTATTTGTCTAATACACATAGCCACTATATGTTATTTATAGCATAGAAAGAGAAATTTGTAATAAACGGATACATGTTATTTTAGGTTGTTTTTTTTCAGAACTTGCCGATAAACTGATTAAATTAATCTTTCAGGATCTTATTGAGCGGGATCTTCCCAGTGCTGTTGGTCTGCTCAACAGTCTCACAGAACAGGTCAGTTTTTCAGTTTTCGCAGAACGTTACTGTCTACTAGATTATGTTATGAGTGATTGGCGACAGTTCTCGCTGAATGCCGAATGTTATATTAATCTAATATGAATCATAAAATAGAAGTATTATGTATTTTTTGATTGCGAAAAATGGTAATAATTTTTCGACCCTTTTCTTATTACCACAAAACTTAGTAACCGTTTTTTTGCTTTTCAGGTTAACATCTAGATAGATTTTTTAAAAGATGGATTGGGGTTGTTAGCGACTGAAATTTGGCATGACGTATGGTGCATTTTAATGGCTCTGTACTTATGTTGGGCAAAAATGTTCATCCAGTCAAATGCACAGATAAACGTTATCTTTACCTTAACTTGCCTTAGGAAGGTTTTGCCAAAATTAAAGTCTTTGCAGTTTGAGAGTCTAGAAAGTTTTCTTCAGTCTTATTTCCATATTCAATCCTCTTATTTACTATTGAATTTAGTGATTCTAAATTATGGTAAAATTGCCTACTTATGATTTCGCCTTCGATATGTTCAATATCTTCTTCGGTCAGTGAGTTATCAGCACCCACTTTGTAAATATCTAAGACAGTATTGCGTACAAAAAAAAACGAAACAAATAGTACCATGCCTTTATTAAGATAGCTTGCTTTGTGACATGGACAAGTCAGTTCTTTAAAGTTGCTGCTCTTTAATAAATTATATATATATATATATATATATATATATATATTTTTTTTTTTAGCAAATTACATGCCATGGTTTTGGTTTATGTTTTCATGTTGGTTAATGAAACATGAAAACAAAACAAAAAATTGATATTTGTATTGAATGTGTCAACACCTGAATTATATTATAGGGCATTAATGTAAGTGTAAAAAATTATGTTTTAATTAAATGGTTTAATGTTTTTAATTGAATGATTTTGTTTACCAGCGTATTAATGAGCTAGAACCAATCAGAGATGGAGATTATTTTAATAAATGTAATTATTATTCAATATACAAAAATAACTCTTGAAAACTACGCTATTGCAGTTGTGATGGGCATTTTTTTCATAAGCAAGCTAAAATCGGGAGAGAAGGGGTTCCCAGTGGATTAACGTGATGCAGTTTTTCAGGTGGTTTCCGTAACAAGCCATGTCAGAGAGCTCATGAAGAAAGTGCAGGAGAAAGCTCTTCAGACTTCGAAGGTAATGCATCCGGTAGTGAAATGGTGATGTACTTACCTCAGGAAGTTTAACGTCTGTTCTTCTGACTCCAGGGATTGTCTTTTCTGGACTTGCGCTATCACCTGCTACTCTTTTACATGCAAGACATCACTCATTTAATCAGCTTGAAAACAGAAGGAAAAAGTTTGCAGAACAACAGCGCCATCCACAGGCTGGTCACCATCAGGACGGTGAGTCTCAATTTAGATGGGTGAAATTGAGTCATGATGTTAATGTCTAAAGAATGTGTGTAAAGGAGGTATATTGTTTTTGTTTATCAGCCTTCTTGAAAAACCTGATACCACTAACCAAGATCGTCTTGATTTAAATTACCATAACCAAAGGCTGCTACAAGTCTATCCGAATATACGTTGCAAAGTTATGTGCGTGAATATACCTAGATCAGAAAAGCGTGGACGCCGATGACACATCACACATCACATTTCCAAGCGATTGGTGCGAGCGAACAAGAGCTAATTTCTACCATATAGGATTGGTTTTTCGCAAAAGATTGAAATCTGGCTGTTTTGATGATGTGACAATTACATGAAAGAACCGCTGCATGGTAGTTTTTACTCACGCTCACTTGGCTCTGACGACAGACAATTGCGCCGAGGAAGAGACCGGGAAAGAGGAGAGTATAAACATTCAGAAGCTTGTATTACTGTTATCCAACCATCAAGAGTTGTTCAAGAAAGTCCTCAAATATTATACATCACATAAAAGTGTTATTCATTTCTGTTCAGTAACCAAGCAATATAACACAAAGTAACAATAAAAACAAATTATAAATACCAATAAATCTCTTTGGACTTAAAAATAAGTAAAAACATTTTTTTATTGAAAATGCTCTCAAAATTAATGTGTTAACGAATGTAAATAATCATTCATTTCATTAATCAATATGATTAAAGAAAGTGTATTCATTGCACTTCCTGTTGCATATAAGATAAGATAAGATAGACTTTATTAATCACACAATGGGGAAATTTTGTATGTTCAGCAACAAAATGACAACAACAACAGAAGGATCCATGGGATCGATAAGTGAAACAAGAGAAAACGTGATATTGCACATGTTTTGAAAAAATATATTGCACATAGTACATAATTTTTACATTTGAGAGTTGTAAAAATTCTATACACAAACATTTATGTCTCCTGACCAGAGAATTTGTGTTGACCTGACCTGTGAGTTGTGTGTATCAACATTTATATGTTACTGTGTTAGATTTTTTACTGTGTTAGATGTGTTATACAGTCTAATTGCAGTAGGTAAGAAAAAAGGGTGAGGAAAGCGCCAGGTGTGTAACAATCTTGTGCTGAAAGAGCTGCTCAGAGCCTCCACATTGTGATGCAGGGGTGGGAGGGGTTGTCCATAATGGATGTCAATTTTACTAACATCCGTCTGTCCGCCACCTCCTCGATGATGTCCAGTTTTCAGCCCAGGACAGAACAAGCTGTTTTTACAAGCTTGTTAAGTTTCTTCCTGTCCCTGTCCATGCGGCCGCTTGCCCAGCACACAAAAGCATAGTACTGCTGAGGCTACTACCGTGTCGTAAAAAATCCTTTTCCTGCACACCCCGAAAGACCTAGTTTATAAAGGCTAGTTTATATCACGTCAGGTTCATGCTTAAAATCTATCATTTTAGTTTGGATAGGGCTTGATAATGTGCTCAGCCCTGCAAAACTTGCAGAATATTTACAAACAGCTACTCTGCTGACACTGTGCGATTTTTATATTTTTCCTTTTTTTTGTGTGTGTGTGATTTGCTACAACTTTTCATTCGTGAAATAGGATTGGATACCAGAGAAACAATTATCAGCTCACGATCTGCGATCTTATGGTCACACACCTGTTTTAAATCCTGGACGCTCCTCATGTGGGTATCACAAGGTTCCAGTCGATTTAACTCATCTCACTGTTGCTGCTTGCCTCCAGTTCCAGTTGTACTGACACCCCATAGTGCCCACGTCTTCCCAGACATTTCCTTGTCCATACACATTTTTTCCTTTTATTTTTAATTATTGCTGCACAGAGATTACTTGACAAACAGAGATTTGCGCAAACTGCCAAGGCAGCTCGCTTGTTTTGATTGATTGATTGATTGCCTTTATTTGTCACTACACTGTTACATGCAGCGAAATTGGACACACATTGTGAGTGTTATGTGACACACATCTAGGGCTGGGTATCGTTTGGGGTTGTTTTGATACAGGTGCCAAATCGATGCTTTTAAAACAATACTGGTGTCTAAACTGATACAAAATTATGGTGAATGTCTCAAGAATAAAAAACTAAATTAAATGCTTAAAATGAAACAATATATTCAAAGTTTAAAGTGTAAATAGAAAACACAACAAAGCAAAACAAAAGCCAACTAACCAACTACAGCAATTTCACCATTTCAAATGTTAGCAGTTCTTTTGCAGAAATATCATTATTTGTTCACATAAATGCAAGATTTGCATTTTGCGATTAACGTTACTTTAGCCTATTAATAACTTGTCTAATGGGCAGGTGAGGCAAAGGAAGCTGCAATAAAAGCCAGACCTTCACTGATGACATGAAGGTCTGGCCACATGTGAACGTAAACTCTGCACTGGCTTCTCTGCGGGGTGGCTTTCACCTCTCTGTGAGTAACGATGCTCTTTGCTCTTGGATGGCGCTCAGTGGGACTACAATGACTCACCAAGTTCAAGACAAAAACACTCATCGTTGACTCCAATTTCACAGCAATGCCATGTTATATTTCCTCCCTTTTGCCTTTTTCTTTTTTTGTGGGGTTTATCGAACAACTCTGGACACTTGCACATCAACATAAGCTTTTCACTATCAATTCACTTTCGTTTACTTCTTCAGCTCTATTTCCTGTCGTGTGTCGACGCGAGTGTGTATTGCGTGCCACCCAGTGGCTCTTTTATGTCTAAAGTACTATAAGGACGTTATCAAAAGAGCCAACTTTCACTGGTTGAATATATCACGCACTGCGTCAAACCAAGACAACATGGCAGAGCGGAACTTTTTTTCACTCACTGATCTGACAGCCAGATGTGTGAGCTTTATTATGGACTTGAGGAGCATGCACGTGCCATCTTGCCGATTATCTGCATAGATGTCTGGTGGCAATGGTCATTTTTTTAGTTTAAAAAATGAGAGGGAAGAACTTTATTCCTCAACACTAGATGATACTGATGGCACTTAAATCGTTTATTTTTTTTTTAATTCTGTAAATGATACAAAATAGCATAATTTCTTTGAGTGTACCTGTAGAGTAACCAGTGAAAACAGCTCCAATATAAAGAGAGTCAGTGCTCATATTCAGAGACCGCGAAGATAAAGGAGGCAGCTCTTCTGGTTTCATCATTTGTGTTAAGTAATTTAGTGAACCAATTGCGTTGATTTAGGAAGGATAAGGTTGCCTTTCTTGAAAATGTATGCATTTTGAACACAATGGAGAACTGGTGTGTTTAGGCTTTAACAGTGCAGATAAGTCATCTTCAGCTGATTCTAGAATATTGTTTCACTGTTTTATGTTAACATTCTTTGTCAACGTCACTGAACAGTTCATTTACAGTCACATTAGCTTCTTAAAATCCTTGTGCCTCCTTTCCTCACAGGTTTTGGAGAAGATGCGCCCTCTCGATCAGAAGCTGAAGTATCAGATAGACAAACTCGTGCGGACAGCAGTGACGGGCAGTCTGTGTGAGTCCATCTCCTGTGCTTCTGTGCCATTATGATCCTCCATTGAAATGAAAATAGCCATATTCGAAAAAGATCAAGATGAAAAGGCATGAGAAATGAAGTTGTCATAAAAAACAAGATAAAAACAAAATAGGTTCCTCAGTGTATTAATGTGATGGAATTTCGGTAACAAGCCATGCCAGTGAGGTGATGATGAAAGAAAATTTTATTTAAAGAATAAATTGATTTAAATCGATTTATGCATATTATTATGACCCATCTATATAGTCACTACACCCATAATAACCATAAAAAGCAGTATGTAGGATAAAAAATTACTTCAAATGACATCAGGTTGTTGGGCTATAACATTGGAAATGTTAATGTTGATCCCTTTTTAAAAGATTTGAATAATTCATTGTTATTCAGCGCGGGTATGCTTCTCTTCTCTCCTCTTCTAGCTCAGACAGTGCTGCATTTAGGGTGGCAGATGAAGCCTGCAAGGTCTCTGATTGGCTAGCATTATCTGAGGCTCATATCTATAATAAACTTGTAATCTGTTTCGGATTCATTATTTTAACAGAACGTTATTTTTACATTCTGTAAAATAGTTATCTCTGTTTTAAAATATTTTAATGAATAACTGAGTTTTAATGAATATTGAACATTGATTGTATGTATTTTTTTCTCCAAACATTTCAATTTAATGTATAACTATACAATTGCACAAACCCATATACAACATTGTTAATGGATTTTAATTCATCACAATTAATACTTGCAGGATCATGCAATTAATTAGTAAAACAACAGCACTGGTCTTTTTAAGACCTTAAAATGTTCCTGGTGGTTAATTGAATATTAAAACCTTGTTTTCAGGGTGTAGGAAGTTAACTACACACTTTCTTATACAATTTAGTGTAAAGACAAGAGTCTTTGACTGAAATTAAACAAATTCAATCATGGATTATCTATGAGTTCAGGATCTTGTTGGATTATTCAGTGTTTGAATTAGAGATGTATGCAGCTTTTCACTTCAATTTCACAATTCGCATAGTATAGTAAAGCCATATTGTTCCTAAAATCTTTTATCCAATCTGCTTGTATATATTTTTTACCATCATACTTGAATCTGCTTCATGATCGGTGTGGCACTATGTTAAACTGGTTCTCACTTGAGAATTTCTCATGTTTACCTTGTGAATTGTTTGTTTCAGCTGAAAACGACCCTCTCCACTTCCGACCGAATCCTCAGAATCTGGTCAGCAAGGTAAAGAAACACATTCTTCAAGGTTTACATCAATTTGCTTGAATAAAAGTTTTTTTCTCTTGAAGCGCTTTATTGCAAAATATTCGGATCAGCTCTTCACAAACTGTACTCTATTCATGACGGTCGATCATCAGCGTGAGAAAGGTATAAAATAGCGACTTGAGACTGCGATGGAACCAGCACATAGACGAACAGCACTGCTTGTTAGAGAAAGTACACTGCAAGGTCATGTTTAGATCGCTTATTTAGTGCAAAACCGTTTTATTACACGTCTAATATCCTTTCAAATTTTCAAAAGGAGATGAAACGACTTGAGGCTGCAACTAACGATTATTTTGATAATTAACTAATTATTCGATTATTTTTTGGTTAATTGAATAAAACGAAATGCATTTTTTATTTGATGTTTTACTTATAACTTTATAAAACCATAAATCAGGGTGTAATTTATGTATAGAAATAAACTTTACAAAATGCAAAAACCACAAATAGAGTTGAATGACCTTAAATGAAAAGCAAAGTTTTTTGAACTGTAAAACTTGAGGAAATGAGGAAAAGTTCCCTGACTGGACAAGATCTGAAAGAAATCCATGCTAACCCAAAAGGGCTAATAAAGTTTTTACTAAGAACAGACTTGTGCTGGGAATTGTAACTTCGTTTTAAAACAAGTGTTTAATGATCCTATGAGATTTTAAAACTGGTATAGCCATGAAATGGCCATGTTGCCATCAGGGTCTTAAAACGAAAAGAAACTTCTCAAAATATAAATAAATCAAAAATTGCAGAACACCTGTTACACTATTCATTTTGAAAATAGATTTGGTAGTTAACAAGATAACTTTGTTGTGGCCTATAAATTAAAAAAGCTAATAGTCATTAAAAAATGATGGGTAGTAATAATTTTCATGGGTGTACAAATGAACTGTTACTTGCATTCACTGAAAACCACAACAATTACAAAATGTAATATTTTACTGTTATTTGCACTGTTTAATTTAAGCTCATTTACAGTAGCACCATTTAATTAATCACTATTTCTCATGAGGTGATTGCGCAGAAAAATGCTAGCGAGTTGCAAGTGAATTACGGAAGTGAATGAATACGTGCTCAACTACTTCTGTGTTCTGTCTAGAGCAGCGCAGGTCCTTTCGGATATAGCAAAGTCAATGGCTATAATTAGTGAATCTGTGGATCAGTGTACAACTTTGCTGAAGGAAAAATGCAGTTTTCTAGTTCACTGCTGGGAGTCACGCTAGCTATTTTGCATAAAAGACCTACATTGTTCACACTAATTTTTGGAAATTGCAGAGAGCGGAAGAAACTGACAGAACGTGGGAATAAAATCCAAGAACAGGAATAAAGACAAATTAAAGATAAAACTTTTTCATCAGCACATTTATTTTAAGTAGGAGAGAACAATTAATCAGATTTTTTTTACTGTCTTGCTCAGCCCTATTATTTACTTCTTAAATCCCTAAATCGGTCATCTCTCTCACACACTTCTATACTTAGCATACGCCACTTTTGAAAATAGTACATTAGAAAAAAATGTCTGGCTTGTGCCATTACTGAATTAAATACAGATCCCCAGTGTTACATATGTCCATATTTTATAAAACAAGGAAATATGAAAATGATTCATTCACTCCTCTCAGCAGCTGGAACATGAAATGCCCAGGGGAACTGTTCTGAAATGTGACATTGAATGAAAAAGCTTTTAGAAGAATATGTACATAATAAGTCAGATATCATTAAGTGTTCATATACTGTACCTTCTGTAACATTTGTCTTCTTTCACAATTATAGCTGAGTGAATCAGAAAATTCAGAAGATGATGATGGAGAAGGAACAACTAAGAAGGAAAAAGATCCTACAGCCAGGAAATACGTACCGCCTCGAATCGCTCCAATGCACTATGGTTTGTCATTTCATGGTTTACTTTCAGGGCAGGGCACAGCACATGCAGTTCCATCTAGCATAGAACAAGCAGATGTCTTGAGAACAAAATGAGCAGGTCCTCTTTGGAAACATAAAAAAGGTCACGTTGTTTGACTTTGTAGCTAGGCCGTAGTGATTTTGACAAGACTGGAGAGGAGACAAAATAACTTCAAGGCTTGAACAAACCCAGATGTGTCGCGCTAGTTCATCAATGCTAACTGTGTTATTCTGATAGGAAATATAGTGCTATAAATATAACGCGTGATGTTTTAAAGGGAATCGGTGGCTGTGGCCTGCACAAAGCTCCATGTGAAAGCTCAACCTGGGCATGGGTGAGTGAAGTGTGTAAGAACCAGCGGCAGATTCATCGGTTTTGTAAAAAATCTGTTTTAATCCTGAAAAAAAACCCTGGCTGGTCTAGTCTTCAGACGCACGAATCATAAATGTAAAAGAAAAATGTAAATGTGATTGTAAGGGTTGCCAGAGTTTGAGAAAAATACTCTTATGAAACCTGCAGAATAGATCCTCAAATAGATCTTCTTGCAGGGTATTTAAAGAAACTTTGCATTATCATTTTAATATCTTTAATAACCTGTAATAGGCGGAAAGGTAATATTTGAAGAGGAAAAACAATAGCAAAATCTTGAAGTTATAGAGTCACTTCAATTGCTAAAGTCCTGAAACTGTTCGTTTTTGAGAATGTTTTAATTATTTTTTAAATAAATAAATAAAAAATATTTTACATGTCGTAAAATATAATTATGCCCTTGGAACTATAATACAGTATTTTATTAAATTGTGATTTGTTTTTGTGCAGAATACATATAAGCACGTTTTGTGTAGAAAAAAATTAAATGGAACAAAATTACCCCAACTCTAATTTACCATTTTGAAAATGAACAAAAAGGGTGGTTGTCAAGGAAACTGAATGATGTAGCTTAGTGCAACTCAAGGGATGGATATCTTGGTTGACCAATGAGAGATGGGGGTGGGGGAATTTAAAATGTATAAAGTTATTGACAACAAGGAAGAATGAAAGATTTGGAGAGTAGAGAATTGAGACGGTTCTTATAAATGAGTGCCAGCAAAAGGACTTCTTGTGAGTATATATTTATTTGAATGTACAGACCGAGAAAAGGCTTCTGACACTGCCAGTATTAGGCAAGGCAAGGCAAGTTTATTTGTATAGCACATTTCGTACACAGGGTAATTCAAAGTGCTTTACATTGGAAATAAAGAGTAAAAAGAAAGTGCATACATTAAAATCAAGCATAAAAAAGTAATATAAATCAAACAGATTTAAAACACTGAAATTTAAAACATCGATTAAAACAAAGATTAAAATTTGAAGTGCAGAGGTAAAATAGTTGTTCGGACGTTGGTGCTCAGTCGACAAAAGCGCAACTAAACAGGAGAGTTTTTAGCCTGGATTTAAACGTGACTAAAGTGTTGGCACCCTTGATCTCCTCTGGAAGTTGGTTCCATCTGTGGGCCGCATGGTAACTAAAGGAGGATTTACCCTGTTTGGAATTTACCCGGGGTAGATCTAATTTATTAGATCTGTGGGATCTCAGCTCTCTGTTTGGTGTGTATTAGACTGCGCGCCTGCAGCCAGACCCTTCTCGCTCAGGATGGTGCTTACACAAACCCAGCAACTAAGTAAGTAATTGATGTTCTTTCTGTGCATTCAGATGGAGAGATGACTGAGGCGCAACGTCAGAAGGAGCGCTTGGAGAAGCAGAAGAGAGCGGCGCTGCGCAGCTCTGTGATCCAGGAGCTTCGGCAGCAGTACAGTGATGCTCCAGAAGAGATCCGAGAGCGAAGAGACTTCCAGACTGAGCGCCAGAGCAGAGAAGAGCTCCACAGGTGTCCTAGCTACTGCCGTCTGTTTCCTGTCTGATCGATTGAGCTTGTTCGCCTGCTGACCCTGACCTCTGTGTTTCGCCAGGAAAAACTACGAGGAGTCCATGATGGTTCGTCTCAGTACAACTCGTGAGCAGAAGCTCCAGAAGAGAGGAATGATGGGCATGACATCACAACTGAACAGCATCACACGATTCAGTGACATCACTGCTCTAACAGGAGAGCTTCAGGTGAATTAAAAAGAACGTCTATGAGATTAACAGCATTCAAACTAGGGCTGTGCAAGTAATCAAGATAGAATTTGCATTCATGGTTTTCAAAAAATCTTTTTTTTTCTTCTGATGTCCATGTAAAGCTCATCTGATGTTTTTTTTTTTGTTGCTTGGGTTTGCCAAAGATTGAGAACTTTCGTAAATCCTCAAAAACAAGTGACTATTTTAGCGCTGTCATGGTTTGAGAAAGGCTCATATACACTCAAAATCATAAGTGATTGTTATGAGACTCATAAATGTTAAAAAAATGTAAATGTGGTTGTAAGGGTTGCCACAGATTAAAAAAACATGCATAAATACTCAAAATCATAAAAGTGGTTGTTGGGGTTGCCAGAGATAGAAAATGCTCCTAAATGTTTAAAAATTTAAAATGACTTTTTTAACGCCTAGTGTCAAACTCCTGATATCCACACAAAAAACTTTATGGAACCGTTATTGATATGTTTATAGGATGAGGGATCAAAGCCCAAGAAAAAGAAAGTGATGAAGAAAGGGAAAAAGAAAGGTACGTTATTCTGAGTCCTGGTGAATGCATGGATGCTTGTTTTTTTCTTGTGTGCTGACAATCTTTTATTCCATTTCAGGTTTCAGGAAGCGCAAGTAACTTTTTGATGTGGAGAAATTCAAGAAATATTTCATCACTTTGAAAAGATGTTTGTTTTATAAAACGCATGAGACATTAAAGCATTGCTTTAAACTGTTGTGTGATAAGTTTCCCTTGTCATTCATGGTGAAAATAGTGAAGGAATAATAATAATAGATTCATTCCCTTGCCATGATTGTAAAAGGGAACGGTTTGAGATGTACCATCCAGGACTGCTAGATTGATTGTATGGCAGTAATCTTAGTGGAATATGGAATTCAAGCTTGTGAGAAATAAAAGATTTAATTTTTACTCATATTGTAGGAAAAAAGCACCAATTTTTAAGTGTTTTAAAGGCCGAGGTAGTGTCCCCCTGCAGCTTGCAGTTCCATCGCTGGTTTTTGATGATCATGCTGATATTATTTATCAGTATGGCATCAATATTAAATCATTGCATATTTAACACACAGAGTGACAAAACACAGACTTTCCAAGTTTTGTAAATGTTCCATAAAATGAAGTTATTTTTGTTTCTAACAAGAGCTCTATGGTCTTTCATCTTGTAGCATGTGAAGATGAAGGTTATGTCTCCTAAATATTCAAGAATAGTAAAAAGGAAGTTTACATTTCCCTCAGATTGATCAGGATGTAATCATTTAACATTCTAAATTGTGCTGAGAGGCATTTTTACATGACTATTTTAAGTTATTGATTTGATTTATTAAATTTAGTTGTAAATGTAAAGACTATTGTGTGAAAGTGTTTAATTCTTCATTATCATAAATTCTGACAGTGTAAACTAAATTAATAAGCAGCTAAATATCTCAAATATTTGAATGGTTTCAGAGTTTATAGATCGTCGATTAAACACTTGTCGAAAAAAAAACGCTTTACAAACTTACACTTCCAATTTAAAAACAAACATGAAACTTTCAGGACACACATTTAAATATTGTTTACCTCCTAATCAACTGTTGAGAAAGGTCTTTGCTTATTCATGACGCATCAATTATTCTTAAATTAATGCTTGATGGTCTTAAATTAGTCTTAAAACTGTTTAGAACTTGTGTTTAATTACATTTTACTCAATTATATACTGCATGTGCTTTATAGCTTTTAAGTCACTAACATTTCTTAAAATCTGTGAACACTTCTGTGCAAGTTTAAATGTTGATTATGAAACTGATCCTAAACCGTGTAAATTTAGAATTTTTACCAAAAGTGAGATTTTCCTCAGATTTAGGAATATATTTAACCTAACTAATTAAGCAAACATTAATTAATTGACCTAGGATACCACAAAGAATAATAAAAATTGGCTTTGCCATTTTTTATCACAATATTAAACACCTTAAACATTTTTCACAAAATACAAATATCCAGTTGGAAAAAAACCATTCAACTCAAGTTCTTTTTACACAATGTCTTTTATTTTTTTTTCTAATTACAGACTCATGGGTTAAAAATAAAATAAAAAAAGAAAACATTTTTCTTTTCATCCTTCCCCTTCTGAAAATGAAAATATGAACTGAAACAAGAAAATCCCCCTGCACACAAACCCTGACTCCTGCCATCCTCCCAAAATAAAACCTCCAAAGCCTTCCTGAAGACACAATACCTGAAGCCCACGCACCAGAGCACCACCCTGCCCTGACTGCAGAATGTTCTGAGAAAGACAAGGCCCTAGAAAAGCTTTCTAGTCCCCCCCCTCCTCTCTCTCTCTCTCTGCTCTACATTAGCTCTGCCTCTTGTTATTAAAGGTGTGTGGTGGATGTGTTTGCAGTCTGTATGTGTTAACATGGGCCTGGTGCATCTCAGTTTGATATCTGTAAAGCTCAGCGCTTGTTATTATAATAAATGCCCCCCGCAGTGGACCGGTGATCACCCTGCCCTCCACCCCCCCACACAGAGAGGATGGGGTGAGTGTGCATAGTGGGAGCAGAAAGAGACAGAGATGCTGCCGAGACGGTAGGAGGTGCTGCGGCCACAGGAGGAGGGGTGGTCAGCCTCCACTGGTCCTGAAACCTGTAACGACAAGAAGTGGTCTAATATACAGAGACAGAGAGAAAGAGACGGAGTAGAGACGAAGCAGCACAGAGAAAGAGGTGGAAAAACACTAATGTGTGGAAAAACAAACAAACTAAAAAGCTCATGCCATTCCATCTTACAATATGTGTGATGTGAAAGACTGGTGAGGACTTAAACAGAAACTATGGTGAACAAGGAACAGCGGCCAGAGAAAAACAGCGCAAAGATCACTCGGATGAACAGCCGGGGGAAAGGAGTTCCCAAGACCAGAGACAATAGAAAAAAACAAAACAATTTCAAACAGCACAACTTTGTGAAAACAAACAACGGTCTGGATCACTCACATCGTCAAGTTACAATAAGTAAAAAAAGTTGACATTTGTGTTTGCCAATTCTGAGAGCAAACATTAGATAGAGGTGCTATCAGAGAGAAAAGCCACAGCCAGACGAAAGAAAACCTCTGCAGCCTGAGATTACATCACTGTCAACCAAATCTCCCCCACGGCCACATTGTACCTTACCAGGGCGCCTGCAACACCTCCTCACATGCACGCGCGCACACACAATCGCACACTGCGGCCAGTCAGTCTGTCTTTCCAGGAGATGCTCTTTTTTTTTCTTTTTTTTTTTGTCTTTTTTTCTTCTTTTTCCTTCCTTTTTTTGGGGGATTTTTTTTTTCTTTTCTATAGGGTATTGGGGGGATTGTAAAGGGGCATTTCAATGGGGGTGGGAAGGTATTAGTAAGGGGTGTACCACGATGTTGCTCGCCCTCGGCCCCTGGAAAAGAGAGAGAAAAAGAGGGTGAGTTCTTTTTTGTGATTGGCTTAAGAAGACGGACACCAATTCAATTGGGGTATGAGTGTTTGTCTCTTACAGGGCCTAATGTATATTTATATTTTTTTATAAAAGAATGTTTCTGGTAAACAGCGGTTCAAGGATACCCCTCTGACAGTGACTGGTGCAAGCATGAATAAAACTCCCGTACATTTTAGTCAAGGGAGCTGAGGAAGATTCTCCTGCAGCAGTTAATTCAAGCTTTAAAAATTCACAGTGGAGGGACGATCTCCCTCTTTCTCTCTCTCTGTGTGTGTATAGGTCACTCCAGTGGTCTCTGGTGGAACATAAACCTTCGGACACAGTTTAAGTTGATAACAGACTGCTCCTCACAGATAGACTGGGCCACAGAGCACACGCTCACAGACACAGAAATACATGACAGCTTGTTATGTATTTATTCAGCCAGACACACTTCACGCACGCACGCACACACCAGTTCCTTCAGGAACAGCCTGAGCACCTAATTGAAAAGAAAAGTTCAATTGACCATCAGGCTGCAAGAAAAAACATTTCTGTTTTTCATGCAAGGATTAAAATGGACCCAAGACGTTGTCTACAAAGCTGGAGCCCTTGTTGAGCGCCATAAAACCACACGTGAACAGAAAAGCAGTAATGTGATGGTTTCAGTGTCTGCTCTACTTGACACACTGACAGGTACAGAGTTCCCTCGAGATACGATGGGTTCAAGCTACGAAAAATTCAAGAAATGATACGAAAAAAAAAAAAATTTAAGATACGAAAAACAAACACAAGAAACACATTCAACCTTTGAAATTCGAGCAGAAGACAATATTGGGCATGTTCTGCTCTCTTGTTGGTCAGTTCCAGCCCTAATGCAGTGTTTCTGTACGCAGCATTCTCCTCTCCTAGTGGTCAGTTCATGCTGTGTAGCATCCTGCTCTCCTAATGGTTGCCTGACGCGCCATAATGTCTTTTCGGAAGAGCTCTGTCTTCATGCATGCTTATGGTTTTGTGTTGTCTTAAATTCATGAAAATTTTCACGCTGCTTTTTTGGCAAACTTATTTTCGATCATAGCTCTCCTCCACTACCATCC
Source organism: Danionella dracula (assembly GCA_900490495.1). Classification (NCBI taxonomy): domain Eukaryota; kingdom Metazoa; phylum Chordata; class Actinopteri; order Cypriniformes; family Danionidae; genus Danionella; species Danionella dracula. The sequence goes on from UELW01000888.1 coordinate 1,570,561, forward strand.
GCTCTTCTCCCCTACCATCTCCTCTGACACTTCCCCACATCACCTTACTCGAAATATAAGGGTTATTATTTATTATTTAGTTTATTCAGTTTTATTATTATTACATTTAACGTGTAATTTTAAGGATTTAAATATACGACATACAAAAAATTTTGCATACAAAGGCCACAATCATGAACCATCTTCTTTAAAGCAGCAGTTTAGTTAACATACCAGTAATGCATAGCTACATTTCTGCTTTGTCAGAAATGGGTTTTTAGTTTAAACAGAGTTGCAGCTTGTTGCTAAAGTAAAGTTTTAATTCGAAAGAGCAGTTAGATCACACAGTCATGTTCATTTAAGAATGACTTTTTTGTGAAACAAAACTTGCTTTCATAATGTTTAACACAAAGTGTAAGTCTGGTATAGCTACATTTTAAAATAAAACAAACGGATTTATTAATATCTCTAAAAAGGATTGTTGTGAAGCTACAGCTGTTCAGAAACTTTGTTTCCAAAGGGCAGATCTTCTTGGGAGGATGGCAGCATATTGAAAATACATCTGAGCATCACATGCAATGTGAAGCACGTATTGTATTCACAAAAATATAGCCAACAATTATATTGAGCTACCAAACAGTTGGGGAAACACAGCAAAAGGTAAAAGAACAAGGAATACTATGGCTGTGTGTATGCATGTTTAATGATTTAGTAGATTTTCTCCTTAGTTTGTACAAATAGCTCAGACAACAAAAGAGAGTGGTGCCATTCTTTTTTTGCTCACAACAAGAGGCAATAAACATAAGCATGCATGCACACATACAGCAGGCAACTGGTTTTACATTATTAGACCAACAAAAACAACATAAGCTACATTTACATGGACACCGTCTTGGCAGTAAATTAATTCACTTGAAGTAATTCACTTTAAGTTTTGTTGCAAGTTGTCCAATTTATCCACATTGTCTTAATTTAAAAGTAACAAAAAACAGATGTAGCTAAATCTAAATAGTGGTTTACTTTGAATTTTCTTTGGCAATTTCACATGACTATTTTACATTTCTTCTAACATGTTATGTATAATTTTTGCCACATTCGCAGATATTCTGCTTGTTTTGTTTAAATGGGAGTTAACGTTTAGGGTTAACAATAAACACTTTAGCTTAATGGTAGATGTTGCTGGACATTTGTTGATATTTCAAAATAAAAATAATTGCATTGTGGCAAGTAATTAAGTACCGAGCAATGAGCAGGAAAAGAATTCTATTAGAGTGGAGCAAAAAAAAAAGTTAGGAAGTAGATATTGTGGTGCACGGCTCCACGTCGCTCATAATCAGACATGTAATCACTAAAGTATTGCACGCTGTAAGATCCTGAAATGTTTACACAACTGTATACAACACTGTTAAAATATTGAGCTTGCTAATTAAAGATTGGAACAGTCCATGTAAAGGCAGCTACTGAGAGATAAAAACAAAAATGTTAAAAGCAGTCTTTGTTGATGCATCTTATGAATTGCTCGAAGTTTAAAAAGATTAGCTGATATTGAATGGAATTTATTTGTTTTAATTTAATGTCGATGTACACATTAAAAGTAATAAATAAATAAAAATATTCTAACCCACTCCAGCATCAACCTGGACCCATCGGCACTAAGCGACTCCCCTCCCTGATGCGCAAACTGGCAGGATGGAGGCTGCCACTCTCAATCATGCAGGCTGGCGTGGAGCTCACCTGAAGGCCCGTCCTCTGCCTCTGGGGGGTGTGTAGCCACTGTAATAGCGTGCCCGGGAGGAGAAATTTCCTCCTCGTGAGCGAAAGCGGGCTCGTGGAAAACCACGGTCTGTGGTGCTAATGCCAGGACGATTTGTTCTCTTGGCCCCAACCTAGGTATTTAAGATCAAACAAGGATATTGAAGAAAATAAAAAAGGTACAAAAGAGAATGCAAGCAACTTGCTCATGAAGACCCTATTCAACGTCAAAAAAAAAAAAAAAAAAAATTATGCTTCCAACAAACAAATAAAATGCATGTTGGTAAAAGAAAGGAGTGTAACCAGATTGAGTTACATTGGGATAATGATAAAAGTAGTTACTTTTTTACGACTTATTAGTATTCATCTCTAAAACAGCATCGGCGCCAAGAATGGCTATTCAACTACACATATAAAATTGTGCAACTTGTTTTGTTATTCTATAATCATCAGCAGACAATAAGTCAAAGTAATTGATAGAGATTGTTGAGAATGTTAAGTAATGAATACTATACCAAAAAAAATACTGTCAAACTTCTGTTACATGCAAAAACATCAAGTAAAGTGATAAAGAAAAGACCAGAGTGAAACATTAGTAACTGTACAATGGCACCCCTCACCTTAATTTGCCTTCCTCTGAATAAGGACTCATCCAGTGCCATGGCTGTCCTAACAGACTCCTTGTCTGAAAACTCTATATACGCAAACCTGAAACAGAGCAACAGGAAAAATAATAAACATTATCAGAAGATGACACCATCCATGGTTCTAACATAAAAGGTGAGAATATTCGGAAACTGATCCAGAACAATACTAAAAACCTAGTTACATTAAATTTACATTTATGCATTTGACAGACGCTTTTGTCCAAAGCGACTTACAGAAGGGGAAACCACCGATGCCACTCGTGGAGATGCGGGGGAATGATCCCAGGACCTCTTACATGCAAAGCATGCGCTCTACCACTAAGCTACACCCACCAATCAAATTGTTTGGTTCCTTTAAACATAAAGCATGTGACAGCTAAAACCATGTTTTTTTTAAGAGATGAGATCTTACACAAATAATTCAAACTTTATTTAAAGTCCATGACTTTAGTAGGTGGAATAACAATCTGTCATTATCTAAAGATGAGGGAATATGACAACCATATTTAGAAAAAATATACAATTTAAAAATTATTTGAACTTTTGGGACTTCGACAAGGCGTGTCAATCTCAAACCTGAATTTTAAAAAAAATTCTAAAAATACTTAAGACCTTCAGTGGCTGCCAAAAGTGTTAATCTTATATTTTTTTTACCATTTAACATGGTATCTTTACATTTATTAATAATTACTACAAATAACAATAAAGTGTTCAGCAGTCTCTGAAGAGAATGGGTGGGGTCAGCTAGAACACATTTACAGAATTAATAATATCATAATAATAATAATATCAGAATCATAATAAAAATGCTATTAATGCGTCCCCTAACTGCAAGCATAATTACAATCAGGACAAACATTTGATTCGTATTTTTGCATGTACATGTTACACAGGTCAATTAACTTGGGTAACACATTCTCAATTTAATTTTGAAACTGTTAAAAAGGTGGCGTATCATGTAAACTGGACTTTGACATTTTTTGCATGTTTTAGTATTGTTTCCTCATCAAAAACAACGCTTCAATCCAAATTCAGATTTATGCATGTTTGTATAATCCTATTTTTTTTCTGTGAGCTCAAAATAGCTGTAGCTACACCCATTGACCAAAGCACCACCTACTAACCAATCACCTCAAATTATACATTCATTTTATAATTACGCCTATCAAAAAAAGAATTACATCAGGAAACAGTAACTACACTAGAGAGTAAAAGATTTAACAGAGTAAGAAAATTTTAACAGGTTGACAATTTTGGGACCTGTGCAGTTCATCAGTTGACTCAAGGTCAGTCTCTGGATTGTACATATAAGAGTCTAATTACATCACTCATAGCCATTTCCATCAAGTAATTACTGTACTGCATATTAAAAAACTGAAAACATCACTGAATGTTAATGTTTTGTCAAAAAAGTTAACCGGGGGAATGGCGGAAGCATCGCCTTAGACCAATTTCACATCCAGTTTAATTTTAAATTGGAGTAATTGCAGTAAAAATACTACAAGTCTGCTGGCACTAATCCCTGCGCAGGTAAATCATCTTTGTGGTTTAAAAGTGAAGCTACTCATGCACATTCTCGCCCTCTGTGGGGATGTGCACCTGTCATTTTAGCAGGAAGATGTTCTCTAAGGTTAATCAAAAGTTACCTTAAAACTTAATTGATCTTTAATCTCTACAGCTGGAATGAAGGATGTTATGGTTCAAGATTAGTTTTATCTTAAAACTGTCTGGTTCGAATCCAGAAATTCACAATTTAAATGAAATTAGCACAACGATTAAAGCAGGAGTTATGATTCGCTCCGCTAATATAATGCCACCGCGGATCTGAAGAAAAACACCCGAGATGAATATCTGAAGGGCCAGAGTTTGTGTTAACACAGCCTCACATTCTTCATCTCTCAATAATATTAAAACTCTTGAAAAATCTCATGACTGTATTAAGAGCACCTGAAAGCAGAGCTCATACAAAAATATAAAAACAAATGTTTTAATGCATGCCTATTTTACAGAGAACGAGAGAGCGAAAGGGGGGAGAGAAAAGAGGAAAAGAGAAGCAAAAAGCCATCAAACTTGTACTGTTAAATACTTTGTCATCAAACTTGACACTTAAAAAAAATCATTGAATTCCTAATGATTATTTACTGTATTTTCCATCTTATTAGCAATAAAATTGCCTCTTAAAATTAAATTGAAATTCGCAACTTATATGCTTTCATACATTATTCATTTATCTTGAAGCTTTTAATAAAATATTTTTCCAGAAAAAAAAAAGTTTTGTTTAAAAAAAAAAGGAGCTCAATATTCTAACCATGCAATATAAACATTGCACTTTGAAGACCATGACAAAGGAATACACATATTGTAGGTGGGGTGGATGAATTACCCTTTGGGATGTCCTGTAAATTTGTCACACAAGATGGTGACCCGATTTACTGAACCACAGCCATGGAAGTGTGCTTCCAACTCCTCTGCTGTCGCACCATAGTCCACCTGCAAGACACGAAACCTTAAAACCACCTCTTTTTCCAAGCCAAGTATTATAAATTCATAAAATAAATGTTCCAATACATTTCCAACGTAAATAGATCTTCCATCTGCTTCAATCTTCTCTTCGATGGACATGATGACAGGACCAGCTGGTGAAAACACAATCATTATTTCTTCAACTCAACACCAGTGGGTATTTACATATGATTCATCAATAGATTAAATATTGTTTAAAGAACCCAGGAACTCAGTGGTTTAGAAATAACAGTGTTGAACAATTGCGGTTGGGGATATTCCAGTCCTGCATAAACAAACCTGGTTTATTCATCTAGAATTTGACATTAGACTCTAAATTCATTGACATCAAAATGTAGTTGTAACGTACACATTACATTTTTAACAGGAAAAATATTTTTAATTGATAAGAACCCACTTCATTAAATATTTGCTCAGATTTTAACGTGTTCACAGTATACTTTTTAAAAGAAAAATGTACAAACACATATGTATTGGAAACAATTATATTGAATTGAACAGCCTTTTCTGAGCAGAACTACGCACGCATGTTGGGAGCTTTTGATGGCATAAAAATGTGTACAATATAATGTATCTGTCCAATAAATTCTAAAGCAAAACGACGAGGACATGGCACATTAACAACAATTTCTTCCCTCAAAAGAACTACTGGAAAGATATACAGGTAAGCTTTGCTGTGCAATAAATAGTAAATGTATTGGACAGGCCATAAATTCAGTTCAAAATGAATTCGGGAAAAAGAAAGGTTGCTGAATGAAGTTGTGTACTAATGGGAACTAAATAGGTACAACTTCGTTTTTTTATTATTAAATTTAGACGATGGTCTTTCTCAAACAGTTCCCATTATGCCTAAATTAATTTATTATATCAGAGTACTTGCCAATACATAGCAACAGAAACAGTACTTATTAATACCGGTACATTTTCACTTTTAATTCTAAGACAATATTGTGTTTTATCACTTTTTACTTGAAACCGAAACATTTTTTTCATTATAAGAAACAAACCTTGCCAAACTTAACTTAAAGAAAAAACAATGCTTTAACCTAGAATTAATGTGAAACGGTCCATTCTTCAAATGTAAGAGGCAGCTTTTGTTTATGAAAACTATGTACCAGCACTTTTTCAACCTAGTACAGTGTTCACCTCAGTGCTGTGAGCGAGCTGGAAGTGTGCCAACGACACGATGCAGGCTGAGGAGTTTGAAAGCTGTTATAATGTTTTAGCATTGGCACACAGAACAAATTAAATGGAACATTTAGTGATTCTCCTCAACAGAAACATAATTCTCAGACGCATGCCTTCACTGGTGTGTGCGACACAAAACTGATTCTTATCACAGGTAACAACCCCCAACAATCCAACGCAGTTAAACCCAGGACACTTATGTTGCTCGTCCAAATGTCATGAAAATAGTGAAAAAAACTTGAGAAAATTTCCTTAAACATTGTGGATGTGCATTTTTGGAAACATGTTTCAGTGTTTGTGATCTTGTTCCTCCGATGCAGTACATTGGCAAGATGGAAACTGGCGCCTCAGTCAAGCTCGTGATAGTGCAATTTGTTGCAAAGTTGTCTGTTGTGCTGCTAATAGTGAGCTCCTTGTTCTCTACGGGCCAGAGTTATATAGATGTTTCGTTACTGTTCACCCAGGAATTGAGCATTTTCTTTTAATCTTTACAAACCCTTCTAATAACAGTCCAAGTCGTGTGCTGCTTGCCCATTTTGCTTTGTTTGATTTGCACATGTTGGTTTCTGGTCATTACGATAGAAGGCGTTGCTTTGTGGATAGTTCATCACTTCCGGGGGAGAAAAATTGGACCTTTGATATAAGGCTGTGACGTTACATTGAGACTCGTGTGACAGTCAATGGCGCAAATAAAACCCATTTTTAAAAGAAACAAATTAGGTACAAAAACAAATTAGTTACAAAAAGGCTCAGCATGGTATGACCTCTTTAAGCGTGATTGCTAAACTGACATTCCACAGTCATACAGTGGTATTAGTGCGCTTGTATCAGGGGCACTTTTGATGAGTACGAAATTCGGCTGGTATCGGAGCAACCCTTGTAAAATATGTAGAGTTGTTTTATCGTTATATCATATCATCCTCCAAACCCATTTTTTAAAACAATCATTAACATAATAAAAGAAATATTTTTATTAAAAATTGGTGCAGTTATTAAAGCACATCGTGACAGTGGTTGTTTAAAATCATGATTACAATTACATTTTCAATGTTAATTACATTTCAAAATATACCATACTTTGAGTTTATACTTCTAACTGAGCAGGTTTGGATTGATCATATTTAATTGAAAGGGCTAAATATTTTATGTTCCCCTCTTTAAATTTGAGCACCTGCTCTTCGGGGGTCCCTGTACAGCCCTTCCTAAATCTATTGCTCTGACTCACCAGGTGGAGGACTTAAATTCATCTGTTTCTCCACCTCGTTCTGCAGCTCCTTCAGTTTCTCTGCTTCCTCCTCCATCTCTCGCACCCGTGCTTTAATTGCTTCCAGTTCCTGGAAAATCCAAAATAGAGATGAAGGAATTACTCCAGACCAGCCTCAACTATGCTGTATTCTCAGATGTGAACGCCGCACGCGCATCACTTTTCACACGTGATTTAGCACGCTCTTTCAAAGCACCGTTTAGTGACCTGTCAGCAGACGCCCTAAGCATGATGCCACCCATGCAGGCATCGTAAACACGTTTTTCATCACAGTCCACAAGCGCACATATCTTTAAGAGCAAGTCGCCGCATTGCAGAACAGTGACCGGTTTGCATTTCTTAAAAAATAGCGTGTTACAGAACATAATTAAATCGAGCTGGCAGATCATGAGATATCCCTAAGATAGTCTAGAAATTTGTAAATTGACATGACGTTAAACCTACTACAGCCTCAAAAACCCAAATTCGCCACTCGCAAACGAACACACAAATGCGATAGTTACAAGCCTAACGTTAACTGCAAACTTTCTCGTTTTTTAAAACCCTTCACGTCACTGTAGAAAACACCAACAGCAGAGCGCTTTATCAAACAAAACACCATGCTAATAAGAACAAGTCTCCGTTTTAGACTAACTTCTAGCACTGACGTTACTCACACGTTAGCGAACAGATTAAAAAAAAGAGCGTTTACCGTCTGATTCTTTCAAGGTGAACACAAACGACGACCTGTTTCACATTCACCAATGTCTCTCCTCACATGTCCAGTTTCGCATTTTAGCGATGGAGATTTCCCCCGTTGTGTAGACAACAGATCTGGCGCAGAGGAACCAAGGGCGATATTGCGCCAACATGGCGGCCGGCAGTAGGCATGCTAACTCTTGTTTAAACCGCAATGCGCGAGCCACAATGGCGGGTTTGCGCAGTGTCGTGTTAAATATTTCGTTTTATCGTGACAATATAGAGGTGCATCCGTTTAAACAGCTGTATTACTTGCAAACGTAAACGTAGCATGTCTTTCACTAACCGGGTCTTCGATAGCGGCCTCTCCCTCGTCCAATCCGGGCTCTTCATCACCAACGCCTGGGTCCTCGAGTTCAGAATGACCAGGGTCTGAGTCCAGCAGAGACTCATCTGCTAGACCGTTGCCAAATTCCGCCATCGCCTGGTTCACGGTGGTTATACGCGCCTCGTGGTCGCTCTACAGGCCGCGACTCTCACGGGGAGCGTTGGAGAAGGGGTAGGGGAGGGAATAAAAAACGGCGGAAAACGCCGATCGCCAAAGTTAAAACGGGGAATAAAAGCCCGCCGTGTTTCTTCTGGGCCTAAAACTACACTTCAATCAAAAAATTCTAATACTATTCAACTAAATGCGTACAACGCTTTCTCCGTCAATATGTCGCACTTACTATACTATTTACATTAATGTTACGACTGATTCAAAATCGCAAACGTGCTCGCGAGTAATACGGAATAAAAATGGAAGCCGTAGGAGGGCACTTTGGTTACTGCAGGCGATACCGAGTGCGCCGATTAGGCGGTTCTACTACTTTGACCCGCCCACATTTTGTATGGACATCTGCTATTGGCTCTGCGTGTGGGGTCCTTCGAAGCTCATACCACGTGATCACAATTGTGATTGGACAAAACGGTGTCATTTAAGGGCCCAACAAAAATGTTGCCAAATATTGTTGATAGAGTAACCAAACCTACAAAAATAACTTTTCTCATTCTGAATACTACTCAAATATTTTTTTCAAAACAGTCACTAGCTTACTTTTTCCAAAAGGAATATTTGGCAACAACACTACCTTGAAAGAAAAGCCTCAACATCTTCCAATTTTCCAGAAAGGAGGTAATAACGAACAATATTTTGATACTATAAAAACTTGCTTTCCTATGTATCTGTAGCTCACTGTTAATATTCTAAAATGTACATAATTGATTTTTTTTACTTTCAGAGAATTTGTGTTTCAGCTTAAATATTGCAACTGTTAATGTAAGACAATTACAAATAACAATAAATAAAAATAAAACATAGATTTTCTGATTTTAAATAAGCTTAATTGAGCGAAATACAATGTCTTTCATTTAAAATATGTGATTAGGAAACATTTAGCAATTGACCAAAAAATAATTGTAGAATAAAGTCAAGTCTTGTTTAAACAGTTTTCAACATTTTAAAAACAGGTGTAATTTGTGGGACACAAGTTTGAAAGGGATTAAAATAAAATTTGTCTTGCTTTCTTGACCCCATCTGTTTATTTTTCTTTCATTTTAATATTTAATAACAAATATACCATCAAGTGGAAAAAAACACAAGATACTCAATTTATTCACTGTCCATTTGAGGAAAATAAAAAGCATTCAAGCAATTTTCAGGTAAACAAGATGCACTCTAACTTTTTACAAAAAAATGATTTATTATGTTAATTTGTAAAATGGAAAATTCTGCATACATTTTCACACAGAAGTGTGCGAATGCAATTTAATAAGTAAACACAAATACACAAACTTTAGTTTATTTCTTTTCTGCATGATAAAAAAGAGAACAAACACAAAACAAAGGTATAAGTGAGAGGAAAACAAGCATAATCAATATTCGAGATTTCATAACAAGACTGCCACCATTATTGTTCAATATCCATGACAGCGTTAAAGATGTTACAAATCAAATAAAGTGATGAAAGCACTGTAAAATATAAGTGGTACAGTTATAACAAGCGATAATCACGTCAATGAAAAAAGTGAAAAGATTATATAAAACTTTCTCTGAATTCTAGCTCTACACTCAGACCAGGGCCATGCCGTGTTTTCACACCCCTGCAGAACCGCACAACAAACCCAGCCCACAGTCCTTTTTAAAAATCAGCTACAAATTGACAACGTTTAGTCGTTGTAAAAAGTACAATTTGCATTTGCTGGGACAGTGAAATTGTGTTTGTTCAAGCTGAGCGTGCAGAAATTAGCTTCTCTACAGCTCGTGCCTATACCCTGGACAAGTCCAAAGTGTCAAAGCAGAGAGTTCCTTTTACGGGTTGCATTAAAACACTTCCAATCTAGATAGCTTTTTGGTTTCTTTAATTAGATAAAGAAAGACATAACTTTGGAATATCATTTATCAATATAATTCATTTAAAGTTTTTTAAAGTTTGCATTTTGTTAAAGTATTAATAGTAATAATAATAATAATATACAAAAGGAAAAGAAATCTTTAGTATTTCATGTCCTTCAAACAGCACCTTGTGTGTCCCTGTTGTTCTCGCGCTGGGCTTTAAGGAAATACATAGTATCCACACTTAGACAAAAGGTGGGATGAAAGAACGAGATAAAAAACATGACAATGCTCTCCCATTATTCTAAAATGCTTTTAGCATAAAGTTTTTTTGAGTTTAGTCCTCACACTGGATCCAGTTCATAAAAATTCAAACCAAACACACGTTTCGCTTGAGGATTTAGGAATAAAAGGTCAACGCTCTGTAAAAAACCGTGTTAAGTCCAGACTTGGCTTTGGCTTGGTGCACAGCAGCAGCTAGCTCTGTTCATTTTCCTTTATGTACAATGCAAACTCTTTAAAAAGTAACCAAATGCTGACTAACAAGTCATTGTAGAATGATGTATAGTAAGATTTGTTTATTCTGCAAACAACACAAAACTTTAAAACATGTTTGTGACTTTAAAAGGGCCAAAGTGCTGTAAGACGACCTTCGTTTCAGTGATGCCTATGTCAATGGCTACAAGATTGTCTTTTAAAAGATAGCCATCAAATTTATTTTCATCACATCTGGTTTCAGAAACAATCTCCCAAATTTCTGGGAGTCACTTCTATACATGACCATAGACTGAAAGCACAACTTATTTTGCAATAAGAATTAACTTCAGCTGAGTCGAAAGGAATAAAAACTAAATTTATCTGAAGTAAAGTGACAATATATGACAGACCAGTTTGGATAAGATGATAAAATATATGCTTTGAAACGGTGAATGACTACCCTGGTGCAAGCAAAATCCGTACCGCTAACATAACCGAAAACTCAGAGCACTTTGGTTGAGTTTTTGGGTATTTCATTATCATCCATTCTCCCAAACAAACTGTGTTGTGTAAACTTGAGCTGAACCACACCCAACTACAAACAGAGATGAATTCCATGACAGAAAGCATTACCATGTCCATGATTATCACTTTAGTAAATTATTTTTAGTAAACCGATGCTGTGGTAAAAGTTCATTAAAAGGAACGCTGTGAGAAAAGATAATAAGAAAGTCTCCAGGGAAAATTGATAAAGCAGGGGCCCACTCTAAGAGTCCATAAAGCACCAGCACCCATCTCTTGTTTATTTAAAGCCAACAAGCATAGTGAGTCCACAGACTTTACCAACCTCGTGTCAAAGCTTAGCTGGAGCTGCTGGCTGGTGATGGAGTGGAAGTCTGGCTGATAAAAGCTGTAGCCCCGGTCCCAGACCCATTGCTGAGTAACGCTGCTTGCAGACCAAAGTTACTGGTTCTCAGAGTGGTGAGATGCAAAGGTGAAAAAACATGGTCCCGTGCTGCGGATCTTGAATCAAACTCCACTCCACAGGGTTCACACTTGCCTATAAATGTCTCCCGGCCAGTTGTCTGGCCACTGGCAAGCGAAGGAGCTGGTTCCACCACTGTCAGCTGCACAGGTTTGGGCAGTATGGGACGGTTGGCTCGGAGAGCATTGTATTGAAGGTAGCTACCAGAGCTGACATCTGCCTTCGGAGACTGGGTAAAAAGGTAAAAATTCAAGTTATGATTTATCTATAGACAAAATAACATTTTGAGACATTTCATGGCAGTAGCTACAGTTCACATTTAATAATAATACTGATATTAATGATAATGCCTTCAAATTTAAAAATTGCTTTGCCAGACGCTAAATAACTACTTTACAGAGCATTATTTGTTTCCTCCATATTCAAATAAGCTACATTGGTAGCCCTCAGCTATGAGTAAGGTTTCAGGAATTTTCAAGGCAGGAAACTTTCCATAAGTTAGGAATTACCGGGATATATGGGAACAAACTGTCAATTTGCTAAACTGAAGATTTGGCAATAAAAGTGTATGTAAATGTAATTAAATGTCATAATACATAAACTATAGGAATTCATAGCACCGGTTGATTGGAAGCAAATTTGGTTACAAGTTATAGCCAATGCTTCTGCTTCTTATAATTCTTTTAAACCTGTTATAGGCCGTTTCTGCCATAATCCAGGAGACAAAAGTATGCCTGAATATCAGGAACACTTCGATAACATGTTTTCAGCTTTCAAATACTAATACAAATTTTTGAAATGTAATTATTTTTATAGTTGCAATTTTTTTATATACATTAGTTTATGTCCAAGTTAGTTTAGGAAAAAACATTAACAGTCGTTAATAGTTATGCTTTTATAGAGTTTATAATTTCAATTACATTTTTAAAATATTTCCAAAATTGCCACAGCAAACTTTCTGGAAATTTTCAAGCCCTTTGTAACCCTAGTAAAAAGTAGTGTTAAATAAGCCCTCTCAGGATTCATACTGAAATTTGGTGAAACCCAAACGCGTTGCAAGTCATGTGGAGCCAATTCAAACCATCTGTGCCATTACTAAAATCTGGTGGAAAGCAGTATAAGACAAACAACTTAGACGTGAAAAAGATCTAAATGATAAAAGATGCCCTTACCATTTTTTCTTGCTGTTGTCTCCAGCGCTTCTCCTTGGCACGAGTGTTTTGGAACCAGATTTGAACAACTTTCAGGGGAAGCCCTAGTTCTTTCCCCACTGCCTCACACTCTAATGCATTCGGATGAGCACATGTTTCATAGCATGACTGCAAGATAGACAGCTGAAGACTGGTTAGGTGGGTTCGAGGTCGTCTTGGGGTGGAATTCTGATGCAGGTAATTTATTTCTTTTTGGGTTGGAGCAGAAGGGTTTGGTGAAATCATCAATGAGGAAGGGGTGGTAGGAGTAGCAGGGATGGTAGAAGAGGTTCGCTGTGAGCTGAGGCCAAGCTGTTCTCTTGAAAGGGTATTGATTTTGAATGGACATTTCTGGCTCCAAAATTTTGCTCCATTGTGTTTTTGAGATGCCAATGGAGACTTGTTAATTGGTGTATTTGTCAATTTTGGCACTGTGAGGTTTGTGGCGCTAGACTCAACACCTCCTTTGTAGCTGTCATCATCGTCATCAGTGTGTTCCGAATCGGCTTTAACATCTTCAATCTTCCTTTTTGCAGCTAGTCGAGGAAGTCCTTGGACTAGTAGAGGAACTGCAACTGGTGTGGCCACTGTCTTTGGAGCTATTTTAATCATTGCGATTGGAGTTGTTTCTGATTTGATCTTCTGATCTAATGAAGGGCTGGTGGACACCTTAGTAAAAGTAGAATTTGGATTTGGCCCACTTGAAGTTTGCGGTGTTTTCAAGGGTTCCTTGACCTTTTCTATCTTTGGAAGAATGTGTACATTTTGAGATTTTGCAGGAGTCCAGCAAGTAGAGGGACTCATGTTGGATTTAGCTGGGTTTGAGAATATGGGCTTTGAGAGAGGCCAAGTAAACTTAATAAGAGGTTTCCCAACAGCTGCCAGTGTCCCATCACTGATGAAACGAACCTCTCCCTTTCGCTCCCTTGCTCGCATATTCTGGAACCAGATCTGAACCACTTTCTTTGGGAGATTCACCCATTCTGATATTTGTTCAAATTCATGCTTCCCTGGGTTTGGATCTTTGAAATAACACCCATAAAGTATATCAAGCTGGTCAGCATGGATAATGGTTCTTGAACGTCTCATGTCCCTAAAACGTCTAATTTTTGGCCTCTTGTCCTCCAGCTCCTTATCCTGATTACTCTCTTTTTGCCTCTCCAAGATGGATGTGTTGACCTTTTCTGCTGCCCTCATGAACACAGTGTTTGTTTTTGTCAAATTATTGCGATTTGTGAACGTACTGCTGTTGGAAGTTGGAATTGCAATGGTAGAATCTGGCTTTACCTGAACAACGATGAGACCCCCGTCCATCGGAACACCAACAGTTGCTGGTCTCAATCCCAGACCATCAAGTAAATTATTTTTCTGAACAGAGGACCTGATGGGCATGGAGGCAGAAGATGTTGAGCTGTGATTTTTACCCATGCTAAGATCCAAAGCAGACTCACAATCATCTCCGTTGGATAAGAAGGAGTGTGCTAGTGATCCCTTGAGAGAGCCTGAAATAGCTGCTGATTGACTTCGAGTAAGAGTTTGAGGGTTCGAAAAGACAATTTTTCCTCGATCTCCTTCAGAAACTCCAACCCCGATGACCGAAGAAGGTAGAGAGAGTACATATGGGCTGTATAACTGTGTCGACAAAGGAGTCAAAGAAAGAGAAAGGGGCAATGACTGCAAGATACCAGCTGGAACGTTCTGATGATCAACTGCAACTGAAAGAGGGGTAGGAGGGTCTGCTTGAGCCTCCAGCTGAAGATCAAGGTCCACATCCTGCTTCTCTTGTTTGATCTCCACTTCTTCCTTAGCAATTTTGTTCCTTCTCTTTTTTATTTTCAAGCTCTGCTCATCATCATAATCATCCTCTGCATCAGAAAGGAAGACTGTGGTAGACCGAAGAACCTTTCCACCACCACTCGACTTGTCTACTACTGAGTCTGCAGGAGAAGGTTTTTTGATGGGGCTACTTGTTTCTTCTTTCATTGAGCTACTTTGACTTTCTTCATCAGTTACAACAACAGATGTGTAAAACTCCTCATTCTCAGAATCAGATGTCAATAGCAGTTCTCTTGGACTTCCTTTGTCAATCCTGTGTCCCTCTCCAATTTGCGACAGGTCAATAGCATAATTGCTTATCACTGATGGGCTAAGTTCATCCTCACTTTCATCAATCATCAAGTTACCTTCTTCCTCCAAACATATGTCTGTGTCATCAAGGGAGCTGTCTAATTTCGCCCTATCTTTGGATTCCCTTACATCTAAGAACCACTTGCGAACCTCTTCCCCACTCAGACCCACCTCTCGACCAAGGGCTTCGCAGTCTTCCCACTGAGGACTGCATTTTTCAGAATCATCTCGAGACTCTAAAAAAGCCCACAGAACCTGTGACTGGAACTCCGATAGTACAGACCCTCCAGATAACAGCGAGTGACTTTTAATATGCCTATGACCTGGAGGTCGCAAGGCGAATTTAGTGTTACGAAAGGTAAAAGTAGACAAGCCAGTCATTTCAGCATTGTGCGTATGATCATCAAGTGGATGAACTTGATTTTCGGAACATTTCATTACATTACAGCCTGCATCTTCTCCTTCATTGCTCTCTACTTCCATTTCACTTGCTATGTTTTTATTTTCATCATTTGTTCCCAATAAGTCCTCACTTTGGTCTTGTATAATTTCAGATTTCATAGACAAATCTTTAACTCTAGCATTCCAGTCCTCATCTTTCTGTTCACAAGACTCAACTTTTACCCCATGCATTATCATATCCGTGCTCATGTCCACCATCTTCTTTCCCTCTTCTAAATGCATCAGAGCTGTGGTTGAAGGGCTAAAGGCAGCCCACTGACTTTGTAAGCCACTGATCCTTTGGGCCAACAGAGCCTGTTGCGCTGCACTGAGGCCAAGAACTGGCACTGCCTGCTGCAAGAGCTGTTTTGGAGACTCTGGATTCTGCCCCTGGATTTGAGTCTGTAGACCGTTCAAGACTAGGGGCATGAGCATTTGAGGTTGGGGAATGAGTTGTGGGGTAGCTGTACCTGGGGTTGCAGATGTCCCCGTTGTGAAGAGAGGAGGAAGAATTGAGTGTGGGAGAGAGTTTGGGGTGGAAGTCAAAAGAGTTAAAATAGCAGACATTGCTTGAGCAGAAGCTACTGAAGAAGAAAGCAATGGAGGAGCTTGCTGGGAAGGAACCAGCTCTTCATCTTTGGTTGTGATAGGGTTTTCTTGGAGCACAGAGCTGATTGTGGGGGTGTTAATTAACTGCGTAGAGTTTCCAGCAGTGGTCAGAGCCAAGCTTGTAACGATGCTCCCTGATCCTGTACTTGCAGTCGAAATGGGAGCAGCATTCCCAGCACTCCTACAGCGACTCTGGTGCAACACTGATTTTAAGTGACTTTCTAGAGTGATGGCATGGTTGTAGGAGACACGACAGACAGCACACTGATAGGGTTTGCTGGAAATAAAAGGTCTAGCCTGGAAAAGGGAAGAATCACTCTCCTTCACTGTCCCAGTTCTCATTCTCTGGATATGAGTGCTAGAGTTATAATGAACACTCAAAGCTGTTCGGGTGGGAAATGACTCCAAACATGCATTACACTTAAAAGGACGATCAGCACATTCCAAGGCTACAATGTTTGGAGAGATAGATTTGCCATTGGTAGTAGATGTCACAGATGCTTTGACAGAATGCTCCCCATTTTCCTGATCGGATTCCACCTCAGCCATGTCACTTTCCTCATTTATCCCTCCTTCTATGTCATCATCCAACTCTTTTTCCTGAGAATTTCCATACTTCTCTGTTGCATTTGTAAATTCATTCTCGTCATCCACAGATGGGGCGTTATTGTTCTGCAAACTCTGCCCAGTAGTCTTATCTGATAAACACAATAAAATAAAATGTAAGTGATTATTTTATAGATTTAATACATTTCAAAATACCATGCAAATTAAAATGCGTTAAATGTAATTAAAGAGTGTCCTGCACTTGATATAATTTCTTATTTCAAGTTAAAACAAATAACCATTAAAATTGGCACAAAGCAGGCAAAATACTTACTCTTCTTTTATTTCTTAATTTCAAGGTATTTCTGTGATCGGCTCTTGATCGTCAAAAGCTTAAGTTAATTGAGACTTTTGGAAAGCGACAGTGTTTTGAACCTTAAGAGATGAAAAAGTAATGATAAATGGAAAATTCTAATACCTATTATATCTTTCTAAATTAATAGAATGAACTGTAAAGGTTAATATAACGAGAGAAGAAGAGTAGGTAACATGACCTTGAAATATAAATTTTTAATAAGTCGGATTTAAAGGTTTTATCCAAATACTAAAGATTATCTCACTACTAGCGATTTCGTTTGTATTTCCTTGTTCGTGCCATGTTTATCCAGCAGAAGGCAGCAGCACCCCAAATCAACTTCCCATCGTCATTGGTTACAACATCAGGCAAATGGACGACTTCCAACAAAACCATTGATTATTCTTGGTTCAGCATGTACATTTATGTATTCTGGTTTAGATTTTTTCAGATCTTTATCAATAAGCAGTATTTTTGTATTCACAAGCAATGACAGCTGGATGCAGAATTCTTGTTGCCATGTTGTGAAGAACCCTTGGCTGAAGACCTATGCCCAAACCCAACCAAAAAAAAATGTCACCCACTTTAAATTGACTCTGATTGGCCTTTAGATTGTGAGGTTGACCAATCACTTGATGGATTTCATTAGCTCAAAAAATGTTGATGTTGAAATTGATGCTGAAGAGGTTAAACAGACAATTAAATTAAAGGTGATTTCACAAAGCAAGGAATAGCTGCAAATGTCTTTTACCACAGTGAGATGCAATCGTGTATGTAGGTGCAGTGAAGACATGGTAATTCACTGCACAGAATTGTGTACAAGATGAAATAAGGTTTGTGAATTAAATATTTACAACTAATCTTAAAACATAGCATATTTTAGCTCATTCAAACAACACTTCAAACGATTCAGAGTGCATAAAGACTCCACTCTCATGTTAAACCAAGCTTGCTCTCTCAGTAAAGATGCAAAAGCTCGATTCACTTGTACAACACTTTGCTGAAAATGGAGATCTATAGTTCTGATTTGTTATCACGCTTTCTGGTCAACAGCCTGAGAATTCAACTAGTGAACAAGGCTTATTAATTGTTGGTTCCCTGAGATAACGACACTTGAGAGTTCCAGTAAACAACCAGGATCACAAGCCTGTCAGATGAACTCACATGGATTTATTCTAGCCAGCAATAAACTGTAAACTTATTTGGTTTTGCTTCCCCGAATCCCTTGGCCAATGAGAATCTGTGTTTGAAGCTGACACACAGAATAACTAAATCTAAATTATTTTATGCATATGTGCAATTCCAGGCTTCTCCATACTACATGTTTTATTAAGAAATCTATGCAAATGTTAGTTCATGAGACTTCATTCATTGAAATATAATAACAGCCGACACAGCGCAACATTACATAAAGGATGCTTGGATAGCTTCACATTAAACTCCTGAGAAAATTAATCACCATGTCTTCTTTAATTAGCAAACGGGTCATCAGTACACTGCTGGTTATTTCATATTCCACTCTGTATTCTTGGGCAAATCGATAGTTTGAAAATTGACAACCAATGATAGCACAAATGTGGAGTAGATACAAACCTTGCAGTTTCTACTCCTCAAGGCCATGTTGAGAATATGATTTCAGTGTTGTGTCTCTCTGTTTATGTGTGGCTAGCTAGGTCATGGCTTGTTCAAAGCAAGAGAAGGTGAAGCCAAGTTGAAGCTTGTAAGAGGTTTTGATGTCACTATATCACAAGAGCACATAACGGTAATTCTAATTAAGCCAGTTAAACATTTTTCTGAAACTTTGTGCTATTCTATTGTTGTATCGGCACCTCATACAGGTCATAATAATCAGCCACTTTTTTTTTTACTTCTTGGAGCATTAAGGAGCATATATTGCATTTGAAATATCACAATTTTATTTTGAACCACATCACCTAATTCAGTATTCATAAGGAATGAAACTAAACTTGTGGCTAAGGTGGGTTCACAGTATTTGTGTAACTATATTTTACTCACCTCCAACATTTTGGCTTTTGGAATCATCTTCTTCTTCTTCTTCTTCCGATATGGAATGTTGCTTAGGAGTTGCCTTATAAAAAGAGAAAAGTAGACGTCAGCTCTGTTACAAGTTGACCTTTGAAAGGACTTTTCGTTTGAAACTTCTTTATCAGCAGCAGCCTGAAATCTGACTGCTTTTACTAAGCTCCACCCCCCCTCCCTTGACTGAAGTGCACAGATTCTTATTGACAACCATGTTAAAAGTTCTTATTTTTACATTTGAAAAAAAATCCAATCTAATACCTGGTCACAAGACTTTTTTCAATTCACATTTGTGGATGTTGAAGTATTACAATATAAGTTTCTTAGTAAAAATAAATAGTAACTTTTAATTGATCTCTATGATTAGAACTAGAGAGGTTGGTATACAGAGTGATGGCAGCTATATAAGTGTCAATGAAAAACAGTATGCAGATTTAACACAGCTGCCATTTTAAGAACGAAAGCAATATTACATTTGGGCCTTTTTGTACACAAGAAACTTCATCAATGACAAAACCCTACTCTCAACTTAAAAAAAAAACATGCTGTCCACAAGACAACAAATTATCCAATGTAAAAATAAAAACTTCTACAAGGCTGGTGTTAAAAACAGTTAAGTGTAGATTGATTTGAGGAAACTGCTTTGTGCTAAGTAACTATTTTCAGAATTTGTAATTGATTTCTTCTTTGAACTATGATATTAATTTATGCAATGCCTTGATTTTAGAATGGTTAGTATACTGTCATGGTAATAATTGGCATATATTCTTTTTGGGTTTGTTTTGAGAATGTTCCTTTTGTGCATACTTGTGACATTAAGACCTAACTTTTTAAATTGTCATTTAAAAAGTGTGATGAGGATGGATGGATATTCCGTAATAACTTGTGTACAAAAATTATGTTTGTGATGATAATCTTTATCAAGCATGAACTAAAACACACAAATATTAAATAAAGGCCGTAAATTTTGTCACAATTTCAATACATGTCCATATTTTAATCATTCAGTCAACAACAGTGAATGTTGTGGAGAAAAAACTATAATTAGTTAATGAATCAAACATCCTTTACAGAGCACAGGGTAATTTTCTATACAGCATACTCACAATATCCAATAACTTGTCAAGGCAAGCAGGGAGGACGCTGTGTTTGTCAGTAAGATGATGGGAGAGATTTTCCCGGTTAAAATGACTGTCTTGGCATAGAGGGCACAGCCACATTGACTCCCTGTTACTGGCTCCACCCTGTGTTTCCTCTAGTTCCTCCTGAAAAAATAAATTAAAGCAATTTAAATTAATTGGAGAACTACACACACAAAAACTACTTAGTCATAGTCATCTCTCCCTCTCCAAGTCATGAAAATACACACATTACATTTTTGATGCCACATATGAAAGACTCTTGTATTGAGTGAAAACTATGACCCAGATTTATTCTTTAATTTCAGCTAAAAATAAAATTATTTGTAAAAACCTGGGATATTTAACAAAAAATAATAAATATTGCAGGAGCAATTACAAAAATATTATTTGCAAACAATTCTCTATATTAGTAGCTAAAAGATTAAGAACCTGGGAATGTTAGATATATGCTATTGGTCACCATGCTGGAATAAAACTTATTTAAATTAGAGCTGCTTAATAATGGGAAAACAATTTATTTTGTAATTTAAAATGGAACTGTACTTTATTATAATTCATTTATATCTGGTTTTCAAAGCTATTCTCTCGAGTAATAATACATCTGGCATCATTATTACCTCTATATACACAAAACATGAGAAAAAAAAAAAGATTAAACCTGGACTAAGACATTTCATTACATTGCTGTTATTCCCAAACATTGTAACTACAGATAACATTTTTTCCATTTTATTTTTGTCTCTGCTGTCAGAAACACAATATGCTAATTTGAGCAGTTAGCGCTAGCCTATTACAGAGTGTACTTCACGCAGCATTATTTGATTTTCACAGTAGCACAAAGTTTTATTATCCATTGAGAAAAGTTTATCTGAGCCAGAAGGATTTGTGTGTACATTCTCAAGTGTAATGTAACAGAAAAGTTCACAGCTAATTTTAATTATTTCCTATATGGAGACGTCCTCTCCCCTTTTATTAACACTATAGTGTTTTATTGTCTATAATTTTATCTAAAATGCCACTCACACGAAACATTAACTAAATGTTGATAGGTTTGGTACACTTGATGGGTAACATTTCAAGAATCTTTAAGTCATGATCTGACAGCATCTTCACTATGACTCCAAACCTCTCGTGTTTTAGCAGTATTTTATTTTGCCACCAATAACATTAAAAAATATACATAAAAAACCCACCAGACATTAAATTTTTCTTAATGATTTTCTATTATATAAATGGTCCCCTATTATACTGTTTACTAGTTTGTGATGCATTTGGAGTTAGAAGTTGTAAACTGTATATAACATGGATGTAGAATGTGCAACATTTCGTATGATGGGTAAATCATGCTAAACATGGGTATAGCCAAACCATCACCTTGGTAGAACTGCAGCACTTCTCGGTCACCAAAAATTAATCCAGAGAGACAGGTCATAGTTGTAGCAGAGATGTCTGATTGGCTAAATGTTTACATTTTATATATCCTAAACAAATAAATAATTTAAAATAATTCACCCCCCAGTGTGTTCACGAAGTTCAAAACGATCTATCTAAAAAAAAAAATAAAAAAAAAACGCATTACAGCAGCAGGGGTGTAAACATGTTTTTTTTTTTTACTCCAAAGTTAATCAGTACTACAATCAGTCACTTCCTATTGCGCAGAGGCAAGAAGAGCAGGGGGTTGCCCCTTGGTGGAAGCATATTCAGGAGCCAGTAAGAACACTGCCTTCATACAAACATTGTGAGCCAATCTGAACACTATTTACACAAACAGTTCTCTGTTTTCTCAGTTTAGACACTGTAAAAAAGTAAACAAGTAGAACCATACAGAACTGTTTTGAATGGTGGAAACGTTCCATTAAATACATATTTCATCCGATTCAGTTTTTTTATGATACTTGAGCAGATTGGTTGGGAACCTTTAACAGGAAAAGCATACTTACTACATATGGAACTTTTATTTAAATGAAAGTGACACTATTAAGTAATACATTTTATTGATCAGTTGTTATTATTTAACAAAGCTGTGATCCTAAAAATCAAAATCAAAAGGAATCAGGGGGTATTTACAGCATTTGTCACAAATTTTGTAGTTTTTAGTTGCAGAAGCCACAGTCACAGAAAGGTTTCAATTCACCTCCAGATGCAGTGAGCAGTTAAATTCCTCAATTAGGAGAGCTTTAACAATCATTTCTAAGCCAATAAAGCACCTCAGGACACTAGATAAATCATTTATTAAAAAAGACAGTTGGCAACACTGTTCTACATTCTGAATGCAATGAGTAAAACAAGCACTTGCGCTAAGGCAAATAAAGTATGTGGTACGACAACAAAGTTAATTTAGGTGAAGTTGCAATGTATCTAACAGGTGCATTTAAAATAAGTAGTCCCTTCATTTAAGACCAAATTAAATCCTCCATGATGAAACCCAATAATTAAATTCAGCATGAAAAAGTGAACTTTTTGCCAAAAAGAAATGGGTAATAAGTAAAAATCTTGGTAAGAAAGTTGGCGATATGACCAATAATTATCACATCTTATTTACTATTACAAATAAAAGCAAGTTATTGGTCTCGAGTGAAAGTTTAGAACTAAAAATTTTACTGAATAATTTTTACTGTCAAAACTTTCTAAACATAAATTATTTAATATTATAGTAGAATCAAAATAAGAGAACACGATTTGTAATTTCTTTGAAAATTCATTCCTTTATTCAGAGACAGTTTCAGATCAAATATTATTAAAAAAATTAATGCCTCAAACATCAGACACTGAGCAATTTATTTAGTCTTTACCTATTATTATTTTCTCATGTAAGTTGGTACTTATAAAAGGAGTTTGTGAGATTAAACAAACTCTTGAAATATATTAAACAATGGTTTTGTTTATTAAAGTCATAATTTTTCTACTTCCATATAAGATTTAATATCTTTAAGCCAGAGCTGCCACTGTTTGCACCTTAAATAAGCTTCTTTTAGTCAGAAGTTGATGTAAACCATTGATTTTTAAAACCTCCTCCAGAGCAGTAAATATAAAGAGTGGTGTTCGAGCTTGATCAGAAAAAAAAAAATCACTTCCATTGTTTCCGTTAGGGACCGCTGCAGCTGTCAGCAATGTATATTGCTCTGATTGCTGCTAGTTTATCTTTCACTGTGTGAGTGTGTCTCACAAGTTAAAACTGTCAGTCAGAAAGCTAAACCAATCAGAAGCAAGAGCTGCCTCTTCCTCATGAAGGACAGCTTCTGATTGGTCTTCTGGTAGTTTAGGTGATGGAAATATGTAAAATGTGTTTTTTTTGTCTCTGAAATCTAAGATACAAGTGCCTGCATTTCTGAGATGGCACGGCAAGACGGTGTTACTTCTTTTGAAGTCTTTGTAGAAAACCGGGCGTGGCCTAATTAAATCATGTAACATTCCACTTTAAACAAGGGTTAAGGTAAAACAACCGCTGCACCTTTAGATGGCTTTGTTTCTGAGACAATTGACTGGAAAAGTGGAAATGGCCTAATTGATTTATGGAAATGTGCAATTAGGATTGTAAGAGCTTGTGAAGCTAGACAGGGTGATGAACAGATGGTTTTCTAAGCAAGTATAAGCGATTTGAACTTAAGAAAAGCTGTGATAGAAAGACAGGGAAGAGAGATGAAGAGGGAATCATCATGGGCGTGGTTATTTTCTTATAAAAACAAGACAGTTCTGCAGAGTTTAATATGCAGAGTTTTGCATGCATTTGCTGGAAGTTTTGCTAGAAGAGCATTGCAGTATTCCAGTATGGATAGTATCAGAGATCGAACCAGGAGTTTAGTCATGTCCTCTGTTAGTACAGACCTGACTGTGTGATGATGCGTAATGCAAATCTGCTTCACAAGTCATCTTCATGACAAAAGATTTGAAAACAAAAGTTAAATATAACTTTTATAAATAGCCAATGCTCAGCTATTTTATCTCTGTGGGTTTCATCAAACAACTCTTGATGGTTGAACACCAACAAGACAAGCTTGTGATTGTTCATATTTTCCTTTTCCGTAATTTCTTATCTGGCTTTTCCTCATGATTTCCGGTCATAAAGTTAAATTTAAGAGGTTAGGTGTGTATCAACCACCAAGCTGCTCTTGTGTCCCACTCATGTCACAAAAAGAGCCAGCTTTCATGGGTCGTTTTCCTTGCAAAAAACATGCTGATATATGGTAGAGCCAAACTTTTTTTTGTTTGCGCTCATCATGCAGGCAGACGTACGAGCAGCCATTGTTTTGGATCGACGTGTGTTCAAGCACTTCAAACTTCACACTTCAGATAGGTGTGTCAAATGTAACACACCCCATCCTAGAAGGTCAAACTGGTAGCAATTTAATTATAAAATCAAGAAAATATAAAATCTCTTCTCGTTTATTTATCAATCACACGTTGAAATCTAAATTTTTATCTGATTTACAATTGCAAACTGAATGAATGTAAGTGTTTCTCAATTGTGCAATAACTTGATTATTAGTTTTAAGTGAGGCCTAAATGTTGACCTTGACTGGTCTTATAACATGCTGATATGAGTAAAATTAGAGCCCAGGCTTGTCAACATGTTGCCTTTCTGAAATCTGTGACAAGGTCTGTAAATAGAAGAAAACGGGGGGAAAAGCCCCTGTGGTGTTACTGTCAATTACGTTTCTTACAATCAAATGCCATTAAAATCAGATGGGTGAACTGAAGAACATCTTAACTGACATCTACACCCTTTCAAACATTTGTCCAAAATTGTTTCACACGTATCGTCAAAAGCTTCGCTTATAAATGGCTCGCATGGGTGCAGGGAACAAACGTCAGATGCCAAGTGAGCTACCTACAATGCCACGCCAATTAGCTTCCCTGCTAGACTGAAAACATACACCGAATCCTCAAAACAAGTTATAATAACTTCTCCCAAAAGTCAACGACGGGCTTACCCGAGCACTAAATGACATTTACATTCGACAGCTAGCACATCTGGTTGCTATAAGTCGAAACGATTTCGCTAATTAATCGTCAGTCTAATTAGCAAAACTAGTGTATTGAATCAATTGAAAACGAAGAGCTTTAGCTTGCCTCGCTAACGAACACTAACGTTAGCTCCAATGTAATCATTCCAGTTACCCCATTAAGATGCCTCGCGCAGCAGTCTCCTGTCCTATTTACCCAGTTTTTCAACTTTTATCTCTTAAATAACAACCTAAACCTTTCATTTCTTACTTGAAATGTGACGTTAGCCGACAACTCCGTTTTAACAAACATTCGAGGCACTTCACATGGCTAGCGCAGCTAACGTTACCGCACTCAACAAATTGGCAGACTAATTATGTCTCACGTATCACACAAAACCCCCACAAACTTCTCAAAACCACAGTAACGGTATTGCGAGACTACAACGAAACCCATCCGAATCACCATCTTCGAGATGTTAACCCCCTACGTCGTTTTATTACACTAATTGAATTTTGTAAATAGACTCTAGGCTCTCGCACGTTAAACCTCGGGCTTGATTAGTCCCTCACCCCCCTGATTGTGGCCTGTTGGTCGGGCTCCATGACATTCCCCACTCGGCGTCTCCTTCACAGAGGCTACTGCGGCCTACATCGCCTAAGCTATTTAATTAATGAATTTAGGCTGCTTAGTACGGATGTGCTAAAACAACCCGTTTGCGATTGCCTGGGGTGTTTATCTAATCAAATGCCATTACTAATGCTGTCTGACTTCACCAATCAAATGTGAATATATGTAAGGAACATTTTGAAGTATGTAAATAAAAAAATAACGCGACAATTAGTGAAAGATCGTGGACTTTACTGCTCGAAAAGAGCGACGTGCAACACAACGAGCTGCAAAAGGGGTGGCGGGGCAAAAACAAGAGACCAAGGCTGAAAAGTTAAGATTTTAACAGTCAAATTGCAACTAAAACATTCGGTATAAAACGATACGCATCGAATAATATATCATCCTTGGGGCGAGATACAGTCCATTGGAGCCCGTAATGGTGACTTCTCAATCAATTCGCCCTCCACATCGTTTAATTAACTCAAAAGCAATTAGCAAATGCGTTACCTGCATGGTTGGAACTCCAGCACACGCTTCCTCTCGCTCTTTAAAACTGAAAAGTTTTCTCTCTCGCTCTCTCCCTCCCTCCCCACTCGCTCCGTCTCACTCTCTCTCTCTCTCTGGTTCACTCCTGCTTTGCTCTCCTGTTGTAAACACACGACAGCTCCCCCAAAGTAGACTGTTTCTCTCTCCGACAATGTTCCTCGCATCTGGCAGAGCGTTATCAAACGATCCAAACAGTAAAGCATATGAGTATTTTCATTTGAAAAATAGTTCTTCTTCGTTTTGATTGGCATCCAAGAGTTCTCTTTTAAGAAGTAAACATTTTAATAAATCCACCTAATGTAGAGTTTAACCAAATACACTTTTATATGACTAATAATGTAAACGAATACTATTATTTTTTTAGCGTTGTTACTTTTAATTTATGAATAAAGTATTGAAGTGACAGTGTGGTGATCATTAAATTAACCTTGGAATAGGTCGTTTTAATATCAGCTCGGTAAGACCAAAAACAGTTTAAAGATTTAGAATAAAACCATAAATATTGTTATTCATAAAATATGAATACATTTCGGAGGCCAGATCATTTTTTTCTCTTTTCCCTAAATCACTTTGTTCGTACGGAAGTGATTAGGTGTTCCGTCGGGCGGTACAGAGGCTGCCCGAATGAATGCCTGACCGGATATACAGCACAGGACCCCTATTCGGTCTGCTCAGATTGAACTGTTTTATCTTGATAGTTCTCTCTTTATCACATTTTAATGGTTGTCAATGTGTCGTAATTAATGCTCAAACCGGTTTTTAACCACAGTTGTAATTGCAATATAATCACTATTGTCTGGAGCTAACTAGTTATTAACCTGTCTCCTGGTTCACGGTGATATTTTTCTGTTGTCTGTTTTTTTAAAACCAACATAGAGTTAATGACAGTCTTTAAATATGCCTCTGCGTCGTTGTATTTCAAGTCACCGATCGGTTCCCCAGCAGTTAATAATTTTGAGACAGAGGAATGCATTTGATTTTTGTGTTGTAATGATCTAAATGATAAACAATGTTGCTTAATTACTCTGCAGCTCTGTTCTAAACCAACCATGTTGTTCTCCTTTTTATCTCGCAGTGAAAATGACAGTAGAAGTGGAAAGAAAGTTTGTGTTTGATGCAGAAAGTATGGAAAAACTGCAGAGCATTGGCGGTATGTTTCAGTGATTTTCAGAATGTAGTGTACAAATTGATTAAATAGGAAATTAATAACTCAATTGGTACTTTGTGGTGTTAAAAGTATCTTACATTGAACAAAAGGGATGTCTTAAATATGTTTATTCAGTTCATAGTTAGATTAACAATTGTGCCTCAAATTAAAGTAAACTCTGGAGAAATCGGTATCATTTAGTTAATTTCAAAGGCATTTTTGTTACGTTGAAAGAGTAACTCATCATAGGTCATTCATTTAAGAAAAACTTTTAGAATTATGGCAGTGGATTCTCCACTCCAAAATTAAAATTTAGTCATTTATTATTTACCCTTATTTCATTCTGCAAAGTCTTTGTTTTTGAACACAATTTAAGATAATTGATGCATAAAATATGCCAGGGACTTTCACTTATCGTGGTAAGATGCTGGAATGATTAACATTCTTTAACTATTTTTAATTAACAATTAAATCCATTGTATTTTAATTACATGTTTTTACACATTTTCCTATTTAATACTGATATTGTTTCATAATATTAATACTAGGGCTGGCACGAAGATTAAAATTTGTAATTAGATTAAAAACTTGTAAGTTGTTTTTTGTTCTATTGTTAATTTGGGCAGTTAGTTGAAAAAATGATGATATAAAATATAATATTTTAATAACTGTTTGTTCTCGTCTCTCCTCAGCCAAATGCATCGGTCAGGTTCAGTTTAGAGACCAGTATTTTGATTCCCCAGATATGCTCCTCACACTGCAGGATTTCTGGTTGAGGCGCCGTGAAGGGTCATGGGAGTTAAAGTGCCCAACAGTTTCCACAAAACCAGCTGAGAATGAAGCTCAAAGCCTTTGCTCCAGATACAGAGAGATCAACAGTTTGCCTATTATTCAATCAGAAGTCTGCAGGGTCCTCGGCCATCTCTCAGCTGAATCACACTCCTCACACAAAGATCACAGTGAAGACATGGGGAACACAGAGTGGCTGGAAGAGTTTGGTTTGAGCTGTTTTGCAGAGTTCCAAACGGAGCGTTGCTCATACCTGCTGGAGAGAGGGGATGGGCCAGTGCGTGTGGATCTGGACAGGGCTGATTTTGGCTACTGTGTTGGAGAGATTGAGATAATGGTACCTGAAGGTTGTGATGTTGACAGAGCTCTCCAGAGGATCACCATCACTGCTGAGCAGCTGGGTGTGTATATCTCTCTGCCCTCATGTGCCACTTTCAAAATTGCAGATTATACTTTTAAGGTAAATACTTCAATCATTAGAGAAGTATCTAATATGTAGTGGGAATAGCAGTGCTATTAGTTGACTCCTCATCATATGACCAGTTAGCATCAGTTGGCCTTATCTTCTATTAAAATGTCTCCCATATTGAATCCTGGTATTATGAAATGTTGGGCCTATTCGAAACTGCACTGGCAAAACTGATTAGTATGTTAAATGCAGTAAGCGGAGTGAACATAAATTAGTTGGAAAGCTGGATGGTTTACTACTTCCAGCAAGAGTCTGAACACCATTCCACAGTTGGTCACATGATACAGACGTTAAACTTCAATAATACTACCTCGAGCCATACTGTATATTAGGTATTTTTCCAACAGTCTGCGGATACTTCATATTCGCAATGGCAGGTCAGCCAGGTATTTTTTTGCTTGGAACTTATTAGATTTAACTGTAATGCTTGGCTTGCTTTTTTAAAAACAAATTATTAGTTTGTTTGACTTCCATCTACTAAAAATGTAAAGGTTATTTTTGTGAGACATTTAACAGTAGTAACAAAATAAACAAATATTGTCACAACTTCCAGTATTTACACAGTATTTATAGAAAGCCTATAGCTGGACACTTTCAGTCTGGACGGAAGGTGGGGAAATTCATGCTCTTAAGTATGGTTTGGTGAGGCCCTGACATAAGATTTATAAATGTATAAACTCCTATTTTAATTTGAGTAAAAAAAACTGTAGTTTATATAACATTTGATCAGCAACATTTAACATGTTTTATTTAATATTTTCAATAGTTTTTACATATAAACTTTAACATAGAAAAAAAGAATACAACATTTAAACGTGAAAATTAAGCAATTCTGAAATTACCTAAATATTGTTGCCAAATAAGTAAGTCAAAGTTAATGTTTACAGATGTCATTTTTGGTGTGAAAAGCCTCAATACTTAACTAGCTGCACTGGTTTAAAAACCTTTTATTAAACTGTAGTGACCCAATCATTTTATGTCCTAATTTCACTTTCTAATCAACTACTAAGAAGTAAAAATATTATATTATTACTTCCCCTCAAAGGGAACAGAGACGTATGTTGAGTGTCTCCGCTATGAGAATGCAATGAAGCAGACCTAGTTGAACACCAAGTACTTTCAAAGGGCTAAAGTGGAAGCTTTCCCATTTCTTTTCCCATTTCCCATTGGTCTCCCAAAGTATTTGTCCATCTGTGGATACGACCACTTTAGTATAGATCCATGGCAACTGAGACATTGCGAAATGTAGGACATTGCATTATAGTGCTTGACCTTTGAAGCAAAACTATATGAACATCCTGTGCTGATTGAAAATTCCCATGTGAAAATACCAAGGTGCAACCTCTTAGTCTCCCTGCCATTGCGCAGTAGGAAGTGACTGGCTGCAAGGTGGGGTGGAGACAATAGTGAGAAGATTCTCGTTCACTCCCATGTTAAAACTGAACAACTTTGGGACTGAAAAAAACATGTTTACTCCGTTGGTGTTTCAATCTATGTTGATTCAGATCACTAATTTTGAACTTCATAAACAGAGGAATTCTCTGGTGCAGGTGACTTATTTTTTCATTTATTTATTTAAGATATATTAAGACTCAGTCAATCTGACATGTGTGCTGTGCCTATGTCCCAGCTCTCTGGACCCATTTTTGGTTATGGAGAAGTGATACACATCCATGATGGCTGGCTACGCTCATTCTGAGCCTACTTTACCCTTCATACCAAATGTTACTCTTGGTACATTCTTGTTATATACAGTCAAAGGAAAATAGTCAAGCCTTCAGGTTGTTCAAAGCAAGCCAATTCCAAGGACAGATTGCAAAATTCAAAATGGAAGCATGCGATTGTGGCCATTGAAGGTGCACAGGTCAGGAATTGGTCGTGTGTGCTTTTGGGGACTAGAAAGTAGTGACTGTAGAAGTAATTTTCCAGTTTCATGGAAAGACCAGCTAAATTGCACCCTGCTCAGAAGGAAATTAATCCCTTCTTGAAGGACCTGGGCTCCTGTACTGGTTTTAGTCACAAGAGCCCCCTTGAACCTGGGAAGCTTGATAGCCACCTAAACGGTGTAGGCATACCGATGGTCTGCCTGAGCTGTGTGGGCATGTTTCTGATGCGACTCACAGATAGTGCACAAGGTAAATCCACATTTAAATAAATACATTTTTACTAGAGAGGACATTTAACTCTGCAGTGTGCTCTCAGAATTGTAAATGTTCTTTTTTTAATGAAGACAGGCTGCCCACTAACAGGTGTGTCAGCGTACTGGTGTTGGCAGGAGGTCTCTTGGGCACTTATCGTAGTCTCCTGTTGGACCTCCTGTAGAATGATGCTGGGGTATCCCCGGAACAGACTCTATTCTCTGTTGCCTTCACTCGGACACATAAGTGTTATCAAGCTGACAGGTAAGCTGATGTTTTGGATGAGGTTCTCTTTTTGTGCAGATGGTAGGGGTTTGCTGCAGCCCTTCCTGTCATGTATTTTATTACCATTTCTTGAAGCGACCACCATTTCTCCCAGACACTCCTTCCTGATCTCAGACACTTGCAACTTAAAGTCATCCATTGCAACGGCATTTGGTGAGATTAGTGCATCAAGGAATATCCTCCATCTCTGCCTGGGTCAGCTACAGATTTACTTTTTTTAAGAAAACCATTGTGTCTATGGCAGCACACAAGTCCTCCATGAGCCCTTGTTAGAAAAGTTTCTTTCGGAGCCTTGACCTGGAAACCCTGGAGAGCTGGCAATGGGACTAGCTGGGGCACTAGTGGATCAAGATAGCCCGCTGGATCTGGGGAATCTATGGCGTATCTCTGGATTGCTACACCCTTGAGGGGATCAAGGGAGCAGATGTTGGTGGGATGAGATTGTAATCTCCATGAAACTACACTTCCTACATGCAGCCTGAGGACAAAATCAGGATTCAGGAGTAGTCACCACTAGACTGACCTCACAGTCAGCTTGGAAAGCACCCCAGGATCTCTTCATCAAGATGAACTTCCACTGACTGCTCAGACAGCATTCATCTTCAGCATTGAGGGAGGAATTAGAATGTCAGGTGGAGCGTTGCCCTTCATCCACTGCTCGGCTCCTCAGATCTCTGTTGGATTTTTTTTTCCCTCAAAGAGATGACTGTCTCTTAAAGGAAGGGGCAAAGGAAAGCAAGAGCAATGACAGAAAGCTGAGACTGTACAGCGGCTTCGATTCGTTAAACAGCTGAAGAACCCTTCTTGATTAAACGACTAACTCTCATATTTACAGTGGTATGCATGTTCTCAGCAATAGGAAATCTTACCCATTTGTGCTTTTACGGAACTTAGAGTTTAGTAAGGCCCTTTCATTGCATTCTCTTAGTCAGCTGTAGTTGCTGGCTGGAGGGGAGCATGCAGTTGTAAACCTTTGGGTTTTATGTTTGCAGGTTTAAGCTGTGAGGAGAGAGTGAAGGGGAAAATGGACGTTTATCTGCAAAGATTTCGGCCGGAACATTATGAAAAACTGCTGCATGCGCATGTTTTATGAGCAGTTACTTGTGAAATGTGCATATTTGTCCATATCACTGATCATGTGTCATTTTAGGAACATAATGTACAGCTTGTTGATAAATATGTTGTTAATTGTTAATTGAAACATCAAGGTGGTTTTAGATTGTCAAATAAAGCAGACTAAAATAATTCACAGTGTTTATTCACATTCAAATTAATTTAAAACAAATGCTCCAGCATTATTGTCTTGATATGGATTGATGACTGTAGACTGTATGTCAAAACAGACTTTTGTATGAAAATAGACTCACTGGCAAATTAATATACTTTCTGATTGATAAAGTTATGTAACAGTTAATGCAACAAGACTATTTTTAATTAGGCAAACAAAACTTGGGGGCAGTATTTGACATTAACTTAATTGGAATAGTGTGTGAATAGTGGCACATTATTTCAGTGGCATCTAAGGCAGCAGATTTAATTTAAAAAAAAGCAACAATAACTCATAAACTCTCATAAAGAGACATGGAAGTACTGAAATAATTTATTAAATGCTACATATGCTTACAGGTTTTATTGTTTTCAACATGTAATTTGCAGTTTTTTAACTAGTTTAAATCTAAAAATATCTAACACCTAAACATGATCGCATATGAATTTAATTATCTTTTTGGTGCCCTGATTTGAAAAAAGCACAATAGAGTATACATGTAAAACCTTGAAATGCTGCCATAAAAACTGCCTAGTGAAAGATCTGATTAAAATTATAATATGGATAAGACGTATACACCGTTAAATCAACCAAAAGCGCTCCTCTCCTCTCCTTCAGTGAAGTGTTTCGTGAGTGAAACAGTAAACAGTAGAGAGCGCTCCCCCCTCGCAGTGACCCGACAGAGGGCGCTCTGCTCATCACTACCAGCTTTTCTTTGAATTGAGAGATGGCGTTGATTTTCTCCTAGGTCAGTATATTCTAAATCAACAGCTTTAAGCGTCCATCTCTACATTTAAATATGAGTGGAATTCGGAATAATATTTGTTATAAATAATCTAGTTGAAATAAAATGTAGACACTGAAGCCCTTTATTAATCACTGAAGGGATGAGGTAAATCTTTTGTACATTTTTAGAAACAAAAAAGTTGTAGAAATTGTCGTTTGCTAATTTACCTAGATTTTACATAATTTTTTAATTTTATTGCTGGTTTATTTTCTGTTTTGTTAGTTGTGTCGCAACTGCTTGAACTTGACTCGTATTTTTCAACTTGTAATGCCTTTGTTCATTTAAATTGATTTCCCTATTAGTAGCCAATAGAGGGCGCTCTTGTTCTCAGAGTCAATCAGCAGTTATTTTAGATATGGTGAAATAGTACAGATGTAATACTATTTTAATTATTGTTCTCTTATTTAAGGGTTTTATTTATTAATATATTTATTAATTTATTTGTTTCTTTATGTTCTACTGATGTGTTCTAGCATACATTTCTTTTTCTTTTTTTTGTATGTTTATTTTACCATCATTTTTCTCACTCCATACGCAGAAAGCATTCTTCTCCTTTTGTCCAGATTTTTATTCCAATCATTGACCATACATAACAGATAATATCAAGGAGTACACTTTTCTTATATTAATAATGCTTTCGCTTTATGTAGTGCTTTTCCAGACACTCAAAGACGCTTTACAATTTTCAGAGCATTTTTCCTTTCGCTCCACATTCACACTCTGCTTGTGATAAGCTACCTTGGTAGCCCTCAGCTGCCCTGGGGCAGTCTGTCAGAAAGTGGCTGCAATTCCATGCATACGCTTCCTGCCCACCACCAAACACACCCCACCAGTCACAAACATCCATACAGAGCAATGCAGGTGAGATGGTTTGCCCTAGGCCTCAACGACAGAGTAGACACCCGGTTAAAGGACAACCAACTCCATCACTTTGTCACCTTTGCCACACTGTTCTACAATAATGTAAAACGAAATGAATTTAGCTGCTCTGTTAAACCTCACATCAGCTTTTTGTAGTTTAGGAGTTGAGCAAGTCAATCCGTGATCCTTAGCTCCCAAACATCTAGATAAGGGCCCTCGGATTACACAGCCGCTGAATGGAATCATGGTTATGCAAGCCTTTCACAGAGATTAGACTGCAGGAAGCAAAAATGTTATAGTGTACCTGTGTCTGATTGCTGGAGAATGATTTTATTCTTTATAGAGTGATGAAATGGAATCATATTTTCATCCAAATTCATATTATAAGAAAACAAAAGCTTTTTTGATCTTGCATGTGTGTTGCACGAGACTCCCAAAATCAAATAAGGAACCTTTCAATGTTAACCACTTACAAAGTTTAACTTTAACCTCAAGCCATGTACTTAAACCTGAAAGCACTAAAACAAAATGCTCATGACATATCATGCATAATGTACTGACAAGGTTATGTGGGTGAAACCTATCCTGAAACAACCCTGCCTCTCACTTGTTGGTGGGGTCTAAATTGTAGAAAAGTTAGGTGGACTGATACCATAACAAGATAATAGCCATTGGCCCTAAGTTTGTTTGTTTGTTATGTGATTTTAACAGCCAGTTCACACACCCCAGCTTTACCACAACCGACAAACAAGAGCAGGAACGAGCTGCATTAGGGGAATTAGTGCTTGTTTGATTTAGAAATTACATTTAAGTTGTGATGTGCAATTGTTTTTATTAATTTTCCAACGTTTTTATACTTTAAAGGAAACATTGTAGATTTTTAACATTTTTGGGGAATTTTCAGGTTAAAAGTATAGATTCAGTGGATTTAAAGAGTAAAAAGAGGGCCTTGAAGCTTCCTGAGAATTTTGTAAATTTTCAGTTTGGATGCCAAGTTCCAAGTAGAAACCCAGATCTCTCTTTGTGCTAGAAGCGTGTCATATAAATATGAAAATCCAGGTCATGGAGTAAAGTTTCAGGCTCACTCTTTATTCATCTTTATAAAGTCAGTCTGTGTCCTGAAAGCATTCACTGAATTGGTAAACAGTTTAAACTGGACTGGCAGGGTTTCGGTTCATTGTTCAACCAATGTATATAGATATAAAAGTTAACAGTTCTTTAAAAGGTACCATATCATGCCTCTTTTAAACGATTTATGATACATTTGTGACCTCTGCTCTCTTAATAACCTTTAAAAGTCAGTATTTATCCTAAACAATGTCTTTGGATCACATAATGTCAAATGGTTGTCCTCTTCAAAATGAGTTATGTACCATATGTTCCACCCACTGTCACCCTCACTCCCTCGGTTGGGTTTTTCTTGTTGGCACATAGAACATCCAACCATTTCTGATGAATACTTAGTCTTTTAGTAAGGCCAAAACTTTCAGAACCACATAAATCCAAAACCCACATGAAACCACTTTGTTTTCATTGTTTATTGACACGACTATGCTACGGTTAACTTCCGGGTCAGTCAGCGGGTACGTTTTTTAATGAGATGAGCTAAATTAGTGCTTCCTCTGATTGGTTAGTGAGTGGTGCTTCAACCAATTGGCATGGCTGCAGTCCTTTTCAGCTCTCAGAAAAAGAAAATAGTATTACATAAATATTCGTCAACCACTCTGAATTTGACTTGAGGCATGTTTTTGATGAGGGGACAATACTAAAACATGTAACACCTTTAACAGTGTTAACAAAGTCACACAGTGAAGGTCAGAATGAAACAAAAGCCAAGGCCAAATCGGAGACGGAGGAATTCATTTCAGTTTGAGTGAGGTGAGAAGACTTTTATGAGGAAATCTAAACAGAGCTGAAATCTGATGCAGTGAACTCACAGCTATCTCTAAAGAGCAGCTATCCCTGGCTCTTTTCTCCTCTACACAGACAATCAGATTACCAGTGTTGCATGCAGATATCCCTGAGAAAATGGTTTACTTGTACCATTCACTAATATTCTAGTTGTTCTGGTTACTGTCATAAGATTAAAATAGAAGCTGGTGAATGTTTGTAAATATGTTTTAGACTTGTTCATTTTGTGTTGAACCTAAGTCATAAGTTATGTGATTTACAAATGCAAGCTAAAGATAATCCCTGAATGATAATACTTTAAAGCCTCAAATAAACACTTGTTGAGTCATTACCATCTAAACATTCGTCTCTGTCTGCAGAACACAGTAACCTGAACCATTTAAATAATCTTTTCAATTTTGCTTGAAAGGGAAAAGCGGTTGAATCTAGGGTTTAGGTCTAAAACAGATCAATGAGCAATTGGTTTATGTGTTACAATTGATGGAGACTACCTGTACCTGCTGTCAGAAGATGGTGGTGAGACCTGTAGTGAGACATTACTCACAAAAGTGCATGACAAAAATGTTTTAGTTCCCACACTGCTCACCCGGCTGTGAACACAGTCTGTTGGTTTACTCGCTTTTCTGCAAGTGTAACTACTCTTTTATCTCATCTCAATTCTCATCTCAAAATCCCTGGGATTTTCAAGGCTGAGGAGTGAAGGGATCCTGATTAATCAGGGGGTGTTGTGACAACATAAAGTTGTGATACCATTAACATTCATGAAGTCTTCTAGGTTAAGAGGGCCATAACTCTTCTTTATAACATGTCAATGATTAATTTGTTGTCACGTGACATGAGATTAGAAACAATAATGATTCGCCATACAAAGTGCATGTGCCCTCATTTGCAGTGAAAAGAAGAAAAAGAAAAGAAGATTTTGAACTGACAGGGTCTTGCAGTGTGTGCTTCGTTTCTGTTTAATATACCTGAAAATTACTTCGTTTCTGGGAATTCACCTTCCCGAATACATTCAAAGTTGCTTGCACAGCACAATATCAGGCTTCGTAACAGAGTACACAACTCAACTGCTGGTTCAGATTCTAGTGTTATTTAAACTTGACTACTAATCTTCTAGCAGGGCTTCCATTAAATGCACTCAGACCAATGATCCAGAACGCAAAAGGATTTAAATGCACATAAGCGAGCCCATGCTACCCCCCTCTTCATCTCTCTTACCTGACTTCGCATAACAGTGCATGTCAAGTTCAAATTAATGATGCTTGTTTACAAAACAACCTCTAGGTCTGTTTCTATCTATCTCTGAAGGGTGGAGAATTTCTCACCGGAAAGTTCTCTTTTGTTGTCCCTGACTGGTAAATGAAATGACCCTGACCATGTGAGAAAAACAGCATTGCAAAATAACGTGAGCATTAAATAAACACACTAACCAATTTCAATCTAACCATATCTTACTTATTATTTTTAACCACAAGAGCAGTGTTTTGAACAGGGATAGTCACCAACAGTGAATCTCTGCTCATTTAGTACCTATGGGGCCAAAGTAGGCTTCTTGCCACTTGTCTGATGTGAGTTGCTGTCATGTGATTGCTGATCAGAAATGTGCATTAATGAGTTTTTGGACAGGTGTACCTAATAAAAAGGAACAAACTATCCTTCACCGTCTCTGCTTGGGATGTCTCACTCTATTGTTGCAACCAAAACTTGACAACCCTGTTTGCAATTGACTGCATTTCAAGCAAAGTATTGTTGTTTTCGAATCAGCTAACAATGAAAAGGGACAATTTTGAATCACTAATGTAGAATTCCTTTCAAGGTCTATTAAAAAACATGCTTAGTGATACTAAGCTAAATTCATTTAATCTATGCTAATGGTTTAGAAACTGTTTTAAGAACCACTTAACTAATGGTATCGCTTCCATACTACCTAGCAGTGATCCAAAATCAGCTCCATGTTCTTTGGGTGTATTTAGAGGCAGCCAGAGCTTCAGTCTCTGAAGACGTTTAGGATTTCACATGACGAACTGTGACTGTACTCACGCTATGCAGGGCTACATTTAGTCAGGCTACAGGGAAATGTTGAGAGGTTGGAAATGGTCACAGGGTTTAGGCTAAATGAATGGCAAGGATTTCATTCCTCAGCAGATAACATGTAAGAGAATTTGCGGTTGAATACAAATCTGGCTCACTAAAGTTAGTGAGCCTTTTCAGGTATTTGCTAAGTTGCACCTTCTTTCCCTGTATGTTGATCCTGGTGATGGGCAAAACTTTTGGTACAAATCCAGTACCAACAAGTCACAGAGTGTAAAAAGCAGAGGTACATCCTGGGCAGCTCACCGGGCCACATTCACACATGGAGTTGTCAGCATCAGTGATCATTCTGACATCCATATTTTGGGCTGAGGCTCGTAGCTATTTGCACCTTTTGATGGGGCATCCCTGAAAAACTCTGCTACCATCTTCCACAACTTCCAGATAGACAAACTGGAGATTTTATAAGGAATTATTGTAACTAATTAACATTTTTTTAAACTTAGCATTCCTTAAAGTAGCCACTATTAGCCTTTTGTGACAGAATTATAAAATTAACTTTAACCTGTGATACAGTATCAGGTGGTGCAACTACAACCATCAGATTGAAGAGTCGAGACCATGAACTGACTGAAATGTAATTTTAAATTAAGATTTTTTTTAAGACTACGGTGTTGATGTCCAATACATTAGAGAGAACCCTGTTGCATGTTAGGATGATTTATATTTAGAACTTGTTTAGGGGGGTTCTTAACTCCCCCATTGCCATATGATGTCATGTGAGTTCTCAAAAGCTAGTGTGACCGGCACTTTTGTCAAATCAATTCTCAACCATTGCTTGGAAAAACTATTTACCTCCAAGGAGAGGTTAAGTTGGAAAACATGTTAGTTAAACTTTTTATTTATTAGTTAATGCTATATCTTACCTGTTCGAGGAAATGTGGCTACTTCAGCGTTAAGTTTCGCCACTTTCTGCCATCTCCATCTTTCAAAAGCATCTCCTGCTCACATCTTTGTTTTGTTTCTCAAGTCATCATGGGGGTTTATAACAAGGATACTGAACCCAACTATATGGAACAAGACAAGTTTATTCTTATTTTCAGGGTTTTCAACGTGGCCTCAGACAGCACATTAGTCAAACAAAATTAGTCATAACAAAAAAATCAGTTACAATGCATA
Source organism: Danionella dracula (assembly GCA_900490495.1). Lineage (NCBI taxonomy): Eukaryota > Metazoa > Chordata > Actinopteri > Cypriniformes > Danionidae > Danionella > Danionella dracula. Next base: position 1,609,844 of record UELW01000888.1, read on the forward strand.
ACAGTTTATTATACAGCTAAACATAACTCTTTAAATAACGAATATGTGGAGCTCTAGGGGCTCAAAATAAAATAGATGAAATCTTTAAACACTGACAGATTCATGAAGACTCTCAGTGAACAAAGTCAAACTGATCGTGTGTAGCTTAGATTGTTATAACATGAAATGTGATGTTAGATACAAACAAGCTATTCTGATTTTCTTCTCTCAAAATACAGCGCTTTTCTTTAGAAAAATATGCAATAGCTGTGTTTAGTAAAAAGCCTTAGAAATAGAATAAACAGTGTACTGTTTACTGTATACAAAGGGTTTTTTTTGCAACGTTTTAGAAAAATAATTAAATATCCTGTCGCTTAAGTGTCTGTATCTAAGAACCTGTTTGCATTGCATTGACCTCAATTACAACCCTAATAAAGTCCATTCAACAGTACATTTTTATGACACAAAAATTTAAGTTTTGATTCAAGGATACACTTTACAGTTGCTTTACAACAGTCCATGCAAACAAAAACTTAAACAAATGAAAGGTTTGAAAAGTCTTGCCTCACCAAACATAAAATGATACATCGAATCTTAAAGATACAGATTAAGTGAAAGTTAAGAAAAGTTTTGTGAAACAAAAAAGTTTCAAATTTCCTGTCTACCTAAAACCTGGGCACACATCAAAGACATTGACTCTGTCATTCAGATTTTGCTTATTGCAGAATTAAGACGAAGTCATTTTCTTCTCCTTTGAGGTAAAAATTCTTCAAGGCAATGTCCCTTGATGCCTGACTTCTGATTTCAAAGAAAACCAGCATCTCAAAAATGCAAGCAAGCTCTAAACATGGCTTTTCACAAATCTAATAACACTTCATTTACATCACGCCATGAACCACAAACCTCACAGTTCAACAGAAAGTATTTGTCATAAGACTTTTAACTGGTGTGACAGCGGATGTGTGATAGGAAGAGAGGGATATCAGCAAATATGTAGATTAACTTAGTTAACCCCAAGTACATTAAGGCAATTAGGACCAAACTCAACAAAATAAAAAATACTAATATTTTTTTTCCACAAACTGGACACACTGAGCTTGGCTGGTTCTGAATAACACCAACCACTAAAAAAAAAGCATTGAAATCTTTTAGAAAATAGTTATTTGAAAAGAGAACAATTTTGAACAAGCACAAATCAGAACAGGAAACATTCAAGTTTGCATTCGAGTCCAAATATCCAGCATGGTTTGGCTTTAGAACTCTCACTGGCTCAGTGAGTCCAAAAATTCCCTCTTCTACTAAAATAAGTTAACCCCAAAGCATGTGTGTCATTTTAAGCATCCTTGTTTATGTCGTATTTTGTGTTAATTTAAAACTCCAAAATGTACCACTTTGAGCATTTTCTGATATTAAAAATGGCTCTGTCACGAAATTATATTTTACAACCCAAAAATGTACTTTGAGAGTAGTGTTAAACATATCATTAGGATCACAGGCGTCAATATCCATTCCATTCTAAAATCTCTTTTACTCACAATAAGCCCAAGTGAATCTTCCCAAAACATTTCCTGTTTACTAAAACACATCCAGTAAGAAACTAATGGAACATGCATCCTGTTCTCTAGATGCCTCTGTTGTTTATTTTTATTACAAGAATGTGATAAATATCTTGTTATTAAGTGCAAAACAACAAAAAAAGAACTCTGTGTAGATTCTGTGCATGCAGAGTATGAAGCGAGTTGCCTGTACAAGTCAAGCAGTGACAGTGCCCCCGTGTGGCCGGGTGTGTCACAGTATGTCCCCTGAGCCTCATCCAAAAAGCAATGAGCATCACTTTAACAACATTAAAAACCAGAAGTGTGAAGCTAGCCAAAAAGCTCCAGCAGAGAATCCAAACGATCAAATTTCAGTTAATCTAGGAGAGTGGTGGCTGCTAGAGGGCGACATTGTGTAACTTGTGCAAGATATCACATACCAGAATGAGAGCATGTACTTTCTGATTTGATGCCAAATTTATATAGAAATATTTTTCATTTAAATGTAGCCATAATAATTATTAATATGTTATTAATTATTAATTGATACAAAAAAGTCCTTGATTAAATTCAATGGAAAGGAAAAAAGACAAATGTATACGTAACTGAAAAATGCGTTATTGGACTGAGGTTCCTCTCTCATTGATTCACATTGGTTTTGAAAAAATCTTCATTCTCCAGGGGATACCAAGGTGCTTTCAACATTTATCAGCCCGAGACCCTGATAACCTTTAACTAAGCATTTATTGGTCATCAATGTTATTTTTTTTTGCATACAACATAGCTGTTTCAAAGCTTGTATGTTGGATGTAAACCGTCATAAACAGTCATACTTTTTGGGTTTGTACTCGAACATAACACAATGTCTAAAAAAACCTTAAATAAAAACTGTAATTGAACACAAGATTTTATATATTTTTTAAATAGTTTTTTTATTACATAAAGAACTATTTTTAAAAACGTTTTTCTATAATCAGTCCTTAGCAGATCAGCATTAAATTATCCTGTTTATCTCAATTGTCAGGTTTCATTGATTGTCATTGCACAGTGAGCAACTAAAATTTCTGTACTTTTACTTTTTGTGTGATGTAGCAATGAACATAAAACATTTGACATCTGCATTCATTGTATTAAATAAACTTGCAAGCAACGCATTTACTGTAAATAGAAAAAAACTGTATTAAGGAGAGTCGAAAAAGCTTTGAAAAAGCACTGCCATTATCACATTCTTTGTTCCCTGTGAATATCAAAATAATAAAGGGAGTTGTATGATATTGTAAGGTTTACCTGATCCTTAGTATAAAACTAATTTTAGTTTTCTTAATGTTTTTTGAGATTAATGTTTCGTTCGGCTTATTTGAAGGACATTTTTTTAGCTCACAAAAAAAAACCGGTTAAAGCACCTTTTGAAAGACCATATGGCAAATATTGAGCCGTGCATCAAGTGAAACCTATTCAAAATCTGAAGATAGAGACTTTATTAAGCTGTAACTGCATTCATTGTGCTAGTGTGTTCCCTGCACGCTGGTGTTCCCAGGTTTTTGGACCGTTTACAGTGTGTGAATCTGCATCATAGTCATTTGATTAAACGTAACAATGTTGAGATCACCTCGTGAAGGTTTTGGTGAATTACTTAAAAAAAGAATTTGAAGGAATCTTGAGGATTGTGATTAAAATAACTCAAATGTGTTTGGAAAATTCTAAACTAAGAAGCACACCACAGTCTGCTTCAGTCATTGTCATGAATCCAAAGAAAACAATCAGTTCTTTCTCTTAAATACCAGAATAAATAGGAAACACCTGCAACTCTCTATATGTGTAAAAATAAATAATCTAGCACATTTTCTAATAAATACTATATGATTTCCTTCCACTTTCAATATGCACAAAAAGTGGGAATCATTCCCAAATAATACTCTGTTATGATTGCACATCACAAACATAAAAAAACACATAACACACCAGGAAACGTGCATAAGGACTCCAGATCCAAACTCCAGGGCTGTGAAAAGAAAGCAGGAAGAGCAGCAGAGTGTCACTAGAGGCTGTAAGACAGACGAGTGACACTGACGCGCATATGTTTGCTTTCCTCCGGTTCTAAAGGATGCCTGTTGCAGTGAACACATTCTTCCGGCCCTGCCAGCCCTTCTCGCCTCCACACGTCAGACGGTAAATGAGTAAGGCAGCTGTTAGTGGCCATCAAGTGAAAGTGCATCTTCAAACATTCCCAGCAAACTCTCTGCCAGGAGTTCCAGACCTCTGGAGCAGCCCGTGTTCAGCAGATACCAGTCACCTTATACTGCTTTCTCTCCAGCACACTCCATTTTAACTCACTTTTTAAACCCTGCAATATTTATGGCTCTTTTTTTTCAGACTGCAGCTCGCTCTGCTGGATGACACGCTGGGGACCAAACTCTCAGATGTTGATTGTTCTTCCCCTGCTGGCTTCTGGAGACTGCTCTCTGGTTTTCACTAAACTCTGACACAAGTGTGGGTCAACTTCCAGCACTGAGGGAAAAATGTAGAGCAGGGTTAAATCTTTTAAATATTCAACAGTGAAGTAGAAGTTTTCATTTTTAGAGCTTATCTAAAACGTACATTGCAAAAACAGCTATATCCGGCCACATCTAATGTTAGCTATACAATCTTATACACATCCTGACCTATATATATATTTTTCTTTTTTACAAATAAATCTGTATTTCATATTCTCTTGTGAATTGAAAAACACATATCCTGTTGTTTGAACAGAAATACGGCGAGTAACAGATCCATTCATTAAGATATGAGGAGCAAAAGATGAATACCTGTGTTTGTTTGTCCTTAGCCCAGGCACAGTGATGGTAAACTGAGGGTAAAATTGAAGCTAAATTATGTCTAGATGTATTGTTTTTGAGTCCCCACCCAAGTCTAAATGGAGCAGCATGTCAAAATGTAAGATTACAATTTAAATCAATTTCGTTATTAGAGTTGCAATTTTGTGAAAGATGACATTTTACCCCTTAAGTAACTGTAAAATAGAATAAAATTTGCTGCACTGTTGTCTGCACTAGACTCCAGGATTTAGGGCAGGATTTTTCTCAAATCTGAGCTGTTTACAAAGATTTGTGATGGTTTCGAGAGTCTAGTCATGGATTTCTCTTCAGACTCTTCTGTTGGAGATCTCATGGACAGCTGGAATAGTTTGGATTGTAATTTTCAAATAAGTTTGCAGTGTTCAGCTCTTGCAAAGTTAGCTCTGTGTTCCAGTCTGGGAGTTTAACAATATTGTGTTTTGTGAGTTTTTTTGAAAATCCTGTTTTTCAGAGGATTCTGTGTTAGGAAGTTCAGAGATTGACATTGGTGTTTACAGGGTTTCTGCAGGTTTCTAAGGTCAAATTTTAAAATACATTTAAGAATCTAATTTAGTCCTTGTATCACTGCTATGTAACTGAGCTTTTATGAAGATTTTCTCAAACTCTGGCAGCCCTAACCATGCCATTTACAAAGTTGTGCATTTATAAGCATTTTCTGAAAATCTGGCAATCCTTACAATCACATTTACATTTTTAAATAGTTTTCAAACAGTCTTATGCCAATGTCTGACAACCCTAACAATCACTTTTTTCAGATTTTGAATGTATATGAGCCTTTTCTCTAACTATGGAACCGTTAAACATCACTTTTTGGATTTTAAGGATTTACGGAGCTTTTCTAAAACTCTGCCAATGCTAACCATGACTTTGACATTCCCAAGCAACAGCAAAAAACACATGTTGGATGAGCTTTACATGGCCATCAGAAAAATAAGACCTGTGAATATTAACACCTAAAATAGTGTATGTAAGACTTTATAAGACCCAGAGGTTTAGTTCTGTGCAATAGTTTTTCACATCTGGAGTTTGTCCTCATCTATTGAATGCACTAGGGGCTTGCTAATGTAAGCTACTAGTTCAAACAGTGTTAAGGGGTTGCTATTGTGAGTAGTGAAGCTGTTGGGTGTTTCATGCAGTAAGTAATTCTTTTTGGGGCTGGCACTTTTTATTTTCATGAACACCGTAGAGGTCATATTTATATTAAAACAGCTTTATAGCTTATCATTAGTAAAATGGTTTGTCCCAGAAAAATGGAAACCTTTCGGTCTGTTGCTTACTTTACTAAAGTAACCAACATGATCATGTCCAACCCAGCTAGACTGAATAGTTTTATTACTGTGTGGTAGTTTTGAGCTTCTCTAGTGAAGACATTAAAAGTGGACAAAGCAGAGAAACGGACTGATCATACAGGACATGGAAAAAAACTTACTTGTATGGCATTGTTTCATGTCAAAAAATGGACGAAAATGATTGCCAATCCAATGTTCAAAAGCATCACCATGGCAACCAGCACTGAGTTAGGACCCTGGATAATAAAACAAAAAATACCAGTGAATATGGTTAGTGAATATGACACAAGATTTAGCTGAACTCAAATCATGACTCATGGTTAATTAACTAATTCAGCTCTTCCACTTTTAACATTTGAAAGTAATAACTGAAGCTACAGACATAACAAGCTGACATTTGGCTTTCGACAGGCTTGCATTACATACAAATAACACATACAATCGTCGTCAAGCTTGTTATAGTCGTCAGCAAAAGAGAGCACTCTGATTGGCTGTTCAGACATCAAATCAGAGCACATGGAGTACTTGAACATGAAGTGACGTAACAAGCAAAGGAAGGAGTCAAGAGGGAATGACTGAAGAGTTCTGTTCATAGAATAAAAAGACAGACTACTGCCATCCACAGGTACGCAAAGGTATAGCTTCTAACACATGCACAAAAAGTACCTTCTGGTTTGTAGTCGAATTGTGTTCAAGCGTAGTTTTGTTGAGTCAGGCTAGTTCGGGGGTGTCAGTGCCGTTAGTTAAATTAAATAGTTCTTAAACTTTTTTTGTTAGATAAATATTTGTTCTTTTAAACATCCTGTGAAAATATCTTTTTGTGTTAGGTCCTGCAGAATAGCAGATAGTGAGAATAACATTCAAGACTCATTTCTTGACCCATCCTCATTCACGTACTGTCTACAAATGTTCCCATCAACAAAAGGCAAAAAGGCCTGAATCTCAAAGTCTCACTGTAATATAATGAAATAAAAAGTAAAATGTTTAGGTATTGTTCAGGTTGTGTTTATATTTTATAATGTTCTGAACTATGTAGAATAATTTTGAAATCTAAATCATGTCAATATCCTTTTTAGCTAAAAAAAAAGAGTTTGTAGACCCATCCACGAACTAGCTCCAAGCTATCTGAGTGATAGTTTACAATTTTATGAACCGTCAAGATCCCTGTGATCAGAGACCCACCTTCTCCTTTATGTGCCTAGGAGTAAATACAAGCACTTCGGTGAGCGGTCGTTTATTGTTGCTTTGCCTTAACTCTGGAGCAAACTTTCATTACAAATGAGAACTAAAACCAGCTTATGACTTTTTAAAACCAATCTGAAAACTCAAATTTTCAGAGAGGCGTTTGGTTCTTGATCATGTGAGGACACAGAGGCTGGTGTATTTATGTATTGTTTTCCTTCCTGTTTTTTGTTTTCTTTTAGTTGATGTGTTTTAAATTTGCCTTATTTATTCATGGAAAGCACTTTGGGCTAACTGTCAAGTTATGTATAAGTGCTATACAAATAAAGTTTGATAGGTTAATTGAGTTCTAATGCAAATAAACCTCGTAGAGAAACAAAAATATGATGAGGGAAAGCACTTACGGATTCCACCACCTGAGATTCATCAGCCAAATCAATGCTGGCTTTCTTAGTTTCAGCTAAACTCTTTGGTTTGATGGACTCTTGCTTCCTGATCTTGGGCTCAGGTTTGGGAGTGGTTCCCCTGAGTAGTTTTGGGGGTGGGGGCATCCTGGCCAGACTGGACTGGGTAACTTGAGGCTCCTCCTCGTCAGGTTCCTCTGGTGGAGGCAACTGGACCATAGGCTTCACGTAGTAACTGTGATAGGCTGAGTGTAGCTGCCCATTTCCTGTTCCAGCAGGTTTTCCCGGAGCTACAGGGGCCATTGTAGGTTTTGTAGGAGCCGGTGGAGGGACGGAGACTTTGGTGATCTCTGCCACTATGGAGGCTCTTTCTTCTTTGCTTATCTTGCGAGCGACGCTGCTGTTGTCTCTGCTTATCTTGCGCGCTGCAGTGCTTGTATCACGGCTTATCTTCCGGCTGGCGCTAACGTTTGGTGCTTGACTCTTAGGAGGGGACTGAGGAGGTGTTGGGCTGGGGCTCCTGGCGGGAGACTGGCTCGGGGTCGTCCCACGGCGGTAAAAAGGACTGCCAGAAGACTTCTCTTTCTCCTTCACCTCTTCCTCCTCTTTTGGAGGCTCCTCTATAATCTCTTCCACTGGCTCACTGAACTTCTGCTTGACGTACTCCAGACCTGTAGAGAATAAAATCAGCATCAGAGCATCAGAGAATAAAACACAGTCAACACTGTTAAGAACTGGCTGAAACTGTAACAAGTGTAGAGTCAATTTCTGTTACAACCAACTATTCGAATGATCTCAAATGTATTGTTTTCTACTTTCCATTCACTGTTGTTTGAATTCTCCATTTAAATTGACTAGCAGCATGTTTAATATTGAGTAATTCCAGAAGTAGTCAACGTCCTTATATATATATATATATATATATATATATATATATATATATATATATATATATATATATATATATATATATATATATATATATATATATATATATATATATATATATATATATATATATATCAATGTTGCATACGTAAAAAATGTGTTCACACATAAAACACAAAGGGCATATATCCGTAATTCTCACATAGATTTATGGTCCATTGGGAACAGTTACAAAGTACAAAATTAAAAACATTTAAAGAAATGTAAAAATAACTTTTCCCAAATTACTATTGCATAGAATATATTGTTATATATTAATATTGGACTTTATCAGACTAAAGGGGGTTGTTAAGGGCATTGGCCTATGTGCTGATTGTACACTCCACTGAACAGCCAACAGAAAAACAAATAACCCATAATCCAGCAGTAATGATTATTAATATAATATTTTAAGGTGTATGTAAAAATGGGCAGAACCCGAAGGAGTTCACACAAATTCACATGAATTGGAATGTACAAAGTGGTTCTGTGTGGAAATTAATTTGTAACTGTATGTACAGTCCCAGTCTGTAGACAATGTTTTAGTAAGAAATCCACGCAAATGTACCCTATTTGCATTTGTGAACAACATAGCTGTGGAGAAGGTTTCCACAACAGAAACTTGTTGTTGGAAACTAGAAAAAGCTCAACAATGAATGTAAGCCAAGCTTTAGATGATAATATGAAGAGTCAGAGCAACGAATAAGTGAAAGGCAGCCTTTCCATCCAAACCATCAAAGTCTTCCTCTCTTTGAGAATTTTGCATTTAATAAAGAGCACTAAATGTCTTCATTTCCAAGAGTTCTGTAGCTTGATTTGGCCAGAAGCTCGTCAAGAGTGAACAGAGTTTGTGAGATGGTCTCTACACAAGCTCTTTAATGGTTTGTGACGTCACCTGTCTTACATCAGTATATGTATTACCGAATAATAAAAAAGTCTATTAATGTATATTATTTAAAAAAAATTGGCATACTTTACAATATAATTAATTTATATGAGGCTGATCATATATATTCACACACACACACACACACACACACACACACACACATGCACACGCACGCACTCACACACTCACACACACGCGCACACGCATGCACACGCACGCACACACACGCACACACACACACACACACCACCAGGTTGTCAGTTATATCTGAATGATTTTATTCCTAAAGTAAAGCTCTGAGCAGGCATATGATTCTGAGGCAAATATTCAGTTTTGAGGCATTTGATCCCTTTGGTCACCTTTTTGTTGCAAAATTTGAAAATAGCCTCATCATTATTTATCACCTGTCTTCTTCAAGACCAGGTCACTCTGAACACAATTTGCCATTTTCCCCGCCTTTCTTTTTCTCCTTCACGCTGTCACATGATGACAACAATGCAGTCAGGAAACTGGTACCTTGCTCAATGGGCACCGCAGTTGTAGTTGTTGACGATTTCGATGGGAGAAGTTTTTCATCACTCACACCACCTTCAACTTTGGGAAACCAGCAACCTTCTGATCTTATAACTTAAATAAAAGTGTGGTAAAAAAGTTCACCTCAATGTTTCAACAGTAAACCTTTAATATTTAGCACCCCCCCATTTTTGCATGGTGGTCAATGGCAATCTGCTGAGTTCCAGTACCAACCACAAGTCATCAGTTAAAAAATTACAAGTTAGTCCTTACAAAAACAGGTAAATTTGAAGGTTTCTAAATGAAAAGAAACATACTATTGTGGTTGAACTCTCAGTATCGAGACCCAGATTTTGCTAATGATTAATCAATACTTTACATAAATGTGCGTAATTTAACTTAACTTTTCAAAAGCATTTCCTGTTTCAGCTTTTTAAAAATAAACAATCTGGGTAAGCACACACAAAACTTTTTCAGTTTTTCATTTACTCATGATAATTTATGACAAGCTGGAATTACTCTTAGCTCGCAATTGAATATGGAAAAATTAATCAATCAATCTTTTGAGGGGTAATGACTAAACCTAAGTGATTGTGTGTTGCAGAGATATCGGCTCCAGAGAGCTTACACCCAAATAATTTAAGTACTGTTTAATTGACTCAACATCTCTGGCATGCATGATGACCTGCTTCAAAGAGCAGCAGGGCATGCTTAGTGTTAAAAAGGCTTATAGTTTCTTCTGATCATAATGTTATGGAGATAAATATTTTTTTTCCCTGTTTGAACACAAGTTCCTGTTATTATCCATCATTAAATATAGGAATGTCACTACATATTACACTACATTCAGGCAGACACTTCAGGTTCCCCTGGACTCGAACCAGCAGATTGAGGAACAATTTCTTCCCTAGAGCTGTCTCCTTATCTGCCCCCCACTGACTTTTCTACCTTATAATCATTAATCATTAGCAACCCGTACATTTTGCCCATATCTATTACATACATTAATATATATATATTTGTTCAGTTTGTTCAGTTTCAAGTTTTCAGTTTTTGGGGGGGGGGGATCAGTGGTCCTAGACTGGAGCGCCTAGTAACCTTTAAGTTAACTTAAATTGCTTACCACGTGTGAGCCATGAACTTAAGGTGAACACTGCCAGCTTAAACATTACAATCCAGTAAAATCAATGAGGAAGAAATACATCACTACACATCCCCAAGCATCCTTGTTACTGCACTGCTAGGACATATTGAGACAATAGGGTGAGCACCCCCTACTGGCCTCATTTGCACCATAATTTGCAACCTGGTTTTTCCTCGAGGTTTGCCATCCAGGTACTAACCAAGGCCTGGTTTCCCCAATATCCCCAATATTCCCCAATAAGTATCTTAGCTTTAAAGACAAATCTGAGCAACCTAGTAAACCTGCATGGGTCTGCAGTACTTTCCTGGAGAAGCAAGATCGGCTTCTATATCGACAAACAGCTAAACCACATTGTGCTCTGTGATCATCGGTAACTCATCAGTAACATAAACAACATCTGCTGACATCACCTATAGCTCAACATGGCAAAAAAATGAGCTGTTGATGGTCCCCACAAACCCCTCTGTGACCTCACAATCCAGCTCAGAAAAAGTTTCAAAACTTTCAAAAAAAATCTTCCCTTCCACCAGCACTTCCCTCTTTCTTCTGACTATTTATATTTTTTTTACGCGAACTCCCTAAGATAGACTTTTAAATCTACTCTTTTGATTACAATTTTGAACAGTTTTTTTTAATGGGTGAAATAATTCACTTGTTTGATCTAACTTTAGTGTGCAGGTGATCTTTTTTTTACATAAAGACTGTATATTGACTTTAAAAGGTTTTGCATTCGCAGTGCTAGTGCTTCATTTCTGCAAATGTGGCCATAGAAATGAATTTAGTCTTGGATTAAATTTTTTGAACAGGGCGCCTTCAGCATAAAGGAGTTAGAGTCAAATTATGTAACTCAGAGACTCAGGGAAGCACCTTGAAATTAAGAAACCAAGACTGAAACAGATGGATTTGCGTTGATCTGGCCAGAGGAGCTGCAGTCAGGGTTCAAATGTCTGCTTGAAGGAATGGACAGCTGCTGTCCGTCCTGCCATCCCAACTATCCCACTGCTATCTCCCCGTAAAGGACACACTCACTCCAAATATAGAGCAATTAACGTCACTCTATAAAGCTCCACGGGTTGAGCGTTTCAAATCAGGCTTTGAGACAACCACCAACATGGAGGTTTTTTTTCCTCGATGTGTTACAAAGGCATACTTAACCTCTGTACTAATCTGCCATAAGCCAGATATGTCAATTACTCTGCTAGTGTTTACTCTCCTGAGCATAATGTTTGAAAGCGAGAGGGAGAATCAGGCAATGCTGGGGATAAAGGCAGATCATGTTAGAAACCCATTTAGATTTTGTTGGGTTTAAATGAAAACAAGCTGTATAATGGCTCAGGATTATTTCAGAGCAAAAGCTTGAATCATATATGGATGGGTGCATGTACATTGTGCTTAGGATTTCTTGGTTAGAACAAAATGCTTCATCTGGTTGGTTATGTGCTTGGATCAAGATTCTTAGTTTGTAACATTCAAAATAATGTTGAATAAATAATGAGGGCATTCATCCAACAGGTTTGAAGATCACATAAGGAAAACCAAATATTTTATTAAGAAAGTGCCATACAATCACATGTACATAAAAAATAATAAATTAAGGTAAAAAAGCACATAAACAGACTTTAACAAAAGTGTTCCACGAAGGGCTTATCGAGGCTCGCTTCGTTTAGGGGAGGAGCCACAATGATGACGAACGAAGCCACACGGGCTGGTTGTACTATGTGAGTCCTTCAGGAAGTGGTTCAGATTTTGCCGTGAGTTAATACAGACCCCTTCAGGGTCTAAACATGGGTTTTTGAAAATGATAGGATAGCCTTAATACAGTTTGGAGGCACTTGAAGAGTTCGTGGAAAGAAAGACACTTAAAAGGTGAGGAGAGTAGGATATTCTCATTAATAAAATGAATAAAAATTCCTCTGTTCTGTAGATCCTTGCCCAAGCATAATCTGTGCCCTTTCCCTATTTTACAGGCACTGTCCTCTGCCTGATTATGTCCAAGTCATTTTCAGAAAAACATTGCAAACTTGCCATATACTGATATTAGCGTGTATATATATATATATATATATATATATATATATATATATATATATATATATATATATATATATATATATATATATATATATATATTCATTACAATTCACAATACGAAAGAACTAAACAAAACTCAAACACCTTTGGTGAGTTACAGAATGCTTAGTTTCCTCAAAAAGGTTTTAGATGACGCCCCAACAAAGGAACAAACATTCCACGTACACCTGGCTACAGCAAGGGGCAACCTCCTGCTTTCCTGCTTGATGCATGATAGGAAGTGACTGATCTGCAGTTCCCTACAGATTTCCTCCTACTCTCCTCTAGATAAGAGAGCTCACATCTCCTCATTGCCATCTGGTGGTGAGGAGCTTATACTTTTTTGTATTGTGACAGACTTCTGGATTTATTACAAGTCGATGAAAGCAAATTTGTAGCTTTTTCATAATCCCTGTTTAAAATATAGAGATAAAAATGATTGTTTACCAATACGATAATGCCTGGAAATAAATAGGAAATTTAAAATGGTTAAAAAATCATAAAAAGTTACAATCAAGAAAAACAAATGGAAACATGACAGTATGGTTTGAGTCTATACACATTTATCTATTCCACATTTGGGTGAGATGTAAGACGAACAGTTATGCTATCAATTTCAATTTAAAAAATTTGCCTACATTCACATCTATTCCAAACAGCAAGCACAGCAAAATCTTTTGACTAAAAGCTATGACTAACCAGCACAAACAATGAAGATGAGGTCCATGTTAAGACAAAAGCGACGAACATGTGTCATTACTCAAAAAACCATTTGCTTTCTTTCTCAAACAGCTCATGATTTTATTCTCTGACTTTTCACATGCCATCAAATTTCTCTTGCAAAGGTAAAGAAGAGCACAAAATGTTCATTGCATTAGAGATAGAATACAAACACAATACAAACATCAATAAAGATGCATTTCAGTACAATAATTTTCAAGAGGTGTAATAGAATATTTAATCATTGTAAGTAATTCTCAAAGAAGATTGTATTTGTATGTATATTTGGGAGGAAACAGGAAGTGATGTAGAGAGGCGGGATTTATACTGAAGGAACTCTCAAGGCTTTAGGGGCTTTTCTCTCTCTCTCTCTAACTACCTAGCTAGTGGATGTATTTTACGTCGCTCGGGTCTCTCCTTTTCCTCTTCTTTCCTCTCTTTCCTCTTTCCCTCTTATTTCTCCCTCCATGGTGCTTGCAATGTGATCACATTTTTCATTGATATCAAGGTATGAGCTTAATTCATGTTTGGAACAACTAATAAATTGCTTTTTGCGATTGTGTTCATAAATCATGTCTCATGAGTATTAAAATTCTACTATAGAGGTTATGCACAAGAATCCACGATTTTGCTCAAAATTCACCAAGTATTGTTTAACCTAAAAAATTATGCGATTTTATCTAATCATCAAATACATAGCACTGAAATAAAACTTTCAAAAAAAAGTCCAGTTACACCAACAAATGTCCAGAAGATTATAACGTCAGGGTTTGCATTCACTAAATAACTGAAGAAAAAAAAACTACTGTAAAGATCACAATAGCAGCGCTGGTTCAAATAAGCGTCTGCTATATTATGAATAAAAGGCTTTGGTCTGGTCTATAGCTTTGGGACAGCTTCTGGGTCTGGATCTGTACCGCAGTCCACCTGTTAGTGACCGCTGATCTAATATATAAACATCCTGTCCATATTTGTCATTAACTCTTATCCTATCTGGTGTCCCTTATTTGGCAACAAAAATGGGAACTTTTTAGCTGGCTTTTTGAAAATAAAGAAATATCAAAGATCATTGTTTTTGTCTGCAAAAAAGAGCATAAACTACCTACATCAAAGCTCAAAGTCTCACTCCTGCAGATTTTTATATGGTTGTACACACATATTTATAGACCTGATTATTCCAACGCATTATTCTATAGACTTGGTTTCACAACTGCAAAAGAAACAGAGATCAGTCTCTAGTCCTTGCCTCACTATTTTGACTGCCTGCTGAACAGAGTTTAACTCAGTTTCTTGTTTTTAGCAGTGCATGGGTTGGCCCTGGATTATTTAATTGACCTTTTGAAACCAAGGGTGGCTACCAGGGCATTAGGCTCAAAAGATGCCAAGCTGCTTGAGGTCTATAACCAAGCTAAAATCAAAGAAGGGCTTGGATTTCAAGGTTGTGACCCCTAGGTTGTGGAACATGAACACGTGAAGTTCATGTCAGCAGTGTCTTATAGACAGACTTAAGATGTTTTTAGTATGGCTGATAAATGCAGTGTTTCAATATTTTTCTTCAAAATCTATGTTTACTGCAACTATAATGTGTTCTATGTGGGCTGTCTTGTTTTTATATTCTTTACCCTGACATTTTATAAATAAACTTTTAATTACAGTATGTACAAACGATCAAACAGCACCAGCAAATGAGTGCCCCCAACCTCCCTAGAGCTACGCACACAGAGATGTGCTAACATTTGCACTCTTTAAAAGTAAACGTCTGGCTAGTTTTAGCATGTCCGGAATGTTCTGAAAATACACCATATTAAAGAAACAGATGGTGCTTCTGACCTCAAGAGTTAACTAATGACACTTTTTTGTGCACATTAACAAACTCTAAGAAAAGTAAGGTATTTCTGGGACCTTAAAATATATACAAAGGCCCCTTCAAAATGCAGTATACATTCTAAACAATTTTTCTGAATAACCTCATAGTTCTTGTCTCTGCAAAACGTGGCAGTTACACCTTGGTCGTAGATATACTCCTCTGGTCATTTTGAGCTCCCAGACAAAGAAATATAGGATGGCACAAACATGCAAGAAATAATCGCATTCCATCTTGGTCTTGAGAATAATTTTGGGTCTACAGATCTACAGAATGAGTATCAGTATCAGATGTGACCTTTGTGAGTTTTAAGTTGAGACTTCAAATTCAAATTCACAAAAAGTTGAGACGTGCGTGAGAATTTGTTGCTCTGAAATCAGAGACGTATTTCTGGAACCTTCTCTCTGAGGGTTAAGCGGGACAATAGAGCTATAACCTGACATGGCCACTTCTAATCTCAGTGCACTTCTAGTAGAAGTGCACTTCACATTCACACACATGCACATCCAGCACACTTCACAAGCCTAGCGTTCCTCATCCAGGGAACATTCTCCACTTGAGTCAGTCACCACTATCTGGCTGTAGTCTGAAAATGGAAATAGGAGAGTACAGTGCTCCATGGTATAAGGGAAAAACGGTAAACATCTCCAGCTGACATTTTTAAAGTTAAGATAATCTCTATAGTAGATATTTTTAGTTTGTCACCATCTTGAGTGAGAGATACATTGCTTCAAATGACCAATGAGAGAAACCGCTTGGGGTAGAAAGGGTGCTTTTGTGGTTAGAGACAGCTAGAATAGTGTAGGGTTGAATCCAAGGCCAGAGTGTAATATCTCTTGACCGATTCAAGTTCTGATAGAGCATAGGCATGAGTAGATCCTGAAAAACTAGACAGTTCCATTATTTCACAGGGCCACATTCATAACAAATATTTATCTCTAAGTGGAGTTATTTCTAGAGAAACTTTTACCCAATTAAAAAGAAAACATGTGAATTCCAATCAGAAAAGAGTCCATGATAGGATTGCACCCAGGAAATTTAAGAAGGAGAAGTATGTGCCACTAATGTGAATATTAATTGACATATTCCTGAGTTTTATATGGAAAGAAAGAATTCTCAATGGTATTTTAGTAAGTCTGTGTGTATGCATGTGTGAGACAGAAAGTGAGCAAAACTTCACACATGTGAAGAGAATACCTGGCTGATGAAAGCTTGGAGATAACTCACGAGCCACAGCTCGAGCTAAATCTGATTCCTGACATGAAGCTAGTGCGGCCTGGTCTGCTGCTTCACTCTTAGTCCGAGCATGGGAGGTCCTGCAGAGACAATGATGGTAACATGTGAGACATGCAGCAGCTAATATCTGCTCTTCAGCAATCTAAATGAAACTATACAGACAGACAGATTACTCATATTACTTATAGAGGAAAGATCAGCATAAAGAAGACCACAGGCCAAATCAGACCCGCCACGAAATAATGTCTAATGTTTATGTCATGTTTTGATGGCTGTCTTATCCAGTAAAATATGCAAGACTGTTTTGCTGCAACCTGCATTGGATTTCTCTTCCCTATAAGAGTGTGATGTCAGACACCACTAACTTGGATGTAAGGGGAGAATCTACCAACTTTGTTGTAAGGAGAGGATCTACTGACTTAAGTGTAAGGGGATAATCCACCGACTTGAGTGTAAGGGTATGATCTACTGACTTGAGTGTAAGGAGATAATCTACTGACTTGAGTTTAAAGGAGAATCTACTGACTTGAGTGTAAGGGGATGATCAACTGACTTGACTTTAAGGAGAGGATCTACTGACTTGTATGTAGGGGGAGAATCTACTAATTTGGATGCAAGAAATGGATATACTGACTTGAGTGTAAATTATATATACACAGTATCTAGTAATACATGCAGCTTCACTGTTTTATTTAGTTAACTGCATTTTTTGACTCCACATAGGAAGGTCTCTGAAAAACTTCAAACCAGTGACATGATAAATGAACGCAACAGAAATGTAAAAGTTTGTATCTTTAATATGTCATTTTCTATTTATTTTTAAATAATCTGGCCACTGACCAGCGATGGGTTGCGGCTGGAAGGGCATCCGCTGCGTAAAACATATGCCAGAGAGTTGGCGGTTCATTCCGCTGTGGCGACCCCGAAAGGGAAGAAAGCCGACATGAAGATGAATGAATGAATGAATAGGGTCATTGCAATAGAACCAATGAAAAGAAAAAGTGAATTCTTCTGATTATCTTTTAGTTTTCATAAATCACATTCACATCTTCACAAGGGTTTATTACTTTACTGCCTGAACATTACTGTCTGAAAGAGCAATTTTTTTAGCTGAAGTGGTTTTAAAAGCTAAAATATATCTATGTCCTCAGTGTGGTCTGGCTCTGTTCTTAACCACTCCTATCAATTTACTGGTATGGAGAACCAAGGATTTAGAAGGGCTGTATTCTCATTGTCAAGATTACACGAAGACAAGGCCAACGTGAGAAAAGGAATTACTGGGAGAGAGGTCACAATAAGAGCCAACCTCTCTCTATTGATGATATCATAAGCATGCCCTTAAATCTGTGTCAGCATTATAATCTAATAAGAAGTAAATAAGAAGTTTCACATAAACTGAATTGTTCTGTTTTATTAAGGTTTGCATTTCAAACAAAACCCCTATTTAAGTACAAATTAATTTCTAATATCTTTAACACTTGTAGGTCCTATGATCCACAGGCATATGCAGAAAATAACTACTTGTTTTATAATCCTGTTTAAAAAAATTCTTAATACAGTGTTCCTTGTCTTTAAATTTCTGTTTCAGTCTATTAGGCCAACTGAAAGGTTTTTCTGTGTGTCTTCCCTAACATCAGTTGAATGCACAGATGACACTCAAATGCTGAAGTGGCACATGAAACAGCTGATTATCACAAGCACACACATCCACAAACTCTCCTGTGTACAATGCACCAAGCTTGGTTTATTGTCATCTTCTTCTACTGCAATTAAGGATGATTCATTTGTTCTAGAGACGGAGAGAAAATTGTTTGCTCATTTTATGTGTGTAACTCATGTTAAATGTACTAAAATCACATATTTGTTTCGCACCTAACATTAGGAAATCAGTTATTCTGGCTCAGGTTAAGCACCATTCCTTTAAGATTGAAAGGTGCTGGTTGGCCTGTCTTGCTTGACTATGTTAAAAGTACTGACAATGGGCAAAATTGTTCTGTTTTCCCTGGATACTGACAAAATTAACCAACTAAGAAGTCCGAAAGCACTTTACTATTTTCAGTTGCAAACTTTGCCTGTCTAGGTGAATTGAAAACTTTGTCAGCCTTCAAGAATTCTACATCAAATTTGAAACACATCGAGGTAACGGTAAGATTTGCATGTTAAATCTGCAATAAATACAACCCCCTCCCCCCACTGTTGGGTGAAAAATAAAATGCTTTTTTATACTTAGAAACACTTTAAGAAAATCTCATGTACTGTACTGTACTATGCAGTGCTATACTCACTACTAATAAGTACTTTTCAGAAGGGCTACTTTTTACTCATACTCTGAGTACTGTTTACAACATATACTTTTACTCTAATTTCTTTTTTGGCAAGTAATGGTACTTTTACTTGAGTATCGTTTTTCAGCACTCTTTCCACCACTGCAGTTTTCTTCACACCTGGACTTATTCCCCACTTGTCGTTTTTGTCCTGATTTACTGAAGCCAACAGCTTGCAGAAACACCAGCTTATGACATGCAGGAATCCAGAGCTGACCTGCTTCTCAAATCCCTCCCAAACCCTGACACAATGTTTTCATCTTCTCACACTGCAGCCAGATTGAGCATTAAGCACCATGGATTTTTCCCCCCATCAGTTCAAAGCTAGTACTATGACTATTACGCAACACTGCATCAAAGGCACAAAACAAGCAACCAGAAATGCATAGGGATTAATCCAACGCACTGCTCTAGATATGAAAACAATCTCCAAATAAGAATCAAACCAAGTGAAGTCTATAAAAGAACAGATCTGAGAAGCAAATTCCTGTAAGTAATTTGGGAGGAGACATTTATGTTTTTTAGTTAAAATATTAGAGGCTGTTTTCATTTGTATTCATATTCAAATTGAAACTTGAGTCTTGGCCATATCTGCGCATTATTGAAAAATGCCCCATCATATTCTGTGCTGACAAGGAGTATAACATTGATGAACAAATTATTGACGTGCAGAAAACTGTCCAAAGATGAGGGGAAGGGGTGGGAACCTCAGTGGCACCTCGACATCAATTTGATTTCACAATTAGTTAAGACAAGTTCATTATTCTTTTTTATTATTCAAATTTGATTGGATTGTAACTGCAGTGACATTTTGGTAAAACAAGAAGTTTGCTTGTAAGTCCGTCAATGTATTTTACAACAATATGACATCAACTCAATGTCATATTTTTATGTCAAACTAAAAGTACCTTGAGATCATTTGGGTTTTAAGAATTTTTTCTATTTCTATTTTATCTGAGATGGTAAAATTTTCATCTACGTAATGTAGTACAACAGGCTTTCATTAAACATTTTGTTCCATTTCTGGTTTTAGTTTAGTTTTGGTTTCCACTAGTCCAGCCCAGGTTTTGTTCATCCCCTCTGTTTATGTTTTGGTTAGCTTCCGTGTGTTTCCACACTCCACCTGTTGTTAATCCCGTTGTCATGTAGAACCAATCACTTTGTTTCCCCATTAGTATTTAAGTTTACATTGTTCATTCATTCCTGGTCTGTCAATATTTCTGTTAGTGGTCTATGGGATTTGTTTTAATACTGTTTGAAAAGCGTTTATCTAAAAAGTATTTGTAAGTTCCCCACCAGTCGGTCACTACGACTTATGCCAGTATTGACTATAGCAGAGGTCGGCAACCCGTGGCTCTGGAGCCGCATATGGCTCTTTAGCGCTGCCCTAATGGCTCCCTGGAGCTTTTTTAAAAATGAAAAAATAAAAGGAAAAGGTAAATATGTTTTTTGTTTAATATGGTTTCTATAGGAGGACAAACATTCTTAACGTTTTCCAATGCTGTAAAAGAGTGTAGAATAAATATTTAATTTCAACATTTCTGTCAGCGACGATTTGCGTCATCACCTGCGACACACGCTTCTATCAGCGGGGCGGGATGCCAGGTAGGTGGCTGCTGTAAACACACCAGTGGCTGTGTGGTGGGCCCTGGACCCCAAAGAGAAAAAGAGAAACATAACTGAGGAGAAGAGAGGATTCAACGGTTCTTGGACCGAATCCTTTACATTCAGTGCCGATGCGGAAGGATCGCCTGAATGTTTGCTCTGTATTGGGAAGTTGTCTAATAACAAGAGTAAAGTGGAAAGACATTTCCAGGGAAGGCATGCACGTATTTAGTAACAAAGTGGCTGTGATTTTATATACTTCTTTTCAAAAGGCTGCTGTTTTTTTTTTATAAATGTATGCTGCGTGTTTTCGCATTGTTTGTTGTCCAGTTAAGGGGCACGTTGTGCACGTTCCATTTTGATGTTGTTTTTGTGAATCCTCAAAATAAAAATGACATCAAAAATTCGATTTCTTTATTGCATTTCTCTAATTTCATCAAAGCATCCATCCATCCATCCATCCATCCATCTTCATGTCGGCTTTATTTCCCTTTCGGGGTCGCCACAGCGGAATGAACCGCCAACTCACTGGCATATGTTTTACGCAGCGGATGCCCTTCCCTGCCGCAACCCATCGCTGGGAAACATTCACACACACATTCACACTTTAACACTATGGGCAATTGTTCTTATTCAATTCACTTATACTGCATGTCTTTGGACTTGTGGGGAAACCGGAGCACCCGGAGAAAACCCACGCGATCACGGGGAGAACATGCAAACTCCACACAGAAACCTGCCCCAGCCGAGCCTAGAACCAGCGACCTTCTTGCTGTGAGACGACCGTGCTACCCACTGCGCCACCGTGACGCTTCATCAAAGCAATGAAACATAATTAATTAATATTGTAATCGTACAACAGAGTAGTCACGTGGTGCGTCGTTCTCTACAGGATTCACTGCAGGGAAAATAAACATTTAATCATGAAGGCTCATTATGTATTCGTAGCAAACTTAGTCATTTTTATAGTAGGCTAATATAGATACATAAAGCATGTGTTGCCTTCATTATAAGGCTTATACAAGGCTTTTAATTTTTTGCGGCTCCGGACCTATTTGTTTTTTGTTTTTTTGGTCCAATATGGCTCTTTCAACATTTTGGGTTGCCGACCCCTGGACTATAGGAAACTATAGGGGTGCCCAACTCTCCCCACACTCTTTTTGAGTGACACACTTCCTGATCTTTGCTGGAGACCAAAACTCTTAGACATGCAAGCGACTTGTGAAAGATTTCACATTAGCGTTATATTCACCTTTTGTGGATTACAAGGGATCTGGTGATTACGGCAACCAGCGCGTTGCCTTTATCACCAGATCCCCGGCTGTTCCAGTATTCTTGAGTCACTGCAAGCACCGGATTCTTGTCTTTCACCGCCTTTCATCAAAACAAGCAAGACTCATCTAATTATTAGAAAACTTGTTTGCCAGATGACTGTTTGTAGTGTGTTCCCAAACATGTGACGACCTCGCAAATATGTAGATACGGTGAATCGATTGCATTGGCGGAAAGCTACGATAGTGGTATCGGTTGTTTAGGCCGGAAACATAACAATGCAGCGAATGAGTGTTCAGACTGTGTGACTTTGCCCCTCGTATCTAAAACCTCCAGGCTGGACACGTTGTTTAAGGGGTCGCATAAGGGTGAAAAACCCCAATTACCCTGTATGAGCACTGAGGATCTATGTAGAAAGCACCTGGAACCTACAGACTTAGTAGAGTAAGCAGAGTATTGCTACGTACTGTCCAAATTTGTGCCCTCTATGAGGGACTACCAGCTGAATCTTTTACGACCCCGGGCATGGGAGGGCCGAGAAGTTCCCTGAAAGGCTAACTCTGAAACTATTTTTCTAGCTAGTTCCATTTATGCTATCTTGCCCCATTTGCAGCCTTCGAGGTGGTGAGCACGGCCTCCTTGCATCTCCCTTCAGCTCAGGGATTGATGCTCTCTTTGGTATGAGTCAGTATGTGAGATTTATTATTAAACTTTATAACTGTCAGGAAAGGTAGGAACCAGTGAAAAGCTTGATAGATTTACTGAAACAGCAGTTAACAGCTAACAATGATGGAGTGAGGAAGCATACAACCAATAACACATTATGGTGAACAGTTTGACACAAGTAGACAAACAAGAAGTGATTGGAATACTGGACCTACATACATATTGTGACACAGTGAGGTTGAATGAACATAAACAAGGTAATGACTAACAGGAGAGTGAAACGAGTCAGGTGAATTACTAGGAAACAATCAGAGAGAACATGGGAAAAACAACAAAGGGAAGGCTAAAACTGAATGCAAGGAAAGATAGAATGGAGTCAATGACTAGGTTATCTTGAAAGAAACTTAAAATATAGAAACAGACTCTGACAAATACTTTCATATTTTTACCATTTAAAATTAACAATGCCTGATTAACAGGAACACCCCCATTGTATTATCTTTCAAAATCAAAACAATGATGAGTCGATGCTGACCTGGAAGCTGCTAAATGCTATGGTGGGAGGAGAAGCATAATACAATAAAATAAAGACACATATGGTTGTACCGTAAACCTGCTCTGAACTCCACAAATTTGCAGTTGCTTTTCTGCCTTTTTCAGTGACCTGCTTTAAGACCAGAAAGGAACGGGTGAGCATCACTCTCCATGCCCGCGGGACTGGCTTGTTCCCCCTTAGGACAATACGCCCTAGAACATGGTTTGAGACCAGTGTGGTGGGCAGCATATAAAGTGAATTACATGAGAGCTCTTTATCAGAGTCTGGATACTAACTATAAGACAATGAACTTCTATACCCACACTTTTTATGAACTCTTCGAAATGATTGCTGCCACTGAATAACTGTGGCGCCTGTACTTCTCCATTCATAATATTGTCGACTTTCTTAAATTTTAAAAGCACATGCCATTTAATGTGATACTATTTCATAAAATTTTAGGAATCACTTAAAATGCTCATGATAATTCCCAAAGAACCTAGAGTTGGACAAACTGTAAATTTTATTCATAGATTCAAAGTTCTGAAATTAAAGACCTCAGAAAGATATATACAATCTATTTAAAATAGCATGCCAAAATAACCAAAAAGAGCCGGACATCAGCTTTAAGGTTTACGAAAGTTATATTTTTATGAATATTTGAATATCTTCGTGTTTTTGAAGTGTTGATTTTTTGAAGTGTTGATTTTTATGACCATGGCTCTCCTCCGCTACCATCCATTCTCCTCCCCTACGACCTCCTCTGACACTTCAGCAAATCAACTCACTCGAAATGTAAAGGTTAATATTTTTCATTTATTTTATTTGGTAAAATTTTTTGTATTAAATATTTATTCTATTTATAATGTGTACTTTTAAGGATTAAAGAATTCTAGTTTATTTTTCTCGGGTTTTCCACGTTATTTTCTATTTTTTGTGTTGTTTCTGTGTGGCTTGGAACAAATTAGGCCTTTTAATGTAAAACTTGCTTCGATATACAAAAAATCCAGCATACGAAGGCCACCCCGGAACGTATAAGTTTTTATCTTGAGACATCACAGTATTTTTTCAGTATGTCCAGTATAGTTTCTACAGTATATTAGTTAGTGTATTCCAAAAGTAAAAATTTTCTTAACATACTTGAAATAAGCACACATATAATTGATTTTCTTTCAATTTAGAGGTTTATTTCTCCTCTTTTGTGTTAGTCATGCAGTCTTTGGCATATGATGCTTCAAGTGAAACACAAAAACATCAACTGATTTGCATTTTTAGTTCACAACAAGCGCATCATCAGATGAACATTTTTTGAATGATTAGAAAGATGACTAGAAAATTGTGATGAAATATCTCAATGAATATGTAGAATTTGTTTACGTGAATTAGGTTTTAATGATAAACTTAGCCATTATTGATAAGGCTAATGAATCACGCCCAAATATATTTATTTATTTTTAAGGAAAAAAAACTGAACTGCGTGAATAAAATGAACGATGTATAGACAGTCAGCTCTGTTTGAGTTGTTTACAATTGTATACAATTACCACAATGCCTCGGCGTACAGTATGTGCGTATGTGAATCACATGCCAGAAAGTGGTAACATGGAATTAGGCTGACATAGTTAATGTCTTGCTGAAATAAACCGCAAACATAATCATTAATCAAGTCTGTGTGAGAAGTGGTGAACAAGAGGATATTAGAACATAGAAAATAACATCATCTTCATCATGAATTTCTCCACATTATTAACAGAGAGATTTTTATTTTTTGAAGAAACTAAACTTGTGTTTGAATAATGTTAGTTGAACTAATCCAACTCCACTAAATCAGGTTTACTTGTGTTAATGTTTGTCTTTTTTAAAATAAATAATTTTTATAACTAAATTGTTGAAACATTGTGATAATTAGTAAAAGTGTTTAGTGTTTGGACAAATGTAAAAAAAAAAAAGCGCTTTCTTTACAGTTTTGATCATTGAAGGGGTCGTGAATTGTGAAACCAAAAGGTCTTTGTTTTTTTACATATACAAGTAAATGGAACAACAAAACCTCACAACACAAAACGTCTTTGTTTTAAAACAGCATACACTGTCAGAGGAGGATGTTTACCTTGCCCTAGTAGTAATGTGGCTTCTATGTACGCAATGGTTGGCCCACCAAGAAATTGAATCAGATGGTTCAGTATTTTATTCGCAACAGCCAATCGACTTATTTATGCTCTATTTGCCAAGGGACTTCCAGACCACTTATGAAAAATAATACAAACTCAATGAAATAAAAAAAATGTGTATGACTACAGATAGCTAGGTGAACAATATTAAACCAGTTCAACTGAACGAGAGGATAATACCCTCGTGCTTCTGGTACCTTCACAGTGACATAGGGGAGTTTATCGAGTTACTTGTTCATGTATATGAATTCGCTAAATCTATAACTGAGTTAAAGCATCAACAATGTGAGCATGCGCTGCTGCTGCAGAGCCACTGTCTCTAAACTGATCAATATCACAACCTTGCAAGAGGACCATGCTAACCTCTAGCTAGCTAAAACTCAGCACAGATAATAATGGAAGGATATTTACTTTATAGTCAAAGTGTTACTTCTCCAGCAGGTAACACGGAGTGAAAGCCCAGAAAGAGAGAGGAAAAGCTTGCTTGACTCCACTTCAGCCAATCAGGCTGGGCAAGGGGAATTCGTCGAGTTGACGCAGAAGTATAAATCAGGCTTAAGCATTATGGCATACTGCAACGTTATCAGGGAACATGCCTGGTAAACATTAAGAAAAAAAATGAATAAAGCAGTCAAACATTATTAATCCTTAATATCACTATAGCTATATTGTTAGCTATATTCACTAAAAACCAATCACACAGATGGAAAAATATAAGATTTCTTTGGCAAGATAATGGTTTGATATTTCAATATTTAAAGTGAAACTTTTATTTTTACCCTGTATGTTCTGTTCTATATTATATGGTGCAATGTGTGTTTTATGTGAATAAAGTAATAACATTTATTGGGTAGGGTTGTATATTCTTGAATTGATTAAATATTTGTATTGAACTTTTTTTAAACAAAAATTGTCAGAATTCTGAGATCATCTGAGATAACATTCTTGATCTTTATTTTTGAATTTGCTGTATTGCCAAACACACCAATTCTGAAGAATGTGTTTAGCTTAACATAGTTCTAGGCATTTTTGCTTGACTAAATGTTTGAAACAAATAAATAACCAAACAGGAAGTAGGAGCGAACCATCTGCCTCCCTCGCAGAGCATGGCTAACAGGAGAACAGGATGCAATCACCATAGCAACGCTACAGCACTCTGGCAGGTGCTTCAACACATCATCTGGCCTTGTGTTAACAAGAGCTTAACAAACCAAGCAGAATAAAGTCTTTATGTGCGCAGGAGTACGCACAGGATAAACACATCCCTTTTATATAAAAAAAGCAAATATGTTATCATATACTCATTACTAATGTGATTGTAGTATTTAATATTTATGAAGTTCTACTGATGCCTTTTTCAAATCTGCTGTTAATCACTTTGAAGAAAATGATCTGCCAAATTAAAGCATCTTAAAAAGACACCAGTGGTGTGTTCATGTGAAAGCTCTAGAAGCTCTAACACAAACACACACGCATACATAGCTCTGAAACGCTATGTTCTTTGTACAGACTCCATGTTCTCTTTTGGAGGAAAGGTCACATCTCCTGGCAACAGCATACATCAGCTCCAGCAGGAGTTATAATGAGGGAAGAGTGTTTCCTGTGCTCAGCTCCCCCCGGTCTCCATTTGAATCAAACAGGTGAGGAGGACACGTCTTTTAGCTTAAGACTTTGATCGATAAACAAACAAACCCATACAAACCCATTAGAAATGAATGACTTCCACATATTCAATGCTCAATAAATTCTGGAAGGATAATGGTGAAGCTTTATTAACTCAACTGTGTGAATTTAGTCATATTAGTAATGTGTTAGTTGTAGATCTTTTTCTTCCAACACGAACCATCAGGGTGTGTCCAATTGTACTCATGTTATAAGGGTTTCCCTTGTTCAGAGATTAAAGTAAATCCTCCATTCCAGGACTTGTTTAATCAAGACACACTCACAGTGGGCGCCAATCAGGAATCAAGTAAAAACAAGTAAAAACAGTTATATGCAGACAGAGAAACTTTCAAGGATCATAACCTTGCATGGCCTCAGGAATCGACTGCCGCAGTGCACCATGGGAAACTCCGCCTCAATGAAAGTTGCATCATCTGAAGTTATTTAAGGGTATGTCTCAAGGGTCTTTAATGCTATTGAATGATAGAGACAAAGTTTGGCTTTGTGTAGTCAGCTTAGAGACCCAGATATCTGCACATTTGTTACGAATTGTGCTGTAAAAGGAATATGAATTTGACATACTCTTCTGTTGTCTCCATCTTAGCTGACAGGAGAAGCACCTTTCTTTTAGCTCAAACCAGACTGGCCATTCTACTTCGACTTCTGGCCTTAACAAGACATTTGGGAACTGGATATTTTCGGTACTTTTTCGGACCATTCTCTGTAAACCCTAGAGATGATAGAGTGTGAAAATCCGAGTAGATCAGCAATTTCTAAAAAAACTCTAGCACCAACAACCATGCCATGTTCAGCATTACTTAAATCACCTTTCTTCCCTATTTTGATTCTTGGGAGTGAACTGCAGAAGATCATCCTGACCACATCTACATACCTCAATTCATTGAGTTGCTGTGATGTGATTGGCTGATTAGACATTTGAGTTTGACAGGTGTATCTAATAAACGTGACTGTACATGTAACCTTTTTGTTTGCTTAGTCAAATGAATGGAAATCTTGCTAATTAAATGATCTAACATTCATTCATTCATCTTCATGTCGGCTTTATTCCCTTTCGGGGTCGCCACAGCGGAATGAACCGCCAACTCACTGGCATATGTTTTACGCAGCGGATGCCCTTCCCTGCCGCAACCCATCGCTGGGAAACATTCACACACACATTCACACTTATATATTCACTTATTCCGCATGTCTTTGGACTTGTGGGGAAACCGGAGCACCCGGAGAAAACCTGGGGAGAAAACCCGGGGAGAACATGCAAACTCCACACAGAAATGCCACCTGCCCCAGCAGAGCCTAGAACCAGCGACCTTCTTGCTGTGAGACGACCGTGCTACCCACTGCGCCACCGTGACGCTATGATCTAACATGTTTTATTTAATTCACTTATATATTGATCATGAAAAGTTTCAACATGACTTAAGAACATTCCTGTCTCAAAGACTGCGAAGGTTGTGTCCATATAAGCATGATGAAAATCAGACTATGCAGAAAATATGGCATACGTGGGCATAGTGGTTTAATTTGCTGAAAAGTAGAGCTGAGCAATTTTGGGAAATAGTTGATTTGCAATTATTTTACTCAATACTGCGATATCCATTTGCAATGTGATTACTGCAATCATTGAATTCCTAATAGAACAATTATATAAATGATTGTCATGTAAATTGTTTAATGATTGATTTGCTGATCTTTCAGCATTGTATGGCTGGTGGAAACATTAATATAAAAGTTAGTCAAACTTAAATGTAGATTAAAGAAATAAAAAAATACATATTAACATATTTTAGTTGTTCAGAGTTGCTGTAATAAACTTGTAAACCTGTTGATTTTACTGTTTAAGCATATGCCATAATAAAATTTTGTTTTTCATATTACTATTTAATTGAAAATCCAATTAATTGTTGCACACTGAAAAGTGTGCAGATTTTTTTGGTCTGGCCCTGCATCACGGTTGTTTCTATTCTATTCTCATTAAAAATAAATCTGAAAGTCTCATTGTCATCTTGTCTCTTTAAAAGGTGAAATTTATAATCTACCTCAATGTTTAGATTCGCCCACAAAATAAACAAAACTATTACATTTTTTGACTAATAGACAATGAGAATAATTAGTAAAAGCCCTAGATAAGTGATTTTTCAAGTGTTGATTAGTCCATTTTATTTACAAATGCCAACCAAAATATTTACTCCATTACGTTTTTCTGAAATAGACATCATGTGATTCCTCAAACAAGAGCATTATCATACATAGCAAAGCTGACAGATGTTTATCCTGACATTGACTCACTAATCTCAGCTTCACAATCATATAATCAATCACTGCTGCGGAACATTAGGCACTAACCAAAACGATTTAGCTGATCACATTTCACATCTAAACTAGAATTAACTTTCTGCTTATTCGTTAATGGAATTTGTGGCTTCATACCAACTAATTATGGGAGCATTCTAGAGTGAAACTGAGACTGAGCTTTTTGCATTTTCATCAAAGTTAATTTATGGCTCTTCAAACAAGAAAGCATTCTAATCCAACGGCTGTCTTTATCAGTGTGCTCATATTAAGAACTAGTCAGGGGACTCATCGGGAGTCCACCATCAGCACATTTAATTTTAGTGCTCATTCTGTTCCTGTGCGTGTCACGTGGAGAGACTCATCACTCATGACCTGTTAGCACAAAATAATCCCTCACTTCAGTTTGGCCACTGCGATAAACCGATGAGTGTGGTAACAAGTGGTCATGGAAACCAATGCTTGCTTTTTGGCTGAATCTTTTTCTCTTGTGAAATGTGTGAGTCCGGTGATTTTGGGACAATTGTTTAGATTGCTTTCCCAGCGATGGGTTGTGGCTGGAAGGGCATCCGCCACGTAAAACATATGCCAGAGGGTTGGTTGATTCCGCTGTGGCGACTCCGAAAGGGAAGAAAGCCAACATGAAGATGAATGAATGAATGTTTAGATTGCAGGATAAGACACTTTTAATAGTTTGACCAGAATAACTAATTCTCAACTGTGTGTTATATGGTTTTATAGTGCAAGATGAGGTTGAATAACGACCTGAATTGCAGCGAAGCATATCAAACATGTTTACAGCTCCCTTGAGCATTGATTATCCTGTTCATCCCATGGTCAAGTTATTATTAACATCTGGGCAGCAATAAATGAATGGAACAGTTTAGCTGTTTTCATTAGTTAGTCAAAATCTTGCTATGACTCCACCGAATAATAGTACTGGAATTTGTGAAACTTAGATGTTATAAGTCAATTATGCAGTTCATGTGCCAAAATGAACTGGGGCAGGGGGCAGGGAAAAAGTTTATTAAGGTAGTCATAACCTCTAAAAAGATGTCAATCCTGATGTTTTGTTTTTTGCTTCTTCATCCAGAGTTCTATCAGAGCTCAAGAGAATAGACTGTTGTGGTAAACATTGTTTAGACTTCAAATAAACCTCCTTTAGATGCACATTGATGTAAACATTGAAGGAGTTTTAAAAATCGCTGCCATTGTTTACAACCGCACCCTTTGCAGCAGTCACCACTCTGTATATCAATGAATCTGACCACTGTAGTTTTTCTTGCACAGTGGGCTTGAGTGAGTGCCTACATAGGCTAAAAAATTAATCCGTCAATGGTATAAACCAATCAGAAGCAAGCATTATCTGCATACCGCATAAAGCCCAGCTTCTTGGTTTTCCAGCCGGTTACACCATGTAATAGGAAGTATTTGAGTGGAGCTGCGGGAGTACAGCAGACAAGAAAAAAAGCAATAATACTGCAAGAGTTTTATCTCACTGATGCTTATGCTAACATGGAGAAAACAATCCTCACGAGAAAGAAAGTGCAGTTAGTAATGCTTTGTTCAGACAGTTATCAAGCTCTCTATCTTGTCTTATCGATATGGAATTATCATCCAGTCCTACCTGGAACTATCAGCAACTTTTGATAAAACTTCCTTCTACCTGTCTATGGCATGCCAGTAATCCTAGCTGAGTTACGGCTGAGAACTGCTGAGGAGAGACACATACAGTTTTTGATGCATTTTATGTAAATAATTGTGTACAACCAGGCTTTTGCAAATATTTTGATAAATATTTTATTTCCAAATCAATTACCAAAAAAAAATTAGATTTGAAAAAAATAAGCAACTTTTTTATAGGATCATATTCGTCATATTCTGGGTTAAAATGTGTGTAGATGAACCTTGCACTACAATGATGGTAATAATGTAACGCTTCCAAATAATCTATAAGCTTCAAGTGAACTTGTATAATTGTCAGACTTGATTGCTGTGTATAAACGGTCTCTCAATCCTTGGAGAAAAACAGGAAGCTTACAAACACACTGAGCTCTTTTTTTCAAACGTATGCAGAGGTTCACCACTATCATGTTGTTCAACATGTTGTTCAACTATCGCGAGATGTTTTTTTTTTTTTCTTCCTAGGGGGCGCGACAGAAAATAATTGAGAAACACTGGAATAACTGAATATATTTGATCTCTTTTGAAGGAAGATCAGCAGAAACTTTTTAAAAAGTTCATGAGTGAGACACCTGTTGCCCTATTTAAGATCCGCTTGGCTTGTCTGAATCTATAGAATGCATGCTAGAACAGGGTTGCAATTAAAATGTTCAGGGCAGTAGCCTATAGGACTGAAGTCAGGGACCCCTGCTTTAAAGTATGTTTTTAATGCAGACAGGACTCTATTTTTAGAATAACAGAGAGTTTACTACCTCAATATAAAAGCCTTAAAACAGTATTGGATTACTCAGGACATTCATTCATAATAAAATAATAATATGATTACATACATATATAAAATCTGTGTTTCAAATAGTTAGTTTTGAGACAGTTGTGTTCATATAATAGACTAACAGACACACTCACAAATATACACTTATATTACTTTATGGAGATCAATAAAGACTGTAGATAAATACCAGAAATATTTATCTTTTTCTAAACTAGATCAACAAATTATTGTATAATGCAATGCCAGAGCTGAAAAATTAATTTCATTCAAAATTAAAATGCGACTTTACGCAATGTGATCAATAATCTGGATAGACTGAGATTATGCTTGGTCACTAGATTATGTTCGATCACGTGATTATACCTCTCATGTGATTATGTTCGGTCATGAGAGGTCATAATTTGAGGTCATGCGCTGGAAAGTTTGGAGAACAAAGTTGTGTGACATTTGCTAATCCAGCCGTAACCCCCCATTTTATTAATACTTTAATTGTATTAAGCCTTAAAATTATACATAAACAAGGGTGTGGTTTCTTGGAATGACAACAGTTAATTTAAACCTTCAACCACTCTCGCATCTTTGCTATGCCCATCTTCGTCCCTCCTCTGGGCACTTACAGGGAGTGCAGAATTATTAGGCAAGTTATATTTCTGAGGATTAATTTTATTATGGAACAACAACCATGTTCTCAATGAAGCCAAAAAATTCATTCATATCAAAGCTGAATATTTTTGGAAGTAGTTTCTAGTTTGTTTTTAGTTTTAGCTATTTTAGGAGGATATCTGTGTGTGCAGGTGACTATTATTGTGCATACTTATTAGGCAACTTAACAAAAAACAAATATATACCCATTGCAATTATTTATTTTCACCAGTGAAATCAATATAACATCTCAACATTCACAAATATACATTTCTGACATTCAAAAACAAAACAAAAACCAATCAGTGACTAATATAGCCAGCTTTCTTTGCAAGGACGCTCAAAAGCCTGCCATCCATGGATTCTGTCAGAGTTTGGATCTGTTCACTATCAACATTGCGTGCAGCAGCAACCACAGCCTCCCAGACACTGTTCAGAGAGGTGTACTGTTTTCCCTCCTTGTAAATCTCACATTTGATGATGGACCACAGGTTCTCTATGGGGTCAGATCAGGAGGCCATCTCATTAGTTTTTCTTCTTTTAGACCCTTTCTTGCCAGCCACGCTGTGGAGTACTGGGACGCGTGTGATGGAGCATTGTCCTGCATGAAAATAATGTTTTTTCTTGTAGGATGTAGACATCTTCCTGTACCACTGCTTGAAGAAGGTGTCTTCCAGAAACTGGCAGTAGGACTGGGAGTTGAGCTTGACTCCATTCTCAACCCAAAAAGGCCCCACAAGCTCATCTTTGATGATACCAGCCCAAATCAGTACTCCACCTCCACCTTGCTGGCGTCTAGGTCGGACTGGAGCTCTCTGCCCTTTACCGATCCAGCCACGATCCCATCCATCTGGCCCATCAAGACTCACTCATCATTTCATCAGTCCATAAAAAATCTATCTTCAGATATTTTTTGGCCCAGTCTTGACGTTTCAGCTTGTGTGTCTTGTTCAGTGGTGGTCGTTTTTCAGCCTTTCTTACCATGGCCATGTCTCTGAGTATTGCATGCCTTGTGCTTTTGGGCACTGATGTTGCAGCTCTGAAATATAGCAAAACTGGTGGCAAGTGGCATCTTGGCAGCTGCACGTTTTACTTTTCTTAGTTCATGGGCAGTGATTTTGCGCCTTTGTTTTTCCACACGCTTGTTGCGACCCTGTTAACTATTTTGAATGAAACTCTTGATTGTTCAATGATCACGCTTCAGAAGCTTGGCAGTTTTAAGAGTGCTGCATCCCTCTGCAAGATATCTCACTATTTTTGACTTTTTGGAACCTGTCAAGTCCTTCTTTTGACCCATTTTGCCAAAGGAAAGGAAGTTGCCTAATAATTATGCACACCTGATATAGGGTGCTGATGTCATTAGACCACACCTCTTCTCATTACAGAGATGCACATCACCTAATATGGTATAATTGGTAATAGGCTTTCAAGCCTATACAGCTTGGAGTAAGACAACATGCATATTGAGGATGATGTGTGCAAATACTCATTTGCCTAATAATTCTGCACATAGTGTATAGTCAATTTGACTCCAGTAATTACTCATTGACAACAAGGTAATTGCTGCTTGTTCCAAATGTCAGTTAAAGCCTCATTTGCTTTCTTCTAAAAACAATGAGTGACATCATACATGATATGCCCATGTTATATACAGTCAATGTTGCTAATCCACATCTTTGTAAGCAATTATTATTTATTTAAAGTCTGTCAGTCTAAAAACATTCACAAGAAACACTTAAGTTGGGGATTTGTTACTGACTTAGATTTTAATTTTTAATGCAGGTTTATGTTAGTTGAATTATTTATTTAAAATTTGTACGTTTTATAAGCATATAAGACTGTAAAAAATCAGTTGATTGTAATTGTTAATTTAAAAAAGTCATTTGTTTTCATTCTTGGTTTACATTTGTGAGTAAACTATTGGAATATAGTTTTTCAAATTTCAATGAAAAAACACATTGTAATTAGTAATAGTGGTAAAAAAAAATTAAATGTTATTTTCCAAAATTGTTCAGCCCTAGTTACATTTCTGTTTTTATACATATATGTAGTAAATAAGTATAATAATGCTTCAATGCTTTGATTGCTTTCCTTCTATGCTCATTGTATGAATGTTCCTGGATGTGGATCTCCTGCAGATGAAGTCATTGTTGTGAACTTGGGGCTGACGATAAACATTTGTGTAGTGCATCAGTGAACTGGACAGATGACAGGACTTGCTGATGGGCTACTTTATCAACTGCTGCTGGCTCGTGTATTTCTGTCCAGAGCTGATAAGTGGACTCTATCCATGCCTTATTTAGTCAGCTCGAGTTCTGTGCTGACACACAGAAATCAGTCAGAGTGTAAATGACTGAACAATCAATTAAAAGCTCTTTCTTTAATCGTCTCATCTCATAGAATCAATTTATTTTCATAAGAGAGCAATGTTAGAGCTGGACTTTTAGCTGGATATTAACTTTTCCTTTTAAGCTCTGTGAGCCTCTTCTGTGTTTTTATCCAATCGAAGTTCTGTGTTTCTACAACATTTGCATGTCTTATTAATACATCACTGTGGTTGGGTTTTTGGTGTCTAAGTCTGGTATTATCTGATAGCTAGCAATATGAGCCCAGAAATGTTTTTCGCCCCCAGAACTTCTGGTTCAAGGCATAGAAGCTGCTAATTGTGTATTTAATGAGAAAGTAGTTTACCGATTTACATGAAAACTGCTTAGACAATGCGAACTTAAGAGTTTTTTTGAAAATTTTTGTAACATTGTTTGGCCATTTCTTGGAAGACCCTTGCACCTGCCAAAACATTGTATTAGCCAAGCCTTGCAGGAGAGTGAGGTTTGTGACATTTTAAAATGCTCGGTCAGAAAACTAGCCAGATTTTTGATGACTTTAACAAAGCATCAAAATTGAGCGCTCTTGCTTTTATAAACAAATATAAATTTTATAAACAAATGAAATTGCTCAATATATGTTTTTTAAAATTCTCATGAACAAATTTTTCAGTAATTGGTACTCTAGATGTCAGTGACTAAATAAAACTAACTACGAAATGTTTGATATTTGTGCTGTTTAAAGCTATGTATTATTTTTTTATAACAATTTATCTGCAATTAAATAAAATAACATAAATAAAAAACTAAGAGAGTTTACCGAGTGGTTTCTTTTTAATTTTGGAGACATGGGAGTTTATCGTCTTCTTCTTCTTCATATTCATGGGGAATGGGATTGTTCTGTTGTGCAGAGCGCCATAGCGGCATCTGATGCTGTACCTGCTTGCATTTGAAAAATCCGAAAAGAACTGGTTCACAACAAAGAATATGTGTCTTCTAATTTTTTGTTTACTAGCTAATCATTATTAATGACTAATTGTTTCTTCCATAATGAAAATTCCTTATCCTCATCATGAACTTCGAAAAAGCATTCTTGTATTTTAATGTGACGTTGGTTGTAAGCCTTAAAAGCAGGGCTCAGTATGATGGAGCTGACAATCCCCAAAAACAGGGTGAGGCTAAAACCATGGTCCAACTATTTATTTTGCCCATAGATCTGGTTCCAATAAAAGGCATGTTTAGGTTTAATAAAAACCATGGCCAATTCTAATTCTAACAAATAAACTAAATCTGTTATGGATTCAAAGCTGCTTTTTAAAGTATATATAAAAATTTTTTTTCCATTCAAAAATAGTGCCTATTTAAAACATCAACAATATCTGTAACTATCCAAAAGTAAGGACGGCACAAACCTCACTAAGCTGTAACTTAATTGCAAGTTGTACAGAGCAAAATGGTAATACTTTATTTTCATAGCGCTGATGATGACCCTGGAAAGATTATAATGAGAGGGGTTACTGTTATTTATTTATTTTTTGTTATATTTGTTATTTATTGTTTAATTGGTTATAAAACCAGCCAGCTGTCTAATCACTTGCCTTTTACAAACGAAGGCAGTCGCATTTATCTCTCTCTCCCTTCCATCTCCTGTTGGCTCCCTCTGTCTAGTGCTGTCTGAAATTCTCCTTGTCCTTCTCTCTAAATGAGGAACTATGGATCTGATCAGCTAGTTTCTGAATGTAATTGACAACATCCTCTCAACAAGAAGCTCGGGTTCAGGGCAACCAACCTGCCCTGCAGGAACATTTGCAGCTGGCTACACGATGGACAGATGGGAGAAGTGGCCTGGCCGCTCCGTCCCTGGAGGACTTTTACTGAACTCTGATCACAGGGTTTCTGTTGATGGGTTTATGTGAAGCCCTGGGTATCGACAATTGTCAAAGAGGTCAGTAAAGAACCCCACTAAGCTGACCGGCTGTTTTGAATTGGCGGTAATCAGAGCTGCTAGAACTCAAGACTGTGGCTTTGAACCGGAAACTGTTTTACTACAGAGTGACGCTAACAGTTGTGCAGCAGATTTTGACCAGAATGGAGACTGGTGATGGACAATAAATGTCTGTGAAATTGGCAGATAGTGACCCAATGTAAGCAGCAATTCTTCTCTTTTTCTTCTCCCTACACTCCATTGGCCTTGGCCAAGGCCACTGTTGGAGACAACAGTCTCCAACTTCCCCTGAGAACAAGATATAGAGAGTCTCTGAGTTCTTCCTCAAGGACAACGCCTTCTTCTATAAGCATTTGAAAATTGATGCGATATGTTCACATTTGGCTAGGATGCTCTGGAAGTAGATTCTTCACACCAGAAATGGTGCGAAACAAATCTTAGACATAGTTTTAATTGATAGTTTTTGTGATCAACTAATTTGATTATCTGTTGCAACCCTGTTTGGTTTACACGCCACAGTTTTCACTGTAAACCAAGTGTACCATAGTATTTCAGTTTAACTTAAGGTTTTGCATATTCTACTTGTTCATTGTCATTGAAAACTATGATAAGGACAAGCAAAAATCCGCCCTATGCATAGATCCTATCCTGGAATGAACCTGTTTGACCCCATGTACTGAATCACCCACATTTCCTTTCACAGAGAGGCCAAGTACGCTAGTTAACCTTTCACACTACCTCCTAAAACAGCAGATTCTGTTGACCTAAGCAAGAGTCCTGCCCTAGGGCTGAAGAGGGGGCCTGTAGGGCTATATTTATGACCCTTTGATGGGAATAAGCACCAGGATGGAGGAGTATTACTGCATGAATCTTTAAATCATTGCCTGGCAG
Source organism: Danionella dracula (assembly GCA_900490495.1). Taxonomy (NCBI): domain Eukaryota; kingdom Metazoa; phylum Chordata; class Actinopteri; order Cypriniformes; family Danionidae; genus Danionella; species Danionella dracula. The sequence continues at coordinate 1,647,250 of UELW01000888.1, forward strand.
ACATGAGTACAGCCATTAGCCTGCAAAACCTCACTCAGCTGTAACTGAATGCAAGTTGTGCAGAGTAAAATTGCAATACTTTAATTTCATAGTGCTGATGATGACCCTGGAAAGATTTGTAATGAGAGGGGTAACCAGAGAACAGAGAGGGACAAATGCCAGATCCTCATCTGATGGGGCTCTGTATGTGCTGTGTTAAATAAATACAGAAACTGCAAATAGCAGTGTCACTCAAAGCAACTGTTAACCTGTTTGACCCCCTGTAAACACAGCAAGCACTAATGCTCCCAATGTTCTGTCATGTAATTTATTTATTGATCACTGATCACTAGCATGAGGTCAGAACATCAGATGCATGAGGCATGGGCAGAACTGTCTAGAACATTTTAGTAACCACCGGATTTTAACAACACGACTTGGCTTGGTATGGTTTAGCTCAGTGATCTAACAGACAGACAATTCATGCTCATTTTGATGTGGTTGTATAACCTCATTGGGGTGAAACTTCCTTGGGTAACTCGAATAACTAATTTTCAAAAAATGATTGAGGCAAAATCTTCCATCTCAAAACCTCTATTGATATTGATTATTCCATGATCTGTCTAAATACTGGATTCTTTTTGGTTGGCAGGTGTTGATCAATTTTGAATAACTGTTCAGGTAGTACAGGTCAGCTTGTTTACTCTATGTATCTTTGCGCAATGTTAATGGCCATATTTGTTATACCAACCATTTTTTGTAGAGCTCTGCTGAACTGGAACAGAGAAACATTCAATTGCAAAGAGAGATGATGGCTGCGTCATTCAGAAAATGGAGAGCATGGAGTGATTGTTACATTCCCCTTTTCTTATGTATTTCCACATTAAAAGGAAACAAGGAGCTTCAAATTGGCATTCCCCTGTTTTCCTTCATGTTAACACCTTACATTGAAGAAATTGTTGTGAAGTTTTAATTTGATTCTGTTCGTCTCAAGAGTTAATATATCTTAGCTGCAGAAATACATACTTCTCTCCTCGCTAAACTTTAGCTCCTCCAGCTCAGTGAAAGTTTAAATTTGTTGGAGTTTGGGTAAGTTGTTGAATATAATTGTTTATAATTTCCATAAGATACACATTAATGTGTGCTGAAATGGAACACCCCTTACTACAGCAAGTATAAGCGTAGCCTACTATGAGAAGGGGATCACCAGATCAGAGGAAATACTTTCTGTGTTAAAGTAATTTTCATATCTTTAAAGTGGATTTAGAAATCATGAATAAACTACCATTATTCCAAAAAATGTGAACAATCAACCCTGCTGTGCTTTTGGTGTAACTTATGAAGCATGTAAGCACTCTATGCTAAAGCATCAAAAATTAAAACAAAACAATTAAAACAGCGTTCAGCTATTGCCTAATTTTTGTCCCTGATCTATTTTAATGTTAAATGTCAAAGATTTTATCACAAAACTGTCCATTCATGAGTGGTGCTCAAAGTAGAATAATTTACATGACTGTTTTTCTCTGTCAGTGGAGAAGTGGTGCAATGGACACAATTAATCACCAACTGTTTCATTTCGATTATCTACTGCAGAGCACATATTAATACATTTAATTTGTAAATGTTGGTAATGGTATAAATAGCATAATCCATGTCAATTGATTAGACATCACATCATCAAACTTCAGCACTACTGAATGAATGTCAATGGGTGAGTAGAGTGGCAGGCCTCGGAAGAGGCATGTGACGTCACAAATCTTTAATTAAGGAAAAATATGCTTTATTAAATTCCTTGATTAAATTTTCATTAGAATACTTGATTACTAAATATTTGATAGCTACAGCCCTAAACCATATAGAAACTAAGAAAGCACAGAATATTTTTGCCACCAAAATGTTTTGCCTGAAAATGAAGGTGCATTTTGGTTTTTAAGCCGAAACACGAAACCCTCACAAAAACCAGCTCATTAGAAACCATATGCTGTGATGGCACTAGCAAAAACCATTCCCTGCATGTGCTTCTTTCATAGCACTTGTTTCACTGAGATCTGTTCAGTTATGGACATTTATCATGACTGTACTGATACACAATATAATGATTCTCACTGGGATGTGTAATAAAGCAGTAATCTTGAGAAAAAATCCTGTCAGAGATGAATGTGGGGAGATTAAGCAGCGTAAAGTGCAGTAGATCAGAGCACCAAAACATGAATCCCGGTATGGCAAAAATGACACAAGTACCAATAGCGAGAGGCTGTTCTGTGCTGCAGCTCATGTTCTTAATGTGAAAAGAAAGACTTCACTGTGACATAGCATCAAAAAACTGCCATTTTGTCCCAAGTATTAGAACTGGTTTGTCTAGTGTTTAACCATTGATTTTCCACTTTTCAAATCTTGATGCCTTGTTGTTGTTAAAGTTCCGCAGCTAAGATTTGAGCAGGGGCAGTAATGGTTTTGATAAGCTGTTATGTTGTAAGCCTGTAATATTGTTCTATCTTTAGCCAGTTACGCCTTTTCTGAATACACTTTCTTTTCAAAAAAGTTAAAAGTAGTTGACTTAAATATACTGCTTTTAAATAGAAAATGTGCTTAATTTTACAACCTTGCAAGGAGCTAGAAGGCCTGTGCATTATTACTTATTGTACATAAGTGCAGTTAAGTTAAACATACAATTTAGAATTTATTTTTATTTCATACTGTGCATTGTAACAACTGTAAAAAAAAATTCAACATAAGAGCAGAAGCACTTAAGGAGAGGTTGTGTTAAAAATGCTCTAAATGTTTGTCTGAGTTCCAGAGTTGAATAATACTTCATTGACTCAAAGATGGAACACATCTGTGAGTAACTTCCCTAATCCACTATTTACATTCCTCCACATGAAGGAATTTGGCCTACTGAGAACAACTAGACTTTCTAGTGAATGGATGAAACAGCAGTGCATGAGTTTCTTCTGACTGGTTTAGGATGTTATGAATTTGTCTTCCTTGAATAAGCAGTTTACACAACGCATCCATTAAAATGTCTGTCTAGAATGACTCTTGGCAAGAGAACAGACATCATAATAGAGTACTTGAGATGCACAGGGAGCAATGATTAGGTCAAGCATTTGAGCTATGAACAAATAATAGAAACCAATCCACAGAAAGGTTGCTGGTACAGCCTTTCAAACAGAAAACTCCCTAGTAATTGAGTTCACAAAATAAGCGATTATATGTCTTAGAAAAACACCTGAGCTTCCAGAAGAGAGTTGGTGGGTGAATCAACATCTAAAAATAGATCTGTGACATATGGGTAATGAATGACATCTATTTGCCCCATACGCCATCCGTCTGAACCATGCAGACATCACAGCTTAACAGTACATGCAGTAACAATCTTTAGTATGAAGCAAAAGCCTTGATGGGACTGCTGCTTTTGATCTCAGTCAACCTGCCATGACTAGGAGTGATTTATTACTGAAGCCTGATGAGTCTACTGTTTTCTGTAACTATATAACTGTCAATCCATTTGACCTTCATGCAAACTCAGAAAGAGGAAAATTAACTGGGCAAGTGGCAAATCTTGAAAAGTAAATTAAAAAGACATTGCGCTGAATGATGTCGCTCTCAATCTAAATCTCTCTTAGATTTTTAACTTTAAATTGATCTCTGACTCCTTTCAATCAAACCATTTAAATGTACTAATGTTTTTTTTTTTGTAAAAAATTTGAAAGGCCAACCTGTAAAAAGTTTCAGGTTATTGTTTGCTGTTTAATCCTTTCAGACCCTGCACCCATCAAAGAATTAGACTTATATTAAAACCAGTTTTAAGTACCTTGTTTTTTCAGTGAAACGTACAGACACTTTGTTGTAATGTAAAAAAAAATATTTTCATGTTCATTGTTGTATATGCTCATACATCCCAATGCTTAAACGATTGGCCAAAAGTTGCTTTGACTTTTAATTTTTATTTCCTGGTTTGAAGCCTCTACCTGTGAAATGATGTATGTCTACGCCTGTGTGACAAGAAACAGAATCTAATATAGGCATATAAGATATATTGATATAGCCAATTATTAAAATAACCCACCCCCTAGAACACATACAACATTACCAATGAAAATATTAGTACTAGATCACCAAAAGTAAGGGGTTTTATATTGTTTGACTATTCAACCTGACTGATTCTTCAATTTCTTAAAACTTGGTAGAAACATTCATGTAATCTATTGACACTGTAAAAAGTTGCCATCAGAAATATTTAAAATGTTTAAATGTTAAATATAGTCAGAGGAATAATCACAGTTATCATGATTATTATTAATTAATTTCAAGACATTGTTAGTTCAGAAAATAATAATAGCAAAAACATTATTATTGTTTGTGTGTGTGTGTGTGCGTGTTTATGTGTGTGCGCGTACGTGCGTGCATTTTATATTTTTGAGGTACCATCAACTATGAACAATTGACCTCTTCAATCTTCAAAATGTAGTTAAGTTTTAACAAATGAGAAAATAGCTAAAGGTTTGTTAGAATTTTTTTTTCAACCCCGGCAACCTCCCTGACACACTTACGACATATTTTACCCCAACCAAGGCTTCCAGGTCTAGCCGTTTTCATTGAGTTCAAACACATTTTTGTCGACGGTGTTTCCTGTTATAAACAATCCAGAAAGAATGCAGGATGGCTCAGAATTCAGGGTGAGTCTGAATGTGGTGACATTGAGACAACAATCACCTGAGAGATGTATCACTCAGCATTGCTTATCCTGAATATGGATCCCTGGCTGATAAAAAAACACTAGGAGATGATCACAAAGTTTGGCGCTGATTTTGAAAGCGGGAGGTTTGCGGTAGTACCCGGCAGTTTTGCTCCATGCAACAGAAATAATTAACTAATTTCCAACAACCAATAATAAATTAAGCGCAGTTAAAAGTGAAATCTGGTAATTGGTGCATAAGTACATTTTTCATTAACCACTTTTACTTTAGTACAACTTTACTTTTCCACCCCTGAGTAAACATAACCAAATAAATCATTAACATAGAAGAGTCCTACCTTGAAACTGCTATTTCCACTTTAGTCCTGGAGATGGCAGCCGCTCTTCGAGCCCCCTCTACTGCCCTGTCCACTTTTTCTTTAGTTTTATGGTTTTTCAGAGGAATTAGCTGCTTCCTGATCCCACGAACCAGCACATTATTTTTATACTTCCCCTCTTCTTTGGTAGCATCTGGGAACACTGTGCATCCATATCCATGCCTCTTATTGTTCATCCATTCCCCTTCGTACTTCAACCCATTGGATCGCTCACTGACTCCAAACCCGTTGCGTTTGTCATTCTTCCATTCGCCCATGTAAGACTCTGTGGTTGTGGCATCCACATGATCCTCCAATGCAGAAAACTCATCAGGCACCTCTCCATCTCCATAGCTGATGGTGGAATTGGCATCGCTGGAGCTGATGCGGCTCATGGTGGCGTCACTACGTGACGAGCTGCGTTTGCTAGAGATTGAGGTTTTGGAGTCAGACTTGCGTAACTGGCGGAGGCTTCCGAACAGCGACCCCCTGCGGAACAGGCCCTTCTTCTTTGTGATGACAACTTCTGTGTCGCTATGAAAATTCAATACAAAACCCCCTCTGCTGCCAACTGGTGTGTCAGGTACTGTGTCTTGAAGAACAGCACCGTTGCTCTGAACACTTCTTAGGGAGGCCAACGATGTGCGAAGTGGAGAATTGATGATGGTAGCCATCCCATAAGGCACACTTTGTCGTACACCATACCCATGTCGCATACCCCCCATCCACTGGCCTTGGTAGGTACCTAATCAAAGAGAAACAATTTTAAAGTTGTTTGAAAAACACTCAAGATTAAAACTTAAACAACAAGAGACATTTTCCTATTTAAATGTGTTTCTTTTTTACTATCCTCAATGTCAATATATTTCTAATTTGTCCTTTATGATCTGTAAGTGCTGCAATGAAAAAACTGCTTTGTTTAGTCATCACAATTGAGATGTGCGCAAATAGTGAAATATTGTATAGTCCTTGTGCAGAAGTGGCCCCACTCATGCTAAGCCATGTATAACCCGAATAAGGACTTCTGACAGCAGGTATTGACTGGTTTATGTGAGGCTTTGTCTTTCAATATCTTGAACTTTCTGGATTTCACGGATAAATTAAAGTTTTTTTACATTCTGGGGTTATCAGCTGTTCCACGCAAAGACAGACATAGTCAAATCAATAAATATATCACACACAAAAAATCAGGTTATTGGACACAATCTTTATTTACAGGTCATTTTACATTTGAAACCAGTTTGTTCATGTCATTGAAGGACCATGAATCTGTTACATTGTTTAAAGAAATACATTAACATATAGTATACAATGACAATTTTAAAACCACCTTATGAAATGGTTTGCTCTGATAAAATGTTATTATTGTAATTATTTAACAATAATTGTAATGATGTTGTTATTAAGGTAACAGGGTTCTGAAAGTAAAACGAGTCTAGATCAGGGGTCTCAAACTCAATTCCTGGAGGGTTGCAGCCACTGCTGGTTTTTGCTTCAACATTGTTTCAAGACACAAACCAGTAGCTTCAAATGAGCCAAGAAGAACTTCAATCTGGTGACTGAATCAATCAGGTTTTCATTTAAGATTGGAGCAAAACTGTGCAGGGAAAATAAATAGAAACACCCACAATGCAACATCATGTTTATTCAAGTAGTATTTCCCCAGTCTTACAAAGGGGACAGAAAGAAAGAAAGAAAGAAAGAAAGAAAGAAAGAAAGAAAAGAAGGAAAGAAAGAAAGATCTAAACCTCTCTCTCTACTACTGAGAACTACGTCCTGACTCCATTTTTCATGTGACGAGTTATTTATTCTATCGAATTATTTTATAGTATTTCAAACTATATATGTTAAAAGTCTGGAGGTATTCATGGACAATATTCACGATTAGGTAGAAAGAATTCCTGCATTAATCTGACTCACTGGACTGGAAGCTACTGCTCTCATCACGTCTGGAAAGATCTTAAGCAACAGCTGTTACAGCGTTGTGCTGCTTGAGGCTACAGCGAGGTTAAAATCAATGTTGCTGGCTTTTTGCTGACTCGCTGATCTGATGACAGATACTTTTGGCAACTGAGACGAGTTAATGCTAAGCTGAGATCAATGAGTTACTTAGCCTTGGCAATGAAATTCAGTCTTTAAACAAGTTTATTCAAACCACAAATGAATTCATAATGCTGTAACTAAAGCTGGGTGATAGACAAAAATGTCAATATTTTTCACAATCTATTTTATAAAAACTTATAGTCTGGAAAGTAGTTTAATTTTTATGGTATTAACAGTAAGTGACATGTCAATAAAAATTTCTTTAAGGCATGTTTTGTGTTTGTCTTTATTAGTTTTTTTTATCATACTGTCTCTCAATGACACATTATACTTTTGTATTGTATAAATAAAGAATACAGATATAACCTATAACCACATATTCACTCAAGGTAATCTGCAGGCCCCTGTAAACCCCTGTGATTTGTACTGCTAATCCTAGGCAAGTCAAAGAAGTTATTTAACGAAATAGTAATTATTAAATTGACTGTAAATTTTGTAGTCCATTTAAATTTGTATGAATTACAATAACGCTGTACATGAATAGTTATTTAAATGCTATTAACTATACTAATTGCAATACAATTACTACTAATGCTAATACTGGCAGACCCAATGGCAATTATTAAAAACCTATTTTTGTCCTCTTTCAAAGCATGAACCTTGGTTCAGACAATCTCTGCTCTCCCAAATACTTTGTTACAGAAATAAAACTTTTAGGTAACGTTAGACAACTTCGGGTGAAAGTAAGTAAGAAAAATGAGGCGTGATAAGAGGTAAAAGGGGCGTGTCAAAGCGGTTAGTGATAGGCGTGTTCGGAGGTTGAGGTCAGGGTTTACTTTTTGGACTGGGTCATCTCCAGTAACGCCCATTTATATCGACCTGCTGCTACCCAGAATCGAAACATCCGACTCATGTACTTACCGCCATCCCCATAAGTCTCTACTCCATATCCATCCTGCAGCCCGTTGTTCCAGGTCCCGTCGTATCTCGCGGGTGTGTTGATGCTCTGTCGAACTCCATAGCGACCCTTGAACCCGTGGCTCCACTCGCCGCGATAGAGCCACTTCCCTTTGCTCTCGACCCCGAGCCCGTGGCGCTTCCCCTGAGACCAGTAGCCCTGATAAGTGTTCCCGCTGGGCCAGGTGTACACCCCGACTACCTCGAAACCGTGGGACCAGGACCCAGAGTACTCCCCTTGACCCTTGGGTCCTGTGCAGATACCGTGTCCGTGCGCTTTCCCGTCCTCCCATCCACCACAGAAAGTGCCTCCATCGTCGAAGTCGAAGCGTCCGCCCGTCATTCAGAAAGAGGTGGAAATAAAAACAGTCGTAACGATGCCGAGCGCGCCGTCTCGTTTTTCTCGTGCATTAAATCTTCCAAGTTCAGCAGCAAAGATGAAACCGGGTGGAACTGCTGCTGGTTGATGTTCAGTGAGCGAACGAAGAGACAGGGTTACCGCATCTTTCCCCGAGCCGCACGCGCTGCCAGGTGCTGCCGCCGCGCTTCCCCGACAGTCTCCCACCTCTCGCTACCGCCGCGCAAGAGCTTCCAACATTCACGTCGCGGAGGTCCAAGCGCTACCGCGAATTCGCGACCAAACGCGCTGTCAGTCTTCTGCGTCACTACCATGAGCCCCGCCCACACCGCCATCAACGAGCATCTAGTTAAAACATTTAAATTATAAGGGTAAATATGTTTTTATTAACGCTATAAAACATATCCTCTGAGGTTCACTCATATTTTACAAGTCTTGCTCTCATGCTATATTTTTTACAGTTTTGTTAAGTTTTCTTGTTGGACAATAATAAGTATTTACCTCCGTTTCCAAGCATTAATTTGTGTAATATTATGATAAACGAGACTTTGCTAATTGGTGATGTATTTCTTACCTCCATACATTTTCACTTGTCTGTTTTAATTTGTCCTGTTTTTTGATGGTTTACCTTACACGTTTTTAAACATTAAACTGTGAAATAAGTTGTTTATTATATTCATTCAGAGGGACAGACACTCAAAACATCTGCAATCACTAACAATAAAACACCATATAAAATGTCTTTATTGATAACGTTCACTTGTATAGGGTACCTTTAATTTTGAACAGAATCTTGATTTAAATATAGAGAACTTAAAAGTGATAATTCAATGCATATACACAGAAAGAAATCAAAACATTGAAGTACACATTCAATGTTTGGCTTAATGGCTACATCTGGTGGAAAGTCTGAGGTGTTTTCTCAGCAATATTTCAGTAAGCACGTACTGCCTCTAAACCAAACAGCTTTGAAAAGTCACCATGGTTTGGTTATCAACCAAAAAGCAGCCAAAACATACAATATTTGATCTCAGTGTATTACTTGTAATACAAAAAAGAAAAGCATGAAAAAACATTTTGCACATTGAATGTTTTAAAAGGGTCTAAACATTCTGCTTTGGCCCTTTTACTTGTTCATATTTTTGTGTATAGATATCCACAGTAAAATCAAGAGTTTTAAATCGACTCTGTTCTGAGTATATTTGGTCCTAATCTAAATAGAGTTAAATTAACACCAAGGCCTTCAATTTGAACCCTAAAAATGTTAAGTTAAACTCTTAGTTTTTTTTACATTGGGGTCTCCAAACCTGGTCCTGGAGGGCCGGAGCTCTTCACACTTTTAGCTCAACCATCATGAAACACACCTGTGCCACTAATTAGGGTACACTGATTGACTGAAGCTAGAGTACTATGCATACACAGTAAAATCCTGAGAGTAAAATTGTCCAGAGTAGGACCAAATACACTTTAAATAGAGTGAAAGAAACACTTAAACTGAGTTAAATCACGAGGTTATCATCTAAACCATTGATTATTCACCAAAAACTTGTACGTAGTGATAAACATTTGTATTTTACTATAAAAAACATCACAGCTATTTTCCTCATCACATTGTAACAAAAAATAAGAGTTTAACTTTAATGTTTTATGGTTCAAGTTGATAAGCTCAGTGTTAATTTAACTCCATTTAGAGTAGGACCAAATAGACTCAGCGCAGTGTCAATTTAACACTTTAGATTTTACTGTGAACTACAACAGGGTTGCAACTAAAATGTGCAGGGCTGCGGCCCTCCAGGAGCGGTTTTGGGGAACCCTGGTTGAGATGATAACATCATTGATAATTTAACTCTGTTTGAGTGTTGCTTTATGCTATTTAGAGTTAATTATAGTCTCAGGTGTATATTTAGACTTTTTTATTGCTAAACCAAATATACAAAAAAGGCATCATTTATCTTGAAACACAAGTTCAACTTTGAGCATACATCAAGTAGTCGTACAGCTCGTACAGTCGTAATACTACAAAATCAATAAAACTGAAGGGATTATCACACATAAAAAACTACACAATTAAATAACGATTCTGTTTTTAACATATGTCAAAGATTTATCATACAGTTTATTATAGATGTATTTAACAATAGGAATGGTTTCTTATAAATGCACTCTTTTTATCTAGAAGACAAACTCCAAATGAATCTAAAGAATTAATCTTAATAGTTTTCCTCATACATCAGCTTTGCAAATCTCTCTTAACGGTAAAAAAATTCATAATCGAAGAAAAAAAGATGATTGAGGTCTTTAATCTTTCTTGGTACCAAAAAGAACACAGATTAAGCGCCAAATTAAACATTTTTCTCAAAAAAATCTTTTGTTGGAATTGTTGAATGTATAACTAAAGAGTCGACAGCGACATCTTCCGTTTTGTTTAAGAACTGCATATATGGATTGCTAACGTGCCCCAATAAACAAACTAATTATTAACATTTTATATACTGTAAAAGCAAAATAATCCGTGTAAGAGTCCAAACAGTCATCTAACGTCTTCAGGTTGAATTTGGACGTGTTCCCTTTAAGAGGCTGGGTACCAGAGATGGAGGCTGCGCTGTTTAACGGCCGTTCGCGTCTCAAACTCTAGCGAGGTGTCTGCAGAGGGAGCATCAGGGAATTTTATGGATAATACTGCTGAGGGAAAGCTTTTCCAGCCCTAGTGAAGGAACCACGCGAGAAGCTCATCTGAGATTGTGCTTCTCTCTGTTTCTTGAGACACGGCCAGTGAAAGGAAAAATGGCGGGGGAAAACATCGACGAGTCTCTGGATGAGAAGGAGACTCTACTGAAAAAAGATGCCCAGGACACAGGGGAGGTCGTTCAGAGCACGAAATGCATGGAATCCAAACTGACATTGTACCACTGGACCCAATCCTTCAGCTCACAGAAGGTCAGATCAGAACCTTCAGCAGATGCTCAAGAGCATCAGGGTGGAGGCAGCAGCACATAGGCTAATCTGGTCTTCTTTAGGTTTATATTGATGTTAATACTCAGAAACTACTGGTACTGGGGGTTTTAATAGATTTTGATCATAATTGATATCTGGGTGTCTGAAAACACTAAATTAATTATTTCAGAAAAAAATACAATGCTGAAAAAGGTTCTTGTGGTTTTGTTTCTGTTCAAGGTGAGGCTGGCCATTGCAGAGAAAGGTCTGGAGTGTGAAGAGTATGATGTGAGTCTTCCTCTGAGTGAACACAATGAGCCCTGGTTTATGCGTCTGAACCCGGCTGGAGAAGTTCCTGTCCTGGTTCATGGTGACACTGTCATCTGTGACCCCACCCAGATCTTGGAGTATCTGGAGCAGAACTTCAACGATGGTAAAAAAGGGAGCTTTTGTACAGGATATGCACACTTAATACAGGAGTGAAGATTAATCAATAAACTGTAATTATAATTTTAAAGTTATAAATACCTATTCTTAATCTAGCCACAGGGGTTTCTAGCCAGTGACTTCTGTGCCGGTCCCAAGCCCGGATAAATAGAGAGGGTTGCGTCAGGAAGGGCATCCGGCGTAAAACATGCCAAAACCAAATATGCAAGTCATCAATTCGATTTCCATACCGGAAATTTTAGAGGTGAAAAGAGTGTCTGACAGGGTGATCAGTTTGAAGTTAGAGATTGAAGGGGTGATGTTGAATGTAGTGAGTGGTTATGCTCCACAAGTAGGCTGTAAGCTGGAAGAAAAGGAGAGATTCTGGAGTGAGTTAGATGAGGTGATGGAGAGTATTCCCAGAGGGGAGAGAGTAGTGGTGGGAGCAGACTTCAACGGTCATGTGGGCAAAGGCAACAGAGGTGATGAGGAAGTGAGGGGCAGGTTTGGTGTTAAGGAAAGGAATCCAGAAGGACAGATGGTGGTGGACTTTGCCAAGAGGATGGAAATGGCTGTAGTTAACACTTATTTCCAGAAGAGGGAGGAACATAGAGTTACCTACAAGAGTGGTGGCAGGTGGACTACATCCTAAGTAGACGAGCCAATCTGAGAGAGATCACTGACTGCAAAGTAGTGGTAGGCGAGCGTGTAGCCAGACAGCATCGGATGGTGATGTGTAGGATGTTTCTGGTGGTCAGGAAGAAGAGGGGAGGAAAGATGGAAAAGAAGACCAAGTGGTGGAAGTTGAAAAAGGAAGACAGTTGTGAGGAGTTCAGACAGAAGCTGAGACAGGCTTTGGGTGGCCAGGAAGAGCTTCCAGAGGACTGGGAAACTACAGCAGAAGTGATCAGGGAGACAGGGAGGAAGGTGCTAGGTGAGTCAGCAGGAAGAAGGAAAGAAGATAAGGAACCATGGTGGTGGAATGAGGAAGTACAGGACATCATCCAGAGGAAGAGGCTAGCTAAAAAGAAGTGGGACATCGAAAGGACTGAAGAAAGTAGACAGGACTACAAGGAATCACAGCGCAGGGTGAAGAGGGAGGTGGCAAAGGCCAAACAGAAGGCATATGATGAGTTGTATGCCAGGTTAGACACGAGGGAAGGTGAGAAGGAATTGTACAGATTAGCGAGACAGAGAGACAGAGATGGGAAGGATGTGCAACAGATAAGGGTGATTAAAGATAGAGATGAAAGGGTTATAACGAGTGAGGAGAGTGTGCAGAGAAGATGGAAGAAGTATTTTGAGGAGTTGATGAATGAGGAGAATGAGAGGGAAAGAAGGGGGGAAGAGGTGAACATTGTAGAGCAGGAAGTTGAAAAGATTAGAATGGATGAGGTGAGGAAGGCTCTGAGGAGAATGAAGAATGGAAAGGCTGTTGGTCCAGATGACAGTTCCTATCTAGGTTATTCAACAGGATTCTAGAGAGTGAGAAGATGCCTGAGGAATGGAGGAGAAGTGTCCTAGTGCCAATCTTTAAGAACAAGGGTGATGTGCAGAGTTGTAACAACTACAGAGGTATAAAGTTGATGAGCCACACAATGAAACTCTGGGAAAGAGTAGTGGAAGCTAGGCTAAGAAGGGAAATGGATATTTGCGAGCAGCAGTATGGCTTCCTGCCCAGGAAGAGCACTACTGATGCAATTTTTGCTCTTAGAATGCTAATGGAGAAGTACAGAGATGGTCAGAAGGAGCTGCACTGCGTCTTTGTGGACTTAGAGAAAGCGTATGACAGGGTGCCGAGAGAGGAGCTATGGTCCTGTATGAGGATGTCAGGAGTGGCAGAGAAGTACGTCAGAGTAGTTCAGGATATGTATGAGAGGAGTATGACAACAGTGAGATGTGCTGCAGGTCAGACGGAGGAGTTCAAGGTGGAGGTGGGGCTACATCAAGGATCGGCTTTGAGTCCCTTCTTGTTTGCTATGGTGATGGACAGATTGACAGATGAGATCAGACAGGAATCTCCATGGACAAGGATGTTTGCAGATGACATTGTAATCTGTAGTGAGAGTAGAGAGCAGGTGGAGGGACACCTGGAAAGTTGGAGGTCTGCTCTTGAAAGAAGAGGAATGAAAGTCAGTCGTAGTAAGACAGAATACATGTGTTTGAACGAGAGGGAGGGAAGTAGAACAGTGAGGTTTCAGGGGGCTGAGGTCAAGAAGGTGGAGGAGTTTAGGTATTTGGGGTCAACAGTCCAGTGCGACGGGGAGTGTGGAAAAGAGGTGAAGAGGCGAGTGCAGGCAGGTTGGAGTGGGTGGAGAAAAGTGTCAGAGGTGTTGTGTGACAGAAGAGTGTCAGGAAGAATCAAAGGAAAGGTGTACAGAACAGTAGTGAGACCAGCTATGATGTATGGGTTAGAGACTGTAGCAGTGAGGAAGAGACACGAGGCAGAGATGGAAGTAGCAGAGATGAGGATGTTTAGGAGTGACAAGGATGGACAAGATTAAGAATGAGCACATCAGAGGAACAGCTCAGGTTGGTTATTTTGGAGACAAAGTCAGAGAAGCCAGATTGAGATGGTTTGGACATGTGCAGAGAAGGGACAGTAGTTATATTGGTAGAAGGATGTTGGAGATGGAGCTGCCAGGCAAGAGGGCAAGAGGAAGGCCAAAGACAAGTTATATGGGTGTGCTGAAGGAGGACATGAAGGTAATTGGTGCAAGAGTAGAGGATACTGAGGCCAGAGTTAGGTGGAAACAGATGATTTGCTGTGGCGACCCCTAAACTGGGAACAGCCGAAAGAAGAAGAAGAAGAAGAAGATAAATACCTATTCTTCTGATGGTTTAAAATGCTCATAAACTTATTTTTATATTTCAAAAAAATAACATGAAGAGATTTACTTATTAAGTTCACCAACAATTTCCATATGTCAGTTTTTATGGAAAATGTCGATCTGAACCGGCATAAAAAGTCTAAATGAATCCACCTTTGAAATGCTAAAAACCATGATAATGATTAAAAAACAGTTTAGAATTACTGTGTACATTAAATTTGTGATTTTTGTTTATCTAGTTTTGTTTATTTATTTAGAATTAAGGAGGGAAAATACTTTGGACTTCATAAAACAAAAGAAAAACATTTGGATAGTGTTGGTTAGTACTGAGCTTAATTAACAGATTTATGCTAAACTAAATTGAGAAAAAAAAATTATGACAGATTTTTACAGCGGTTTAAGTTGGTGGATGTTTTACCCTTTAACACAACGACAAGGTAGTCAATTTGAATAATGCACAAGCGTTAATAAAAATAATTTTGGCTTTTAAAAGTTCTATTTAAATATGATAATTTAAGACTTTCCCTCATGTCTTCAACATGCAATGCATTGTTTTTTCCACTAAAGCATCTGTACTGTTACTCAATTATCTTTTTCTTATAGCTGCATAGTATGCATGAAGCATCAATTTCTGCACTTCCAGTTTTTAAATGCGCTATAAATCAAATGTATTGGAAACTCAGCATAATTGCCCACATTATCAATCATTGCATCCTCAGTCTTTGGTGAATATTTCTCTCACCCAGAAAACACACCAAAGTTGTTACCAGAAGAGGGAAGTACTTACTACCACAGAGTGCAGCATTACAGAGAGCTGCTGGACTCCCTGCAGATGGACGCTTATACTCACGGCTGCATCCTCCACCCAGAGATCACAGTGGATTCCCACATCCCGGCTTACGCCACCACACACATCCGCAGTAAGATCCTTCCACGGGGGCGTTAAATCCTGTGAGCAAACCTTTCTTGAATGAGCTGTAAGTTGACTGTGGGATCTTTTTTGTAGCACAGATTGGGAATACTGAATCCGAGCTGAAGAAGCTAGCAGAGGAGAATCCTGATCTGAAAGATGCGTACATTTCCAAACAGAGACGCCTCAAAGTAAGGGATCATCTGTGTTGTTTTCTTATTGCAGTGGTCACTGTCTGTTCACTCCAGAAGGGGATAAATGCACAGACATTGCTAGGTAGACTGCAGGGGAACAACTACTACAAGTCACTATTAGAAAAAGCCACTGATTGGTTGATGCAGGGGCAAATATCTGGCAAAATAAAATATTTGAACTTCTGTGCAGTGCTAATGACATTGAATACTAAAATGCATAATCTGCACTGCTACAATGCATTGTCATCATAGCAGAATTTATAATGTCTACTTCAAGTTGTTAGCGTGCAAAATAATGTCTTTACCTTGACTTAACTTGTAAAACACTCAAAATAACGCTTCCATTATACAGTATGTGAACATACGGTAAGACTATGTTCTCTCATTACTACCAAAAATGCTTCAAGTCATGATTCTGGTTTTGATTTCTAAATTAATGATTATTCTTCATTTAGACCTGACCTTTTACATGTCAGGGGCAATTCTAGGATACATGGTTTAGGTGTATTCAGTCCCTAAAGAAAACATTAAAAAAATTCCTGATGAATCTAACTTGTTAGACAAATTTCTATCGGATACACTCTTTGCACATGCATGATCTGGGTTCATGAGGGTTCTGACAAATTTCAGAATTTTCAGTTTCAACGCTTTAGTTCAATGCAAGTTGAGGAAGGAAAAAGAGAAAGGGTTTTCAGGTTGAGTGTGAAAGTGAAAGTGTGGGTCTAGAAAATGTATGGATAAACGCTTTAAGTTTAAACATTTTATTATCTATTAAGTCTATCATCACATTCTATTATAAGGCCAACCTTAGCTGGTCATTTATTCAGTGGATTTTCAGGTTAAATACCTCCTGAGAAAATAAGTTATATATATATTTAAAGCAGGAAAAAAATGCTATTTGGTAACAGTTCTCATAACACAGTATGCATTTAATTGTTTATTGTATTAAATAAACAATTTCTTATTATTACTATTGTATTTATATCTATTAAATCTATATTAATATTATTTATTTGTTTACTTTCACATTAAACAAATAAATGTTATAAAAAATGTGTTGTTGAGCAGATATAATCTGACATAATTGTTGAGCAGACATAAATCATGCAACTATGAATGATTTATGTCACCCCCCCAACTAGAAGTATAAAATGTTTATTTTTAGGCAGATTAAGATAACATTTTGTGAGCCCCTAGTAAGACCCTAAAAGCACCCATGTTACATACGATTGGTTGATTTTGTGTAGAAGACTCCACACCACATAAAGAAAGAGCAGAAAGGCAGAGAGAGCTTGGGTTGAGTTACCGTTCAAACTTCTATTGAAATGTTTTAGGTGAGTCTGTCATGTAATCTAAAGATGGAGAATCAGTCCTCCAAAATAAAGTGGTTAAATTTATTTTTTACTTTTTTTTAACCTAAACATGCAAATAAAGCAAGAAAGCTCAAATAAAACAATATTTATAAAACTATTTTACAGAGTTACAAAGCTATGCAAGAAGGTCCTGTGGGCATATCTGGATAAGGGTAATTTTTGAACAGTAGTAATATCAGGAGATGGAAAATGAAAAGGGAGTATTCTTATTGCCATGGGACAAGTGAGAACCCGCTGTTAAATGCAGTGTCATCTACAGAACTTAGGTCATATTAGAGGATTGTTCAGTGTCAGATACGGGGTGCTCTAGCACCAGCCCCTTTTTGTTAATATGTTTTATGCCAAATCAACAGTAAATTGATCTAGTAGACTACTGTCTGAATTACAAAATACAAACTGTGATAAATACGCATATTCTACTCCTTTAAAATAGCAGTTTGCCAGAGAAAGCTGCTTAGTGCCAATTCTCATAGCATTTACATTTTCAGTTCACAGCAAATTAACAACTTGCTCGTATTTACATTTGCTGAAAAGTGTACATTATTTCCTTTAGAACTTGCTTTATTATTGATGCAGTTATTTAAGCATCTTTTCTTCAATGCAGAGATTGATTAATTTTATATACAGTTTTTTTGAGGGGGGTATATTTTTTATTTGGGTTATATTTTTAGTAAAAAAAAAATTCTATTTTGAGTTCAGAAGGATTATCTGAGAAGCAAATTGGCCTCTAAATGATCTGAGCATCTAAATCCGGGGTGTCAACTCAGTTCCTGGAGGGCCGCAGCTCTGCATAGTTTCAGGCCTATCTTATCTGAGTGCTCGCTCAAATCCACTCATTTGTCTCTTGAAATAGGGTTGGAACAAAAACCGACAATGACTATGGCTCTCCAGGAATTGAGTTTGACATCCCTGCTCTAAATTATCATTCTTTGAATGATAAAATATTTGATGTGCCCCTTTTTTATTTTTAACACATGCCACACAAAAGGTCATCCTGGCTAATGCTTATGAAATTCTATTTGGTTAAATTCCTCTAGAGTAAGTTGTTTGACCATGATAACATGAAATATCTGAAGAAACTCCTGGATGAGCTGGAGAATGTTCTGGATCAAGTTGAGACGGAGCTGCAGAGGAGGAGCGAGGAGACCCC
Organism: Danionella dracula; assembly: GCA_900490495.1. NCBI lineage: Eukaryota > Metazoa > Chordata > Actinopteri > Cypriniformes > Danionidae > Danionella > Danionella dracula. The sequence goes on from UELW01000888.1 coordinate 1,665,460, forward strand.
AGGTTAGAAAACCTCTAAACTCACTTATTTATGTGTCCAAAGAATAAAGCTACAGATGTTTCCAATGACTAGCAAGATGAATTGCTTAAAACAAGCTCTAATTCATTACATTATTAATCGTGAGACCTAATCGTTAATCGTGCACAGACTTAGCAAACCAAACAAAGAGTGCGTCAAAAACCCTCTTCTCCATGGTCACAATGCCTCTGTGGTTTGGGTGTGAGCCTTCAGTGCGTCTCTGTTGTGATAAATCGAACCAGTTGAACACACAGCATTTTAACAAAATAGAAAATAAATTCTCTCCATTACTATGTTTCTAAGAACTTGGATCAGATGAGCATCAAGTTAAGCTTTGAACCAACTAGTTAAGAAAGAAACACAGACAATATTCTAAAAGAAAGAACATAATCTAACATGACATACTTTATGGAGATGCTGATTTTAACTGGTAACTGGTAAAAGGACCATCTTATTCCTGATCTTAAAATATCAGTATAATTAACAAAACTACAAAACATATCAGTCTTTGTGTCATAATAAGTATTGTCATTTATTACATTTTTGCATTTGGCAGACGCTTTTGTCCAAAGCGACTTACATTAGGGGAGAGACAATATGCAATATTGTAATTACTGAAACTATTTTTGGTGCAAATACTATAATTATACAATCAGCACAAACATAATACATAGTATTTTAAAATATATAAAATACATTTCTTCCACTCTGCTCTTTGCTTGTCTGCACACAGAAAACCCAAAAATTTCAATATTTTGGTGAGGCAAATCACATTTTTTCATCAGGGGCATTAAAAAAAACACTCTTTTCATTGTTTATCTACGTTGTTTACTACAGTTACACTCCTGGTCAGTCAGTGCATAAGGTCTTCAATATTAGCTGCATTAGCGCTATATCTGATTAGTTAGTGGGTGGGGAAATGGCCACCAAGCCATTTTGAGCTCCCAGAAAAAGAGAAAAGGATTACACAAATATGCATGAACCAATCTGAATATGACTCGAGGTATTTTTTTGGTGAGGGAACAATACTAAAACATGTAAGAAATGTCTGAACAGCCTCTCTCTCTCTGTCTATCTCTCTCTGTCTATCTCTCTCTCTCTCTCTCTCTCTCTCTCTATATATATATATATATTTTTTTTTTTTTTTTTTTTTTTTTTAAATTGATTCTTGTGACTTCCAATCTGATTAGAAGAGGGCAGTCAGCAGTCCTGGCTCTGTGGAGACTTCTTCAGCATTGCAGACGTATCACTTTCCGTCACCCTGCACCGTCTCAAGTTCCTGGGCCTGTCCAGACGCTACTGGGGCAATGGCTTGAGAATCAACTTGGAGACCTATTATGAACGGGTAGTCGCTAGGCAGACCTTTCGGAGAGTGTTGGGGCAAGTCAACAATATCCTCATGTCTGCTGTGCTTCCCACTGCGTTCAGAGTGGCAAGGAAGAAGGCCCCAACCTTTGTTGGCGCTACATTATTGATTGGGTTGATTGGAGGTGGCACTTATTTGGCTTTTAATTATTTTAAAAAGAGGCTTCTTGTGGCTTAGCAAATATATTGAGCTTTACTTAACACTGTTTAAACTTACAAAATATAGCTAATATTGATTTTATTATTGCACAACATGCACTTTATTTATTTTGGCATTAAGCAGTAAGATCCAAATATACACTACTCTGCAAAAGATTTAGACCATCTTAAAAACCCAGTCTGCTTCAAAACCTGTGTCTGGGTGAAACCTTGTTGTTTCAATTAAATAACCTTGTGTCTTGTTGCTGTGCTCAATCTTCCTATGAAAAGAAACCGTCTCTCAACCTCATCTTAGCAGCAGTTTGGCTTCCTACATGGCTTTTTCAATTTCAGTTCATAACATTCAACCTGACATTGAGGATCATAGCACTGCTTTTGGTTGATTATAATTTTTAGTGATATATTTTTAAAAGAATTGAATTAATACCTTGTTTTAACTATCTTTTTAATATTTAGTTTTGTTTTTAGAAAACCATTTGTTGACTTTTTTAACAGCTTGTAATTCTGTTCATTAAAGACATTGTTAGCTTTGTGTAAGTTGACTTACTAATGCATTGAACGCAAGACAAACGTGAAACTCTTTTGTGCGCTCATTATTGGCTGATATAACTTCAGAGTTGAATCAGAAACTTCAAAGTCAAATATCTCTGAAACAAAGCCATCTACAGATGTAGCAGTTGTTTTATTTTAACCCAGTGGAGAGTAGAATGTAACATCATACCATATTCATTTAGACTTATTTTTAATCATATGTCTTCTAATTTCAATATTAGGGAAAAAAATTCTAATTCCCTGACTTCCATACTAAATAAAGCAATTGTTCACAACTAATTGAGAATTATGTATATTTTGCCAATTCCAATCAAATCAACTATCTGTTCAAATCTGTACTCAACTGCACGATATTTATGAAGTAAAGTAGATTTTGCAGAATAAAAAAAATTTGGTGTGTTCCTGTTTTACGTCATTGTACTTTTTGTTTAATAAAGAATATAGAAATAGTAGAACTTTTGTGTTATAAATATATTTATATATTTGTCTAATAAATATAAAAGTGTTTAGATCACTTTTTTGCACAATACAGAATTAAACATTTCATAAGAGTATTGTACTGGTAGCAAAATAAAAAATAAAATAAAAACATTGGCGAAAACATAGCCAAAGCACATTCGCAAATCAAATGAATGACGCCAATCAAATGACTTGAATGATGCGATTAAATAAATCAACTCTCAATAGTGAGACGTTTACTGTAGAGTAGGCATCAGATGGTAAGTAAGGAGATGGTCTTTTGAAGAAATCAAGGAAAACAATGGTAAGTTTAGTATCAGGGGGTGTAATCCATATATACCAGAAAGGCTGGTTGTCAGGGCCCATGCTACCCTCAGGTCTGATACTGTGGCAAGAAGAAATTCCCCTGCCCCGATGCACTTGCCACTTTACTTGTTAGCCAACCATAATGAAAAGCACTCCTTATCGACTGGCTTACTTCCGTTTTCATTGTTGACGAAACACAATTCAGGGACTTACATCAATTCAACACAAGTGTCAATGTGTTGTAAGCTAGATAAAAAACTAACACAAAAAAGCAATTTAAAGCACATCGATACTAACTAAAACAATCTAGAAAACTTAAGACCATCAAACCACAGCAGCCTTTTCGGTGTTTTCAGGCCACCTAGGTGTTATAGAAGACCTCAGTGCTGCCACGAGCTGAAAGCGGCAAAAGTTGTGGCAGGCTCGTTGGGATAGATGAAGATACAGAGCTGCCATCTGTGGCTGACCCAGGATGAGATGTTGCCTCAAGTTTGTAAGCATTTCCTCAACACTACCGTGATATACTGTGGAAAAGCAACATTTGAACTACAGACATCTGGTTCTTCAATGCCGGCGACACCCTGAGAGGACCAGCCAAGCCTGTATTGTGACTACCAATACATCCAAGACCGAGTGGGGTGCAGAATGCCAGAAGCGCAAAATATCAGAGATTGTATCAAGAACATGTTTAAATTGCTTAGAGCTATGTACTTATATGAGACTTATAGTGAATGATCTAACTCACCACCAACGCATATCAAAATAACTGCAGATGTGCTTTTTCAAGTGGTAAGGATTTAAACGGTAAGAAATGTGTTGTGCTTTATTATTTATTAATGTAGCATTTGTATGATTCCTTATTTATAGGGTGTGTGTCGTTACCTCATCTGTGACGAGTCTCAAAGAAAAATATTAATACAAAAATGTAAAAGAAAGAAAAGTGAAACTGGGGGTTTTTAGGGAGTGCTTTTGGCACAGTGATTTAGGGGTCACCTCTGAGGCCTAAAAAAAATAATAAACAAATTCATATCGATAGTGGAGAAGGAAATAGAAAGTCAGAGACTGGGAGAAATTCTCAGCAAAATAGTATATATTTTTTTTCCTAGGTTCTTTGGGAAGTAAATGAGATTTAGACTCTTCCATAGAGGCATATTGAGGCCTCAAATATGTATATTTAAAAATTCATACAAGCCCAAGGAACGGGAACAAGATAGAAACAAAGAGAATTAGAATCAGAGTGGAAATATTATTAGGTAGCCATGTTCTTCTTCTGGTCATGCCCTCCACCTGACACAGATTATGCACAAGGCATCAGATTATGCATCTGCGTTCCCAACTCCCCAGTGACGTGAATTAAACATTTTTATTGTATTTTTCAAAACTATAATTGTCATTTTTTAATGCTTTTAAATATGTAAGTACATGTTTTTACTCCATTGCTCATATTTTGTGCATACATGTTTATTATACTTTAGGCAGTGGTAAAAAATAAAACCGTGGAATAAAACATGACTAAAACTAAAACATTACTTAAACTAATGAGCATTTTCGTCAAAGACTAAAACTAGGATCTAGGATATAGATTAGGATCAGGTATAAGACCAGGATCAGATATTTGAATAGACCGCAAGATGCAGCAGTTAACAAGCATGACAGTTTGTCCTTACAGGCCATGAGGGTCCAATATGATCAGTTCCAAAATAGGGCACAGAAAGAAGATATGTAATGTATATGATTTGTAGGATATATATATATATAATTTATATACAGCCGATGGTCAATCCTCACTCAGGGATGAGTGTTGTGGAAATACTGAAAATGCACTGTTGTTGCTTCAGCCTGTATATTCATCTAAACCTCTTATTTACGTTCCACAGGAGCTGCAAACAACACTATTACAATAATTGTGAATGGACCAAAAATGAAAGCATTCATTAACATCAATTGCTTGCATACGTTGACAAGTTAATTTGGACAATACTACTGTCTACATGTAATCTTTTAATGAACTTTTATCACTTTTTCAAGATGGCTAAAAGGAAATACTATGATACAACTATAAAAAATCAACTATAACTTAACTCAAGAATGTTGTGTTAAGTTTTCGGCGTACTACTGTATTATGAAGAGGTCTAATACCAATAGGTGGCAGTATTGTGTTGAGAGATGATGTAAAAGTACAGTTGTAGAGCTGTGTAGAACTGAAATAGAACAAAGTATCCTGTTCAATAATTGTATATTCTAATCTGAGAGATTAAGTAAGCAAAGAACTTATTATCAAGAATGGGCCTCCTTTTCCCATAAATGAAAGGGATTTTCCCATGCAGAGCTTCATATCTTCATCACTTGCAGTGGGTGGGGATCAGTTTTGATAAAGAACTAACAATCACATAAATGTTCCTTGGCCAAATGTAAGAAATGTCTGAATAAATCAACCTTCATAGAGCTCACATTTACATTATGAATACACAAATCCCTCACCAGGTGTTTCATAAGCATCAGATTTGTGTGTGCACCACGCCTGCTGACGTGGAATGCTTGTTTGAACAATGTCCCATTTTTGTGTATATACTCTAAAATTAGTTTCATCTTAACAAAATGAGAGCACTGAAGTCTAATATCACTTCTTTAGTGTCAAAACACACCAAATGGTTTGAACATAATTGATATGAATTATTGTTGGTCACATAACGGTTACTTTTAAGTAATCATAATGTTGACAAACAGCTCAATTTATGAGGGAATGACAAGTCATATTTAAATTCCTTAGAAATGGGAACAAACTGTGAGGTGTTCTTATTCCCCTAAACTAACAATCACATGCCTTTTTGCTAAATAAATATTTAACAGTGTTTTGAATAAAAAAAAAAGTGACTAGACAAGGAGTGAATGGGAAATTAATTTTCAGAGATCGAGTCTAAGCAGTTATATTAGAGCGCAAATTGAATCTAGACACAGTAATATCTCAACATTTTTACAAAGCCACAAAAAAAACACAAAGTTTCATTACTCAAAATTCTGTTTTTCAAACTAGGCTCCTTATTTTACAGCCAGCAACAAAGAGTGATGAGCTTTTGATCCGATGTCTAAATTCAACCATTATCTAAACTAAAATACAGTTAAACTCAGCTGTTGAAGCACCTTTATTATATATATATATATATATATATATATATATATATATATATATATATATATATATATATATATACACGCTGAGATAGAATCTTGTCTCTCAGTTTGATGACAACTTTTTTTCATGTCTGAAAGAACATCTTATCCTCTGCGCTCCTCCAAGTCAAAAGCTTGGTGGACCTGGTGTGACCGAACACAGTTCAAGTTCCAGCCATACAGGTTCCAGTCAGCACCCGGTTGAATTTATACTGACAGCTTGACCTTTCTTTGTCCTGAGTTTGCTGTAGATGTTCAGAACAAAAAAAACCCTCCTTGAATCAAATAATACTCAATCTCAGTTTCTAAATGTCTTTGGACTGCTTTATCAACTTGTTTGTTTTCTTGCTCCACTATAGGGGGATCACACTCCTCAGCCTCCGGGGAAAGTCTACGCCAGGGTACTGGAGAGGAGAATTCGACCGATAGTTGAACTTTGGATTCAAGAGAAATAATGCGGTTTCCATCCAGGCCATAGAACACTGGGCCAGCTTAATACTCTTTCCAATGATCTCAAGGGTTCATGGGAGTTTGCTCAACCAGTCCACATGTGTTTTGTGGATTTTGAGAAGGGACTGGAGGGGTCCAGTTTGGCGACCACAGGATTTCCTTTCTGCTTTTGCAGATGATGTTGTCCTGTTGGCTCCCTCAGGCTAGGACCTTAAGTGTGAGTGTGATGCGTTAGGGATTCAGTCAGCACCTTCAAATCCGAGGTCATGGAAAAGGGTAGTTTGCCCAGTCCAGGTTGGAGAAGAGATCTTGCCTCAAGTGGAGGGGTTCAGGGATCTTTGGGTTTTATTCCCATATAAAGGAAGGATGGAGCATGAGATTGACAGGCCAATTTGTGCAATTTGAAAGGCTAAGCACTCGATTTACTGCTCAATTTATGTTCCTACTCTTACCTATGGCCATGAGCTCTGCAAGAATTCAATCTTGTATACAAGCAGCAAAAATTTTAGCGATAGGGTGAGGAACTCCGACACTTAGATGGTGTTGCTCAGGGAGAGACTCACAAACAACTGATGGAGGCACTTGGAAACTCCCGAGAAGGCCCTGTTGGAGGCCATTTGAAAGGAGGCACAGGAGGCTAATCGAGAGGAGGATCTGGAGATGCTGCAGACTCAAGAGGAGGCTCTGGATATGCTGGTGGCTCGAGAGACTGCTTGAGAGGCAGCAATGGAGGCTTGGAAGGCTGCACAGGAGGTGGCACTGGAGACTGGGGAGACAGTGAGAACTATGCGGAATCCACTATTACTGGGGGACACTCTGAATAGGTGCTGGAGAAGTGTTGACCCGCTCCCTGTCAGCAAGCCCCACCGTTAATTTCAATCATTTAGCCTCCAGATACCAATTCACAAACTAGGTGAAATTGTACATAGCTTCATACACAATCAGGGGACCTTCCAGCTTGAACAGAGTTGCTCATACAATCCGGAGATCGGTAGATGTACCTCCACCGCTGGCAAAACCATCTAGTGTACTCCTCCAAAGTGGATAGATTTAGCATCCAGACCTAAATTCTCCAAACTGTCACTCTGTCAGTTATCAAATAATGTAGGAGCCAGGGGGAGCCTTTAAACATTTAACAAAACAACCCATAGGTAAATGAAACCACAGGAGTTAGCTAAATGTTATCAAAAACAATGATCGGCAATGAGTGAATGAAATTCAGAACTAAAACACTAGACGAACAATGAGGTGATAAGCTGTCAACGTAACAAGGGGAATGACAACAGGTGGAAACAAGCTGGTAAAGCAATTTGTGAGTCAGTTATTCAATAAATGCCTATTACTTAAATGTGTATTAAGTAAAGAATACATAGAATTGAGCATCCCCTGAATTATTTTATAAAAGGAAACATGACTACTGAGTTAGTTAGTAAAGAGTGGGAAGGAATGTACTGTTTAAGGAGGAGCACTTGCTAAATGTAGGAAGGGGCCTTCCTATGACAAGAAGAGAAACTCTTGGGGAACAGTCTGCATAAGCTGAAAGAGAACAGAAGAGAATGAAGGGAGGATTTTGGCTTTAGGTATAAGGTAAATATCATCTCACATAGCTTTATGTGGAGTGGCAGTGATCCCGGTCTCTGGTGGGTGGGGTGAATGGAAACTTCCAAGGTGATTTTTCTAGCAAGACCATCTTTTAACTCTGCCATACAGCAGACGCAAGGAGTGGGCAGAGAATATGTTTCCATGGTTACATGTAATATACACTGCTGAATGGCTCTCAAGTCCTCTAGAAAAATGACCTCATATGACTCTTGTCAGTTGTCTGTCACTGGCTCTGGAATGAGAACTCAATGTTCTGATCATAGACTCATCATTCAACAGCTTTCTCCACTGTTAATCTCAGAGGATGATGTAAGGTACTTAGCTCTTCATACCTCAACTGTGAAAGCTGTTAATTGGCCAAACCACGGCAAATAAACAGAGAATCTTCATTGACCCACTTCTTTGCATTAAAGCAACTTGATAAAGTAAAATGTAGGTGTTTATAACATTGTTGATATTAGCTGTAAACAGTGCTATAGCTGTTTAAAATCACTCCTAATTCAGTGCTTTGTTACTATACAGGAATAGAGGAGTGTTGTTTGCTACTTAAAAATCTAGTGTAGAGTACTTGTGGTGCATCAAAGCTGACGAGGCTTCATTTTGTAATTATTAGAGTAGCTGGGAGTTTTGTTAAAAGACTATTGACCAAGACGCCATCCAACCCCCATATATTTTGTCTTGTTAAAATGTCATTTCTTAAATATAATTGAGTTAATTAACTGTAAATACAGTAAACCATTTAATGAGAAATTGTAGTTTTTGATCTTGTTTACGTTGCTTATTTTGAACTACATCTAAAAATGTAAATGTTACCTCCAAAGTCATATTTACTCTCATCAATTTATGATAATAAAACAAATCAGTGGCTAAAAGGAAGAAATCCTGCAGAATTTTGAGGGTTGAATACTGTTCAGGTGACTCAATTGTTCTTTACTTACTTTAATACTTTACTTATTCACATTATAATTCTTTGTCATTTTCTGAAATAAATCATCTTCCTAAAATTTCTCAGACACAGTTTTACAGTTTTCAATGATTAGACCCGTGAATCCTGAGCTGTTGACATAAATGTCAGAAGTGGCCCCCTGTAAGTTTAACCAACGTAATTTGGTACCAAAACCTGCTGAAATCATCCAACTGAACATGTGCTGCTCAAATGTTTAAACAACGCTGCAGTAACACAGACCGCTTACTGGCATTACTTCAGCCAAGCAAAGTAAATGTGCACAAATGAACTTGTTGCCTTCAGCTGAAAAAGACATTGGTACAGAATGCCCCTTGTGATACTTTCTGCTTAGAAACAATAACAGCAAGCAACTATTTTTAATAATAGAGTTTATTAGGGTAAAGAAGATATTTGGTACCAGACAAAAAGCTATTGTGTGGCTTAAATTTTATGACAGCAGGAACAAAATGTCTTTACACATATACCACTGTGAATCAAAAATCTTCCATTCTTAATCAACCAGTTACCACATCATATTATCATATTGTACCCTTGAAACCGGTTTTAACTTATTTTTCTTACTCTTGTACAAAGTACAAATTTTTGTTGGTGACAATAGCTTAAAACAACTATTGAAATACATAATGAAATGATTATTTTGATAATTATTCTGTAGTTCTCCTTAATTGTAAGTCATTTTGCAAATGTCTAGAATATAAATAAGTGTAACATTTGCATTTCATGTTGAAGAAACTTACAGATACACCAGGGTCCTAAATAGTATCACATTAAATATGGTATATGCGAACCCAGGGAGCCATTTAAAAGCATTGAGTATATTCGAGAATATTAGAGAAGTTTGATACAGCTCATATGTGCTCAATCTTAAAATAGTGATTTTTATATAGATTTTCAACACGGCTTCAGGACATATAACAGCACAGAGACAGTGCTTGTACATTTTGAAATGATCCATAACCAGACTACAAATAGAATTACATTAATGCAAATAGAAATAAAAAACACATTGTTTCAACAACAAAGCTGCTGCAAGTTCCTCAAAGTAGTTTATTTACCTACATCTGTAACTTTAACATCACAAGTAGACCTGACACACTATTTGCACTGTGGGAGGTAACCAGAGTGACCAGAATAAAGCATGATAACATTCTAAACTGAGAATGCACTCTGGCTGAAGCTGGATAGGACTGTAAAGTTTTTAGCAGTGACATACTATTCACTTAGCCTATAGTTAACATAATGTTTAAATCTGAAAAATAAAATGGCAATTTTTCACTTGCAAGAGGCTTTCTATAGTCACTGTATAAAGTAGAATTTTTTGGGTCTCAAACTTCAACTGGGCCTCTGTGTCTCTGTGTCACTACCCTGTGAATACTCATGTGTTTGCTACACAAACACACCAAGAGCATCACTGTCAAGCAGCTTTGATCCAGAGCAGCTCAGCCCATAAACATGTAAAGATGGACTCAACATCCAGATCAATGCCTAGCCAACAAAGGGACTAAACTTAAAATGATGCGTACATTCCACTGAGAGGACTCCAGTCATCACTTATAACAATACCAACTAACATGAGTTTCTACTTATTAGTTAATCATTAATCAATTTATCTCTAGCTCAATGAAAACAGTTCTTACACCTTTGTCTATTTAACACAGTTGTAAATTGGTGAGGTGGTACTGGAATACTTTTATGGATTTTTGCTGAAACACAGAATGCCTGATCAGTGCATCCCATTTAGTAGTGTGAATATATGTAATTATGTACTAGTGATGTTCCCCTCCCAAACATTAATTATTATTATGTATTAAATTAATATTTTGTGGAATTCTTATTTAGTGAAATTCGATTTCCCAATGTTTCCTATTTAAAGACAGTTCCTGACTAACCGTCTTTTTCCCACCCAACAGTAACTCTATATGTTGTGAAGAACTAGACTAATTAGTAGGAGTGGAAAGAGTACACTGATCTTGTACTCAAATAAAAATACTGTTATTTCTGTGAAAGTACAATATAAAACAGCCATCACTAAATTGCAGACCTAGGTCTGCATCCGGACAGAGTGGTTGTTCTGTCAGGATCGATGACCAATTTTGTGATAAATTTGCATGAGTAGTTCATTTTGAATGGGACATTTTGTCCGAGCGGACAGACAGGGGGCTCTGCTGCTCCGGATAGCTTACCTCAGTTAAGCTCCAATCAAACTGTTTGTTTACCCTGTGTTTCCTGTTCAGAGCTAGTATTGGAGCCGAGAGGATGAGAAGAGGCTGACAGACAGCATAGCTTGCTCCAAAAAAATAATGATTGATGTTTAGGATAGTTTTAAGGATGAGTGGGCGGTGAAGTATTTGTCCCTCTGTCCGCCCCAGCCTCCCCCAGCAACCTCCCTCACTGAATCAGAATCAGCTTTAGTCTATGTACACACAAAGAATTCCCTGTGATACAATGGAGCCATCAGTGCAAGCAACATAAGTACAATACAAACCACATACGTACAGTAAAGTGCAACACAACAAACAAGCAACTAACATAAGGCTATGAGGTAGAATGAAGGATTGGTGAAATGTAAAAAAAAACAAAAAAAGTCTATAAAGTGTAGTGTGCTTCAGTGCAAAATGTAAGGAGATGAAATGTGCGAGAGTCCAGGTGCAGGAAACATATTGTGGGGAGCTAAGAGTTTCGCAGATGGATAGCTTGGGGAAAGAAGCTCTGTTTGTGCAGTACAGTCCTGGTGTTAGTGGCTCTGAAGCGGCAGCCAGAGGGCAAGAGCTCAAAAAGGTGGTGGCCGGATTGAGTGGGGTTCAGAATTATTTTGTTAGCCCTCTTTCTCACTTTGGTGGTGCACAGGTCCTAGAGGGAGGAAAGGGAAGCGCTGATGATCTTCTCAGCCATATGAATAGTCCTCTGAAGTCTACTGACATCTGCTTTTGCAGATGACTTTGCTGATCACTTCAGAGACAAAATCTTCACCATTAGCGGACAGTTAGCACCATCCTGCACCCAAGTTCATCCACCTTCTCCAGCACCTTGCATGTATTTATTCACTAAACTCACAGAAGATCAAGTGTCCAAACTTCTTCACTCACCACATCCAACCACCTTCCCCCTTCGATCCTACCCCCTCTCACCTTCTACAAGCCATCTCACGTACCATCACACCTGTCCTCACTCACATCATCAACTCCTTAACCACTACAGGCATTTTCCCTAACACCTTCAAGGTAGCCAGAGTCACTCCACTTCTCAAGAAACCTACACTCTACACATCACTGGTGGACAATTACAGACCTATCTCTCTGCTGCCATAAACTGCAAAACTCATCGAGCAGGTCATCTTCAATCAACTCTCTTCCTTCCTGACTCAGAACAACAAGCTCGTTGACAACCAATCAGGCTTCAAGAATGGTCACTCAACTGAGACGGCTCTGTTGTCTGTGACTAAAGCTGTGCAAGATGCCAGCGCTAAATCCAGATCATCCGTCCTCATCCTACTAGACCTTTCTGCTGCGTTTGACACAGTCAACCAACAGGTCCTTCGATCCACTCTCTCAGCTATGGACATTCCTGGCACTCCACACGACTGGTTTGAGTCCTATCTCACTGGCAGATCTTTCAGTGTCGGGTGAAAACTACTGGTTGAAAACATGTCAATCAATCAAAGCTTATTTTAACTACAAGACCCTCTCCTGCAAATATGCAGTCAGCAAAGTCTTTGCAGTCATCAGTACTGTATTTTAAAAAATATCTGCCAGGTTTCTGGAACAAAGCAAGTAGGTAAACATGTTTAGTTGACGATAGAGTATCACACCAGAGCGAAGTTAAGAGCCTTACAAGCCCTAGTCAGAATATCAGTAGGTATGTTTGTAAATCAGGAACACCAGCGGCTCCAGAGCCAAAATGCTAGGCTCAATTGTTTGAGCACATGTAAATGGGTCTAAAGTGAAAATCAAATATAAGTAAAAGAAGAGGGGGAGATATGAGTCATAAAACATGCTTCACAATTTAAAATAGGTTTTAGATGGTTACAGTATAGTTACAACCGCTACTAAACTACTAAACACTAGAAAATATAAAATATATAAATATAAAAAGAACTAAAATTAAGCACAAACTTTCTTAATTTAAGGTCATATATACTTATTTTATACTAAATTAGTCTTAAATAAAAGAGAAAACATCCTAGATTTAAGACAGATTGTCTAGTTTTAAGACCACTAGAGACTAGATACAAGTTGAAATATTTTAGTTTCAATGCAGTTTTACAGGTTGTAAAGACTTGTTTTGAGAGTTTTTGTCTATTTTTAAGATCCAAAAACATTTGTTATCAGCTAGATTTTTTTTCTAATTTTAAGAATTCTTTCCAAGTTTGCTTACCCCATTGGCAGATTTTTTTGCTTGATATAGGAAGAGTTTAACTTTTGTTGAGGTTTTTTTTCTTGTTCCAAGAGTGCATTTTTTTTGCAGTGATACATGTTGAGAGTTTCAGAATCCTGTCTGTATTATAACTTGACTGTTAAGTTTTGTATATTTCTGTGTGTTTAGAATATGGGTTCTTAAAACTATAAGTTCTAGCTTAAAAAGGTTATTTTAAATAATTGCATTTACATATTATTTAGGGACATTGATGCATTTTTTAGACAGGACGAGCAACAAATATGCCAATCGGGTAAGGATAGGAGACAGGAAGAACACTGAGATCAGGGGTAGATCGCCAAAGGACAAGAGCTGGTTTCAAATCCCCCATCACCAGATGCATACGCACCACATATCAGCGCTCTGACCACTACGCTATCAGTGCTGACAAGTAATTTTATTTCTGATAAGCTATATCAAACTAAAAGAGAAAACATTCTAAATATAAGACAGATTGTCTAGTTTTAAGACCACTTGTGAATAGATACAAGTTGGAATATAGTTTCAATGCGTTTTTACAGCTTGGAAAGACTTGTTTTGAGAGTTTTTGTATTTTTTTAAGAACAGCATTTGTTACCAGCTAGAAGTTTTTGCTAATTTTAAGAGTCAAGTCAAATTTGCTTACCCCATTGGGTGATTGACTTTTGCTTGATGTAGGAAGAGTTTTTTCTTGATTCAAGAGTGCTTTTTTGAAGTACAGATCTCTTTCCTCAAAGTTAGTACTTAATGGGGTATTAATTATTTATTCATGGTGTAGATAATTTTTCTTCTTTTCTTTTCACAAACATTTGAGTCTTATTTCAAGAAATCAAATGTTCTTACGCCATTGTCAGATATTTTACTTGATCTAGACTAGAACTAGATTTAAGATTTGTTTTCTTGTTCCAAGATGCATGTTTTTACCAGTATTTAATATTGATTTCTTAAAAGAAAATATCAATAACATTCTTGATATAAGAATATGTTGAGTCAAAAATTATTGTTTTAAGATTCTTGTTTTAAGATCAATGGCAAACTCGGCAACTTATTTCACATAGTTTCTTAAGAAAATAAATTACAATAATAAGATTTTTTTGTCACCTCAAGAAAATATAAGTTAATTTCTCAAAATAAGCTAAGTAATCTATACCCAAAAGGTTTAAATGAGAAAATTCTTCCTAAAATAAGAAAATCAAGATTTTCAATCTAATTTAAGGCATTTTCAGCTTTGCTTAGAATTCATTTTTGCAGCGTAATTATAAAAATAGAACCCTGACATAAATACCAGAAAATTGTGCATTGCAATAGATGGCACTAGGTGCTGCATTATATTTGCTATGCAATGCTGTCCTTCAGGGGCACAACGTTTCTAGATGTGTATAATAGGTACTCCAGAGGGCACATGGTTTAGAACACATCTGGTCTGAACTGCAAGATACACTTGTCATTCCCAGGCAAACTCAAGGTGTTATAAATGAACTACACATGAGAACATATAACAGTATGGTGCATTCGGGAGGTCAGGGGTTATAAGTAGCAATTCCATTAATCTTGTCTAACGGAAGGCATGTAATTCTGGATACACTCTTACAACATGAGCTTAAAAACTCATGCATTGCATACTCACAGAGTTGAACATCAATCGTAGGTTTACATTCAAAAACAGCAATGTGATGAAGGCAGAAGTTAGTACTTGAGTCATTCTTGTGTACTTTAACTTTTTGAAGTATTTTTATGTGTACTCTTGCTTGAGTTGATTTTATTTGAAGTACTTTTGTACATTCGAAAAGATTTCATTTGAACTTGAGTGTAAACTGGAAATATATCAGGACTTCTTCACTATAAGTGAAATAATAATAATAATAATAATTAAAGCTGCAAGCAGCGATGGGCGGGCCCTCGCACGATGCATCCGCGGGATCCAAAGATGCCGCCCCCTGGTCTTACATTTTTTTTTGTCTTGTACATTAAGTTAAATTTGTAAGAGATACAGCAACAAATACATTCATTTCCCTTGGAATTCATACAGCCAGCAAGAGGCGCTATGAGTGTATCATCAAGTAAGCGTATTTACTTGTTCTGAGGGGTAAGCTCATCATTCCATACATTTTTTACATTCACTGCCTATTGACAACAGCTATTTTAAACACATTTCAGAAAGCCTCCAGGTGGCGCTATAACAGTCTCATGCCATGAGCATATTATTCCATTTAGAATTACCAGCTCATCATGCAAATTTTTTGTCATGTACATTGAGTTAAATTTGTAAGATATATAGCAACAAATACGTTAGGATCCCTTGGAATTCCTACAGCCAGCAGGAGGCGCTATGAGTGTATCATCAAGTAAGCATATCTACTCGTTCTGAGGGGTAAGCTCATCATTCCATAAATTTTTTACATTCACTGCCTAATGACAACAGCTATTTTAAACTCATTTTAGAAAGCCTCCAGGTGGCGCTATAACAGTCTCATGCCATGAGCATATTATTCCATTTAGAATTACCAGCTCATCATGCAAATTTTTTGTCATGTACATTGAGTTAAATATGTAAGCGATACAGAAACAAATACATTCATTTCCCTTGGAATTCATACAGCCAGCAGGAGGCGCTATGAGTGTATCATCAAGTAAGCATATCTACTTGTTCTGAGGGGTGAGCTCATCATTCCATACAAATGTTACATTGATTGGATGAAGGATGTGAGAGGTACAGTAACAAGTACCATTATCCCCATACATTTGAGAAGGCTCAAATTCGAATTGGTGCCACAGAAAGACCGTGCGACGAACTTCTGCGTTTTTGATAACTTTTGGTCTATACTGTCTTAAGAGTCACCAGACAAATTTTCAGCTTGATCTGGCAATTTTCCTAGGAGGAGTTCGTCAAAATGCGAGATGAGCTGTTTTCACATACTAGGTGGCGCTGCAGAGCTGTCGTCCTAAGTAAAGTTGTACAAACAGTGTCAGATTACTATATTTACTGAGGATGAGGTTTAGGTAAAATTTTGTGGGGTTTCTAACTTGTTCAAGGTGTCAAAACAGCTTAAACATCTATTCTAGTAACATTTAGGGGGGCGCTGTAGAGCCAATCTTAGAGCGGTGTCACATTGCGGCCTATCATTTCATTCAGCCTTCCAAGCTCATCATGTCAGGCCGTTTTCGTGGACAACGGATAAACTAGAACGGAGATATACTTAAAAGTATGTCAATTTGCATCACATTTTTGATTGGTGAAATTTGAGGGGGCGCCACCCAAAGACCGTTTTACAAACTGCTGCGCTTTTGATAACTTTTCATCCTAAAGGTCTCCCGAGTAACCACACCAATTTTCAGCTCGATCTGGTTATTTTCCTAGGAGGAGTTCGTTAAAATGCGAGATGAGCTTTTTCGCGTTCAAGGGGGCGCTGCAGAGCTGTCGTCTACAGTAAAGTTTTAAAAACGGTGTCAGATTACTTTATTCTTTGAGGATGAGGTTGATGCAAAATTTGGTGATGTTTCGAACATGTTAAGGGTGTCTAAACAGCTGAAACATGTTTTTTGGTAAATTTCAAGGGGGCGCTGTAGAGCCATTTTTTATGCTACGATCATGCCGACTGTGCCAGATCGCAATTTTTAGCGAGCTTGACCTTAGTGCCGAATTTGGTGAGTTTTCGAGCACGCCTAGTTGGTGAAATTTGCGAGTTTGGCGGCAGACGAAGAATAATAATAATAATAATTAAAGCTGCAAGCAGCGATGGGCGGGCCCTCGCACGATGCATCCGCGGGATCCAAAGATGCCGCCCCCTGGTCTTACATTTTTTTTGTCATGTACATTAAGTTAAATTTGTAAGAGATACAGCAACAAATACAATAATTTCCCTTGGAATTCATACAGCCAGCAGGAGGCGCTATGATTGTATCATCAAGTAAGCATATCTACTTGTTCTGAGGGGTAAGCTCATCATTCCACACATTTTTTACATTCACTGCCTATTGACAACAGCTATTTTAAACACATTTCAGAAAGCCTCCAGGTGGCGCTATAACAGTCTCATGCCATGAGCATATTATTCCATTTAGAATTACCAGCTCATCATGCAAATTTTTTGTCATGTACATTGAGTTAAATTTGTAAGAGATAAAGCAACAAATACATTAGTATCCCTTGGAATTCATACAGCCAGCAGGAGTCGCTATGAGTGTATCATCAAGTAAGCATATCTAATTGTTCTGAGGGGTGAGCTCATCATTCCATACATTTTTGTCAGTGATTGGATTAAGTATGTGAGAGCTACAGTAACAAGTACCAATATCCCCATACATTTGAGAAGGCTCAAATTCGAAGCGGTGCCACAGAAAGACCGTGCGACGAACTTCTGCGTTTTTGATAACTTTTGGTCCATACTGTCTGAAGAGTCACCAGACAAATTTTCAGCTCGATCTGGCAATTTTCCTAGGAGGAGTTCGTTAAAATGCGAGATGAGCTGTTTTCGCATACTAGATGGCGCTGCAGCGCTGTCGTCCAAAGTAAAGTTGTAGAAACAGTGTCAGATTACTATATTTATTGAGGCTGAGGTTTAGCCGAAATTTGGTGGGGTTTCTAACATGTTTAAGGTGTCAAAACAGCTAAAACATCTATTTTAGTAACATTCAGGGGGGCGCTGTAGAGCTACTCTAAGAGTGGTGTCACATTGCGGCCTATCATTTTATTCAGCCTTCCAAGCTCATCATGTCAGGCCGTTTTCGTGGACAACGGATAAACTACAACGGAGATATACTCAAAAATATGTCAATTTTAGGCACATTTTTGAATGGTGAAATTCGTGGGGGCGCCACCCAAAGACCGTTTTACAAACTGCTGCGTTTTTGATAACTTTTCATCCCAAATGTCTCCCGAGTAACCACACCAATTTTCAGCTCGATCTGGCAATTTTCCTAGGAGGAGTTCGTCAAAGTGCAAGATGATGTTTTTTCAAAATTGTGGGTTTTTTTCAAAATGGCCGACTTCCTGTACGATTTGGCGAAAACCTGTAAGAGACTTTTCTACTTGGCTAGAGGTGGTACATATGTGTGCCGATTTTCGTGACTGTAGGTCGAACCGGACCCCGATTTTCCCAGGGGGCGCTGAAGAGCCATTTTTTATGCTACGATCACGCCGACTGTGTCAGATCGCAATTTCCACCAAGCTTTAAATTATTGCCGATTTTGGTGAGTTTTCGAGCACGTCTAGATGGTGAAATTTGCGATTTAGGAAGCGTAAGAATAATAATAATTAAAGCTGCAAGCAGCGATGGGCGGGCCCTCGCACGATGCATCCGCGGGATCCAAAGATGCTGCCCCCTGGTCTTACATTTTTTTTTGTCATGTGCATTAAGTTAAATATGTAAGAGATACAGCAACAAATACATTCATTTCCCTTGGAATTCATACAGCCAGCAGGAGGCGCTATGAGTGTATCATCAAGTAAGCATATCTACTTGTTCTGAGGGGTAAGCTCATCATTCCATACATTTTTTACATTCACTGCCTATTGACAACAGCTATTTTAAACACATTTCAGAAAGCCTCCAGGTGGCGCTATAACAGTCTCATGCCATGAGCATATTATTCCATTTTAATTACCAGCTTATTATGCAAATTTTTTGTCATGTACATTGAGTTAAATATGTAAGATATATAGCAACAAATATGTTAGGATCCCTTGGAATTCCTACAGCCAGAAGGAGGCGCTATGAGTGTATCATCAAGTTAGCATATCTACTTGTTCTGAGGGGTAAGCTCATCATTCCATACATTTTTTACATTCACTGCCTTTTGACAACAGCTATTTTAAACACATTTCAGAAAGCCTCCAGGTGGCGCTATAACAGTCTCATGCCATGAGCATATTATTCCATTTAGAATTACCAGCTCATCATGCAAATTTTTTGTCATGTACATTGAGTTAAATATGTAAGAGATACAGAAACAAATACATTCTTTCCCTTGGAATTCATACAGCCAGCAGGAGGCGCTATGAGTGTATCATCAAGTAAGCATGTCTACTTGTTCTGAGGGGTGAGCTCATCATTCCATACATTTTTAACATTGATTGGATGAAGTATGTGAGAGGTACAGTAACAAGTACCATTATCCCCATACATTTGAGAAAGCTCAAATTCGAAGCGGTGCCACAGAAAGACCGTGCGACGAACTTCTGCGTTTTTGATAACTTTTGGTCCATACTGTCTTAAGAGTCACCAGACAAATTTTCAGCTCGATCTGGCAATTTTCCTAGGAGGAGTTCGTTAAAATGCGAGATGAGCTGTTTTCACATACTAGGTGGCGCTGCAGCGCTTTCGTCCATAGTAAAGTTGTACAAACAGTATCAGATTACTATATTTATTGAGGATGAGGTTTAGGTTAAATTTGGTGGGGTTTCTAACATGTTTAGGGTATCAAAACAGCTAAAACATCTATTCTAGTAACATTTAGGGGGGCGCTGTAGAGCCAATCTTAGAGCGGTGTCACATTGCGGCCTATCATTTCATTCAGCCTTCCAAGCTCATCATGTCAGGCCGTTTTCGTGGACAACGGATAAACTAGAACGGAGATATACTCAAAAGTATGTCAATTTGCATCACATTTTTGATTGGTGAAATTTGAGGGGGCGCCACCCAAAGACCGTTTTACAAACTGCTGCGCTTTTGATAACTTTTCATCCCCAATGCCTCCCGAGTAAGCACACCAATTTTCAACTTGATCTGGTTATTTTTCTAGGAGGAGTTCGTTAAAATGCGAGATGAGCTTTTTCGCGTTCAAGGGGGCGCTGCAGAGCTGTCGTCTACAGTAAAGTTTTAAAAACAGTGTCAGATTACTTTATTTATTGAGGATGAGGTTGATGCAAAATTTGGTGAGGTTTCGAACATGTTAAGGGTGTCTAAACAGCTGAAACATGTTTTTTGGTAAAATTCAAGGGGGCGCTGTAGAGCCATTTTTTATGCTACGATCACGCCGACTGTGCCAGATCGCTATTTTTTGCAAGCTTGACGTTAGTGCCGAATTTGGTGAGTTTTCGAGCACGCCTAGTTGGTGAAATTTGCGAGTTTGGCGGCAGACGAAGAATAATAATAATAATAATTAAAGCTGCAAGCAGCGATGGGCGGGCCCTCGCACGCTGCATCCGCGGGATCCAAAGATGCCGCCCCCTAGTCTTACATTTTTTTTGGCCTTGTACATTAAGTTAAATTTGTAAGAGAAACAGCAACAAATACATTAATTTCCCTTGGAATTCATACAGCCAGCAAGAGGCGCTATGAGTGTATCATCAAGTAAGCGTATTTACTTGTTCTGAGGGGTAAGCTCATCATTCCATACATGTTTTACATTCACTGCCTATTGACAACAGCTATTTTAAACACATTTCAGAAAGCCTCCAGGTGGCGCTATAACAGTCTCATGCCATGAGCATATTATTCCATTTAGAATTACCAGCTCATCATGCAAATTTTTTGTCATGTACATTGAGTTAAATTTGTAAGATATATAGCAACAAATACGTTAGGATCCCTTGGAATTCCTACAGCCAGCAGGAGGCGCTATGAGTGTATCATCAAGTAAGCATATCTACTCGTTCTGAGGGGTAAGCTCATCATTCCATAAATTTTTTACATTCACTGCCTAATGACAACAGCTATTTTAAACTCATTTTAGAAAGCCTCCAGGTGGCGCTATAACAGTCTCATGCCATGAGCATATTATTCCATTTAGAATTACCAGCTCATCATGGAAATTTTTTGTCATGTACATTGAGTTAAATATGTAAGCGATACAGAAACAAATACATTCATTTCCCTTGGAATTCATACAGCCAGCAGGAGGCGCTATGAGTGTATCATCAAGTAAGCATATCTACTTGTTCTGAGGGGTGAGCTCATCATTCCATACAAATGTTACATTGATTGGATGAAGGATGTGAGAGGTACAGTAACAAGTACCATTATCCCCATACATTTGAGAAGGCTCAAATTCGAATTGGTGCCACAGAAAGACCGTGCGACGAACTTCTGCGTTTTTGATAACTTTTGGTCTATACTGTCTTAAGAGTCACCAGACAAATTTTCAGCTTGATCTGGCAATTTTCCTAGGAGGAGTTCGTTAAAATGCGAGATGAGCTGTTTTCACATACTAGGTGGCGCTGCAGAGCTGTCGTCCAAAGTAAAGTTGTACAAACAGTGTCAGATTACTATATTTACTGAGGATGAGGTTTAGGTAAAATTTTGTGGGGTTTCTAACTTGTTCAAGGTGTCAAAACAGCTTAAACATCTATTCTAGTAACATTTAGGGGGGCGCTGTAGAGCCAATCTTAGAGCGGTGTCACATTGCGGCCTATCATTTCATTCAGCCTTCCAAGCTCATCATGTCAGGCCGTTTTCGTGGACAACGGATAAACTAGAACGGAGATATACTTAAAAGTATGTCAATTTGCATCACATTTTTGATTGGTGAAATTTGAGGGGGCGCCACCCAAAGACCGTTTTACAAACTGCTGCGCTTTTGATAACTTTTCATCCCAAAGGTCTCCCGAGTAACCACACCAATTTTCAGCTCGATCTGGTTATTTTCCTAGGAGGAGTTCGTTAAAATGCGAGATGAGCTTTTTCGCGTTCAAGGGGGCGCTGCAGAGCTGTCGTCTACAGTAAAGTTTTAAAAACGGTGTCAGATTACTTTATTTTTTGAGGATGAGGTTGATGCAAAATTTGGTGATGTTTCGAACATGTTAAGGGTGTCTAAACAGCTGAAACATGTTTTTTGGTAAATTTCAAGGGGGCGCTGTAGAGCCATTTTTTATGCTACGATCATGCCGACTGTGCCAGATCGCAATTTTTAGCGAGCTTGACCTTAGTGCCGAATTTGGTGAGTTTTCGAGCACGCCTAGTTGGTGAAATTTGCGAGTTTGGCGGCAGACGAAGAATAATAATAATAATAATAATTAAAGCTGCAAGCAGCGATGGGCGGGCCCTCGCACGATGCATCCGCGGGATCCAAAGATGCCGCCCCCTGGTCTTACTTTTTTTTTTGTCATGTGCATTAAGTTAAATTTGTAAGAGATACAGCAACAAATACATTAATTTCCCTTGGAATTCATACAGCCAGCAGGAGGCGCTATGAGTGTATCATCAAGTAAGCATATCTACTTGTTCTGAGGGGTAAGCTCATCATTCCATAAATTTTTTACATTCACTGCCTAATGACAACAGCTATTTTAAACACATTTCATAAAGCCTCCAGGTGGCGCTATAACAATCTCATGCCATGAGCATATTAATCAATTTAGAAATACCAGCTCATCATGCAAATTTTTTGTCATGTACATTGAGTTAAATATGTAAGAGATACAGCAACAAATACATTAGTATCCCTTGGAATTCATACAGCCAGCAGGAGGCGCTATGAGTGTATCATCAAGTAAGCATATCTACTTGTTCTGAGGGGTGAGCTCATCATTCCATACATTTTTTAAATTGATTGGATGAAGGATGTGAGAGGTACAGTAACAAGTACCAATATCCCCATACATTTGAGAAAGCTCAAATTCGAAGCGGTGCCACAGAAAGACCGTGCGACGAACTTCTGCGTTTTTGATAACTTTTGGTCCATACTGTCTTAAGAGTCACCAGACAAATTTTCAGCTCGATCTGGCAATTTTCCTAGGAGGAGTTCGTTAAATTGCGAGATGAGCTGTTTTCGCATACTAGGTGGCGCTGCAGCGCTGTCGTCCAAAGTAAAGTTGTACAAACAGTGTCAGATTACTATATTCATTGAGGCTGAGGTTTAGCCGAAATTTGGTGGGGTTTCTAACATGTTTAGGGTGTCAAAACAGCTAAAACATCTATTTTAGTAACATTCAGGGGGCGCTGTAGAGCTATTTTTAGAGCGGTGCCACATTGCGGCCTATCATTTTATTCAGCCTTCCAAGCTCATCATGTCAGGCCGTTTTCGTGGACAACGGATAAACTAGAACGGAGATATACTCAAAAATTTGTCAATTTTCGTCACATTTTTGAATGGTGAAATTCGTGGGGGCGCCACCCAAAGACCGTTTTACAAACTGCTGCGCTTTTGATAACTTTTCATCCCAAATGTCTCCCGAGTAACCACACCAATTTTCAGCTCGATCTGGCAATTTTCCTAGGAGGAGTTCGTCAAAGTGCAAGATGATGTTTTTTCAAAATTGTGGGGTTTTTTTCAAAATGGCCGACTTCCTGTACGATTTGGCGAAAACCTGTCAGAGACTTTTGTACTTGGCTAGAGGTGGTGCATATGTGTACCGATTTTCGTGACTGTAGGTCGAACTGGCAGGGGGACCCCGGTTTTTCAAGGGGGCGCTGTAGAGCCATTTTTTATGCTACGATCACGCCGACTTTGCCAGATCGCAATTTTCAGCGAGCTTGACCTTAGTGCCGATTTTGGTGCGTTTTCGAGCACGCCTAGTTGGTGTATTTTGCGAGTTTGGCGGCAGATAAAGAATAATAATAATAATTAAAGCTGCAAGCAGCGATGGGCGGGCCCTCGCACGATGCATCCGCGGGATCCAAAGATGCCGCCCCCTGGTATTTCCTTTTTTTTGTCTTGTACATTAAGTTAAATTTGTAAGAGATACAGCAACAAATACAATCATTTCCCTTGGAATTCATACAGCCAGCAAGAGGCGCTATGAGTGTATCATCAAGTAAGCATATCTACTTGTTCTGAGGGATAAGCTCATCATTCCATACATTTTTTACATTCACTGCCTTTTGACAACAGCTATTTTAAACTCATTTTAGAAAGCCTCCAGGTGGCGCTATAACAGTCTCATGCCATGAGCATATTATTCAATTTAGAAATACCAGCTCATCATGCAAATTTTTTGTCATGTACATTGAGTTAAATATGTAAGAGATACAGCAACAAATACATTAGTATCCCTTGGAATTCATACAGCCAGCAGGAGGCGCTATGAGTGTATCATCAAGTAAGCATATCTACTTGTTCTGAGGGGTGAGTTCATCCTTCCATACAAATGTTACATTGATTGGATGAAGGATGTGAGAGGTACAGTAACAAGTACCATTATCCCCATACATTTGAGAAGGCTCAAATTCGAAGCGGTGCCACAGAAAGACCGTGCGACGAACTTCTGCGTTTTTGATAACTTTTGGTCTATACTGTCTTAAGAGTCACCAGACAAATTTTCAGCTTGATCTGGCAATTTTCCTAGGAGGAGTTTGTTAAAATGCGAGATGAGCTGTTTTCACATACTAGGTGGCGCTGCAGAGCTGTCGTCCAAAGTAAAGTTGTACAAACAGTGTCAGATTACTATATTTACTGAGGATGAGGTTTAGGTAAAATTTTGTGGGGTTTCTAACTTGTTCAAGGTGTCAAAACAGCTTAAACATCTATTCTAGTAACATTTAGGGGGGCGCTGTAGAGCCAATCTTAGAGCGGTGTCACATTGCGGCCTATCACTTTATTCAGCCTTCCAAGCTCATCATGTCAGGCCGTTTTCGTGGACAACGGATAAACTAGAACGGAGATATACTCAAAAGTATGTCAATTTGCATCACATTTTTGATTGGTGAAATTTGAGGGGGCGCCACCCAAAGACCGTTTTACAAACTGCTGCGCTTTTGATAACTTTTCATCCCAAAGGTCTCCCGAGTAACCACACCAATTTTCAGCTCGATCTGGTTATTTTCCTAGGAGGAGTTCGTTAAAATGCGAGATGAGCTTTTTCGCGTTCAAGGGGGCGCTGCAGAGCTGTCGTCTACAGTAAAGTTTTAAAAACGGTGTCAGATTACTTTATTTATTGAGGATGAGGTTGATGCAAAATTTGGTGATGTTTCGAACATGTTAAGGGTGTCTAAACAGCTGAAACATGTTTTTTGGTAAATTTCAAGGGGGCGCTGTAGAGCCATTTTTTATGCTACGATCACGCCGACTGTGCCAGATCGCAATTTTTAGCGAGCTTGACCTTAGCGCCGAATTTGGTGAGTTTTCGAGCACGCCTAGTTGGTGAAATTTGCGAGTTTGGCGGCAGACGAAGAATAATAATAATAATAATAATAATAATAATCATTAGAAATACAATAGGGCTTCGCCGCACAGCTTCGCTGGCGTGCTCGGGCCCTAATTAAAGCTGCAAGCAGCGATGGGCGGGCCCTCGCACGATGCATCCGCGGGATCCAAAGATGCCGCCCCCTGGTCTTACATTTTTTTTGTCATGTACATTAAGTTAAATTTGTAAGAGATACAGCAACAAATACATTAATTTCCCTTAGAATTCATACAGCCAGCAGGAGGCGCTATGAGTGTATCATCAAGTAAGCATATCTACTTGTTCTGAGGGGTAAGCTAATCATTCCATACATTTTTTACATTCACTGCCTAATGACAACAGCTATTTTAAACACAATTCATAAAGCCTCCAGGTGGCGCTATAACAGTCTCATGCCATGAGCATATTAATCAATTTAGAAATACCAGCTCATCATGCAAATTTTTTGTCATGTACATTGAGTTAAATATGTAAGAGATACAGCAACAAATACATTAGTATCCCTTGGAATTCATACAGCCAGCATGAGGCGCTATGAGTGTATTATCAAGTAAGCATATCTACTTGTTCTGAGAGGTGAGCTCATCATTCCATACAATTTTTACATTGATTGGATGAAGTATGTGAGAGGTACAGTAACAAGTACATTCATCCCCATACATTTGAGAAAGCTCAAATTCGAAGCGGTGCCACAGAAAGACCGTGCAACGAACTTCTGCGTTTTTGATAACTTTTGGTCCATACTGTCTTAAGAGTCACCAGACAAATTTTCAGCTTGATCTGGCAATTTTCCTAGGAGGAGTTCGTTAAAATGCGAGATGAGCTGTTTTCGCATACTAGGTGGCGCTGCAAAGCTGTCGTTTAAAGTAAAGTTGTACAAACAGTGTCAGACTACTATATTTATTGAGGATGAGGTTTAGGCTAAATTTGGTGGGGTTTGTAACATGTTTAGGGTGTCAAAACAGCTAAAACATCTATTTTAGTAACATTCAAGGGGGCGCTGTGGAGGCACTCTTAGAGCGACGGCTTATTGCGGCCTATCACTTTATTCAGCCTTCAAAGCTCATCATGTCAGGCCGTTTTCGTGGACAATGGACAAACTAGAACGGAGATATACTCAAAAATTGTCAATTTTCGGCACTTTTTTGAAGGGGGAAATTCGTGGGGTCGCCACCCAAAGACCATTTTACGTACTGCTGCGCTTTTGATAACTTTTCATCCCAAATGTCTTCCGAGTAACCACACCAATTTTCAACCGGATCAGACATTTTGCCTAGTAGGAGTTCGTCAATGTGCAAGGTGATGTTTTTTAAAAATTATGGGTTTTTTTTAAAATGGCCGACTTCCTGTACGATTTGGCGAAAACCTGTCAGAGACTTTTGTACTTGGCTAGAGGTGGTGCATATGTGTACCGATTTTCGTGACTGTAGGTCGAACTGGCAGGGGGACCCCGGTTTTTCAAGGGGGCGCTGTAGAGCCATTTTTTATGCTACGATCACGCCGACTTTGCCAGATCGCAATTTTCAGCGAGCTTGACCTTAGTGCCGAATTTGGTGCGTTTTCGAGCACGCCTAGTTGGTGTATTTTGCGAGTTTGGCGGCAGATAAAGAATAATAATAATAATAATAATCCTAACAGATACAATAGGGCTTCGCCGCACAGCTTCGCTGGCGTGCTCGGGCCCTAATAATAATCCTAACAGATACAATAGGGCTTCGCCGCACAGCTTCGCTGGCGTGCTCGGGCCCTAATAATAATCATTAGAAATACAATAGGGCTTCGCCGCACAGCTTCGCTGGCGTGCTCGGGCCCTAATAATAATAATCATTAGAAATACAATAGGGCTTCGCCGCACAGCTTCGCTGGCGTGCTCGGGCCCTAATAAAGAGACAATAAAGATTGTTAAAATAAAGAACCAAATGAAAGATTACATGAATCATAAGCAGGGAAACACTAGTAAGCTCTAGTTGCTGGGTCACCTCCCGTATGACTCTGAGCACCGTTTCACCTAGTCTGTTTAAACAGCCGCTGACCACAGTAATGATGCACAGGAAGCACACTCTTTCTCAAGAGCTATCCAGAATGTCAAAAATGGGAGCAACTAGTTCAACCAATCATCTATTTAAAAGTGGTCTGGAAACTTGAAAATGTAACAATACTACTGTGACGTGTCTATACAACATCCACTGTGAGTGTGTGTATTTTTCTAACTGCATGAATGAAACCAAAATGTTATTCTTCAGCCCTTTTAGAGCTTATATCTTTGTGGCAGCTTGCGTCACAGTTACATTGCCTCTCCTAGAATAACAGATCTAGTACACTAGAAGATTATTGAAAATCACAAGCCTTAAAATATTTTGTAAAGGTTTTCGTTTTTACAAGATACAGTGTTTTCCTGTAACCATGGTATCTCAAATTATTAGAATTTGAAGGGGTTCCCGCCCTAATGTCATTTTATTTTCTATAGTGAGTTTCTTTGACCAATTCAACTTCTTCTACTTTTGAATCCCATGTAGGATGACAGGCATCCTTGTTTTAGTTTCAGCTCAGGAGATGTAAGCTCATAAAAAACAGAGACCAAGGAAGCTATACTCACAAGTCTTCAAGACCCATCAAGGTCATTCAGTGTCTCTTCACCACAATGCTGCCAACATGTTTTCTCTGACATATTTAATAAAACATTCACAAATGACAGAGCACATTTTAGTGTTAAAAACTGGGGGATTTTTCACAAAACACAAAATTTGTTTCTAGTTGATGTTTAATTCTGGCAGAATTTTTCCAATTAATTATGACATCATTGTAAGGTGACTGGGGGTTCAGAAAGGTGCCTTATATATATATATTATTATGTTATATTACCTTTTTTTTGTTAAAAGGTGCTTATGTGATAGGTATTTGCTGTCTGCAATTTTTCAAAACATGATTTTTGGGAGCTCACTTGAACCAACAGAGCTGGTGCCAAAACAAACTTGTAGTCAATCATTAAAAGCTAAATAAGATATCTTTGTTTTAGGGAACACAACACTAAACACCAGATTCTATTGATCACATTCAGCTCATGTGGTTTAAAAATAAATTTGTGGTACTAGCTGGCACCTATTCTCAGTTTTTCTCATGCACCTGTCTGCGTCATCACCGTCAGGTCAATAAATTCCTCTTAACTCACCGTCAGGTCAATGAATTCTTCTTAACTCAGTGTTTAGTTGGTTGACGATTATGTGTAGCTCAAGACAAGACAATAGTTATGACCCCTTTTGCTACCCCTACGTCAAAGTTTCTCTATGAGGCAGGTCTTAACAATCTTGTGGCAGAATGTTTGCCTCTTCCTTCATCTTTAAGAGCTTAGCTTTCAGGTATTTTGGTGTCACAAACTCTTATGGTTCATATATATTGTCAAATTTCCACAAGAGAATTTTTTGTTTGGATGAACCACTGGGACACCCCTTTATATATATTTTGGTTTGGTCAGTTTTGATTGAGATGATCCCTTCATTTCAAGCTTTTAGTGTGATGCTGGTAGACAAGGAAGACTGAGGTTTTTTTCACGAGGTTTATTCACTGGTATCAATAAAGTAACACACAAACAGTAGATCACGTTGACATACACAGTTCATAGGAGAACTCCAGGAAAACTCCACACTAGCTTTAGCCTAGTTGACAAGGGGAGAGGGATAGAAGTGATTAGCTTCCAAATCTCCATGGGTGATGGGAAGGCATATAGCTTGTGAGAGTGAACACAAATCCTTGAAGACTCTCAGATAAAAAAAGACACTTCCCTTTATCAATGCGTTGCATATGAAGACTCAGAAGGAACATCCATGGAAGAGGAGAAGACGAGGGAGCTTGGAAGAAGACAACTATCGAACTTCAATACTGGCTGATGAGTGAACGGAGAAGGTGAGTTTATATAGTGTCCTTGATAATGATGAAACATGTGCAGATCGTTAGAACTCAAGGGAAGGTTCACGGTATTGGTTGGGACTGGTTTTAGGTGGTGAACTGTGATTGGGAGAGTAGGAACGAGCCGGGGATGTGACAT
The DNA here is from genome assembly GCA_900490495.1 of Danionella dracula. Lineage (NCBI taxonomy): Eukaryota > Metazoa > Chordata > Actinopteri > Cypriniformes > Danionidae > Danionella > Danionella dracula. The sequence continues at coordinate 1,695,004 of UELW01000888.1, forward strand.
TTAGATCCAAGACTGAGGGATTTACTATTCTGAGCTTCTTACAAAACCAAAAATGCTAATGTCATCTACTGAGCAGAGAAGTGACATGGACCAGTCAGAGGGGATATTGACTGATGTAAATTGGGTGAGGACAGGGAAAGGAATTACTAGCTGTGGAAGCTGCATAATGGCTACTGGTCTGAAATGGATACAGCCTGATGGTATGGTTTTCGCTTGAAGTCAAAAGATTGCATGCTGCTCTTTGCTTTGAAAGGAATGAGGCATGGAAGAGGGCCGGAATTCCCTGCATATTGATTCTTGGGTCTGGGACAGGAGCAATTGTGAGGAGTCTCTGGTGATGTCAAAGTTGATGCCGCCTGTTGTTCTGATGGCAGCCGAGGGTGGCAAAGGGAGCAACTTTTCCAAGCTGTAAAATTGGCATTAAGGTGTAGATGTTGCCTAATTGAAGCCAGAGCAGAGGAATGGATTCTCCAGTAGAGACTGAAAAGTTCTGCTTCATTGAGCTTGTGAGATGGGATGACTTCTGTCTTGGTTAAGGCCTGTCTGAACCTCTTGATTAAAGGGATGTTTGGGCATAAAGATTGGAATGATAAGGCCAAGAGAAAGCAGCGTCCTGGTGGTAGTTGGATCTTAGGTTCCAAGAGGCTTGGTTGGAGGAGCCAACTGTCTGCTGTGAGGAGAAACAACCTATTTGCATGATTCACTGGCTAGTGTAAGGCAAGGCAAGGCATTTTATTTTATTTTCACTTTCGTGTCACGTTGAGTCGTGTGCTACTTAGTACGGTTTCATAGTTTTGCATGCTACTTAGGAGAGTTGGTTGGCCTATTTATTTTTTTCTTATTTTTGAAAAGATAGTCATTTTTGTTTGGAGGTTTAGGGAAGTTGTGTTGTAGTTCTATATTTTGTTGCCTGTAAGTTTTGCCTGTCTCCACCCTGATGATGTTACTCTTTATTTTAAGTTTAATGTTTTGCTTGTCAATATGTTATAACAATATGTCACATCTGTTAAACGTGCTTATTTCTATTTTGATTACAGAATAGGCTCCACAGTTGTACATGCAACTGGCTTTCTCATCATCCAGGCTCCCTGTGGGGTGAGAGAGTGGCTTGCAGTATGATCTTGGACATTATGTTTCAGCCTCCAATCTATGAAAAATACCACAGCTTCAGAGAGATACAGATAAAGGATGGTGAAATAAATAACCTCTAAAGAATCTTCGTCCTTTACCTCAAAGCTGAAGGTTGCTCATAATGAACTTCCTAGAATGAATGGAATGTTTTTTTTTCAGGAGGCTAATAGAATGTTCTTTCAGAGTTTTACGTCACTACCACCCATGGTTTTCCTCAACATATGGACGAGTAACATGAGTGTGTTTCCCTGTCTGCCACTTGATGACAAGGGTCATTTCATTTACACTCACTTTTTAGAAATCACATGACCAGGTTCTCAATAATGAGCCATTAACGCCACCAGACACTTGGCTGGACATGAGAAAAGTTTTTTTTTTTGGGATGTCAGAAACTGAGTTTGTCGATTAGGGCCAAAGAATGCTAAATATGCTACAAAAGTAGTTAAACTTCTTCATTTAAAACTAGCTTGCATCAGGCTCATCCTGATATTTAATCTATTAATGTCCTTTAACAATTCAAATAGGCCTTAACAACCTCTTTTCGTTGAGCTGAAAATTGGATCTCCTGAAATGTATAAAGAAAGACCAATGTAAGAAAGACCAATGTAAAGGTCGGAATAAACTAATGTAGAGCTGGAGCAGCACATTCATATTAATTTATATTATGACCAAGTTCCCCACTGTTGATAAAATTCAAATGTATAAGTTTGAATTTTACAAAGCGCATCTGTGTGGGAACTAGCATATGCCGAAATAAATACATCTAAAAAAAATTTTTTAAGTAAATACAATCAGGGCTGGACTGGGACCCCACAATGGCAGCCCACCATGGCTATTTACAAGATGTGCAATTGCATGTACTGACTAATGATTATTAAGGCACAGGGTCACAGTCAATTTTTTTCCTTTTTAAGGGTGTTGGTGCATTAACAAATCTTTTTACGTCAGTAATCAAATGTACAAATTGTACATTTTACGTGCAATTTTTTTAAGCAACCTTCTATATGAGGTTTATTAGTTGCTAATTAAAACTATAAATTAACTCATGAATATTGGACTAGCCCTATGCCCATTAAGAAAATCAACCAATGGGCCGCGATTCATGTGTAAAATACTCCGACATCATGGCTGATAACGGCTGTGGATTCTTATTTTTTATTATGACAGCCGTTTTGACATTTGTTACAAATGTCAAATGGATTTAGATATTTGTTCATGTGACAAAAGTGAAATAAAACTTATTTTATAATTTATATAAAATACTGAGGAATTACAGACTTGGTTTTAATGGGGAAGTCTTTGCTTCGTACATTTATTTCTGTACTAGCTTATTTGATGAGTAAATATTTAACAACACGAGTAGTTTTTATGATTGTTGAAGTGTTCTATTATACTTTAAACTCAGATTCCACATTACATTTAGACACAGTATGGGTTTCCCAAACTGTGACGAAATTCTCTTTTCTTTGTTAACAGATTAAGTGTTTTGTTTTACTATTTTTACCATGTTTGGGGCTTTTTAGGCTGCTTTTCCTGGCCAGGGAAAAATAGCTTTTATTTTGTGATGGAGCAAGTTCAGAGAACTCTCCCCAGACTCCTCTATTTCTATTAATGCCATTGACTGAAATGGTTTTTCTGGCACAATTACGGTGATGTGACGTCGGAGACTTTCTCTCAAGTGCTTTTGCACTGAAGGCTTTTGCCAGTCTACATAAACCAACTATTTGTTACAACTATTTGTTTCTTCTTTTGCACAGAAAGGGCTACATGTGTATGTAGCATGTAACATTAATTAATGAATCTTTAAAGAAGCTATTAAAACCAACAATCCTTAAAGTGAAAAGTTGAGGATTTTTCTACTTAAAAGTTATTTGACTTCCAGGAAAATAAGTCATTAACTGGGTTTATGAGGCTTTGTTTCTTTAGATTTTCAAAGGGCTGCTAAAGCTGTTCAAAAGCACGAAGGGCTATTTCAGAGTTGCCTGTCTGTTTGAGGGATTACACAGATACTTTAATACAGAATCATTTTAGGACAAAATGTAAGTGACTGGGTAACAGACATGATAGACAGAGTCTGCTTATTTACAAATAAGTAATTGTATTAAGTGACTTCCAATAGGGGAGAACCTCCTTTTAAGTAATTGCTCAAGTCATCTGCCTCGATGTAAATATCATGCCTCTAAAAGCCAATTCACCTGCTAATGAGTGGTGATTAGGTCTTTTTTATGTGCATGCAGGTCTATGCTTTGTTCAGGAAACCTCCGTTTCCTGAATAGGGAACAGAGACATATGTTCATGATCGACTTTGTTAAGCACCGCTAGGGGTGACAATTTCTCTCCACAAACTTTATAAAAGGCCAGCAGCACATGATGCTGCTGATGGTTACGTCATTCTGTACACTGCCATAAATGCGGAATCAAATGCATCGTAACCTCCTGTGATGCTTGTAGCCATACTCACCCTAGGGCAACCAGAGAGTTACTCACGATTACGGTTGTGGCCAGGGTATATACATCACTGTTCCCTATTCGGGTAATGAGGGCAAGTAGCCATAAACGTACTCCTTCAGTAAGTCACTCTACATATTTTGATGATTAACTAGGATAACACCCATCTAAAATGCCCTAACCTAGATCCTTTTGCATCAGCCGACTGACAAGCAAGCTGGGCACATCAATAGTCCAGCACCAAGCAGGTCCTCCTCCGGCTTGGCCTCAAGTCATTGGCTTAATTTTTAATGGGGAGTCGGGTCATTATCTCAATATATAAACCTCCCTTACCGACTCATACAAGAGGAAGGAGTGCATCGATACCTGACCCCAAAAGGAGATGCGTGGAGGCCATAATTACCACCTCAACAGCTGGGTTTAGAACTTCTGGCAGATAGTACGCCTTGAACCAAATGGGGCAAGGACATTAGAGGGAAGATAGCATAGATGGAGAAACCAGTTTCGGGGAAATACTCAGCCCTTCAATGAATGAAGATGCAACTGGAAGTCCCTCATGGATACTACGTGGACACTGCATAGGACTACTCCACCTAATCCATTTAGCCTGTTTAGGCAAGAAGAGCCAAGAAGCAGGAGAAAGACTTTCATGACTTTAGGGGCAAATGGCACCATATCACTAAGGAATGGCACAACCCAAGCTGGACACTCCTTCGTACAGTTCAGACAGTACTGCAACCACCTAGCATGGCAGAAGAGATTAATTCAATACACAGGTGCAGGCTCAGGCCCCACTCTACAGAGGTGTGCTCAAATGCTCAACGAGTTTGGCTCCATGCCCAGAAAAGATGTATTCTTGCTTGGGGTTAGACGGCGAATCAACTGGGACTGCGATTGGGCCCATGTAAACCAGTCATCCAGCTTTGCTAGAGTTCGAACGCCTTTCCATTATAACAGTACTTAAGCCACCTTGATCACCTTTGTGAAGGTGCGAGGGGAGAGAGACAACCAGAAGGGATGCAGTACTGATACACTCAATCTTCAAGGCCAAACTGAAGAAAGGGTCTGTGCCAAGCAAGTATGCTTACATGAAATTACGCATTCTTCAGATATACTGTGGCGAACCAATCCTTTGGACTGACTGAGTAGATCGTGCGTCTGAGAGATATCATCCTGAAGGGAAGTGTATGAGCATTCAGAAGATGAAGGTCGAGGATTGGACGCAAACAACCTGTGGGTTTGGGAACTGAAAAGTATGTGCTGTAAATCCCTTGCGGAGGACAGCAACTGAGATAATGTCATGCAGGTAATAGGCACCTGCCATGTCTCTTCCAGCATGGTGTCATCAGTTCTACCAGACCCTCTGTCTGCTTCCTGATTGTGGAAACCAGCAACGAAAGGTCCTCACACCATCTGGGACAAGAGGTGCATTGAGGAAATATTTATGATCGTGCGGCAACATTTCAGCCTGGGTCAACCAAAGATGACTACTCTAGACTGTTAATGTAGACATTGTGCAGACAAGCAACAAGCATTTTGCACAAATTTGGCACCTTAAGTACAAAATCCGTGGCAGCTATCAGGTCCTCCATAAGACTTGGTTGGCAACTCCCCTCCTGAATTGCCACATCACAGGCACCATTCTGGCAACATGATTTATAAGTTTTAAGAAAACAAAATACAAATATTCTACATGTGAAAATGAAAGACAACATTTAATAAAACAACTCATAATAATATAAATGTCAACTATGTCCTGCAAGATATTTAAAAACAACCAACCACATGTGAAAAAGTATATAAAAAGTTTAAAAGATCTAAGAAGGATTGCTGACATAAATTTTCAGTGCACTGCTGATTTTCAGCTGAATGGTGGAGAACATACTGATTTAAAAGCTTTGAAGAGACACCATGCAGATGTGGTGTAACATTAAGGCATGGATGTTCCTAAACACAGTTCAAAGTAACAAACATTTTCCAGCAACTTGATTTCCAGTACTTAAGTCTATGTTCATGATGTTCAAGAGATGGCTGACAGTGGGAATGACTGCCAAAGCAAATGTGGTGAGAAAACTGTCCAATGGTGAATGCCGTGAAACTGATTTGTGTGTCTGGTTGAGTCCGAAAACTTAAATATGGCATTCATAAAGCACAATATTTAACCAGTGTGTCCTGTGATGTACTTTGAACTTGGAAAGGCAATGATTGTTTGGTGTACTTAAAAGAGTGGAAATGTAAAGGATAATTTATGAATCTCAAACTCAGTTCCTGATGGGCAAAAAGACCTGTAGTTTTCAAATTGACTGAAGGACTTCATTACTTCATTCAGTGAGTTTGATGCATATATAGAGAGATGTAAATCAGGTTTTATGAATTGCAAATTTGTGTTTGAGCAAAAAATCTGATTGCACACTGTTTGATTGGAGTCAATTTACAAAAAACAAACTACTTTTCAAGCACAAATCTTATTTGACATATTAGTGATTTTTGTTGATTCTCTTAAGAGTTCTCTTAATTCTCTTGATTAGTCACTTCAGGCCTCCTTGATTAAGCAAGGAGAATGGTCATATATGAATGTTTACCAGGCAAGCAGTCCGATCTGTCAAAGGATTTTGGGTCCAGGAAGAACCTGAAACCCAAAGACCCTCTTACCCTCTTTTAAATAGCATATTAAATGAGTGGTAGAGGGTTTGATCATAAAGAAACTAAGTAATAAATTCCGAATCAGAAAGATTTTTATTGTAAAGTGTGCATGTGCACAGACAGGGGTGCTCCCCAGTGTTGGTAAAAATGACACAATAATGTTGAACAGTAAACACAGGTTATATAAGTAAACTGCCAAAGTTAAGGATAAATAGAATACAGTGTAAGATGAGTGGAGAAAAAATAAAGTAATAGAACTATAACTATATCAGAAGTTCAGGGTACTTAAAAAATGTATGTTGGAGGTAATGTACAGACCAAAGTGTAAAGTAAAAGTTTCCATCTACACCACGGCCCAGGGCCATATCATCCTGAGACACGGATTCTCCTTCCACTGCTACGCTGATGACACACAACACTATCTCCCATTCCCCCCTGCAGACCTATCAGTAACTACCCGCTTAACGGACTGCCTGAACAACATCTCTACTTGGATGAAGAACCATAACCTACAGCTCAACATCGCCAAGACAGAACTTCTGGTAATCCTGGCAAATCCCTCTGTGCATTACGACCTCACCATACAGTTGGAATCCTCTGCAATCACCTCTTCTCCTTCAGTCAGGAATCTTGGAGTGATTTTGGATGAACAGCTGTCCTTCAAAGACCACTTCACAAAGACAACTCAAGCATGTAGATTTGCACTGCACAACATTCGAAAGATCAAGCCCTTCTTAACTGAGCATGCAACTCAACTCCTGGTTCAGGCTCTGGTCCTCTCACGTCTGGACTACTGCAACGGTCTCTTAGCAGGACTTTTAGCAACTCTGAAACAAATCAAGACTAAATAGTGTGCCTAATTGGAACACAAGCAGCAGCACGTGAAATGAATGAGGGTAAACAAGAGGGAGAAACAGCTAATGACAAAATGTATGTCAATAAACATTAAAGAATGTTTTACAATTGTAATAATAATAATAGTAATAATAATATAAAGATGCTTCGTAACTGTGGCAGATAGTGGATGCACCGACTGAGAACGCTGGAGATTTGCCAAGACACAACATCTCTGGTGGCTTAAAAGTATGCCAGCTTCATTCAAAGTTCATCTGAATGCGTCTGAATGTTTACGGCCAAATCTACCGATACAGCTATCATAGCTATTCGTCAATGCAATCGATCCACTGCATTCACAGAGTTACACTGTTGTGACATGTTTAGGAACATGCTGCAAACAGTCGTCTGGCAAAACAAGTGCTCTACAAACAAAAAGGAGTATGCTGGTTGCCGCAGTCACCAGATCGCTTGTAATCCACAGAAGGGGGAAAAATAATTCAACAATGATGTGAAATATTTTACCAGTTGTTCGTGTGTCTGAAGAGCTTGCATCTGCTTTGTCAGCGATTTGACCATAAGCACGGGCCCTTATTTGCCTTTAAAAGTGTGTGCAGAGAGTTGGGCGCCCCTAGTGGAGCTTCCCATATTCGCACCGACATAAGTTGTAGTGACCGCCTGATGGGGAACTATATTTTCCAGGAAACTAGGCATACAGTGACTGAAATGATCTTATGCCAAAGACAACTAAAGATATGAAGACAACATAGTATGATTTAACCTAAGCATTATAAAATCACACACATTAAGAGTGGATAATTGATTTAGCGTTATAGGTTATACATTATTTTATCACTATAATTTGATCCGTAAGGGGACTTTGAGGATCAAGGGACAGGTGCTAAAGCCCCCCTTAAAATCACTTAATGAGATGCATCAATATCAATATATCTGCTGTTTTTGCAATTGAGTTTCAGACACCCATCCTTGAATGTATCTAGAAACAGAATGTTTGTGTTCATAAAACAACACCTAAACAAAGCCTATTTTCTTTTTTATGTGTAATTTTTGCGTTTAAAAAAGTTTTTGGACTCTGTTTTCATTGTATTCTTATAGAGAAAATAGATATTATGTTAGAATGGCCCATATAAGTTTGATTTGAATTTAGGCACTTGAAAGAGCCACGACGGGTAGAAGCTAATGATCAAGGCTGAGAAACCGCCAGATTCCAGAGCCACGATTCATCTTTCATCTGCTGTCTAGACAGCCTCAGGCCACTGCTTGCTCATTTCACAAGCAAGAGTGATCTGCTAGGCCGGTCTGACCCTCCCTATACATGATTCTTCTCAAAAAACCCAGCCCAAAGATTTGCATCAAAAAAAGCTACAATGTCAGCACATTCTGACTTTTCTGACATTTTTGATACATTTATTGCCTTACACAGATTACTGATTCATTCTGCAGATCACAAGATAAGATAAAGTGAAATAAAAACGTGATCATACTGAATTTATTTCATGAGGTAAACACCCAATAATGGAATTTCATTTAGATTAGATAGATTAAATAGATAGATTAAAGATTTAAATAGAAATATTCTGTAATCTGTGTGCTCATCAACAGTAATCATAACATTAAGTCAACATGTCAGGAACATTCTCTTCTCCTAACATGCTCAGGTTGCCATAGTAACACTTAAACATGGTTTTGCATATTGTTGGGTTGCTATAATTTTATAGAACTCAAAGCAACCAAGTTAGTTACCTGCGGATTTTGCTGGACTCATGTTGTAAAATGAACAGTGGATTTAACAATTGATCTAGTTCCTTTGAAAAAAGTGGTAACTAGTATTTATGATACATGCACATGCATAATATTAATATCTGTTACACATCTTACAAAGATATATGCAACAACTCAAGCAGGTCAAGAGGGGAATTGTGTCAAGCCCACAATAAATAAAGATGATGTTTGGGAACATGATCGTACATCTCTGTACTACTGTATCTATTATTAACATACCACATTCTTGCTCCTGTGAAATATTCTCACTCGTGTAAGAAATTTATGACCAGCTTTGATGTCCGGATCTTATACGTGTAGAGGTGGTTGGCTTCGTGGTTGTCCTTAGATATTTCACACACAGTTCTGATGTAAACAGTGCAGAAACGAGTAAACATGGTTTGCTTTCCAAGTCTAAACATAGCCAGTGGAGACGTTTTTGTTTTGTGTGAGATTAAATTTGTACCAACATTTGAAAAGGGGTGTTCCAACAGTTGGCTTACAAAACTTTAACAAATTTAAAATGTTGAGTTTTGCTTTAGTTTAGAGGAAGATTTTTTTTCATGGTATCAGCTGCTTATTTTGTTTTAAAAATTTCTTGTCATTAGCGAGCATTTAGAATTAATAATTTTTTTATTATTTCTGTTTAGGTTATTTTGCTCTTGTCTCACCGGTATACTATTGTATAATTAGTTTTTTTTATTAAAGACTTTCCTAGCTCTATTTATTTTCAATTTACTCATTGACTATAGTTTTCCAGGTGTTAAACTAATTTGCCTGAAGCGAATGGATCACTCCCTTGAGGATCACACGAGGGAGTTGAAAGTTCTATGACTTTCTTGACTCGTTTCCTGGAAAGCTGCATGTGTACCTTGAACTACGTCAGACTTATCACCTCAAGCTGTCTGGAGGTGGTCATTGTGGAGTTTTATGAGTTTGAGTAGCTGTTGGCCTGAAATATTGTATTGCTGTTGACCTCTTTAAACAGGACATTATCATACCCAAAAATTTAGCAAAAACTGTCAGGGATGCCAGCAGACATGATGGGGTAAGTGCAATGACATTTATTAGTGCATCACAATGTTTGGAATAGAGCACACAGATTTAAACACCAAACAGGAACTGGGGAGCGATGACGAAGAAGAGAGGGAACAGGATGCAGACGAACAAAGACTGCAGTGATGTGACGAAGACCAGGAGATGAATGGTGGCGGAATGAAGACATGCACTGTCAAATATTTCTATATGTAGATCAAACGTAAATAGGTACGTTTGATCTACATATAGGAATAAAATAAGACAGTTCAAAATCCAAAAGGTTCTAGTGGAGACATTACAGAGAGGAACAACAGCTTGTACAATTGTAGTCCTTTTAAGGGAATCCAATATGGCCGTGTGAAGGAGCGAGGCTCCCTATTGTTACTTGCGGTATAAAAATCAAGTTCCAGCTTTTAGTTAGAAGTTGTTTACCAAGTCAGTTAATTAATTGTTGTAAAGCTGTGTTTGGAGATATGAATTATTGATGTTTTATTTAGATTTTATTTGGTTTTCTTTTGAACTTTGCCATTCTTAACACTACAGAACATTTTAAAGGCCATTCTCTGAAATCTCATTTCCTCATTCAGATATTACTCGACTATGTTTTCACATTAGTGCAAACAGCAGACTTAAGAAATCTTAAAACTGCAAGGTATTAACACAGGGTGAAGCAGAACAAGGTCAATATGAACAGAAGAAAACAATTTATTTTCTAAGACATTTATTTATTAATACAGAACAATATTGTGGTTAATGTAACATTTTTACTGTACACAACAAAGAAACAATTTCCATTTGTCTTACCCTGGGCTATTGTATCCAGAGATAACCCTGTGCTCTATACCTAAAGCCTACCCCAGCTTCTGGTTTCCTAAATCATATACATTTCAAAGATCAACATTGATATTGAATCATCACAGCTTGGGATTGCCACTGTCTTGGTTCAGCCCTGAGTTTCCTGACTTTAAACTGGTTATCACAACCCAGCATCTCCCTGTCCGGTCTGACACTCCTGACTGATTCTTTTAACCCTGAATCTTTGTTGCACAATCCTGATTCTTTATTATGTGTGCTAATCTTTTCCTTTCTGTCCACTTGCAGCTCTTTTCTTACCTGGTATCCATTAAGTAGCAAATGTTCATACTGAGTACTATAACATTATTTGTGTTTCAGTGTTTGACTGTTTTGTGTGTCCATGTATTTGGACATCAGGTTATCTATGGTTATTAATGCAAAAGATACACTTCACCTGGAGGTGGGCATTCAGACAAAGTTTAACAAGATTGGATCTGTTTGGTCATGATGTATGCAAAGTGCCAGGAGACAAAGGGAAGACCAAAATGATCTTAAAGCTTTCATCGATCAGACGTTACAATTGACAGTATTGATCAGTAATGCTGTTTTTGTTGTACTTCTCACATACAGTTTATATGTAATGTGCACCTCATCAACAACAATTCTCTACAAAAAGAAACATAGTAGTGTGGGCTGGTTTTAACCAGTCTAGTAGTATTTGGTAGTTTTGTTGTTAAGTAAACAAACAGATGAGCGCTAAGTGAGTTTCCTAGAAATGCTTTTGTCTGCTAGATGGCAGCGGAAAGATGGCGCAGTGATGGAGTTGGTCATCCTGTAACTGGTAGGTTGATGGTTCGATCCCTACTAGGTCCATTCTGCCATTGTGGCTTTGGGCAAGCCATTTTGCCCTGTAGGTCAGCCTCATTGCCCTGTATGGATGTATGTGACTGTTGGGGGGTGTATGGTGGCGGGCAGGAGGCCATGGCCGGGGAATGTCAGCCACGCCCTGTCAGAATGCCCCAGGGCAGCTGAGGGCTATCATGGTACTTTATCACTTCCAGAGTGTGAATGTGGAGTGAACGAATAATGCGATGAACATTGTGAAGCATCTTTGAGCATATGGAAATGCAGAAAAGCACTTTATAAATTGTAGGTATTATTATTATTATTAGACACTAAACCTGAAGCAATCAAGAGGAGCTGTACATTTTTCAGTAGCATGGCAAAAGCCACACTGATGTACTTACACCACGATGTGTAGCCTCTTTTGCATCTATCCCTTCTGGCATCAGCAAAAGTTGAGTGACACCGTAAAGAGGGAGTGCAAGGGAAAACTTGGAGCGTGGAAATGAGTAAATAAATGTTCTCTGAAAAAAGAGCTTGAACAGTCCTCTCTTAGTCCATTTTTCATAATGAGAGGAGATTGTTTGACAGTGCATTTATTAAACGTGATCTAATTACCTTAAGCAATAGTGACTATTGATGTCCAAAATTTAGAACTTTTGTATGTAGTAGAGCTAAATTAACTGAAAAAAAAATAGTTTAGAAACCTTGTAAATTGACGTTCCGAGGTTATAATGGCAATTATTTGAGCATTTGCCCAATATTGAAAAATAATTTTTTTTTTTAGATTGGGTATATATTTGTTTTAGCAGAATGTAATAAAATAATGTACCTTTAAATGGGATAGATTCAATAGGATTACACATAGAGAATCTGCTCGATTTATTTCAGTGGAGCTCTCTTTTCTAGCTGTTGAAAAAACATCTCAGAAGGTTTGGAAACCCCTGCCGTTTGTATGTAGGAGGGGACTGCTTCTGCGTCATACTGCTTACAGTTGTCGTCCGGCTGCCAGAAGTAACCATTAAATCACTGTGAGGTTTTGCTCTTGGCTCACAATATACGATGGAACACTGAACTGGGTCAACTCTGAAGTACAATTTGTGCAAACTAATGAATTACTGCAAACAAGACAAAGAAAATAAATTGGAAAGCAATACTGGACTTTGACCAGTTATTCTTGCATGTCCCAATTACTTGACCGTATAAGCAACCTCAACACTAAGATGCTGTTCAACAAATCACGTTTTTTCAGCCAGAGATGTATGATCCATTAGATTTTTTTTGAAATGTAAAATTATTTTAATGAAGTAATTTAAGTACATTACTACACTCAATGCAAGTCTATTCTAGACACTGAATTTTACCTTGAAATGGTTTAAGGTCTCTAAAACACTTACTTGCAATAAAAGTACTTGTGGCCAAATGGGTGGCCAATTGAACAAAGGATAACATAACAATGAAATTTTGCATTTCAAATGTGTGCACTTTTAAAACAAATATTGGTGTAACATCCTAAAACAACATTTTGACAAGTTGAACTTTGTTAGTTAGTCATTTGCCAGTAGGTGTCAACAAAATGTTTTTAAAAAGCTGATTCTGAGAATGATTAAAGCAAGGTAATAGAAAAAGGTGAGACACAAAACTGCTTTCAGTAGAAAGCTGTCACAATTTGTAAATGCTAAATTAACTAAATAATGACCAAAACAACTATTTATATAGCAGTTAAAAACAGTACAACTACTGATCTAGGTGTTCCTCACAATACTAGGTGTTCCTCACAATAATACTCTAGGAGATCCTGATTGGTCTGGGAACCTGTGAAAAGGTTACAATTTTTAGTCCTCCTTGGAAAATATTATGATGTCCAGTAACTAAGTCCCACTCCACTGCTCTATTCCACTCATCCTACTCACTCCGCCTTCTCCAAACAAATTCCATATCACATATATGCTGCGTCCCAATCTGTGCACTATTCACATATGGTGAGAAATAAGAATTAGGCTGTCCCACATCGTAGAGTACATAAAAAAGTGTCGGAGTAGTGTGTACCTTTTCCGGTTCGGTTCTGAAGTGGAGATTCATGAAAGCACAACCAGCTGATATTACCCACAATCCATTGTGCTCATGGGGAAGGTTTTTTTTTCTTGGACACAAACAAACAAGTTCTGTATAACTTCTGATTTTTAAAGAAGAGGCACATAAATAACAAACATAAATATAAAGAGTGTTCTATTTACTATTAGAATATTTTAAGTGAAGGAGTTGAGTTCACACACATAGCGTGTATAACAATGTGACGCGACTACTTCTGTCACGTGATATTTTAGTGGATCCCAGATCATGCACACTCTCATCTTACACACTAAAGTGTCTTCTTAAAATGAGTATCCACTTTAAGGGTGCAGTGTATGTGTTAAGATTGGGACCCAGTACGAGTCAGTGACTTCACATGATATCTACGCAAATACCAATCTGCTAGTGAGACTAGAGAATATGCTGGCATTCACGGCTCGTTGCTAAATTGTTTTTAACTCCTAATACATGAGTTTGTATTATTTTTTTTGCAAATGTAAATGGAGACTCATATGTCTATTCTTGTCTCAATCTACATGCTGCCACCCAATATTATTAGGAGGCATGTTGTTAGAGTCCATTGCTATGCTGATCCATGCTATCCATGGTTGGGTTTCCTTATGACTCAACGCCACATAATTGGTTTGATTCAATGATCATCGTTAGAGCCACTGTAAAAAAAGGCCAGTATTTATGGCCTATTGGGTTTTTTCATATTTTAAAGCTTGCAATTGTTTTTAAGATTGATTCTAAGGCTGCTATGTCTGCTGTATGAGGAGCAGGAATTACTGTATTTCCCGAACATCTGGTTGGTCAGCAATAATCGACATACTCACTGGAATAACAGTCAGAGCAAAAGCTTCGACTTAAGTTTGAATCCTAAACCTGTGGTCCTTTCCTGACTGCTCTTTACTACAGTTCTTACTCATTAAAAGCAAAATGGCTTCAAAAAACAAACACATTCTAAAATTGTCCAATTTAAAGAGAATGCTTATTTAAACATATAATATATAGAATGCTTTATATAAATAACAAATTATACAAAATATAAATATTGATCACACAAATTAATGTTCAGTAAAATTACAAATGTTTTAGAAATAAGTTTTAAATAGTTTTGACCATAGAAAGAGTGGGGAAAAAATAATGGGAATTGTCTGTCAATACTTTTTTTTAGTTTTGGCTGTAACATTAACTTGTTAGTATAAAAATTATTTTATAAATCTGAAGATTCAGGGCCAACCCATTAATCGCTTTTCTTACCTATTATTTTACCTTTCTTTTCTACTCACTCAAGCTGTGCAAATCCAAAGCAGATGTTTTAAAACCACATTCATTGTGCCAAGAAATGGATCATAAAATGGCATCTTCGTTGATGTCAATCTTCAGGTGAGAGAAGAGGTGGAACCATGAGCTTCGAAGCCGGAAATCCTTCTCCTTGAAGTGGTATATAAGCTGGAGAGCATGCTTCAGAAGTGTGAGAGCGAGACAGAGAAAGAGGGAGAGAGAGAGAGAGAAAAGAAGGGGAGAGTTAAAAAGGAACACAGGGAAAAAGAGCACAGAGTTCTTCAAGAATCAGAGCACAGGAACACACCGGCAAAAGAGTTGAGCAGTATTTAATACAGTCTGCTGAAGCATCTTATTGGAGGTAGGGACAATTTGTGTTCTTTTATTGAATGACAGTGTTTTGATATATGATTCTGCAACTTTGTTAGGGTTTTTTTTTCAAAAAATGCATTTTTATTTTATTCATTGTTTCATACATTTATTGAAAAATGTAAATATTAAGTGTGACTTCTTTAAGGTTTAACCTGCTGAATTTTTGCCAAACATGCTTTATTAAAGTTCCAAACAGCATTTACATAATAACATGTTAATTTGTAATGAAACCAACACATTAAAACTATAACCTGAAGATACAACATTTTACTTCTGCATATATATTTTTCCCTTACTGTATGGTGTCAAATTTGATTCTGTATTAAAATTCATCTGATATCCAGTTCATATATCATGATATGAACATTGTTTTCTGCCCAAACTTTAGCAGGGATTGCAAGGAAAAGAGCTGTGGTATTTAGTTGTGACTTTATACAGTTGTGACATTTAAGCATAATATAGGTTAAGTTAAGTTTTTATTTCTACAGATTAATCCAGAATTGGTTCTAGCGATTGCTGCATGAAGGGGAGGGTGTGTAATTTTTATTAATTAGTTGTTTGTGGAAAGCATATTTGGTAGTTTTTGCTTGTAGTTTGTGCAGTATTGATATTTGGTGTCTTGTCTGCATAAAATATGCTAGAAATACTTTTTAAACCAATAACTGAGTTAAGCAATTTTCCTCAGTCAAGTTGGATGGTTTAACGTACATGTATTGCATTTAATACATGTTGACATACTTAGAAACATACTTGTTTCATTTAAGCAGTAAAAGCAGGTTAAAAGTCAAACTTAAACCCTGAAATCCTGCGAACCAACTTATTTCTTATTTACATCAAAACCTTTAGCTTAAAAAGGGCACGAGGAAATCTTTAAAAAGAATTCATGGCCCATTTAATTGGTAAAACAATTTAAATGCCATTGTACTATTCACGACCTCCTCAAACCTATCGTACATTTTTTTTAAGAGCTGTTAAAACTGAGTCGATAACTGTAGCCAAAGATCTTACGATGAAGAGGTACAGTAAGGGTCATATTACACTCAAGAGATTTATTGCTTTCATACATTGGAGTCATTTCTGTTTTACAGGCAGATTCTGCAAAAGAAATCTCTCGGCACAGCTCAGCCATCAATCATGAATGAAAACTGCTTAGCTGTTGAGATTCTGCTCTTCTTTATATCCTGTGGAGCAAGTGCACTGGCAGCCTTCAATCCCACGGCCTCGTCATCTCTGCCAGCAACCAATTTCACAGAGATTGGCTTTGTGCCTCCCAAATATCTCACAGAGGCTGTAAGCATTCCCAAAACCAGAAGAAAACGCTTTATTTCCCAAAACGACATGCTTGCTATCATTGATTACCATAATAAAGTCAGAGGAAAAGTTTTCCCTCCAGCATCAAACATGGAATACATGGTAAGTCGTTTTAGTTCCATTTTTGTTTAGTTTGCTCTGTGATAAAAACAGCAACTCTTTAAAGCATATGGAAACTTTTGGCATGCTTGATCTTTTGCTCTGCAGTTCAACGAGTTCACTCTTTTTATTTATTTAATTCTATAATTACCTGGCTTTTTGCCTAGAGAGCACATTGCTGCTGTTGCACATGCACCGGTGCTCTTCACATGATGCAGGAATGACAAACTTCTCCATGTCCATTTGGCACCCACAGCTGTTGAGCAGATTTAATTGGCTTGGACCACCAGAGCAGATCCTTTCCAGTTTAGTGCATTATGCCAAGGCTTAAATTAAGCCCAGAAATGCTTCAGAGATCGCAGTCATGGGAAATGCGAAATCAGATTAATTTAAATGCTAGTTTTTACACTTTTTCTGATCATATTTAATGAGATGAAGATTATGCAAAAAATCAACTATGGTACAATGCGTCACTTTACTTTAAATTTGACTATAATCACTTTTGTGTTTTCAAAACTTGCATTCAAGTGCTTGGTGAATTATCAGAAGATAGCTCCCAGGACCAGTAGGCAACTTTTTCTTCTGAGACCTCTGTGAGAAAAGGAAGAGGAGTTACTGTTTAGTCACCAAGCTTGAGTAGCTACATCTGGTAAAAATTAGGCTAATTATATTGTGATGCTTCTGAACATTTATTCATGAAAATAAATAAATTCACACATCAAGGCGTTAAACTTTTTTTAATTTCACTTTATTTATAATCCAAAAACTTTAGATTTGAAGGGAGACATGTTGTATTTAGATGTTTGGTATGGAGCCAAGATTTTTTGGTGTGTGGTGTAAAGAATTTTCTCCATAATTGCTCTATGGCCAATGGTTTTTAATATTAATGTTCGCCATTAATTAGTAAGTAAGCAAGTAAAAAAATCTATTCTATAATATATAACTTGATTATAATATATTGAGGCAAGTGGTTCCCTGGATTATCGTTACTTAGTTTGGGCAGAAAGATGGTGCAGTGTTGGAGTTGGTCGTCCTGTAACCGGAAGGTTGGCAGTTCGATCCCCACCAGGGCAACCAAGGTAGTTTATCACTAACAAAGTGCGAATGTGGAGTGAAGGAGTAATGCTCTTTTAATTGTGAAGCGTCTTTGAATGTCTAGAAAAGCTCTATATAAATTAAAGGAAGTATTATTATTATTATCGTTATAATTAATACAACAAAAATGCAAAAAAAAGCAGAGAGAAGGATATACATATACAGTATAAAATAGAAAGGTATAGAAGCTGGCACAGCATTAGAAAAACCTAAAGTTACTCACTGCAAATTTTGGGCTAATCCAATTTATGAAAAAAAAAATCATCATTGATCATGTTCCTTTTTTGCAAATAAAAAACATACTCTATACTTCACTCAATAGACTCGCAGTTGTGGAGTTCTCCGATGGTCTTACTTCATGTTAAAAAGGTAATATCAATCAATGTTGAGTAACGCTCTCATTACACACACCAACAGTCTCTACTTTCTAAGACCATCTAAAGAAGCTCATTTACAGTGTTGTGCAACCGCTAGCAGTATTTCTCCTGTGTTTATCAAATTTGATGTAGTCAGTTCAACATGAGAGAAGCCAGAGATCTTAGTGGATCACTATTCTCAGAGGCCAAAGTTTGATGTCCCTTATAACTCAATGTCAGCATATAAGTTGTTTAATCATTCTCAGATTGCTACTAAAGGTGTGATCTGCTATTTTATAAAGTGTTGTACATAGCAGGTCCTGATAGAACCAAGATAGACTTGTAGCTACTATATTAAAATTGATTGAGGTAGCCAAGACCAGGACAGCCCGGCACAAACACTGTTTCTTCCCTCAGGCCATTCAGCTCCTGAACCCATAACTTTACGACCAACATTCTCATATCTTTCCTTTAAATATTGCACTAACCAAGAGGACCCTAATTTGGACTCTTTGCATATTTTCAGTCGCTCCACATTGTGTTGTTCTATTTTGCACTTTATTTTTACTTTAATCTTTGGTCTTCACATTACCTCCAAAGCACATCTCTTAGGCACCTTGAACTTCTACAGTTATAGTTCAATTACTTTATATTTTTACTATTTTTGTATCTAGAATATTACTATATTCTATTTACTTTTAACTTTATCTGTTTAATTATATAACATGTGTTACTGTGCAAGGTTATTGTGTCATTTTTTGTACCAACACTGGAGAGTACTCCTGCACCACAACAAATTCCTTGTGTCTGTGTCTGTGTGTGTGTGTTTCCATTAAACATCTTTCTGATTCTGATTGTGGTCTTTGAACAATCCCACTCATGGCAAAAATTGGCACCAATGAG
Source organism: Danionella dracula (assembly GCA_900490495.1). Classification (NCBI taxonomy): domain Eukaryota; kingdom Metazoa; phylum Chordata; class Actinopteri; order Cypriniformes; family Danionidae; genus Danionella; species Danionella dracula. Next base: position 1,714,014 of record UELW01000888.1, read on the forward strand.
CGCCTTTGTTTCCTTGTTGAGTATCTCAATGTCTCCTGGGTGATTTTTGTGCTGTCATTGAATGTAAGGATAAAGATCATCATCAATCATCATCATTTACCCTTAACAAATAAAACCACTTAAGATGGAGAGTAGTTGTGTATTTTGATAAATTTGTGTTTATTTCCCAGGTCTGGGATGAAACTCTCGCAAAGACTGCTGAGCAGTGGGCATCCACATGTATGTGGGAGCATGGTCCTCGGAGTCTTCTTAGATTTCTTGGTCAGAACCTTTCAGTCCGAACAGGAAGGTATGTTACCTCACACTTGAGTCCAGTACTGTTAAATGACGCTTTGTTGAAGAACTTCAAAGTGATATAGACCTAAAAAGTTTTTTGACCAGGATAATGTTTAGATGCTTTTTTTGGTTATCTTTACAGATACAGATCAATTTTGCAGCTGGTGAAGCCCTGGTATGATGAAGTGAAGGACTACTCCTTCCCTTATCCTCGAGACTGCAATCCCAGATGCCCACTCAAGTGCTATGGGCCTATGTGCACCCATTATACACAAGTGAGTGAGAAAATTGTTGGGGATACTTAAATTAAATAAGTAGATGATAACAAATGCTTCAATGCTGCAAATAGTAGGAAACATCTTCATATTTTAGTCTGTTTACTACTAGGACACCATTGCTATTTAATTGATGGTTAAAGAGATTAAATATGCCCATATTTATAGTTTTCACTGAACGTGTCACACATGGAAGACAATACTCCAGACCTAATATATATGTGCTGTGAAAAGACATAATAAAGACATGACATGAATGAATTAATGAGTTGATATTGAGTTGTGTGTTTTAATAGGTAAACATCTCCAGAACCAAATAACATTTTTGTTCAGGTAATTTTGACTACCCTTAAACTGATTTCTTAACCATGAGTCCGTGGCCAATTCTTGGGCCTTGAGTACAATCTAGTGGATCTGTAAAAAACATGTCTGCATTACAGTTTCCCATCACTTGTTATCACACATTCTAATAGGAAGACCACCCACAAATCGTAATTGGGCATTTTTATAAATTTTTTGCTACCAGGAAAAAGCATAATATGCATAACATACTTCCATGTTGCACTAAACAGAGCTGATCATTTCCAACTGCAGTCATTTTAATGACAATATGACACTGTTTAATTACAGAAACTTTCAGGAGAAATAAAATCAGGAAATTATCAATGTGCAGTGTAGATGTCTTGTATTGGTGAATGAGGCCCACTGAGAATACCATCAACTGGGAGTTAACATCTCTTTTTAGCAGTTTGATGATGTCGCAATCGACATATGCTACTTGTTGGTATAAATTTGAAATAATTTTGGACACAAGCTCATGCGTGTCGAAAGTAATAACTTCAAATTATTACGTCTCTCTCTATGCGTGTGTTTCTGTCTTCACCATCTTTCTCAAGAGGGAGCAAACCCAGTTGTAGCAAGTACTTTTTTATGGAAAAAGAAAGAATTGCATTGCAGATAAAAAAAAATGCATAATCTGTTTAGATTGAATGCTAGTTTATTAAGTTATTTGAAAAGTAAGTTGTGACATTAATTTTCATATTTGAATAGAAAGATTTGAAGAATTTGAAGATGATCATAGTCTATTCATCATCTAATTTGTTTAAGAGGTTCTACTGTAGCTTGTGAAACAATAAGTGTATGTATTTGATTAGTAAATACAAATTAAGTAAAGACTTGGATCAGTTAGACTTCAGACTTCCAGTCGTTAACTGTAAGGTACAGGGAAAAACTGTTAATGACATCACAGATAGGTTTGAGCAGAGAGTGGGAGAGGTTCACAGCAGGATTTTATTGGAGTTGAAATGACAAAACCAAAATCTAAGCCTGGAAGACCTGAAAACTATGACTTTGTGTGACTTTGATCACAATTTGCTGATCTTTTTGACAGATGGTGTGGGCCACCTCAAATAAAGTAGGATGTGCCATCAACACTTGCCATGATATGAATGTCTGGGGATCAGTATGGAAGAGAGCGACGTACTTGGTCTGCAACTATTCTCCTAAGTAAGTACTGTATAATTTCTGCTTAGCTAACTTAGTGAACATGAAGCTCAGTAATGAAATAAGGCTGAACTAGCAATCTGATATGCATGAGGTAAAAATATTTTGTCCTAGGAATGGACAATTGAGTTAATTTATTGCACATATTGTTTTAAATGTAAATCAGGTTTTGTGAATTGTGAAGTGTTTAAATGAGTTTTTGAGCAAAAAATATAATTTCACGAGTCAAGAATTTCTTGCAAATTTTATTTCACATTATTTTATTCATTTGATGATTGTGGGCTGTGCATTGTCAATGTCATTCAGCAAATTCTAAGAAACCTCTTCAAAAGTGTGAATCGGTCTTTGAACTGTGGAGAACCCAAGCTTTTAGTCTTGCTACCTACTATGCTATGAGGTTTTAACTTCAATTCATAAAATGAAAAAATATGTGAGCAATGCAACTCAACAAAGACACTGTTTAGACAGAAACATGTAGTTTAATCATTTGTTTCAGTGAATAAGCAGAAGCTTTACCTTCTCCACTGACCAACTAAAAAAGGTAACAATAGCTGGCAGGTGTTATATCGCACATATATGGCAGAGATATAATGGCACGTTTTCAATTAGACAATACCAGAATGCAATTCTAAGTTTAGAACTCACGGAAAACACACTGATTCTGTACAGATTTTTTTTTACAGAGTAGTTCATTTTGCCACTGATGAATCAAATAACTAAGAATCCACAGCGGAAAAGACTTACTTCAGAGTCAGGATCACTTTCACTTATAAGCTAGTGTGCTCTTTAGGAAAGTCTTGGGGTGCTGCAGATCATATAACTGTTGTAAAGTCCAGACATGTTAGAGAACTAGTTAAAAGCAGTGATTTAACGCTTCTCTTTCCTTGGAAGAAGAGAAGTGATAGTTTGTATCAAAGACCGGTTCACTTTATATGTTTTATTTTATATTTAGACCTGTCACAACAAAAATGTACCATGCAACACATGGCTGTGACATCCATAAATTTCACTTGTGTGGCCTAATGTGCACAAAATAATTGTCAGTACAATGGCTCATTAAGCACTGATACAAGCAGAAAAGGGAGTGGCAAATAGACTGAAGGAAAGTTTTTTTCCCAGCTTTGACTTCTGATGTGATACCATATGCATTGTGACATCTGATGTAATACGTCTGCAAAAATGCTAAAAGTAACTTTAATATCAATGAAATTTGTTTCCCTTTTGCTTTCCTTGTAATACACCTTGCAGTGATAAGGACCAAAAAGAAATAGAAATAATAGACAAATAGTCTTTAAAAAGCCTTTAAATGACGTTTTAAAAGAATGGCAACTAAGCAATCGTTCTCTCACAACTCAGAGTATCGAATCGAAATAACTTTTATCGCCTTTTTAAAAGCTATATAATTATGTCAATAAGGAAGTCACAGCCCTACAGAATTTCATTCAAATATATTAAAATGTGTTCGGAGGAGAAAAGAACTAGTTTTAAAAAGTAGTAATGAGTGCATTTAAGTTTTTTGGATGAAATATCCCTTTAAATGCACGTTGAAAGTTTAAACCTCTAATTCAAACAAGAAAAACTGTTGAAATGTCTGTTGTCCCTGTTGCATCCAGGGGGAACTGGATTGGAGAGGCTCCGTATAAAGTAGGTGTTCCTTGCTCCATGTGCCCTCCCAGCTACGGAGGATCGTGCAGTAACAACATGTGCTTCCCCGCTGTGAACTCAAATTACCTGCACTGGTTCAAATAAACACAGATAGAATGCACATGCCCCGTCACAGAGACACTGTCCCTCTTGGGAATTTGCACAACATTCCTGGATGCCACTGTTTTTAACACATGGGCTTACAGGAGCATAGATTGAAAGGCAGCAAGTTATTTTTAACCTTGTATTTTAATTATTTTATAATGTTTAGACAATTTTGTTACTGTTAATGTATTGTGTATGGGCCCTTTTAAAGGAAATAGCAGGATTTTCCTGAGAGGGTCTCTACTGTGATCTGTCAAGGCATGATTGGTGCTTAAAGGATTCAACTGTAACTCTACTCTGTTGGCATTTGGTGAAATCCAATCTGGTCTTGTTAGCAGGTCTAACGCTGCAAAGAGTTTCAAAGTCTCACAATCACCTTAAGCTTTGTAATGCCACACTGGAGAACTCTTGACATCACAAACATAACATCTTTTCTAAAAACATACCTATACTACCAATTTTGTAATTTGCACTTTTATGCAGTGTTTAGATTTAAATGGACTTTTTGGCTGCAAATGGTCACTTTCTTTTATACTGTATGTATTTGACTTATGTCAAAGTTAACATTATACTAAAAAGTTAAAAATTTAACATGATGCACCACTCTGATCCACAATACAGCATCACTGGTGTTACATTAAAATTGCCACAATTTAGAAAGGATACTCCACCCTAAAATGAACATGTCAAGAATACAAAAGACTTTCTTCTTCCTAATGAGCCTTGTCAAGACCCTGACAATTGTGGAAAACATCTCCAAAGTACTCCATCTACCATTAGTGGGTTCTAACAAGAGTTTTATTTAATGGTTAATACTTTTTGTTCATAAAACAAACTAAACATCAACTCCATGACACTTTTTAAGATTCATACGTCAAAAGTGCTGTACATATGCCATGGCCTCGTCTGACGACAGGAGATGAGAGTAACAAAGATGCACTTTGTTTACACATCGAGGAGACCATGCCTTTGCCTGCACATCCTTAAAAGGTCAGTATGTTTAGCGTGAGAGGATGTCTTGTTATTTGTGAATAAACAGCATGGTTCTTCGATGTGTAAACACAGGCTGTGTTCATCAGTCAAGGCCAATGCACTGAGGAGAGGACAACTCAGAGTTATTTGTTTTCAAAACAATTTTAAATCACTGATAGCAGGTGAAGTACTTGGAAGATGTTTTTCAAATGTTTCTGGAACCTTGGCAGGTCTACTTGCCTGGCAATCCGTCAATTAGATTTTTATGCACAATATTTTACAGTTATGTTCCAAAGGTGAAAAAATCCCCCTGAATTTACAGATCTATGTAACACTCAACATGTCCACGTCTTTAATTTGCTAAGCAGTTGGATTCAGAGAGAGACCTTTGTAGGACAAACATCTTCTTTTAGCTTGAAATTGTAAACCGTGCGGATTTTCAGATGTGTTTCATTTCTATAGCCTTGATCAGTTCTGTTCATAATAATTCAGTAGGTGTCTATTTTACCTTGTAAAAAATTGCATAAGTGCAGTAGATTCTATCATGCACTGTTCTTTAATGAAGGTGGATTTATTCACCAACTAAATGCTTTTGGTCTTTCACATTACCCTTTAAGTACTAAAAGTTGTTTACCCTGTTTACTCAGTTAGATAAAATAAAATTTTGGTACAAATCTTAGTAATGGATGATTGTGTAAAATGAAGAAATGTCAATGATTTATAATTTTAAGTAGCATTGTGATTCACATAATACTAGTTTTGAAATCTAAAAAAAGTGTTCCAGTTTGAATTTGAGGATTGAATGTCCTGGAAATAAGAATGTTAACAATATATTCTTTGCAATCTTGTGGTATTACTGACCAGGGCCAGAGAGAACCTGCACTTGCACATTTCTGCTTAAAACTCAGACGCCAGGTCGTGGTAGCTAAGGATGAATACTGACCAAAAGAGAAAATACAAGTAAATACTTAAGAATAAAGTCATCACCCTATTGCATGTCAAAAGAAAAATATTAGTTTGTCATTTGGTCCAATTTTGATAACATATCAACTAAATAGCATTTTAGCTGATGCCATGAACAGTGCTTTGTTACTTTTTTAATGAAGTTTGCTTGGATATTGACCCAATTCCATCCCCCTGAAGCTGCTATCATAAATACCAGGTCTCTACTGCCTCTTACAAGTACAGTATTTTGATAATGATGGATCGTACTCCTCAGAATGGCATGATTACATCTTTGCAGTAGATTTCTTCTTGTTGCCGGCAAATGTTGATCTATTGTTTGTTTGAATACTTGAGGCAAATCAGCATGTCTTTCTTCGGTCATAAAGCTTGCTTATTTACTAGTTTTGTGGCATGGATGAAAAACATGATAGATTTATAAAAGAACCAACCCAGTGTTATTACTGTCATTAAAAAGAGAACAACAAGGACTAGTGAGCAAACTTCTCAATGATGTTTAGGTATCATTTCAGTCTTAACTATCGATTTTACCTCGCAGGTTCATTGGTGCTTCAAATGCAATGTTAAGCTGACAATATCAAACTCGGGTGAGACACAGCAGCACTTGTCCTGTTTGAATACACAAGGCATTGGCTTTTGGATGGTTTCCAGATGCGTTAAGCCCAAAAACGTGTGTGGGGGGCTTAGGAATTGTGGAATGTTGATCAGGTGTTGTTTGAATAACCTCTACATGGCACAGCCCTAGAAAGAGCATTTAGTGAAAAGCCAATCATGCTGTACCCTCATTAAGCTCTGAGGCGGATTAACATGGAAACGTGTTCAATCAATAAGTGCACCTTATTATTTGTCTTTTTTAATGTTTGTACATACATCTATTTTTTATCAGTAGAGGATTGTTCATTAAATTTCGCTTTGTATTTTGTGGTTTCTTGTAGAATCACATGAGCACTTAATATTCAGCATTAAATATTGAGTCAATCTGGACATTCTTCTGTAACCTTTGTCTTTTACATTGTAGACGTCATAGACTGCATCTTGTTTTGAGTCATTTAACATGGCTTTGTAGATATTTTCTCCAGTGTGCTTAGCAAGTTTTGGTGCTGAATTTAAAGATTGTGAATTGTGTTTCACAGATTTTTAAGAAACAACATATACTTACATTTGTATTGCCAAAGCAGTTTATTTATCAATTATTTTGTACTGCACATAAACTTTTCTACAAGGATTTTTGTTTTTAAGGGGCAAGTCTATATATACTTGTGATGTTGTAAGTGGTGATGTTGGGGTCAGTACCATTGAATTGAAAAATGTTGTTCAGCTAGGCTCCAGAGAGATATTAAAAAGAGAACGTTTTGCCACAATAAACCATTTTTAAAACTTTTTCTCTTGTTGGATGATGTTCTGGGTCTCAATCTCACATTGCGCAATAGGGAAGGGACACACTGGAAAACTAGCCAGATCATCAAAGAGACAATTGTAATCACATTCACTTCTGATGGTTAGTTAGATTAATCAATTTATTTGAAGAATGTTTTAAGGGATGAAGTGTTCACAGTACACAAGCCATGTCAGGAAAACATGTCACCTCCACTCCAATCAGCTTCAAACAGAACCTGTGCTGCTGCCAGACTAAAACTTAAATTTGATTGTATTTGTAATTGATTATAAAAGAAAAAAACTTTTAAATGTAATATATTTGTAATCATATACATGAAGATATCTCCAAAATCTCATTGTCCTCAAATCACAGCTTTCAAGTCATAGCATATATTTTTATATTGTTGAAGTATTTTAGATTGAGGTTTTATGTTAATTTCGAACAGAAACATATTCAAACCCTATACTCAATTAAAAGTTGTAGAAGATTTGTAATATCACCAAACTTGTTTATTATTTAAGTATAATTTATACTTTATGCTTGCTGTTGTATTTTGTGTTGAACAATAAAACTGAAATCCTGGATAATGGTGTGTTTTTCTCCAGTATTCTTTCCATCCTCCCATATTTCTTTATAGAACCACTCCAGTCTCAAAAATATCATGGGATCCTCTCAGTTTCTTTTTCTCAGAGTTCCATTTGATGATCCGTTTACTCATTCGCTTATGCTTTGTAATTGTAAGACCGCTTCCTTGATATGCGAACTGGCTACAGTCATGTTCTGATAAGCACATGTTGATTTTGGCCAGGTGGATCCCAGCCTATACAAACAGTATGTACTGTATATGTTGTTCAGAGAGGGGCCCAGGGTCCTGCCACAGAGCGAATGAAACCGGTGAACTCTGGGAAAGCGGCGGACTCCACCTCCTGTTCTCATTTGTCTGCCAAGAAGACAGACAGACTCTTACCTTGCAGCAGACTTGGAGAACGTTGCGGAATTCATAGGGAATATGATGCCATAAACGTTTTGATGTATTGAACAGACACAGCTGTTCCTCCACACAAATCCAGCTGTTAGTGGAGGCTAAATCTTGCCAAAATTGTACAAAGAATAGCAAGCCGTAGTGCCTTTTTCCAAACTCCATGGTGAGTGAGGTTGCAGTGAATTTGAATGCCAGAACATTAAAAAGGTTTCACAGGAGGTAAGTTTAGACAGGAAACATACAAAATCAACACTTGGTCTCCAACTACTGTACTTTATTTATTAAAAAAACAAAGATTTGAAAGCTCAGAAGCACACGCAGACAGATATGAACCAAAAGACATCATATATTGTAGATGTGAAATCAACATATTTTAATGTGATGTGTTGGCAGATACTAATAGACAGTAGTTTGCTAAACGCAAGTTAGTGTAATACATTTTCAAAATATTGCTACATTTACTTAAATGATAGATTCCATTAAGATTCCAATAAATGTCTCTTGCAAAAAACTGCAGAAAAAGTCAACAAAAGTCACTCCAGTATTTTTCCTATGCTTGGGTATATTTTAGGAACATCACATAAATAAAGGCTGGAAATTGTGTTTTTTTCAGGTTTAATGAGAAAAGAGAAGCACTCTTCTCAAAAGAGTAAAAATGCGGTCACAAAAAAATTCAGAAAGAATAAGGAGATGCAGACCGAAGAGTAGACAGACATAAATGGTTCCTGCACCGCAATGCACATCTAAAAGGTGTGGAGAAATCTCTCAAAAAGAGAATAGGGTTAGCCCTTACTTATCCATTACAGCCTTTTTGAAAAACAACTTTTGTAAAGTGTTTGGACATAAGTCTGTGATTGAAAGTTGTGAATACCCTACAGTTAGAGTTTTTACACTTCTTCAAGTCACTTTTTAATCAGTGAAAAAAAGGCATCAAAATTCCCAGCTGTTTTTAGATTGCTCGGTTGAATGCTGCTCTTTTTAAAAAGGATTCAGTATTTCAGGAAGAAAAGACCCTTCGGCATTACCAGTAAAAGAGCAACTAACTAATGATTTTTGCTTTTGAAGGCAACACTTCCTTAATAATGCAAATTAGATTAGAAACGTGTCTTTATGACCAGTTAAAAAATTGTTATCACTAGTCAGAATAAAAGTATTACTACCTTTAATCGGTTTTAAAGAGTTTCAAGTTATAGGTTCAAATTTAAACATGTCTTTATATACTGGCAACACATTTCTCACCAGTCATTGCTTCACCCCAACCTGAAAATCAACAAAAATTCTGAACTAAATTATAAAATATCAGAAACCTTTTTTCAAACTTCAGTTTACATGTTGAGAAGACCCATAATTAAAATCACATAATAGTTGACTTCTAATACAAATCTGTTAAAAGTTTTTTAAGCATTTTAATGTGAAATCTTCTCTTTTTTTTGTTTGGAACTGGCCAAATTAGTTGAGACTTTATTTGCACACAGATGGAAAGAAGGATGTTCCCTTTTATATGTATTGCTTTTTGTCTTAGAGAAGATAACAAGCGAACACACACTGTAGTTTAAAACAGTATATCAATGACTCTTCATCTCATGAAAAAAATGTTGATATGATTGCTATTTGAAAATGAGAGGAAAGTTGTATTTATACATTTCAGTAGTTTGCTGAGCCTAATCTACAGTAACTGGTCATGCTTGATATTTCAATTTTATATTTATGTTTTCACTAAATAAAATAGTTTTTATTTGTGGTGTTTGGCCATACAGTCGGAATATAAATTAAGCATATGTGCAGGAAATGCTGTATGATAACTGTGAACAAAGTTCTATAAACGAAGTCACTATACATTAAGGTTGAAATCTACTTTGTGCACCACATCAAGATCCCAGCTAACCTTTTAAAATTTATTTTCCATGTTCAAACATGAGCCCATACAAAAGCTAAAAGAGAGGTAAAAGTGAAGCTTTGTGTAGATTGCCACTCATGTTTTTCGTAAAACAAGTCAAGAATCAAAGAGCCCAACTTCAATTGTTTTACTAAAGCTGTCAAATTAAACTGATTAACCAATAAACCTGAATATAAACAATTACCATCTATTCATTATGATTCCACTTGGTGCTCTGAATTAGATTGCTTGTAGAAGAAAGTTGGCAACATCAACTCATTAATCAATTACTTTCTACTCTAACTTGACAGTCCCATGGCTGCCAGTCAAACCTGAATGAACCACAATTGTCCACAATAAATATTAGGTTTTCTGTTGAATATGTAGTACAAAACTGGAAACCAAACCCATTGCAACTTCAATATGTAATCAAAGAACAGCATTAAAAACTTGTTAGGAGTTAACACATCCTGAATGGATTTTGATCATGTACACAAAATATAGTCAAACTTAAGTCAGATCTGTCCTTCAAAATCGCAACATTTTCTCAAATTCTCCAAAATAAAAATTTAAAATTCTGAAAATTTCAAGGAGACTTTTTATTTATTTTTATTTAATTTACCGGATCTTAAATCTGTCTGATGATGGAGTTTTCTGCTGTGCTGGTTATGTGATGTGTGTAGTGATCCTTCATCCAGTCAAGTGCGTTGTCCTAGTCCCACTAGAAACAAAACATTAATTTACATTAGCTTTGAAAATATGACCTCCATTTAGAATATATTCAATTGAATAAGTCTGGAAAAAAAGTTGACATGGCTTTTTAATACATGTAGATGTTTAGTATGTTTAGGCTCTTAAATTATGAGCTAATTTTATATTTTGTGAATAAATCATGAAATGTACCCTTTTAAGATTTCACTCCCTCAGTAACGTAATTAACACATGTACTGCCCAAAATATTGACTCAAAATAGACGTGAGAAGTAAGTTTTACAGCTTTGAGGTGACTGATTATTCCATACACCTCGCAGGACTGTAAATTAAATTTGCATAGTATGATAATGTCGTGTCAGATAGAGAAACTGAGAACAGAAGTTGTGATGTGAAAATGAAGTCAGTGTCTGTTTTTCTTTATTTATATCTGAGTTGATACTATGATGGTGTCCTTACATGGCTTTGCTTCATGACTAAAGTGTGTGTCTAATTTAATGTTTCAATTAATTACTGATTTCTGTCTCAGCAGGGCAATTTATCGTTCTATATTTATTTGAAATGCATTATAAAGTTAGGGAAATTTAAGCAGGCACCGGTCACATAATTAGAATATTAATTGAATTATTCTAGTAATTCCATTCAGTTAAACTTTTTTATTTAAATTAATCACAAAAAGTGGACTACAGCTGGAGTCAGAGCTTCAATAACCACCTCACACAATTGATTTCAACAGGCACTTTTTTGTGTCAACCCACTTTACCAATAGACAGCGTTAGAAGAGTCTTCCCATTACAAAATAAAAGGGAAAGGATAGCTGTTTGATTTTGAGTGTTTTTTCTTTTTCTATGCAAATGAGCCCAAACTAAGTATTGAGTGCTGCTCATTTTCATAATTTTTATGTTCATACTATTGAGGTAGCCAACATTTATAAAGTTTTTTTTTTTTCCCGAGGAGCTAGTTTTGGGGATTCCGTTTTCAACTGTGTCATAAAACACCAGCACTTTTATATGGTGTTCTGTAGGCACTTTCTGTGACTACAGAGTTGGGATTTGTAATTTAGTGGAGTAGCAGACGTTTCTGAACAAAGAGCAATATTGTACCTTTGCGCATTGAGTTTACTGAAGAGGGACATAATTTTTTTTTAACTACAGTGATCATAATTTTTCCATTGATTAATCGATTAATTAAAATAAACAAGCGTTGAATATGTTAACTTTTATTCAGTTTAACATTTAATTTCAACAGATACCTTTTTGAGATCTTTTTAATATTTACACTTAAGTTAACTTTAAAATAGCGTTTGTTGACAGTTAGCATGTTTCTTTCCTAAAAATCATTAATGAGCGACTGAAAAACTGATTAATGTACAATATATTCTATAATTACTCTGGTGATTAAATTCAGGAAATACTCAGGGCTGAGATGTGGGCACAAAGCCAGGAAACCAACCACATTGCAGTATTTTCAGATCTTATTTTCCAGAGAAAGATTATTCAATGTCTTTCATGAATCAAATAAACATTACCACCTAGTGGACAAGAACTGCTATCACACTTAACACTTTGAAACAAAGTTCTACATTTTCTATAATGCCAAGTTGTCAAACTCAATTCCTGGAGGGTCACAGCCTTGCATAGTTTTGGGCGAACCTTAACTGAACACAACTCGAATTAAGTTCCTCTTGGCTTGTTTAATGCTCCTCATGTGTTTTTTTGAAAAAAGGTTGGAACAAAAACCAGCAATAGCTGCAGCCCTCCTGGAATGAGTTTGCCACCTTTGCTTAATGTTCTCTTAAATGCATTGATATGCACTCTAGAGACATTTTGTAGTCTGTTTGTTTCTAATCCTGATATCACTGACAATTGTTCATCACCCAGCTCAGAATAAGATTCAGTTTTTAACATGGAAACAACTCTAGATATATTAACTATTCAGATTTTTTTTTAAAGAAAATGGAAGCAAAGGGGGTAGTAAAAAGAGTTTTGTTTAGAGTTTTTAATTTATGAGATATTACAGATACATTGATTTTTACTTTAAAAACTAATTAGCAATCATTTCATGATCGCACCAATTCAGACAAGTGTGTGTGGAGTCTCAATTTATCAAGGAACAGGTAGCTTTATATCAGAGGTTGATTGTGGCATGAAGGGGGTGTGGCCTATTTTAATGACATGAATGAGTGAGTGTGACTGAACCAGTCAGGCTCCTTGGCTACGTTCAGACTGTAGATCTTAATGCCCAATTAAGATTTTTAGGTGAAATCTGATTTTTTGTGTGTGCATTTGTTCACATTACAAATAATATGCACCTGCTATCCATCCTCTGTGTGAAGTGAATGCAGATCCAATGTGACACGCATATGCAGAGGAGGAAACTACGTCCCCAAAATGCACTGCTAACAGCCGTAAAAACTAAAGCACCTGCTCTTAGGCACGCTTGAGGCTTTATGGGTGTAAATATTTTATGAGCCTCTTTAATAGTACTAAGCAATATTAAGAAAAAGTCGAGAGATAATTGTAATGCTTTACATCTTTAATTAGCAGTTCAACTATAACAGGCAGCATATACACAAGAAAGTTGCTCACAAATCACAAAATAAATAATAATCATGCCTTCAATTCCTTTTCGAGATCTTTTACAATATTCAGAGCATTATTCATTCACTTCACATTCACTCTCTGATGGTGATAAGCTACCTTAGTAGCCCTCAGCTTCCCTGGGGCAGTTTGACAGGATGTGGCTACAATTCCATGCCTAAAGCTTCCTGACCACCACCAAACACCAAAGCGATATGCAATTTGTTACAAAGTCAAAGTCTAACTCGTTCGTAGTAGAAGTTGTATCAGCTGATCAACAAACCATAGCAGGAAGGAAATAAAGGGAAAAGAAAGTGTTTTTTTTATAGTAAGTGATCAGCAGTTACACTTGCGATACAAATCCCCCTCAGCAGGACAAAATAGTGCTCAACTCTCAATACGAAATAACAAAATAAGAAGCCATATATATATATATATATATATATATATATATATATATATATATATATATATATATATATATATATATATATATATATATATGTGTCCCTTTAACTTAAAATCAGAATTGAACGAATTCCAAAACTGTGAAACTTCTGGATAAGTCATCAAGCATTGGCAACATGATCAAACATGCAGCATGCAGCGGCAGAGAATCTGTGAAATTTCGCATGCTTGGGTTCTTGTGTGCATGTGTGAATGAGTGTGAGAGTTAGGAAGCAGTTCAAGTGTGACAAGACACACATTTTTTTTTAAATCCCAGTATAACTTCACCAGTGATTAATAGTTTGCACTTCAAATGCTGTTTAACAAAAGGTGTGAGATCTATTCCAATGGAAGACTTTGTTCCACCCTTGACAGAACTCTTTATTGTCACTTTTATTGAAGACTTTTCTTTTGATTGTACATAGTTTAGACACGTACTTACATTTATAGGTGGTGTACCTGTATAATTGGCAAAGGCCTATTACTTCAAAGGCACATGGACTGCTAAAGTGTGTTACTTCAAAAATGAAGGTCAAAGGAAGCCTAGACCCACAATCTATGAATAAATCATGAAATATGGCACACGATTCCTGTGCAGTTTGGAGATTTCAGTTGTTGAGGAGAGAAGGACGTAAAGAGCTTGCAAATGGAGTGAATATCTATGAAATAAATAAAAAAAATCATGAGATTTCATTAATTTCAGTTTAAAATTACATTTTATAATTTGGAGATTGGCCTTTGTGTTAAATTCCATTTTTACCCATTGAGAATAAAGAACATTTGAGATCTGAAGGCAGTGTTTAAGTGATTATAAAGAACAAACTAGGTTAGTTAATTTATTAAAAACTTATGGAAAAATGAAAGTATGAAAATGTTTTGCTAACCATACATGTGAAGGCTTTTTATCATATTTTTTTTATGTTGCTTAAAGACCAGGATTATTTACACTCGAGCTCTAGATAGCATCATTGACTAAAACTTAAGGAGAAAAGTCAAAAGCAAGCTTACATAGACAACATAAAAATTGCTCCTCAAATTATTAATTCAAATAATTTTTCTTGTCAGCAAACTGAAGTCAACAAAAATTTCAGAGCTAATAGCTGAACTTACATATTCATCAAAGATTCTTGCCAATCTGCGTCTACATCAAATAAATCTATTTTTTTCATCATTTGGGCTTGTTGGGGGAATTAAATGAACATCTTTATTTAATTTTAGAATTACTTTATAGTTATTTTCTATAATAATTTGCAGATTTTAAATTATTAAGAAAAGTTTGTGAACTAAGGATTGTGATTATTAAATGGTTTCCCCAGTACAACCACATAACTGATAACCCCATATATATGGCCTCTATACTGGCTGCCAGTGATGCTCAGGTAAGATTTTAAAGTGCTGCTGCTTGTCTATAAGTCACTAAACAGCTCACCTCAAAGTATAAAGTAGATCTGCTTACTGCACACAAGCCAAACTGCTCTCAAATCAGTTTGAGCTTCCATAGGTTCTCTCCAAATTGAGGGTCTTCTTTCAGTTACTATGCTGCCCACTCATTATCAGAAGAGATCAGAAGGACTAAAAGATTAGTCACATTTAAATCCAGACTAAAAGGTCAATTTAAATGTGTGTTTACTGACTGAGCACTGCTGTCCAAAGAGCATTGTGCTTAGGAGCTTTTGTTTCTCTTGTATTCTTGTGAAGAGGATCCTAATGCAGCAGATACTTCAAATACTTTATTTACGAAAAGAAATGGAATCTTCTTTTCAACAGAACAGGGACAAAGCAAAGTTTTCTTCTTCTAATGGGAAATAAGGTCCAGACACTCAAAGGTCATGAAAAAGGAGAACTAAAAGTAGAGCAGAGTGGCTGAGACGCAGCTCCAGCAGCACAGTCTGACTCCAGACAATCAGTAGGAGAAAGGTGAGACGCTTTTCTCTCACCAGACATAGATCTGGATGGCACAAGACACACTAGAATAAAAAATAGTGGGGGAGAGGGGGAGCATTTTTAATGCCTTTATTAGATAGGACAGTACAGAGAGGAGACAAGAAGAATATTTTGGGAGAGCGTTCAGGGGAGAAGGGTCGCCAAAGGACTGGTGCCAAACCCCAGTCACCAGATGCAAATCTGCACCATATGTCAGTACACTGACTGCTATGCTGTCAGTGCTAACAGGTGAGATGATTGAGGGAAAACACAGACAGGTGACAAAACCTGAGAAAAAGCTAATGACGAGACAAGATTATCACAATTCTGTTAAATTTAAATAAATGTGTTAAGCTTCTATTGTTTAGTTCTCTACTTTTTAAATTCTGCTCTATTCTATTTTATGGTCGTTTGACCTGGTTTGTAAATCACTTTGAATTTCGAAAATGTGCAATACGATAAAAATTGCCTTGCCTAATTTGGGTCCAGTAACTTCAATTGAGCTTCATGGCAACTGACTAATTCCAGCAGGAACTAGCGAGAAGTTAAAGATGTTAGGAAGACATCTTTACAATTACATTGAAAGAAATGTAAATAATAAATAAAAAAGTGTTTTATAGATTCAACAGATTTAACAACCAGATGGATAGTAGATAAATGTGACTTGTGATGTTATAACTCTATGAACAACACTTGAAGCCATTCAGTTGTCATTTGCTCTTTGTTTTCCTGGCTTGCCCTTAATATTCATTAGACATTGATTTTTCCAGTTCACAGCATCCACACTGGATTGGTTAGGATGTGTCAAGTGATTGATACGGTGAATCTATTTAGAAGTTTTAACATTCGATACAAAAAATGAAGTTTTCTGTATGATTTATTACAGTATTTTCTCATTTTATTTATAAGTTTCACATATGAGATGCAAAGAGTGTACTCATGTAGATGATTTGCAACCTTGACATCTTTTTCCACACATGGATCTAGCCCACAAAGAGAAATCCATGGGATTAAGATTGGAGATGTCTAATCAAAATTTCTTAGATTTAGATCCAGCCAACTCAACAAATAAGCAATGCAAAACACACAGAATATAATTTTAAACTTAAAAGCAAAACAAACAAACTCACTGTCCAATGAAATTAAAAACTTTGCAAGTTGTTTGATCTAAAGCGGTGTAGTAAAATCTAAGGTGTATTCGTTATAAACTTAAAAATTGTATTTGTATCGTCATTTTGATGGAAAAAATGGTAAGCTTCTGCCACTGTAAATGTTTAAAGCTTCCATCCACCCATCTTAGTTACTTTTTAGGCTTATATTAATGTTAACTTTTTAATCTGTTCAATTCATTGTTTATCCCTGTGTTTCAATCTGCCAATGCACATAAAACGTATTTTTACATTAAAAAAAACTATTTAATTTATTTTATAATATTTTTCTTCAATCTTAAATAAAGACTCAGCAGACCTCTCTAAATAACAAAAGTTGAGCACAAAGTGAAGAGTTTGTTGAAGCTTTGTATGGAGCTTCACTTTTGAAAGTGTCATGAAAACAGATCACATCTGCTTCAGAGCGCACATCACTATCTCCTACGTCTTAACTCATTACATGTGTTAACAGAATCCTTCCGTCGTCTGTTACTTCTCTGTTGGGTTTCCCTTCCTTGTTGCCATCTCGTCTCTGCACTGAACTCCATTATCTGCTCTGCTGCCGGTTGTCATTTTTAGATGTTTCGCCCTGTTTGTGTATAAGGCTTCATCATAAGTAGAGGAAAAGTAGTGATTTTATCTTTTTTCTGTGTCCAAAGGATATTACACCACTACCAAGATTTCTGCTTTGTTTGTGACAATGACAGCTTTTTACGTTAGCTTAATTTTGGATAAAGTTTGCTATTTTGAGGTGTCATTTTTTGTTTGTAGGAGATAACCTGCAGAACCCAACACAACCAAAGTTAGTCAGCATTCAGACTGCCCCCAAACTGACTTCAATTAATTTTTTTTTGCTTTCACAATACCTGTACCGGATATTTTCATAATGGTATGAACAGCTCAATTTCATTTTTTGGAAAACAATTTTGGACCCAGGTCTCTTTTCATATTCATATTCTTTTCACATGGTCTTTTTCAAAATTGTTGTCATGCAATCTTAGCCTGAACAACCAGGTCACGTTTATCTGGGTTTTGTTTCATCGAGCTCAACTAAAACACAGTTTCTCACATATTTGAGTCACTAGAGAAAACTTCTAAATTTACAAATCTAAATTTAAATATGATTTCTGAGCTTGATCTTAATTTATCAAATGTAATTATTCACTTTGGACATGGTATCAGCAATTGAATGCAACATGATTCCTTACACCACTTGACATATAATTTTTTAAATGATTTTTAGATGTTTTACATACTGCAACCTAAGTGAACATCTCTGGTCTTAAGCTCCCCTAAATCTAAGAAACACATCTTTCTCCCTTCTAACCAAAGGGAATTAACTGGAAAATTGTTAAAAACTGGACAAGTTCATTTATCCTGTGGTACATGAATATAGTAAATATAAAGAAAAGAGAAAGCAGTAAATTTGATGTAAAAACAATATCTAATGGAAGTTTTAATCAATTGTAATTATATTGCAAATCTTTTTTTTTAAAGCAGACAGATAGAAGTTGATCACATTTTCATTTATCATCTTTAGGAAAACATAAAAAAGCTGTGGTTAAAATTTTTGACAGCCCTATATACTATGAAAATAAATAATTATACCTTTACACAAAAACAAAACAAACAAAATGAGCCGAGTGGTTCACTGGGTCCACCCCTCTGACAGTCCTCTGGTGGTGCATTCCAGGAAGCTGCTCTGGTCTCCGGCTGAATGAAATCATCTGGCAGTCTCTCTTCACTCAGAGGCGGAGAATGAACCGCACCAGCCGGTCGCTGGACCCAATGTCGCGCTGACTTCTGAAGGGACTCACAGCCCTCCAAGAGGCTGTAAGAATGGCTTCAAACTTCAACGATATAGTGAAGCAGGGTTACGTGAGGATTCGGAGTAAGAAGCTGGGGGTGAGTGGAGCGCACTCGGTACATTCTGCTCAGCGCTGTGTGTAGTGCTGCTATGGGAGCCGCGCGCGTGGACGCACTTCTCAGGGTAGTGTTTGGTGTTTATTAACGTTATATCAACTCATCATCAACTCTGTCATACTCTGACACAACCAAGGTGGCCCTTAGATATAAACAGGTTCTTAAACAGTTTTGTCAAAATTTTTTTTTCATTTTTGTACTCTTTGTTTACCATCAGGGATTTTTTGTGGATTTTTTTGGTATAAAGGTGGAAAGTATAGACTGAAATTTACTTACAGTACTGTAATTTTCTAGTCTTTTTATGTGCTTATGCTTTTTAATGTAGTTTCTAAAATGCAATTTTTTATTTTGTATTTTATTTGAAGTTATGCACATTTAAAAAATAGTTTACTTGAGTAAAATGCAATTATTTATTAATATTAAATAGGAAAGAGATGCAAGCAGCGCTTGGATAAGTCTGCTGCAGCACCCCTGGTGGCCAGTACGTGCATTCCACATCAGAGACTTTAAAGCTAGAAGTGTATTTAAAAAAGAACAGATTTAGTATCTTTTGTTTATAGAAGAACGTCGATGTACTCAGAATTTCACTGGGTCCCTCACTTGCGTGACTGCTCTGTAGCAGTGATTCAATGAGGAATAAAATTAATTAAACAAGAACAACTTCATACATGCAGAACTAATCACATTGATTATTCAAGATAGCAGGCTGTTGATCTGAAAGCAATAGATTACATGAAATTACTTCTTTTGTTGTTGATCTTCTTTTACAAGTTAATGAAATAAAATCACACAAAAAGAAAGTTTTATATATTTAAGCAAAACATTGCATAATGATTAAAGATAAGACTTTAATAATACTCACTTTTATTACTTTAATTGTCTCAAGTTCTGTTGGCATGAAAACAACCTGTGACCCGTTTTAGGTCACCCTGTAGATGCAAAGCACCCATATTGGAATAAACAGGATAAATAAATGAAAAAAATAAAATCAAATGGGATATTTATCTCAGTGGGGATTTATTCCAATATTTGTTGCTATTTCAAAGATCCTTTGTTTCATTTGGGCTAGTTCCTACCCGCTTAGAACTTAATAGTTTAAGGACATGCTGACAGATAAAGCCTTAATACATTTTTTTTTAATTGTATAGTGTGTATGTATAGAGGAAGAGGTGAATAAGATGATCGGTGAAACTGGGCTTCAGAGCATTTCATAATCAAAGAACTTAAAGAAATTAGGGTGTTTTTGTTCAATTGAGGAATTAGTTTAGAATAATAACTCAAAAAGCACATTTTGTTTCAATGAAATGCAAGTATAATGGTCCACGTGCACAGGAAATTCATGCATCCAGTTTTATAGACTGAACCCAGCAAAAGAATGTTTAGATGAGCTTATATCATCCTCCTGCTCTCAAGCAAGTGATTACAAGAAAAATTTATGTCACAATACTCCTTAAAAACAAGCCAATAAGATTAGAACATGGAACAGTATGTGCAGTTACTGAGTAGTCAAATACTCTGAGTTTAATTATCATGACCTACTTTTTACTTGTGGGCAATTTCACTGAAGTATGTTTTTTCTTTCCACCCTTGCTATTTACAATCACTTAACTACCATTCATTTTAAGTGTATCACATTGCAAACGTGTATCATGAATGTGCAGCATTCCTCTTGCTTGACAGGGAAAAAGAAAAAGCATCAGTCAAGTATGCATCCTCATCTGTTTATTGTCCTCATTCTTGAAGCTGTTAATGGAGCCATCATGATGAGTGAGCGTGTGTGATATAGCAGCTCAGCTCAATCAATAGGAAAAGATCTATATGGGGTCCATGACCCTTTTCACATATGTATGTAAACATAAGCTTTAATAGTCTAGTTTTTTGCTGGAGTGTTGACTATTTAAGCACCTTTTAGGAAAACTCTAAAATCTAAAACAACATAACTAAACAAATTAATTGTTCTCTCAGGATGTTAACTTGTCCTAAGAATGAATATAAATAATAATGGTAAGTATATCTGTTCATGTGATTGCAACCAAGGTATCTCTGTGGACAAAGACCGGCAGAACCCCATGTGCATAATTATGATAGAAAATAGAGCTGTGCAACATATCTGTGCTTACCAGTTCGTTTGTGTTTTCCAGTTTCTGATGTTTTTACATAGACAAAGATTTAGATTCAGAAAATTCCTTGTGGTGGGGATGGTATCCATTTGAGCATTGGATGGTGAAGGTGAGCATTTGATACAAAAATATGTCCTCGAGTAAGAATGAAAAAACGTTTACTTGAGTAAAAGTAAAACAAATTTTTAAAAGTTGTATGTTACTATTTTCTTCTGATCTAAATAATATAAAACAAGACCTAAGAGATAAAGAACCTTCCTCGCTCAGGCAAACCAATACTTCTTTGCAAATCTCTATTCTGTTCAAGTAAATGTAAATTATGGTAAATAAAATCCACACTCGTCTTCTGATGAGTGGATCACCACATCACTAAACAACCAATTCATGAATAATCTCAAAAAAGGCTTCTCTTTTCATGTTAACTACAAATACTTACCAGTAGATAACAGAGTCAGGGTTTAAACAAGTCTAAACGAAACTAAATAGAAGGCATGGATGTGAGTGTGCGTGTGAGCTATTATAATTTGTTAATAGCATATAATCCAGTTAAAAAGACCTGCATGTGCAGAGGAGGACACAATTTTGCTCTTTGTTTGCTGCTTAGAGAGGGAACTATTGACACAAACTGTTCTTCTAGGAACTCTTGGGGTTTCGCTGAAGTTAATGTCTGATCAGAGACATCTTTGTTAGTGTCAACTATTATTAAGAAGGGAAGGATGGGAGAAAGATTGACATAATACTGTCAGAACAATAATGTAGTCTGACTCAGAATTGCTGGGGAAAGTTATGGGACTGGTTTTAGTAACACTGATCTAATTCATAATCTTTAAATATGTCTCTGGGTGTTTTGAGTGTATCGATTGAGTGTATTCTCCAGTGACTCACATCCATTAGAAGTGTGATTGAGTTAGGCTCGATGATGTAACAGTTAAAAATAAAAGTCAACATGGTCGTTAGGTGCCGTTGTAAAAAAATTTGAATACTGATATGATTTAGGACCCACATTGAAAGAATTGGAGCTCAGCTGTTCAAATTTGCCATGACCAAATATTGCGTGCCCTCTATAACCTTTAAATAATGTTTAATATATTTAAACTACTATTACATTGTATACATAAAAAAATCAGCAGCACAGTCAGGAAACTGGTGCTTGCTCAATGGCACCACAGCTGTGATTGTTGAAGAGAGTGTTGCATCACTCTCACCACCTTCAACTCGGTGGATCGAACCAGCAACCTTCTGATCACAAGTTGATCTCCTTATCCACCAGAGCACCACTGCCTGTGTACTATTTAAAGTATATAGGAAATTAGACTATTGTTTTAATGTAATTTAAAAAGAGGAAAATGGTAAGGCATCATCATCGTCATTATTAAAATTATAAAAGATTTTTAAATGAAAGTCCTTAATTTGACCTGTTCAAATGTATAGATGTATAGATAATTACATCTAGTGTAGCTAGGGCTTGGCAATTCGTATAATGTCAAGACCTAAAATCTATTTTGGGCCTTAACAATTATAAAACTATATAATCAAGAATAAATGATTATTCTGTTTATTATGATATTTCTGCTCGCACATTCTCTCAGCTGCCATGAGACCATGTCTTGAATGTGTTTATGTTGTGTTTATGTTATGATGGCCCTAATTCTTGGTTTTCCACCGGTAGCAGAAAATAGATGTATCTAGAATACCTGTTTTTCAATTATAGGTTACTGAGCTAAATGGCATGGATAAGAGAGATGATGAAAATTTCTTAGTTATGTAGTTAAGACATTGATGATTTTAGGCTGTTGTCATTTCTTTTACACATATTCTCTAAACCAGTTAATTTCTAATAAATGCTTCTTGCCTCCGTGTTGGAGAAAAAGATTTTTGCCTCTGGACATGAGATGTGAGATAAAATGTTTTTTTTTTCAGAGATATTGTGTGTGTCGAACTGCTTCCCTCTAAATGCATTATTTTAGAAGCAGGCTCATATTGCAAGTACACGTTTATTGGTTCTATAAACTTACCAGCTCCAGTTCAAATAAAGATTGCTTTGTAAATACAGTTGTCCTTCTTGTTGAAACACACATAAAACGATATCCCCAGAAGTATATTTATAGAGAATATATATTACAGAAAATAAACCCCTTCTTATTATTTTCCAATTTTGCACTGTCCATATCATTACAAATGAAAATTATACATCTTATCTTTTTTTATTACTTTTGACTTAAACAGCAGGGATTGGCTTTTTTGGAGTGGTTGAAATCTCTTCTAAATTTCATCTTTGTTTTGACATAATACAGTTAATACATATATAAACATATAAGACATACAATAATTTTAGTTTAAAATAATGATGATTTTTGTACAGTCAGCCTGGATTACACACATTTAAAGGTTTTTTTAATGACACTTTCACAAGAGTTCATTCAATGTTGAAAATGTCTGTTTTATTGTCAATTGTTTTGGTCCAAGGAATTGCCCGAAAATGTATTGCAATTAGTGATAATATTGTGATAAGCTATAGCTGCTGTTTCAATATATTTTACACCATATGATAATGATGACAAGGCCAGTTAAACTGCTAAAAATGTAATACTCTTTTTTTTTTTAATGCTTATGATTTTTATTCACATTTACATTCAATTAAAGGAATACATCAATAATCACAATTATTTGTTTTCAGTTAAATGAATCCACAATTGTTTTATTTTGTATGTTTGTGCATGCGTGCGTGTTATTGTTCCTGTTGATTTTTCATACTTGCATGTTAAATAGCCACTATTATGGATTTAAATAAATCTATGAAACACAGATTTAGCTTTGAGGAACACCCAGTTAAAGTTTTGAATCGGAAAGATTTTTGTTTATTGAGTTATTGTCTTTTATTAAGAAAAAGTCAAGTCAGAGTCACTGAAGCGAGTCCTTTATGAAAGTGAATCTTTTAGATGATACACTCTGATGTACATCCGTGCTATGCCCCTCCCATCTGTGTTATTCATTCATCCCGTGAAACTCCTCCCTTAAACATTGATGTAACAGCTCTACATTGCGGATTAAACCAGGGAAAGCAGGGTTAGCTTTATAGAATTTTGTGTCAATGTTTGTGTTGAAATTTTACATCATGAACGGAAATGTGCTTTTGGAAGGCAAAAAAACCCCTCTTACCTGGCAGTGTTGGACCCTCTGATAATTTAAGTGAATAATACAAACACTGCAGTACTAGAAGACCTGCACCATGTGAGCAAGATAATATTGTTTGAAATACATAAAATTCTCACTGTGGTCCTCCAAAAGACATCTTACTCTGCATCTTTTACCATAGTATTTTTTTAAATAAGCATAATACTGAAAGGATGGACAGTAATTTAATTGAGGTTATATTTAGTATTAAAAGAGAAATAATAAGAAAAATAAAGGTCACTAGTTTTGACAGGTACACCAGAAATCGTGTTCACTTCACCATGAAATCAAGTGTTTAGTCAAGAAAACAGAACGTCGTCTGTAATGTAAGTCAAAAGTTGTTTTTTGCTGATGACCCATTTTACCTAATAATAGATAATATCCTAAGTATCCCATCACACGTGGCTAAATCCAAACCTAGGTTAGTCAAGTTGCTTTGAAAACCCTGCCAACTGATTTTCCTGTTTTGTGAATCTGGCATTAACTGACCTTCTCACGCAGACACAATGGCCTTTGAACCGTTGGGCTTGCACACATTTGACATTTTCACATTTGATACTTATCAGTGTATAAATATCACCATCGGATATTAAGAGGGAAAATGTGGGGAATAAAAATCTGTCTTACTTGTCTTTATGTGCCATTTAGATCTGTTTGAGTGTAATCACTTCATACCCCATCAAGGTTTTATTTTGCATTTTAACAGCAGGATCCGCTAGATTTTCTTACTCTGTACTTTTTGTGGATTTTTTGTCCTACTCAAATGACTAAAATTAGTTTTTTTTAATTAAAATAAATTGAATTTGGAAGTGTTTAGCAATGTTCATTCACTGTAATTACACTGAAAACGAGGAGAGCCAAATTATGCCTGTATTTCACCTGGGTTACTTTCAGTATATTGTTTTAACTTCAAATAGCCTTTGACTAGGTTGAGGAGAGTTAGATTGTTCTTTTGTTACTTAATAATTGTAAAAGATTGAGTATAACATTTATGAAAAATACAATTTTTAAGTGTGATGGTAACTTGCTTTTCCCATCGATGGGTTGCGGCTGGAAGGGCATCCGCTGCGTAAAACAAATGCCAGAGAGTTGGCGGTTCATTCCGCTGTGGCGACCCCGAAAGGGAAGAAAGCCGACATGAAGATGAATGAATGAATGGTAACTTGCTTATCCTTCACTTGGTGTTCAAGTTGTCAACATCACTTACAACTCTTGCTGAGCAAAGTACTACACAATGATGAGGTGCTTTAGAAAAGAGCACCATTAAAACCATTACAACCTCAGAAACATATTCAAATTATTAAATACTTTATGGAAGAGCTTGTTCCCATCAGTAAAACAGTGGGCTTGGATTTGAAGGCACACACTGAGAGGTTCCACTATCTTGGGGCAGTCACATGGAATGTGCATGTTGGGATCACTTATGACCTCTGTTCTGAAATCAGGGTGGTTTATGCAGCTCGGGTTAAATTCAAATCGCTAACCCTGGCATACAAAACTATCTCCAGATCAGTCCCTGTCTACCTCCATGAGCTCATACACTCCTGCATGCTCTCCAGAAGCCTGCGCTCAGAGAAGATTTCCATCCCACAAGGGCAGAAGATCTCTCAGCAGAACCTTCTCTTTCACTGTCCCTGGATGGTGGAACAAACTCCCTGATCCAAACTCTTCTCTTCAGAGAACACCTACTATAAAAAAACAAAACAAAAACGAACTTCTTTTTCCCTCCTCTGTCTTTATCTTCTTCCTCTACTTACTCACTGCTTTGGTTTATTGATCAGTTGATACAATTTCTATTATGTGAAGCTGAGATAGACTTTGACGTTGTAACAAATTGCATATTGTCTCTTTCCTAATGTAAGTTGCTTTGGACAAAAGCGTCTGCCAAATGCGTAAATGTATGCTTTGATGCAAGTTAACTGGAGATGAGATCATTTGGAGATTTATATATGATTTACAGAATTCCTTTAATCTTTCAATTCTGTATTTCAATGGCAACCAGTGAAGTGATGGCAGAATTGGTGTAATATGGTCACTCTTCCTGGCCCCACATAAAAATCGCATTGGTGCATTCTGGAAGAGCTGGAGTCTGCATGGCAAAATTCATTATTGAAAGAATTGCCATAGTGAAGACACAACAAGCAGGGACCACCCGCTCTAGAATGTTAAACACAACAATTGGTTTTCGTTTTTGACCAGACAAAGCTTAAAAAGGTGTGTTTATTTAGCACTCCCAATTGAATGGGATATACAGCATAAAGCCTAAATTTGATACCCAGGTTCAGAGGAGGTATCTGGTGTAGTTGAAGGTATAGGACCAAAATCTATATTTTTTCCACTAACCTTTAAGAAAACTCAACTTCAATTTTTTTTATTTTTGAGGCAGGATGCATGTCAACTGTATATAGGGAAATAACAACACATGTTGTCTGCGGAGACTTGTGTCTGGTTGTGTTTCTGTGTGGTGTTTGCTTGTTCTCCATCTGGACACTGTAGTGTCCTGTAGTTTGAAGGTATGGATTCTAAAAAAAGTTGGATAACTAAAAAGAAAAAAACTACTTAAAATGGTGAAGTGTGAGCCAAGTTTGTGGAAGGTAACTGTCCCAAATAGCTGCCTGCCTTTTATTCAATCAGTGCTATAGGCACCAGAGGACCCACTTGACCCAAATTAGTATTTCTTAAAGTAAAAAATTTAACACAAGGATAATGTGACCCTGATATGCCACAAGACAGTAAAAACTCATGTCAATTTCAAGCACTCATTTCCTGACATAAGTAGTACAGCCAGAATATCACCAGTTAAAAATGTTACGGTTAGTCCTGAAATAATTCTTACGTTTGTGTTTGGACCTCATGTGCTACTTCACCCGCCCAGTTGAACAAGTACTCTTTCAGTCTAGAGCTGGAACCATTTAGTCTGGAGGGGAGAGGAAACATTTAGAACTGAACGTTTTTGCAAAATAAAAGGGATTTACGATACAATATTTTTCCTATGCGTTTTTTTTATATAGTTTTCATTTTCATATAATAAATCAAGTCTTAATAGAACAATATTTAAATGAATTGTGTATAAAAGCAATGTAATATTGTAATGCAACAATTCATAATTGAATTAACGTTCATCAGCATATATAGAACATTTACATAACTCCCAATAAAAGAATCTTGACATTTAGTCCACTTGGAATTGTAAGATTCTGTCTGTGTCCAATTCAGAAGGATTTTGAGATATTGAGCTTAGAATTTTAATTTTGGGAATTGCAGATAGAACCTTTAAAATAGACAAATCATCTTAATTACTATACAAAACACACATTATAAAGTAAAAGAATACAAATACGTGAATTACTCAATTTTCACCAGAATGTCAGACATAACCTTCTAATTCCAAGGAGATGATTTATAAAAGTAAAAGAAGAAGTAAAAGAGCAAATCATATATTTCTACCAGACAGATGGTCAGGGTTATATAAACTCTTTATAAACTCCGAAATGCTGAAATGCTCTTCAAGCTCCGAACATTTAATGTAATCCGTCTGTGTTTTTGTTGTCTCACTGTCTCTGTTTATGACATTTAAAAGCCGCCTTATAAAGCTCTGTAAATCCACAGACATCCACGCCAGCTTGACTCATAGAAGCCTTTCCTCCTCCAGCTTCCAGCTGAACCATAATCTTATTTAAGCTGTTTATTACAATGCACCACTTGACCTATATTTGAGAATATCGTATATATGTAATAGTGTATAATATTGTACATGTACAGGTCATATAGTCAGAATTTTCTGGAAAAGTTGATTTATTTCAGTGATTCCATTCGAAACAGACTGATGTATTTTAAATGTCTTTCCTCTAATGTTAATGAATACAGTATAACTGACAACAAATGAAAACCCCAAAATCAGTATCTAATTTTTGTTAACATTTTTTAATAAGTTACTTAATACATTATAAGACAATATTTTTTTTTATAGAAATGTTAAACTTGAAAAATACAGTACACTAACTTAGTTTGGCCATCAGAAAACATTCATTAATTCACCAAAACAAAAACACTAAAAATACTTTGAGCACCATATAGCTCAGCTTTTGGATTGAAGTTCCAGTTGTTGCCTTCAAAAAACCTTTAGTGTGCACCCACTCTTTAAATGCTCAGATTTTCCCATTCTGACACTCAACACACGGTCAGCAAATGTTAATGCCCAGCTGGGTTTTTTTATTTATAGTATGCTGTCCTGTGTATTGGGTCTGCTGGACTGTTCATTTTCCAGGTGTGATGCATTTTTTTGGCTGCTGGACATAGTCTAATGGCATTTGGAAATCAAGTTTGTGCAATAAGCAAGAATTGGCTATGTGTGTACTCTATCTGAAATTTGCCCTCAAAAGCATGGCCCAGATGAGTTGATAAATAATTTAGCAAAATAATTTTTTTTATAGTTTATTTTAATTGCAGCTTACAGGTAAAAAAAAACGTTAAGCAGGAGCTGTGCGTGTGTGTGTATTTCTAAAAGAGAAAAGAGGGCCAAGTTGGCTTGCTCTGCAAATAGTAGAAAACTGTTTCGGAAGAAGTACAAAAATTATGTTACACAAAATAAAAAGTGTAGAAAAAAATTGGGGCAGTTTGGTCTGGTGGATTAACTTGTGATCAGAAAGTTGCCGGTTTGATCCTCAGATCCCCAGAAGTTGAAGGTGGAGAGTGATGCAACACTTACTCTCCCATCTTCAACAAGCACAGCTGTGGTGCCCTTGAGCAAGGCACCATTTTCCGGACTGCTCCCTGCGCACAACAACCATGGCTGCCCACTGCTCCGGGTGTGTGTTCACGATGTGTTCGTTCAATGCTGTGTGTGTACACTGGAATGGGTTAAATGCAGAGCACACATTCCAGGTATGGGTTTATATTTTACATTTGCATTTATGCATTTGGCAAACACTTTTGTCCAAAGCAACTTACAGAAAGAGAGAGACAATCTGCAATTTGTTACACAGTCAGTCTATTTCAATTGGCCCATAATAGAAGTGGTACCAACTAATCAATAAATCACAGCAGGAAGAAAATAAGGACATAGGAGGAAAAAAAATGTTTTTATTGTTTTTTAATTGTAGGTAGGTGTTCCCTGTTTTCAATAAAAAAAGCAAGAGTTTTCAATTGCTTTTGAAAGCTGTTAGTGTTGCTGCTTTCCTGACTGGATCAAGGAGTTTGTTCCACAAGCCAGGGACAGTTTGCATTAAAACACTAGAGCTCTTTAGTGCTATCAAGTGGTTAGTGAATTTCTATCGCTCCCTGGTGCCATCAAGCGGCAAGGAGAATCACTAAGTCTATATGTCAGTCAACTTGGGGACAACTGCAGTAATGTGAAGGCATACATTAATATAATTCAGCCAAATAATTAATCCCAGGGGCGGAAAGATGGTGCAGTCGTGGAGTTAGCCATCTTGTAACAGAAAAGGTTGGCGTTTGATTCCCACCAGGTCCATTCTGCCATTGTAGCGCTAGGCAAGCCACGTCACTCTCATTGCCCTGAATTGCTGCGTGTGACTGTTGGGGGGGTGTTTAGTGGTGGGCAGGATGCTGTAGGCTTAGATTGGCAGCCACGTCCTTTCAGACTGCATCAGGCTGCCTCCCCCAGAGTAAGAGTATGAATATGAAATGAACGAATAATGTGCTTAACATTGTAAAGCATCGTTGAGCTCTGGAAAAGCTCTATATAAATTGACCACGTTGTTGTTATTATTATTGTTTTTCTAGTATTATTATTACTATTGTTGTTGTTTATTATAATCTATATGTTGCGTTCTATACATTAAGTGAAAACCAATTACTTGTGAAAAGCAAAAAAAAAAGTTATACCATTATAAATGATATTTGTAGAGTACATTTTTAAGGCTACTGACAGTCTAAACAAAACTGAACTTTAATACTTTTATTGTAGTTAGATTGTAACAACCACTAAGCAAAGAGACATCTTTCCATTTTGCACTTGTGCAGAACTCAGTGAAGTGTGGTTTAACTGACTGTGTTTACGTGGGAGTTTTCATGCTCTCTTTTAATTGAAGAGCCACTCACCAAGCCTATGTTCCCTTCTGTAAGTTATGCCAAACTCTCTCTTTGAATCTTAAACACCTTATGTTTGAATTTACTTTTCCAAAGATAGTAGGAGTTTGCATTTGCTATGAGCTGGATCTATTTATGTGAATTACAAATTTCATGGGATTTTTCCAGGCTATAATGGTTAATTTTTTAATGTTCTGAGAAAAAAAGTAGCATCTAAACAGGCATAAACATAAGCTCCGCACATTCTGCTAGTTGAGTGCTAGACATACAAAAAGCCCCTCTCACACAAGTGACCGTTAGCATTGCTGTTTGAGGAGAAGAGGAAGGCACCCACATAAATGCAACGGATTAAAGATTACAAGATGTTAGTGAGTTTAGAGCAAGCTACAGAACATGGAATTGAAGAGTGGAACAGTTACTTTAAAGGTGACATATAATGCCCCATTTTAAAGCATTTAGAAAAAAAATATTCCTCCAAAAACCCCTCTATACTAGCACTGCACTAGTAATAATATTCAAAACACAGTATTGATTGTAAATGATGTTCTTAAATCAAGTAGTATCAGCTTTTCATCCATGATTCCAAAATGCTTCCTACTTTTGTTATTACTACATGGCACTATAACAATGGGAGTTTCTAGGATTATTTAGCCGTTATATGAGGTTTTGAACTCCCGGCAATTGAATGTAGGATTAAATAAACATGCATGAACAATTCTGAATTTTTTGGGGGACTTTTGGTGTTTTTGATGAGGGAACAACACAAAAACATGCTACAAATGTCAAAGTTTACACAATAGAGCCCCTTTAATAATGTACAGGTGGTGATTCAGAACCAGTAAATATAAAGTTACCTTGCCTGTGTGCTACTGCTCTTCTAGATTGAGGAAGAGATTGATTGAATAACTATTTGATTAAGAAAACAATACCATTTCTACTAAGCTACAAACAATTGAAGTTAAGCTAATGTATCTATTCACCGCTGTGTCGCTGTCCAACACTGCGAGTTAAAAATTTTACAAATATAATTTTATTGAGCATATCCTAATTGTATCGTTTAATATCTTTTGCAGTTGAATGTGGGTACTACACTTATTATACTTTAGCTTCACTCTTAACCCCTACGTACTGTGAATGTTTAACTACATGATTTAAATTATTTAAGTTACCTATATGAATTTAATATTCAATCTCGTGATAAAAATGTTATACCAATAGTATATAAATTAGCGTTTAAAATGTCCACATGTTCCGAGAGTTTTACAATGTCGCCAATAGAAAAATCTAAATCTTAACATAAAATAAAGTAAATGGATCCAACGATTGCTTAGTGTTGTGCGAATGAGCAGTATTAATGGTTTGATGCATTTTTTTAATATGCACAATTATATGTTTATAAAAAGATTTTCATTAATAATTAAATTAATTCATTTTGTTTGAAGGCGCCTTTTATGACACTTAAGGTTACCGTACAATAGAAGGATTAAAAAACTATTAAAGATGAAGAGAATACAAAACAAGATTAAACAACACAGAAGGATAGAAAAACACACGTTAGCACAGAGAAAGATGGAGTAGCCTTAGTTTGGAATTCCTATCGGAACAGGAAGGTTTTCAATTTTGACTTGAAGGTCACTAGCATCACAGTGAGCTGAACAATGAGGATCAGCTACAAATATTTAAGCTCAAGATTTAAATCTCTTTTTTTTCAGACGCTTTCTGAAATCTCAGATGCTTTATTTAAAAGGATATTCATAGAGATGTGAACCCTTGCATTTTAAATAAATATAAGGTAGTTTATTGCATTATAAATAATAATTTATTAGAATAATTATTTTATAAGGTAGACATTTGTGAGGGGAAATGGAGAGAAGACAAATTGCTTGCAGTAAAGACAACATGTAAAGGGAACATGACCTGGAACTAAATTATATGTCATGAATATGATGAAATTTAAGGGATGAGATTCAGAATAGCGAATAGACTCTGTGGGTCTCGATAAAAGCCTTCTTTCAGGTCATCATGTCCTCTCTGTTCAATTTGGAGCAATCCACTACAAAATGTTTGCCTACATCATCTTTTTCTGACAAATGACTGATTGCAGTGAATGAGCCCTCCAATCATCTACTGTTTATTTTCATTCCGGTTTCTATAGACTCATTTTTTTATTATACTTTTATGTATGATTCATAGATCAAATGATTTCTATCAAAGGGAAGAAGTAGAAAAATAAGCACATACTGACCCAGAATATGTTTCCTGTATGCTCTGATACATTTTAGTGCTTCAGATCTTCAAATCGGGAACCAGTCAGTTGAACCAAATGTACAAAGAGGTTCATAAGAAGCTGTAGGATTGAGCAGCTGTAGATTAAGTCTGTTGATCCAGCACATCCTCCAAATGCACTTTTGAACTGAGATCTCAGGAGTTAATTGGCCACTGTGCATTTGGGGTTAGAGATGCTTCAAGAGTTTTTTTTTTTTTGCAAGCTTTTTCAGTCATGAACTCCTTGACCCATATCGGCCTCTGATATATCTCATATCTGGATATATCTAATAATGGACAGCTAAGTGTTTTTCAGCACTAAATGATATCTCTACATTATTGTTACCAATTATACAAATATTTCTGTGCTACACAAAAGTACAGAAAATACATATTTGAAGCTGTTTTATGGATTATTTATAATGAATTTGTGTATAAACAACGAAGTTAGATAGATTGATTGAGTGATTGCATGATTGATTAGCCATTGTGGGAACACAAAAGGCCATGAATAAGGCTTTGAATAGTAAATCACTTAAATCACCAATGATGACATCTCTTTTAAGGGTTACAAAAAATATCACAAGTTCTTGGAGAAGTAAAACCTATTATGACCTCAACTTTAAATGAAAAAGTGTACAGGCATCCTGGTATCCCTCTGTCATCTGAGATACATATCTATATTTTAACAGGGCTTGTTGATTGGATGTCCATCACATTCATGGTGGATGTAAGGGCGCTCTCGCTAACATTTCTATCAACAATTTTACAAAAAAAAAAAAAGATTTAGCTCAATGACTAGCTCCTTTTATTTTATTTGGTTAATTACTTGAATTCATTGAATATAAAGTTAATTTATTACCTATGAATTATTAATCATTATACTATTGGTGCTTGAGCAATAATGAGAGGAATATACTAAAGGAAGACTTTGCTGTCAACAAGCAATCAACTATAGTGTACTTCCTACAGCCTTTTGCATGGCTCCATCTGTTCTGCACTGTGAAAAATCTAAAGATGTAATTCATTAGATTTTTATGTTCAGTTGGCAAAATTTTTGTTGAGTTGTCGACAATTTATATTTTCAAATTGAATTCAATTTCTCAGTTGCTGTTCTTTTTAAAAAAGAAACCTTAGTGGTTTCTACCTTAGTGGTGCTCCTCCCTTTTTGGCTCTTCAGTGATTACCACTTAACATATTGCAATGTTAAAAAGACATACAAAATTGAAACCAAACAAGTCTGTGAAACATCGAGGCTGTGAAAGGTGACCTCTGTGAGTGAGGGACCACTTTACCTCCATTAAATGAATGGGTAAACGACAGATTTCCGAACGATAGAAGTTGGGCTATGGTATGCTTTACCATTAGAATCAACAATAGCACTGAAGGCTTCTTCATGTTGGTCCACAATGATATGCATAACACCATGAATATTTATACGTTGCTCTTCTCTCTTTCATTATATGTTCTTCAAAAATGTTGCATATGTGAATTACACGCTCTTATTTTCTTCACGATTGGCCTTTCTTTCATCTAGGGTAAAAAGGCAACTAGGAGTAACTTACTAGAAATTATTAAAAAAAGGGTTACACAATAAACATAGGAATTAAAGGAACAGAAGAAAACAGTAGACGCATGAAATGGGAAAACCATAAGGATGTGCTGAAAGCAGGATAACGATAAACTGTAACATAAGAACAGTAAAACCAGATAGACATAGGGCATGGCAGGACATGAACAGAGGAGCAAGACCTGGAAATGCTTTTAATGTACAATGACACATTTTAAATTCATTTCTCTGGACAACTCTTTGCTGTTTACTTTCGGCATAAACATCATAAGTCCGACTCAAACCATACCAAATGTATTGCATCTTCTGTCTTCTTACATGTATTTGCATCCCAATAAACTTTTTTAAAATGTATCTAGTACAAGTGAGTTTGCTTGCAAATTATCTTTGTTTCTGGAATAAAAATGCTGTGCCATATTTTTTCACTCTATCCAAAGAATTCTACATGGGAATGAGTTTTGGCAAGATCTTACAGATTTTTGGAAGTCTTCAAACAATCTCAAGGCAATAATCCTGGTTGTTTAGCCATGCAGGTGATTCAGAGTGCACACTTAGCCCTTAGTGATTAGTCCAAAAATAGAATTCCACTGCTAATAACAGTCCCCCAAGTCCACTCTATTATTCTCCACTGATCCTGTTGTCATGTCGATGATGGTTGTCATGCTGGCATGGAGGTAAACAAGTTAAAGAGATTGAAAATCAAAGGATGTTTGCGTTTTTCAAAGATGTGTCTAAAAGATTTTTCCTTTTCCTTTTCCTTTGAATAACTTAAGGTGATGAATAACTCACTCTTAGACTAAATTGGGTAGTAGTTAAAAGATTTTTTTTCACTTTGGTTGAAAAACAAAACAACATTGAATCTTGTTGAATGCAGAATTGCAGAATGCTGCTCCACATTTTTTACACTCACCGTATCTACGTTACATCAGTCTTGGTGATTTAATCTTTTAATGTTTTAGCCCATGTCTACACATACATAGTTAGTTTTACTCCACTTTAAAAAAACTTTGTCAACACAAAGGGAAAAAAAACCCTCATTAAAACATTTCTAAAAAGTAAAGTGAACTCCAATCCATAAAGTGTCAATCACTTGAGTCAACCCTGCAGTTATATTGCCCAATTAACAGCTTCCAAAGTTTCGTTTTTAACTTGGAACAGGTTCTTCCTTTTATTACCAGGGAACAGCAGCGCACACAAAGATAATGACATCTCTGTTGTAAGAAAGTTCTCTTGACAATCATTATTAACAACTATTTACTCTGAGAGCTATCCCATTTAACTGAGACTGAATCTGGTTCTTGTCCGAAATTGGCTCTGTTGGCATTTGTGTCGAAGCAAAATAATCGCATGTGCATTGATCATATTGTGCATATACAGAGGGTGACCAGTCAGATTGTCTCAGGTCACCACAAGAGCCTACCACGGGCCATATGCAGGAGAGGCGGCATTGTTAAATCATCTGGGTTACCATAGTTGCCTGCCAACACCACTGCCATACATATAGTGTTTCCATGAATGTTGTTCAAACACTTGTACTGAATGATCGGTTAATTTTTGCTACTATGGTTACTAAAGCCGCGCAGTGATACGTGGAGTAAATAAACTGACTTGGACTACCTGTGTGGTTATTGAGAATTTATCAACACCTGCTCGCCAATCAGAATCAGAACAGTGCACTCGCGTATTCAGCTCAGTGAGCAGTAACCCAATTCTCGCTCCGTACATAATAACAATTGTGGCTTGCTAAACAGAAGGTGCCATAACAATGGCAAACTCTGCTTAAAACCCTAAAAGTGTGGGCATGCTAACCACTATACAATTATGTTATCAGCATTTTCCAAAAACTTTACTTTTGTCCAACATTTTTAAAAACACACAGTGCTTGATGGTTTTAAATCAATAAACGGTCAAGCTCCAGTTTCACAAGAACTTTGGGATTTTTTATACTTGAATTAAGCACTTGATATAGAGCTAGTGACTGATTTTAAAGTGTATGTAAACAAAATGACTCTGTAAAAACTTTAACTAATGTTAGTTAAAAAAAAAAGGTTAAAAAATTAACCTTAACATGAGTTTCCCAAGTGCTGGTTCAACTTCAACTGCTAAACTTCTCTACTCCTCAAAATTGATCGTTGACCTCTATGTAGCATCTTGCATAAATCACCTTCTTGTTCAGTTGCAAGGCCTTGACAGATGACCTTTTCTTTTTTTCTAGATTCGTTCTGGGTGGTTTGTTTCACTTCCTCTTGATAATTGGTCATTCAACCATTAGTGTCCTGTGGAACCCCTATATATATCCAGAGAGATGTCTGTCGTGTGTCAGTAGACAAATCAAGAAAATGATTGAGACTCATGATCAGAAGGAGACCCCAGAGTGCTTGCCAAATTTAAACTGGTTCTAGCGCAGTGACTAGTTTGCAGTGACATCAGAGTGGACTTGTGCGAATCCCCACTTAAAGGGGCTCCACCTATTTCATAACATAGAGACCCCTGTACAATATTGATTTGTATATTTGATCTATATTTGATGTGAGAGGGAGATTATTACAATAAAACATAGCAAGAAGAAAAGAAGAAAAAAAAAGCAAGACAGTGGTGGGTAAAGTTATTTTTACTTAGTGTGTTATTTGTACATGAGTTATCTGAAGCTCTGGAATAAACTACCGGATGTTGTCCGCAGCTCAACTACGCTCATAGATTTCAAAACTAAATTAAAAACATATCTGTTTAAACTGGCATTCCAATAATTATCACTTGGTATTTGTCTAAACAGATATGGTGCCTGAGCACCATATACATACAAACTATTTGAAAAAAGAATGTGGTTCAATGTTCCTCTCTAACCTATCCTCATTATTTATCTCTCCTCCTGCAGCTGGTGCTGATCACTTGTTTGTTGTTTATGTTACAGTTTACTAACCGTTTTCTCCATTTCTTAGTTCCTGTTTTGTCTTTGTTTGTTTTGTTTGTTTTTTGTTTTTCAGGTCCTGTCCGGCAAACCGTTCATCGATGGATTTTTAGTTTGTATGTTCTTTATGCTGGGGAGGTGATTAGCGCCTGCCTCAGTCAGCGGGAGTCCCCTCTCAGAGGGAACTCCTGTCTGCTCTGCCTGATCCTCATGGGGACTTTGTGAAGCTGCTTTGAAAGCAATTGCTAAAGAAGCGCTATATAAAAACTGATTGATTGATTGATTGATTGATTGAATTAACAGTTAAAAAAAGCAAATGTTTTGCTTAAGAATAATGAATTTGCCACTTCATTCACACATTGCGATATGTACCTGTTATTCACTAATAGATGGAACAATTCAGTTCTAAATTAGCTGTTAATAAAATGTTAATTATGAGATCATTATAAATTTAGAAATTTCAAAGAGTTTACAGTGAAACCAAACACAGTTCAAATTTTATTCTACTTTTTTCACTCTTATTAGCTACATATTTACATAATGTACTGACAACTTGTGCCATGTACATTTTTTACAAACTATGGATTTTTGGTATTGCTGACTAATTGCATTTATTTAATGGATATGAAATGAATGAAGATCATGCACAAGTCAATAATCGGTCAACAAATGTAGTTACTAGTCATTAGTATTGATTCTTAAAGTGTTAATCTATGATTGAATAGAAGCATAACTTAAATGACTCACCCAGTAGCCCAGTAGTATCTGATTAACTTGGAACAATGTTTTATTTATTGTCAGCCTTTTCAAAGTAGAGTATCAATATTCAGTCTCAAATTTACATATATTGTTTATTGATATTGTCCATATTTGATGCTTGAAACTTGAGAGAGGACAATCCGTGTTTGCAGTTTGTCATCACCAAACAGACCATGGTGATAATTTGGTGCGATGAGCCCAGCCCTATAATGTTAATATGAACCTATTAATATATCCTGGTGTTCAAGCTAGTCCTGATTATCTTGTTGAATGTTGTTATTATTAAGTAGATTAAATTTGATGTTTAGTATCAGTGTACAGTCCATTTGTCTCCAGTTGACGGGACAACAATTCTGCCTTTATGGCCCTGGGCAACCCACTTCACCCGCATTGCCCTAGGCTGGTGGAGTGCATTTGGTGATGGGTAGGAGGCCGTGTGACCCGAAAGGGCAGCCACGCTCTGTCAGATGCCCCAGGGCAGCTGAGGGCTACCAAAGTGAAAGTGGAGTGAATAAATAACTTCGTCCCTTTATCAAATGAGAACTGTTTAGAAAAAAATCTAAACAAGGAAATTTTGTGTTCTGAAACGTTCAGTGTTTTTGTTGTTCCATTAACTATGTTTAAACATCAACAACATTTTCATGTTTCAGTTTATGACCCTCCCTTTTTAACTCAAATAGTCACTATCTGGTGCTGGTTGTATCATTAGATTGGCTTAAAAATACAAAAAAGGATTTGTGTGACAAAGGCTTGAAAATTCACATATCAAGGACACATTGTTTTTAAAGATAGTTTTGTTGTGGTGAAAGTTACAGAGATTAGTAATAAAAAAAAAAACTAGACTTTAGAGTGTTAAGATTTTTAGAGTACACGTCAATATTACACTTTAAGATAAGTAAACATGACCTACATATCGTTTCACTATAATTTTGTACCTATTTTTTTACCTATCATTTTGCATTAGTGCCAAGCTAAACCCTGACATTTTAACTAATGTACTTCAGCAACAATTACAGTGACCTACATGCTCCATGTGGAGCTTTTCCTCATCCTTTTTCTCCTTGCACCTGAATGAAGTGTTGTGTGTGTGCAAAAAAAAAAAAAACCGTTGTTGAGTGTAAATTTATCAGAATTTAAAATGCGCTGAGATGTTATGAGAATATATTGGGAACAGCCATACCATTTAAAGTTGGCTTATCAGTACGATGACAAAATTTTGTTCACTATGGCAAACATGGATGTGGAGCTGTGATAACCCAAATGTCTCTGAGTCATCGGCACCTGCTGAATGTCACCTGAATTTCATTTCCTCCAACTGTTCTCAGATCTGCTGCCCGCAGGAGGATGGTAAGCAGCATGGCTTCTCTGCTACATCAAATCTTTGGTGGAGTAATTAATTAAAAAAGATATGCTAATGCTGCTAGCCTGAGAATGTCGATCTCTAATTCTCTGGGCCTGGGCTGGACCCTAAATCTTGCTGTTAGTGAGATCAGTCATGCTGATCTCATAAAGGTTCAGCTTCGGAATAGCCTTGTGCTGACACAGCTTGACCTTCATGAGCTGTGTTCAGGTGTTTATGGCTGAGGGAGAGGGATTTTGATTTTGTTTTTATTTAAAACAAAAAAAAAAAGTGGTTTTCAGTATTGGTTTAAGTACGCTATAATTTTTCGCCGTAAAATTATTACATAATGACAACAAGCATACTGATTAGCATTAATCCAAGGGCAGACATTCAGACCAAAATATCACATAGTATGGTGTATGGGCAAAAAATGTTTTGAAAGGTGACATATGAAACACTATTTAATTTAGCTTGAATGAATTGCATAAGTATGTGTTTATTGTGATCGTTAACTCTTGCTGTTTTTCCAAGTAGATTTTTTTGGTCAGTTTGAGTTAGGAATGAGTTAGTCTGACTATGTCAAACTCTTTAATGATAGTGCTTCAGATACAGTCTGCTAATATTGCTTACATTTAAAACCCTTTTATACCCCTTAAAACTTTTATAATGTATATAGTTTGTGAAACAGATTCTGAAGAAATATGAGGATTCCATAAAGCTGTTGCGACTTTATCTCTGTGTGGCATGTTTGGTTGTGAATGGTGTTGTTCATCAGCATCACCCATTTTCCCAGTCCTAGATACAATTACTTACTTTACTTTTATTAATTTAGTTATGCTACTTAATTACTTAGTTTTCTACTAGCCCATGAGTACAAGACTTTCCTTAAAATTTTGCTTAGGTCTGAAACGAGAAAAGATAAAGATTACTCGAGAGAGAGAGAGAGAGAGAGAGAGAGAGAAACAAATCTTTAAAAATATAAACAGTTTCTCAAAAAATTGAACGATTGTTGTTGCTTTCATATGACGGCCAACTTTCAAACCCCTATTAGGGTATTGCTGGCTTTATTGACTTTAAAATACTAAGCTTGCATTTATAAAACTGCTCTTAATAAAGAACTTTTCTTTCTGCCAATAAGGCTTTGAGAATTAATGTTATTCAGACTTATGAGCTCTACATGTGATTTTAGTATGGGGACAGTTCTGCTTTTTATCCCAGAACTTAAAATTGTAAATACTTGAAAGTGGTCTACAGCTAAAAATAAACACATCAAACCAAAGATTTCCACTAGATTGTTACATTACTGAATATTGCATTCCCTAGAGCTAGACTTGGCAGGTCTGGATGTTTTATTAAAGATAATTCATGCATAGCATGAGCTGACATTGGTCTGTGATTGCTGGCTGTTCGACTGGGTGCGTTCACGTTCGGAATGTCCCAGATAGTCTAATCTATGATTAACCAGGAAGAAGTTTCACTTTCCATGGGTAATCTGTTGTCATGGAACCGTATAAATAAATTAAATTAAATGACATCTAAACCTGAGATGCATCGGTTTACTGCAGGTTGGAATTCTGAGTCAGGGATAAAGAATGAGTCATTCACATGCTTGCTTTAAGAGCAACGTTACATGTCATAGCTTAGACAGCTTTTGATATCGTGCATTAATATTGAATCTTTTTTTATTTCAACAAGTTGTACAAAAATACCATATCATTCTAAACCTTATGCTACTATGCCTCCATTTTCACTTGTTTGTCCCTTCATGATGTCCATATTGAATGATACCTCAAGTGCATTGTGGGTTTTTATGTTAGTACCTCTGGTTGCATGTCTAAAAAGACAAAAGCTATTACAATGCAAACAGTAGAGCATTGTGAGTGATTACAGTAATTGTGGGTTTAGCAGCCATTTGTCCAAATATTACATTTAATCACAAAGTCCACTACAGCGCTGTCCTGAAACAGCTCTGCAATCATGTTGAGAGGCGTCCAATTTCAGGTTTGGAACTGGTACTTGACAGCTGCTTATCTGCTTATCAGCCATGCAACTTCAGCCCTCAAAATCAGTAAAACTATGTTGTGTGTCTTTAGAAATGTATTTTACTGTGGCTCCGCACTTGATTTGTTTTGAACCCATTTTTTTTTCTCGCTGATGAATACATTTTAAACACTTTCTTTAGTATGAATCAATGCTGGATCTGAGTTTGAGAAAGATTTGTAGCAATTAAAGCACATTCTCAACCAGAATATGCGTGTTTCAATGGTTTAGCCCACATGTATTCAAAATTGAACAAAGCCATTGTTTTAGGTTAGCCTTTTATGAAAATTAGATAGGGAAAAATATTGGATAATATTCTGAACCCATAACAAGTGTGTAGCTCGTTACCAATCAATGAAGGAACTTATTTGAACTTTAATCAGTCCAAGACATAAACAGGTTTACAGGAACACATTTAGAACTTAAAAACTGTAAACAAAAGTACACAATAGTTAAGCCAAAAATAGTTTCAGTATTGAGAACCTTTATAGGTAATCTCCAGGCAAAAATGCCCTTGAGTTTTTGAGGAAATTGTTATTATGTGTCATGTCAATGAAGAGTGAACACACTCTTATGTTTTTAAATGTACTAATTTCTGGTGTCTTTGTAGATCTATTTACTTCAATAAGAAGTCCACACTTATAGTACACTAGTAAATGTTTCAAAATGTCCTTAGCCATTCACAGATTTCTCTGAAACTTAATTACTGAGCCTGTCTTTAAAATGTGCGTTGCTGATGCTGGTAACACAATAGGCTGAGAGATGGGACAAATTAAACTTTGTATTATCAGAAAACAAAAGAATGCAGACTTAAGGCCTACCAAAAATGCTTTTTATCTGAAAAATCACCCAATCTAGCTTAATCTACAATTGTTCCGAGTGGGTAAAATGAACAATAGAGCTAAGGATCACTAATACATGGTTGGGCAACAGAGCATCAATACATACAATTAGTATATTATTAAACATGCCTCCTCAAATTTGTTGAATTTATCTAATTTTATATACTAATATTATTTAGTATTTAGTAAGTACACAGGCCTCTTTAATAATGCCACACTGAATACCAGACAAGTCTCTCTGTGCAATAGTGTTAACTCTAAAGTAAGAATTTCATTGTACAGGCAAAATTGTTTCCGTACTCTGCACATGACAATACAGAAAATGACAAATCCTCTTCAAATTCAAATAAATTTGAAAAACAGTCCACCTCTCGTTCTAATCTTTTTTTTTTCTTTTTTTTCTGTTCTAAATAATTGCTTTGAAATATTGCATTGATTTTTGTTGTGACGGAGTTTCACAATTTAGTTTTTTTTGTAAGGCAATAGCTTCTGTTTGGACCTTTCTGGCCTTGTTTTTTGAGAACCAAGTTACTGTATACAGTTTAATCCTCTGTGATTCTGGCCCCCAGGCTGTGTAGAGAGGGTACGATTGGAGTGTTTTATACGTAATCGGATAACCTTCTCCACTAGCAGCTGGGTGCTTGCGGATCACAGCAGACACATATCTGATTAGCGAGGTGAAAAGGCATACAGGGCGGGCTTCATCATCTTGCCAGCTCATGAAAAGGTCAACTCTCTCTCTGACTGAGCAGCACGGTTGTGTGATCGGACTTAGTCATAAACACCATCTCAATTCTGCATGCTGATGAGGTCATGCAGGAATTTGTTCAGTCTTATGGTCGATGTTCTAATGGATATTATATTCTGTTTTGTTATCCTGAGTGTATTTGGGATATTTAAGTAAAAGCATTTAAATTCACAGTATTTTTAAAGATATAGTAAGCATTTTGTCAGACACTTAAGAAAAGCTGACCAGCTCAAAAAGGTAGAAAACAAAATAAGCTTGTGCCAATCAAGTGGAGATATCAAAATATTGATCACTCAAAGAGCAAAGGTTGCATTCAACACTACGTTTAAGTAGTAAAAAATAAAAGTGAACTCTTATTCAACCTATAAGCTTTACAAATAATAGTTGCTACACTGGTAACACAGTAAATTTATGAGTAAAATTTACTCTATACAGAGTAGTACCAAATGCCCTCGTAATATAAAAACAAAAGAGTTGAACTTAATACATTTGGAATCGTCTTGTACTGGCTTGCATGTAGTCTCGGACTTGATCATTGGTCTCGACCGAGTCCAAAACTGCTACACTGCCAAGAAAACAAGAACAAAAGAAGGCCAATCTATACTTGTGCGACAAGCCTATGAATCGCATCCTGCGTAGGCAGGGCATTCACATAACCCTGCGGTGACCCTGCTGTGAAGCTTGCCACGCCTCTGAAATGTTAACTGCGTCAAGGTTTGCTTGTGCTCTCTGGCCAAAACTAGTGCAGCGCAAGTGATTCCAGTGTCTTTCTCAGCTTGTACTTAAACACTGTATAATGGATTAATATTTTGCTGATGTTTTCATAAAAAGAAAACTCATCAGGAAACTTCAGGTGCTTAACCGAGGAGTCTTGGGAGGTGTAGTCATTGGTGTAGGGGAGAAGAGTAGTGAAAGAGAACACACCCCTGGGGGGTGCCATTGCTGATGGTGCAGGTGTTGGAAGTAAATGTCCCCATCCTCACTAGCTGTTGACTACCAGTCAGGAAGCTGGTGATCGACTCACAGATAGAGTCAGGAACTGAGAGCTGGTGGAGTTTTTACCGGAGGAGTAATGGGATGATTGTATTGAACGCTGAGCTGAAGTCCACTAACATAATCCTCACATAGTCCCTTAGTCCCTGGTTTGTCCAGCTGTTGCAAGATGTAGAGCAACCTCATGTTGACTGCATCATCCAAAGACCTATTAGATTGGTAGGCAAACTGCAGGGGGTCCAGTTAGGGTCTCATCAGTCTCTCAAGTGTCTCCATGACCACAGAAGGGAAAGCCACAGGTCTGTAGTCATTGAATCCTGTGATTTTTGGCTTCTTGGGGATGGGTTGATGGTGGAGCACTTGAAGCATGCAGGCATTTCTAACAGCTCCTAGTCTAGAGTATGCTAATTGCATAGTTTTTTTTTTTTTTTTTGATGAAACTGACTTCGAGATTATTGTTTCTGACAGGCTGCCTTCATTGACTAATCCAGGCTTAGACAAACATTGTTAGCATATAGACAAAGAAATACATAAATAAATAAAAGCGATAGTAAATAAATAAAGGAGTAAAATTAGAAATGTATGAATGCAC
This sequence comes from Danionella dracula, assembly GCA_900490495.1. NCBI lineage: Eukaryota > Metazoa > Chordata > Actinopteri > Cypriniformes > Danionidae > Danionella > Danionella dracula. Next base: position 1,758,122 of record UELW01000888.1, read on the forward strand.
ATTGATTACATGTATTTACTTGTAAAATGTACTTGTATTTTTAAAATATATTTATTTGTTTATTGTTTATTGATTTATATAATTATTAACTCTTTAATTTATTTTTTCATGCATTTATTTCTACTGTTCTGTCTATATTTATTTATACTTTCTTTATTTTTAGTGCTCCACAACAGGCTCTGCTCCGCTCAAGTACATGTGTGGAGGTAAAAATCGTCAAGTTTGATTGGAAGGTTAGCAGTGTTCATGGCAAGTTCGAGTACCACACCTCTAGAAAATGGATCCTTGAAAAACTTCACAGCCCTAGTTAGATTTTCTATTTATAGATTCCACAAAGGTTATATTTCTTTATTTCAGAACATAATTGAAAAAGTAGATTGTATAAGAAATATTACAATGAAAATATTTCAGATGACTCTTCTCCTGTGAAACTGAAGGAATTTGAAGCAAGCTTCAGTTCTTGGCTCTACTCTTGAACTCCAGATATAATCGAGCATGAGAACAGTATCATTACTCAGCAGACAAAGCAGAGTTGATTTCAACATTTGATTCCGTGATAATGTTAATGATTAATGTTAATCACTATTGAACTGGCGTATCTATGGCAGATAACAATGCATTTGCAGACTTGACAGTTCCAGCCTGTCTAGTGTCCAAATGGAGTCAGCAGAAAAAAGTAGAACTTAATTTGATCTCAGTCTGTTTGCGAGCATATTTCTTATACACTGATTCAAAGCGGTGTGAAGGAAATTGTTTTATGTTATACCTAATGTTATTGTACCTGATATTACAAGCAAACATGTAAACAGGAATTAATCCAGCACTACTAATTAAGTGGTACTTTCTGTATTCATTGCTTACCACCTACCGTTTCAGTGGCTAAACAAATTAATCTTGACCTCTGATATAAATCTAAGAGTATACAACATACAGTCAGCATCTGAATATTGACTAGGATATCTTCTTTATTATGGTAGTCCTCAAAGCTTAAGTGCTTATGTGTTTTAACAGATCTTCTCAGGACAAAGATAAAGCATAGATTACCACTAATGTTGTTGATGTTGGTACTCATACTCCATTGCGAAAGTACTAAAGTCTTGAATGCCATCAAATTTAAATAAACTGTTCTCATCTTAATTGAGTTATACAGTAGATAATTGAAGTGTCATAATAAGTGGCTACTCAATTAAGTTCAAGTTATTTGTCAGTTAATGTGGTTAATGTAGTTTTCCTATTTCAGCGGAGACTAAAATCATTTTCTGCTATTCTCACATTTGATTAATTGTAGTCTTCTATTTTTAGTATAACTGTCAGGGATGCCAGCAAACACGCAAGAGGTATATATTATCACATTCCAAAAATTTACTTTCCATTAGGTTTGGAGCTACGAAGGGGAGATTACAGCATACAAGATAAACATAGACCAATGATGGCACGCCTGTAACCACGGCCACAGGTGCACATCAGCAAAGGAAAAAAAGCCACTGGAGAGGAGCGTGTGAGATTTAGCAGAGGATAAAGAAGAACAGAGAACAAAGAAGGAGTGAATAGCAAGCCCAGAACATTGACTGGATATAACATGGACAAAGCTTTCGTGAACCACCCATAGGTTTCTGGCAAAGTCAAATCAAGCTAAAAAAATAACGATCTAAATACACAAACAAAATGGAGAAATGGAAAATAATGGAAAATTATGTTTTGTTCAACTCCAAAATTGTTCAGCTTTAATATCGGAGTGAATGAGAACTTGCTCACTTTTGCAGTCAGCTTCAAGTGGCCGCTCGAGGAAACTTCCTTTGACGCTTCAAGAGGGAAAAGAAAAGGTTTCCCCTTGGTCCAGAATCGCCTACAGCTGTGAACAGGAAAACACAACAGTTGGTGGACGAGAAGGGTTGGAATATGTAGTCCTTAAATAGTGAAACCAACAAGGCGTGATGGGATGAATGTGCTTGTTAAATTGCAGATGACTCGGACCTTAGGTAATGAATGCCAGTTGGGTATGAATTGGCGATCTCATAGGAGGAAGCTGGAGGATCTCTGACACTATAGTGAAATCATTATTTTGATAGCTTGTATATTTGTCTTTTTATTGCTGCACTTTGTGAATCAATGTTTCTTTTAAAATTGTAGCCCAAAAAGTCTTGCAACTGTCTTTCATGTCACCATAGCAATAGTCTCGCATAGACCCTATGCAAAGTTTTGCTGTGTTAAACAGCTTCACCAGTGGGTCTTAGCTGAAGAAATCTGCCAATCAACCCCCATCTCATTTCACCTCACATATTGTCATGTTTCCGGTCACTGTCACTACAAAATTGACCGACATGCAATAAGTTATTCAATGTTATCCAATGTTTAGCTGTTCTTTATAATCGCTCATTCTCAGTATATCCCATAGTTCTTTGTCTTGATTGTATCGGTGAATTTTTTTTTCTCCATACACACAATACTTGCTTTTCCTGGAAATCAGGATACATTCAACCATCCTGACCACAACTTTCAGAACTCTTTGCTTTGGTACATTTTTCTGGCAGCAATTCATCAGACGTATAGCCAGCATTCTGTTGGAGCCTATCATAGCAACAGCTTACACAGGTTCACAAAAGAATACCGAATGTAATGGCATTTCACCTTTTTAATCTAAATTACAGAGATTGGTTCAGAATTGTTCATACTATGATCTTTTTAAGGAAAGGGGGTTCAGTTATCCCCACGAGCCCCCCAGAAAACCTAAATTTAGTTTGTAATTGATATATTTGACTCATATTGGCCATTGAAAATGAATGAGAGTGAGGTCATTGATCCATATGGATACATTACAAAGTTGGTTCCAAGTCTTTCAGCCAGCCAATCAAGAAATCCATCAACATACAATTGATATGTTTTTTTCACAACAGCATATAAACTATAAAAACTCTTTTTAATTATCACCATAATATTTGTTAAATATAGTTTTATATTATGCATTTTTTTTACACTCTTGCGCTATAATATTAGGTTGTTTGATAGTAGAACACATTGCGATTCATAAATGTTGGCCAGTAAGAGGGTAATAAAAAAGCTTTGATGAACAAACCTAAACAAAAAGAAAAATTGTGTCCCTACAATACAGACAAAACACCAAGATGTATATAATTGGAGTCAAAACGTTATCGTTTTAGAACAAAACTACACTGTTTATCAAAGTTAAAAGCTATATTAAAAAAGTGTAAATGCTGAAATTAATACACTTGATTACCATTTTCAAAATCAAAACATTTGCGATGCCCTGTTACAACCTTACCTAACCTAATTAAACTAACCTAATTCTATGAATGTTATTGCTTTTAATTAAGGATGCACCATTACAATTTTTTAATGGCAGATTACGAGTACCAATACGTTTTTCCAGGTACTTGCCAATAACGATACTAATAACAATGCCTGTTTTGACATATTTATAAATAATGCCACGGAGAGACTAATAATGTGAGGTAAAAAAATAGGTAAATTTACTTAAGCGATTCATATTACATAGGTAATTGTACACAGTTGACCACACTTTTCAAAGACGCAATATTTATTTTTCTAATAAACCAAAGATATCATACAGGTCTGAATTGTCCTGTTGAGAAAATGTCCTTCAAAGCTATATAAGCTTGTTATGAAGCTGCTGGGTTACTGATTGGTTAGAGGGATCACACCTCCACATGTCTTCAGGGAAGCGAACAGGTCTACTTTGGCCTGACGTGAATAAACAAAGGAGAAGGAAGGAAAGAAGAGCATTTGAGTTGTTCAATCTCTCACCATGTGTCTCTTGCGTTGTCCTTTAAACATTGTAAAAGTAGTGAGTATTTAATCATGAATGAAAGTCTCAGATGGTGCAGGAAGTCATGTTTCAGAGAGAAGCTGAGGTGTTTCTTTCTTTAAGAGGACACAGGGGTTACGCTCAGATAAATGGAGGGTGAAATGAGATTGGTACAAACTCTCCTTCATTGTATGGTTTTATTGCCTGTGCTGTATGAAGCGTTTGATATTTATGTTTGTTTAATTGTCTGAAAACTCTTATGGTCTATGGTGTTACTTGGCATATGTAGATTCTCACATGCGGACGCACACACGTACGCGCACGCATGCACACACTCACACATATTTAACACTGACTTTACGAATTAGATTTCGTACATTTGAATTTGAATTGTGTTATTTATTTATGAACTGATCTGTGTGAATTAAATTTTTAAGTTCTTCATGGCTCCATATATTTTGGCTTTTATATTAAAATTCTGAAAACACTTTTTTAAACATAAAACTTAAACACATTTTCTTAAAAAGTTAGCATTGTAAATTGTAAACAGAAATCTGTGGAAAAACTAAAAACGTGTTTTTTATTTCTCAAAGTAGCTACGCTTTGCTTCGTTGACAGTGCGGCAGCTTCAGAAATATAACAAACTCTTTAACAGCATTTATATTCTGTGCTTGGAAACTGAGTCTGCTAATATTGCATTGTGTCATCACTGCTGTAAACATCTGTTAATCTTTCTTTTGCAGATCTTCAGGAGACGCTGGCTTGTTTTCAAGAAGGCATCCAGTAAAGGTCCACGTCGGTTAGAGAAATATTCAGATGAAAAGGCTGCTTACTTCAGAAGCTTTCACAAGGTAATCTACTGTTTCAATAATTCACTATTTAAAATAAATGAAGACATGTGTTTTGCCTCCAACAGCACTGTGATAATCTGGATATATAGCTGATTCAGTTCATTGCTGCACAAATCACTTAACAAAGACACACCGGCCAATTCTGTTAACAACGTGCTAATTCAAGGCACATTCAAGGATAGCTATATTCATTACTCGAGTCATTTCTTTCCTCTGTGCCCCTGGTGAGTGCTTTCTCTAGCAGCACTTATTCTGATTCAAGGGTTCACCATAGGGAAGAAATTCTCAGTCAAATTATTTAGTTAGCAGGGGTCACTCCATGAGGCTTGTGGAGCTGGCAGGTGCTGGGATTAAATGTGAAATCATGTCTGTTTTTTTGTATTTTGGCAGATGATAATGTAATGTGTTATCTGCAGAGGGATTATTAGTCAGAGTCCTGAATCAGGGTTTGGCATCGCTTCAGTGACTTTGAAAGTCATTGTGATAAAGGGTTCGATCAAAGTGTTTTATCAGCTTTGAGAATCTCTTAGTTATCTCTTAGAAATTCCTCACAGGAGCGAAAGGGGATAAAATTATGGTATTGGACTCTATCCTTTCTCAGTCAAAACACCCAATCTTAAGTTGCCATGTGCCTTCTCATCACATAAGTCTTGTTTTTGAAAGAAATACAACTTATTTTAACCGGACTTATTAACAAACAAAACAGAATAGTAAAAGAGGCATCCCAGTGTATTGTCTGGATATTTTTTTCCGCATACATTTATACATTCTTCCTAAAGTGTATTATCCAGATACAACTCATTTTGAATGTCAATGAAGGTTATATTCAGAAACCCTTTCGAATGTTTGTGGGTAACCAATGCTGATAATCAAACATTCAATTGGTTCACTAATCAGATGACCATTTAGTAAACTAGTTAGGATTATGCATAGACAACCAAGTGTCAGACATCAAGATATTTTCATCAATAAGTTCCCAAGAGGGTCACATTTCCAACGTACATGCACAGCAACAGACATGTAAAGGGTCCCTTAAGTTATGAACAATCAGCCATCAAAAATAGGCTCTATCGAGATATTTGTCTCTATAGACATTGTGAGCCTGATCGCTGCGAATGTTTTATTTAAAAAATGTCTATTGTTTGATAAGTAGCTACAGTGAGTCCAAATGGTGTTTGTACCAAAGTTGTCACTGTACTACTTTAATAATTGGTTTGTTGCATCAGCTGTGTGACACCTTTACCTTATCCATTTTTTCTCTTGCGTGTTTTGGCTGCATTCTTTAACACATTTGTGTTTGAGATTTTCAGGTTTTACTAATTCCTAAATGTAAAAAAATCATACCTTCTTTGAGTTCATATTAAACAGTCTCAGTGCTCCACTGTGAAGAGAGCCACTGCATAAGAGACGGCTCCTTCATTCAGACCCCAAAGATCCCCCATAAGGACCCTAAAATTGTGTAAAAAGCAGTACCTTGCATTAAAAGATGTTGCTTTATAATGGAACGAAAGACAAAATGATGCAAAATTACCTCTGTGCAGAAACATATTTATATGTTAGTTGTATGTTTTCAGCTCAAAGAAACATTTTTAACATTCGTGCCATAAAGTGGTGTGTCAAGCAACTTCAGTCTCATGAACAAAATAAGTGTTGGAATTCAGACACACTCTGAATGCATTGCATTGGCACATTACATGTAGAGCTGATGCAAATTGTCATGTTAGTGCTCTTTGTTACATTAAAGGGCCAATATAAATAGATTATTATAAGAGGTGGTTTTGACCTTCAGTACATGCCAAGCTAAATTTTAGTTTGAAAAAAAAAAACTGGGCATCAACTATTTTTAGGGTCGTGTTGCTGTCGATGTAATTTAGCTGGGATGTCACATCTCTAGCTCCAGAAGAGGGCAGGATTAGGATACCGTTTACACTGATGTAATTTGTGATATAATGAGAAATAGCGAGAAGTCGAAACATGAGCAAGAGGAGCCGCAAAAAAACTCTTTAAGTAGATGATGAAAAATTCGGTTCTGAGATGTACATCCTGAAACAGAGCTAGGGCATCAGTTCTTTGGGGACATTACTTCTACTGCTCGGTATTACTCTAATATAGTTGTGTAGACTGAATTAGCTCAAACATGTATGTCCTAACATCTTCCAAAAATATAACACAAAGCTATTTCTAGCTCTGTTAGTGAGTAAGTTTGCCCCCTTACTTCCCTGCTGCACAGCGGAGAAGGCCAAACATGTTTTTAACATTTATAGTTAAATCTTGAGGGAATGCATATAAATCCATGCACATTGTGTTTATTTATTCTAAACTAAATTTTGGCTATTGAAAACGAATCAAGGGCTCTGTCTTTCTCTCTCTCTCTCTCTCTCTCTCACTGAAGTGTGTGAACTACAATACATTAATTAAATGATTAAATGTAAAATATAATGATGATTGTATTTCATTATATTTTCATAGACATTACAACTATAAATTATATTTATGCTTATATTCATATTTATTGCTATTAAATGGCTTTATCTTTACTAAGCTGCAGGTTAAGTGACTGTTTATGAATGTTCATTATGATTTCATTTAGAAAGATACTTTAACTTTACGTTTGTTTATTTACTTTTAGACCTGGGAATTCTTACTGTTGTAACATTATATATGAATTTTTAAAATCCGCCTCAATAAACACGGATGCTTTCACCTGCATCTTAGATTATTTTGATGCTTTCTTTAGCAAAAATGACCTGCCTCAAACATGTGAACAGTTAACACTAATTTCTTTCACACGGCTGAGGGGATTTTTCTTATCTTAATGTGGCCATAAGCTCTTGTTTCTGAATAAGAATCTCCCTGGACCTTTCAAAGAGTGAATAATTTCAGGTAATGCATCCGTTTCCTGCCCTAAAGCCCTTTGAAAATATTCCAATTAGGACCCATTATCAGTGATGGCTGATGATCTTACAGACAGAACGTGCGGAACATTCTAGAATAATGAGCACAGATGTGATCGCAGATTAGCACCGCGACTCTGGGGTTTGATGTCACTGCATTGTGAGAACGTGCTTTTATCAGCTCTAACAAGCCTTCTAATGAGATTACTCAATAGATGCAAGAGAAACCAGAGAAAGCTGTACAAAGCAGCTGCTGGCTTCTTAGTGTGTGATGAAGACACCGGAAAAGAGAGACTGGTCAAAAGAGTTCAGTCTGGTGATGACTACCTGCTCTTCATCATTTGTTTTGGCTTCAGCATGCACACATTTTTGTTGTTTTGCCGGACAAATATATTATTTAGCCAAATTTAGACTTATTTCTTCATGTGCAAATCTAATTTTGTTCATATTTAATTAAGATACATGGAATATACAAGTTGTTTGTGATCATATACATCCGGGATTTTTTTTCACCTTTACAAGCTCTTTAGAATTTGTTTATTGGTTCCTGAATTCTTTACTTCTTACTTTTAACTTGTTTTTTTAAAGGAAGGGACGTTTTCAATTTTTTTTAAAATAATTGAATAAATGGTGCAACAATCCATGTATAATTTGTTCATTTGATTCTCAATTAAAAAAAGGAAAATCAGTTTTTTTTTCTTTTAATTTGTAAATCTGTGATCGAAATTAAAAATGTAAAAGCAAATTATGAGTTATGTGGAATTATGCGGCTCTGTTTGTTTTCTATTTTTCCTTTTGGGAATGCTCAACGTGAGCCGGAAATGTAATGCTGACGACATTTTAAATACAATGAACGAATTGAGTTTGTCACAACGAAGCAAACCCTGCCATATTGTTTTGGTGCTTTAAAGTAATTCGACACCTGCCCCCGCAATGATATTCATCATATATAAATATATTTAATTCTCTAATGTAACAATATAAAACACAAAATAACTCTTAGGGAAAATAAAGCCACAAGGTAATGATGCCGATTGAAAAAGCTAACAACTGGTGTAAAATAATTTTTGAATCTATGGATAATTTTATTAAAGTCTCTCATGTTCTGTGTTCGTCATGCCTCTTTTTTTCTTTATAGACAACATCTTGTGCTCATCGTCTCGAAGCTCTCAGAATTTGGGGAATGAGTATGGACAGTGTGGAATAAAACTTTAGGTATACTATAAAAGTAAAAATTTTATTAACTTCAGCTTTCAGGCTATTTCCCAAAAGGAAAATTAAAACCGAAAATTAATTCGTAATTCGTTTTAGTATCTTTCGTTTTGTTCACAGAATAAAAATAAAAAAGGAATATTTTTTTCTTTTTCGGTTTTCATTTTAATTTGAAAATCAAATGAACAAATTATTTGGAATGTGCTCTTTTTAGGTTCTTAAGCCGTCATCTTATGTGGAGTTGAGTGGCATACTACTTGCATTAAAACAATCGTCTGGACTGACTACTTGTTGACAATTGAAAAGTATGGTTAAGCTCAACTTCAGTTCATAGACTGCTGGGCAAGTTCCAGTTATATTGGGCAAGAGCAGATAATGTTTAACATTTGGGCTGTGGCCTCTTTTGAGTTTTTTGAGTAAGTTAGAGAAGCTCTATTTTGTATTCATTAGGATTCAATAGTGAGTATATAATATGAATTTGAAAAGATCTGTCCAATTAAAATTTGGGAGGGACTTTAAACCTTTTCACCTTTCTATCACAGGAATTAATTTTAACTTTCCTTGTTCATTTGTGCTGCTATTATCTTTTGTCTTCTGCAGATAACTGAGCTTCACGACATCAAGAATATTACTCGGATGCCACGCGAAACTAAAAAACATGCCGTAGTCATTATTTTTTGCAATGAGACGTCAAAGACTTTTGCCTGTGAGTCAGGTAAGCACTACCTCCAAGTATTAAAACTGAGTGTTTGTACCTCAATGCTTTGTTTTGTCTTTTAAGATGAGTGTTTCATTTTTGTATTAGAATTCAACTGCTGAAGCATGTATCTGCTGAAACTGTAGAAAGACTATTTTAGACTATTATGGCTTTGAGTTAAGAAACCCAATGGGATGCTTTTAATATATTGTTTTAAATGAAGTCACAACTTTTATCTGAGAGAATGAAATTATACCCAGAGGCAAAAAACCAGAGGAGCAGTTAAACTGAAAGAGCAGCTTTACTCACCATTAGCTTGGCAGCGGCAAAGAGAGTTGTTTCCCTTGTGTCTTCTCTGTCTTTTTTCTCTGAGTGCCTTGAGCTGTAAAGATGCCAACATCAAAGCTAATCTAAGTGTTCTCATGGGGAAAACTGAAGTAAATGTAGTTCTGTTGAATTGTGGATTCATTTATATGGCTATCCCCTAAAATAATACAATTTGTACATTAAAACAACTATTTTGAAGGAGATAAAGGTAATTTATCTTGACATTTTATGACCTGTTCTCTGAATTAAATGTCTTTATGCATGTAAGATGGTATTCATAAACACTGCTGTCTGTCAGAGCTGCTTTCTGACCAACAGTTCATTAAAAAGTTCTAGAAGCACCCCTGTGAGAACAAGTGATGCGCGGGTCAATGCATAAACGACCTGAACCGGACCAACATTTTCAACGAACCCGTCTACGAGCGCGTCAAGGGACTGAACCCTTTCCTGAACAAACCACTCATCAACGTTTTATTTGAAGCAGGTGGTTGCATAGTCGAGCTTGATTGTGGTGTAATAAAGTGTAGGCATATTTATTTCATAGAAAATTGTGTCTAGTACTACATAAATTACAATGGTTTAATTGGCATGTTTATTTCAAGCGACCCGACCGACCGTGATCTGAATATCATTAAAATAATTTTTGACGATGACTCGTGACTGCGGACACCCTCTCATTTCGTGTCAACCTAAGCATCACTGATGAGAACCATTTATGTTCAGGTCAAGTGTTAAAATGTTCATAAAAAAAACCTTCTGAAGATGCAATAGCTACACGGCAAAAAGTGAAATCTAAGCAAAGCTGAAAATGCTTAAAATTAGATTGAAATTCTTGATTTTCTTATTTTAGAAATTTTTTTCTCATTTAATTTTTTTGGGTAGAGACTATTTATCTTATTTTGAGAAAATGTCACTTACATTTTCTCGAGGAGAAAAAAAATGCTTATTCTGGTCATTTATTTTTTTGAATTAAGAAACTTTGTGAAACGAGCTGTTGATTTTGCCACTGATCTTAAAACAAGAATTTGTGACTCAACATATTCTTATTTCAAGAATTTTAGATTTTTTTATTTTATTTTAAGAAATCAATATTAAATGCTGGTTAAAAACATGTATCTTAAAACAAGAAAAAAATTAAATCTAGTTCTAGTCTTCTTATAACAAGTAAAATCTCTCACAATGGAGTAAAAACACATGAATTCTTGAAATAAGACTCAAATGCTTGTGAAAATAAAACAAGAAAAAGAATCTACACCATAAATAAATTATCAATACCCCAAATTGTAATACCCCATCCAGTTGTGTACTAGCTTTGATGGAAGAGATCTATAATTCAAAAAGCACTATTGAAACAAGAAAAAAGCAAATATACATTTTTTATACATTTTATATAAAAACTCAAATATAGATCAACTCTTCCTAGATCAAGCCAAATAATCTGCCAATGGGGTAAGGAAATTTGACTTGGCAAGAATTCTTAAAATTAGCAAATATTTCTAGCTGATAACAAACGCTGTTGGATCTTAAAAATAGACAAAAACTGACAAAACAAGTCTTTACAAGCTGTAAAAGTGCATTGAAGCTAGACTATTCCAACTTGTATCTACTCTCTAGTGGTCTTAAAACTAGACAATCTGTCTTAAAACTAGAAAGGTTTCTCTTTTTAGTTTTATATAGCTTATCAGAAACTAATTAACTTGTCAGCACTGATAACGTAGCGGTCAGATCGCTGACATGTAGAGCTGATGTCTCTGGTGACGGGGGGTTTGAATCCAGCCTTGGTCCTTCACCAAACATCTCCCCTGATCTCTACCAAGTGTTCTTCCTCTCTCCTATCAGAACTGTCCTATCTAAAAATGCAGCAATAAGCCTAAATAACATATAATTTAATATTTCTAGTTTTAAGACCCCATATTCTACTTTAGGAACTAAAATTAAGCACAACCTTTCTTATTTTCAGGTTATTCATACTTATACTAAAACTTAAGTTAGTCTTAAATAAAAAAGAAAACATCCTAGATTTAAGACAGATTGTCTAGATTTAAGACCACTGGAGACTAGATACAAGTTGAAATATTCTAGTTTCAATTCTTTTTTTTTTACAGCTTGAAAAAGACTTGTTTTGGGTGTTTTTGTCTTTTTTTAAGAATCAGCAGCATTTGTTATCAGCTAGAATTTTTTTCTCATCTTAAGAATTCTGCTCAAGTTAAATTTTCTCGCCCCTTTGGCATATTTCTTTGCTTGATTTTTAACTTAATTTGAGTTTTTTTTCTTGTTCCAAGAGTGCATTTTTTTGCAGTGTTCAGTTGTGAATATACTTTTACTCAAAATGGAAAACTTTATGAAATCTTTTTTTCTTAATCTGAAATGAAGGTCCTAAAGATAAAAAAGACGTGTGATGCATTATATCGGTCAGCAGTAGTTTTTTTCTGTATATCGGTTTTGGGAGGGACAGTGTAGCCAGTTGGTCTAGGAGGCTGATGGGAAACGGGGACTGGAGTGCTCGAGTGAAGCTGCTGGTTTGGAGTGCAGGCCTCATCTTTGCACACAAGGCAGTAATGTGTTAGACATTAGATGTTTTTAACCCAAGCAAGTAGCAGAACGTGTCAGGTTGCAAACTGGTGGATTGAGCTAGACCTGTTTGAGAAGTAGAACAAAGAGTGATGGAGACGTAGCAGCAAACAAAGAGATAGTTGAGGGAATAAGGAGTCCTTGGATATAATAATATTATTTGCAGGACACAGATGCATTCAAGAACTCAAAATAGACTTAATTTTTTTTTCTAGTTTCAAGAATATAAAGTTTATTAAAGTTGTAAATGAATTAGTCAGTTAAAATGAATGAATGATTGAATGAATGAATGATTGAACAAAATGAATTCTGCATTAGATCATTATTTCAATTTACAATTAGATTGTTTGTTTTGTTTCGTTTTTTTACACATTTTTTGTTATAGGCCAGTCTATGGGTATATATTTATGGATAGTATCCACGAAAGCTTTAGGATGACATTGTCATGATTCTTGTCTCTGGTCTTGAGCCTATGGCTACCACTATGGCTAGTGTGATTCATAGATTATAGACCCACCCGCTTTTTTATTTTGCTCAGGAAAAACGTCAATCTGGGTGCCATTTGTTAGATTATTTATATTCACAGATGTAGGCAGTCAACTAGAACCTTCAACGAGTGGGGATTTGTAAGAAAGTTTCATGTAACAGTTTTCATTTATCTGATCCCTGACTGTAAGCTCTTTCACCTACCATTACTTGCTCCGATTGTTCCTCACTCAGCTTATCTTCCCAGGAGACTCTGTTGCTAAATGGGTTCTGGAGCTTGTTGGAAAAATGATTAAGAAGACATCAGATAAACAGTATACAGGGCTATAATTTAGTATAGTTCAATAGGGCTATGTCTGTATTGTTAAAAAATTTAGGGACAAACTTCAGAGCTAAATTAAAACAGGGACCATTTTTTTGATGGATCATTAAAATTTGCACATTATTTCTCAATATAAATTTTCCTACCTACTGTAGGACTGTAAGCCTGTAACATTGGAGTAAATCATCTTCCAAACACAATTTTGATTAAACTAATCATCTAACCTGGCTGCCTTCCTCATTACACCTCCCCTATTTATACCCCCTTTTCTCACCCATACTCCCAATTCTCACCTCCCAGTCAGTGAGGTTCCTAGCTCCTTAAAAGACATAATGTATCTTCCTGCTCTTTATGTTTGATTTTTATGTTTATGATTTTGAATTCTTTCTTATTTTTTTATGTTTGGCAGAAAATATCACATGGATTTCGAAATATAGATCAAATGCCTCTTCCTCCTGGAAAATGTCTTTTCACCCAAATAGCCATCTGCAGTTTAGTTTTATATGTTAGGATTACTTTTGTTACTGTGCCATTGACCTTGGTGTTGAAAACCTTTGGATTATTAGCTATTAGGGTGAAGCTAGTTTCTATCTTGTGTCAATTTATATCCTTTTTAAAACTGTACTCCTTTTGTTTGTTTGTTTTCTGTAAAAACTTATTTAGATTTTTTTGGTCATGCATGACAAATATAATTACAGTGATACTGTACAAATGCTGTGATGCAAATGCTTCACATTACCTCAAATCTAAAGATACGAAAGGCCTCTTGAAGAAAATTTAGTTTCATGATGTGTAAAAACAAAATCAGCGATTAGATACTCATAGCACGGAAGGCTACACTGGGCATCGCATGACTGCATTCATTGTGCCACCAAATGTTCTGCTCTCGTACTGGTCAGTTTCAGCCCTGATGCTGCATGTTAGTGAGTAGCATCCTGCTCTCCCATTTGTCATCTGATGCCCCATGACGTCTTTCCAAGAAGAGCTCTCCTTCTCTTCATGCGCATTTTCGGTTTCATGTTGGTGTTTGTGAATATCTTTGTGAAAATTTGTGAATATTTTCATGTTGCTTTTTTAGCAAAGTGTATTTTTATGGCCATAGCTCTCCTCCGCTACCATCTGCTCTCCTCCCTTACCACCTCCTCTGACACTTTGCCACATAGCCTCACTTGAAAGGTAAAGGTTATTATTTTACATGTAAAAGTTGCTTCGACACACAAAAAATTCAGCATACGAAGGCCACCCCGGGAAGGGATTAATTTTTTATCTAGAGGTATCACGGTATTTGTAAATGTTATTGAGAAATCAATTCACCCTACACAATAACAACTTCAAAAATCACTAATAATCTTAATACATTCAACTTAATTTCAATCAACAATAATATTGTCAAAACATTTAATTAAAGCTAATCTGATCAGAATATTCTGGCACTTTCTGCAGAATGTTTCCTTATCGTTCTTATATTTCCCAGACATGAAAGTGGAGGCGATGGAGTAGATCGGAAAGAGAGGTAATGGGGCTGATATGCGGGCTAGGTACATGCTGGGATATCATTAGCACCTCTGGGGTCTTCCACACTGCCAGGAGGAGGCCAGGAATGTTCTCCTCAATCCATTCGCCACAGTAACCTCCCCACCCCCGGTCTCTTGCAGTCCCTCCAGACTCAGGATATTAATGGGAAATGGCTAGAGCAAGTACAGGGCATAACTGATGAGCTGTGTGAGATACTGTAGAGGTGGAAGTGCCTGGAGGCCGTTTAGATGAAGTAGTCATGAAATAATGCATCTCTGACATGTTCAGAGAGTTTTCTTATGTGTCCTGCTGCATTAGGTCACCTTGTTGTACCTGAGGGAGTAGACAACCTTTGCACCAATGTGTGCATATTTGGAGAGATAAATCTGCTTGTGGAACTTTTGGGGCAGGCACATGTCCAGGAACCGCCCATGCTTTTCCACACACTAGAGCCATATGGATCTTGTGGCCCTCACAATTCCAGCCTTTACTCTGATATATTTCCATGACAAACTGTTGGGTTTTCTCATTTTTCCCTTAATGTTAGCTAGAGATGGGTATTAGCAGATTACTATGGCCAAAACCAGAACTATTAGATGCTCATAATCTTCAAATTAGATTAACAATATAGTTTGCGGAGATCAGAATGTAATGCATTTTCATTCAGTTAATTATTTGAAAATTGTGAAATTATTCCATACATATATTAAGAAATATTTTGACAGTGACACAAGTTTTTCTTATTTTAGTTGTGATGAAAGCATAATCAGGATCAGTGCTGTGCTAGTTACTAAACAATAGTAGCTAGTTACAGTTAATGGTTACTTGATTCAAAAAGTAACCAAGCTACTTTGTTAGTTACTTGTGTTACTTTGTTAAAAAGGAATGAGTTACTTGGGTTACTTTGTTAAAAGTAACTCCTATAAAACTTTAAATGATAATGCGTTCTTTTGTGTAAATGATAATTCTTCTTTTTATGTGTTCTTGTATCACGTGGGGTAGTACGAAGGAATAAAAACACGAAGTAACGCACTAACACAGTGTATAGTAACGGAATTAGTTTTATTTAAAAAGTACTGTGTTAGAGTATTAGTTACTGCCAATAGCAACGGTGATGCAGTAATGCATTATTAGTAATGCGTTATAAGTAAGGGGTTACTTCCCAACACTTTCCCAACATGTAATTGTTCAGGATACAACTACATCAGCAATATGTGCACACTTTAAGGTTTAATTCTAAGAGTTAAAATGTAAGATTCAACAAGTATGTTTTATACAATGCTCTTAATTTCAGGGCTCTAAAGTAACTGGACAAATGAACACTACCCTATGTATAAAGTTTCTTTTTAATATTTGATTGTGAATCCTTTGCAAGCAATGCCTGCCTGGGGTCTAGAATCCATAGACACCACCACACGCTGGGTTTCCTTCTTTGTGATGCCTCGCCCTGTCTTTACTGCAGCTTTCTTCAGTTGTTGCTTGTTGCTTGTATCTGTTTGCATTATAGTTTGCCTTGAGTAAGTGAAATGTATGATCGATTGGGTTGAGGTCTGGTGATTTGATCTGGCCACTGCAGAATAATTTCCTTTAAAAAAAAAACTCCTAGGTTGATTTAGCAGTTTGTCTTGGATAATAGTTCATCTGTACTCCGGAAAGTCTGACTTTGCTATATTGGCAGAATATGAGCAGAAAGTATGTTCTATACACTTCAGAATTCCAGCTCTTTCTGTCTTTTGTCGCATCATCAATTTCAGTGCAATTGAAAGCCATGCATGCCCATGACATCAGGGCCATTTGAAGGAATTTGGGGGCCCCAAGCAAAATGGACATGGAGGCCCCCCGCACGCTATATAAATACACTTTTACAGTTAACAAACTGTGTCATTTATCACTTACCACTGCCTTGTTTGTTCTTATCCTTCTCTTCCTTTCTCTTCTTTCTTTCTTGGCTTCCTGAAGCATAATTCCACTTCATGACTGCCGAGGAATTTTTGTATTTTGCCGGCAGCAGAGATCGCGTAGTTGGTGGGCTGCTGTCAGCGAGGGGGCCCCCTTGAGGGGGATCCCGATAAGTGTCATTGCACTTTACTGTATTCACTATCAATGGGGCGCTCACGCAGTTTGTCGCTGCATTTTATTCTTGACCAGTTGTTGTCTTGGGGCCCCAGGCCAGCTCGGGGCCCCAAGCAATTGCTTGGTTTGCCTTCCTTGTCGCGACGGGCCTGCATGACATCACACTGCCTCCACCAGGTTTTATTGAAAAGTGGCATTTGAGCTGTGAGCTGTTCCAGTTTGTCTCCAAACTTTATTCTTTGCATCAATCAGGCACAGATTGACCTTAGTCTAATCTCTCCAAAGAATGCTGTTCAGAACTGGACTGGGTTCTTCCAGTGTTTTTGGAAAAGGCAATTTTTCCAACATGACAATGATCCAAAATACACATCTAAAGCTACTGTTACATTTCTGAAGAAGAACAAGATGAAGGTGATTGAATGGGAAAGTATGTCTCCTGATCTGAACCCAGTCGAACACCTGAGGGGAATTCTCAAATTCTCAAAGTTGAGCAACGCTCCCCATCCAGCATCCAGACTATAAAAGAAGCTATTGTAGTAGATTGGAAGAAACAGATGTTGCAATATGTTGCCAATTTGTTCATTTCAAAAGACTTGGTGCTTTTCTTAAAAATCGTGGTGGTTAAACAAAAATACTAGAAGTAGTAAATTTACATTTAGGCAGTTAGCAGATGCTTTTGTCCAAAGCGACTTACAGTAGGGGAGCGACGATATTCAATGTTTAAAATATACAATATTGCAATATGCAATTACAATTTTTTTGTGGGCTTGTATTCATTTTTGCTGTAACCAATTTGGGTTAAGTTGAAGATTTTGTGATCTAAGTTACTGAACACCAATTGTTCTTTCATTAAGCTACTGATTTTGTACTTTTTAAAGATGGTGTGCTCATTTATGTTGAGAACTGTACATCAATATTTATTATATTGAATACTAAATGTTTTTCATTAACAGCTAAAATACCAATTTGTATGCCACTGTCCAAATAGCTGATTATCTATCTGTTGGAAATCCAAGTCATTGATTGGATAGAAACCCTGATGAATTCAAACTTTGCTTTCTCACTCAACTTCAGTGTTTGATCTCACATGTACATGTCTAGAAGTGTGTTTCCATATTCCACCCAACTCTATTGTATTAGCCCCCTCAGTTTTAACTTAAATACTGTTGCTTATACTCCACATTAGTAATATGGAGGGGGGGATGAGAGGTTTAAGTTTATGCAAATGATAATTTCAAAGCACCTTTTAGTTATTGATTAGCTAGTTGGTGGCTTTGCAATTTGAATAAAAGATAATAAAAACAAGCTGCCAATTCACTATTGACTGGTGAAAATTGGTGAACACATTTTCTTCTCATGCCCTTCTCAAGGACACTTATTTAGTTTGTCTTTCAATGTGGTTTTGCCATTTGACTTGTGTAAACAACAGTATCCATGTGACCATGACCTCACTAATTGATTTTTTTACAACACAACAGACAATAGAAGTTAAAACCAATGCAGGAAAGGTGTGAACACACCAGCATCAGCGTTTTTGTGAAATCAGTAAAGGTAAAATGGCATCAATGACTGGAGCTGTTTTTGGTCTGTCCATTTGTGACATGCAGTCAGTTTGTGAAGTAAATTACTCTTTCAACAATGTTGATTGATGTGCATTTAACTGTAGCCCCTTCCTACCAGTCATTTTAACAATGACCATCACTCTCCATGAAAAGAAGCAGAATAATTTCAAGAACTCGATACCTTTCATCGATAGTAGTGATGGAGCAACTGAAGATTTTTTTGTTGTTTTCAAGACAAATTTTTTGATTGTGTTTACCTTTAATTTCGAACTAATTTTTGATTGAGGATTCATAGATCGAGTTCTGATAGAGTTCTGTCCTTAAAAATGCTTTCTTTGAGGTCTTCGTGTTATAAATGTTAACTGGCATTGTGTATATATTATTTCAGCAAATACATTAATTATATTTAGAAATCTCAAAATCCCTTTCCTACTTTTGCAAATGGAATTTAAAAAAAATTTTGACCAGTATTTAAATATATATCACTTGTCATAACACAATTGTTAAGTTATTTTTGGTTCACAAATTTAAATGTACAACTTGCTGTAACTCCCATTGCGTCTTTCACTTGTCTTGGTATATATGCATATATGCATATGCAGCTGGAAATGACCTTGCATAAAATACTACAGTTCATTCATGCCTCCAAAAAGAAAGTTATAAAAAAGTAATTATATCAAATCAGATGTGTTTTTTAAATGATAACATTATTTAACATGCTTTGTAAAATATTAACATGCTGTGTAGTTATTATAAAGTGCATTATACAGTTTGTATTTGTATAAATAGTAGTTTGCAATATTTAGTTTTAACCTGACCCCCAAAACATCAAGATTAAAAATTGCTCAGATTATGTTTGTTTTGATTTTAAATCAGTACTTAAGTATGGCTAGTTTTGCTAAATATTCCTTGTAAAGTTGTGGTTAAAGTTGAGAGATCAAATAAAACAACCACATTTTTGCTTTTAAACCCCCCAATTCAGTTAATTATGGTGGGAACTTGAAAGAAAATGGACAATATATTGATACTAAAATTGTTTGATTACAACACTGACGATTAAATTAAAACTAATCACATATAATGATGAAACGTCTTCCTTTATTGCACAATAGGAAAAATCTTACAAAACTTAAAAACAAACCCCCAAAAGTACTTCTACTTCTAATTTAAATGCAGAGTTAAATGTATTACAAAAAATGCCATAAAAATAAGCATTTGTGAACAGCATTGTGAAAGCACATGTATTGTAATACCACTTAATTGATTCACAGATTCAATATTCCTGAAATACCTCAATTTCTTTCAAGGTTCCCCTCTACTGTTCAAATACAAGCTGTTTAGGTAAAATTCTTACTCTAAAAATGCCTACAGGATTGGGTGAATGAGTTACTGACAATGATGTGACTATGTTTAGAAAATAAACTTGCATTTTTCATATATTTCGAAGTCAGCATTTTCAGTCATTTTCTTGATTTCTTTGTTGTCCATCCATCTAAATCTCACTTTGAGATATTTTCTCTCTAGAGGCTATTCATCATGTCATTTTCTTTCTCATTTCCTGTGCTCGGAGCGAACCATTAGCCTTGTGAAGAAGGTATGCCATTCAGCGCTGTGATTCCAGTGGGCATTTTTGTGTTTGTGCACAGAGCACTTGAGAGTTTGCCACGCTGATGAAGTATTTGTTTATCCAATTTTCTACTCAGTGAGCTCAAAAGTGTGTGTGAATTTAGACACACTTAAAGGTCACCGTCTCAGGAGAGAGGCCAGGCGCAAATCTGCAGCTAAAGGCTTGTGTGAAAAACTAGGCATGGGATGATAGATTTGTTTTTGTTTTAGTTAGACTGGGTTTTGGGCTCTTTTAAATTCACATTTAATAAAATTCTCAATTAGACTTCTTTGTGGTACCTGCCCATATTACTCATGCAAGCAAAATTAAAATATGATGGGATAGAAATATTAATTTTCAGCTCCAACAGCTGAAATATAGTTGGAGAATGATCAAAATGACGTTCATTGCTATTCAAATAAGCTGTGCTGACCACTTATTCAAATAGATCAAACATTGTGTCCCTAGTGAAGAAGTTCCCTAGCATATAAGACAAAACCTAGTTGTATTGTGCCTTCAAAACTATGTCAGAATTAGAAAATTTTAATAAAATGTATTTGCTGTTGCCAGAGTAATTTTTAAAATTTCCTTTCTCATCAGGGCACTCATCAGAACAATACTCTCAGTGAAGCTGTTTCATTTGGAAAGTGACAGACAAAAAAAAAATAGAAATTTTGAACAATGCTGTGAATGTTATGTTTTGCTGTGAAAAGCTTACAGCAGCAACAACAGCAATAACACATTTTACTTACAACCACTTTTTAATCCAGGGACACTTCACATGGAAGTAAAAAAAAAAATAAATAAAATAAAATAAATAAACATAAATAGACGATCTTGAAACAACAGTGTAACATAAGGAAGTATGTTCCAGAGAGCAGGAGCAGTGCAGCAGAACTCTTGTTCACCAAGAGAGGATCTAGGAGGAGGGTAAGTCAGTGTGAATGTTGAGATTGAGCGCAGTGAGCGTGAGTGTGAGCGGGCAGAGAGAAGATCCCTGAGATAGGAGCAAGTGGAGCCATTTAGAGACTTGTATGTCAGAAGGAACATTTTAAACTGAGAAAGTATTGTACAGGAAGCCAGTGAAGTTGTTACCAGTGGACTAACTAACCTATGTAATGTCTGGCAGACCATTGAAGATGGAATTGCAGAAGTCGATACAAGGGGTGATGAAGCCAAAGGCATGTGCCAGTGTAGCTGTGAGTCGGCAAAGTAGCGCAATGGTGAAGTTGGTTGTCCTATAACCGAAGGGTTGGCGTTGTGATTCCTGTCAGGTCCATTCTGCTGTTGTGGCCTTGTACAAGCCATTTCACCTGCAATGCCCTGTACAGATGTGTGACTGGTGGGGTGTATTTGGTGGTGGGCACGAGACTGTTGTTCTGTCAGACTGAGGGCTACCAAGGTAGCTTATCATCACCAGTGGGTGAATGTGGGGTGAATGAATAATGCTCTGATAATTGTAAAGTGTCTAAGTGTTGAAAAGTGCTAAATAAATATAGGTGTTATTAATATTATAAGATGTTGCAGTATTTGGAAAAAAAATGGAAAGAAACCATTTTAATTCTAATGCAGAAGTAAGCAGTGGCAGAATTAATTTAAGGCTCAAGTAATAATATCAAAGTACACATTTAAAATGAAGTATAAAATTAAATACATCTGCAAACTATTACTTTAGGTTTCTGACCCTAAAGCAGTGTCATTCAAAATTTTTACAACAACTTTTATTACCTTCTGACATTTTTTCATCACTAAAGTTACATGTAAATTCATAATTTTATTAAAAAATAACTATTACTTTTCAAATAATAATGTAACTAAATATAAACTTGATTTAGAGACAGCAGATTTTGTCCATGTCAACCATAACGGAGCATTCAGTGAACACCAAAGTACAGAGCCTGAAACTAACTTTACTGCAGTCTGTTGCTTCTGTACTTTATACATACATCATTTCTTCCATGGAGTGTAGACAATATCTTCACAATAACTTCATAGAAATGTTCTTATTCAAAATGATGTATAACTAATTTTATTTCATTCATTATAACATAGGCAGACCAATAACATTTCTTCCATGTTTTGATTGCTGTAGTTTGAGGAATCAAGTATGAAACAGATTAATATAAGTACAAGTCATATACTGCAGTTTTTTTAAACCAACCAAAATCCCTGACAGCTACCAAAAAAAATCAGCTTTACTG
The DNA here is from genome assembly GCA_900490495.1 of Danionella dracula. Classification (NCBI taxonomy): domain Eukaryota; kingdom Metazoa; phylum Chordata; class Actinopteri; order Cypriniformes; family Danionidae; genus Danionella; species Danionella dracula. The sequence goes on from UELW01000888.1 coordinate 1,780,223, forward strand.
AAAAAAAAAACCCCAACAAAGTTGTCTTCTTATCTCTGATGAAGAAATACACCACACCCTGGAAACATGATTGTGTGGTACATTTATTAAACAAGAGTTGCTGCCACTGCAAATATGCTAAAAAGGACATTTACCTGGGGTTTTGGAATATATTGAGTGAAAGGTCAGTTAATGAAAATGTAGTATTTACTACAGGGGGCAAAGAACAGTGTGAAACATGGCCACAAATAAGGATTAGAAAAAAAACCTGCCACAGTCTCTTAAAGGGCACCAATGGCCTTTTGCATTATGTATTATACATTGTCTGGACATGCTTTTTAACCTGAACATGCCAAGTTAAATTTTGGTTCATAATACACATCGGATCTTTGTTTATGATGTTTTAAAAGTCTACTTTATAAGACATGTCTAATTCTCACCATAATAGCAAAAGCACAGAGTCATGTCATCTTCCTTTAGAATGCTTGAATTATCAGGCAATTACATGTAATACTTTAATAGTATTCACCTCATGTACTCAAAGGGGAAAAAAATCCCTGCGAAATGAGGATAACTTTTTTTGTTCAATGTTTGAATTGCTGAAACAAAAGGTCTAAGACATATACTAAATCAATCACTTTTATTCTGAAATTAGTTTCGTCTTTGCAGTTATTTAGAAGAAAGATTTATGTAAAAGAAGTACCTCAGTTTTAAAACAAAACATTTCCCTGAGTTATAAAAACTATTTTTTTTTCATTCATCCATATGCATTGAAATTGTTTAATCAAATTCAGCATACCCATGTACATGTACAATTGTACCACATTTTTTAAAGTTCATCCAATTCTTAATTTTTGTTAATCAACGCATGTCTGCCTCTAGTAGCCTTTATGTGAGTCTGTTATGTTTCTGTTATTTCAATCATGTCTGCCTTTCCATAAACATGCTACTTTACATCAACATTTTACTCCTCTAGTGTGGAGGACAAATCTCTGCCACAAGACATTGTCGGAGACTATCGATGCTGATCATCATTGAAACAAATATTTTCATCAGCGTCAACGTTAAAAAGCTAATGAAGTTAATTTTGTGGATAACAAGAGGATGAGAAGGTGTTTTTGTTTGTGTGTTTCCACAGAGCTGGAGGCGGAAGAGTGGTGGAAGTTGTTGTGTTTGGAGTGTCTGGGCAGCAGACTTAATGACATCAGCCTGGGAGAACCGGACTTGTTAGCAGCGGGGGTACAGAGGGAACAGAACGGTCAGTATCCAATTAGAACCTGGATTCGGGGTGATTTTCTTCCCCCTCTTGTTCTGTCTAAATTAATCTCTTATGGAGAGCAAATGTGTTTGTTGAACACAGTCTCTACAGGTCTGTTCTCGTGTTTATAAATGATGTGTTTGGGCCAGGGCTCTGTACTAAGCACTAATAGCCACTCCCGTGCATCAGAGCGTTCTCTCGTAATGAAGCTTGTCATAGAGATGAATGAGATTATGGGACAGAAGGGGGAAAAAAAGGAGAAGGAGTTAGTCAATGCCGTTTCATTCAGGCACGTGGACAGGATCATTTCACAGGTGGGGGCTATGCATGCACCGTTAAAAAAGTACAAGTGCACACGTGCTCACTTACACGGACGAGACTGAGGAAAGATTTAACACTGATCTTGCTAAACTGTGGCAGTTCACACATAAATAACTAGTTCACACTCATAAATATAGAGCTGCGACAAAATTGCAGTTACATTATACTCAAGAACAAAACACAAACTTTGCACATTAATTCCATGATTTGGTGGAAAAGACATTAAAGCACAAATATATCCAAAGTAAATATTTTATGTAATAAAAACCAAAAACAAGCTCAAATGAAACAAAAAGGGAGAAAAAACAATGCCCCAACAATTGGGAGAATCTAAAAGATACTCCACTGCAAAAATGTTCCATTAACACTAATTTCTTTTTACTATTTTCTATTGTGAAGTCTCAGAAAATCATACAAAACATGCAATTTCTCCATCTGCCATCATCATATGAACGCTATGACAAAATATTTATGTCACCTTATTTTTTATATTTATAACAGTATCTTGGTATTTGACTATTGTTTTTCAGGGCATGACTAGGTGTCAATTTCCCAATAATTTAGAATAATTACTGCAGTAAAATGGCAATAAAATGGTTCAGAGTGAGCAGACTAGTATCAACCTGGATTTGAATGGTCTCACAAAATGCCGCCGTTCACAAACATTGAGTCAATTGTAATGAGGTGAAGAAATATAAATTTATGATATAATTTTTACCTAAATCGACCTGGAAAATATAAACTTCTCATTTGCAAGTGGTCTTAGCACATGATATACCAGTACAGAATTAAATTTTTAAATGGAGAAATACTCAAAAACTTATTTTGCAATTGGTACATTGCTACGTGTCTATCTGATCCAATCATCTATACTAAGCCCTGTTAAAAGGGTTATCCCCAGTACCAGAGAATGGCTGAACATTGCAAAAAGATAACGCAATCTCATACAGAATGTTCTCAATAAAGAAGTTATTTTCTTGTAGGTCATTACAGTAAATCACAATGTATTTCTTTTCACAATAACTGTTTTTTTCTAAACCTGATTGTTTGGGCCTGAGACTTTTATCAGTGTTTATGTGAGTTTTTCTGTCACATAATTCTGAAAATCAATACCAGTTTACTTCTGAGTGCCGCTGAGCCATTCAAGCATTAAGGTGTGGCAGACACCCATACAGAGAGAGATCATCACAGTTGTCCAATCAAATCTCAGACAAATATTGATCTGTTTTCATAACGCCTGCTATGTGTTTACAGTTATATCATCCAGAGGTCACCAGAAAGATCCCTTCTGTCCTGTTCGACAGCTCAGGAATAATGAGCAAAGCGTTTGTGATGCGCTCTTCAATTAAAACTCTCTATCAGCGTTCCGCGATAATTACAGCGGAGCTAATTTTCACAAATTCCCAAAATAGCCCCAGAATTACATTGCCTGTTCCACTGGAGAGACACAGCTTATTTTGAAGCATTAGGTATAATTAGGGGCTATTAATTTGGATTATGAAGTACGCCCTTGTCTTTTCCGAGCTAATTGAGATGTTGTGATCACTCCAGCCATTGTTAGACTGAACCTCCAAGGCAACAATCTATTGACATTTGTGCTCTGCAAGACAGGAAAATAGTCCATCTGAAAAAGCAAAATCATGTTTAATGGCTCTGTTGATGTTTGTATGATATCCAGTCATAAAATGATCAATCATCGTCAGCCAGAGCAGTCTTTCAGAAGCTAAAAGCAAAGCTGCATTTATCTGACGCCATGACTTAAGAGTTGAAAGACTAATAGACATAATTGTCGCCATTTTTGCTGTTAATAAAAAAAAGTAAGCATTTTTAAGGAGACATTGGATGCCACTTTCAAACAAGCTGATATGATTCTTTAGATTTTATTTAGCATTTCAGTTGTATCTCACAAAATAATCAAACTGAATTATGCAGTTAATTCTCCAGGGAGTAGATGCTTCAGAGAAAGACACATTTAAATACAGTTTACTATGGTGTTAGCTTTTATTGTAGTCATTACCTTAGTTTAATTGCTGCACTTTACCATCAGTCCTCTGCGCTTGTTTGTTGTTTGCTATAAACAATATTGTGAAACGCTTACGACACATTTTTAAATACTGAACAGTTTAATTTATAAATGATTAATTAATCTTCAATAAAGTATGAAATTAACGTTATTAAGCATATTACATAGATGCTTCTGAACTAAGAATAAAGTGTTTAAACAGATATTTATAAATAGCTTATGAACAAATATGAACATAGAAATAATGGTTTATAAATTATTAACGAACTATAAGTTGATGCTTAATTAAAGTTTAGTAGTGTGTAGTTATTATAAAGTGCTACCAGAGTTTTTTTTCCTTTAATATAGCAAGCCCAGGAGGAAGATGCTAAAGGATTTTCTTTAGATGTGCTTAGAGCTGTGTTTTGACTGAAACCCAGTCACTAATGTTATCGCAATAGCCAGTAGTCATGTAAAAAGCAGTGATATAATAAAAAATAACACACCCCTGTTGTGTCTGGAGCTCGTATGGATCTGCTCGGGATTGTGTTTAACTCTAGTCAGTCTCTGAATCTCTGGTTATTGAGGAGATTGTTATTAGGTGGTCTAGAGATTGAGATTGGTGTTTAGTTCAGTGAAATAGTGTTTCACATCTTGAGTAAGTCCTCATCGCTCGAATGCACTGCAGGTTTGTTTATGTTTGCTACACGGTTAGTAAGTGGTAAGTCATTTTTCAGTGTTGTTTTATTGTTGCTCTTATGTCTTATATGTCAAATCATAAGGCACTTTTTGTTTTCTTCGTTCACCCCTCTCTTTAAAATTGTCATCTGATGTCCAATTCTCAAAAGATAATGTTGTTCTGTTTGCTTTAACAGACTAGTGTTACATCTAGACATTATGATTCACAAATATTGGGTTAATGGTATTGGTGTAACAAAATTAACTAGCTAAATTAAAACTCCGTATTAATAATGCTTGGATATTATCAGCCAGTTATGTTAAATAAACGGTCTAAGCTATTTTTACATTTTTCCTATCATACACAATTGTTTTTTACCTGGAAAGACAATACTTTCTAGTTATTGATTAATATAGTTTTTTATTTATTTTATATCGACTATATTTTCTGCCAAAAGTAATGTTTCAAATTTAACAGGTTTGGAAGCGATTTTAACCATATTTTATTGCAAAGCACTGAAAAAGACAAAGAAAAAAAAAACACTCAAAAGCAATTAATCTCATCAGTGGTCCAAGTTCGGCTAGTTTAATTTGGCTTTCACATACTGTACGTCAATAGCTTCACTATCGTTTCCACACAGTTCTTCAAACATCATACTTTACAGGGAGTTAATTTCTGATCCCTTACAGTCACATGTAGACTTCTGTTCATCTACAATATTGGCCGAATAATAAGTCTCCCTCCCTGAATGTAAAGAAATAATAAATAAATGTGTGAGTTCAAAGTTTATCTGTTGATCCACAGTCTTGATTCCAGTCAGTCAGTGGTGATCCGAGCAAACCATGGATCAACTCTGATAGTCATAAGTGAGGAGAATAATCTGAGTTCCCTTTGAACAAAATGTCAAACATCTTGACTGACATCCAGGAATTTCATCCAACAACATGCTTTTCCCTTGTTCCCTAAACACAAGCAGTTATTTTTTTGTTATACATATTATGCAACACTTAGGGTGTCATCACTTTTTCTTTTAAAGGGTGAAAGACACTCATGAATGCATACTCTAACATATACTGTTGTTCGATATTTCCAGAAGTTTCTTTTAAATAAGGTTTTTCTTTTCCTTTAGAAAGATTTAACGTGTATTTGATGCCCACCCCAAACCTGGACATCTATGGAGAGTGCACCATGCAGATCACCCATGAAAACATCTACCTGTGGGACATACATAATGCCCGAGTCAAGCTGGTCATGTGGCCTCTCAACTCTCTCCGAAGATATGGCAGAGACTCCACCTGGTTCACGTTTGAGTCAGGGAGGTGTGTAAATCCTGCAGTATTCTGGTCTGGTGTGCATGTTTTGTGAAATGGAATATTCCTGATTGTTATTCCCTGGAAGTTGATTAATGAATTTGTTGAGCATTTAAGCCCAATTGCATTTCTCCTCTTTATCACTGGACCCAAAGTCTATTTTTGTTGACTTTACAGTTATTAGGTTTATAAAAAAATTTGTAAAGCTTTTAGAAGGCAAATCAAGTCAGGTTTCCATGATTGAGCTTGTGATTGTCTCTCTTGCTCTCCACTTCTTCTGGTGGTCTGTCTCTGATCATATTTTACATAAACAGAAGACAAGCACACTGGAAAATCAAATCAGATTCACTCTTGGGTCGTTTTTGAGACTTTCAGAGATATATAGATAAGAGAGTTAACAAATAGCAGCAGGGGTTGTGAGATTAGAAAATAAACACTAGAGCTGCCTCTTTTGTATCAATTAGTCGATGATCTACCATAACAGGGTTATTCAATTGATGTTTTCATTAGTCGGTTAGTTAAAAAAAAAATCCACAGGAAATTACTCAGTCATAACAAGCAAACGAGGTAAACACAGCTATCCTAATGCCGAAAAGAAAATCTAAAGTGTGGATCATTGAAAAGTTAAAAGACGCCCCAAAAAATCTGCAAGCTGTGCAGTAAGTACTAAAGCACTAAATATAAAGCATTTACAGGAACAAAACTATTAAAATACAAGCAATAACAACATTTTTAAATTAATTAATTCCTCTTACATACATTAATCAAATTAAAATAATAACTCAATAACTTAACGTTTTTTCGCTGTAACACACGAAATACAAAGGAATACACCTTCTTTTCAGTTAATTCCTCATCTACAGATCCTTCATAATTTTTTGGATAAAACAGTTGAGCAAATTCATCATCAGGCACACCTGATTCCCTCTCGCCATTCTCAGGCTTGTTGTGGTTGCTGTCACTGGTACTTCATGTTTCAGCGATGATTCTTCGCTTCGTGAGGTTCGTGAAAGCTTTTCTGATTCGTAAAAACTTGACTGATGTCCAGCGCATACACATGTCTCTTTGCAGGTGCCATTTAAGGATAAAGTTAACTGTTACATGCATGTCGAGGCACTGTATGTGCGCCGAAGTGCCTTATGTATTCCTCCATAGGGCGCTGGCAGCGATACCACGATGATCCATTAAGCTGTGCGACTATGTAGCATACCAAAGTTGTTATAAAACATTCTGATTTTGCATTTTAGCGATCAGAAATTATACACAAGGCACACTGGATTATAAGATGCACTGATGCTTTTTGAGAAAATTAAAGGATTTTAAATGCGCCATATAGTGCGAAAAATACTGTAATAACCATATGTCAACTATTAGTTGACTATTAGCTTTAATGTACAACTAATAGTCGACTAGGAAAATCTTTAGTTGAGGGCAGGCCTACTAAACACTCTCAAAAGCTGAAGTAAAACAAATAAAATCACCATATTCTGCCAATTATTCGCAACCACACACTGAAGGCACTTAAAACAAAGCCTGAAATGAAGCCCTCACTGCTGATGGATCTCTCAGCAGACACTGTGCATCATAATGGTTTATTCCACAATTAGACAACACAAAGGTATTTTTGAAATGTATAATGATTCAACAAAAGTGATAGCTATAACTTTGTTACATTGCTTAAAGCTCCACCATTAAAACATTTTGTAAATTCTCTATTTGATGAGATTCTCTGCATGTTTTAGTCAATCCTCGCTTTGTAAGTGTGTCTTATTTTTTAAGTGTTTATTTGCCGCTCTGTGGTCTTTTTTTTTATCAGGGACATGGGCCAGGGACATGTTTTCTCTCTAAAGTTTAATTTTAAAATGCAATTGATGGAAAGCCTGATGTGTTTGATGTTCCCTTTCAGGATGTGCGATACAGGTGAGGGTTTGTTCACGTTCCAGACCAGGGAGGGTGAGATGATCTATCAACGAGTTCACTCCGCCACACTCTCCATTGCTGAGCAGCATGAACGCATGATGATGGAGATCGAGAAAAGCATGAAGGTAAAAAAAAATATGAAAAATACTACATGATAGAGCTGCTCAAGGCGGGGTGGAAATGTTATAAACAATTGATTTAAATAACTATTTGTCTAATGCATTTATAAGGCGTTATTGTATTCCTTTAGAAAATTTAATTGATAGTTTAATGAGCAACTGAGTTTCAAAATATAATGTAGGTCAAATAGGTCTGTTTAAAACACAAACTCAAAACACTAAATCTGAAGTCTATTTTTGTCATAATTGAAAAGTCTAGAATTGATTGTTCTAAAGACACAATCTTTTCTGTGTTGTAAAGCCCTGCTGCTCTGAGAAAATGTAGTTCATGTTTTCTATGAAATGGAAATAAAAACGAAATTTAAATGACTCACAGTATGGCATAATGTGTGTATACTATATATACACATTGAATACTATACATATATCAAAAAAGGCCTAAGAATATTTTTACAAATTGATCACATTTTTGACAAATAGAGAGTAATATCACAAAAGTAACTGCAACTTGCTGGCTGAAGGGAATCCACCAAAGTTTTCGATCTGCATATCTGGCCAACTGTTCACTTCACTTCACTTAGTGAGCTTAGTCACTAATTTAAAACTTATGTAATTGTAATATCCTTATATTATAATACTATTTTATACTAACTCATGTCTAATGCAACGGCTTAAAAAGGTGGAGGAGCCCAATTTTATGTCTATAACCCCTACTGTTTTTAGGCATTAAAAGCTTAAAAAAAACACAAAAAACGATTTATTGAGATGAGGTAGTACTTGGATAGGAAACAAAGTGGAAGAGAGGGGGGAGCGGATCACAAGCTCAGGATTCACATGCATATCTTCCTCGCTAACCACTTTTTGTTTTTATTTTTGCATATTTTAACATTATATTGATTAAGATGATAAGCACCATTTGAAAGTTATTGAAGGTGTGAACACAATGTTCCAGAGCATAATTAGTAACTAAGCACAAGCATGAAAACATTTCATTATAATGAAAACATATTTTTTTAACCATGCAGACATGCGAGCTTTATTTTCTTTACTGACAGTGAAGGTACCTGGCACTCCTAGAATGCAACACACAAACAATCACCTGTAAATCATAAACACAGACATTTCCTTACATTCAATATGGATTTTCTTGAAAGTTTTTTGCAGTCTAGATAAAAATCTAAAGGGTGTAGTGGGGAAACCAATACTCCTTTAAGATTTTTAAGAAACAATGAACAAAAACACGTTTGAAATGAGTGTCTGGCCAATCCAACAACCTCATGAGTTTCTCTGTGTTCTATATGTTCTGCTTCTGGAAATCCTTCCTGCTCTGCTATGCTATGTGGTCATTAAATATCTTTGACCATATGACCATATGGCTTTCACTTCACATCCTACCATCCAGGATGTCTGCCAGAAATTCTCTTCTCTCTAACATCATAAACTAGCATCCTTCCAGTAGATCCAGTGCTCGATTTGATCAAATTCTCTTGAAACTCTTTCAAATATGCACTGTTTTAGAAGAAGTAACGACATCACACTCTTGCTGCTTTTGCAATGAAAAGAAACTGGCTAATAGGTCGAAGCTCTTTGAAATCCTCACAAAGTTAAGTCTTTTCTGAATGATTTGGCTGGAAATTTTACCCAATGTAATCTGATTTGCCTCACAGACTCTTTCAAACAGGAGCACATTAACGAAGTCAATATCCCTGCCGAGAAGCGCTTACTGGCACCACATCACACGTCAGAACAGCGTAGGAGACATCTGCAATTATCAAGGTAAAGCACAGTTATTTTACTCAGAGGTATTTATGAATGGTTGGTGATTATATCTGTATGTCTGTAGAATCTTCAACGCAATGTTTGCTTTTTTCCAATCTTTTTATAAAAAAATTATTAAAAAAAGTTTAAGCCACTTAAACATGGTTGTAATCATGCAAACTTCTGTATCTAAACATCTTCCAATGGTTGACTTTTTATAATGTGTCCTTTAAATTAACAAGAAATATAGAAGTACTCAGGAAAAAGTTAGTTTATTGAGAATTAATAGCCCTGACACATATGCAAAACTTAAAACTACTGCAAAAGTTTCTGTGTCCATGAACTCAAAAAACTGACAACTCGCTCACCATTGAAAACTAACTTACCATTAGCTAACCATAAATGTGTTTATATTTTCGACTCTGTTATAAAGTGTCTGTGAACCCACCCATAGGTTTGAGTAGAGAGGGAAAGAGAGTGATGGTCGACAAAGCCAACTAACTAACAGAGCGTCACAAATAACCAAAAAAGACCGAAACCTAAGCATGATCTCCTCAGCACTGGTTAATAGCTGCAACTCATATTGCCCCTAAAAGTTGCCCTCAGAGTTGTTATGAAGTTTAAAACTAGTCAAAAAACCCAAAACAAAATTTGCAACAAGCTTTATTGAGTTGCAATAAAGGATATTATAAGGAGCTATAATTCAGTTAGAATATAGATTCTTGTAACTTTGCGTTATCTCTAATCTTCTTTGCCTTTTTCCTTGTTCCGTATCGCTCAGTTGGGGTGGCATTTTCATTCTTCAAAACATGACGCTATGCGAAACGACAAGGGATTGGTTGTTTATCATGTCAGTCAAACGAACAACTACTATAAAAAAAAAATAAATAAATAAATAAAAAACTTTCTTTTTTTTTTCTCCTGTTTCTTTATCTTCTTCCTCTACTCCTTCACTGCTTTGGTTTATTGATCAGTTGATACAATTTCTATTATGAGAAGCTGAGATAGACTTTGACAGTGTAACAGATTGCATATTGTCTCTCCCCTAATGTAAGTCGCTTTGGCAAAAAAGCGTCTTCCAAATGCATAAATGTAAATGTAAACGACCTCATGAGCGGTCATTGACCAAAAAAAGCAGCCAAAATCCAACAGAATTCGGATGCACAGATTCACAATTCTAGCTGTCCGTTTTATTTTATAACACAAAGAAGACTAGCGAAGAAGAGCTTTAATGACAAAATTGTTGTCCTTTGGTTTAGCATCACATTGGTTGTTTGGCCATTCTAGAGAGCAATGCAAAAATGTGTTTTGGTTTTGTTAAGACTCCATTTTATCTTGTTGGGAGTCAGAGTGCTGGATTTAATTAAACACTTAGGTGAACATAAATTAATCATGGAGGGTTTCCATGGTTATCTCGAATTACCAGTGAAGCTGAATCTCTCACAGGAGTTGATTTACATAAAGTTGGAGATGAGCCTGTTCTTCTAATTAAGACAACTGTTCCTTTCAAACCTTACTACATTTATACCACTCAAACATGCAAATGTACTGTTTACTTTAAGACAACAAATGAATTCATGGCACCTTCTTAATTAAAACAATATCCTTGTTCTGGCTTCTTTTACAAAATATTTTTTTTAAATATATTAAGTGACAAATATAACCTAATATGTTGTTTATCTATTTTTACACGATATTGGCACAGATTGATTCAAACACATTCAAAGCTTTTTGTATAGCAAATAGAAAGCAAAGAGGATGTGCTGTGTGTGTGTATATATATATACTTATATATATATATATATATATATATATATATGTATATATATGTGTATGTATATATATATATATATATATATATATATATATATATATATATATATATATATGTTGTTTACAATTTCTACATTCATTTTATTTGATTCCAAATGAATTCCGAAATACCAAAGCAATACATGTGGATGGTTACCAAAAAGGGTTAATTCTTCAAATTTGAAAATAAATTACTTTAATCTGAACTCTATTTCCAATGAGGAAAGGTTCTCTAAACCAGCTATTTACCTGATCATCTGAATCAACTACATAACTTTAAACAACTGCAAAAGATTCCTAAGGCTTTTAAAAACTCCCAGACTGAGTCATAACTCAAAACCACAATCATGGCTAAGACTACTGACCTGACTGCTGTCCAGAAGGCCATCACTGACACCCTCAAGCAAGAGGGTAAGACACAGAAAGACATTTCTGAACGAATAGGTTGTTCCCAGAGTGCTGTATCAAAGCACCTCAGTGCAAAGTCTGTGGGAAGGAAAAAGTATGACACAAAACGCTGCACAACAACAAGAGGGGACCGGACCCTGAGAAAGATTGTGGAGAAGGACCGATTCCAGACATCGGGGGACCTGCGGAAGCAGTGGACTGAGTCTGGAGTAGAAACATCCAGAGCCACCGTGTTAAGGCGTGAGCAGGAAATGGGATACAGGTGCCGCATTCCCCACGTCAAGCCACTTTTGTACCAGAAACAGTGGCAGAAGCGCCTGACCTGGGCTACAGAGAAGCAGCACTGGATTGTTGCTCAGTGGTCCAAAGTACTTTTTTTGAAAGCAAATTTTGCATGTCATTCAGAAATCAAGGAGTCTGGAGGAAGACAGGGTAGAGGGAAATGCCAAAATGCCTGAAGTCCAATGTCAAGTATCCACAGTTAGTGATTGTCTGGGGTGCGATGTCAGCTTCTGGTCTTGGTCCATTGTGTTTTATCAAGGGCAGGGTCAATGCAGCTAGCTATCAGGAGATTCTGGAGCACTTCATGCTTCCATCTCCTGTAAAGCATTATGGAGATGAAGATTTCATTTTTCAGCACGACCTGGCACCTGCTCACAGTTACAAAACCACTGGTAAATGGTTTACTGACCAATTACTTTGCTCAATTGGTCTGTCAACTCCCATGACCTGAACCCCATAGAGAATTTGTGGGATATTGTAAAGAGAAAGTTGAGTAACGATAATTATTTGAAGGTTGACTTTTTTTTTTTTGTATTAAAACACTTTTCTTTTATTGGTCGAATGAAATATGCTAATTGTTTGAGAGAAATTTTGGGTTTTCATGAGCTGTATGCCAAAACCATCAATATTAAAAGAATAAAAGGCTTGAACTACTTCAGTTGTGTGAAATGAATCTGAAATATATGTAAGTAAAATGTTTATCAGCACGGTACAGAAAATAATAAACTTTATCACAATATGTTAATGTTTTGAGAAGGACCTGTATATGTAGTGTGTGAGCGTGTGGTTTCAGTATTATGTCAATTTATTGCCTTCCCATGAGAATTTTGTTATTGATACCCTCTTAGTTTTCTTAGCTTACTTTCTGTTCTTGTGTTCAACATATGTGATCCTCTGGGCTGTCTTGGCTGCATTTGGTGTGTGTCATCACACATAAATGTGGTATCATTTAACAATAGCTGGCTATTTTAGGGGATATTTAGTTTGCTAATGATCTTCCAATGATCTTGGCTTTTGAGTGAAGAATAACTACACTATGAGACGTTATGCATTAGGGAAATAATGGACCATCTGCTAAGACATGGATGAGTTAATAATCTCGCTCAAAGATAACCTTGTTGATGTATCTTTGCTGCTGTCAAACTGTCTGTTCCTACATGACTTTATTTAGATTTTACTCATATATGTTCTCTTAAGACACAAATATTTGTACGTCTTTGCTTTTCCAGATTTGTGTCTGAAGCTAAAATCCTTCACTCTCACTCACTCTGATGTCCTACTCTTCATTGTGGCTTTCTCTTTGTTGAGATCAAGCAAACCACAATCAGTGCCTCTCAGAAATACACATTCAGCTAAAAAAACTCTTTGCAATGAATAAATTGAATGAATTACCATGTCGAAGGACAGTCTTTTGGTTGAGCGTGTGATTTTCGTGACAAAAAATAAACATTGAAAAGATCCTGTTCCGCAGCGGTGCGCTGCTTATACCAATTGTGCTGAATAGAGAATTCTGCACCTGTGTAAGTTGCCAAACACAGCATCGGATATGTTTTTAATCAATCAGCTTGTATACAGCACACCCGCTGCTGGGTCTTAAAGTTTAAACTCTTCATGATATGCATTTAATAGCGGAAGATAAAATAACATATTAATACAAACAATTTATAGTTTATAGTAAAATATAGTTAATCATAAAATAAATTTCAGACAGCTGGTATATAACAAAACTCGAGTCTGTTCACTCACTGGCCACTTTATTAGGTACACTTGTTCATTTGCTTGGTAGCACACATTGCTAATCAGTTAACCACATGAAAGATGCATTAAGCATCTCCTGATTATCCTTAAGGCCATCTTTAGAAGCATACAGGTGAAATTTTTGTGCACAACAAGCTGCTTCTGATATGCAAAATCTGTAGAAGTCTGTGTGGTTTGATCAAGTATGCATGGCTGGACTCTAAACAGACTGTTCTAAACAGTGTTCATTAATGAGCATCATTTCACAAGTATTGTTTTTTTTATACTCCAAAAATATGTTTGAATAAAACTTTTTTAAATCACTTGAATCATCAAAAACATCAACAACTTTTCGCTGAGAATACCATGTATTGCTCTTTTTTGCAATATCTCTGATTGAGTCCTTTGGAAGCCATCAATGTATTACAAACAAATGAAACAATTACAGAGACAGTGAATTAATGCACAAGCGAAAATGCACTCATTCACTTTTTCCCAAAGACAGTGGTATCTTTCCTCAGAAAACCTGAGTTTGAGAATGTGTTCATCCATGCCAGAGCTGAGTGAGTTCAGTTCATAGACAGACCCAGAAATGCCCATCTTCACAAAGCTCCCATTCTCACTAATCTGAAATCAATACACAACAGAGCCAATCTGTGCGTCTCCCTGCCAGACAGCACGTACTCATGCACAACCACACTGAGGTGATATAAAGAGGCTATTCTGGCCAAGGTTGAGGTTGAAAAAGCATTTCTTATATTGAGACATTGATGCCGTCAGCTAAGGCTGTTCTGCAGGGCTTTGATAAGCCTCTATGGTACTGTGTGTTTACTTTTGACAAGCCGTGGCCCTCTACTACTCTTAATGAAAGAATACACTATGTATTCAGTTCTTGATGACACTATTTTAACAGTGATTATCAAACCAATCATTTGAGTCTGCAGCCACCTGCTGCATCTACTGGCTGCTCAGGCTTCAAATACATTTTGGTCAAAAAGAAACTAAATATTTAATTTCCATACCAACAATTTAATTTCCTTGGTGTTACAATCGGTTTTAGACCACTCATATGTTTGTAAATCCTTGTTTCCAAGCAAATAGCAGAATGTACAGTGGGTGACCAGTAAAAATTTCTCTTATTGCCATTTAACCAAATGTGGTAAATTTTCCCACAATCTCTGTAATCGTATATAATCCAGGATACTATAGATTCTCCGAGCACAAACGACATATGAGAGGCAAAATATGTATTAAATGTTAAAATGATGAATAAACATATAAAGCTAAAGTATTCAAAAGCTACTTAAAATTGAATGTTTAATGATGGAATTTATTATTCCATATTTAAGTTCTTACCTCTAACAAAGTCTCTGCACTTTTTACATTAAAGAAGGGTTGAAAGAGAATTCAACACCCCTCCTCTAGTCTATGGTTGGTACAGGGGTTGTAAGGGTTCACGGACATGTTATTTGTCAACTGCCCCGTTAAAAGCTTATGAAAATGCAGGTTTCCTTCTGAATCCTGCTGCTGTGCCATCATTAGAGAGTCTCATTAGCTTTGGCCTTTAGGTCTAATCAGCTCTGACGCAGGTTCTGTGGAAGCTGATCAGCTTTCATGTAAATTCATTTTCAGAGCAGGAAAATCCACCTTTACTGATCCATGGAAATAGACGTTCTTTGCAGCCAAGTAAATGTCAGCAATTCATTTTAGTCATTTTTCTGAGTAGTGAATATTTGTTTATTCCGTCTAGAGACATCACTTCATGGACTTTACAGACCCAGCATCCATTAACATTGACCTCACATTTCAGTACGTTTTTGCTTGTGGACATTTTAACTCATTTTAAAGCATCTTTTCCTTGCTATATGATTGTGTTATTTTTAGGTATTTAGTTAGATTCACTAAGTGAATCTAAGTTGTACAGACACGAAGTGACCGTGAATAAAGTTGTTTGTCTAGTATAAATGCTTTTGATGGCTTCATTGGAGGCCACCAGAGTCTCTTGTCTCATCATTCAGAAACAATTGCTTGTCACAGCAACTGGCTGAATTAGAAGAAAGACAAAGGTGTTCTGAAGTTTAGAGATAACTTTCACCAAATAATTTTTTTTCTCGAAAACTCATTTCCTCAGTTCAACAAAGCTATCAAAATTGAGCAATAGTGCATTAGTGATTGGCATTAGTTATATAATGATAATAATTATATAACTAATAATACATACATGCTAATAAATATAAATAATAATTATAATCTAGTGTAGTCCTATCGTGGCAGCAGGGGTGTAATCAAGGGCTGGCGAAAATCTGTCTCACTCACAACAAATATGCCTGTACACTTGTGCTGGACAAATCTTTAATTCTTTGTTCCTTTTGATAGCCCAGAACTCCGAGCTACACTCTGCTGTGTTGAAGGTGTTTCTCTGAAGAACACATGCTTGCATCGAGCTGCCTTTAGCTTGTAGAGCTTCTCTCATCTGATTGAAGTAATGAAGAAAAACGAGAGCACTGTGTCTGGCTCAGCTGGGTTTCTTTTGCTTCTGTGTCTGCAGAGGTCTATGCAAGTCTTTCTTCTACAGAAAATGTACTGGATTGTCACTGATAATTAATTACTATATCTGAGGCCATTAAATAGACTATTTACACTGTTCTCACCAGAGACAGATTTTTTTTAAACAAAGACATTTTATCAACCAACAAAATTAGTATTCATTTTTTTCCACACTTTTTCGGAAGATTGAGAAAGGATTTTATTTCTATCACAATAATTGCACATGATTTCTTGCACACGTTATAGACAGGACTTTCATCACAGAGTGACTCTGTGTCTGATTAATGATCTGCTCCCAGAAGGCACAGATTCACTGTATTACCTTTGTTACAAGAAAGTGAAACATCCTGTAGAATTCAGACCTGGAGCAGAAATTGCAGTGCATGTCTTATCTTCGTCCCAGTGCCGTTTATCTGGACATTGCTTCATTTCCTCCGTCATGTAGAGCTCCTCTGCAGCTCAGAGGATATTTGCTCTGTTCTCTGCCTGCAATTTCCTCCACTGATGGAAAAACAAAATTTGGATGGGCTCCACTGGAGCAGCACCACCATAACATACAGGATAGGGGTCACCCACTGCCCTTGAGCTCATACAAGCTCCCAGAAATCCACTTACATCTAATGAACAGTTTTTTTGTCTCTCTGCCTTCAAACATCCACAAACAGAAATCCGCCGTGAACACCAGTGCTGGACACAATATAACATTTCTAAAATGGAATCTCCAACTTATTTTTTTCTTTCACTATCCTGCTGTTAATCAGCATTGTATGATAAAAAGTGATTTAAATACGTATTCCTCCTTTTATAATTATCATCCTTAACAAAGGCAAAAGAGATAATGTGTTCTCTGGTTGGAACTTTCAGGTTTGGGGTTGTTATTCGATTTAGGAGGTAAACAAATCTTGTTGTGAAGTTGATATTAAAGAGTTAAATGAGAAAAGCATGAGTTTTTGTGTGTCTGGTTTTATTTTTTTATTTTTAACTTTTTTATTCATTTTGGCGACTTTTTTTATTCATTTTGGAAACTGGAGTGGCACCTGTCCTTTTATTCAGTGAGCGAAGTAGTTTTTCATATCCACTCTCATATTCTATTTTAGCATGTTACATTTACATTTTAAATGTATGTATTTGGCAGACAGTTTTGTCCAAAGTGAATTACCTTTTCAATTTCTCATTAATGCAACTATCTAATAAACCAATCACATGGCAGTTGCTTCAATGCATTTAGAGGTGTGGTCCTGGTCAAGACAATCTCCTGAAATCCAAACTGAATATCAGACTGGGAAAGAAGGGGGATTTAAGCAATTTTGAGTGTGGCATGGTTGTTTGTGCCAGATGGGCCGATCTGATATTTCATAATCTGCTCAGTTAGTTACTGGGATTTTCACGCACAACCATTTCTAGGGTTTACAAAGAATGGTGTGAAAAGGGAAAAACATACAGTACACAACAGTCCTGTGGGCAAATGCCTTGTTGATGCTAGAAGTCAGAGGAGAATGGGCCGACTGATTCGAAAAGCAACTTTGACTGAAATAGCCACTCATTACAACCGAGGTATACAGCAAGGCATTTGTGAAGCCACAACATGCACAACCTTGACGGTGATGGGCTACAACAGCAGAAGACCCCATCAGGTACCACTCAAAAAGAGGCTCCAATTTGCACGATCTCACCAAAATTGGACAGTTGAAGATTGGAAAAATGTTGCCGTGTCTGATGTGTCTCAATTTCTCAGAATGTGATCATGGATACATCATGCTTTGTTACCACTGTGCAGGCTGCTGGTGGTGGTATAATGGTGTGGGGGATGTTTTCTTGGCTCACTTTAGGCCCCTTAGTGCCAATTGGACATTGTTTCAATGTCACGGCCTACCTGAGTATTGTTTCTGACCATGTCCATTTCTTTATGACCATCATGTGCCCATCCTCTGATGGCTACCAGCAGGATAATGCACCATGTCACAAAGCTCAAATAGTTTCAAATTGGTTTCTAGAACATGACAATGAGTTCACTGAACTAAAATGGCCCCCACAGTCACCAGATCTCAACTCAATAGAGCATCTTTGGGATGTGGTGAAGAGAAGCTTCATGCCCTGGATGTTCATCCCACAAATCTCCATCAACTGCAAGATACTATCCTATCAATATGGGCCAACATTTCTAAAGATTCCTTTCAGCACCTTGTTGAATTAATGACACATACAATTGAGGCAGTTCTGAAAGTGAAATTGTGTCAAACACCGTATTAGTATGGTGTTCCTAATAATCCTTGAATGTAAATGTAGTATTGGAACCAGCTGTTGATACCTTTGGCAGTGTATGCAGGTATTCATTCTAGATGAAAAAGAGGAAATAAAATATTGAAGTAACTATATCCATAAAGAGTGTCTATAAAAGGTCAAATGAAGAGCTCTAAACCTTTCTGGTAGATGGCTATATTGACAGTGGATTTCAGAAACTCAGTGGGCCAACACCAGTGGACAATTACTGACTGGGATAAGCACAGAATACACATTGTTTGCAGTCAATTTCAAAGTTTCCACAGATTGCTGCTCCTTCATTGCAACCGGCATCTTCATCAGGCCAATACAGAACCCTGAGGTAACCGTATATGAGCTACAACAGTGGGAGTTGAATTTGTCACTGTAATGTACAAGTCAGGGTCACCCATAGGTTTCAGCGGAAGGCAAAACTCAGCGCTTGGTGAGTGGCTCTTACTCGAGCAGCCCCACCCTTAATTATGAAAAATGTAAATCTTTATATTACAAATATGTAACAAAAATCAGCCCCCTTAAAATTGTCATGATGTTTAATTTAAGCAATCTGCAAGGAAATACTAACTGAGCAGGGCTATAAACCTGTTTTTAGTGGCAAAGTCCTCACAATGATTGCATAGAAAGGGCTATCTAAATAAGGATGTAACATGATGCTGCATAAGTTTATTTCCGAAAAACACTTTTCTTCTTCTGGGAGAGCATGTATCCCTATGTTTTCTACTCCTCCTCATCCATAGCATAACACACAATCACCTCCAGAAAATCAAGTTAAGCCATCTTCTTCTTCAACACCAAGCATAGACAGTGACTAGACTCTTTCTCCCTCTTGCTTAAGGATCACTAATATTAATGCACAAACACGAACAATGCTGCAGAAGTTAATCAATGCACATGGATGTGTTTTCCCTGGCTGTTTTTCATTAGCTAAACAGAAAAGTTTGTGTTTCAGTTCTATGTCAATAATGATTTTTCTCTTTCAGACTCAAGCTTGGCGATGACTATCATGCCACGTGCACAGACGTTTCAAAGCATCCTCTCTGAGCAAACAAGGGAGTCTCCACTAGCCTCTAGCAGCCATGAGTGGAACTGCAGCTCCTCGTGATGCTCAAGAGGAAAAAGGTCTGGTTTCCGGATATTCCGGAGCTGCAACATGCTCACAGAGACATGTACAGTATGAACTCTATATAGTAATGAATGTAAATGTATGACCCTTTAGTTATTTGTGGAACAGAATGTATGGGCTTCTTTTCTACATATAAATTAAACAAATGAAAGTTGTACCATAGTTTTATTTTCGCTTGTGTAGTTTAATATAAATGACTTTCTGCAATTCTTTTTTTAGATGAAATGTAAAAATTGAATTAATATAGCTTTTTTTGTTTGTTTTTTTGCTTTAACAAAATTGTTCGTCTTGGTCTACATGTGTTTGTGTGTAATGTTATGAGTGCTTTGTCTTTACTGCACCCTGCACTTTTAAATTATGGCTTATTTTGTTTGGAACGTATCATGTGCCAAATAAATATGCACAAAACGTTAGCTAAAACTGAAAAAAAAAACACAAAATACATAGACAAATATTTTCATTGTTTGCATTACTTCCATCTTGTTTTGCTATGCAAATTTTAGTTAATGCTGCTGTAAGCTCAATGAATCACAACTGCTTAGAAAAACTACAATTCAGTCTACGATGTTAAGATATGAAAAGCAATCAAGTTAATTTTAACTGACTATTGAACTTAGTTAAATTTATACATCGCAAATGCAAAGTCTGAGTCTGTGAAAACACACCTATATTAATTTACTAATTGAAATAAAGACTACTGTATAACTTATAGAATACAGAGTAAAAAGACACCAACTCACCTCCACCTCCTCCAAAGTTCTACCAAGGGGTTGTTGAAAGAGCACTGCAAACATCCTTAAAGAAGCATCTCTTCATTTCAAAAAGAACATATTGTGATTATGATTTGATATAATGATTAAAGTATTAGTGTAGTATACTTGTGCTATCACCTTGGTTCAGTATTTAATGTAACTTCACCTGTCCTGTTTGACACACGGTACATCCAGTTTATAAAGTAGTCTTTCAAAATCAAACTAGCCAACCACTGTTAAGCCTGCCCCATGGCAAAATCAGGAGGTACATTTGAGAAGGGACAATGAATCATTTTAGTAAAGCAAAAATTTGAGAAGCAAAAATGAACAATGTGAAGGGAAAATTAAAAATTAAAATAGCGAAAATGAACAATTCAATAAAGAAAATAAAAATGTTAGGCAAAATGAAAAATTAAAATAAGTGAAAATTAAAAATGTGACAAGTGAAATAAATGAAAGAAGCAAAATATTCAAAACAACAAAAATTACAAATTTGAAAAATGAAAAAAAAAGAAAATCTGAGAAACAAAAATGAAAAATGTGAGAAGCAAAAATCTAAAAGTTTCAAGCAAAAATGGAAAAACTTGAGAAGCACAAATGAAAATTTTTAAAGCAAAAACAAAAAAGTTGAAAACACATAAATCAAACTTTTATTGAAAATTAAGTTAAATGTGACCTCAAAAAGAATGTGTTTTTTAAAATAAAAACTATTTAAATTGTTCTAATGATAAGTGGACTTTTTTTTACAGTGTGTGCTTACGTATGTTTTTTTACATCATGAATGTAGCCAAAGTTCTGAAGATAATCAATTGCTACAAATTAAATTCTAGTTTTTGTCTCTTTTGCATTAAGTTATTCATTCTGAAATAATCAGGCTGTAGTATACTGTTGCTTTTCAGAAAAGAATCACCAGTAAGCATTTCAAACATCAATGTCAAACATTAAATAAAAATAATTCTTCATTTAAATCACTTGAATTAAACCATGTGCTTTTGGAGAGTAGTTCAGCTGTGCATGCATTTAGGTAAATATTTATTCCGAAATGATAGATTCAGATTTTATTTACAACATTTATATAACAATTGCTTACATATAAAAAGGTTTATAAGAGTGCATTTTTAGAGATTATTATGCACAATTTTTCAATATTTATGTTCCTTTTGCTATAAAAAGATATTACCAATATCACAAAAAGAATTAAACAAGATTGAATTTAAAATGTATTTATGTAAAAAAAATCATCCACATAAAAGCATTGTTTGAATAATTAAAAAATGACTAATTATCACTTAATACACTTTGTGATGAATAATCAATTAGACAGAACATTGGAAACTCTGAATCTATGTGATACAGTATGATAAGAAAGCAAAAGAGATGTAAATTTCTTACGGAAACAATGTACCTGTATCTGATATGTTTGACAATGTTAACAGCTCAGTTCCATGATTTTGTTGAAATGATGACAGCTATCAGAAATGAAATTAAATAAAGCTATATAATCGGCTCAAATCACATTCTCCTCCCTGTTTACTGACGTTTTAATAAATGCCACTTCCAGTGCATGGGCGCATGTTATGCGTAATGTAAATGAGCACACAAAAAATTGGACTTCATTTAAAACATCGGAATTAAGCATTAAGACCTGCTGTCTGAAGGCATTAGAGAGCAGTATGGATTGTTGTTTACAAAAAAAAAAGAAAAACAAAAGCCCTTTCTTAATGTCTACTACCTCTAACAATATATTCTTGCTTATGAGACAAACATATTGTTTATAAAACTCAGTTTGCATATGCTCAAAATAAGAATTTTGAGCTTGAATTATGTTGGAATTATCATTCCGTAGTTTTTATTGTGGTGTTAAATCATTACAACTGATGATGATGAAAAGGCTATAATCTAATCACATCAGTACATCAATTAAGCTAAAACTGACTCTCACACTAAAAAAACTATATAGAACAATTTATAGTAGCCAGAGTTTTGTACGTAATCAATTGGCACATAAAAAATCCCATAGTTTGGGCTTTTGACATTGGTTTGTTATTCATTTTGAAATCATCATGTCGTGTGTAGTATGTTCCTGGTTTTCAAAGAAATAATGTCCTTGGATCAAATCAAACTAGTCACAATTATAAAAAGGATAAAAAAGAAATTGGTTTACCTCTACAATAGATGATTTAAGTGCTATAATCTCACTGCATCCCCCACTAAAAAAAAAGCTGTTAAGGTATACAGCTATTTACAGTAGCTAATGTTTTGGACGTATTCAATTGGCATGAAAAAAATTGGAATGAAACTAAAAACATCAGTTTAACAACTATTTTGTTTTTATGTAAATGCCATTTTGATCAAATGATTTTGTTTTTAATTGGTCGCACTGATTTTTATATGCAACTTCATAAAAAGTTCATTTGTCATAAATGGATCTATTAGGAGTAAATTTATGTTGAATTGCAATTGCCATTTGATTTCATTTATATTTATTCACAAAGTAATGATTATTATGTTGCATATTTAATTACTGATCATTGTTTTTGTAATTTATTTATTTTATGATGTCTGGGCACTGAATGGGAGCACATGAGAACAGGTGCCTTCAGATTCTGATTCAGTTTCACTTTCAGCTGTGTTACTGTACGTCTTTTCACTGTTTGTCTTAAATCAGAATGAAATCCCTCCCATAAAAGACCTTTCAAAAGACTGAATGAATGATCTAGACCTCTGTATAACAGTGTCATTATTTTAACAGGGAATATCCACCTTTCTTATGAGAATGTCTAATATTGTGTTCACACCAAAAAGCAGATACGCTGCAGAATCATCTGCTTTCAAAATCTTGCCAGACCGTGGAACAAAACAAACTCGGCACATGGTGGTGGTGCTTAAGTCTCTTTTTCCTCTCCAAATAGAATCCTTTACCTTTTTCAGAATACTAACTACAAATGCACCAACTCTTCAACGACAAAAAGCTAGCTTAGTGGCTAAAGCAAACAGAATATCATTATATTCCCAATGTGAGTAGAAAACTTGGCCAAGTGGTCACTTTCAATAAGTCGCTAGTGTCAAGCAAGATGAACGGTTGTCTAGCAAGATGTTTGGGGAAGCAGACTTCAATCAAAAGAATCAAGGAGGATTTTCCTGCATACTCACCTCTTCTCATTGACTTAACATGTACAACATTTGCCATTCCCCATTTTCTGCTTATCAGTTTGAAAAGAGCTCAGTCAAATTAAGTAAATTTGAATGAAAACAAAAAGATTTATGTTGCAAATGATTTTGAGATTTGTTACAATATTTAAATGCTGGCTTAAGTTTGTGTGTTCATGTTTGTCTGTATTTAATTTTGATTCATGATCGTAGAAATATGTTGTGTGTCAATGTTTACTGAGTAAAATAAACTAAACTGGATTTACAGAAACCCCCTGTGTAATGTACATAAATCTGTGGCATAAAGAGCAACATTTGTATAAAGTTTTTGCACTTGACATCATCATCTGAGTCATTTTAGCTAACTTTATTTTTTAACTACATTACATGAGTCTAAAGGGTTTAGACTTTAGTGTGTTTTCAAAATGACAACAATAAATTCAATTTACAATAAAGTTAAGCCTTCAGTTAAATTTGATTTTAACAAGGGTGTCAAACTCAATTTCTGGAGAGGTACAGCCCTTCTTAGTTTTGGGAAAACCTTAACTGAACACATCTAACTGAACCTCAAATTAAGCTCTTCTTGTTTAATGCTCCTCGTATGTCTATTGAAATGGGGTTGGAAGAAAAACTAGCAAGGGTTGCGGCCCTCCTGGAATGAGTTTGACACCCCTGGATTAGACCAAGGGTGTGTGGAGCATTGTAGCTGGTTGAAACTACTTGGGCAACTGCAATCTTGAAAAAAATTATAAATAGTCATCTTCGATCTTTATCACCAATCCCATCAAGCGTGCATAATTTCACAAGTTTTAGAAAATGTTAAGGCCATCAAAAAGGCCTGTTTTGTGTGTGAAAAGTCTTAAGCAAAATGAAGGGTCATTGTACACCAAATCATAAGCTCTAAAAATAACAAAAAGCTAATTTCTTAATACCAGTATTCAGAAATTCCTTCAACAAAAACTTGTCACAAATCCAAATATCAAGTGTAAATTTAACACAACATACTTAATGTGTGATTTAGACAAATCAGTTGAATTTATGTTGAGTGGCTTGCTTCCTTTTATTTCACTCCTGTGAATGTTAAACACTTCCAAGTTCAAACACCACATCTCAGCTCTTTATCGCTGTAAATCGTTTCATCTCATTAAACTGAAAGCTGAGCCCTGTCAGTTCAGGGATGAGTAATGGAGCCCCTGTGTCCTGCTTTTCACTGGTGAGCCTGGTACTTCCATTTCTGCAAAGAGAAACACAGAGAGTATGCGGGCACAGATTGAGGATGTGATTCAAAGAGGATTCATCCACTTTAAAGGCAATCATTGGATCGTTAGGGTAAAATGTGTCTCTGTGAGAGCGTGATCAGTGTGAATTTGGCTCTGATCAAGTAGAACCTTTTTAAGGGGATTTACCAGCCAAGTAACCTTGACATATCAACAATACAGTATGTTGCATTTAAAGAATGCGCATTAAGGGTTGACGGGTTGTTTTGAAGATGATAGTTGTTTTAAACAAAATCTATAATTTTCTTTATTAGGCATTTCCTCTTCATCCAGCCATTGTTATCGTGCTGTCCTGGTTAGCTAGCCAAGCAGTGAACTGCACATATATTTATTTGTCTTGCATGAGCACTGGTTCCCTTTTTTTCAGCATGGTGGGGTTACTCTGATACATAGAGAAAGCAGTCTTTCTTAAATATAAAACGTAATTTAAAATATATAGTTTGATTTGTTTCAGTATGTGAACATTACCAGCAGTTCCTAAAGTGCATTCTATATTAATTTTGAATTCTGTTACACCTTTTCTCCATAAAAATAGGAGGGAAGATGATTATCTGCCAATAAATATTAAATGAAAGCCAGAGAGCAGTTAAAGAATTTTAGATGTGACAAAGTTATATCCCTATAAGAGAGCCAGCACCCCTGATTTAGCTCCTGATATTCAGAATGTTGAGACTATCTGGACTGCTATAGTTCAGTGAGAGTCACTTAATATTTTGCTCTAGGTTGACTCTACCTTTGCATTATATCTAACGTATTGATACTGTACTGATAACGCATTGATACTGTACTGATACGTATTGATAACATATTGATAACGCACACTCTACTTCCTGCTCTGCTGCTGTTCGGACGTACTCTGCTTGTGCTCCTCTCTCGCACTATCAACTTTTCTCACTTTTTTTTCAGTTTTTAAATGTCTATACTATTTAGACGAAGCTATTTCAAATTGCTTTGAAAGCAAAACCTGGAAAAGTTTGGATAAACGTAAACGGGATTCTATGAGCAGCTCTGCCTCTGATCAACCACCGCTGTGAAAAATGTTGAGAACACAGCATTTCCCTTCTTCAATCTCTTCTTCACAGAACGGAAGTTTTGGAGACACGGCTACAATCGTTTTGTTCTCAAAGAACAGTGGATTCTAAAGAACCGGACATGAACAAGAACCAACAACAAGCTGGTGAGCTCATTACAATTTCTCAGCATGTTATTCTGAACCCAGATCAGCGAGGAGAAGGTCCTGATCGGGCTGAAAACTGGCAATTTCAGAGAAATAGTCGTAAAGGCTCTCTGTTTGGACTGGGCTCATCTACACCAATTCATCAGGAAATACAGCTACGAAACAGATTTGAAACTTTAATGACTGTGGATACCGATCAATCTCAGCCTGTCAGTCAACAATCAGAGCACACACACATTTTAGAAAACGGGGTCAAGAAACAAGCAACATCCAACCCATGTCTCAGTGGAGCCGAAGACTCTGATTATTGGGGATTATACAATCCAGAATCTACGGAGCAAAACTATGGCGACATACTGTCTCCCTCATGCCACTGTGTTAGATATCAACAAAACGATAAGAGTTTCAAATAATAATTGCTTGTGTAATATTTCTTTTGATGAAAACAGAAAGAAAAGAACACCATACAAGGGTAAAAAATAACCCCAAAAGGGTGATTGCAAAGTAAACATCCTTGAATGAAAAGGGTGTTATTCAATGCTAAAGAAATAAAGCTGTTAATGTTCAGATATTTTGATGATTGATTAATTAATGTGGAAATTGCTCTGTGAGATCTGGAGCTGTTGATATCTTTACCTTTCTTTTGGCAGGGTGCAGTTTGATCCTGTACTCCTCTCTCTTTCTTTTCATTCTGCCATAAGATCACCAAAACCAGAATTTTGTAAAAAGAAAAAAAAAAATCAGTACAAATTTTTTTTTAAATGTGCAAAAATGCTCAGGCTACTTTAACAGAGGATCAAAACTGTATACCTGTTCATCGACGATAGCAAAATAATCATTAGAGCGATGACCACCAGCAGCCCTCCACCAATATAAACGTACATGTGATGCAGACTAGGCAAGTCTGAAATGAGAGGTACACACAGGACTTTTTGCTCATCTTTAGAACTGATGATTTTAGTGCTGTGGCATGAAATTTGGTCAGTTTGTGATGGATAGTTTATGAAAGGTGCTTCTTGTATGATCATACCAAAATGTGAATGTGGCTCTTGGTCTTACTTGATCATCTTTTTGTAGTATGCAAAAAAAAGGGATTATGAGGAAGGAGGAATATATGAGGAATCAGAATACAAGGTTTATTAGGAGTGACCAATTTTGCCCAGGAATGCTGGGGTTACAGTTTGACTCTTTTCGATGAAACGTCCTCAAATTTTTAATGACCACAGAGAGACCTCAGTTTAACCTGTCCCTGTCACTTCACTGGGGTTCTAGGACCAACACAGACTATAGGGTAAGCATGTGAGATCTCCCTTCAAGGTACTAAAATGGCTCAGATCTGCTTCACTTAATCAGGAACGTAAGTTGCAGGGTGATATGACAGGGGATACGGTTAGTGTTAACATCGGGATAAACTAACAATATGTCACAGGAATGAAATAAAGCACTAGTCTGATGTCTGTCTCACCTTGAGCAGGCAGGGTAGTGAGCAGTATGGTTGTGGAGCGGATTCCGGCATCAGTACTGAAGTTGCAGAGGTAAAGTCCTCCATCCTCTCTGACGATGCTGGTGAGTTGTAAACTAAGTTCCATAGCTTCACTGCAGTTCACTTGCCCCCTGCTGCTGACGTTCAGCAACTCCACACCATCCTCAAGCAGCTGACATGTTGCTATGATGGAGCCTGCACCCTCCACAGTGTCCAGTTTCTCAATACTGACCTGGACAACCTTCCCATTGTGGACAAGATCACATGTTATGGTCAAGTTGTCCTTCTCTGCAACCACCAGCTTAGTGTCTGCTTGAATTGCGACAGTTGTAGTGGTTATTGCTGGGAAAAAAAGATGTTAACAATAACAAATCATTTTTTTTGGTCTGTGTCCAATCAATTAACAATAAAACCCTAAGCTTAGATGAAAATAAACTTTGTATAAAAAGGTATTCGGTCACTCAGGGTTTTATTTTCTACTTATTTTGGATTTTTACGGATATAAGTCAAAATGAATCATGCTGTTTTTTAATTAGGATTTTGATTATTTGAATCTTGAATATGTGTTTGCACCCAATAAGCTAAAACTGGTTGTGCATTCTCTTCAGAAGTAACTGGTTGCCTATCATTTAATAACTTGAAGTAAGTCTTTAACTGCAACAAGAAGGAATATTCACCCACTCATCTTTCCAATTTTAGTTTTAGATTTTTTTTTTGTGCAGACCTCTTTTTAATATCATCCTATTCCGTTTGAAAAGATTCCGGTCAAGGCTTTGACTAGGAAACTAAGAGTAAAAACAAAAGAAGACTTTATTTCAGAGTTGGACTTGTTGATGTTGTAAGTTTTGTACATTTTAGACTTACAAATAGAAGAGCAGACAACCTTCTCAAGTAAATCTTGATAGGCACGGTACATACTTAAACATGATTGTAGCTCTTGGTCATACTTGATTATGCTGTCTGTATTGTTCAAATAAAAGATTAAAATGTCTAGCAAGAATTTGTCAAAACTAAGGTCACATTACAGAATTCTACACTATATGGAATATAAGTACAGTTTCTAACATGTTAGGCAGGTTTACAAAAGTACTTGTAAAAATATAAACGTAAACGTAACAACCAAATGATTTACTAGCGTAAAAGTAAAATAGTATATTAACAAAATTTACTCAAGTACTAAGTTACTAATTACTTCTGATCTGAAAGCTACAAAGCAAAATGCTTTACCTACATAATGGAAGAATGCAGCTAAAATTTACAGATATTTAACAAAACAGTTCCTTTAGGAAAGTAAAACTACACATTTTTAAAAGTACTCAAATTTACTAGGTATCCTAAAAAGTACTTCAGTAAATGTAACTAAGTAAATGTAACTAGTTACTCTTCACCTCCGAGCACAATATGTCACACGTGTGTTTCTAACTAGAATCACATGTCAATTTAAACTAAGCGCTGACATTGTATAAATATATATGTGCATCTTTGTCAGCAATTTTCTATAATCACCTGATTTTTGTACGAAGGTGTCTTTGGTCCAGGAACCCTGAGGATAGGTCTGCAAAGAGCAGTGGTAGTGGCCAATGTCAGCCTCAGTCACATTCACAATAGAGATGCTGCCATCCATCTCACTGGATTTCAAAAACTCCACTCTTCCATCATAAGAGGAGCCGAAGTTGGTCCCATACTGGGGATGATAAACAGCTATTGGCTGTGATAGAGACTTTTTAGTCCATGAGACCATAATGAGCTGGCCAGTCCAAGGACAAAGGCAGTCCAGGACCATCCCCTCGTGCAGAGAGACTGTTGATTCAGGGGCTTTCACCTGCTTCGAGCCTGGAAGAGCACAGCATCCATATTACATGATCATTTAGAAATTATGCGATAAATTGATAGCACTTTATAATAACTATATAGTAGCAATTAGCACATAATTTATAAAGGATGGTTTCTATTTTAATACACATTTGTAAAGAGTTTATAAATATTAATTTACATGCTTTTTTCTTGATTTATAAGCATCTAATAACATATTTAATAAATATACGTAATACAATATTTCATACTTTATTTAAAAACCAGTTAGTTCTTGTAAGCGATTCCTGAGATAATTTAGAACATGTTATTAAATTACTATTAAACTATTAATACATTTCTTTTAAAATAAAGCACATTCATACATTTTATTATTCATAAATACAGTTACTCAGTGTGATAACAAATACTTTATTAACACAACCTAACTGTAACTCATGATTAATTCAGCTAGTTATAAAATATTTACTAGCTGACAGTTAAATGTTTTTGTGAGCTTTTTCTAAAGTGAGGACTTCTGTGATTTGTAAAGCACTTATAGAAGAATAAATGACAAACGCATAAAACAGAAAAAGCAATGGCAAAAACTTTGACTATTTAAAATAGTTTATCATGGTATTTTATTGAAAACTCATGTTATTTAACTATGTAGTTTAGTATTAAAGTGCAAGCTTTAACTTCTTCACTGACAAATTAAAAAAGAAAATAACTATTTCCAGCAGGTGTTCAGGGAAAAGTGGCACTTCTTCAAGCAGCAGACTTTCACAGACTATTCTAGAATGTTATTCAACCCTGAATGAAACCCTGTAAATCATGATAATTGACTAATTAAAAATGTATTCAATTTAATCAGCATTTGTCCTGTATTTTTTTAACAGTGTAGATTTATTTGTTTTTTCACTCCAAAATACATGTGGGATGGATGATTTTTACTTTCACCACCCTCAGATAGCACATTTTACTGTTTAGAGCTAGCACCTGTTTCTGAAAGTGAATTCAGTTTTTCTAATTTCTCTTGAAATTCTAAACATGATAATTTCTCCTGCTTAAGTTGAGCTTGTTTTTAAATGTCCGCATCTCCTCACTAGCCCTCTTTACCTGTAAAGCTTGCCTCAGTGTTTGACGTGTTTAGGGAAGGTGTTTTTATCAGGTCAGATCAATTTCCTTCATTTGTAACCTGTTGCTCAAACTGTTTTGTTCAAGTCATTGTGTTCACAGAAGTAATGCTTTTGAAAAAATGACTTTGTTTCTAGCCTTCGAACTTAACAGGTGTAGGTTTGACTGTTTAATCAATTTGTTCTATGTTACATCACATATAAAACTAAACATTTCAAAACCCAAATAACTTATACTTTGAGAAAAGTTTCCATGAACTACTTTTTACTTTAAATGGATTCGATTTTTGATACATGTTACTTTCCTGCACCTTTTCCATTGTAGTGGTACTCTCACTTGAATTAAAATTTTTTTTATATTATTTACTCCTACAAACTAAAAACCCTTGTTACATCTCAACTCTTTAGTTTACATCAAAACTGAAAAAAACAACTTGTTTTAACAAAAAAAATCCCTTTAAATGGTTTAAAATAAAGACAAATTTTCCTATAACGTCTTCTAGCTCATTCTTAACTTACTTAAAAGCGTCGGCATGCATAGTTTGACTCAGAATAAACAACCACTACACAATATAAAACAAAGCTTTCAACATTCATATTTATATACTACTCACAAATAATTATAAACATCTCAACGTCTGAATCTTTTGTTAACTTTGTTTATAACACGTACCTCTGAGAAAACAGCTCAGCATCATAAGTACCATGAAGTACCAGTAATCCTTTTGTACGGCCTCCATCTTGCTCCTGAGGGCAGAATGAATGTGGCATTGACGAGAATCGAGGGGGCACAAGCTCTTCTCTCTGTGTGTGTTCAGCTGCAGGAGTCAGCCATCACTCCACAAGCGGCGTTTAACACAACCGAGAGGAGGAGTGAGGTCCAATGCACTCGACTGCACTTCTAGCCCACACAGCCAGAGAATTTAAGGTCTGAAACCATTCTATAATTTCCCTGAGAAAGGAAACCATACCGTACTAATAAAGGATGGGTTAAGCCATATATGATAAAGAAACCATTCCCAAAATCAACAATTGCTAGAACTAGACCATAAACTAAACTAAGAAAAGATAAAACGTAAGTAATTCCTAATGGGAATAAAAATGAGTTGCTAAATTTGAATGTCCACCATATTTTGGGGGGTCAAGAATCTTAGAGTGGTGCAGGAATCTAATCGTAGTTTAATTGGTGTCAGAGCAGGGTGCATTTTTTACTTGGACACAGGGTTAAAGTAAATGTGAACATAAAAGTCTTTAAGCTGACTCTCTCACTTAAAACAATCTAGCAGCCAAAATATTATACAAGACATTGTCTGAAAAATCAAGAACCAAAGCGTGGCTCTTTCCGGCAGATTTTTTTTGTTTAAACAGTATCTTGCTGAGAGTTTGGGATCTCTCTCTAGTCTGGCACCTTGCTAAATGATTGTGGTGGGTTCCTCATGCAGGGCTGGAATAGCCAGTCTGCAGTTGACTTTGGCTCACTGTTCAGGGCTACTTCCAGGGCTTTCTCTTAATATGCTGCCGCTCTTCTTCTGCCACAATATCTCGATCCTTTCATTGTTGATGGTTCATTCTCATTGTAACACCACCATTGTACTTATTAATTACAATGGTTATTTTCTTGAAGTGAAGACCTTAGTGCTAGGTAAAGCATATTGACAAATAGTTACGACCTCTGAGACGGGAATTTATAACATCAGACCTTTTTAAGACTTCCTCCTGGGCTAGTAAAATCATCCCTTTAAAGGTCCCATGTTATGCCCTTGTTATGGCACTTAGAATCCATATTTGAGCCCTCTATACTAGAGCTGCACTGTTAATAACATTCAAAATGCAAAATTTTTCATAAACAACGTCTTTGAATCACCTCGTATTTTTGGCCTGACAAAAATGCGCTGTTTACACCGTTCTCTCCCACAGATTGGCCTCAGATTGGCCAACGTGAATTCAAGGTGTGAAGTATTGGTTCTTGGTAGATGTTAGGTGGTTTGCTCATGCCATTTCTAAGGCATGTGGTTTTGTAAATCCTAGTAAAAAAAAATTATAATGGCTTCATCCTTGCATGTCAGTGCAACAAAAAAGGTTTTCTTCCAGCTAATGCAGCTGAATGGTATAAGTGTGTTCGTGCATCAGTACTGTTCACCTCTTCATACACACCAACGACTCTTAGTAGATGGTAGGTGAACAGAACAAAGAGTAAAAATGGCATGCTGGGATGCTGCTGACACAGAATTTTCAATGCAATGGAACCATGCTTGTTTATGAGAGTTTTTAACGCTTGAATAAAACACCTGAATGTTTTCATGCCCTTAATCTGACATTGGGAGAACAGAGCGATGCATATTTAAAATCAGCTTATTTATTGATATTGTATTTAACACAATCCATACACCTAAAAAAATACATTCAATTTAGTATAAAACCACAGTGTTAGATTCTCTATGAGCAGAAGATTTGAGTGAGATTTCTCAGAGTCTTGAGTAGGTAGATGTTGAGGGGGTTGTCACTCCTCTGCTCTTTCTCTACAGAGAGACACAAGAACTGATAATTACTTCAAAGTCTTCAGAAAGATCCATTCCAGAAGCATCTACAGCTGAAGCATCATGTGAGAGGATCAAACTGAATACATTCTCACCTCTGCTTAAGGACATGAAAGCCTCTTCAACTTTCATTCTGATGGAAGGACACTTCAACGTGGCCTTGGCCTTCATATGACACAAGATTAAGATAAAATGAGAGAGTGGTCAGGTTTTTTTTTTTTTTACTATTTTCTTTTTTTTAAATATATGTAACACTTGTTTTATGCGAGTATTATATGAAAAAAACATTTAATTAAATAAATTGCACTGAAAAGCGGTTACCTTTTGGTTGTTGTGCAACAGAGCCCAAAGAGCAGACGCTCCAATGGTTTGTATCTCTGATGAACTACTGCCTAAACTGGAGACAAGAAGCTCAACAGCCTTGCCTGAAACATAAAAAACATTATTTAAATTAAAGATGAATTGGCACCACTTTTTCATGACCCAATCTGATTCAATATCAAAATTTGAGCATCGACCATTATGCAATCCAGTCATGTATTGCCACAGGACAAATCACTTTGTTGAAATCCCTATTTAGATAAAAATAATCACAAATATGATATTATTTCAATTATATAATAATAGTATTACTTGATACCGTAATAAAAACTAAGTGCAAAACATACAAAAAAGTATCAAATATTTTATCCATTAATGAACATTTAAACAAATTATAATGCTACAAAACAACAATGTGTATAAAACCGTGCCCCTCCACATCAGTTCTTTTTGAAAATTTGTATAATGGGGGCCTTTGTCTACAAGTGAGAAGCAATTGGTACAGAGTATTGGATTACCACACATCTAGTTTAAATTTATTTTTATACTGTTATTATATTTTATAGTAAGTAGCTAAACATTTTTAAAACAAACAACATCACAGGGAAAAGTTTTGTATCACTTTAGGATAAGATAAACATCCGGCTTTACCGTTAGCTAGGACTTTGGGTTTGTTGGCAGAGCAGAAGCAGATGTTGTGTAGAATGAGCAGGATGGTAGGCTTAGTGCTGACTTGTTTGGAGAGCGCCAGGTCCACCAGCATCTCCAGAGCCCCGCGAAGCCTGAGGATTATCTGCTGACCATCCTCCCTGAAGGACACGTTGAGCAGCAGCCGGAGCCAGAGGGTCAGAGGATCCCCCACTCCTCCATTGCTTCGAGCACTTACCCTCGGAGTGGGCACAGACAGGAAGTGCTGCAGGAAGTTGCTCTAACACAAACACAAAATGTATCACATTTAAAGAAAACTAAACATCCTTACCACAAGGTTTTTGGATGTAAAAATTAAAATAACTATGAATAGTAAAACCAGCTCATGATCTCATTAAACTCTTGCCAAAGAGTTTACCTTCAGCAGAAAGCCTCTGCCATCCTTTGAGAGCGCAAGGTTTGCCAGCAGTGAGAAGGACAGGCTGTGGATGCTGCTGTTGTCAGGGGCAACTGGAGCAGCTAGTTTCATCAAGCCATGCATCAGTGAGTTTGAGGCTGTGTTCTTGGGAACAAGGGTCTGACTAGAGCCACTGGTGCAACCACTACACAAAGCACTGCATGCTGAGAGAGACAATGAAAAAAAAAATGTTACAATTTACAAAAATAAACTGTAACAGAAGGATAGCATTTTATGTAAATGACTAAAAGCACATTTAATGATTTTATGTAATTGAGTTAAACGATCCAACAAAGGAATTAGAAGCTTCTATCTGACATTTTGAGAACTGAGATATAGATATATTTTTATTATTTGACATGCTATTTATATTATGTGATGTTTTTTGTAAAGTTGTTAACTTGTTTTGATTTTTTTATTTAAAGAAACCCAAAAAGGTACTATCTGGAAATTTGAATCCAACCAGGAAAAATAAGGTTATATTTGATGAGCCAATCAGCAGATTGAATGCTGACAGGCAGGCTAATGACATCACTGTGCTGTAATGGAGAAAAACTTGACGTTTCTTAAAAACGTTGCAGTCAAGTATTTGAGAGACTCCAAAATTTATTGTTTTAGTGAAGATGTCTTCACAGATGAGAGAGCAAATTGTTCTGGTCTTCACTTTAGAGCTTTTACTTGTAGTTAAATGCTCCCTCAGCCATCAGCACTAATTACAGGTAATTTATGTACAATATGATATATTTGTATTTTCTGTTTTCTTTAAAATCAAATAAAAAATTAATGGGTTTGTTATGTAATGTTTTTGTTGTATGATTTCCACATTTACCTGCAAAACATTTTTTTTGCTTGTTTAAAGAAGAAAACAATGTAATGTATCTGACGTTAAACATAATAGACTAGAAGGTAGTACATTGTAAATTTTAAATTTTTTTTTATAAAAATATTTTGCAATGTATTTTTTGCAAAAAAAATCTAATCTAACTGAATTTGATATATATTAATATGGAGAGTATAAGCGACGCATGCTTCTTTTGAGCTAAAGTAACATTTCATAACAATACTTTAATTTTTCAGAAAGTGAGAAATTTTACAAATATAGACAAAATCGCAGCTGATTAAAAACACGGTGTCTTCTGTTATTTTTTGCATCTTTAATGCTTCAAAACAATAACTGCAAGGCTGTCTTCAATGGAGCTTGGCAGAACAATGGAAATATATTTGTTCAAGCACGTTTTACCTTTTAAGTTTCTATCTTACCATCATATCTTTCAGGTCTAACTTTTCTATTAATTTCAATAGAGTTTCAAACATCAACAAAGTTTGAAATGTTGGAGGAAGTATCAGTGTCAGTTAGCCATTTAACTTTAATAAGGATTATTAGATAGCTGCACAATCCACAAATGAATAAAGCATTAATCAATCTTCATATGCCACCATAAACAATATGCAAATTTCATCAATCCTTAAAATCAATTTTCACTTTAACACAACTACTGCAGCTACCTCAAACTATGACACAATCTCTTCTAGAGTACTCACAATGGCTCTTACAGTACCATGACATGACTCATGAAAAGTTTACAATAAGCACACAGCTCATCCGTTATCTCAGCACCCCATTACTGCTGTCTAATCCTCATTCTCATTTGTCTGGCGCTGAGAAGACTGACCTGCTGTACAGTTAGCTGTGTAGACACAGAGTAATTCCAGGGTAGCAGTCATAGTGAGGTCATCTAGCAGAATCCAAGGCCACAGTGCCCACAGAATCACAGCCAGACCCAGATCTGTCGCCACAGCCTGTGGACAACAAAACAAAACAAAACTATATGAGACAGAATTTGTTTAAATCAGAGCTGCTCGATTATGGGACAAATAATAATCATGATTATTTAGGTAATCATTTAAATCTCAATTACATTAAATGCTTATTTTTGTCTTTTGAAATATACTGCATTATCATTTATTTATTTGTAGTATGAACAATATGGTTACTTGGGGTCCAGGGTCCTGCTCCAAAAATGTTTGATTTGGAGTCTTGGAAACTGAGGTCTTTCTCGCAGAAATATGTTCATACTGTTATGACAACATTGATGCATTGATTTCATGCAGATTATCACAGAAGGTAATATACCTTAGGGAGTGTCTGTGTAATGATGATGGAACATTTCCGACATGTGCTGGAAGCAGATTACCCTAGCTAGTTTGTCTTTGATGAGTAAGCTATAAACTCTATTATAATTCTTGTCATGCATTAGATGGATGATCCGACTGGTTCAGAAAGCTGCTGTGGATGGAAGGTCAAGATGTAAAATGTCTTGCAGATCTTTTGGAGTTCCTATGATTTTGGCCATTTGTCAGAAATTTTGGGGCTATTATTGTGCAATCTAAACTCGTCATAATGCTACCCCTTCTGGCATCAAGAGGTTAAGGCTATATTACATCTCTCTCGGCTAAGAAAGTGTGCTAAGGGGAAGGGCTAAAAAAATTATGAATGTGACACCACAGTGAAGCCTTAAAAAAACTACATATAGACATGTGTCACACATTAGTCTGCTGATGTAACATTATAGTTTATAGTTTAAAATCATGTGTTATTTGTGTAAAACTACTGACTATTTTGTGAGTTAGATTGAATTATTCAGACCTGTATAAGCATTTATGACATTAAACATACTTTTTTTTTTCAAATTTGACAACTTACAATAATATCACAAAAGTTTTACATCTTATAAGCAAATCTATCACGTAAAGTAACTGGTATACAGCTAACACTGACGAGTTACTCTTGAGAAACAAGGAATTTGTGTCCTCTCTTTCATCACTAGCGAGCAGCCATCTTTGGTAAACAACCTTGTTCCCGCATCATGCGGTGCATGCTGGGATATCCTTATCAAGCTCTCAATCTGTAAGTGGTATACATCTTAGGACACTAACTTGAATGGAGGGTATCAAAAAAGACTATTTAGAATGTTCTTAATTTTTTTTACAAATGACTGCTGCAGAAATAGTTAAATGTCCCAATGGGTGAAAAAATAAAACATTAAATAGAAACAATAAAGTTTTGAACTTAAAAGATTTTTGGATACTATCAAGTTTAGATCTTGGATCTAAATTCATCCTAATCAAACATGTTGATGAGCAATCAATAATAATCAATTGCAGTGGAATTCTCCAGATTTATTAAGAGCATGATTCCTTTAAAGCTGTTCAATTAAACCTCCCAAATGAACTGACTAACATAAATGCACATTAATAAAAGGCTATTAATAGCTTTTTTTTGCATTTTCACCCAGCATCTACGGTTGATAGGATTAGCTTTGTCCTTCATAGAAATGATCATATGATTAATTACACAAACAAGCATCGTGCTGGGTGTTGTGCAGGCTTTCTACTAAAATCTCAGCGCTTTGAGGGAAATCTCCATGACAGCCTACAAGGTTCCAGAACCCCTGTAGATATATCTGTAGATTCTGTGATAAATGTAGCTCCTCAAATCATCAGCACAGAGATTTGATTTGACATACTTTGCATTCATTATGTTGATGCAGGCAGTTTCGCAACATCTCCAGGATCATCTTAAGCTCCCTCATGCTGTGCTCCACCTGCTGACATTGAACAGAGACAGAGCGGTTAAAGGTAATTTTGTCATGCTGGTAATGCATAATTTATAAAGCATCGTTTTGAGCATGTATACACATTTGCATCTCAGCTTTACATTTTTTTAAGCACCAAGCTTAAGTTTATGTGGTTCAGTGTTAACAGAATAGTGACAAATTGTAATGCAGTGATTCTCCACCTTCTTTTTCCTCAGAAATTATCCAAACAAAAACAATTAAAAAAAATATATATTGAAAAAACATTGTTAGTCCAGTTAATAACAATTTGATAATACAATTAACTAAAGATTACAAGCAACTAGAATTTGAGGCATCACAAGAAAGTGAATGTTTAAATTATGATTGATCCTTGTGTTTGAAAAGTTTGTATTTTTGTTACTAGATTTTGTTGCATTTCTAACTAACTCTTTATAGCGTCATCTTAAAAATTGAGGAGGTGGGTGCTGGTTTTAAAGGAAAGGGGTGGCCCAAAATTAAATAATTGCAAGATATAGTCATTTATTTTATAAAAAAAAAAGCAATGCAAGATACTTAACCACAGTGTATTTCTCTGTTATGACATAATATCAAATCAGTGACTATTCTTTATCAACAGGTTTAGAGTTTTTAATGAATCTCGGCCTGCTGAGGGACTCTTTACCTTCATCCTGAGTGCGCTCTTGCCCTTTCTAACAGAATCCAGGTGAAGTTCGGTGTAAATGTGCTTCATTTGTTCAACACAGGTGTCAATCATTCCAGCTGAAGAAAAACAACAGGCATGTGTCACTCTAGCTTCTCAGATGCCTAAGTTCATGTTTGTTTCAGGTTTTTTTTTTTACAAAAACACCCACAATGAGTCTACATGGATAAGGAGGAAAAATCTGTTTATCTCAATAATTTTATGGTCAAAGAGTAGGAGCCTCTTTATGTAGCCAGTAAACATTTCTTCATCTGGAGAAATGCAGATGATATAGATGTGCTTGCAAATGCGGTCAGACGATGAAAAACCTTATCTTACTTGCTTCCTTAAAACATCTCTGATCATGTATATGTGCGTGTGTGTATATATATATATATATATATATATATATATATATATATATATATATATATATATATATATATATATATATATATATATGAGTATGTATATATATATATATGAGTATGTATATATATATATATATATATATATATATATATATATA
This sequence comes from Danionella dracula, assembly GCA_900490495.1. Taxonomy (NCBI): domain Eukaryota; kingdom Metazoa; phylum Chordata; class Actinopteri; order Cypriniformes; family Danionidae; genus Danionella; species Danionella dracula. The sequence continues at coordinate 1,819,291 of UELW01000888.1, forward strand.
TATATATATATATATATATATATAATGGCACATCAGAATCACCATCAGAGATCAGACTCATACTGCTAATTGTAGGGCATAAGCATTTAGTTTAGGTAAATAGTCCAACACATGAGAATCTTTTACCCAAATTGTTCATAAGTACTTTAAGCAATTAAATCAGCTTTTGAAAATTGGCATCTGATACCCATATTTGTCAAAATACTGTGTATGCATATTTTCACACTGTTATAAAAGCGATAAAAGTAAATAAGCTGTTTTTACTGGCTCATTTCCATAAATGGATGAATGTATGTGGACTTTTGTGTCATGTTTTACCTTTGCATGCATAACTCTGAGCACTGGTGCTACAAACTAGAAGAGACATTAGCGCTTTAGCCAGCAGCTTTTTTACAGGATCCTGGATTGCAATCTTCTCATATTGCTGTAAATCATAAGAAACATTTGCAAATAATTAGAAACAAAAATATGAAGATTGTCCTTTTGGCTAAAAAAAATCTAATCTACATAGACATGAATGAATTACTTTGAAATTAGAAGGCCTAGTCTAGGGCATGTCATCTTAGACCTGACCTCAATGACAACAGGTTTATTTTCAAGCGGTAATAGCATGTTTTTGCATAAATGTACAGAGTTCCCTTAATACACTAGGAGGGACTCGGTGCCTGAAGTGTCTTAATTTCTCTGAAGTGTCTTAATTTTAAATTGTATAACTGTTTTTATGCATCTTTTATCTTTAAGGTCCTTGAGAGCCCTGAAAGGCGCCAACAAATAACATTTAATTTTATTATTATTATTAAATCTCTTCTATGTAATATTTTTATTGCTATGTCCAAAACCCCCAACCATCGAGAGGCTGAAAGTCTGCCTGTAATTTAATTTTGTTACTCATACTTATCATCAATAAATCCATCACACACCTAGAAGAATTAAAACAATTCTCTCATTCACTCAGATGGCTTTTTCCTAGCATCACACTTCTTCTGTTTTAAGATTAATACACTCGACTTTTCTCACATTTCTAGAATGTTTTAGTGTTTTCCCCTCATTAAAAACATGCACCAAGATGTATTCAGATTTGTTTATGCAAGTTTGTGTAATACTATATTTCTTTTGTTGGAGCTCACAAGGCTTGATGATCATAGCACCTCCCACTGTTATAGCACCACCCACTGATCAATCACATAAAATGCTATGGGGTGTCTGAGTGTAAGAGTAGCAGATCCAAGCTCAAAAGGGACTTCAATCGCCGGTTAAACTCTATATAACTCTATGTAAAGAAGGGAATCAATGATCCATAGGCCAATTTAAAGTCAATGAATCTGCAATTTTTTTTCAAAAAATTTACAAATGTAAACTGGTACCAGTTGGAAAAAAAGGCAAAAATCAAGAGACAAATTCCAATAATAAAAAATTCTAAAATAATTCCTATTGATCACACCTTAGTGATGCAGCAAAATATTTAATAATGGATAGGGCAATAGGGAAAAACAACCAGGAACTACAAATATAATAGAAACGTTATAAATATTAAAAACAGCATCTAATAATCTAGTAATCTGAGCCAACAATCTTATTTTAAGACTGACAAAAGTGGAAAAAAGCCAGTATGCTGAAAAACATTACATTTGGTCCGGACCGAGTATGGTGTTTGATTAACAAATTAATGCACAAAAAAAAAAGCAATGAGTGATAAACTAAAGGTAGTTTAAACAATGGATAAACATGAAAGCTCATAATATTAAAAAAAGAAAAGAAAAAGTCCTAAAAAAACTGATGTTACCTCTAGCAACAATTCACATATATGCTCTCCAGCTTCAGGAGACAGCACTCCAGCAATAGGGGAGCAGTTCTGATCTTCCACAAGACCTCCAGATCTCCTCTTAGCCTCCTCAGAGAACAGTACACATAAAAAGCTCAGAGTCGATGTGTAGAGAGAAGACTCGCTTGATCGGGCCAAACAAACTCTGAGGGTATCTGAAGTGGGAGAAAGAAGATAACATCAGAACGAAAATATTTAGCTTCCAGAGCTTTCCTCAAACTCCAACTCAAAGTTAGAAAGATCCAAAATCCACCAATCACCACAAGGGATCATCTGACAAAACTGTCTGTGCAATTCCAAAAAACTGCTTCCAAAGCTTGAATAGCTGCAGGCTACTCAGCGAGACACCCACCTGTTTTCGGATTTGCTACAACATCCATCACATTTAAAGCAGGTTGATTGTTCTTCCTGTGTCTGTCCCAGTCTGTCAGATGCAGCAGGGACACCCATCCATATATCCAGACATAACGAGCAGATGTCTCACTGGATCAGGCTCCATTTCGATCCCTCGACTGTCTCTACACTCTCTACATCTAAACTCCTCCATCTCTCCTCCAAGCCCCCTGGTCCCTTTAGACTTATATCAAAATTTTCACCCATCTCTCTTCCTTTTTCACTTGCCTTATATCGCTTGCTACATATAGTGTGTCTGTGTGTGTGTGTGCGTGTGCAAGTTTATCACCTGAAAAGTGCTGCCAGAGTTTCCCCAGTGCCCCAGCGACAGATGGGCAGACCACAGCTTGGTTCCTGCGCAGCAGAGTAGCCAGAAGCATCAACACATCTGCCCAGGTGTTGAGCACTGCGCCCTGGGCCTGTGTATCTGATGAGCAAAACAATCAAACACTGTGATAAGAAAGTTCTTTCATTTCAACTTTTTTTCTTGGAAGATTCAAGGGGTTGTGGATTTGCGATACCCAAGTGTTCCACGGGCAGTGTGAGGATGGAAATGAGGTTGTTCAGCAGGGGTTTATAGAGCTCTCTATGGAGGAGTAGATCCTCACTGTGCATCACCGCAGACTGCAGGAGTTTACAAAAACTCTGCACATAATACACGCAACTCAGCAGCTGAGAGAAAAACAAAGGAAATACAAAAAAAATAATAATAATGTTAACTATTACACAACACAAAAGCCCTTTGAGCTTCCATATTCATTAACAAGACAAACTGCTCAGCGAGAAGACAAATAAAAAGCTAAAATCCCACATGTTTCTCAACTAATCTCCAATACTTTTTTCCATTAACAATATTTGAAAAGGTTTAGACATTTGGAGAACAAAAATTAATATCAGCTATAAATGAATACAATAACAGCTAACATGACACCAGATATATTTCCCTGCAACTCAAGACTGGTTTCTTAGTAAAGCTAAGCAGGGCTGAGCCTGCTTAGTACCTACAGAGAACTAAAAATAAGTTAAATAATTAATAATAAAAATATATTGAAGGGAAACATTACAGTCTACAGCAAATTGTATTTATGGAGCCGCAAGTCTGACATTCAAGGCCACAGTTACTGATTGGAAAGCAGATCTCTCTCCTTTAAACTGTGATGTTTCTAAAATTACTTAAGACCACATTTTTGACTATAATTATTGTATTACAGGTTTAGACTGAAGAACATCATTTGTATGTGAAGAAAACATCGAATAAATACATCTTGAAATAAAAGAAATTTTTTTTTTACTTATTTAATGTATATTTATACGTTTTACTGCTTTCAAAATGAATTATTTATTGCATGCGAATAAAGAATTTGAAAATTAAAATTTGTAGATTAATAAAATAGTGGAACTACCACAATGCACCTGGTTTTTGGCATCTTCCAATTCAGCCAGTGGGAGAGGAGTCTTGAGTTCCTGAACACACTGTGATATGACCACTGCGTCCACCAAACTGAAACACCACAAAACTAAATGTAAGCAGGGCATACTGTAGAAGGATAGAAAGGTTTTCAAAGTAGCATGATTATACAAACACATTTGTGGAGAAGCAAATGTTTCAATCAAAATCTCATTGACAGCCTTAAGTCCCCCAAAAGCTCATAGTCATAAAATAAATACTCTCACTGTATGGTTGAATATAATTACTACAACTAATTATTTCAGTTGACCAAAAATTAGATCCTATTAATTGTGTTTAAAAATGCTTTGTCTTCAGGGAGTTTGGAAGAATTTGAGTGTTTCCTCACTATCCCCCTGGAATATTTGGCCTCAAAATGTATAGATTACCATCTCCTACCATCTCCATAGTGAAAAGACTTAAAACTAGCATGGGCACATGTATCTGATTGGATTAATCAGGAAATATTTGCATAGGTTGCCTAGCAACAGGGTCTGGTCTCTGCTTCTGCTGGGGTGACTCGAGTTTTTCAATAAAAACTGATTTCACTTAACTTAAAAAAATTAATAATAAATTAAATTAATAAATGTGATCAACAAAAATGTTTAAACCATGTAAAACATTGTTTTGCTATCCAAAAGATAGATAATACAGTGATTAAAAGATTAAACAGGAAATATGATAAAAGCAGTAAAAGGTTTAAAATAGTTAATATAAACTGATATTAATTGGTTAAAAAAAAGAATAAGCAAAAAAGGGAAGTAGAAAAAAGTTAATTTTTTTTATTTCTCATTTTTAGCTTTTATCATTTTAATTGTAATAATAATTTATTAATTCATGTTGTATTCTACTTAGATGGTAAATGCCTGTTGTTAAAAATTATTTTTTTTATCATAAATTTTCAGAATTTTTTTTTAATCCTTTGTTTTAATTTTTGTCTTCCGGTCTATTTTTGGCTTGGATTTCTATTGTGAAGGTTATACATAAGGCAGGTGTATGAAAGTAATGAGTGGACTCTTAAATCATTCAGTGTGACACTTTAATTCAGAGTTTGCGAACAGTACACAGAGTTTGGCTTTTCTGGCAATGAAGGCTTTGTATAGCCATATTTCACAGTTTGAGCAACCAAATGGAGACTTTAAAGGCCCTCTGATTCATCAGGGTGCCTTTTACTGCTCACTATGAAAAATCTTTGATGAAAGAGAATTGGTCAGCCATGTGTTAATAAGATGCAATGGAGCAGGACTTGCATAAAAAGAGCAGTTAAAGAGCATGACAACATTACTTGATGCAATACGATGCGCATGCATCAACCTATGCTGTGATGGCAACAAGCTGTCTAACAGTATATGAGACGATAACGTAGATGTAATTATTTATGTAATTGCTTTTGCCATTGGAAATAAGTGTTTCCATCATGGATTTACATTCATACATATGTTACACCTTATTTCCAATTGCATCTACAAAGTCGTATATCACATAAATTGATGAAAAGGTTTCTGATGAGGTACGTAGTGCTTCAAACTTAATGTGGCCTTCAGATTAGCTTCAAGAACAGTGCAACAGGGAGCTTCAGGGAATGGGGTTTCATGACCTACATCTAAGCCATATAACAACAAATGCCATGTAAAGCATCGAATGTAGTGGTTTAAAACACTCCATCTGGCATCTCCCTTCTGGGATTGGCGTTTTTCCAGAGATTGGTACTTGTCTGACTGCATTGTGCCAAGATTGGTGAAGGGGGATTATGGTGATTCAGGTGCTGAGCTTTCCACCTTAGTTCAAGTAAAATGAACTCTTACTTCAGCATACTAAGCCATTTAGGACAATCACATGCTCCCAACTTTGTGGTTGACAAAGCAAGGTCCACAAAGAAAGACATGGATGACCTAGTCTTGTGTGGATGAACTCAGTCCAGTGCTCAACCTGATTAAATACCCTTTGAGATTCAATAGAGCAGACACTAAGACCCAGTCCTTCTATCATCAGTTTGTTGGAGATGTTTCTTAAATTCTTACAATAACAGTTTTTTTTTTTCAAAGACTGAAGATTATTTTGCCGCAGGTTTTAAGGTCTAAAATCATAAAGGGTCATAGACAAGCCTACATCTTTGGTGGAGCTGGTACTGAGAAAATCTTCTATATCATCCCAATGGCTTTGTGATGGATTTAGGGCAAACCACCAACAAATTACAGTATTAATCGATACCAATGTGTCCAGTTAGCAAGTTAAGTTGTGCTTTAAGTTGTTGATATTGTCAGGTGCCAAACATTAGGAGAAAACATGGGAGATGAACATGTTAGAGAGAAATTACAAACATGTATTATTCTCATATAAGGTTGTGGTCTCCTGAAGTAAAAAAGAACAATTTGGTATGCAAGAAACATTTTTTCTCACAAAAGGAGTATTATTGTCCTACTCTTGAGGATATTTGTAGAAAAGAAAAGTTTCAAACTGACCAAGGTACTTTTGAATAAATCTGATTGGAAGGGTTTCCCAGTGTGTTATCTATGAATGTTGGGTGTGACGAGGGCCTGGAAGAGCAGGAGAGAGACAGGAATGAGCTCAGCCATGGATGTTTAACTGGCTACGGTCGTTTTTTCAGTAAAAACTGACTTGTAAACAAAAGTAACTTATACTGTAGTGGTGCAATATCAATTTCCCATGAATCTGGCTGGGTAAACCCTGCTCTTCATAATCATACCAGCATGTTTAAAATTGGCATCTGATGTCTCCTTTAAAAACTTAAGCTTGTGCAAGCCAAATAAAATTAGAAAGTGTGTCGTCCTTTGTAACCCTGGATTAAACCGAAGAGGCAAAACAACCACAGCTGGGAGTTTAGGTAAACTGATTTAATTTAACCTAATTTAACCTTCACAACAAAACAAAATGAATAAAATATTCCCAAGAGTTGATAGGATATTTGAAAGGTTAACAAACACAGACCATATTCTACTCCGGTTTATTTCTTTCTAACCTGGCCATGCTCTGAAGTATTTGGTTCTGTTGGAGGGCAGAGAAGGTATAATCAGGAAGCACAGCTAGCAGGTTCTCCAGTAAACCACACACAGCCATTAACAGGTGAGGGGTTACTATTGCAACAGCATCAGGCCTCGCCCCTGGATTTGATCCTATAGTGAGGGCGGAGTTTGAGCTGTCAGTTTCACTCTGACCTGCAACGTTCAGAAAGACAGAAGATATAAAAACATGAGACTTCTTTTAAAAATAAATACCTCACTTGCACATCTTTTTGGTTTAGTCAGTTTCACCTTGAGCAGTGAGTCTGTCGACTTGGGGTTCTTGGATTGCAGACACAAGTGAGACTGGAGCTGGAGAATGATTTCGACTCGAGTTTCCCGATGAAACCTGAAGAGCATAAAATCACAGAAAAGACATCAGATAACTGCTTAAATATAAACAATAAAGACTACTGAGTTAGTATAGATTAAGTTGCCGCTATTATTTATTTTAAAGAAGATAACATTTCTTTTTTGGTTTAGAGTCATTTTTACAATCTCCAGCAATAGGCTGACACAAATGAAAGAAAACATGCTTCTGTTCTGCATAAGTTTTATAAAATTATATGTGACTGGATCCACTATGAATCAAAGGCTGCTTACTCATATTTTAGCAGCCATATTATATCATCACTAAACATATTCTGAAGGAATATTAAGTGATTCACTGCTGTTTGAGAAGCTAAGTATACCCTATTAAAACAGGCCGACGCTCCCTCAACTTTTTAACACATTATAATACAAGATTTAATGCTTATTTTGAACTTCTATTTTGAAACTTAACTTCGTATGTCCAGGAGACCCATACAATTGATGAAACATTATATAACACGGGAAAGCTTGTGCTGTGTAGATCCCATTAAATGAAGGATTATTTTGGACTTAAATTAGAGGGTCTGTCTGATTTTATCCATTGTATAAAAGTACTACTTCTCAAGATGTTTAACATAACCACATCAACTGACAAAAAAAAAAAAAATTTGATACCTCCATGAAATTTGTCACAAACCCAATCATTGTTTGGCCAATCACTTTTGAGAGCTCTGATGGGTTAAGGCCATGCCCAGCAGGTAGCATGTTTAAAAAAATTACCAAGCTCAAAACATAAATTATCTAAACAGAAACAGGGATGTACTTCAACTCAACATTGATGTCCTAAAAATTAAATATTGCTTTAAAACAAGATTTCAGTAAGCCCATGCTCTCATCTCCCCAATCCAGAAGTTGAACTCAGCTCAAATCCTGTTAGCACAGAATGCGAAATTTAACCATGTAGACTGGAACTTCCGGCTTTGGACCAATGCATGCGATGTTATTAAAGTGAATTAAATATTTTTCATATTGTGACCGGCGATTCATGCTGATGTAATTCATAAGGTAACAAGCTGTTTACATTTTTTTTTAAATGGTGTGTTTTACCTGAACACTCACAATAAAAATATTTACTGACCAGAGTAGAGGAGGTGGACATGGATCCTGAGGCTTGATTTAAAGGTGCCAACATCTCTCTCCAGTTCTTCAAAGAGTCATTGAGTTCCATTTCTGGAAGGAGAAACATCAACCACTCATATACTAATAATTTACCGCTTACTTGTATGCGCTGAAACATTTTGCTCTAACAGCTTACTAATACATTCAGCAAGCGAATAGTGAATTACACAGCATCATTTAGAAAACACTTGCACATTCCCTACAACAGAAAATCATTGCTAATATGTGTATGACACAGAGCCAGTCATCCACTAATAATTGGCAGTGCTCTGGGCGCGTGGACACCATACCCTGGGTGACATTGGCTGCTGCTGAAGGGGGGCTGAGGGTGAAGGCATGTCTGCCCATGTAGCAACTCTTCACCATCTGGCCCACGCTCTCGAAAAACTGGCAGTGGTACAACAGAGCCTGCAGCGCAGGAAGCCCAACCAGACACAGACCTGAATCCTCATCATGCACACAAGGGCTCTTGGATAGACAAGAATGAGGAGAACAAAAGAAAACAATATTTCATGTGTTATGTCTAGAAAACTTTAACACTGTCTGCGTTATTGAGATTCAGCTCAGTTTATTCCTTTGGAAACACACCTGCCAGGCACATTCTTTGGCCTCTTCTGAATTGGCAGGCATTGGCATCACAAGGAGGTTTTGCAAAATAAACACTGCCTGTAAGGAAAAAAACCTTAAAAGTCAGCAACACTGCCATCTTCCTGTACATTATTAGAAACACATGCTAGTTTAACTTTCAGTGGAATTGCAAAAATATTAAAAAAAAAAAAAAAAAAACATAAAGCAGGATTAAAAAAACTGCCTAAACACTCACAAAATTTTTGTTGCATACAGTGTTTGCTTTTAAAATAAATTATAAATCATAATGATTTTGTAGTAGTTCAGCATATACAATGTTCTAAGCAGCTTATTTTGATCAAATATGAGTTTTCTTGAGTTATGTGCTTGAATCAAGATACTTTTGAAAAGCAAAATCTCAAAGACATGTTCTGTTAATAAATAAGTATTAAAATCGAGGAAAAATTACCCCTCTAGTAAGAACAAAACACAAATTTACATTGCAATCAAACCACCACAAAAGTCATACTGGCTTATATTTGAATCAATATTATTGATAATCCAAAATATAGATTGTTAACAATCATTGATATCACTGATGAACATGGATAAAGAGGATTGCCGTTTAATTCCCATATTGATTATTAGCGTATTAAACATATTGCTCTTGTTTCAAAATCAGGAAAATGATTAAAATCTGTGAATTTTGCTTCACAAGCGTTTTGGTTTTCAAGATTTCTTACCAAGCCAAATCGGATGACCTAACAGCCATTTGATTGCTATGTTTCACCAAGAATTGTTTTTCACTTTATTTAATTTCATTTTTTCAGGAATTATATTTTCATTGTTTAAATTACTCAATTATGATATGAGTCTGCATAATACAGCAAAGATGCAAAAACAGCATGACTCATTTTATCACTTGTAATAACACATTGATATAATGATGTTTTGTGCACTTTGACACCACAGGATGGCGCGTTCTGATGATGTTACAATGCACTACATTTTTACAAACTTACACTATTCTAGAACATTCTTTATTTATTATACTATTCTATAGCATTCTTTATTCTATTTACACGATTATATTCCACTTGCATCTGTTGCTTTATTATTTCTCTTTTACATATAAACACACACCTACCAACTTATGTATAAACACAAGAACAATCAAGGGGACACAATTTACAGAAAACACACATTAAATAAAAAAATATATTCCTCAAGAGATTAAATGTAGGGAGTTAAAATTAATTGTTTGTAATTTCAATGTTTTATTCAAGTGTTTTCAGATTGACACATTTGATGTTTAAATGTAAAATGTATTAATAGCAATTGATCAAAATATTTAACAAATATCTTTGTGGGTAAATTGCAAATTTTGACTATTTATTTAATAATAATCTATCTGGGAATGTAAGGATTGTATTGGTATATATATTTTAGAAAATGCTACCAAGAATAGCAACACAGCATACAAAAATTTATATAAAAGCATTTTTATGATGCAAATGTTTATATTATGACAGGTTTTAATGGGTTAACTAAGAGTATGCATTTTTTTAGTTAATATTAAATAATAACTTGCTTATAAAAAAATAACTTCCTTAAAAAAGGTTTACAAATAGTCTAAACCAGGTATCAGGCCAAATGCTTTTCTTTTTGAGCCTGTAGTATATAAAAATTGATTAATACTTTTTTTCATTGCAAAAATATTAGCTTTTTTCTAAGTGTTCTGGGAAGCTTCCCTTGCTTCAATGATAAAAAAATCAATTTAATTAAACTTAATAATGAAACAAAAACATATGCTTACATTTTCTGTTGAATGGTACATTCATATTGAAAGAACTGCAAGTGAAACTAATAACATAACAGTTGGAAGAACCTGAATACAAGATTTTTAGCATTTACCTAAGGGTTGTAATGGAAAAACTTGAATACTGGGGTGACGAGAAAATATCATTACTGAAATTATATTTTCTCGTCACCCCACGCAGGTCTCTAACACAGGCGTTTCATGACTCTTTTAAAGGACGTTGTTAGGCCCATGACATTTTGATCAAAGCATATAGACTAATAAGATTGCAGTCTTAAGAGGCACTCTGAAGGTTACGAAAACATATTGTTAGGAGATGGATCACTCACCTCTCTGCGCACCATACTGCATTCTTGCCTCTCCAGCAGGATGTTTAACACAGTGGCCCACAGGCCACCCGAGATGTTCTGGCAGCTAGTTGAAAGTTCCACACAGCCTCTCTCCAGCGAACTCAGAGCCGCACCTACTGCCAGACTGGCGCATCGGACCTTAAGCCAAACAAATAAAAAACCAACACACACAAACTAAACTTGTGCCATGTGCAACTGGGCATGTGGCACTGGCAGAGATTCTTCATTGTCAGGCCGATTTATTTCTGTGTACAGCATATGCTGAGCTGAGAGAAACCTGGACACGCAGGTACTTGAGAAACTTTCTGAAATCATTAGCTTTACATCATAATTATGCATGCAGCAGTTCACTAACCTTGCATCAGTGTTATTTGCCAATAGAATTGATATGCCTGTATGTTTAAAGACAAGTGAATCGCTAGTATTTCAAGACTTTGAGAAGCTTTTGCATGTAGGGATGTACTAGTGTGCCAATGATGGGCCACACAATGACCAAATATGTAATACAATTACACAACTCATATTCAAGGGAACAGACAAATACCTAAGCCAGACAGGTATTAAAGGAGATTAAACAGGAAGAGGAACTCTTTAAACTCATGGAAAGAAATCTCAGCATTCAAAGAACTGTGGCCATAAATTCATTATATATTCATGATCAAGTCTGAAACTCGCTGTTTTAAATGATGGAGGCAGTTGAGAGACTTATATGTACAAAGAAACATTGACTGACGATGATTATTTTGTCTATTTAGTTATATCAGGAAGTATGTGTTTTCATTTTAGTACATAATGTCTGTCACACCATACACAATGCTGCCATCGAGGGGCTGTATGACCAGTCTTACACAGTTGTGGCTGTATTAAAGCTAAATACATGTGCATGGGGTTGGGGTGTGGCCTGGGGGTGGTCCTGCCGCCCCCCTCTGGTCTCTTGGCTGTCTTCCCTTTTTCCCGGTGGGTCCATGGTGGCGCCTGGGACGGGGGCTTACTGCAAGGGGATGTGGGCATGGCGGTGCTTGTGGGTGGGGCCTCTTGGTCTCTGCCCGCACTGACAGGGGCTTACCTCTCACCTTCTCTTTAACCCTCCAAAACTTCTCTACCTCTCATTCCCCCTCAATTACTTCTCTCCTCTTTCCCCTTTTTTATTAACACCATCCTGTCCTGATGTATGTTTATATGATTGATTAATGTAATTATTGTGATGAATGCAAAATAAATAAATAATCAATAACATAAATTAAGAGCTTCTATCCAGAGGAATACTTAATATATAATATCTTCAATTCCCTGGAAAGAGCAAAACTGACAAACTCCTACGAAGCACCTCCCTTCTCATGGGGCTGCTTGGAAGTAGGACAGGTATATAAAAAAAAAGCTAAATACGTGATATACTTTCCTATAATAATACAATCCTGAGATTGTCACACATATATTAATTTCATGTTCAATCAAGGTAAGACATATCAACACATCTAACATTCATAAGTGATATAAAAGTACTTGCTGAAGATACCCTGACAGTTTGTAAAGACACCACTAGATGTCACCAATATCTCAAAATATCCACAGAACAACAAAAGCTAAACATTTATTAAATATATGAACAGTTACATATAGTTGTGTTTTAAATCTGGCCTATTACTGTATGGATACAACCTTTCAAGACATAATGGTGAGCAACTTACTGTCTTTCGTAGACAGCAGCAGAAGATGTTGGACATTCTCTAAACATAATAAGCTGTGCTTCTCTACATGTAAAAACTAGTATACTTCACCACTTTAGATGACGATTCACTAGGTTCAGATGAAGTATATACGAAAATACTAGTGTTTGGTGTAAAAACAAAGAGCATAGTGATTACCCTGCGGCCGGCACTTCAGAGACCCAAACACCAGAACAGCCCGGCACAAACACAACTTCTTCCCTCAGGCCATTCAGCTCCTTTCCCGACCAACACTCTCATATATTTCATATAAATATTGCACAAAGAAACAGAACTCTGATGTGGACTCTGCACATTTCCAGACACTCCATATTCTATTGTTTCTTTTGCTGCACTTTATTTTTACTTTACACTTTAATCTGCACATTACCTCCAAAGCACATTTCTTAAGCACCCTGGACTTTTGATATAGCTATAGTTCTATTACTTTATATTTTTACTACTTTTATCTCTAAAATATTACTATATTCTATTTACTTTCAGCTTGAGCACTTATATTACCTGTGTCTTTGTGAATCTTTCTGATTCTGATTTCTGATTTGGCCTAAAATAAAAATCTTGATTAATTGAACATTTTAATTTTATCTATTTAATTATAATTATAATTATTTATTTTTTTGTTGTCATTTTTTTGACTGAAAAGTTTTGTACAGTAATTATTCTTACATATGATCTCAAATTAATTTCAAGGAAACACACAATTAAAGCACACAATGTCTAAAATGAAAAGTCACTAAAAAGTAAAATAAAACTTTCACATGTTTTTCTTAATAAAAGTAGAAAATAAACTGTATCTCCTCTAAAAATCTAAAGTATCATCTCTTCTCTATTTCGATAGTAAAGCTGAATGAATTCAAATCAGGTTTAAAACATCAAATAAAATAAAAGATGTCTTAGCACATTTTTCCCAAAGGTATTACACAAACACCAAGCAAACAGCATAAATTTAGCTTGACTTCAACCCAATCATTATGTTAAACATGCTGAAGGTCTCACCTCAGCGTCTCGATCCACCCACAGAGGAATTAACCAGGTCAAGCCAAGCTGAGCAGCACTTTGATCATCTGAATTTTGCTCTCGCCCCAAGGACCACAAGGATATCCAGTCCTTGAATGACAAACAAACACTCATTCAGCAGCAAAAACTAAAATCATTAAGTTTTAAAACTCTTGAATTAAACATATGCAAGTTGCAAAATAGTTTAAACAAAGATTAAAACTACTGTATACTTTGAAAAAGTAACATTAATCATCAATCCGAAAAGTACACTTTATTGCTGATGTGAAACAATTATTTACAATGTGTTTTGTTATTGCACTGACACCCTGTAAAATGAAAGAAAACTCACTAAACGATTGACAGAAAACCAGTGCCTCAGTAATTGATGTATATGCCATCACACATCTTGTAAATAATCATGGTGGGTCAGAAACGCTGACTTTTTCAAAGCATGCAGTGAAGAGAAGGGTTGGTAATGAGCACAGACAATTTCAGGAAAAGTGGGAAATTCAGTATTATTTTCATCATCATTATTATAATTTTTTTCATTATTATTATTTTATTGATTTCATTATTTTCAATGCAATTTTTAAATAGATTATTTATTTGTTCATCTTGTTTTGCGTTAAAAAATAAAGCGATTTGAAAACAATATAATTTTTATATTACGCTTTTGTTGAGGAAAACATGATGTCATCCAGCCTCACCCAGATTCTGCCTCTGGCGGCACTTATATTAATTGCGTTTGAGACCCCTGCTTTAAATGAAAAAATATATTGAGACTATGTCAAATGACTAGATTATAATATAGTTTGCATAGATATTAATTATGTATGTAAATACTGTCAAAATGTAAAAATTAAAAACTTAAAAAGTAGCATTTCTAATTTTAAAATAAATTATCAAGTCTGAATTGTATTATATACATTTGTCTGACTATTTCAATTAATTATTATCATTCCAGTGTTTCAGTACCTTGAACATTTTAAAATAGCATTCAGGCAGGAATTTCTAGCTGATTTGAGGAAGGCAAAACACATCACAGAAGTGATTTTTTTCAATTATTGCCAGAGATACATATTTAGAGATGTAGAGATACTACATATTATTGGTAATATATGTGTGAGGGTAATACATGTAAATGAGCCCTCTTACATAACTCATAGAAAAAACGAGAAAGTTTTAGAAAAAAACGAAATGATTCTATTTTTTTGTATTAGCTTAGAATTACCAAAACATTACATTTAATTTATTAATATGTTTTGTTTTTAATGAGGTTTCGGGCTCTTTTTTGAAGTAAGATTGGGTGAACTAATACTGATGTTTAAATATAGATGTTCAGTTTTTCATTTTGTTTTATACCTAAAACATCCCAAACCATGAAACCAATGTGTTGTATCAAACTAAACAGCAATTATTATGAACATTACACCCCTAATTTCAAGACATGATTTTAGGTCTGTATCCCTAACCACTACTGAGCAGAGTAAAAAAAAATGTTCAGATGGGTTTTCAAACCTTGTTTGTACTTTCCATCATCTCGTGTGACAGATGAAGCAGGCAGATCACTGCATTTTTGGTCACTCCTTTGCCCATAAAAGACATAGAGTTTCCTCCCAAATCAACATAGAATGAAGATATGACCTGGAGAAAACAAATTTCAAAACAATAATCTGTATAAATTTGTGGGCTTTTTTTGCCTGTCAGAGCCATCATAGAGTGCCATCTTGGTTGACCTAATCCTAAAAACACACAAATATTTTGGATGACATTACCTTGTCTGTGTTTAAAAAGTGTTTTTGTTAGCATAAAATGTGATTAAATTCCAGAATATTGCTAATGAAACCTAAGGAGAGACAGCTATGGCTTTGTCTCGGTAGAATGAAGTGTTTCATGCTTAAGGGTTTGGGAACATTGAGGATTTTGCATATGGATGAGTGTTTATGTGTTCTGTCAGGATGAGAGCAACAGGATGTGCATTCTTAATTTGTGGGAAACTAATTTCAGTCAAAGACACTTCAGCACATACACATGTGCATACATACTTCAAAGAGCCCACTGAGGTACTTGTGGCAGAGAGTGTTTGGCTCCATGCTGGGTGCGTGTGTGCTCCAGCCAGGACAAGCAGTCACATGGGCCATCGTCCTGAGAGTGCGCTCAAGAGAGGGTAGGCCGTAGAAGCACGGGGCATCAGAGAGGCGTAAACTCTGAAGCAGGTTCAGAGAGAGCTCTGAAGCAAATGGTCCAAACAGTGATTCACAAAGCCTTGAACACAGAAAAAAAGTTTAAATGTGCCATATTATGTCTCTTTTAAATAAACTATAATAAGTATTTGACCCCTCTAGACTATAACTGTAACCCTTAATAACATTTAAAAAGGCAGTATTTATTGTAAACAATGTCTTCTGCAAAATGAGACAAGTACCCCCTGTTCCTCCCTGTTCTACTGTTGTGGTTCCACACCAACTCGTGCTGGGTTTTTTCTTGAAGGTACACAAAAAAAATCAGCCATTTCTGATGAATACACTCATCGTTTGATCAGCCTTTCACTTCACTTTCAGATTGGGGCATTCAAATACATCCTTTCTTTTCATTGTTTATCAACTCGGTTCTGCTACGAGAACACCTTTGGGTCAGTCAGCATGTACATTTTTCATTGAGATGAGCTGCATTAGTGCTTCATCTGATTGGTTAGTGAGGAGTGCTATGGACAATGGCATGGCTACAGCCATTGAACTGTTTTGAGCTCCTAGAAGAAGAAAATAGGATTACACAAAAATGCTTTCATCTGATTATGACTAGAGGCATGCTTTTGATGAAGGATCAATACTAAAAATACACAAAATGTCTGAAAAGTCAAGTTTACATGCTATGGCACCTTCAACTGTTTTGAACCTTCCCAATCTCACCTTTGTAATAGAGTTTGGCTGTTCATCACCAGCTTAAAGTTTAAGAACGTAATTTAAAATATAACACCAAATATTGATTTACACTTTGTGTATAGTAACATTGAACAAAAAATTATTTATTACATTTCTGAAAGAATTCTTTATTTACAGCATTTCTTCAGATTTGCCTGAAACATTTGTAAAAAACTGTACAAAATAATGTTTTAGACTAAGCACAGGCTAAAACTATCCAAATAGAACAGGGAAAGTATAATCCTACTCAAACAGAACATGTTCCAGGGAAATGTTTTGATGTAGCAGGATTGCATCTCAAGGCCTTGATGTATCAGCATCCAACAGTGGGAGTTTCACATTTACAGATCCTCAAGGAGTATTTACATGAGGTTTTCATAAATAACAAAATTAAATCAAAAACATCATTAGAGCTATATTTCCCCCCAGATGGCAAGCAGACAAGAAGTCTTCTAATGAGGATGACAAAACAATTTGTACAAGAAAAGGAAAGAGAAACAAGTCTCTTTTAGAATAGCAAATCTGGCCTGTCAGTTTCAATATTTTCAGCAAGCCTTTAAAGGGAGTAAAACAGATGTGATGGAGTGTTTTGCACCCTCACTAACCACAGGTGCATGTTAGGCCACTTCTACAGCTTTTTAATACACAAGCTTTAATTAAAATGCTCAGCAGTCTCTGAACTACAGGGGTGCAATGCTGCCACACATATTGTGCTGTTCATATTAACGCTATAGTGAATGCCATATTTTCTTGTGATAATGAGGTTTAAGATCATTAGAAGAACATTCTTCTCTCATTAGGCAAAATATTTTGACCACAGGCTTGTTAAAACAGTGTTACACATTAATGCAACTTTCTGGACAAGAGACACTTGCATTTCTGTCTGGTTTTAGTTACAAAAGCCATTTTGTACACGTATGTTGCAAATAATTTCAGAAAGTTCTGAGTACTGGTGTCATTTTTTATCGCATGTAAATTGGCCAGTCATCTGCATAGAAGTGGTATGAGATGTTGTGGTTATTCAAATCTATTTTAAATTAAAAGTTCATTAATCCTTGAATTTAATTTGCAAAATTAACCCTTGGGGGACTCCACAAGAGAGGGGTGCTTAGGTGAAGCGGAGGCCCCAGTTTAACAGTGACCTAAACCTCTCTAGTGCAGTCCCCCTGATGCCCAGACAATTTTGTAAATGGCATAAGATAAATGTGTGGTCCACTGTGTCAAAATCAACACAGAGGTCTAAAAGCACTAAGATGGCAGCCAGAATCTAAAATGTAAATAAATTTTTTTTTTAAGTACAGAATCTGTACTATGAAATTATTTGAATACCCCATGCATCTAAAACCAGAGTATTTGCAGGTTTCATAAGATCCCATTTTAGACCTTTTTAAGACAGTTAAGATTCACATTTAAAACCTATATCACAACATTCAAAGCACACACACACACATCTTTTTTGCATAATAAATCGTATGCTTCAAATACCTTGTTTAAAACCCTAACCACTACTTTTATGCTTTTGAGCATTTAAAGTCTGGCAACCCTAACCATGTCTTTTACAAAGAGTTTATGATCATTTTCTCAAACTCTGGAAATCCTAACAGTCATTTTATACTTTATAAAATTTAGGAGCATTTTCTCAACATTTTGCAACTCTGGCAACAACAAATACACTCAAAAGAGCTTATATATATCTATAGAGACCGTTGAGCGAACAGCCAGGAAAAAAAAAAGTTTTATAACTGATTGGTCTAGCTTTCAAGAAAGAGAGAGATCCAGGACATTTCACAGGTGCCACTGAAAGTGTGAGCAGGTTCTATAAATAAAGCTGTCTGCTTGACTGCAATCTGTTAAAAACACACGACCGAGTTAGAGAGTGTGAGTGAGTAATTTTTTTTGTATGAGAGTGAATCTTACAATACCACCAGGCTTGTGAGGAACTATTCTGTGATTATGTCAGGAACTGCAGCGAGTGTGTTACCTGTCAGAAGTGTGTGTAACTCGCCGCAGCAGAGTGTTGAAGAGGTCTGTTAGTTCCCTCTGGAGACGGTGACTTAGGTGGGCCTGGAGCTTGTCCACATCCCTTTGTGACTTAATGCTTGTGTGGTTCTCCAGATCATCACTTAGCAACAAGTTCAGCAGGCTGTGTGACTCCTACACACACCAAAACAGAGATTAAGCAATGGAATCAGTCGCTGAATGAATGTGTTTGAAGGAGTTTTCATCATCTCAAAACCCCTTGGTATTTGCAACCCTTCTTTATGGTCCCTCTTGTGAAGGGTTGCAGATATTATCTCCAACCACAAGAGTTTCAAGCTGCATGTGAAATAATATGATTGAACTGATCAGAAAGTATTTGCATGTGTTGCCATAGCAGCAGGATCTGGTTTTGGGGTAAGGGTAGAAAAGGACACACGAGTATTCTGCCCTTAGTTGGATGTAGACAGAGCTGAGATGGGTGCTCTGGGTGTGGCAAATGATGCCTTGTCAAGAAAACTGATTGACTTCATAGTTTCCTTAATTGGAGTGTAATACAATTATAAATAAATGTTAATTTATTTAACTATTTTAGTTTAATGTTATATAAATGTAATACATTTTCAAGAAGAATTACAATATTGTGATTTTCCATCACTGGGTGTCTCCAGGCAAAAATATGCTTACAGAAATACAAAAAAATATTTTGTTGAAACATAAATGAACCTTGAACTGCATTGCACATGAGTGACCTCCAGTTTTCCTTTTCAATGTGGAATAGAAAGTGACTAATGCTGCAGTTCTTTGAGGCCGACTCCCAAAATGTACATGTTCTTGGTGAGAGCCAAGTGAAAAAAGTTAAATTTATATATTAAAAAACATGTTTACAAACCCAACCCTGTCACTTTTGTTGAACTTTAAAATCTTACATATTGTACCTTTAAAGTAAATGAAATCAGTGGTTGACAAAAATCTATCCAAATTTGCCTTTGAAGTTGTTAAAGAGGCTTAGAGGTAGGTGAAATGCTTGAAAACATCATTCAGATTTAGGTTTATGCTAGCCTCATGGGTTTCTTTTTCGTGATGTCATTTTTCCATTATACATTTATTGTTAGCCCAAGGATTTTTCTTTTTGCAAGCACCTCAGTAAACAACGAAATTTGAGCTATCAATCACATCTGCAGATTTAATGATGTGGGAGAGGTTACATGCCAAATTTTAGTGCAAAAGACTATTTAGCATGTGCTCGTCTTCGCAGGCCCCTCTGTGCTTTTATTACATTTAGAAAGAACAGATGTTTGAGAAACACTCCAGTGACTGTGGACGCTCTCTACATTTCAGCGTCTCCCCTACAGGCATTTCATCAAACCCAGCATTATCTGGCGAGCATCGAGCAGGGTTTGTTGGCATAAACACACATTAACTGAAGGTAGAGCTGCATGAGCAGTTTAGGAAATAAAATCAATCATTCTTAAAGAGACAAGAAAAAAAATAATGAAAATGGTTCAATTGCAACACTATTATGTTATTACCATATTTGTGTTGTTTCATAATGTTTTTGTATTCCAGTGTACTTTATAAACATATCACGATGTGTTGAGCCGAGGCAGGAGGGTAAGACAATTTAATAATCAAGTTATAATCAGCATCTCTTCATGAAGGCTCACAGGTGATCACAGACAAAAGAAGCCAATGGTTATAGAATTTCAACTTCTTCAGTTTGTTTCTTTGTATCTCACAGATGTGACAACCAACTGTATTGGTTATATAAATGTATGACGTATATAGAACATACATTTGTCTTCTAAAATAGGGTTATCAAATATTATGTTTCAGTTATATTTTTGTTTTGATTACATAAGCTTGAAGTGTAGAGTGAATGAACTGCTTGTTTAAAAAGACCATTTTTGTTTTTTTATTCCCTATTCTTTTTTAAAGGCTCCTTCCACCCACAAAGATTGAGTGTATTTGAATTTGTCTAAGCAAGAGCCTTAGATTTGTAAAATACAATAGAAAATGTGTTGTTTTAAAAAGCTTATGGCAAAGGGGATCGTTCTGAAAGAGAACGTTTCTTTTTTCTTATAACTAAAGAATTTTTGCTATTTCCACCATTTATAAGGAAAAACAAGATGACTTTGATCAAAATAAACTAACAATAGTGATATGAACTAAGCTAAAAATTATAATTATAATTATTAGCCATATTTTTATTGAAGCCATTTAAAACCTTTGTTTAAAGATTTGTAGAAAATAGTAGCCAGTGAAGAATGTGTTAAACTGGAAAAATGTGACCTCACTTGCTGCTGCTAATGGCCAATTGAAAATGTAATTCAAATTAGGGTTGTTTTCACAATGTGTTTTGTGCATTTACAAGCACGTCAGTAAACTGGTTTCTCTGAAAAACACATTTACATGAGACTCTGCATTACTAGGTTTCTTACATGCCCAGTAAAAATATAAGCTTCAGAAGCATTTTTGGTCTTTAACACATTTTTCACAGTGAAAGTGGCACTTAAAGTTTATAATGACCATAATGCTTAGCATAAAGTGTAAAATAAATAAACAAATACAAAAATACTGTTAAGTTGATAAATAAAAAAATTTTACAGGTAGCAGTGAAATTAAGTAATACGGACATTAATGGGACATTAAAGCATGTTCTTTAAAAGTAACTCAATAACTTTGTTACTTTTTTAATTAAGTAACTAGTAACTGTAACTAGTTACTACTTTTCAGTAACTAGCACAACACTGGTCTTGATTGGCTTTTCCATGCACAAATAAACATGTGCTTATCAATCAGTAAAGGGTTTAAAGGGGTTATTCGTTTATGGGGGAAAACGATCTGTTCTGAACGAAGTTTGTTAATCCATTTTGTCAGTAAACTGAAAACTAAATTCTGGCTTCACTGTTTACATGATGTCAACGAAATCAGCTTATAAAGTATAACCTCATTACTGAAGTACATGTGCAGGACTCCAGGATATTTTTAGTCATGTAATTTCATTTTAGGCAGCTCATTATTATTTTTCTTATAAAAAAAACTACTACACACTATTAAAACCTCAAACATTTGCAATCACTTTATCAATCAAATCTGATAAATCCCTTTACTCAAGTTATCAGTTTATGGTTGTTTATCAAACATACCTCAGTTAAAAGTATTTGTATCAGCCACTTTAAGTCGTTTTGGTCAACATCACATTGACTTTGGTTGAAGTAGGTGTTGAGGAATGAGATGACATCAACCAAAAGTCTCCCATCTTCGTAACAAGCTGGACATACCACCAGAAACCTTACAAGGAAAAAAAGACAACAAACAATTAAATTATGTAATGATCTGCACTGAAGCATCTAAGCCAAAAAAAATGAATGGCTCAAGTACAGCAAGTACAGTCAACAAATCAAGGTATTTTCTAATTAGTTCAATGTTTCATGACTAAAAAAGGACACAAACACTGGCAGCCGATTCAGAGGTCCAAACATCAGTCCTCTGGCAGGTTTAATGGGTTTTGCCCGTCACATTTAGAGGTCAACTGATAAGTTTGGCTAATTTCTTCACAAACCTCAAACTTTCCCTTTGGAGTACAATAGGAAGTTCATAAACCGAAACTCATCAACTGGCTTCTAGAGGCAGCTAGCACAAATTTACTGTCAAAAACCATGTTTATTTTATTGGCATTCTTACCCAAAATTTAATTAAGACTTAATGAAAACAAGGGCACTATAGTGATATACAGCAGCACTGAAGAAGATAGGAGTTTAGCTCCACCAATATTTAGCCTTTCTGCTTGTTGACACACACAAAATCTACCCATTTCTTGTGAAATTATTTATGCTTTTGTAAGGCAAAAACAAATTTCTGGCTCGGGATAACACTTTCTCAGCATTATTGTTCAGCGCAAGTCTGCTATTATTACACTTCTGGGCCAGACAGCATTCTACATTGAAATTTAAATGCATTATCAGTTCTGATTGGTCAGTAGGTGGGGCTAAAACAATTGGAGGTGCAATGATCATTGAGCTGTTTTGAACTTCCAGAAAAGGAATATAAAATTACACAATCATACATGAATGACTGAATATCACTTGGAGCATGTTTTGATGAAGGAACATACCAAAACATGCAAGAAATGTCAGTTTTTTCCTACCCGATCAATGAACCCTGATTTTCATAAGCATGAGCTGAAATGGACTCAGGAGTGCCTAATGTGTGAAAGAGGACTTAACTAGGGCCACATGATGTGCTAACAATAAAAAAAACATTAACACTTTGCTTTTGCTTCAAACGTGTTGCATGAATTAACATCTTATTTCGACAGTACTTTTGACAATATAAGTAGTTTTACTTTAAAGTTTAAAATAAAAAATGAACAAATAAATAAATACATTTAACCAAGTAATTGCATCTGAAATCATTGTTAGCCGCCACTCTTCTTGTCTCCCAATATTATTCAAGTCCTTGTCATTTTAAAACAATCACTGGTCTCGGGTCATTGAAAAACACTGATCCCTAACTCAACTACAAAATAGACATTACACAAAGACATTGATTTAACCTTTCTACAGCGCTGTGCCAGCTCAGGGTTTGCAGGATGTTTTTGCTGCACTGGATGCTGGATTGGAGTGCCATGCGGTCAGTGAGGAGGTACAAGTGCATTCTGGTGATGTTAAAGGTGACGCTGCTGTGTGAGCTTGCATTGGGAAGGGTGAGAATGCAGTCCTCCAGCCCAGAACGTATGCTGCTTACTCGCAACACCATAGCTTGGGATTCAGAAAGCATCAGATCGCTATGGAACCTTAGGAAGAGAAGGAAGCAGAAAAAGTAAAATGTTTTCAACCTCTTGGTTTTATCCTAACTGGCAGATACAAAATATATTATATTGCTATAGCAGAGAAAGATGTAAGATATATATCTACATTGAATTCATATCTGAAAAAAATTAACTGAGAAACCAAAAACAGACAAATAAGAGCTGATGGAACAATAAAGAATTTTTACTTTTAAGCTCACCCTAGACAACACTGATGAGGGTGACTTATAGAACAAACAGCACAGGTCAGAGAATATAAGAATATAAAAGCAGACTTAAACAAATTATTAACAGCTGGGGAAACAACTACAAAATTATATAACCATACTCAAGACTGGGGATCAAATATCGTCTAAATATATTACAGAAGATCAAATGTATTACAGGAAACAGAAAAGAGAACAGAATGTTCTCAGCATAATTTTTTTTTGTCGTAAAAGGTCATCGTACGCTTGGAAGGGCATCGTGAAATAACGTGCATTGTTATAGTAACTTGAACTTATGGCCACTACATACTAAACACTACACTATACTCACACACAGCTAAATGAATTCCTCACCAGCATAACATAGTAAAACAACTAAAAGCATATAAATTTGTTTTGTTTTTTTACCACGCATAGAGATATTTACAATGAAAAAAGATTTTAAGGTTTGGAAACACATTTTCTAAAACAAATTTCACTATCAGAACCCGAAAGCATAAATGTGCAAACTTTGCACATGAAGGCAGTCAAAATTTAGCCGGGTTGGTTAAAAATAGATTTGATTATGTTCTTTTACAAGATAAGTTTGAAAAAAAAGTTGTAATGGAAGATAAACTCCTGATTTCGGCTTCCTAGTTTAAAGCCCATAGAACCTCATCAACATGAAAACAACATTCCATGACTGAGGACAAAACTCTCAAATACTTTGATATGTAAATTTTTATATAAGCTCAAGTTGAAGGAAACATAACACCCTATGTCGTGAGATGAAATTATCACTAAATTACTACTATAAACAATAATAGAAGAATGAAGAAGGAAAAAAAGCAAAAACTAAGACGAAAAAAGAAGCAGAAGAAAAATAAGAAGCAAGAATACATAGAAAAAGAAGAAAAACAAGGAAGAAGACGATTGAGAAGACAAAGAGAAGCAAGAATACGTAGCAAGAAGGTTAAGCAAAAAGAAGAAAAAAACCTGAAGCAAGAAGATATAGCAAAATAAAAACATAGAGTAAGAATAAATAGAGGAAGAAGCAGCAAGAGTAAGCAAAGAGAAGTAGCATAAAGATAAACCAAGAAGAAGTAAGAAGATGAAGCAAGAAGACATAGAAAAAGAACAAGAACCAGGAAGAAAAAGAAGAAGCAAGCAGATGAAGCAAGACAAAGAAAAAGAAGAAAAAGATGCAAGAAATAGAAGATGCAAAGAGAAGAAAATAATAAGAACAAACAATAAGATGAAGAAGCTATAGTAACAGGAGAATCAAAAAGCGAAAAAATAAGAACAAGAAGAAGAAGCTATATAGAGGAAGAAGAAGAAGCAGCAAGAAGCAAAAGAAGGAGATAAGAGTTAGAAGCAAAAAGCAATAGAAGAAGAAGAAGCAAAAAACAATAGAAGAAGAAAAAGCAAAAAGCAATAGAAGAAGCAAGAAGCAAAAGAAGGAGATAAGAGTAAGAAGAAGAAGCAAGAAGAAGAAGAAGCGCGAAGAAGCAGAAGATTAAGCCAGATCGGCATTACAATTGCTTTCAACACTTTTACATCCTGATATCTTTTTTTCTTCTCTTTGTCCTGACACAGATGGTCTCAATGAATTTTTGATGTATCTCTAAAGTTACAAAAATACCCCCTCCTAAAAGAAACAGAATGAGAACAAAACTATAACAAGTGTAAACAATGACAGAACTCTAGTTGTTTGTCTTAAACAAAGACAGATTTACTGCCAGCAATCTGTGATCATTTTAAAATTGGTAAGCAAACACAAGCTGTGTGTTTAAGATGCTGTTCATCTTTTTTATTGCGAAATTATGCTGAAAAGGGGTTCAAAACTATATAACAATGCATCTGTAATTTACAATTTACTGTTTCAAATTTATGGCTTCCATACTTTCATAAAAGTGTAATTAAAAGACCCACATAAAACTACAAAAAAAAAATGAAGAAAAACCAACATACTCATGCACATCACTACTGAAACCCTTCAGCTTCTCTAGCAGTCCATCAATCCCAGAATGCCATGCTGTGTTCCAGGACACCTGCAGTGCCTCCCAAGCAGGTTTCAGTTTCAGAAGATCCGAGTAAGATGGAAGAACTGAGCAGTAAGGACTCACTGCATGGTGTGAAGGAGCTTGAAAAGGCAAATTATACCTGTAAATAAAAAGTAGGCTGTTAATCTACCCAACAATAGCCAAGGCACCTGTTAATTACTCATGACACCTCTGGCAGTGCGGTTAAGCAGAAATTAAATGTTTGATCTTTTCATGCACAGACATAAGGCTGTTTAGGATGTAATTTACCTCTGAATAACAGCTGCAGGCAGAGAGAAAGAAGACAGCTCTGTGTCAGAGCCTGCTTCATCAGTCCTGAAAAGGGAACAAAGATGGGATCAACAAGTAAGAATACTAAGAAGAAAGAAGACAAGGAAAACGAAGTAGAAGCTAGACGAAATAGAAAAAGAAGAAGCAAGGAGAAGAAAAAGAAGAAGAAGAAGAAGAAGAAGAAGCAAGACAAATATTTTTCTTGCTTCTTCTCCTTTGTACAGTTGTGTAGCTTTTCAATATCATAAAAACATTTTAATTTAACTTTTACATCTATGCTTTTTACAAAACTATAGCAGGGCATTTCACCATAACAGGCTAAATCAGGATTGCTACACTTGGTAAAAGATCCAATTTTTCACCAACCTCTAACAGGAAGACTACACATTGATGCACATATATTAGCTAAATAATACATGCTTTTCACTAATTTTATTAGAAGCAGCAACAAAAAGAACTCAGTACTGAGTTATGACACAACAATATGTCCATTAGTTTTTGTAGCATGCTATATACACAGCTCACACTCTCTCATTTTGAATAACTGCTTTAGCCACATATGATGAACAAAGATATGGTGCTAGTAATTACACAAGTCTGCAATTCGTTTCCTAAGATGAACACAAAATGTAAAAGTCAATGCTATAATTGTAACTGCAAAAAAAAAAAAAAAACAAGTAAAATACAGGCCAATGCCTTGTTAATTTTATGGAACAGTCAGTTTTCAGGAATTACAGGACATTTTCCGGATTTTTGTAACTTGTGTAACTGTGGGATAGTCTGTAAAGTCTGCAGTTTTTACCACAACATCTGCAGACTATATCGTATACTGTATATCTTATAGTTCTTATATTTCAGTTGGTAAGAACAGAAGCTGAAGCTTGAAATTGTTAGCCTTGCTCCTTTGATGCATTGTATTCACATCTTCAATAACATCAATTATACAGTAAACACTTAAGCTAAGGCTCGTGTTATAGTTGCCAGTGAGTAAGACTTGGACTTATTTCATTAACAGCCAATAAATGTTTGGTAATAGTATGGAAATTTCCATTTATAAAATTTACAGAAATGTCTGTGTTTAAAAAAAAACTCAATTTGTGATGTTTTGTAAGAATTAAATGTCTGTAACGATACATTTAAAACAACTCTGTGCAATTTTCATTTCTTTATACTAATCCTACCAATTTGGCCATGTGGTCATGTGATGCATTTTGTATGCAGCATCTATACCAACAGTAAAATATCTGTATATAATATTAAATACCTGCTTATTCCTGCATATGCAGTTTGTTTTAGAAAAATTAACTAATGGAAAGTATTACTGCTTAGTGATATCGACTACACAAACGTTTAAGACATTACAACCTTTCCAAATTCCAAAGTGTTAAGCAAACTAAAGTATAACTTAGTAAACTCCAAAATGTTCAGAGTGTATTGTGTGGAAAAATGTTGTATGTTTGATTTATATTTAATAGCAAAAGTACTTTGCCATTTGTAGTATTCCTGTTGTATTTAATGTCAGTCATGTGTCAAAAGATTCTTTTTTTTCCGTTATAATTATGGAATGAGATAAATTATATGACCAAGTTGCTTGGCATATCATTTAACTTTGATTGCACATTTACATTCAAATATCAAATCGATGTTAACATTAAAAGCTTGTTAATAGGCACTGCTGGGGAGAAGCAGAGGCAGAAACGATGCATAAAACATACCAAACATCCATTCGTCCTATTTCATCAAACAGGAGAATACACAACAATGCAGCTGCCTCGCTCACATCCCCTTGGTTCTCCTTTATCAGCAGAGAAGCTGAAAAAGACATGCAAAAAAAAACATTTTTTAATGAGGAAAGACTTTTTGCAAACATTTTCAGAACCAACATAAATGTTTGCAAAGGAAGCTGAGGCAGTCCTCACTACAAGGGCAAGGGGGAAATAAATATAGAAGATAGAGCTGAAACTTCGA
Organism: Danionella dracula; assembly: GCA_900490495.1. Taxonomy (NCBI): domain Eukaryota; kingdom Metazoa; phylum Chordata; class Actinopteri; order Cypriniformes; family Danionidae; genus Danionella; species Danionella dracula. The sequence goes on from UELW01000888.1 coordinate 1,847,123, forward strand.
AAACATACACAACATTCAACCATCACCAATTTTTATGCAACTTGGAATGCTTTCAAATGTTGTTTGGAGTCTACTTTAACTATACTCCTTTATGCAATACTATCATTTTTAAACTCAAGTCATATGCCATGTAAACATATTTTGTCAGGTTAGACATGTCCCCAAACATAGCTGCTAGCGGCTGTCATTTGGTCGCATCATACAGAGGAATTCTTTTTTCTTTTGAGAGGGATTTACATCTTTATATTCTCTGCTGAGAGAAGAGGTTCTGAGAGAGAATGGTGAAGCTTCATCTTTTGTTCACCTTTTATTGTGTTCCCGCCATTTTCACAAATACTGCTTTATGAATCTATATGCATTTCGCTAAAAAGGGGATCAGTTCCTACTTTATTTGAGCTAGCATCTTCTTAAAACTGGTGAGTGCGATGCTAACCGTTGATGTATTATTCTTTGTGCGTGTCATAAAAAAACATTTGTTTTGTTTGTCACAGCCTACTTTTGTTTATAATATTGTTTAATTTTCTTTTTCCAATCATGTACTTCCAATAACAGCAGACTCGAATATAACCGTCAATCTCTGAAGAGTGCATCATGTAAAGGAGGACTTTTGTATGAACGAGTTGCGAAACAAATAATTTTGAAATATGAGGTAGGAATAAATGCCTATTACAACAAAAGTGTTTTTTTGACGTTACATTGACACCATCCTGTTGTTTGAGACAACAAAAAAAAACACTGTGATCAACATTTCAGAACCACAATACTGGCTCTTTAAAAATATCCCTTTTTTAAAATATGTATTTCTATGACACCAGTAATTTAGTAACATTTACAAATTGTAGTACAGACATTTGACAAATAATGTACTTGAGAGAAGGTAAATTACACCTGTAAAAAAGTGCTCAAAAAGTACCAACTACACTAAAATGTACTTAAAAAACATAACCAAGTAAATTAAATTAATATTTACCAACCTCTGCCATTAAGTCAACCATTTTGACTTTAAATATCAAAGTATAGAAAGCATCAAAAGAATGTAGCAGATAAACTTTAGTTAATTTGGACAAAAAATGCTAGGTACCAAAAAAGTTGGTGAAATGCTTGCAGACATACCTCTGAGCAGCTTAATGAGTAACAGCGTCTGTTGAGCTAGGCTGTGGCGCAGGGAGGGGTCTGCAAACACCAGCTTCCTCAGCATGCAAACACTAGGCTCCAGCAAGCAATCCATGCTCTACATAAAAAAATAAAGCTGATCTTTGCTAAAGTTGATCACACACCATAAAAGAACTCTGTTATCTTGAAAAACATGGTGATTAATAGAAAGGATCGGGAGTTCAAATTATAAATGGTGTTTACAAACAAAAAAATGACCCACTATTTATTTATTTTTTTTAAGTAAAAGTGACCAGGTGGCCAGATATGGAGTAACCCATACCCGGAATTTGTGTACACACAGCAGTGAACAAACACACCGTGAACACACACCCGGAGCAGTGGGCAGCCATGGCGGCGGCACCCGAGGAGCAGTCAGGAAACTGGTGTCTTGCTCAAGGGCACCACAGCTGTGGTTCTTGAAGATAGGAGAGCAAGTGTTTCATCACACACACAAAATTCAACTTCTGGGGATCGAACCGGCGAACTTCCAATTACAAGTCAATGTCCTTTTCCACCAGACTACAACTGCCTTAAATACAATGATATGAAAGTGTGTGTACCACTAAGCAAACAATGAGACTTGGAAAGATAACATTGGGTAAGCATCAAGAAAAATATTACATTATTCTTTAATAAACAAACATGTTAAATGATTGTCCACTATGAATAAGAATTATCTGATTTTGTTTTAAGAACTGTAAGAACATGTTAGGCCCACACAAGGTTTCCCTTTAACTTTTAATCCAACCCAGAAAGGATCCTACATAATCTCTACAACGAAGAGCAATACTGAGGAAACTATGTGTGATAAACTACTATAGTATAAAGAAGTGCTATGCCACTGCAACACAGTCATAACAAGTCATCACAATTGGGACTAGAGGTGTTTACACAGTAAACACAATCATGACTGCAGTCATAACATGTACCATTTAGGAAAGAAAAACAAAGCAATGACAAGCAGTCAAAACAAACAACCAAAGCAGTCACATAATTGACAAGAGCATCTTTAACAAGAGACGCATCACATTCTGCTCATGGTGTAATCGCCAGATATTTCGTTGCATGATTCACTCTAATTAGCCACAATTAGCAGGTCTGAATACACTAGAAAACTGGCAGTTCTCTGCCGAGGGATGAACAGATCAGGCAATGGATGCAAATGAAAACTGACTCACGGCTCTGATACCATTATCTCACACTTCACACACAAGCACTTGTTTCTTGTTTTCATTCGTTATAGTAGCATTCAGACAAAAGAAGATCTGATATTTACCACCATGTTGTCGTTGACAGACATTGTAATGAAAGATGTCAGCTTCTCTGTTAAACCCAAGGCCTTCAGCACCGCATGCATTGATGAATCTGTAAAAATTATATTAAAATATAAATCTTTGTTTCTCAAATGTGTAACTTGATTCTTTTTCAATTATGTAAAAAATAAATAAATAAAATCTGCTAAAAAAATGTTGCAAAAAAATGGCTAAAAAGACATGTGATTGATTTTATCTCACATATTTTCTTGTAAATGTAGAAACAACTTTAAAATAATTTGATTTAATAATTTCAGCTGGTTATGATTTGTTGTTATTGGAGCTATTTCCTATTGTGGTTTTAGCCACATGTTACATTTTAGGTGAATATTTTGTTATGCTGTTTTGAAAAGTTGAATATCTAAAGTGATTCTTTTTAACTAAAAACATTTCTTCATTTATGAAAATAATATGTTGTCAATACATAATTACTTCGAACTCAAATTGTTATAAATAACGATTTCATTTATTTTATAAGCGTGATTTTAACTGAGGGGTTGTCGGTGCGCAGTTAACTGAATTTTATTCCACATTCAGCACTGTATAGGAAATTGTATAATTCCGCATAACGCACAAATTCTTTATTCCATTTAAAAACATTCTTAGGCCTTTAAAGTTTATCCAGTCTAATAAAAATATGCTTCTCTCCCTCGACTTTCCCAACAAAAATTCCACACCCTCTCAGAAAATACATAAAACTGACATTACTGAGCTATATGCTTTTAAAAGTAGCCTATTAAAATGATACAATGGAATTGTTCCTTCCAACGTGTTGGGAAATTAGGAATTGAATTTTGTCAACATTCAAAAGGTAAATGAGGATTTCCCACTTAATGTAGTAATGGTAGGTTTAAGCTAATTCTCCACGTGGATGAATTGAAGTTCCCACAAACACAAATACAGGTATAGAATATGGTAAGAAAGTCTTTAACACATTAAAGTGTTTAACAAAAACAGGGAGGCTAAGCAAAAGACTGATGCCTCGGTCAGACTAGAGCTCGAGAGCTCCAAACTAACTAGGTAGCATGTTTAAAAAAAAACAAGCTCTAAATATACATGATCCACACAGTATCAGCTGTCCCTCGCACACTAAAGCCCTGAAAAACTAAATCTTGCTTTAAAACAAGATTTGAGTAAAAACATGTTCTGACCTGTCCAATCTGTGCTCTGCATCGCAGGTATAAACTTAAATTCAGCTGAACTTAGGGTGGAAGGCTGGAACTTCCGGTTTCGCACCGTAGTATGTGAACCCCTTCAAGTTAATGGAGCTGACTCCGAAGTGTGATCTACTATAGAAATACGATATATGTATAAGATATATATGCAGGTGCATAGTGTCCAGAGCACTATTGGGCCAAAACAGTTTTTATTGCAAGAAAGGGTTGCTTTGTTCATGCAAACTGTCGCGTTACGGAAATGCCCAGTGTGTACGAAATTCTGATAATTTGTGTTACACCTAATTTTTTGAGCGATAGCACATTTGCAAAAATTAAGAGAGAAATTAAGAGCTAACAAGCAATGATCAGAACATTCCTGATCAGGAGCTATAATTATGAATGGAGAGCAATAGTATTTCTGCTGCCAAAATGCATGTACAACTTTGTTGATTGATTGCAAATGATAGATGAAGTAAAGTTAAGAGTCTATAAATGATTTTGTGTACATATTTAGAACACTATACTCTGTATGACTTGTTATTTCAATTTTTCATCAAAAAAATAAGCTTTTTTCTATTTTGTTTCTGTGAAGGTTTCACTGACTTAGTTGTTTTCTCAACGGGTGAAGGGCCATTAGATTATTTGGATTACAGTATATAGTGTTTTTCAGTTTTCTTTAGCTAGTTGATGCAAGTGGCCCCAGCCCTGATTAATAAGTATGTAGCTATAGCAGATGAATGAATGTTTTCATAACTAATCTTAAAGTGTAAATAGTGTAAGATTTCTCACCTTGTAGAACAATAGCAAGCTGATCAGCAGCAGATCGGCGTAATACCATGTCAACCGTTTCTGATATCAGAATATTGTACAATTTATTTACAGACTCCACCTGTTTACAAAAAAAAAAACAAAATTTGAATCTAAATGTGACTCATGGGAAGGTGAGCAAAATTCTTCAAAGCAGCTTGAGATGTCAATGTTACCTTTACATATGACTTATCAGAGTTGCTTAACTTGATGTCCAGGGTTTTATTAAGAACAAAGAGATTTGGTAAACATGCCAATGTAGAGCCGTCTAGAGTAGGTCTTGAGTTGCAGGAATCATCTGCATTGGTCACATGTGGAAGGAGATGTCGTAACACCACTTTTCTTATACTATAATTTACAAATAAAAAAAACATTAGTTCTTAATGTTTTACACATTACATGTTAAAATGTAAACTTGCACTACATTTGGACTGTGTATATAGCTATTCTATATATAAAATAACATTTCAATAAATAAAATAAAATATTTTCAATTTTTTGTGTTGCTTCTGTGTCGCTTGGAACGGATTAGGCATTTTATATGTAAAACTTACTTCGACATACAAAATGGATTCATTTCATATCCTGAGGTATCACTATATTGTTATAGTTGTTTAAATATGGTAAAAAAAGCATATTTTAAGCAACAGAAAGTGCTTTTTGATCACGTCTGTAAGTAAACCTGTTATTGGTGACTCTCAAAACCCAAGCACCTTTCATAATTACAGGTGGAAAATATGTGGGTGAGTAAATGAGAACTAAAAACATCTTTGGGTAATTACAGCCAAAATCCATATGGACACATCCATTAAACTTACGTGTGATGCTTAGTGAAGAGGAGCCTGAGGGCTGCTCGCAGTCTAGCAGTCGGGGAACACACTTCATCTCTCTTCTCAGCAGATGTTTCACTCAGCAGCACAATGCAGTTTCCCAGGGCGTCTTCTGTGCCCGCGTAACTCTAATTTACATAAATGCACCAAACAACGACAGACAATAGACTTTCAACTTGAATCCAGCTCGAAGAAACAATAAACTCTCAATTCCAAACACACCCAACAATTTATTGACAGAGCAAACCAATTCCTCTGAGGCTTCAGCTAAAATGAATCTAATGTGATGGCCTTGACAAGATTTATAAATATTCAATGCTGCTCCCCTCCCAGCTCAAACCTGCAAATCGGTTCAGAAAATGAAATGCAGATTCAGTAGGGGAACCTTATGAAATAACCTTGTTTAAGACTGTATAGAGCGTATAAAATGAATACTACTGTTATGCTTCATACACATACAAAACATGTTAATATTAGATTGAAATTACCCAGATACAAGGTTATTTTAGAGCCATGTGTATATAAATGTGTGCAGATATACTGATCGGTACAGCAAAGTGAAGCCAAAATGAAAGTCACAGAAATTACATGTTCTTGACAGGCCACTTGAGTCCCAAAGACTCTAGGGCTTAAATTCCAATTTTGGTCAAAAAAGAAATTTTGCAAATCACAGAAACTGCAATTACACTGTAATGCTTTGTTCAAAATGAAAAGCAGAGCATCCCACTCTGAGAATGTCCCACTCAAAGACCACCACAAAACCTCTACTTTTGATCTGCTACCAAAAATCAGCCCAGATTGCGCATCAAAACAAGCAGAGCATGGAGGAAGTACTTCATTCTCCATTCTCAAATAAGTCTCTATGAGTATCATTCTCTTTTTTCAGCACACTTCAAAAACAAATACTGCAGTTCTTTAACAGTCCAATGCTAGTCTAGTGGATTTCCACTACTTTGGGCTACTTTTGGTTCTATTGCACAGGGAAAAAAAGGTATTGGGATTTGGGATGCTTTTAAAAAATATTATATCCTTTTTGATATTTTATTTCAAATACAAATATAAGACAGACACGTAGATTGTAATATAAGAGTAAAAATATTAATAAATAATATATTTCCATGTATTTCAACTATTGAGGTAAAAGGAATAAAATATTCTTAAAATGTATACGTAAACGTTTTTTTTTAATATATAAATGTATGATACAACACATATCTTTTTTTTTTTTGTTTGGCAGCTTTTAATATTTTTCCCATATATTACCAAAATGAATTCTATTAAATGCATATTAGTAATAAGGTTTTTATTAAGGTGGGCGGGTTTTACATTGAGTTTGTATCTGCTTCTCTTGCGACTGCAAGAAAGCAGCAGCTTGTTCAGACCATGATCAAGTTTTAATTTTACATTATTTTTATTTACAACTTTATTTTTTTTTAAGATAAAATTAATTGTCTATTAATATGGCCACTTTTAATTATTAAAATATGGTAAAGTCACACATTGATCAAATAATTTATCATAGTTTTTGGAAATGACATCACATTGAAGTCAAAAAGCTGTTTGTAAATAAACTTTAACAAATTGTTACATCCTGTAAACTATAACCATAATACCAAACACAAACATTTTCAATAATAATACTATTATAATCCTTATCTAACCTAAACAAGTACATCACCCTGTTGGAGCCAATCTTGATGTTGACAGATTTCATCTAGGGTCTCATGTATAAACATTTACTTGGATTTCTTGTTAAAACACTTGTAATGTTGTACCAATACCCACGAGGGAGACGTGGGAACCTTTTTTTCTTTTGCTATTGATTTGAGGAAACTAAATAATTTACATGATATAGGTAACGTCTGAGCCAGCACTTTCAGTAGTAAAACTCTACTCACAAGTAGTTCAAGGGGTTAATGCAAAATTACAGGCCTTAAAGAAGCCAGTCCTACAGAGCCACCAGAGAGGGGATGCTCCTAAAGGTGCAATACACTGCCATCATTTTTGTGATGGGCCGCAGTTTGAGAGCCATACAGTTAATAGTTTATAAAGATTTTAATTAAAAAACTGCTTTCACCTGTAATATGGGAATGACCGGGTAAAGTGCCTCATTAAATCTGCTCCAACTTCCATCCGTCATCATCAGTCGTCCTTTCAGCAGATAGAGCAGAATATCCTTGGCAGCAGCACTAACCTTCAGATTGAACATAAAGTTAGTTGATAGGACACTGATGTTCCACTTAAAACCAACTATCTCCTGTGCAAAATAATGTCATCTATATCAGGAGACCAGGGCATTTCTAGAGTCAACCATTAATCTAGCATGACCTCGGCAGACCAATAAACATGGAGTGTAGCTGCATTATTTAATAGCGAGCTGTGTATAAGTACTGTACTTTCAAATATTTCTTCTTTGTACAGTACATGAGGTCTCCCTACAAACATGTAGATGAATTATTCACCTCTCTGTCTTGGTCCTGAAGGCCAAAAACACTAATCTCATACAGGACACGGGAGTGAAGCAAGAAATGCACCCCGCTGCAGATGGATGAGGCATGTTTGGCCACATTCTGAACTCCCAAACACTCCTGTGAGGGAGAGAGCAGGACATTAAAGAGGAAATGTTCATCTTCTGAGATCAAGGGGTCAAACAAATACCCTATGTGAAGTGTAATAGGATTGCTTATAAGAGCCATTATAAAAAAATAGCATTTCAGTTCCAACAAAGAGAGATTTGAATCGTTATGTTACAAACACATAATATCGCTGGGTTCATAAGACCGCCATTAAAAACAGTAGTTTGAGTTAATCCGTGAGAAACGTCATAGAAATTGTATGATAAACTTAAACAGATTTATTAAGAAATATCTAAATGTAGTGTTTTGGGCATATAATGGGTTATTTAATAATAACAATGTGTTTATTATTGTCAATAATGAATTTCTTTGACAACAAACTGCATTGTCAACTCGTCAGCATGTGCAGTTTAAATGGGTTAAATCAAATAAAAAAAAAAACAATCCAGATGCATTTCAGAATACTAGGTTATAGAACAGTTACAAAAACAGGGAGAGAAGCTTTATTTGAGTTAATTCCCATTATTTTATTTTATTTTATTTAATGAGTGCTGTTTATCAATAAATGTTTTAAAAGTTCCATTTTAGCTTTTCTAAGGGTAAAATAGCTTTGCTATACGATCCAGAAGACTTATGCCCCTGGCCTGTTTTTTCCCTTATATTCACTGACAATTATGAGATTTTCCAAAAATGGATATGCATAGATTTCATAACCAGACCTAATGCTCTTAAAGGTTGTAATTATTTGAATTTATAATGTCCTGCCCAAATATTTTTGGTATAGCAAAAGATGAATGGATTCGTAGGAAAGGGTTTAATTTTCTATGTGCCAAAAATTAAAACCTATCAGGGGGCATGACAAAAGCATGGCAGCTTGAGGAGCAAGAGGTACACAGCTCATTTTGAGGAGATTCAAAGACATTGTTACGATAAATGCTTATTATTTATCATAACTAATTTATCATTATTAATGGTGCAGTGAAAGTTTAGTGAGGTCATTGAAAGTCTTTGGTTTTGGTATTTTAGTTATTTAGCTAATCTTGTGAGACAAGTTATAGTTGTCTCAATTCAAATAATTTCTTTAATTATTATTAAAGATAATATTGTTTTTAAAGTTGTTCTCTATCTAGGCACTTCAACTGCAAAGAAAAACTAGATGTTGTAATTCTGATATGTAACACCCGTTTCTGGTAACAACCGTTTCTGCTCCACACTTGCTACATGCCTTGATCAACTATGCCCTCTCTCTTCCAGGCCAGCTAGAATAACACCATGAAACCCTTGGCTATCGCACGCTCTCCGGGAACAGAGGTCCACCCTCAGATCGGCAGAGCGCAAATGGAAGAAATCAAAGAGCATGGCAGATCTCAAAGCGTACCAAACTGCACTCTCAACCTTCTCAAGCAAGGTACATGACGCAAAGACTACATACTACCACGACAAGATTGAACATGCCAAGGACAGCCGAAAGCTCTTCAGGACTTTCAACTCACTCCTCTGTCCACCCCAACCTCCCCCAGCGACCTCTCTCACTGCAGATGACTTCGCTGATCACTTCATAGACAAAACCCTCACCATCAGCCGGCAGTTTGCACCACCTTGCACCCAATCTCAGCCACAATCTCCGACACCTTTCATGTCCGCATTCACTCCCGTCACAGAAGATCAGGCGTCCAAACTCCTGCTCTCAGCGCATCCGAACACCTGCCCCCTCGATCCCATCCCCTCTCACCTTCTACAAACCATCTCACCTACCATCACGCCTGCCCTCACTCACATCATCAACTCCTCCATCACTACCGGCATTTTCCCCGACACCTTCAAGGTGGCCAGAGTCACCCTGCTTCTCAAAAAACCCACACTCGACACATCACTGGTGGAAAACTACAGACCTGTCTCTTTGCTGCCCTTCACTGCAAAACTCATCGAGCGAGTCGTCTTCAATCAACTCTCTACCTTCCTGACTCAGAACAACAAACTTGATGACAATCAATCAGGCTTCAAGAACGGACACTCAACTGAAACAGCTTTGTTGTCTGTAACGGGATCGCTACGAGGGGCCACTAACCACAGATCATCTGCCCTCATCCTACTAGACCTCTCTGCAGCGTTTGACACAGTCAACCATCAGATCCTTCCCTCCACTCTTTCTGCGATGGGCATCACTGGAACTGTACTCGATTGGCTTGAGTCCTATCTCACTGGCAGATCTTTCAGTGTCGGGTGGAGGGGTGAGGTCTCAAACACTCATAACCTACTCACCGGGGTTCCCCAGGGTTCAGTCCTTGGCCCACTTCTCTTCTCCGTCTACACCACCTCCCTGGGCCCTATCATCCTCAGACACGGATTCTCCTACCACTGCTACGCTGACGACACTCAACTCTATCTGTCGTTCCCCCTTGATGACCTGTCAGTAACTACCCGCATAACTGACTGCCTGAACGACATCTCTACTTGGATGAAGAACCATCACCTACAGCTCAACATGGCCAAGACAAAACTTTTGGTAATCCCAGCTCATCCCTCTGTGCATCACGACCTCACCATCCAGCTGCAATCCTCTACAGTCACCCCTTCTCCTACAGTCAGGAATCTTGGAGTGCTTTTGGATGAACAGCCGTCCTTCAAAGACCACATCACAAAGACAACTCGAGCGTGTAGATTTGCACTGCACAACATTCGAAAGATCAGGCCCTTCTTAACTGAGCATGCAACTCAACTCCTGGTTCAGGCTCTGGTCCTCTCACGTCTGGACTACTGCAACGCTCTCCTAGCAGGACTTCCATTAAATACGCTCAAACCTCTGCAGATGATCCAGAACTCTGCAGCTCATCTTATCTTCAAGGAACCAAAACGAGCTCATGTTACTCCCCTCTTCATCACTCTTCATTGGCTCCCCATTGCAGCTCGGGTTAAATTCAAATCGCTAATGCTGGCATACAAAACTATCTCCAGATCAGCCCCTGTCTACCTCCATGAGCTCATATGCTCCTACATGCCCTCCAGAAGCCTGCGCTCAGAGAAGGAACAGCGACTTGTGGTTCCATCCCACAAGGGCAGAAGATCTCTCAGCAGAACCTTCTCTTTCACTCCCTGGTTGGTGGAACAAACTCCCTGATCCAGTCAGGAAAGCAGCAACACTAACAGCTTTCAAAAAGCAACTGAAAACTCTTCTCTTCAGAGAACACCTACTATATAAAAAAAAAAAACTACTACCTTCTTTTTCCCTCCTCTGTCTTTACCTTCTTCCCCTACTGCTTTGGTTTTTTGATCAGTTGATACAATTTCTATTGTGAGAAGTTGAGATAGACTTTGACGGTGTAACAAATTGCATATTGTCTCTCCCTAATGTAAGTCGCTTTGGACAAAAGCGTCTGCCAAATGCATAAATGTAAATGTAACACCAGTTAACAATTTTGTACCGTTAACTTTTTGTTTCAAGAGCCAGCTGGAAATTAGGAATCATTTATTTTAATCATTAACGTATGTTAAGGGCAACAACTGTGGACTGTGGTGAGAAAACAATTAGCTTATAAGCATATATTGATGTTTTGTGAGGGAACCTGAAGTAAACAAACTGTTACACACTGAATATCTTTATAACTGGAAGAATCGCAGACAGGTTCAGATATTTAGCATTGCAAAAATGTCTGCGATTCTCCCAGATAACATCTTTGATGGTTCACAATGTGTGAATGTCCCTTGTGGCCATGAGAACCGATTTGCCTATGAATTCAGGCATTTCTTTGCGATTTCTCTAAACTTGTTAGTGTGTGGCTAATAACGAGCAGCTGAAAACAACATGAGCTTATTCAATTTACTGTAAACATTAATATTTCAGATTTTCCCTAAAACTTAGATAACATTGTGTTCATAATACATAAGCCTGAATGTAGGTGGAATATTGAATTGAAATAATCAGGTAATAAATTCACCTATAATTTGGGTTATTTGTCTTTTTTCACAAATGGAAAATTTTTAGTTGTTTCTCAACTTAAAAACCTTTCTCTATTCTACATCGCCAGCTAAAGCATAATTCTTAAAATAAGCCAATGCTCAAAGATTCCGCAACACATTCAGTACCTTCAAATTGCTGAGAGTGCAGGCGTAGGTTTCTGCCTTTACTGAAGGCAGCGGATGAGACAAGAGTTTCAGAAATATCTTCTGGCTTTCTGACTGCAGAATCGGGCTTGCGTGTGCAAATTTCCACCTACGAATAGTCATGATTATACATATTTTTGTATGATGATAACGGTTCCACAACACCAGACAAAACAGCAGATGTCTTGGCATTCCCAAACTTGTGAAACTTACAGGTAGGAGCAAATCTGGATGCACTCCTTCACCATCGGTAGGTGCTGATGACAAGGAAGAGCCTCGATTCCAAGGTCCGCTAGCTCCAACAGCTCATGCCAGTTTTTATCACCCTGGATAAGTGATAACACTGATTGAAGATTTCCTCTTACATTTACAGAATACTATAATACAAAGGAACAAGTTCCAAGTTATAAATTATTTTAACAGATGTTAATGTTATGGTAAAAAAGAATAAAATATTTATATGATCTACTCTTGTTCAAAAAACAAGAGCTATAAAATGTGATGCTTTAGCGCTAGTAGAAAAATTGAAAACCCACAGTCATACAGGTGGGGTAGTCTGAGCACTGGTCAAACATGCATAAACAGGATAAAACAAAAACAACACTGTGAACGAGCAGAGATCGAGGTAGGAGGCTAAGCAACTTGAGTACTTAAGGCAAGCAAGGTTCAAGAAGCAGACAGAGAAGGTTCACAGTCAATGAACACGCTCGCATACAGAGAAATGTAATAAACATCAAAATGGGTTGCTTAGCACAATGATACAGAGGACAGGCGCACTGAACAGAGGAGATGTTAATGATTATATAGCCATGTGTGATGGACTAACTGAAGTTGACTAAAGTTGACAATTGGATGTACGCATAAATCACAGGGGAGTGCTGTGAACCAACACATTTACTTTTTCTTTACTCAAATAAAACTTTACTAAAAAGTGACAAAATGTCACTTAAAAACTATGACAGAGTTTTTAAACCATTAGATATGAATTAATCATGAATAATATCAGATAAAAGTAGATTTTTTTCTACTGTCCTGTCAGCCATTGCTTCTTGAAATCCCTAAAGGGATTCGTAAAGCTTTGTTTACACTGATAAGCAGATAAACAGCTTGTACAGCTCTGAGATGTCCAAAAAAACAAGCTTTCATCTGCTCTCTAAGAACTGCCCAGCCCGCACACCCCCAACAGGAGGGTGTATGGAGGACAGGCTTCAATCTCCATTCTCTTCTCAAACAAGACTCCCTCAGAATCTTCCACTTCTTTCAGGACACTTTAACTAAAAAAAAAAAAAAACAGCTCCACGGCGATACAAACAAATGCTAATGGAATGTCGTTACATTCCCAATAGGAGAAAAAAAACTTGAAACTCACTAAATTCTCCAACTTATTTATTAGTGAAAGCAGGTTTCAAGCAGCGTGCAACGGGAAAATCAATATCTGAGCCACAATTCTGCTTTTGAAGCATGATCACATCTTAAAATTGACCTGCCAACATCTGCCATTCCTGCTTTTCTGCTTATTTGTGTGAACGAAGCATTAGAAACCATTACAAAGAAACTTTACTCAATGAATTACATATCATCGTTGGTACAACATTTAGTAAGGAAAGAGTTTTACATTTATACATAAATTTACATTTATACAACAGTTTTAATAGTAATGATGATAAAATAACAACAAGTTAAGTTGCTAGCCAAAATAAAATCGAGGTCTCATTGTGTCTATTACATTCAACACACCACGTCCGACACATTCATATATTTAATTATAAAAAACAATCATAATAGGTTCTATTTTGCAACTTTCGCATTTCTTAAAAGTGTGTCAACAGGTTAGGTTATTCAGTGCTTTTGTATACAGGAAGTGGAAGACATATTTAAAATAAAAATAATAATTAAATGGACAACAGTGTTTCACCATTTTGTGATGTAGTTACAGTACACTCTATAGTAATATTACAGAATGGCTGCAGCGTTGTTTTGTTATACTGAGTATACGTGACTTAAACAGTGTCTGCAAGGAGTTTATTTAAGAAGGATAAACTGATTCATTTACAAAAAAGATTTGTAAACTGTGTGATTCTCTGTTAAGTATCGGTTTACAAATTCTGCCTCTAAAACCCCTAAAACTCATCAAACCGAGGCACTGATAACTTGAAGTCTCTCCTGCAGATCATCCTGCAACTGTATGAGAACGAACTGTTCTCACTTTTCTGATTTGCTTGTGTGGAATGTCACGTACGTCACATGATAAAAAAAATGCAGAAATCCACCTTATAGGAAACATTTTTTTAAGTCCTCTTTTAAAATCAAATTTACCTAAACTAAAACATTTTAGCCAAAGCCAAACTTTTTTTTTGTGTGTTTTCAAAATAATGATTACTCAATTTAACTTATTCAAATATCTTATATATTATTATATCAAATATTTTAAACTCCAAATTATGTTTCATCATAGAAATATCTTTACCTCAGCTTGTGCCTCCTTTAAAAAGCTACTTGTAGCTTCCATGCAGTGAGACAGACGGGAAACTCTACGGTACAGACTGTATCTTTCACAGCAAGTCTGCTCTAGATATGCCACGGCTGAGTCGTGTATGATGGGGTACACCAAACTGAAGGATGAATCAAGACACAAAAGGAAAATGGCAGCCACGGTGCTCTCTGGAAGATTCTCTGCAGCCTGTTGCAAGGACAGCACACAAAGGTTAATAAACACAAGTATTCAACACTAAAACAAGCCCACACTAATGAATTTGTCAGCAATTACAGTGATGTTTTTTTTGTCGAAAGCTAACTGAACACTTGACCCTATCAGGGAGACTTCTGCTGAGCTTCACACTGTCATTTGTTTTAATAATAACCATGAAGGACACGGCCATATGTCCATTCGGCAATGGCTGCAGCACAGCTTATTAATGTCTAAGAATGGAACAGCCATATGCTCACTCACCTTCTCCACAGGTAACAAGGTTTGCAGGACACGTATTGTGAAGATGCCAGTCCCGGTGAAGACCATTCGGTTGTGAATCAGAAATGTGTCGGGCTGTTCTGAGGATGTCATGCCATGGTAGTGGCAAATAATGTCTCCCAAAGTCTCTAAACATGCCTGTAGTTTATCTCTCTTTTGGAACAGAAAAAAACAAGCTTGACTTAGCTTTGTAACGTTTGTTATCATACCACCAGCAGGGGGCAGCAAGAGTCCTGTGCATTGCATTGAAAGTTTTAAGACCAAGGCAGTGTCTCAAGATGAAATGCCATGAGCGTGCATTAAAGATCAATGAGGAAGTGAGGCATGCCGTGAAATATAAATAATCATATGCAGAGGGAACGTTCTCATAGTTGCACATGCAATGAGCTCATTTAAAAAGATTTCCAAAGGCAACGAACATCACTGAATGAGGCAAGTTTAGAATTCAGCGTAATGAGACCTACATAATGCTGGCTATTCCTGAACACTGAAGTTACTTAATGCACAATACTCTGGAGCTGTATGAAACCAAGTCAACTTTAAAAGTTCAAATTAGCAACAAGCTTATTGCTCTAACACAGACACTAAAAATAAAAAATAATCACTCTAGAGTAATATACACATTATACACAATATACACAAAATTATGAAACTTGATGTGTTAACAACTATAAAACTAACATTAACCCTTCAATTGTGTTTGCGGGATCTTGTATTTCGGAATCTCACACATATATGATGTTTGCAGGGAAAATGTACTTTGAAAATGAATGAATAAGATCAGAAAATGTGGGTTACGCAGAGTTCAAACGCAGTTTTACACCCTTACATTTCAACCAGAACCTTTATTATGTCCCTTGTCTGGCTTCGATTAAAAGGACTATGGGAACTTACTGACAATGCAGAATGTATCCAATAGTCTATTAGATATAGACTACTGTTGATTTTTAGTGCCATAAATGTACTCAGTTAAAAGTGACCAGGAATACTTTAACTAAGGGAACACCAACTCCAGTTCTAAAGGGCTCTTGTCCTGCAAATTTTTTATTCAACCCCTTACTGCACTAATTTAGGTCCTCAAAGCTATAGTAGTATGCATACTAGAACATGGTTGTTAGCATGGTCATGCTCAGCATCGCGATGTCTATCTGCCATCGGTGATGGATGATGGCATCGTCTATTGACCCAACCCTATTGGCGACCCCTGCTTTAATGTTGGCCCAAAAAGAGCACAAAGATAAAAACAGTGATTAACTTAAATGAGAAACAGTGAAATTCAAACATGAGCCAGTACTTACTCAGTCATTGACAAACAGCAGCTCATTCATAAAACATAAACAAGTGGGAGCAAGATCACGTGGCATATGCTCTTCTTCTAAACTATAACGGAGAGCAAGCATTGCTCAAATAAAAATAAAAATAAAAAAAGAATAAAATCAGACAAATCTCCCTTGGTCTGTTTCCACTGATGACAAGTTAAGTGAAGCATTGTCCACTGAGGGTAAGCTTAATTTCTTTTTTTTCATCTAATTACTGGTGAACAATAAATAAATGCTGTAAAATACTGTTATAAAGTTTGCTTAGTGGAAAATATTCAACTCTCCTTGAACAAAAAATCTTACAAATGTTAATTGAGCACCACATTTTTTCATTAACTTTAAGCTTCGATATCTCAACCAACCATAACAATTATTAAGACCCGAGATGGGTCAAAGATTGATGCCAGTAGAGAACTTCATGGATTGATAGTTTGAAACAGGTTTGTTTGTTTGTTTTGGTTTTACATTGCTCTGGGATTTTGCCAATTGGCTTTAATGTAGCCTTGCAATTTTTGGCTCATTAAAGACACTCCTAAATAAACGTTTATACAGCAAATACTATAACAAGCATTCTATAAGCATTTTCTTGCTCTAAAAAAACCTTCTCCCTTGAAAATGTTTTAATAATATATTAGTTGAACACAGACACAATGACAAAAATGACAAAAACTAAATTACCAAGAATGGTTTAACAATATAAAAAACACAAGTTCTTTATTTCTTATATATTTCAAGTAGTATAATAGACTTAACGGAACTGAATTTTTAAAAAATTCTAATTAAAAATATCAAACTTGGCTTTAAAAACAAGAGCTGTGCCTTTACTGATTTGCTCCCCTTGCTTCACATTCTATTCTACAGTGACCATCTGTCCCTCTGAGAAAGTGGAGTGGGTGAGACGCAGCAAAGTTGAAAGGTGTGTTAGTGTGCAATAATACAGACATCAGCCTCATGTAACCATGTCGTAGGGCTGTTAAAAATACTTGCCAGCTCTGCTGCAGTCAGGCTGTGCTCTACCCACACCTCAGGGGCTATGCTGTCTCCCAGCAGCCCCAGCACTTCTTCCAGCAGCTCGAGCACCCGCTGGAAAACCTTCAGGCTCTCTGAGATTGGGAAAAAAGAAATACGATGAACGATGGAAGAGCATGCATTAGAGGACCATCAGCAGCTGTGTTTGTATTTGAAACCTGAAAGAGGACTTAAGAGGGCTCTCACCTGTCTTGATGAGAGGGAGAGCGTGCTCCATGGCTGCCATGGCGAATCTAGCCAGGCTCCACTGCTGCAGCTGCAGCTCCAGTGAGTCCTCAGCTTCCATCTCGGAAGGGAGAGCCTGCTGGGCTGGCCTGGGGGGAGCCCTTCTCTGGCTGCTTCTGCTGAAATTCACAAGTCAAAAAGAATCCTTAATTGCTCCAGACATGAATGCTTTTGAGTCTTGTTTATAAATTGTAACATTTCAGAGCTATTGCTCAACCATATGCTACTCTTATCATATAGCAATAGTCCTTTACTTTTAATAAGCATTTTTCTCTTACACAAAGCAAGCCAGGTATATTTGCAGTGCATATTTAAACACATCACAATGGAGCAGTGAGTAATCTAACATATATCTGTGTTTTTTTTAACTCTTCTAATTTAGATTTGGCTCCGTAAGTCTCTCATGATGCAATTTTATGACCTGTATGATAAATATTTTCCTGATCGAGTTCATTCTAGTTATGTGTTCTTTTGAAATAGTGCTAACTTACTTGATTAACCACTGAAAAACTGTAACAGTCGTCTGTGTGTTTTTGTGGCAAATCACTGCTGTGTGTCAGTCCTTGTATATTTGGCAGATTGAAAAGAGAAGAAGCAAGTCACAAAAGCAATCATAGCAGTTTCTTCAACATCCAGTACAATTGTTACACATGTGGTTTCAAATGTTTAGTAAAAAGGTTTTTCAGCAGCTTGCTACACCAGAGGGTGAGATTTTTATCTTGAGGTCAACCGGTATGAATATTTTTTTATCTGGTTGCTGCCAATGCTGATATTTCAAAATATAAAGAACCATTAAGTAAACAACTAATTAAAGATGATGCTTTCTTTTGTTCAGAACTAAGAATTACTAAAAGTATGTACAAATAAAACCAATATGCTCTTTTTATATAATGTGATATTAATTGTATGTTTATCAGCATTAAGTTTTAGTTCACATTATAATTGAGATTTTTTAATGATTCTTGAAATAGTCTGCATCTCCAGGGAATAATGTATTTTTCACAACGATTACAACGTTGTTGTTTGAGCAAAGTTTCTCAGGCTATATATTTTCTAAACAGTTACAAACCAGGCTTAAAGTACAATATAATATTAAACAGTAATACCTAAAATTACCACATAAGTTACCAAATAAGACTTGCTCACTGGGGGAGTTCGTGTTCCCCGTGTCCGTATGTTTCTTTTTACTTCAGATTGTCCATTTTTGTTTCTCCACAACATAAAAATAACTGAATTAAAATCTTAGATTTTCCCCAAATTAGGGTAAACTAGGTATATATATATAACATCGTAGTGATAAAAACACTTTCTTCATACAATCAAACTTTCTCTATTGACTAAACCAAGATAACTGTATTCCTGATTTCAAAAGGAACTTGATCATTCGTAAGTTAACAGTATATGGTTATTCTATTTCTACCACATAAAATTATCCTAAAGGATTTTTTGTTAAAATGTAAAGCGCTTTGAAGCACATTCACACATTCTGATGTATTGATTGATTAGTTAATTAAATGTTGGAGCACATCTGAAAAACACACACAGCTTATTTTGAAATAAATCGTAGTACTGTACATCGATCCTAATATATCCCTCAGCTGGGGATATATTCCCTGAAAAATGCATCAGAAATACTTCCATAAAATAAAACAAAAACGAGTAAGCAAACTAATACAGAACAGGGAGTAACAATCCGAGAACTGGTTTGATATGCTAAGAATCACTGGTGTCTGCATTCTGAATATATGAATATTACAAGTGTAAATGAGCCAAAGAAGCAAAATCTGTTGTACTGGGTGATTCAATTGTAACTGTTAAATGCAGTCATACCTTGAAGAAACAACATCTCCATCCTGGCCATCCCCACGGAGCCGCTGACCAGATCTCCCTGCCACAGAGGGCCAAGGGGAGCTTTCCTCTGGAGAAGAAACCCCAGAATGCTGTGTGCCTCTCACATCCTGAGGGTATGACAAGGACGAGTTTGGAGAAACAGGGTCTGTGAAATAAAAAAGTGAAATAAACTAAAATAAATAAAATAAAATAAAAAGGCTGATATTAATTGAACAATTTAAAATATTTGAAGTGGACATCCTGAAGTGTATGTCGATGTTTTTTGAAAAGCATAAATATTGTATATGCATTCATAAGCTTACGCTCTCTTATCTTACAATCTGCTATTGACTTCCAGCAAAACTTTCAATGTGGGAAAACTTACTCATGCACATAGTAACGATGCATACTCACAAAAATGAACTTAAAATGAGTGCTACCTTATTGCCACTTTCACACCTGATTTTAAAGATACATAACTTTATGGAATGACTTATCTTGACTTTTGATATCAGTATCAGTAAGTTTTCAGTAGGCTTGTTTTAGATGCCTAATCAGTCTAGATTTTGCTTGGTGAATAGCAAATAACAAAAAGCGTTTTTTTTTCTTCATATTTTCCTCACTTTCATACTTTTCATAGGCATGTTTTTCCTCACTTTAAGCTTAACTTTACCTTCTCTTAACAAGAGCTGACAACCTTCTCATTATCTTGTGTTTCTTGCATCTTCATAATGGGAAAGAACTGAATCTGAGATTAGAGAATAAGATGCTAAGATAAACTTTCAGGTGCTTCGACTTTAAATAAACTAACAGTTGACACCAATCTACTTGTTTCTATTCGCTGTTGGTGTGAGTGTGTGTCTCCACTGGTTAAAACAAGTCAATCAAAGAAATAAACCAAGTAGAACCAAGAGCTGCCAAACTTTCAGGAAGTGTTTGTAAGTGGGAACTTGGGAAAACGGAGAATATAGCTTTTGTTATCAGGAAAAAAAAGGATAAAATTGTGGTGATTTTAATCTCTGAGAATGAATAGTGCGCGTGTGTTACCTCACTCAACCTCACTCTGGTGCTAAAATAAACACGGAAAACGATCTTGAGCACGAAACCCTGAAATGACGTTAGCAAACGCACCAGTCAGGAAATTATAGAACTCTGTATCAACCTCTCTAAATCCTCTTATAGAGTACATTTGAATCGAAGATAAATATCGATATCGAATTATTGCTCAGCCCTAGTGTTTATTATGTACTTTATGTCTGCACATGCACATTTGAGGCATATTGATCAAGAAGATTATTTTTAAACCTAAAGTGCATAATGTAAATCACTAAAATAGGCTAATTAGTTACTCTTGAGGATAATATGTTTATTAGAGGATTATCATACGAGTCCTTGTGGCTCAGATAAACTTTACTCTTTAAATAATACAAGTTTGTGCCTCTCAGAAAGCGTGAAAGTAACATTGTGGTGCAGTGATCAGCGCTAGCTGCTATTGTTAGCATG
The DNA here is from genome assembly GCA_900490495.1 of Danionella dracula. Classification (NCBI taxonomy): domain Eukaryota; kingdom Metazoa; phylum Chordata; class Actinopteri; order Cypriniformes; family Danionidae; genus Danionella; species Danionella dracula. The sequence goes on from UELW01000888.1 coordinate 1,867,936, forward strand.
TTCTGACAGAGAGAACATGTTAAAACAAAAATAAATAACAAAGAGCAAGAAACATTTTAGCAAAGAGAAAAATCTACCAAATTGAATGTAATCTTCATGTTTGATAATAAAACACATTTTCCTGCCCTGTAAGCATACTTACTTAATCTATGAGTTGAAACTTAAAAAAATCAGAGAAGATAGTACAGTTAAATAATGCACGGTCACTGTGTTTCATGGTTAATGTCAACGCAACTTCAAACATTTGAACTTTGGTGGACATTTGTAGCAGAAAAAGTGAGTGGATCAATATTTTCTAGCATCCAACCACAGACTTTTTTTTAATGCAAATTTCTTTTTAACAGATGTTTAGATAAAGTACAATTTATTTAAAAATGGTCTTCCTGGGGACAATTTTCCACCTACAGTAAGAGGATGAAACCCAACAAGAGACAGATGAATTGGAATGATTCTGTTATCAAGTTGATCAGCTCCTTTTCAGCAGCTTTACAATGGAGCAAATATGAAGACTTTATTTTGTCATTGAGACAGAGAGCTTTTTGGCATTGAAAAAAAGTTTTGAATTTATTTTTTAACAGTACTATAATTATGTCTATGTATTTTGTCTTTTTGTTTTTATTTTATGTCTTTTTTAATGGCGTACATTCAGGCACAACGTAGTTGTTAGATGATCTCTTAATCTTTTAATCGGTTTCACTCCCAAAACAACACCCATATTCTTTGAAAGCCAATAAACAGTGCAAGACAGAACATATACAATAAATAAAAACACCAAATAAATTCAAGCCCAGATCTTTTTTTGTTTTACTTTACTCCCTCTCTTTTATGAGTTACATGAACAGATATAAAATATACTCTTGAAACTACTGCCATAAAAGCAATTATCAATCTGCATAATTTCAGAGCCTCTATTAGGCTGTACCACTGACCACTTCAGATTGATTTTGGTGCTAAGATCCAACAGATTTTATCTGCCTCTCTGACAACCACAAAACAAAAAAAAATTACAGTTGATGGTATAAATCAACACATATATCACAGATAGTAATTTTACCTTGCTTGACTGAGTAGAAGCTTGGATCCCTGTAGAAACGTAGCCGGCTCTTCAAGTTCCTGCACAGCTGCTCCAAACAGGCCACAGCCTGGAATGTCAGGAAGCTGAAATCATCGTTACAGTTCAAAGCAAGAAGAGACAGCAAACTCTAGAGGGAAAAAAGCACACACAAGTTATAGAATTAATAACTTCAAAATGTAATAAAACTAAGAACAAAGCAAGTTAAGTAACTGATGCAAACACTCAAAAAGAAGAGAACTGATCCAACATATTCCACAAGACGCTAAATTAAAGACCATCTGATACTGATTTTTACCTTGTGAAATTTATACCTATTTAAAAAGCACATGCCCTGAAGCGATACCAAACTAATGCAAATGAATGAAGGTGATTTAATAAAACTAATTTAACTCATCACTCCAAGTCAGACTCATTGAATTGTTTAATTTTGCACAGTTGTAGAAAAGTTCAAGTGAGTTAAGTCAAATATCTCTTCCAAAATGCATCTAGACATGAGATTTTTCAATGAGACTATGTATCTTCAATTATTCAGGGTTGTCTTTTATCAGAGCTAGAACTAGCGTTGGCCACTTGGTTTTAAACTCTTGCACTTTACAGCTTGAGTCAGATTTCACAATAATCATCCGGTAACTCTAGTCACAAGACATGATTTGTGACGGTTATTGTAATATGTTCTAGACTTGAAAATCTAATTTCAAGGTATTATTGAACCTCACTTTAATCACTGTCGCTCAAATACTGAAGCTCTCATCATTTATTACTGTTAAATTGAAGACACATAACATTTAAATCTGACCTGAACTGTACTTGGCCGTTGCAGGAATATTTCAGCTGGGAAGTCTTGCATGATGACATCACGAAGCAACTCACAAGTGGTTCGTACAAGATGGGGATTGTCACTCCTAAGAGAACTTAAAATAAAACAATGTAAATGTCATTTGGAAAATTACAATTTTTCATAAAGTTTAACAATGGGTTTCACAAAATTACCTTTCATTTGATGCTAAGATATGTCGATCAGTTGCGTTCAAGGAGAGCCATGGAAAAACAGTGAACTTCAAACATCGAACTGAAGAACTTACTACAATGAAGAGAATCAAGAACAGCATTGACTCGAATATTTTTGAAGAATGTAATACGAAGGATACTCCCAACATTAGAAATTCGCTAAATATAGTAACTGAGGATTTAACAAATTGTATAAGCTGAAATAATGCAAACCATTTTTGTTTCCTCATCCAAATTAAAGTAATGAAAAAAATGCCAGGGCTGAAACAGGTCATTGAATTAATCGATTACAAAAAAAATCTGATTAAAATGATTGTGAATCAATTTGTTTAATAAAAATAAACATTTCACTACCAGTTTGTATAAATTCCTTCCGGTCTACCAATCATGAGCATAAACAAGATGAGTAAGTGTTTAACCCATTAAAGTAATAAGGTATGCTCTGGTGTCAGAGGCAGAGTGAAAGTAAAATACAAGCCTTAGAGTATGTAGTTGTCATAACAAAAAAAAATGAAAAGCAATTGTATTTTTTGAGATACATGCATCTTTTGTGAAATACTGGATATGTGTATAATAAGTACATTTATATTATTACTAGGGAATTCCAAACTTTATTTTCCATTCTTAAAGACATAAGAATATAGTGCGGAAGCTTTTAATACTGTTATTGAATTCTTTGCACTTTCCATTTTTCTGTTGCATTTAGGGTCAGATGAAAAATGGAAACACCTTATTTTATTAATCGACTCATTTATACAACTTTGACAAGGGGATTATTATAACAGGTCACTGATTCTGCCATAGCAACGAGAATGTTTACCATAGCAACCAAATTCACACTTCTGTATCTCAGCTTAGCAAAATAGTTGTCATGGGAGTTTGATTATAGCTAATATTGACAAGAGGAAAATTATATAATGTCATTGACCTCTTCATAGCCAGACTGTTAAATATAAAAACCAAATTAGCAGATCTATAGCTCAGCCTAAAATCACCTTTAATAAATGGGGGTTGTTTTATATAATTCATATTGACAATGAGAACATTATATGATGTCACTGATTACGCTTTAGAAACATGCCCGGTTACCCTAGCAACTATACTTGAAATTCTATTTCTCATCTTAGGAAATTGGTTATTGGCTAATAAATCATGTTTCAAAACACATAAAGCAGAAAACTAACTGGTTTTGGAAGGGACACTTCAGGAGTCAGTTTTTGCAATGAACACAACATGAGCTCAATGTTGTATATCATGCAAGAATTTCAGAAGAAATATTTGACCTCTGTGACCTTATTTTCTTAGGACTGTTTTAACATGACATTGATTTACCATTTTGTGATGTGATTTATTAATAAAATAATCTAACACAGTAAAAGATGAACGAGTTCCTGAAAAAAACAAAAAACTAAAGAAATGTAGTATTAATGTCACCTACACCATACGCTGAGGATGGGAGCGTCTCTCTGCTTGGCTTTACTTTTCTGGAAATATCCCCTAGTCGGCAGCTCCTCTTCTGAGAACAAAAAAGCATCTGTAGTTGAAAAGTGAATCAAGAGTCTGCATCATCAAGCTCTCCTCTACCTTGACTCAGAGAAACTACTTGGAAGCTGCTGTCAGATGGCTTTTCTTTAGTGAAAGCTCTGACATCAGCCGTAATGACATCAACATCAACACTAATCTGCAGAACTGGCATATTTAAAATCACTGCAAGATTTTATACCTGTCTGCAGCGAGGGAACAAACAGTGGCTCATAAGAAGTAGTGGGCGGACAACTAGGAAGGCCTCCAGGAAGGTGGAAGAGTTGATCGAAGATGCCGTCTATGATAGCTCTGAGACGCAGATCCACATTAGGAGAGAGCTGTGTAAGGAATTCAACAGCCCCAACCTCCTGCAACACTTGAGCTCCGGTTGGGTGCTTTGACATAGCACAGAAACCCAAATTAGATACAACTCAAAACATGCCATGTAGAAGAACAATCTGCCTGTGTATTCTGACATCCCATTCTGCTCGTTTCCAATCAAATGAATGAGATGCCAATGAACAAAAAGCCCATTAAAACATCACTTCCTGTCAGAAAGAATGTGCTAGAAAACTAAATTTTATATCTGTTTTGGGTAAGAAACACAACGGCGCAACACTGCAGTTTAATCTATAGAATCTATAATCTAAATTATTCAGACCGAAAAATTTAAAAACATAACTAAAGGTGATAAATGGGAAATAAATGGGAAATTGTGCACATTATTTTTACTTGGTTAAAATAGAATATTCATGCACTACAAACAGGTTATCACATGGTCTGTGGTGACTCAAATGAAAAAAAGCACTGACTCTTAATTTATACACAGTCCAAGTGTCGAAAAGCTGAGTAGACGTAGTTACATGTGCCATGTACTCCTTAGGCTCACAGACAATCCTCCCCTAGTGCATATTTGAAATTGGATTTATCTAAATAGAAAGCGATACACAAAGACTAGCCTGGCAGTCAAACTTTGGTCTCTGGTCTGGGTTTGGACTCGTATCTTGTTACATAGAAATGTCTTGTTCTTCTAGAGTTACAAAAAAAGTAACAAAAAAATCATATTAAGTGTTCAGACAAACACATGAAAAAAAGACTCTAATATTTAAAGAACAATGGAGTCTTTTATGAGAGTTTAACTGTTATTTAAATTAGTGGAATCAATTTGTCAATGTGATCAATTAATCAAATTGTTGAATTTTCAACCAGCTTCTATAAGTTTGATTTGTAATCTGAGCAGTGGAAAATACTAGGTGATTCAAGGAAGTTGTAAAAAAATAATAATAAGAACATGGCATTTAGAATATTATTAATGGTGCAGTGATTGTTAACAGGGGTCAAATATTTATTTTAACTGTTAACTGTTTTAACTAAAAAATATAGCACCTTTAAAACACAGGACGTTTGCTAGCTCAGTAGCTTGTTAGAGAAATAAACATCAAACAGATAGTTTGTGAAGAGCTTTAGCTTCACAATTAAGTTTTTTAACCTTGATATTCTTTAATACAGCAAGGTTATGCAAGCATTGCTCAATTAATGTTGGTAGTTAAAAGCCGACTCAAATATTAGTGTTTACGGCTAAATCCTGAACGTTTTTAATAAAAAAATTATATCTCTTAATAATCTCTGAAAAGTGGGTAACAAGCTACAAAGCTCTTTTAATCTAAATATGCCTTCTTTAGTATTTTCTGAAACACACTGATCTCAAAGCACCAGCAAAGTGCCAACTCCAAAAACATTACTGCATAAAACAACCAATACAGTAGCTACCTTAGAAAACACTCTACTGAGACCAAATTTAGCTCATACATCCAGCTTTCTTTCTTTTTCTGCCATAATTAACATTTTAGAAAAAATATATAGTTTTTTAACAATGTTAACTAATATTATTTATTTACACAAAACATGCTTTACCATTGCGTGCATGTGCCAACTTAATCACTACTAACCAACCAGTCCAACCAACCAGAAAACCAAAGGAGAACCACAGAAGAATGTCACTCAAGTTAGATCGCTGAAAAAGCTTTATGTGATCTAAATCTTAGCTTGCTCAAGAAAAATACATATAGAACAATATTTCATTATTTAAATCCCAGATTTATGATGTTATGGAGAACCACACTATTGTTTTAGATACAGGTTTACAGGCAAAACACAGCGCTGACTCTGAAATGCATGTAAATATTGTATAGTGATATATTAAATACTGCAGTTGTGTTTAAACTTGTTTATAAATGCCCATCACGTACCTCGGATAGCATTTTTATCACGCTCAATACTTCCTCCTGCAGTGGGACCTCTGGAAAGTTAAACCACTCCAAAAGGTAAACAAAAAGCATCTTTTCTTGGACCACATCTGAGACAGAGATCAAACTATGGTCTAGTTTGCTCCTGATATTTTTAAATGCTCGAACTCTGATTTCCACCAAGGAGTGTCCTAAACAAAAGACCAAAGAGTAAAGTTAATATGATTACGTTACAATAAGATCCAACTAATATTAACGTTACTTTGTGAATCTGGAGCTACGCTAGTGAAAATGTTGCTTGATCGTTACAGTTCAGGAAAAGCGTTAACGTTAGCAATACGTAGAAGATATGTTTCATTATTGCAAAAAGTAGTTTAATGTTAACGTAACGTCGGCGCCAAGAAACATTAACGTTCGCATGAAAACTATCTGTTAGCATACATGTGGTTGTAACAAAATGAACGCAATGTTAGCTGTAAGTTAAGTAATTTAACGTTGGTTAACATAACCTAACGTTAGAGAAAACAATATGTGTGTAGTTATTTGTAGTTTCTCGAGCTAGCCTTCCACTTCAAAAGTGTTGCTTAAAATCGTTTTGGAAATCCCTTACCTATTTTCTTTATGAGTGACGATAACTCCATAGCGTTATCTCGTAAATTCCCAGAAGAAAAGAAAGCAGACAACGTTTTGTTTACTCCATTGACTGTTTGCGTTCCTAGATCTAAGGTAGTTTTGGACTAACGTCACATCCTTGTTGTTGTCACTGGCAGCAGCAGCAGCGCGGGTTTGTTTTCAACGAGCGCGGCTCACTTGGGCACTTCCGGTGACCATAGGAAGTTACTCGTGCCGATTTCGAATATCTCAGAAAAAATTGTTTTGTCACAAAAGTTTTTGATTACAAAGTAAAATAAATATCTTTTTATAATCGTACACAAATTCTACCCAGCCAAACGTTTCGTATCTGGGTTTAAATGTAGATGCGTTTTAATTAGATACTACATTTTATGGCATTGCCAATATACAAGACAAGTATGAAGAATTGTTTCTTCATTTATTTTATTCAAATTTTCTTCATTTAAGTTTATTAATAGAAATATTTTAAGTGACTGACTTACTGTATGGACATTTTTTGCCTCATACAGTATGATAAATCAAATGAAAAAGAATCTTCTGTTAATAATCCATTGTTAATCTTGGACAAGAATCACACACATTGATGCAAGTAAACTTTGCTTCCAGATGTTCCTCAAAGACATTTAATTCAAAACCGTCAAGATATCAAAAGCACAAAAAGCTAAAAAATAAAATAAAAACTGTGAGTTTGTGTCAGATGTTTTAAGGTATTATTGTTTTGGAGTTTTAAAATGTTTTGAAAAACTTTCTTTTTTTTAATAATTGTACTAACTTGTATCTTCATTTTGTATAATCGTTGCTGTTGCCTGTTTTGACTCATGACATTCATCTTTTTCTTATAGACGTTTGTTTGTGATTATTTTTTGTGGTGACCATTGGGGTTAATTTTAGAGCACAACCTATCGTAGGGATCCTATTACACCCTTTTTACTGAATGTTATGTCATTGTCAATGATCTCTTTTCAAAGATTTTCATTATATCCTTGAATAGAGCAGGACTGTTCCTTTGGAAAATAAAACAGCAAACTAAAAGCACAATAATGTGTGTATGTTGATTAGTTGATTTATATATAGTGAGTTAGCGAGTTTATATGTTAGCGAGTTTAATAATTGTATTTTCAATGGTTATTTCAATGATGCCATATATATATAAACATTAACATAAGCAGAAGTTTGATATTTTCCCAGCATTGTACCATAAAAATCTCCAAAGAGTTGAACCCATTAACATTTCCATCAGGTGCTTAGAGAGCCCCTTGTATGTGGCCCTGGATGACCCCTATGGTGCATGTGCCCATTGAATCTTCTGGCAGGTCCCTTTAGTGCTTAGAGGCCCTTGGGTCTTCTGGGTGGCCCCTCTGTAGCCTAAAGCCCATTTGGTCTTCTGGCAGGTCCTTTTGGTGCTTAAAGACTCTTGGGTCTTCTGGATGGCACCTTGTGAGCAGCTCCAAACATGCGAAAATGCACATGTTTAATTGAAACACATTCTTTTTACATTGTTTTGCTGGAAATGCACTTATTCATAATTCAGCATAAGATTATAGCATTAGAAATTAAGCATTATATTACAATCTTTATTGTGATCAATGGGATTATATGGGTTGACAATTAGTGAAACAAATGCTGTGCAAAAGCTGTTTATCAAAACCGGCATCTTCATAAATAAACTGAGTATTAAAACTGTGTAAAAAGCTGTGTTCTGGTTAGCTTGATCCTATAAAACATATCATATAGTTTTAATCAGAATGAAAATCTATTACACAGTTTAATACACACTGGCTTATCTTCAGACACACTGAGACACCACTCTGATCTTCTTTGGGAAACCCCCACTGCTGCTGTTAAAAAGTAGATTTTTCATTACATACTTTTTATTTTAACTTAGTTATTTGTAGACAAGTAACTTGTGGTTGAGTAAAATACATGGGTTTGAGTAAATTATCACCTAGCAATACTTTCATGTTTTTTTCTGTTTAGTGTATTTCCATCAACCTCTGGTGATAGGCAGCTTATACAAACAATTACCTTCATTAAAATGGCTTTAAGATGATATAATCACTTCAGTGAAAGCCTCTATTAAGAAACTTACTCATAACAACAATACTATTATTTTGAAAATGACTTTTCAACTTAATTCAGGTAAAGACATGCTCTAGACAACAGACAACATAATGCTTATTACAGGACAAATCCTTTCACAGTATATGGACAGTATAAAAATATTGAGACACCAAGAGTGTCTCACTGAAAATGATTTTTTATAACTGCAATAAAGGGAATATTTTGGACTGGATGGCCTACTAGGTATCACTATTGATTTGGCATTTGTACTGTCAGATGAAACGCCTGTGTTCATCACAATCCTGATACCCTTATCAACTACACTATTTGCTCACTAGATATAAGAAACACACTAAAACATTGAGAAGCATTATAATCTGTTAAATTCCAAATCAATCGCATGTGGTGAAATGCATGAATCTATAAGCTATTATATGTAATTATGAAAACAAATGGTATATTCAAGTTTAATGATTTTGTGGTTGGATTGAAATAGTGTCTAACATTTTCACACTCTAGGCGATAGCATACGAAAACACAGAAGGATCCTCAAAAGTGATAATTAAAGGACTTTTTCATACTAATTAAAGAAGTTTTCATACTCTCTTCGCACACATATTTTTAAGCTGTAAATTAATTGTCTATGGATTATAAGTAGTAGGTGAAAGAGGATAATCATGTTAATTTGGGATAAATAAAAAAATGTCCTTTTTACTCTACATCAAAACATGTTTATCTGACAGTTAAGGAGCACGTTTACCTCAATCATTAATGTTTTTAACCAAATTATGAGACCATGTGTATCTCATTTCAGAATATAAGCCTGACAAGTGTGTGTTGAGTTCTACTTCTTAATCTAGTAAATAAAACAAATTGATGTAGGATGTCATATTAATGATCCAAAAGCATTACTGAATGCTATTTTATGATTTTTTCGGAAAAAAGTTTTATATTGTTAAAGACTGAACAGTTCTAAATTGTTACAGGTGAGTTCATTAAGTGATACCTTTTTATCACTACTGACCTGTTATTCAAAGGAAGGGATTAAAGCCCCCTTTGAAACTCCTACAGCACCCCAGGTAAGTTGGTGTAGTATGCATAAATCACAATGCTCAATAAAAGTACTTTACTAGCACCAAGTAGCTGATATGTGATTGGTCTGCTCGAGGTGTGTTCCAGTAGCCAGTTATATAATCTGAATTCAAAAGGACTTGCCAGGTTGCATCCTATATGAGATTTTTGCTGTTCCATTTTTCTATATCTGAACTACAGAGCTGTATGTGGCACATGAAATATGTCCTAAATGTTCATCAAGTGCTCTTTGTGATAGGCTCTGCTGGTAATCAGCACTGATCTGATATCAGTCATTCAAAGCACTGAAGCCGGAGGAAACAGTCTGCACCTTCAGATAAATGTGTCCTGGGTTCATTTTGATTCATCACTTGGTTGTAGGTTAGTCTGAAACAGCAGAGTGCTGTGGTCAAAAGCGCTTTCTTTGACCCTCACCACAGACATGACCTACAGAACTTGGGACTCATTTCCCTGTTATATTTTTGTACATGGCTGTCACTTTCTGATATGTGAGCTTGTGATTATAAAGAGGATTGCTCTCTGTCTTTCCCTACTGTTAGATAAAGTGCTTGACTGATGATCCAAATGTTTCAAGATTGCTTGGAGCCACACTCCTGCCCTGACTCATGAATATTCTTCACTGTGTCCAGTGTGGATCACTGTCTCACCTCATTAGTTTATACAGAAGCCAAAAGAAGATTCCAAGTCATACTTGCTTATTAGAAATGCTTTGATCAGTGTTTGTTGATCAGTTATTCAACTGTAATTCAAAACTCTATTTTTTGTATTTTTCAAGAACCAGAATACCCTGGATGTAAACATTATGAGATTTTCAGAGATTTACATGTGTTGAACATTATTTAATATAATTTTATAGTTTTTTTTTGGAGGAAACTGACTTCCTGTTTAAAAATAAAATTCTCAGGATGTGACGTGTTTGTACTGAGCCATTGTTGATAACACGCTGTTCATCATAATTAATAATGAGCTTGACCTCTGTTATCTTTTGAAAAAACGTGCTGTGTTTATTATAAATGACTCTTAACTTTTGACGTCAACTTGTAAGGCCGCTTGAAGCTCGATAGGAAGTGACTGAACCGCAATTCCCTGACCAGACGCTTGAGACTTACTCCAAAACAGATAAAGTTCTCATTCACTTCAATGTTAAAACTGAACTTTGGGGCTGAAAAAAAAACATGTTACCACCCCTGGCTGTTTAAAAATTTGTTTGCTTATTTCTACGCCTCTGAGGATGTGTTTTCGAGTACTGGCTACTCCAATTTGGAGCTTCATTTGACTTTGCCAGAACAATGTGGTCCATGTCCATGTTATATACAGTCAATGTTCAGAATAGGTCGCAGTTGTTTGTTTCCATTTGACCCAGGTGATTCTGGGCGAGGGAAGTCCTCCACCTCACCAGAGCCCTGCGAACTGCTTTTGTGGCTGTTTTCTTCGTTATCCATCTTCATCTGCTATTGGGGGTTATGTCGCTCGCTCTTCTCTCTCCACCGAGCCATACCAACACCACACTTTGTGCAGCTGTACATGCCTATATTTTGTGCATTTGTCAAAAACGATTACAGCTACAAGAGGCTTGAAACAGGCGGGGCACATGACCCTTAAAGAAATGTACGGACTTTAAGCTGACAGGACTGCTACGGCATTATTATGTTATATTGCGCAAGCGTGATTTAGGCCCTGTATTTCCCAGCCTTTAAAAGGAAGTGCTGCATTCTGAAGTCTCAGCTCGGAGCTGACAAAAGCTTTGATTGGTTGATTTAACCTCAAAGTAGTCTGCTGCTCTCTACTCTCTACTAGTTTCAGACTGTTCGACGCAGTTTTTTCTCTACCATTGCTCATGTGGGCGCGATTTTTATTTTGTAAGCAGGTTAAGAAAAAAAAGTTTTAAAAAACAACTGGGCATTTGTGAACAGTGCCTTAACAATGCCCACATGCAGTTTATTGTAGCAATATTATAAAAAATAATAATAAAATAAAATATATTTATATATATTTAAACAATTTTAAATTGTTTTATTTATGATTAATTGAAATGTAACAGTATTAAAAACTATCTTTTGTTGAGTGTTGTTTCAACAGCTTAACAACCCATCACAATATTTTTTTTTATCAAAAAGAACCACTAAACCTATTTATTTCTATAGTGTTAAGTGATTCTTTTAGTGCCAATATCTCGCTCACTTAGGGAAAAATCAGGGGTACACGCTGCACAGATCATTCATCTCATTAGGAGGTTGTCTAGTCATTCCCCGATGTCACCTGTCTGTGAGCGTCCCTTGATTAGCTTAATGTGTTCTTGATTCTCTCTGATGATGCTACTTTTTTCTTCTGTCTCTATCTCTCATTGGGAGTTATTACTTTGCGATCATGCACTGCTGACTCACAGAATCATGTATGCTTTCTATCCCTGAGTAGTCCTATGTTGTCAAAGTGTCTAGTTTTCCCCAAGAAGGGCTCCTTGCCACTGTTCATTCACAAACTGCAGTGAGGCAGGTGAGCTGCTTCTCCCAGCTGCTGCACTTTGGAGCCCACTGGGCCTGTTGATTGTCTTCTCACCAGGGGGACTTCTAGGACTTTGCCTGAATTTCCCCTAGAGGGGTCCTTAGTTAATTTCTGGGCTATGTCCAGCCACCCTTGGAGGGCTTTCAGAACAGCTGCTTTCTGTTTAAAGTTCTGCTGCAAATAAAATTATAATAATGACTTTCTTGCTCATGGATCCTATCATTATCGCCTGAGAGAACGCATACTACCTGGAGTGAACGGCAACAACCCAGACAGAGCATGCAATTTCTACTCAAGATGACCCCTAGCTAACCTTGAACCAGTGACTTTTCACTAGCAGGCAGCAGTTCTAACCACTGAGCTATTTTTCCATGGTTTCTTATCAAAACATTAGAAGACAATCGTTAGATTGGTTTCAAGTTAAAGCACCATGGTCTGGATAGCGAACATATACAAAACATGCAGTCCATCACAAACCAACTGAATGCAGTTGACAACTGAATGACAATAAAAAAATGTCAAGTTCAAATGTTGAATTGCAATTTTTTTAAATGCAGACAATAAATATCAAGTGGTAAAATGAGTCTGTGTTTTCATGAAAAGTAATGATATGTACATGTGAGGTGCCGTTAACAAGGTTCCTGAAAGAGTTCAACAACATTTTGTTTTGCTAGAGCACTGATTTTTCCGGGTATAGATATGTACTTCTTGAACATATAAGGTGGTCTCTATATGGAGCATGTTTTGGCCATGCTAAGTTGTTCTGTTGTCCCTCTTAACTATTTTCTGAGACTTCCGGCTCATGCCATCTATAGCTATGGTAATACAGCATACATATACAAATATACAGTATATGAGGCACCTCCAACATCAGCACACAGAGTTGTGTGGATATCGCATGCTGGACAACATTATATAGCTACAAGTACCTTATTTAATGACTGTGGTAATCATGCTGTTAATTGGCCAGCAAACTTGCCCCACCTTAACCCCAGAGAATATCTAGTAGAGATAGATGCGAGATGGCAGACTCAACAAAGCAGCAGAGATGAAGGCCACTATCAGAGCACTATCAGATAACACCTGAGCAGTGCCACAGACTGAGCCACTCCATGCCACGCTACAGGCAATTCAGGAAAAAAGGAGTCTTAACTACATTACGAGTACTGGGTATGCTAAAACTTTTCATGTTGAAGCTTTTCAGTTGCTCATCATAAAGTAATATTCTAATTTTCTGAAATACTGATTTTGAGATTTTCATTAGTTGTTAGTTATAATCATCAAATCAAAAGAAAACAAACATTTGAAATGTATCAGTCTGTGTTAAATGAATGAATGAATCAATCAAAATTCACGTTTTGAATGGAAACGCTGAAATACATACACTTTCTGATGATATTTGATTAAACGACCAACACCTGTACAAGAACTAATATTGATATGCTCTTTATGTGTCACACTCATACACCTGTCAAAAATCCTCTACCAGAAATGTTTAAAACCAACCAAAAAAATAAACAACCTTTGTTTATGTTTACTAGGCTATAAGAATGCTAAGCCATCATGGTTATGATTCTTGCAGACAGATACAGTATCTAGTAACAAGTGCACTTCCAAATTTGTTTTATTTTGTTGACTACATTTGTCAAGAACAAAATTTAAAAGTTGTTTCAATAATTCAATATTTAATGTTTAATCTCATGTTAATCTTTTAATCTCATATCTTTTTAAGAGTCGTTGGATTTTTTGGGCTTTCACCCCTTTCCAGCCACATGATGTCACATGCAGTAATTCCTCTCTCTGCCTTTAGAGGCCACCACACTGGTTGCTGCCTTAGTTCTTCTTCATGTTTTTTTTGTTGTTGTTAGTGGAATGTTTCTCACCTGTACCCAATCACAACTGGCTATTTAAGTGCTGCTTTGTTTCCCTAGCTTTCACTCGTTTTTTGTGTTTGGACACTGTTGTGCTGTATATGGTAATCCTCTTCGCTCTTCCACAAGTAAGGGAAGTTCCTTTTGTTACATTTTTTTTTTGGCTGTTTTGCGTCTCCCCTCATGGAGTTTGTTTTCCTGTACACTTTAATTAAAGAAAGACTTCATTTTTTGGAACTCTGCTTGGCGTGTCTCATTTTGGGTCCTATTCTAATCCCAGTGGTGCAACAATTAATGTGACACATGAAGTGAAAGGTAGGATATACACTGGGCACATCTCAGGACCACATACACTTACCAATCACAGTTGAGGACAATTTTCCATGAACTGAAGCATGTTTCGATTGTGAGAAAAAAACTGAGATATTTTATTCACATCTCAAAGAGTTTTACAAAGCTGTACCAGACAGCTTCAAATCAGTGGCCTATTATATTAGCGGACTATTAATATCAAAGTCGTGTTTTTTTATTTTCGATATGTCAGATTTTCTAAAGGTGGCGGATGCTTTGTCCCTGGCTTGTATTACCTTATTTGGTGTTGAACGAAATTAATTTGGAACCCCTGCCGTAGATATTTCTGACAACACGCATTGTCAGTGTCGGTCTTGACGTGGCCCCTCTTAGTACATAAAAACTTGTTTCATGTTTCTTAAAATGTGATATCAACTGGCAAAATATTCCATAATAAAATTATAAAAAGTTTATTTAAAAGACCTGACCAAACATTTTGACTGTTTCAAATGACCTTCAAGTTTACCAAAACCTAGTTTGAGCTGTAAATTTTTTGTACTTTTATGTTATATAGTAGCTAATTTTGTCTAGTGTTAAGTGTCAAGCTTAAATATAGTTTTGTTTTTAAACAGGACTTTCTAAGATATTAGATTGTCGTTTGGTAAAGATTTTCTCTGATAACTGCATGTGCCAAAATGATTTTCTCAATATGTCTGCAGCATCTCTCACATTGATTTAGTCCTTCAGCTTGACTGTTTTGCTAGGGGGGGTGCTTGTCAGAGGTCCCGGAATGCCCACCCTAATATCTTCAACACTTGCAGTGGAGCGGAAGCTGTGTAAAGCAGACATGTCAGACAGCGCTTCTACCAGTGGGACCACTTGGACTTTGTTGTTTGAGATTATTGGTGGCTTTTGCTCTCTCTGGTCCTTTATTGGATTGATCATGTTTTCCTCTTTAGTGTGAGTCCTGATTTCTTTTCTTGCTAAGATGTTCTGTGTACATTACCATGCAGCAAAGCTAATTTGGGCTGAGGTCCTTCAAAAGCACTGGTCAATACATTGTTGAATGGGATATTCAACAGTTTGCACAAAAGACACAATGTTTAGTTGAATATCTACTGTATCATTTGTGAAATGCTTTACTGATTTTGAAGATTTTTATGTATGATGTTATGAATCGGGCAGGGAGTTTTATCAGCCTGGATGATGATGTTGCTAGGAAAGAAAATCAAATAGAATGGAAAAGGAAAACACACATACATGCACATGCACGCACGCACGCACGCACGCACGCACACAAACACATATATAATTTGCATTAAAATATTTAGTGTTCAGTTCAAAACATTTCACTGTACTAGTTAATTCATTTTATGTTACATGTTCTGGACTATACACTCGTAAAACACAAATTAAAAGCTAAATAAGTCTCATAAAAACATTATCTGAGGTTTTACATTTTTACGATTTTGCCATTTTTGGACCAGCATCAAGAAGCTAGAAAAATTTTGCAGCTGTAGTCATTACCACATTGGCTATAAGATAAACTGCATGCATGATATTTTATGTATAGTTGTACTAGACATTTAAACTAAATATTGTACTAAAATTTAGAGTCGTGGAATTGAGATAAATGACTTGTCAGACACGAGTGATGAATTTGGTGACTTTAGACTCGACTTGAGAATATTGAAAGACTCTCAACTCAACTTGGACTTGATCTGAAAGACTCATGACGTAACTTAACTTGACCCATTTGATTAGAAGAAAATGGAGTTTTCACCAAAAATGCACCCAATCAATCAACATTCATTCGCATTATGGATGGACAGCCAACAAATCTGCAGCAACTGCATAATGCTATTGTGTCAATAAGAACCATCCCATCTTTCATGAGAGAGCAGCAGAAAGGACATTTCGATGACACAAAAAGCATTTAATACATGTACAACAATTATGAAGCTTTAAACAAAATGAACATCGTGCAAAACATGTCGTGGATTACAAACCGTTAACTTTGTTCAACATTTAAACAAAATAAAGAACAGGGAATATTATACATCTTCCAACCAGTTATAATATTTATTTTGTCATGTCATGGATTTGCATTAAGTAAAAAACTGTAAGAAAGTGCTAATGGTGGACTGGACATCCCTGTAAACTGGAAACTGACGAAGGGTAAGCTAATGCACAACTCATTCATTCATCTTCATGTCGGCTTTCTTCCCTTTTGGGGTCGCCACAGCGGAATGAACCGCCAACACTCTGGCATATGTTTTACGCAGCTGATGCCCCTCCAGTCGCAACCCATTGCTGGGAAACATTCACACACACTCATTCACACTTTAACACTATGGACAATCGTTCTTACCCAATTCACTTATACTGCATGTCTTTGGACTTGTGGGGAAACCGGACCACCCGGAGAAAACCCACGCGATCACGGGGAGAACATGCAAACTCCATACAGAATTGCCACCTGCCCCAGCCGAGCCTAGAACCAGCGACCTTCTTGCTGTGACACGACCGTGCTACCCACTGCGCCACAATGACGCCTAATGCACAACTGTGAATCAAAAATCAAGGGTGGGGAAATCTTATAGTGATGCAATAATGGGATCAGTTGAAAAGAGCTTGCGATTTTCTCTCCATTTAGCTTTTTACAGGTTTTGTAAAAAAGACTCAATGAAATAAAACCACTTTAAAATAGTTTTTGTCACAAATGTATGTCTTAACACCTTTCAAAAGTTGTGTTTCAATAATATTGACCCTTTCAACAAATATACTTTATTTAGATAATTAAATATATTTAACCATTCTAGTTATTCAAATAAGTGGAATTGTTTTAAAAAGATACCACATACTTGAACATAAAAGTAAATGTCATTTGAATGTTTTTTTGTTTTTCATTTTTTTTTAAACAAAAGTAAATTTTTACATGTTATTAACTTGAAATGACTAGAAAATTTGAGAAACTTTTGACTTGCAAAATAATGACTTGTGAGAAAGTGGCAATTACTTAGACTAAGTAAGAAACAAACCCGAAATAAAAAAAGTAATTTTGACTAGAGTAATAATATGATGAATTTAGAGATAATTGTATCACATAAACAGATTTCAGAATATTTAAATTAAATTTCTTCAGCATACATCAGGGCTAAAACAATTCTTAATTGTCAACAAAAGCAGGTGGAAAGAAAACAAACTCTAAATATTCAAGCAGTACATTATGTGGACAACAAGAAGAGGTGGTGCTCTCTGTCATGGAGGTCAGAAAATAAAAAGCAGTGATTCCTAAATGTAAACATGGTTCAGTAATTAGAGGTCCAGATCTTTCTTTTCATCACAACTCAATTTAAGAGAGTGGGACCACAGTTTAAATGTCCTATATGCAAATTGACTCAAACATTTACTATGCACATAAAAAAATTTCAAATAATTGGGTCCTTTTACAAAATTGATAATATTTGAACCAAACCCTGCCAAATAAAAAAAAAAAGCAAATACAATAAACAACATAGTCTGAGACGGAAAACACTTTCGAAACACTTCAAGTGTCCAGGAAAAAAATCCAGCAAAATAATTCCACTCCAGACTCAAACCTCCACTTTCTTTTCATTTCTAATAATTTCCCATAATGCACTTGTCAACAAGGGCAGTGAATATGTTTTTTACCAGGGACTATTGGGGGCAATTGGTTTTAGATTTTAAGATATTTGTAAAACAAGTAGCACAAATATCAATATCAAATACATTGATGGGCATAATTGACTTAAAATATTTAATGCTGAAAACAATTTCGGCATTAGCTCCACACTTCTCCTTTGAGAAGAAAATGAAATGCTTCCTGATCATTAAAAACAAATAATCAATATGCGAATATAATATAAACCTCACCTATTTACTATTGTTTAAATGGGTTTTAAACACGCTGTACATTTTGGTATTTCAAAAACCTTGCTCTTACTTTTTCCTACTTTTTTGCAGATGTTAAGAGTTTTAGCAAGCTCAAGATTGGTGTTGCTCAGTCACATGGCATGACTCAGCATTTCACATCCCTAGGTCAGCAGATAAGACCATTCCATGAACTCACCTGACCTGATGCACAAAGATGAAGATCAGTCTGAAGACGATCAGAAAGTTATTTAACATAAAAGGAAAAGAAGATGGTGATTTTGTTATTCTCCAGCAGCCATCTTTGTCACCTGACTTCACCAAAAATGACACACTTTTTGGTGGCTGTTATACCAAAGCTCTAGAGGATAGTGATCCTGACAGGGAGGATGAAAAGGCTCTTAAGAACCGATCAAAGAGTGTTAGTGTAATGGTCACATTAAAGAGTAGGTTGTCTACCAGTCAGAAAGTGAAAGTCAAAGGCTCTGTTCCTGCAGGCTCCGGAGAGGATAATGACACCTTCTCTACTTCCTCGGTTCCTTTAAGCTTTAATGAAGTCAAAGCCCAGCGACCCTTAAGGTCGTCTTCTTTACGAAGTCATCACTATAGTCCTTCACCTTGGCCTTTTCAACCTGTCACCTCAGAGGAGGCTTGCATCAAAATGGAGGTGAAGGTAAAAGCTATGTTGTGCTCTCCTAATCCCAGCCCCTCCTTCAATGGCACCAGAAAAGACTTCCATGATCACAGTAAGGCTTTGAAGGACATTCGAAGTGGGTACTTGCATTTGGACTTTGAAGTTCATGTGCCTATTGGACTCATACCTCAGGATTACATCCAGAACACAATGCCTTTAGATGAGGGAATGTACCGAAATTCTGCTCGCTCTTTTTGTTTGGGTGGTCCCTTGCCTATGGAAGTTGGGGATCTTGGTCGCATGGACCAAGATCCAGATGATAATGATATTTCAGACATTCTTATGGAGCACACAGTAAGTGGACACATAAATGGTATTCCTGAGATGGTTCTTTCCAATCCTCGAACTGGCGCACCTTTATTTTCGTCTTTGATGTCTCCGCTGTCCAACGATATTCCTCAGTCACTCTCTGGGTTCAGTGATGCAGACTCTCATGTCGTTGAGAGAGTCAGGCATCATCAGAACTTTTATTTAATCTCTGCGCCTGGGCTCAGCAGGGTATATGACTCTTTCCAAAGTAGTGGACCTATTGTTGTAACAAGCCTTACAGAGGAGCTTAAAAAGCTCGTCAAGCAGGGCTGGTACTGGGGACCAATAACTTGATGGGAGGCAGAGGGGAAGCTTATGAACCTTCCAGATGGCACCTTTCTGGTTAGGGACAGTTCTGATGACCGTTATCTTCTCAGCTTAAGCTTCCGGTCACCAGCAAAGACACTTCACACCAGGATCGAACACTCAAATGGTAGATTTAGCCTTTATGAGCAACCAGATGTTAATGGTCATGCTTCCATTGTAGATCTTGAGCTACTATTCTGCTACTCTAGATCCCGTCTGCCTGGGTCTGCCACATTTCCTGTTCGATTGACTAGTTCGCTCTCTCGCTTCATGCAAGTCCGTTTGCTACAATATCTCTGTCGCTGTGTCATCCGGCAGTATATCCGTATAGATCTGATTCAGAAACTGCCTTTACCAAACAAAATGAAAGATTACTTGCAGGAGAATCACTACTGAATGGACTGTTGTGGGACACGGTAGAAATTTGCACTTTTTGTTGAGGAATACATTCTGAAACAGTTAACATGTTTGGAGGTCATAGGTTTAGCTACAAATATATTGGATCTTCCAATATAAGTACATTTAGTGTTGTTCAGGACAAAGGAGGTTCATTGTCTAATTCCCTTGAGATAGCTGGAAGTGTTTTATCATTTTGGAAATTGTTCAGCTGTGCTCTTGATCTGACAGCAGTGTTTTTAACAATGCTTACCATACAGACATTATAGTCTGCTAACCTAGAAGGATCTCCAATGTACCTAACCCACCATCAGATCTGAATCAGGAATCAAATAACCATGTCCTAATGGAATATCAAAAAGAATGGGACAAACAGCATGGAAACAAACTTCTTGAAGTACTCCCACAAATTAATTCACAATGCTACAAACCAGAAATATGAAAAGAACAAATTATATTCACAAAATGTTGGATATGAACTTCAAAATAACTCAGTTTCCTTCTTAAAGGAGAAACAGCACCTGATTGTAGCCTAAGCATGCGCCGAATTACAATCAAACATATACTTATAGAATGCCCCATATACGAAACCGTGAGAAGCCAATTCCTAAAATGCAAAACTTCAAGGACATTTTTTAAATGCCAAATTCAATCCTGAACTTGATCTCCAGAACTAATCTGAGGAACAAGTTATAATAAGTTGAACTAGATAATAGAAGTTTACTTCTCTAGTCATGAATTGAACCCAGATGTTCTTTTGGCTATATACAAACAAACAAACGCAATTGAATAGTATAAGGCAAGTAGGACAGTAGGATGTGCTTCTTTTTGTTTGCACTTTATCATCCCCTTCTGTGCATCTTTCCACATCAGTTTGACACTACAATTTGAAGCGTGTTAAAAATAAAAACATCGTCACCACACGACTGAGACACACGATGCTTAGTAATAAGTATTGATGTGTAAAATTGGATCAAAAGTATGTTGGAATGAAAAATCCTTTGATGTAGATATTTTTTTCAGTTTTTCGATTGTTGTTGAAATTAATTCAATGCTAAGTGAGACATTAAATATCTTTTTCTTCAAATCTTACTTGTAAACAAATGTGTTTAATTGCTGAACGAATTGCCTCAGTCCTTTTCACCAGAAAAGAGAGTTTGCTAAATACAGGGTGATTCAAAATCCACAACTTTGAAAATCTGTATTTAATCAAAGAGAGATCTTGTGTAATCATTCAATGTGAAAAGTAATTAATAAACTTTGAGCTCAGCTCTCCTTTTCTTCTTTGTCAAGTTCATTTGTGGTATTCTTTTTGATTCACCCTGTACAAAAAGGGCTTGTACTGTATATGCTCTTTTTTCTACTGTATGGATCACACAGATTTCGATCCTTACATTTTGGCTCATAAATTTTATAAATTTATATTCATGGTTCATGAACCTTGCCTTTCTTGTGTTTAAATATGATATTTTTAGAGTTCTCTTTATTAAAAGAATCCGTGTTTTGATCAGGAAAAGTTCACCATATACCCATCCAAACACAACTGCTGGAATGACTGCCAGTGATTGCTATTCGAAGACGTTTTTATTGAGGAGAAAGTCAGATGTTTGCAACACCCTACCTAAAGCTAAAAGCACACTTTTATAGATACTCTCTGTCTTTCACACAATACTTGAACTCTAAGCAAATGTTTGAATATTGCACAAGTTAGGTAACCCTAACCTTATATCATGTTTGAGTGGAAATAAAACATCAAGCTTTCCTCACTCTCTACCCTCCTAAACTGCAGCCTTGTCAGTATTTCATAAACCTTGCTTCAAACCAAAAAATTGTGCATTTCGACATTTGAGAATCAATCGATCACAATTTACAGTAAGGGGAATCATTGCCTGCTTTCTGTGTTATACATTTCAATAGGGCTTTAGATTTGAAATATGTCATGTAATTGTTGCTGGAATAAATGTATGGTTTTGCAAGTCTGCTTTTCTCATATGAGTCTACACCTTTGGTTAGTTTGGAATAAGTTGATTTAATCAGGATGGATTCTGAAGGTCTCTTTAGCTGGCATATTTCATGTGAGTGAATCAAAGCCAGATCTTTCTATTTGTGGTTTTCACACCACGCATTGTAGGCTTTAAAAAAAAGACCAACTGGCAAACAATGCAGCGAAATGTATTCGTGAGGCACCCGAGGGAGATTTATGAAGGTTAGCAAATACACAGTTTGCCATCTTTAATATTCATTAGAGAATAAGCCATGAAGTTCATTTATTGAGTGGAATGCAGGTTTTTATGTTATGTGACTGAGGAAAAACTTTTGGTTTAATGTTTCTCATTTGATGCTTATTTTATGTGATAGATGTGATTTATGTGATAGTTTTTAGTTTTTAAATTGTAACTGTGTAGAGTGAGGGGAACGTCTGAATTCTGAGATTAACAAAACATTTTAAACAATTATAAATGAAAAGTGGGGTGTTTGACATTTGATCTGAGTTTATTTAATTTCCAGTGACTGAAAACTGCTGCTAATCAATAATTAATCTGTTATTGAGTGACATGAGGAATGTCTTAAAGAGACGCACTTTAAATCTGTTGAGATGTAAATGATGAGATTGTGTTAATTAAGTAATGCAAAAAATAAATGTGAACTGAGCTGTTTGAAGATGATGTACAATTAATTTGGAAAACTTTTCTCATTTTAGTTTAAAGCTTGTAGCTTTCTGTGTCTTCCATTTGTGTTAAATCTCATTGTTGGTGCAATGTTCAGTTCTTAGCATCTGATATGCATGGGCTGAAAAAATGGTGTCAAATTTTTTTTAGCTTAACTTATGAGAGCGGAGTACATCAGACGCTTCAACTGAAATACCTTTGATTTTTCTGATGGATTGTTCTGTTGTCCTTGTGCTGGGAAGGAAGGAGACTGTGTTTATGTTATGCTATTATTTTTTCACAAATAAGTTTCTCTTCATACCTATATCAGGTTTTTCCTTTTTATCACAAGTTTACTGCTTTATAATGATGATCACCTTTAAATTGTACATTGGGGTTGTAGAATGTCACCTACAAATTTGCCTACAGGTGCTGGTCATTATTAGAATGCCATAAAAAAGTTTATTTTATTCCATTTAAATGTGAAACTTATTTGTTATATTCATTCATCACACACATACTGATACATTTCAAAAATTAAATTCCTTTTATTTTGAGGCTTATTACTGAAAATCGTAAAATCGGTATCTTAGAAATGTATAAGTTTGGAATTTAGAACATAGAAAGTGACCGATAGATAGAAATGTTTTTTTTTTTAAATGCTGGCTAACTGAAAAGCATGAAGATAGAAGATATGAGAATGTACAGCCTTGTCTTCCCTTTTTGCCTGAATTACAGCAGCAATGTGGCATGGGCCGATCAGTCTGTGGCTCTGCTCTGATATTAGGAGAGCCTAAGTTGTTCTTATAGTGGGATCTTGGCAGCATGCAGTCCTACCTTTCTAAATTTATCATACATTTTTTTTGCACAATTCTCTGTAAACAGCCAGTCTCTTTTCTACGCATAGACTTGCAGTATCTTTCATCTCCTGTCCTTGTGATATGTCATCTTTCGAGCATCTTTCAAGTCAGAAGTCAAGTGCAGAATTAGCTTGTTGAACTTGACTGAAATTACTGAAAAAGTAAAACTGTTTTTTTTTTTTTTACAATAACCGAATTTTTTGACGAGCACCAGTGTATATTCACAATGACTCCTTTTTGAGAAATACAGTAGTTATTCTAATACTCTGAATATGCTAAACATGAGGTCTGTTCACTCCAATTTTCATGGTCACTTTCGTGAAATGAATGATTTTTGTTATCAGAGAATGACAAAAGGGGTTTGTTGCACAATTTGATATAACTGATTTAAATTTGTTTGTATAAATTATGAATTAAAAAGTGTTTTCAAGGCATAATGTCTTCTGTATTGATGCTTTGACACAGTCTTCGCAAATCTTCCAGCCCTGTTTTACAACCTTCACAATGCAACTGTCATCTCTTGTGTTGGAGCCAAGAGTTATGGGAGCCTGCTTGGTTCAATACTGTGCAAAAACTTTTAAAAAGCAGACGAATTAACAGTTGTAAACAGATACAGTGGGTTGTTTTAGAACTGCAAAGTACACAGTTAGTCCAGATATTTCTGTTTGATCTGTAAACAAGTTCAATAGTTTTTGTATAAATTTCTTATAGGTTGTACAGCCTCGTCTTTACATTTTTCCCAGTCCAAGATTAAGAATTTTATTTCAGTTTTGTTAGTGTTATGCAGACTTTATAAAACATACTTTTATTTGTTTTATACTAGTTTAGTCACCATTATTTAAAATAAAAAACACAATTTTTTTATTTATTATGTGTCCAATCAACACATCCAAATTATTAGCTGAAATGATAAAAAAGGCATACATATTATAGAAAAACACTCTGAAAACAATCAATTAAATAAAAAAATATTCATAGTTTTTAAATAAACAGCATTCTTTGTTTGTGTGACTTTTAACCTCAGTTTTGCTACTCTACTCGTCTAGGTTTGATTATGCTGCCCACATTTTTAGTTTACGCTATATTTTTTTCTCTTCTACAATGGGCATTGTGTTACTAAAATGTGTGTCACAATTGGAGTTAAGCCATATACAGACGTTAAAAGCTTAATCAGACTAACTAGTGTTAGAGACGATTACAAATAAAGGATATTGCAACTGATAAAATGTAACTTAATCTTCAATTTATATTATGTTTAAAAAACACTACACTCTCAGTTGATGGTATTTTAAAATTAAATGTTAAACAGTATTTTACTGTTTAGTATTTTAAAATACTTCCTGTTCTATCCATTGGTTTTAAACTTGTAAAGTCTGATGCAGTGTTTCTGTCTGTGAAGTGCCACAGAATAAGCTCATAAAAATTGCTAAAAGTAATCAAGTAACCAAAAAGGTGTTATATTTGTCATTAAGTTGGCACTTGGTACTTATTTATTATAGGTATGAAAATTAACTGTTAAAACACAACTTCAACTACAATTTTTTTTTAATTATATTAATATTTATTATTGAAACTCAAGTCCAAAGTAAAGCTGTGCTTTCCTGTTCAATAATAATTATAATCATATATTATCAAATATAATAATCACAACAATCCCTATGCTAGCAACACTGATAAAACTGATTATTAAACAAGCTAGAGTGATACCTCAAGGTACGAAATTAATCCGTTCTGGGGTGGCCTTCTATGTTGAATTTTTTGTATGTTAAAGCGAGTTTTACATGTAAAATGTCTAATCCGTTCCAGGCCACACCTAAACAACACAAAAATGGAAAATAACATGGAAACCAGAAAAAAATTAAGTAGGATTATTCAATCCTTAAAATGATATGCATGTACACACAGCATCAGGGCTGGAACTCACCAATAGGAGAGCTAACATTTGATGGTGCATTGCAATTTGACTCACATGATGCCCAGTGTTGAATATATATTTCTCCAGCATGTTTTTGTATCTTGGAAATTTTTACGTATCATGAAACAACATATTCTTCGCGTGGCCTTTCGTATATTTTTGTAAAATCTATCAGTTGGTCGAGAAAATTTTTAATTGGCATGATACTTCTCAATGATAGCAAGTAGAATTGAAACAAAGTGGCCATTTACCAAATTTCTTACCACTGGAGGGCATAAAAGCATCTGTGCCTTTTACCTTCAGATCCTGGTTGTCAAGAAATACAAATATTTTGGTGTGATAGATTTAAAAAATTTTTGAGCAAAAGGCTGACGGTATTAGTCAATAAAAAAAAATGGTGTCTCCAGACCATGCTAAAACTTTGCAGTTTAAGTTGTAACAAACTGGTTATTACACATTTAATACTTAATACGATGAACGATAATCATTCCATCTGTCATATAACAAATCAGAAGATTACCTGCGTTGGTGACTGGCCAGTAGGGGAATTAGAAACATTGCCAGGTCTCGGAGGGTCGAATCAGATGAGATTGCGCCAGATCATAAATTCGGTTTTAATTAATTTGTCCACCAAATCATTCACCACCATGAATTTTGACCTTTACTCAAAAGAATCGTCCCGAGACAGTACTACCCAATCTGTAAATCGTATTATGTCCGATCTTTAACCACAGTGAACGGTGTAACACTTTATAGACCATAAACAAGGGAAATGTCTTTTAAAGGCTTTATTAACTCTATTCTAGACACACAAATTGATAAATGATTTCTAGCTAACTAACCTAACCATTCGCTCAAGCAAACAGGCACTCATTCACACCGAGAGAGAGAGAGAGAGCAAGAGAGACAGAGAGAGAGAGAGAGAGAGAGAGAGAGAGCAAGAGAGACAGAGAGAGAGAGAGAGAGAGAGAGACACAAAGCTTCTGAAATAACAGCAAGAAGTTATCTTTACACATCAGTTTGGGCTCGTACTTAATTTAGCATTCCCACAGTCGCTCTGTTCCCGTTTTACCCGCGTTAAGTGATTGATTATCGCAGTCTACCGTTTAGATCTTTCGAGTCGATCCGGTCGAACGTGGTCCGTGGCAGGCCGAGTAGATTCCGGGAGTACAGCTGTGAGGCGTGCTCGATTTGGGAGGGTGATCTTAGTGTCCCAGCAGTTTCCGTGGGGGTCCGAAAGATTTCCCGTTGGATTCAACAGTCTTTATATCTGGGGTCAAAGTTCTGGGTTGAGGCTAACCGAGTTTTCTTCGTTGAGACGGCACCAAACGATAAGCATCCCTTTTGAGGGAGTAATTAGGGGAGCCCGGCTAACAGCCAGAGGAGAGAGCAGACGGAACAGAAAGTTAAAGAAAACGTGACGAAGCAGGCTCTAAGTGATGAAGTGAAGAAGTGAAGAAAGATGAAGTAAGAATGAGAATTAGAATGCAAGAGCGCCAGGAAGAGGGCCCCTTCTTGAATCGTGAGGCGGGTCTCTCCCGCAGCTTAGCCAATGAGAGCATTCCTGAGATCGGATCGGTGATGACGTCACACTTCAGCCCCTAGCAGCTTTTCGGCGGGAGAGACGTCCGCTTCTTTAATTTGCATCCATTAATAGACAACGTCATATCTAATCGGAAAAGTACCGGATAATTTTTTACACAATTAAATCCTTTCCGCAACATTATCCGCATTCCAACGAGATCAAACATTAGGGGGCAGTTACAGAAATTCATTCATTCATTCATTCATTCGTTTTAACTGACTAAACTATTAACTGTACAGTACGAATTATTCCATAACATGAAAGTACATTTCAGGAGATATTTGTATGAGCACAAAAGTGTTCTTAAAGCAAGTTTTAGTCTTCTGAAAAGCAGTTTTTGGGTGAGCACGACTTTGAGTGGAGCCAGGCTTTGTCCACTCAGTGTCTGATCCTGGGGTCGTGGAGAGTTCGGAGCGTTCGCAGGCTTCAGGGGAGCAGAGAGGTGACGCGGGGGGTTATCTGATGACCCTCGTAATCTGTGGAGATGATTACGTTCTGATAGAATCAGACCGCTGGCGCCCTGAGATGGGGTGAGGGCCCCTAATTCTGGAATGTGGTTTTTCAGAATTAAAGGTGCAGTAACTGAATCTGGGTTGATAGTTCTTACAAAGTCATATCTGTGTTAGGACCTAGACTACCAAGTTTAGCACAATCATCTAAAAGCATTTAACAAATATAGCGTTTTAAGTAGTTTGGCAAGTTCACTCTATAGTTTGTTCGCACATCGTTCTCAAACAGTTTGATGAATTGACTTTCACCCAGCGTGGTCTGAAGTTGGTCTGATTAAAATTTTGAGAATTTTGAACAAACGGCATAGGAGTTTGAAAAAGTTTGAAATAGAAAAAAAGGGAAAAAAAGTTTAAATGAGCTGCACAAGATAAGAGAGACGATTAACATTATGCATTCTGCCAAATGCATAAAATAAGATAATGCTGGAGATAAGATACTCTCATGCTAGCAATACAGTACCAAACTGGTGAACTCTGATATGGCAACATGAATCTGAGGCAACGTCAATTAACTGGATTTGTGGGTTTAACCCGTCACTGGGATGTCATAACAGCTTTTATCACTGAGCGAACTGTAGAGGCATCAGAGTTAATCATGCTTTCCCTCGCTCTACCCTCCTCTCTTTTACTTTTTCTGAGTCAAAATATGTCCCCACGCAAGTCAAGCTCCCTAGACACAGTGTTGTTTACTGCAGATTAACAAAGGCCCGGCACGATGAATTTTTGGCATCAGCCAGAAAGAAAAAGCTCAACCAGCACAAGATGGGTTGCATTTCGAAGAAGTTTCAATCTTGTTTTGGATTTATTTATTCATTAGTTTATTGTGCGTGTTTATTTATAAATGGCAGTCAGGTGAAGAAGTAATTTTTGCATGAAGGCTGACTTCTTGTAGAGCTTGGTTATGAAAACTATTTGAATCTAAATATATGTGAAATAATTCAGAATAACCTTTTTTTTTTACAAGTATCTTTACAAGTATATTTACGTTTTCTGCTCCATTAGGAATGTGTGCATTCACATTAAACCACATACACATGGATGTGTGGCTGTAAGTGTCTGCTCATGTAATCTGGATATTACCAGCAATTGACAAATTATTTTTTAACTTTTCTCTTCCCTGAATTTGTGTGAATTTGTTTTCTAATGCTAATACAATTTTTTTAATTGACAAAATAATGGCTGACTTTTGACTTTGTCATATTGTAGTGCAAAACATCATGATACGCTTCCCTTCAAAATCCAAATCTTCTTCAAATTGTTTACTGAGAAGAGTTTTTGCTTGTTCAAAGTCTAGTGAAAGAATTTTGTTACATCATTAATTTCTCTTGATAACTGAATAGAATGACATGAATATTTGATTATTCTTTTGCAGCAGGTGTGTGAACAATGTAAAATCTGTACCAACATTTTTTGATTGATAAAAATGCTTTACACATTTCAAAATTGTGTTATCGCTGTTATGCTATGATATAAAGTGTATAGTTATAAACTGTACACCATTTATGTACAACAAAGAACATGAACACACATTTTACAAGCTTAAGATTAAAAATATACTGCTGTTTAATTTTTGCCTGAATTAATGGTAAAAAGAAAACTGCTCAGGTAGACAAGGAACAGGATCTTATAGTAAATAAATATTTTATAGGAAACCTACGATGAGTTAAATGTTCTTGTTAGAACTTCAACCTCTCTGATGCTCTCTGGTTCGCATTCCTAATTAAGTCAAAGTTTACTTATGCCTTTTGTAGAGACCTTGGAGTTAAGCTTAAATGACATTCATTTAGAGTAACTTTTGGTTCATATTTTATGTTTTTGATTTAATTTGATGTACTGCTTGTTTACTATGAACAATTGTAATGTATCTTTAAATTATCTCCTTTTTGATTCCCTCTTTTTATTAGAAATACAATTTTAAAGGTTAATGAGAACATTAGCATAAATTTTATGTGAATTAAAGGCCATTTAATGAGTTAACAAATAACAGTATCATTAAAAATTAACTTTCAAATGTTTGGTTGAGACCGAGAATAATCGTAAAAGTAAAACATTTCAAAACTCAATTATGGAGTCAGATTTACATTTATATATGTCAATTATTAAAATCCTATAACCACTGTTTCAAGACAAGACATCTTAGCCTTTGGTTCTGACTGGTATACCTCACTTGGCCAAGCAGCGGGACCTTATAACATTCAAGTAACAGAGAAAAAAACCCCAATTGGTTCAATGCATTAAGTACAGTATGGGAAAGAATTGTAAGACTTAAAAGTCTTCAGTTGGGTTTTCATGCCTTCTACAGCACTGACACAGGCTTGGTTAAGTCACCAATTATCTGTTCCGGGCCTCTGACTCAGGTGGACTTTTGACACCATTGATCATTATACCATCATCAGCCATTTTGAGAGTGAGTTTGGTGTAAATTGCACTGCCCTATAATGATTTTACTCATACTTGCTGACTAGCCTCATGGCCTCACTAGTCTGGCTGGCCCTCTCAGGGTTCTATTCTTGAACGATTACTTTTTAATATGTATTTATATCCAATTGGGCGTTATCTTCCATCTTTCTGTCTTTACTTTCATTTTTATGCTGATGACAAAAATTTACATTCACTCCAAACCTGGCAAAGACCCCACAATATCTTAAACAGTCTCTCAATAATTCAGGCATAGAAAAATGCAAGGGATGTCACGGTGGTGCAGTGGGTAGCAGGGTCGTCTCATAGCAAGAAGGTCGCTGGTTCGAGCCTCGACGGGGTTGGTTGGCATTTCTGTGAAGAGTTTGCATGTTCTCCCCCGTGATCGCATGGGTTTACCCCGGGTTCTCCAGTTTCCCCTATAATAGAATTTTAATACTCATGAGACATGATTTATGAACAAAATCGCAAACAGCAATTTATTACTTATTCCAAACATGAATTAAGCTCATACCTTGATATCAATGAAGAATGTGATCACATTGCATCATGGAGGGAGAAAGAAGAGGGAAAGAGGAGAGAGAGGAAAGAAGAGAAAAAGGAAAGACACGAGCAACGCAAACACGTCCACTCGCTAGGGTAGGTAGAGAGGGAGAGAGACTCTAAACCCTTGAGAGTCCCTTCAGTATAAATCCCGCCTCTTTACGTCACTTCCTGTTCCCTCCCAAGTATACATACAAATTCAATCTTATTTGAGAATTACTTACAATGATTAAATATTCTATTACACCCCCCACAAGTTATACTGACTTATACGCTTTGTGAAGCATAATTTTTTTAAGATGCTTCATAAAAAAAGTTCATTATTATTATGCTGATTGTGGAAATAAAGCTGGTTGTTCTCTGTGTCGTGTAGCGTCAGAGTTTGTACAGGAAACCAGTAGGATTTAATGTGAATTCCAGCAGAATGTTTCCAGCAAAACCTTTTTACAGTGAGTTCTTGATGCATTTGCATTGACTGCTAATGTCCCTTTATTGCAAAAAATATCATATTGTTTGATAAAACTCCTTCTGCACACAAGAAGACAATGAACAACCCTTAATTTTTGTTTAAATCCAATAACAATTCCATTTCCCATGGTGATGTGTAAAAGTGGCCTACTTAAGGATTGGTTGTGGAGCCCAGCAAGCTTAAAAGGTCAAATAAATTCAGTCAATATTCTTCAACAGACATATTATTAAACGCAGTATTTGCTGTAGGACCAGTGCCAAAAGGCTTGATTTAAAGGATACAGTATGAAGTATGGAAAAAACATGACTTCTCAAATACATCATATCTGTAACTGTAGTTTCAAAAACAGTAAAGATATTAGATTAGTGTTCCCCAAATAGAGGCCTCATGTGGCTGAACGGTAGAGTAATGAACTTGGCATGTTATATTTACCGACGATGATTAAACGTCACCTAAAAGTCAGATATCGTTCACAAGTTCACACAAGTATGACTTGTACTGTACTTTGGTACGAATAGCATGATGAAGCAGGACGAAGTGTGCAGATATTGTCATGTTTGCCAAGGAAGTTCACTTTTTAAAACTTTTTACCAACTCGCAGCTATGAAAATTAAATCAGGAGCTTCCTAATCACATGAGAGAAAACTAGAAACTGAAAATACCAGCCAGCGGAGTTCATCCACAGGAGAAAAGAGAGTTAGTAGAGCATTTCTAGCATTCATTCAGGAATGTTCTGCATGTTTTCATATTCCCCATCTTAACACAGCGTTAGTGTGTAATGATACATAATGGTCAAAATTCTTTTTGTGATACTTTCCGAATACAAATCCACTAAAATGATACTTTTAATTCTTCAAATTTTCATTTGCTGAAATTGTAAGCATAGTTATAGTTTTTTTTTTGCCAGCAAGACCACACGGCTCATTGTACAGTGGTCTCATCTAGATGCAGAAGCAAACTAAGGGACAATCAGAGATTGTGTATCAGAAGATGGAAGCTCACTTGTTAAGGTTGGCAACCAACTAAACAAATCCAAAATTGAAGTGCAAATCCACTTCAATTCATTCCCTTTAGAAATGTTTTGTCCCTGGATAATTAATTAGGCAATAGATCATACTAACTAAAGATCATGAGCTACTTTATGTAATTATAGGTTAGCTTTAATAATTATAATTATAATAATTCTAATAATGGTACTATACATAACTTTAATGTAATTGTTTGTTACTGACTTATACCATGAAGAATTAGATAAATTGTAAAATTTTAACCCCAGAATGCAATTTATAATTAAAAAGACTGCAGACTGCAACATAAATTCTGATAATAAAATATAAAGTGTTTTCTGGATGGTTGGTGCTGAACCAAAAGGTTAAAAAGGTGAGTTAAACTGAGATTTGGAGTTTAGCATTTTAACAAGGTCATGAATCAACTACCAAAAAGTGGCTTTGACTCACCAGATCTGATATAACAAAAAACAAGTCTAAAAGGTTGTGACCACAAAATGTATGTGGTTTATAAAATGCTTCTATAAGCTTAGCAGAAGGCTTTCATGACAACCCCGGCGGTATTCTAAACCAAGTTTAGAAGGAGTGTGTCACTAAATTACCACCAATATATTGGCCTAGTAGACTTCTTCAAACTTACTAATTACATTTGCAATAATACAATAATAAGGTTATCGCTTTTAAGACCAAATGTTTTTTGCCCTTATTGGGTAGTGACTAACGGCAGCTGTTTATCCAAAATTATTCTGACGTTCCTGACTGAAGGAGAAGAGATGATTGTTGAGGATTCCAGCTGAAAGGTGAGGTATTGGTGTACAGAGGGATTGGGCAGGATTACCAGAAGTTTTGTCAATGTGTGCTTTGATGATCGAAGAATCCTGCTTTATTCTTCTCTGGTTTTCCATGTTATTTGCACATACTTTGATTTGTTTCAGTTATGTCTGATAGTTTAGTTAAAGCTTGTATATGTATATCATGTACAAAAAATTATACAATACAAAAACATTATGGCGGTATAAATTTGAATTCTCTCTTTGATTTCTTTGATTCAATCTTTACTCAGAAATCAGATTAGACATTGGTTTCGGTTGAACCATGTTATCAACTTTATGGCAACAATTCTACAGACAAGCAACTTTTAAGCATCAATAGTTTATATGTTACTTATATATCTTAATTTTTTTACTTTATTGGACAATCTACAATGTTTATTGCCATTAGAATTACACTTAAAAACAGAAAGCCATATTCTTATTTTTTTGTACCCTGAATTCCCATTTATTATGTATTTAAAACCTGATAATGACCCAATCCATGTCACAGTCAGCAAAAAGAGTCTGGTTTAAAGTCTGGAAGTGGTGATACTGTAGTTTAGCAAAATGACACAAAACACAAAAGAAATGGACACATTAAAGGACAACTTGGCTGAAATGTGAGTTCCATCTTTGAACCTTTAAATTCAGAACTTGATCCAGCCATTTACCGTAATTCAATTTTGCCAAGTAAGCAAGTGCTGGACCAAGTAAAAATGGCAATCTGGTGTCATGTGATGCAGGTTAGCAAAAAAAAAACTATTTAATGAAGGGACTTTTGGTACATGTGCATAGTAAAAACTAACAAATAATAAGGAACTATACATTTAATTTAAAAACCCTGACAAGAAACACAATTTCCATAAAAGTCAATGGGGGTGCTAAATTAAGTAAGATAAGCCCGTCAGATTGGAATAATGGAGCCATTGGACACATAAGGATGACAGGATTATAACACTGCATTTGATTTCCATCCACCATTGAGATCAATGCTCACATGGAAAAAACCAAACCGACAAGAATGAAATGAAATTGCTACTGTTAAAATGACTGAACATTTCTTTTTGTTAAAAACCATCCAAAGACTAAAATCACAGTGTGTTCAAAAGTACTTTTATGCAACACATGAGCATTTAAGAAAGACAGGTGACTCAGCCAAGCCATTTTGCCTGTGCCACCCATAACTCTATATTTAATCAGTCCAACAATTTCACATCATTCTTCAACATCTCAGCTCTCAACAATTCAAAGAATAAGTATTTGAATGGCCTTTGAAATGTACTTCTTGAAACCACTGTAACTCAGTTTCCGAAAGCTGAAAATATTAGATCTTAGGTGAAGATCATTATTTGCTTCTTATATTGCTACCTTTTCACTGTAACTGTAGATACACACCATCTATCAGCTGCATGCTGAATTATTTATTTCTCTAAACACCACCTACGCCTGCTCCAGATTTCCATTCTCTCTGCTCTTCCTTTTCTATTTCTCTTTGCATCTATTTCTTTCACTGTCACTTCCACGGAGCGGTTGCAGGCATTCGTTGCGAGAGATGACAGTTCTTCTCCATAGTGATTCATGGATCCAAATGCTGCACATATTGCATATTTTGCATTGTAAAATCAAGTTTGTCAAGCAGAAAAGAAAAAGTATGTCTGACAGAAATTCTAAGCATTCACTCTTTCTATTTTTCTTGGTTGTTTTCAGTGGCAAAAAGACAGAAATAAACAAATGAAGAAGACTAAATAAATAGGCAATGTGCAGTTGATTTATGCAGCTCGAGGATATCTTGTGTTATTCGAGTTTTGCTTTTTCAATATGTTAAATCAAAGCAAAAGCAAAATGTTCTATATCTTCATGACCATTGAATCCTTCACTTTTAATTGATCGTACTTTCAGTCATGTAACATGTGATTTCATTCAGTAGCTAAGCCTAAAATGCCACTGATTGAATGATAACACATACACTTTAATGTTTTTAGCGTTCTCACTGGTCACACAATAATACTTGTATTCAATTTCAAGCTTTCTTGAGTAATCAAGCTAACATACTGTTTTAGCTCCTAATCTTATTGTGTTGGCTGAAGTAAAGAGAACCGCTGCGATGTCATCACTGAAAATAAAATTATTTATTTTATTGGTATATTGGTTCTTGCGAGTGGAGTACCTATTTGAAAGGTGTTTGACTTGATTCATATGCATTTCTTGTATAATGTCATGGTTGAGATGAAGGAGTATTTTATATTAAGTTAATCAGTTAAGTAAAAAGGAGTATCTTACCATTAATGTGAGAGGTGGAGTCTATCTATTGCAGATGAGACTTTCTATCCTTATATCCTGGCTCAATAAATATGGACTATTGAGGGGATGAACATAAAAAATTGCTTCATTTCAACAATATTAACCAGTGTTACATTTTTGTGTGAGTATTTCAAATTTAAATGTAGATGCTTTCAGGCTCGGCCAATAAATGACCAAATTTATTTTTTTTAACCAGTTGAGACTTATTGTAAATTAGAATAGATTAACTTTATAAAAGTTAAACTTCAAGACAGTGTAAGTGAAATGTTATGTGAGAGGAAAGAACTTTCTTAACCATTCCAGTGTTTCCCCTATATCCAATTACACCTGCCATTCCAGTGTTTCCCCTATATCCAATTACACCGGTTTTTTAAGATGAAGCTTATTGTAAAACAATTCTGCCTCACACTAAACTCACTTGACTGCTAAAGCAGCATGTATTTACATCTGACTGTCGCATTTGTACTATAATTTAAAGTGCCTATCCATAAGAAAACATTCACTAATCACTATCAAACACATGTTGATCATCTTTGCTATAAATGAGCAGAGTCTGATCCCACACCTTTAACAAACAGTAGAATCTCTATTTTACAAATTTTCTCTAATTACTTTTCGCAGACAGGGATCAGTGCAGCTTTTCTCAGTCAGAGAACTTGTCTGATCAATATGTGCAATATGAAGCACTTACTTCATTTGTGATGAAATGAAAGTGTAAACGCTTATTTTGAACATTCTTAGTTGAGAGTTCAGGGTTGGGGTTCCTGAAGCATTGAGAATGCCACCCAATGTTAATGAGGTTTTGTGACACCACTTCAGTTACGTGCGTTTGTTTTGTACACAAGTACATGCTTTAAATGTATTATATATCTATAATAGGTATATTATATAGAACATTATTATTTCTATATAATTTATTTTGTATTAGTACATGAGGTGAAATCATGCATTTGTAGCCCCTCCAAATATACGACATGCAAATATCTCACTTTGAACTAAGATTATCACTAGGCTTGAGGACCCTAAAAATATATCATGGGAAAATATAAGGTAGGTGAAAACTCTATAAGATGAAGCTTTAAAAAAGTGAACAGTTGATAGAACACCCACATGTCTGGCATATGAGACTTGATTTCATAGCTAATAATCACTGTCAATCAAAACACAATGGAGTGACATCAAAAGTGAGACTAAAACTGGGATGTCAGGGCAGCTCAGTATCAAGTTATGGTTGATAAAAGTTAAGGTTTACTTAAGAATGAATGACATAAGACAAGCAGAGTTTTGTTAAGAGTCTGTTTCCAAGGAAGTACAGTCTTCTTATGTGAAGAGCACTAAACCTTAGACGTTCTATCTGTGATGTCACCCATAGGATTGACAAATCTGAAACTCAAGTCAACTGTATTCATTGCTGATTTGCATCTATCACTCAAAAGGCCCCTACTTTAGTTATACACAATTTAAAATCATAATATGACTTTGTATGATAAAAGTAATATTTTATTTCATAATATGATTTTCCCCTCTGATGTTAATATCTTTCAAAGATAAAAATATTTAGCTTAAAGTAAATAATACGATTTTATGGGGGCTGTTAACTGGCTAAGCAAACACATTAAATAAACACAAGGAAAGTACAATTTAATGTTAGTAATTTAATGATGCAGTATAATGACCAAGCTTGACCAAGTTGTATAAATTCTAAATTAAAATGTTATCATAGTATACTTTGCTAGTCTCCTTCTGACTATGAAAACTTTCATAAATACAAGAGTGTTTAAACTTTGTTACAAGAGCTTGTTTAACACCTTCTCATTTTTTTAATATGTGAAAACAGTCCAAACTAAATATTGTAACTTGCTCAAAAATCATATCATTTACATTCATCTATCTATTAATCTTCGTCCACTTATCCCGGGCTCATCACTTATCCGGGGGCAGCATTCTAAGCAAAGATGCACAGACCTCCCTCAACGAAGATACTTTTTTCAGCTCTACTGGGGTAATATAGAGGTGTTCCCAGGCTAATCTGGAGACATATCTCTCCATCAAGTCCTGGGTCTTCCTTAGGGCCTCCTCCTGGCAGGATATGCCTGAAAAACCTTCCTTGGTATGTGTTCAGCAGGCATCTGAAACAGATGCCTGAGCCACCTCAACTGACTCATCTTTATGTGGAGAAGCAGCGGCTCTACTCCAAGTTCCTGCCAAGTGATGGATCTCCTAACCCTCCTCATCTCTAAGGGAGCGCCCCATCACCCTGCGGAGAAAGCTCATTTCGTCCATTTTGGTCATGACCCAGAGTTCATGGCCATAGGTGAGAGTAAGTGTGTAGATTTATTGGTAAATTGAAAGTTTAGCCTTTTGACTCAGCCGCTTTTCCACCACCACAGACAGGGAAGATTGACTGCATTACTACAGCCATAGCACCATTTCACCTGTCAATCTCACACTCAAAATCACAAGATCCTTGAATCTCTACACTTGAGGCAAGAGGTCTACTCCAACCTGGACTGAGCAAACTACCTTTTCCCAATTGAGAACCATGGACTCAAATTTCGAGGTGCTGATCCTCATCCCTGCCACTTCACACTCAGCTGCAAACCTCCCCATTACCTACTGAAGGTTCTTGCCTGAGCGAACCAACAGAACAACATCATCTGTCAAAAGCAGAGATGCAATCCTGTGGTCCCCAAAATGGACCCCCTCCAGCCCCTGGAATTGTATAGTCCAAAATAAAGTCTTGACAAGTTCAATATGAACCAGGACAAAGTCGTATGGCAATGCAAACCATCCTCCTGTTTTTGTTGTACAGAGTAGGAGCTTGGTGGGAGCTTCCTATTTTGTTCCCATATGCACTTTCCGCCACGGCTTTTGGCAGCAGCTCTCCGTCATGCTGCCGAGGTTCAACTACGTTCTAATGATCTCTGTCTCCCCCATAGAGGCCCAGGGCCTGTGGAAGTAGATTCCCTATACATAGGTGTAATACTATTAGGGCTATAAATTAATTGGAGTTATTTAACCATCCACCACTTCAATATTGGATTACCAGAAGCTAGAAAATGGTACTAGAAGCAATGTGTATAATACCAACACAAAGAAAGCATTAACCATTTTACTATTGAATAACCTGAAGCTAGAAAATAGTACTAGAAGCAATGTCTATAATACCAACACAAAGAAAAGCACAGAGCAATAAAATTAAACACAGTGTCCTGCCTGAGTAAACTGTTTGACTGACAGAACTCTGTAAGATGCTAGACATCAACACATGTATTGAAAAAAATCTCTCAATTTAAAACCAGACATAAATGTTTAGAGAATTACAATTTTTTTTAAATAACCATAAAGTTGACAAGGTAATTATGTACAACTGTTTGAGTGTCTACATTTTCCACTCACCTATGCAGAGTTGGTTGTTGTTGTTGTTGTTTTTAGAATAGACTCTATATAAGACCACTGCCTATGTATGTCCAGGCATCTGGTTTGATTTTTCACATAAGTGTGTTGTTTTGATAGCATTTTTTTCTTCAGAAATGATCATGGGTAGGTGTCAGATTTCTGGTATTACCATTTTATACTCATATTTTATTTTTGATCTATATCTCAAGTTCATTTTTAAATTAGTTATAAAAATTCCTCCATTCTAATGGTGTGACGTCGCTATACTACTATCCCATTGTGTGATAATTACATTATGTTACGGTTTCATTCTGAGGTAAGATTCATGATTCCTTAAGATAAGGATACAGGTCTAAAAAAATTACTTCTGGCGCTGAAACAGTTGTTGCCCCTATATGAAGAGATTCAACTGAAATTAAACAAAACATTATGGATCTATAAGAAAAGGGTCAAATAACCCTGATCTAGAAAAAAATTAGGAAGGACTATTGCAAAATGGTAAAATTTGTTTTACAGCATGTTTACAGCAGAGGCAGCAAAGCCAGTCAACTTTATAACCTCTTGTTAATTTAGTTGAAATTATTTTAAGACACTGACAAGTATGGTTGATAGAAAGCAAAATCTTAAAAAGTGAACCTATAGCACATGCAATTTTTTTTAAAGAACATCATTTTATACACCCACCTCCTGAGGAAGATTTTTTTTCTTTCAGTACACAGCTGAGACAGTAGATCATGTGGTAGATCAGCAGCCAGACAATTGTATACAATATTTCTTTTAAAATGCAACATTATCTAATAAAAATCTATTATTCATAGAAAGATTATAAACAATCAAAGTTACAACATCCAATTAATCTGGTTTCTTTTCTTCTCAAAATGCAGTTCAAGCGCCTTGAGTCTTTGAGAGTAGCTAACAGTTTGTGAAATAAATAAATTACGGGTGTTCTTTTATCTAACAGGCTCCCTGTAGATGTCATTCGACAGCTGTAGACATTTAACACTCATCCTCAAACAGAATTATTTCAGTTCTGCTCAAGTCACCTCCCAATGTTCATTATTATTGCATAGCGTATGGCTACTTCTTTTCATGAAGGCTAGTTTACATTATTTAAAACACTAGAAAAGTACAGTATAACAGAGGGCAACTAAAACCAACATAATATAACAGATAAAAATCATTGTTTGAGCTTTAATTTCTAAACAAACCCATGAGTTCAGACATTATAAGGAAACAGCATCTTAATGCTCCTATTTGTTTTAGCAGGGAGGTAAATGGACAGATCTAGGACAAGTTAACAGTCTCTAAACTGAGACAATGATTCACGACCCTAATGGGAAAAAAGCAACAACTCTTGCTTTGGAGAAAAAAAGGTTGTGGCATGAATGCCTGATTAAGGGGAAATTATTTGCAGTAGAAGGAAACTTGTAGTGTTTTTCTTTCTATTTTGCAGCTCTAGACTAGATGAGAGACAAGACTATTAACCAAGCATTTTGCTGCAGTTTGTTCAAGTGTACTGTGAATACATGTTGAATATTGAATTTCACATGTTTCTTGTAATAAAAGAAAATATTTTCTTTTACTTTTAACAACAAACTGCTATAACATATGTCAATCATCCAATATGACACAAGAAGTGCAAAGATAATTGTTGACAAACCCATTGGATGCATCTCTCACTCTACATTATATAGAACACTAAATTATAAAAAGTCCTATTCTCATTAAAATTGTCTAATTGTCTTCACATCAAGCATCAAACAGGTGAGAAGAACTCTCCTCCTGCGCCGATCTGAAAGCTTTCAAACCCAGTGTTCACTCACGTGTTTCTCAACCCTTTCCACTTCTTCCTGCACAGTTCCTTTGATAAATAAATGAACTAGCATGCTTAGCTTTAGTTAACATCATCGCAATAAAACACATAACAAATTTATTAAAATATGTTTAACTAAAAATATTCAGAGATCTCATCACCCACTTTATTCCAAGCAAGGTCCATTTTGATTTTATGAGTCCAATTCACTCTCGTCAATTGCTTTTCAGCATTCTTTACTTAGAATTTACATAGAAATCAGACCTCTCTTCCTGGATCATCCGCGCTTGGTGTATAGGCACCTTAGGTCTATCTAATGACTTCAAATCTGAGTCTAATCAAGTGTGCTAAATGTGTTCTAAACAAACAAATCTCTTTACAAACAAACCCTCTTAATGGCAGGGTTAATGAGGAACGTGATAAATTAGTGGACACACCTAGTGAAGATCATCCCCAACTCATCACACACCACATGGACAGCCAATCACCAGGGGCCTGATGTATAAAAGTTGGGTACGCACAAAATGGGCATAGAAATATGCGTACGCATTTTTCCATGCACATATCGGGATTATAAAAAAAAAAACTTTGCGTAAATAAGTGCGCACCGTACGGATGCTCTTGACCGTGCGTACGCACTCTTTTAGAAGAGTATGTGTTTTGGTGACACCAACTGTCCTAAATAGCAATAGCTATTTAAAATGAAAAACTTCTAATTTATCCCATTACATCACCCAATAAATCAAATTGTATCAACCTGAATTATCATTATTAGCATTCTTAACCAGGTGCAAATACTTCGAATTTACTCATTTGTTTTAATGAATGGGCTATAAAAAGGTATGTGCGTATATAACTTATCATCATAAAGGATGCTCTAGCGCTGTTAGAAGACCTTGCTAATGACGCTCTACGGAGGGAGCGTGTTTTCAGAGACCGTGAAGATTTCCTTGCTCATGATGATGATTGGCTCATGAGCCGATTTCGATTTCCAAGAGCCATCCTCTTGGAATTGTGTTCTGAATTACGGCCAGTATTGGAAAGACCCTCGCGGAGAAACCATGCGCTGTGTGTTCCTGTGCAAGTATTGACCACATTAGGCCACTTGGCCACTGGTACTTTCCAGCGAGAGTTGGCAGACCGATTGGGTATTTCGCAGTCATCCCTGAGCCGTGTCATGCCATATGTATGGGACACCATAGTGGGGATGACACCCCCGATACATCCGTTTTCCTTGCACGCAAGCTGAACAGGCCAACATCAAAATGCAATTTGCAGCAATCGCCGGTTTTCCCAATGTAATCGGTGCTGTTGACTGCACTCATGTTGCAATAAAGGCACCATCTGAGAATGAATTCGCTTTTGTTAACCGAATTATTGGTGGTATTAATATGCAGGGAGATCATACATATTCGAAATGGGCGGTCTTAACCTCCAAATATGGTTATTTCGGGAGGAGATTGGGGTAAGCAATACGCACGTGCACCTGCGCACAATATTCAGATAATTTTGATTTATAAAGCGAACCTTGCGCAGGTTCTGGCGTACGTACGGTTTATGAATCTGAAAACTTTTGTGCGTACGCAAATTCTGCCTTTTGTGCGTACGCACACTTTAAGGATTACATCTACGCAAAGTTTTATACATGAGGCCCCAGATAACTTATCACCCTAACTTCCTCTTAAAAATGACACCTGTCCCGTATTATCCCTTGTCCCTTGTCATCACTTCCAGAAGACAGCACTTACCTCCTCTCCCCCAGACTCTTCTTCCCTGGACGTGGTGGCACTCAGCACCTGGATAGAAGATTGCTGGGGCCTGATGTATAAACGTTGCGTACGCACAAAATGGGCATAGAAATATGCGTACGCATTTTTCCACACACATATCGGGATTTATAAAAAATTAACTTGGCGTAAATAAGTGCGCACCGTACGGATGCTCTGGACCGTGCGTACGCAGTCTTTTAGAAGAGTATGTGTTTTGGCGACGCCAACTGTCCTACATAGCAATAGCTATTTAAAATGAAAAACTTCTAATTTATCCCATTACATCACCCAATAAATCAAATTGTATCAACCTGAATTATCATTATTAGCATTCTTAACCAGGTGCAAATACTTCGAATTTACTCATTTGTTTTAATGAATGGGCTATAAAAAGGTATGTGCGTATATAACTTATCATCATAAAGGATGCTCTAGCGCTGTTAGAAGACCTTGCTAATGACGCTCTACAGAGGGAGCGTGTTTTCATAGACCGTGAAGATTTCCTTGCTCATGATGATGATTGGCTCATGAGCAGATTTCGATTTCCAAGAGCCATCCTCTTGGAATTGTGTTCTGAATTACGGCCAGTATTGGAAAGACCCTCGCGGAGAAACCATGCGCTGTGTGTTCCTGTGCAAGTATTGACCACATTAGGCCACTTGGCCACTGGTACTTTCCAGCGAGAGTTGGCAGACCAATCGGGTATGTCGCAGTCATCCCTGAGCCTTGTCATGCCATATGTATAGGACGCCATAGTGAGGATGACACCCCGATACATCCGTTTTCCTTGCACGCAAGCTGAACAGCCCAACATCAAAATGCAATTTGCAGCAATCGCCGGTTTTCCCAATGTAATCGGTGCTGTTGACTGCACTCATGTTGCAATAAAGGCACCATCTGAGAATGAATTCGCTTTTGTTAACCGAATTATTGGTGGTATTATTATGCAGGGAGATCATACATATTCAAAATGGGCAGTCTTAACCTCCAAATATGGTTATTTCGGGAGGAGATTGGGGTAAGCAGTACGCACGTGCACCTGCGCACAATATTCAGATAATTTTGATTCATAAAGCGAACCTTGCGCAGGTTCTGGCGTACGTACGGTTTTATGAATCTGAAAACTTTTGTTCGTACGCAAATTCTGCCTTATGTGCGTACGCACACTTTAAGGATTACATCTACGCAAAGTTTTATACATGAGGCCCCTGGTCT
Source organism: Danionella dracula (assembly GCA_900490495.1). NCBI lineage: Eukaryota > Metazoa > Chordata > Actinopteri > Cypriniformes > Danionidae > Danionella > Danionella dracula. Next base: position 1,911,101 of record UELW01000888.1, read on the forward strand.
TTGGGTGACACTTTCCACCACAGAGGTCACAGATTGAGATAGACCTATTCTCACTCCTTTAAGGGAAGGTATATTTCTGTACAGTGTATATTTTAGACGTGTTAATAAACCTTCCAAATGAGTTCCTGACTTCTCTTTCACTTGTTCTGTGTTCTGGCACTTAACATTACATGTTATATTTATTCATTCTGTAATTTTAGGTAAAGTGTAAGAACACCCTCTTATTAATTTCTAGTGCACCACCCTCAGCACATCACTTCACTTGCACATGAAATGTTCATGAAAGTCAGTTTTTAATTTAAAAACCTAAACCTAAAATAATGTATTATTCTAAGTAGTCTTGATGTTGTCTTGGTGTTCAAGCCTGTATATTTTTTTATTATTAATGTTATTTATAAAAAAAAAATATATATACATATATATAAAATGGCTGAGCATGCATTATTCCATTTTAAAGACAAAACGGTTGCCTCTGCAAAGTAGTAGTGATGATGTGATGTCTTGAAATTTGACATGGAGTATGCTGTCTATACCATTATCTTTGGGCAATATTAACATATTAAAGATTAAGGTGAGTGTTATGTGTGTTTCACTGCTTCTCGCTCCAGAAACAAATAACGTTAATCATATGGTAAAAATTAATCTAGCTTGCTCTCCATTCATGAAAAGTCAAAACAGGACTGAATCCAGCTTCTTAACCGTTCGGTGATAAAATCTGCAACATTTAAAACAGATCCAGGACAAACATTAGGCAATAACTGAACGCTGCTGTTCTAATAGTCCTGTAACAAAATTATACTAAAGCTAAATAAAGGGTCTAATAAAAACAATACTATAAGAAGTTTACAGTGCTCACTAACTTCATACACAAAAAGCACACCAGGGCACATCTTTCACAGCTTTTAGAATAATTATAGTTTATTCATGATTTCTAAATCCACAGTGAAAGTGTGAAACGTAATATAACACAAGGATCATTTACAGTGGTGTGAGTCCCTTTCCATATTAGGCTCTGCTTATACTCAACGAATGTGACTTTATGAGTCACTAGAAAAAGTTATCTTCAACGACGTACCCTAAGCTCAAGTTGAGGAGGCAGTCCAGCCAACATGTCTGTAATAATTTACAATGTCTGATATTTATTTTATTATATTAAATAAAGATCACTGAAACAGCAGAGTGTTGGTGTTGTTCCCTGTCTTTAGTATTTTTTTACAAGCTACTTTAGACTTTTAAATTAATCAATCTTTTTAATTTCATCTGAAATTGTTTCACTATATTTTTATTTTAGAATCGAAATATTGATCCAAGGAGGAGTCTCAGCCTCACAGGTGTATGGAACAGATTTTTTGTATAAGCAAACTTTTTAAACACACATATATGTAGACTACAAGACAGCAACTATTTTTGCTCATAGGCATCCGCATCAACGAATTCTCTACAGCTGTGCGTAAGAAGCTAGATATTAAAGGCAAAGCTACTTCATTTCACCCTTTTTAGATGTATCATCTGAGATTCCTTTAAAAAGACAGGTGAGAATTTTCCATTTTAAGACTGATACTTTTTCATTCTAACTTTTTTTGAGAGTCTCACAGCAGAGCAGAGCAAAGACGTGACATTTATTCATAGATGTCAATGATGTATGCACATAAAACCAAGTCTCTTCTAGCCCCAAGTCTGACATTCTTAACAAACCATGTTTTCCAACCAAACTGAATCTAACTAATTGTTGTGCCACATCGCTGCTGAAAGCATAAAAAGAGAAATATGGTGATATCTTTTTCCAAATGCAACACGGAGCATGCTAAACTCAGATTTCAGAGCATCATAAATCAGAGCTGTGATGGTGATGCCGGCTGTAGGTTGAGAGATTTGTGGTTTGTAAAAAGCCTAACAGAGACTGAGCTGCAATGATGCAGAAAGGTAAAATAAGATAAGCTGCATCAACTCACAAGCATTTTGGGCGAAAGTTTTTTGGTGCTAAGTAGTTTGTGTCATGCTGATAATTTGTCAATTGGCAGAGACAAAAAAAAAACTTGTGGAAAAAGTTAGATTTTAGACTAGGACCTAAAAAGGAACTGGCATTTTTGGACATGGAGGCCTATTATGAATATTTACTAAATGTGTTTGATGATGCTTTTATAACAAACATTGGTGGTTTACTTGGGCACAGATCTCCGGTTAGTGATCCAAAACATAGACCTTTTGTTTTTCTAATAATGCATTTTTATCCAGCATTAAAGATCAAGATAACAGCTTTGTTATTTACTATGTCGTGTTAAAGTGAACCTTCAATGACGTGCAGACACCATTTGAACTCAGAAAGCAGTAAACAAACAAATGATTGCTTTCCAGCGACTCTAGCCAGTCAAGACACTTGTGATGTCATCAGTCCTCAGCACTGAAAAGTTTTTGAAGTCTTTGGATCAGCTGCTTCAGCAATTGCTGATCCAAGTTGGATAAAAAATGCTCAGCAATGCTCAACACAATCATGTTTTAGGCATAATTTGAACATCTTTTAAAATGGACTTGTCGGTGTGTTTTTTTTTTTTAATAAGAAAGAAGAAAGCACAAATTTGATCCCGCATCCAATATTTTAAATGACCTATGTCTCAAAGGTGACTATGCAAACTGTAAAGCAGGGGCCTTTTTTGGTGTGAGATGGCATTTCATTGACTAAGAAAGAAACTCATTGGATTGGGGCAAAGAGAAATCCTGCCAGCTCTTGAGACTTTATCCAAGAGGAACCTGTCAATTAAACACCTGCTGTGATTCAGCTCTGTCTTCTAACAGTATGACTCAGAGTGCAGCGTATTGTGGGATGCTCCTGTTCAATGTATGGTTACAATGTGTTCTCCCTAAGTAATTCCTGTTGGGTGCCACCTGTTCTTCACACCACATGAGGATCCTAGATTGCTCAGACAGGGATACGTCTTCTGCTCGTTTTTTTCTTTCTTTCCCATTCATGTAGAACAATGCTTAAAAAGCTGCAAAAAAGAAAAAAAAAATTAATTTCGCTGTTATGTTCGGATTTGTCATTTTTTGTCAAAACTGGTTATTAATTTGTGAGCAGAATTTTTGTTAAATGTACTCTTCACTCAAATGTTTGTATTTAGTTTCTACTTTTCAGTGATGATTCTATGTATTAGTGGTAGATGGCAGTGCCACACTGTTTATCAGCAGAGTTTTTATATAATCTATGTCCAAATGAGATTACTTCCGAAGACAGATTGAAAGAAAAAAAACATATCAACTTTTCGAAACTTTGTCAATTAACAAATAAAGAAGTGACCGACCTGGGAACAGTACTCACTACTCGAATGCTAGTGTACTAGCTGTACTTTCATTAGCTCAACTCTTATCAATGTAATTACACCTTTTTGCATTGGTTTTACTGGTAAATGCCACATCACACTGAATGCTCCAAACCTCAGTAAGATATGGCTTATCTTGATTCGTACATGTTTAAGACTGAATCTGATCAAATTTCGAATAGTCATAACCTATATTCAGTCTGCAGGTTTTAATGCTCAATTCTGAGTTTTTTCAAATCAGATTTTTTTTGTGGGTGCTCATTCACATTACTCACAATACACAATCTGTATCTGACCTGTGTATGAAAGTAATACAGATAGATGTGAGGCATCCATGTGCAAAAAATGACTTTGATCAAAACGAAAGTAAACATGTGATTTGAGGCAGTTTTGTGGCTTTATTTAAGTTTATTCCAAATCTGAGCCGCCATCATTTCAACCAAATCATATCAGGAAGAAATATTTATTCATTCTACTACTTCTATTGACTGCTTTCAGCTCCTACCCTGAAATGGTTCCATATGATGATGTAAAAGTCAAATAAATGTAACATGGCTGTTCAGTTTGAGGTCATTGCAAAAAATTTTTTTAGGACCACATGTGAGAGCGACCCGAGTCTGATTTGAAATATCTGATTTGAACTCTTCAGTCTGTACTGAAAAAATCCGATTTGGGTCACTTTGGACTGCAATCTAAACGTAGAGTCATATTCTGTCTGTCAGGAGATGAACATCCGGGGTGATGGGAAGAGCTTGTGTGTTGAACTTCTTTGAACAAGGTATTTATAATGAGGGATAAACATTGACTGTCTGCTACTAGCAGGACTCGTGAATTTTACATTTCCTACCATCTTCTCTGCAGGGGGCTTTCACACCTCTGTTGATTTTAATAATGCTCCTAATTCCTGTCATGAGTCAACACAAATGTGTATCGAGTTCCACAAAATTGCTCTTTTATGGCCCAAAAGGAGTCTGAACATGTGATCAAAAGAGCCAGCTTTCATTGGTCGAGAGTGTAACTTTTTTTCATTCGCACCCATGCGACTACCAGATGTTTATTTTGGGATTTCACATTGATTATATGCATAGGTGTGTGGAGACCTAATGAGAGCCCATATAGTCTCATTATATAAAGTTCATGCCCACTTTGAGTCCAAGTAGGGACCCACCAACAAGTGTTAGCTGGATAATATTCTTGAAAGTAAATCAAAACTAGGTGTGACCACACCTTTGACTGGTATTAAATATAGAGTCTATTTAGATGAATTGACTTAAACATTTGTAATGCATTCTGTAACACATATCAGATCAATTTAGATTAAACAATCATACATTCCTTTTCATGCAATTACTTTATTTTACAAAGTCAAAGATACAGCCAAAGATGTTTGTTTAGTAGAGATTGTTGAAAAATAAACATGTAATCCATACACATAAAATAACAGGAAAACACAATACGGCATAAATCATTTATTAAAAAGATTGGCAGCTAGTAACAAAAAACTACATCATCCCACCACAGTTCTCATGCAAAATGTGATAAATTGATGAATTCATTATCCTCTGTAAATAACTTATGAACACAGGCTTCCCCAAGCTTCAGTGGTGATTAGACCTTTGGCATGACATCACAGACTCTCAGAAGTGAACCTTTAATGCCCCACTAATAAAAACATCTGGTGTCAGTGTGCACGTTCTCCTACATCTTCTTACTACCAGCCAACAGTGTTTTCCCATTGCCATGCCATTTTAAAGCCATAGCTCTGTCCACTAATACTAATTTAAGCTGTTTCCTTCAGCCTCTGGCATGTGGAACTTTATAAAGAGACCCAGATGGCAAAGCTAAATTCATACATTTACAAAGTATGACATTTGATTGATGACATGCAAGAAAATAAAATGTACACTCAAAACCAAACCAAACTGTGATTTCTGTCTGATTGAAGCTGGCACAGTGGAGTTTTTCAAATTTAATTTGTGCAGCATGACTTGAATACAATATGACAATTAAAAAATAACCTCTGTCCCAACAGAATGTGAATTAAGATGCATGATTAATGTTTTAACAAACAATTGCTTAAAGGATAGGTGGAGGCTTTGAACTGGCAGTATGACACCAATTATATCCTGAAAGAGAACTGGATATTGCAGCATTTCTTTTCACATACAACACACTCAGTTCAGCACATTCAAAAGAATATGCAATTTCATGAGGGTAGCATGCTAATGTGACAACTTATCTCCACCTTGCCATGAATAAAACATTGTGCACTCAAAACAAAGAAAAAACATTTTGGAGCTTGTGAAGAGGCAAAAGTATGGAAGCTCAATTTCAACAGTAAACAAAAATGTCATTATATTTATTTTAAAATATATAAAAGTTGAAAAAAAAATGCCCCCTCAATTTATACTTACCAAATTGTCTAAGATATACTTTACAGAATTAAATAACACATACAAAACCTGGTGCAAGACAACATTTGCCTTATCTTAAGTTTTGAAGTTTAGAGTATTTCTATATGTCATCAAAATTATTACTAATAGTTTAGCTATAAGAAATGGCCGGTTGTAAGCACCAATGAGACATTAACTTTCTGATATAATTTTTTATATTGTATCCAGTTTGTAAGTCTAAAAAAATACCAATTTCTGTACTGGCATTGCAAAGTAAAGGGACAGTGAGTTTTCTCACAATTTTTTGAGAAATGTATATACATTTTTATCTGAACGAGATCTTTTTTGATAACTTTACATTTTATGTGTCAGAAATTGTGCTGGCTAAAGTGCTGGCCAGTGCGGGAGAACGTTTTCGCTCACTTTCAGATTGCAGGGCATTGGGATTGACCATCCATCGGACTGGCTGGAGTAACAGAACTCTCCCACTCAGTATCGCAGCCTGTTACAGATGAAAGCACAATTTTTCATTGGGGCCCACAGCAAAAAGAGTCATTGTATTCCTTTATCTCTACTGATTGTAAAAATAATGAAGCTTTTGTAGGTATTTATTGCTTGTTTTTCTCTCCTTTGCTTTGTTTCTGCTTTGTTCTCTTCTTGTAAAAGACTGGTTAAATGTTGTTTTATGGCTTATTTGAAGAGCATATGTTTTATATGTAAAATATGTAACATTTTTGAATTGAAAAAGTAATCTATATTTTGTAGTAACACACTACTTACTATGGGAAGCTAAAAGCTAGGTTTTTCATTGTGCATGCAATCTGCATACTACCCCTTATAAGTCGAAGTGATTGGCCATTTTCTTTTTACGATGATTTAGAACTGGAAATCAAGAGAAAATGGCCTAAGGCATGCCCAGAGCAATGCAAAGGGTAGCTTTTTTGGGATATATCTTTTTCCACCATAAAAGGGACCATAACCCCTTCCACATTTCCCTGATCGTGCAAGAATGGATATTCATTCTACAAGGAAGAAAACCTATCTACCTGTACAAAGTTGAAGCATTTCCAGATCAGCTGGAACTAAGTAGTGTACCATGGGATAAAGCCGCCACTCTCCTGTTCAGGGTTTGCACGAGACACCACCTCGACTATCCGACTCAATGGTCCTGGGGCTGTCTGGCTGTAATGGAAAAAAGTCAATGCTGATTACACAGAACCACACAACAATCAAAATTGAACAAATGGGGGGAAAATATTTCTTTTTGTTGACTGAGACATGGCATCGTCTGAACCAATATGTGATGCCCCTGCAATATGTGCATGAAGTGACATACTAGAAGAAATACTGGGCACCCTTCTTTCAAATTTATGTGCCAGCATTCCTCTGTCTTGGTTCCATCACAAGTTGTGAAGAACCTTCAGGCCGGCTTCACACCAAGACAGTGCTCTCTGTGTATTCCAGATAACACTTTTCTGAGTTGACATGAAGTCTCAACTGGCTATAGTGTTTCAGAGCCCTGACTCTGTGACAGGCTAACTAGAACCTACTTTATGAAGGGACATGTTCAAGATGGCATTTGAAACCTGTCCTAAAATTTGGGGAACTATTTTTTTTTCAGTTGAAGGGACCCACTCTATTGCATCAAATGGTCCTCTTGTTGGACTCCATTACCATTACTTCTTTCACTATCTGCTTGCGCAAAAGTTCATTCTGAGTATGAATTAATATGTAATTGAATTGTTAAAAAATATGTGCGTCATCAGATTATTGATCAGTGTCCTAATAGTGACCTGCACTGGAAAATCTGATGTCAGACCACAGATCTATTGACTTGGGTGTCGGGGAGGGACGATCTTAGTAGTCCCTTAGAGATGGTCTGGGGATTCATGCAGCTTTTTTGGTTAAGACCCAACCATGAGGTTGTTTGACTGACAAGCGAGAAAACCAATTCTATGTCATTTCTCACATGTGATGTGAAAATGTCACCACATCACCACTTCTCTTTGAAATCCAGACAAATTCAACCATTCAGATCACGACTTCAGGATTTTTAAAGTGCCTGAAATGCACCAAACCCATAAGACAATCTGTGTTCTGTGGACAAGAGGTCTGAGGCTGAGACTAGGGTTAGGATAACTTATTTTTTGGGGCAATATGGATGTTACTGACAGACATCCAACACAGGTAGAGGGGGCCCCTTTACAATTTTCCAAAAGCAGTCATTTCATTCATATTTGCATAAAGAACTTGACATTAATATTTACTTACATAGAATTTAGCAACATTGTCCACCCTTTCATCGTTTTAAAACTAGGTAGTAAGAACCAACTACATCAACGGTAAAGAATTTTATGGAATATATAAATGCAGTATATGCTATTTAGACACAGTGATGGAAACCTATTATACAAAAGAATGTATGCAGTACTACTTAAATTGGGTAAAAATTTAAACAGTTAAAACACAGATAAAAATTTTATTTGTTTTACTTTTAAAGTCTAGGATTTTCACGTTTATCAACAAGAAAGTTACTTATTACACTCAAAACAATCAATTATCCTGATAAACAAGCAATTTAACACATTATTTTCTAGTCAAAGCTAAAAATACAGAAATTCGGGTTAATCTACCACCATAACAATGCTTCAAGGAGGATTTGTTCATTAATTATAGATACACCATTACATATGAGTAACTTTTACTTATTAGTTATGAAAATACTGAAAATTCTTCAATAAAGGAATTTCCATCCATCCAGGCTGTGCATGTTGTCAACACACATTTTACAGTGAAGTCACATGCTAGCTGTAATTTTTCGTAATTGTACAGAAGCTGTCTCTATTATTCACCTCTATCTCCCCTTAGCCCAGGCCAGAATGTTGACTTTGAGCCTGTACGAAGTGTTTGTGCCGTCTGCTAATTAAATATGTGAGTACTTAAAACAAGCAGCAGCTGTAAATAGCATGAATGTGTGTCCCTGGGGAAGCTGGCAAGCTGTTCGCTTCTCTCCGTCACAAACAACATTTTCAAGGAGTCTCGTCTCTCTTACTAGGGACCCGGATTTATTAGTACAATCTTAAGATTTTTATGGTAAGGAGGGAAAACTGCACTGAACAAAGGAATATCTTGCCAAAAGGATGTCTGTGTTCAGCTTTTAATTAACGAGGGCACCTTGCACATCTCTCTGCTTTTCTATTTACTGGATCTGTTTCTTAAACTCTACATAAGGCAGTTTAGTTTTATTTACATTTCAACCAAGACTATTGCACAGCCATTTAATTTATTAAAATATTATTTAAAAAGTGTCAATCACATTGCAAGAAGAGCTAAAGAGAAATGGTGTGATTAAAAGCTTTCATTTTAGTGTCGCTGCCTCTGCATGTCTTGTTTGTCCTGCCTGTTGAAAATAATGTTTTTCTTTTTTCTTTTGTACTTTTAAAATAGTTACATTAATTCATGTTTTGTCAAAAGCATTTTAATGTTTGTATTATTTAACATATAAAATGTTATACAGTTAATTTTGTGAGTTTAAGAGAAGGCGGTTATATCTTGCTTTATAAGTTGACTCAATATTAAGTAAATTATTCAATAAGGTAATCAAAATTTTGTATTGTGTCACATTTTAAAACTTCTTAAAAGAAATTGTTTACTCTGTGTCATTTAAATTGATCATGGTTTAATAGTGTCTTAAGCTGTCTAGTCATGGCATGTATGGACATTTTTCACTAACCAACTAGTTACAGGTGCAAATCCAGCAACATCCAAAACCCTTTTATGCAAACAATATGGATCATTCTTGGTTTCTGACCAAAAAAGATGGGTGTGGAAAAAAAAATAGGTTGAAAATTCATTGGCGAGTTTATGTGATAATTAGGGATATCTCGATCCAATCACATGATAGGGATTGGTTCAATGTAGCTGTCGATCACATATCTATAGCTCCATTTTTAAGAGAAAAAAGCCAAATCTACCAAACTTTGTCTAAGACAAGGCATAATTTCCATATGACCCAAACTATATTTTAAACAACTTTATTTACAATAAATAATAAAAATCATACAGCAGCAAATCCTGAATGTTTTCCCAGTGAACCCTTCAGACAACCCCTTGGATTGTTTAGGCTCATCTCCATCTAAATCATTTGATAGTGTACACTGTAAAGGAATTCTTTGTGATTAATAAATCATATGTACTCATCGTTCCTTTGTCTGAGTGGCATCCCTGAATGTTCCATTAACAACAAATGGAAAAAAATTATGGAAGTATATTTCAGACGAATCTAAACAATATACAATCATATTAAGCAATGTTATTATAAATCCATGTTTTGAGAAAAGCATCACAAAAAAGCCTTCCCACAATCCAATTCATTCAGTGAGTGTTTTTTTTTTTCATTAGTTGCACATGATGAATACAACTGAAATACAATGCTGCAATTTTACAGATATTCTGTAAGCATGTAACCCCTTAAGAAAAACCCAATATAGCACTGTAAAATATTACCAGCGATTTTACAACATATATTGACACTGTAAAAAGTTTGTGAAATTATATTTTTCTGGTTTTACATTTCAAACTAGACACCAAAAGAAACATGCATGAAATAAGATGCACGTTTATTTTCAGAACATCTATACAGAGCTTCATATGAACTGTGATTTTTGATCTGATGATGATCATTAAACACAGAGCACACACAGTGGCACACACTATCTCTTCAACTCTCAGAGATTAGCATATCCCATTAAACACATACTCTCTGAACAAGCCTCTCTTTAGCTTTGAGGACTGTTTGAGTCTCCCTTTGCAAGCTGAGCCCTACGCTCTCATCAGTGGCCCCGCTATCACCCTCCTGCCATGGAGAAGCCCCTCAGCACCACTGGCCCTGGATCTATCCAGACAAGAGCCTGTGTAGGACTGCTTAGTATACACTGTGACCAATTATCTCTGTTCTATTAGCTCCCATAAAAATTGATTCTATGAAAGTCAGAGAGCACAAGGCAGCATGTCAAGTGATCCCTAAAAAAATCGCTAGTTTTTCATGCACATGTTTTTTTTTCTTGGTTTTCTGTATTAGTGTGCTAGTCAGACTAATTTATCAACTGCAATTTCTGAAGTGCCCTTGGGAACAAAGCTGCTCGTCATTGCATGCTTGTGCTTTATTAGCTGGATTACTTTGAAATTGCACCATTGTTTGTTAATATTGCTTCCAGTAAGGATAGTTCCATGAGCAGATGCCAATTTATCATAGCAGATGAAATAGCAGAAAACAATTCGGCTTTAATATTTGAGCCAGCATGTTCTGTTTGCAGCATTCATCTTGTGTGTTCAGGTGTCATTTAGCCATTTAGCTTGAAGACAGCACAAAACCTGCTGACAGAGAACTCTTTTTTCACATTTCAGTGCTTGTAAAAACTCTGTTTATTCCTCTGTTCCTCTATCCACCTCCATTTTAAGCTCCTCTCCTGGGTGGCGTTACATGGGATAGTGGTTCATTTGTTCTGTTTATGGTGTGGATTTGAGCTACACTCATTTCCCACAGCTCCGCCCCAGTACGCTCTCCCTACTACCTTTCTTTTCAGATAAATGTAGAATTCCTCAAGATTTTAAAGTATATATGCAAGATAATTCAAGATAAGCTTCAACTTAAAATGGTTTTTACACCGTAAAAGTTAGTGTTAAACTGACTCTGTTCCTCTCTGTTCCTGACTCTGTATTTGGTTCCACTCAGTATAGAGCCTCTCAGTTTGAGCCATACAAATCTATCAAGTCAAACCCCTACTTTCTTATTGTGCTGGAGTAAAAAAGAGATTTTTGTTGAATGAAATACAAACATTATTACAAAGTACAAGTTGTTGTAAAGAACTGGTTATAAGAGAAATTTTAACTCACTTTGAGAATTACTTTTACTCTATTCAGAGTGTATTTGGTCCTACTCTTGAGTTAATGTTACCCTTATGATTTTACTGTGTAGTACTACTGTCATACAAGTTTTCAAGCCAGAAACTGAAAAAATAGTAAAAAGTAAAATTAGCTTAGACACTCAACAAATAAGTGAAACACCATTTCATTTATTCTTGAAGAGGTCAGAGCACTCCAAAGGTCACCTATTGTTTCACAGTTTTTTTTTCACTCCAAGGGTCTAATTAGGACTGTCTAACCTACCACGTTTGCCACTTCCTCTCCTTCCCAAGCCAATCATAATAATTTTCAGACCATTATTCATTCACTCCACATTCACACTCTGGTGGTGATAAGCTACATCAGTAGGAGCAGCCCTGGAGCAGTCTGATAGAACGTGGCTTACACGTACCTACGGTCTCTTACCCACCACCAAACACACCCCACCAGTCACACACATCCACAAAGGCCTGCCCAGAGCCACAATGGCAGAATGAACATGATGGGGGATCGAACCACCAACCTTCTGGTTAAAAGACGATCAACTACCTCCTGTGCCACCTTTCTTCAAGGAACCACAGCCGTACCTGATGGACAGTCAATAGACAAAATAGTAAGTGAATTATTACACATGCAAGGGGTGCTCTTTGATTTAATCAAAATCTTCGCTTAGTGATGTGTTTTGTCAGAGTTTTAAAGGTGAAAGTGTTTGGTGTATCAAGATCTTTCTTCTAAAACGAAATAGTTTACTCTGCTTCATATAAACTGATCACAATTTAATGGTATCTTAAGTTGTCTAGTCCTGACATGTATGAAAATGTTTCCCTCACCAACTGTTCCAGATCCAGCAAACATCCAAAACACTTTTACTCAAACACTATGCTCTTAATTTCTCACATAAAAGAGAGGAGTTGAAAAAAACTAGTCGATTGACACTTCATTAAAGATGATTTTTACTGAATGTGAAAATCATGTGAAAATAAATGCTTTTTATTAGACAGTTAAAGATTTCTGACCCCATATTTGTAAACCTGTTTCTAAAGACTCAATTCTTTCACAGGGGGACTTCCAAAGTTAGTAGCAAAGTTGTTTCTGTCACCTGATGCCAAGCATGCTGCGATTGTAGGTGCTGTGTTATGTTGTGTTTACCAAAATAGGCAATTGAATGGAGGAGGGGCTTAAGCTTCAGCAACTTAGCAACTGGCTCAAAAGTTGGCCACAGGGTAGCATGAAGAAGCATAAACAATCCATAATAATACTCTATTTATATCCTAAACTACATGCTTGAAACGGCTGATTTTGCTTTTCAAATAACATTACAATATTTTAAATTAAACTGTAATTGTGTTGGTGGAAGCACAGAATTAAAAAAGTAAAAAAAGTTTTTTATAATCTTATATATTTTTAAACTAGAAATGTGGGAAACCTTCAAAATCCCGAAATGTTCTTACAATTTGCAATTTTTCCATTTTGTCCTTTCGCTCTGTTAAAAAATTTCATGCAAATTATCTATATTGGAGTTTATACAAACGGTAGCAACTTTAACAGAACGCCTCAATTTATATTTTATAGCAGACAGGGTTTAGTCATTATGACATATCCAAGACATGAATGTAGGTAGTGGAGTGTATTTGTAAAGATGTAAAAACACTCCTGTCCCAAAAAAGCATTTGAATGTATTAAACAAAAATGTAATGTGATTTTTACATTTTATTTACAATATGTGCGTAATCAAAACTCTCATGATATGCTACTTTTCCATTTGTCAGATTTTGGCTTGCACACATTTAAAATAATTTTCACTTTATACAAATAAAAACCTTGAAGTGATATTTGAGAGAATGTGTGAGCAGACAGGGAAGAGAGATTGTCAAATATAACATTTCCTAAAAAGTAGACGAAAGAAGCTTTTATTTATCAACTGTAAAGTCTCTCATCAGAAAACAACGAGATCAGGGTTTTCTTTTAAATGTTCATTAAACAGTGAAGAAAGTAGAATGGCTCTGTAAAAGGCAGCAAGTATTATAAAATTAATTTTTGCAGCAATTACACTCTATCATGTTTCAGTATTCCATGTTTTCCATATAAATTGCCAGCTGAACAAACAAAAGACTTGATATTGATTGATGATTTTGGAGAGTTTGTCTTTGTACAAAGCCACTAATTCCATTTAGATAGATAAATTAATACTTATATATATTTTTTTTTGTTTAGCAATGTGCGTACTGGATGACAGTCTGGCCTCTAAATCGATGCATTTATTCATTAAATATATTTCCTTCACTATTAAAATATTGAAATGTATGTTTTTGTGAAGGCCAACAAAAAAGCTCTGGTTTATTTCAATGCAGTTAATGTTGAAATGTCAACTGGAAAAAATGTTTTGGGGGAATAGGACACCAAACAGGGGTTGCGTAGATGTGTACTTTACCTGGTTTTGACTATCACAGGTCAGTAAACCAAAGTCTTAAAGTGTTTCGCGTTCGAGATAATGTTGAATAACCCCTTTTGATTGTTACTGAAATTCCCTTCCAAATTAGTTATAAAATGTAGAGGAATCGATCTTCCCTGATTGATTCTATTCTTACAGAACTCTCATCCTACCGATGCACTATCCACTACACTTGACTTCAAAGAGCTGTCAAGTGACTCTCTAGTTTTTTGATGGGACAGATAATGCTGGAAAAAGACACGTTTACTTTTACTATGTGTAAATAAATATGTGTATACTTACCCTGGTGCAACCTTGTGCCTTTCTGACACTAGGGAAGCCCCAGCAACTGGCTTCCACTAGTATATTCAAGACATCTAGCTCTCAAATACGACAAAAAAATAAAAATAAATAAATAAAAATAAAATATGCTTAAAATCTTTAAATGCACATGAAAGATGCTTAAGCATGACTCCTCTGATCTATTGCACAAATGTGAAAGCTACAACAGTTTTCACCAATGCTTTCATTATCTTAAATCCTCTTGGATTGTCTGCTAGATTGCATGCAGTTCTGCTAACATTATTTGAAAAGTATGGCATTTTTTTTTAGAATATACACGTCATGGAATTCATTGTTTCACCTTGTGGGTAATTTCAATGTTGACTATTGTAGGTTTTGGAATTGTGACCTAGAAAGAGAGTTCTTTTTCTCTTGATTTTAAGTATCATTCTTGTTTGTTTTCATTCTACTGTCAAAACATCTCATGTGTTCTAACCAAAGCTGGATCTATACCCCCTGTGTCCTCCTTTCAATTCCATCTTTCCTTCTCCTCCTTCTCTGATCTTTTCCCGCCCAACTTGGCCCCATCAAAATCCACTTCACAAAGATGAATCTATACCAGATAAACCTTAAACCACAAACTTCCAAAGTTCTCTGGCAGACCATTTCTCTTAGAAATTCAGAAACACAAAGTTTGATCATCTGCTAAAGATTCTAAATAAAAGGCAGAGCTGAGCAAAACCACTGGATTTCATGTTTGATTATGTGGTGAAGCAAAAACATCAAACAGATTTAAAGGGGTTTTGGATTGAGAAACCAGAACCTGCCTGACATTTAACTTTTAATTGCATTGGGTTAGTACAGACACAAGATGTTATATAATGTTTGTACATGGAGCCTGGGGACATAGGGGAAGGGTTCCCATTTTAAATTCATACATCCTTAGATGATACATATGTATCATTATATTTATTATTAAAACACCTGTCAACAATCTCCAGACAGGTAGGGGAAATGGAGCATTAATTCAAGCAATACTTGTAACAACACAATTTCAAGCTTATTAAAAGAATTGTTTTAGTTTTAGCCTAAAACGTTTTTCACTAATTGATAACTAAAATCACATTTTCAAATTACTAAAAGGTGAATGTCAAATTTGTATCACTTCTGTCACGTAATATATCCAGTGTCACGTGCGCATCTTACTCACTAAAAAGTGTGTATACTTTCTTCTAAAAAGATGTTTCTGGTTTAAGGGTGAGGTATAAGTATAAAATTGAGGCGCGTGTCTTTTTATTTAACAACTTCAATGTAAGACTTGGCAATCATTATGGTTTTGAATATTATTGCTCCTTCGTCTTTTCATAGAAAACTGCAGACAACAAAACAAGAAAGCAGTGTTCTGCCACAGTCCAACAAGAAACCACAGTCAAAATTGTTTGTTTTTAAGGTTTCTTGCAATATTTATTGCCTGCATGGCAAAAATAGTGTGCCCCTACCTGTCTGGAGGCCATCTCAAGCTGTGACCCTAAGCAATTGCCGAATATGATGTAATACTACTGTTTATTTAGATTGTACATTTATACACATTACTTAATCACTTAAAATGGTGTTGAAGGAACTACCAGAAACCAATGTTTGTCACAGATGAGGGTTCCGTAGAGCTCAATACTCATAAAGGCTTGTGTCATAAAACACAAACTTGTGTCTCTGCAGTGGTTATTGCTTTCAGATCTGAGGATGAAAGGTAAGCAAGGTCAGCTCCCTTATACATCATTAAAAGAACACTTTAAAGTGGACAATAGCTTTTTTGACTTTCTCTATGAGTTGCTAGATCAACTAGCTCATTCTATCTTTTCATGTCAGTGTCTTTTTCAGTGTCTTTGGGTGGGTTACTCAACGAATCAACCACAATGATCATCATAAAGGATTCTGAAGGCTAAGATTATTTGTTACATTATTAAAGTTAAATGCAGCAATACAACCTAAAAAAAGTGGTTGGCGCTTTTGCAGTTACAACAAAACTAATTATCTCCAACTTTAATTTGTAATGCCAATTACAAAAACAAATGTGTACTCAGTAATATAGTTATACTATAGAAAATAACGATAACATTTGCTGGAGAGACATTACAAAGTTGATGCATACATCACAATGAAGTTAAATGATTACTTTTGTTTGCAACTATAAATTACCAAACTTCAAAACTTACTATTTGTGTTTCATTTTTGGAGCCTATATTGTAATGCACAAAAATAGCACAGTATTGAGTCAGTTACTGATTGGTGGGAAACAAAGACAGCTCTCTGTGTAAAGCTTACAAATCCTAGACATGCAAGAATAGTCTCAAAATATTGTGCTCAAATTCAGAGCATTGTGTACTCATGTGACAGGTTGCAAATCAATAATTAATAAATATACCTCACACAGTTCATAAAACACATTGTCAATAGCTCATAGAATCGATAAGCTGTATGAGTATGATCAATTTGAGATGGATCTGTTTTCAAAGTAAACTTATGTGCTTAAATGCAGCCTTGCATTGAATTAGCAATTAAACTTAGCCATGTTTAACTTGACATGGATACAAAACTGGATATTGTTTTACAGTCATAACAATTTCAGTAATTAAACTATCACCTACTGACCTTTTGCCTCAGCCTTAGATGTCATACCCAAGTAACATTTGCTATATGTTTGATCCAGTTGGTGCAATTTTATGGTGACACTTCAAGAATTCTGTAGTCGTGAATTATCCGCATTAGTAAGTGAAGCATTTGTTTTCATTACACTGGGAAACACAGTGCAGCGATACAGTCGTGACAATCAACTATCATCTGAACTGAGGATGAGCAGATTTAAAGAACAGCTTTGTATAACATTGAATAACTTGACATGTAATCATTCTGCCTTGTGATTGGTCAGATTTGTTGCAGTTGCCACGACACGCTTGAGAAATTTACCTCATAGCAAATAAATTAATTGGAATTGTTCCTACTGCAAAAGTATGCTGTTGATATGAAAGGGATTTGCAAGTTTTGCAAATTACAATCACACCTAATGTGCAAGGGCCTTTTGCCAAACAAAGCAGACCTAAGGGTCTGGCATTGTGAGACTGACTGACCTGTATGTTGATAAGTGACAGAGCATTGAAACATGTCTGCTTCAGTTCACCTCCATTCACAAATAAACAACCACACCTTCTCTGTCCCAACTTCCACTTAGGTCCTTACAAATAGCACTTTACTATTCTGGTAAAGTCAGTTTAACAACTTAAGCCCAATTAGAACTTTTGACCCTGAATATCACAAATTTCAATCATGAAAAAAGAGTATAGTTTAGTTTAGAGCATAGTTTAATTTGACAAATCAAGTGTTTGGTTTAAATCCTGATAGGTTTGTGGTATTTTGAACTTTGGGTCAAGATAAACTTATATTTAGAGCTAGGGTGGAAATTGATAATGGACTTAAAGGCACACATATAAATGCCATTAACAAAAGCCATTTGTTTTAAAACCTCCACAAACATCTAGTATTTGCATGGTTTATCTGTCTTCGTTTTTCCATTTACAAACTAGCTCCAGATTATTTTTGTAAGCTCCAAAGAACAATTTGAACCTCAAACAACCATTAAAAAGCAACACAATTTCCACGATAAATACATTTGTTCCCAAACCCTTTTGTGTGGAAACAAGTGAACTTTCATTATTGCAGATTCTGTCTAACCCACAAATAACTTCACATGCGAGACAGGATGATTGATACTCTTCATCACCCAGCCTCTCTCCCTCTCCTCCCCCTAATTTAATTCCCAACAACTGCTGTGCCCCGTCATCCATACCAAAGTGTCTCACCAACAGAGCAGCTCCTATTGATCGACAGTAATAACACAAACGTTCCTTATACACCCATGCTCTGCACTGATGCAACACCGCCAGCCCCTTAAAAAAAGGTGAAAACAATTCTTTTACAACCACAATATTTTATTCTGCTCAACAAATCTGTCTGAAATTGGTTTTAGTTGTATCGGTTTTGAGATCATAGGATAGCAGATAATAATGTTTGAGAGACTCCTGCCCTCATTAGGGCTTCTATCACTCCCCCATGGCCTTCCGCCCACAATGCCCCATCCCCCTTTTGGAGGGTACTGCGTCAGCATCCTACTTTTGCTCTTTAACAGTCATCACATTTTCAGTACACAGTGGTATAATCGGAAAAGATGAAGATGCTTTTGGACTCTGATGTAAGCAGGTTTTTTTGTGCTAAGGAAGCCTGGGAGCAAATTTCAGCTGTTTTTTGCCACAAAACAGCCTTGATCACTCCTACCCTGCAGTCTGTATACTTTTCACTGAGGTCTTATATTTACCACATCAAAGAAGCAGCAAATTGCTCTGAATATCAGTGAGGGATTTTCTGCCAATACTGGAAAGCATCCAAAAAGAAGTCTTAATTTCCCATGAAAGTGATTTGTTTAAAATGAATTATCATTCACAGATTAGTGTTTATTTTAGTTCATGCAACTTCCTCATTGTGCTTTGTACTTTTATGCAAAGGGAAGCAGATATATGAATTAAAAGGCATCATGAAGAAGACAAGTGTATCAGATGAAATCAGCTGGAATGAATGGCATTAAAGGATCACACACAGCGAGGAGTTAAGAAACGAAGTCACTTCCTGTTACACATCGAGAGAGAAAATATGAGGTTCCATTTTCCTTTGATACACATAATGAAAGAAAATGTCTGCAAATAGTGAAATAGTTTTTAATGTTTTACTAGTCATGAATGCAAATATTTTAAATCAGATATTTGTTGTTTTGAGGGAAATCACATCTGAATGGAAAGCTTCAATTTCACATCTCATTGAAAATGGATATTGTTTATCCATTTTGCTTGTGAATTTCAAACTCTTGATCTCATATTTGACTTGTGATAACAGTCATGAATTCCGGAATTTGAGTCTATTTTTACTGTGTATCAAATCTGAATCTACCTCTCTTACTGTTATATCACAGTCATTGATCATACGATCAATTTAAATCAATTTAATTATCACAGATGTTCTGATATCAGTTAGAGGGTTGTGACTACATCTTTTTTTTATAGTATAAGAGAACTAAGATCATGAAAACATAAAAAACACCTATATATCAAGACTAACAATCAAGGAAAATAATTAATTGAACCTGTTCACAACTAACAGGCTCAAAATGGTGTTCAGCAAAAATACATCTGTCAAAATGTTTATGTTAAATAATGTATGTTTAAAAAAGTTATGTTAAAACATTATGTACACAGCGCAAGTAATTTCCAGTTCAGCCAATGTCAGGGTTTAGTTCAATTATTATTCTCATTGCAACCAAGAGAGTGTTTTTAGTTGTTTTTGTTTGACTTATTTGTATTTCTTGTTAATTCATACCTGGGCGTCAATGCGAGTTAATCTCTCCTTCTCCATGAGGGACCAGTAAAAATTATATAATGCAATACTTGACAATCTCTACTCTCAGAGTCGCAGAGAAAGTCAACAAAGCTTGTATCTATGTGTGCTGTAGTTCAAACTGACTGTTTTGTAATGTGGATCCTTTTATTCACAAGTTGTTGCCTTTATTCATAAACCAAGACTGAACTTAACAATAACATTTTTCTAGTTGATTTAACTTTAAAGTTTTGTCCTCTATGACATGATCTCTCAGCCTATCCGTTTCTGATATTTCATACTACCAAATATAAGTCTGAGTTCAAGGTATCTGGTAAAAAAGCATAACCGAAAAGTCTTGCTTCCTTTATGTTACACTGCTCTCTTGAAATTTGTGGACAATTGGTTGTCAAGGGAATGACACCAACCTTGTGCGGATTAGATTTAGTTTGAACACAAGATATAAAAAAGTGTCTGTCTGGTGAAGGCCACTGCTTAATTGAGTTCAAAATTAGAGTTTCAATGGAGTTCAAAATTACTCCATCATATAAAAAGTGTTACAAAGATAAAAGTAGATAAAAGTATTGATTGCAGTTGTAAAGGATAAAAATAAAGCAGTTGCTGTTAACTGTCAGCAATCTTCTATCATCATGCCTCTTAATAATCTCACAAGGGTAGTTTCCCAGCCCTCACTCTGATTTTATCAAGCCTTGAGTCTACACACGTTTGCTAATTGTGCAAATTTTGCAGCATTTGCATTTAAGGACCATTATCATTTCCCCTGAGTCATGTTGTATTATGAATATTCAGATATCCAAAGAGATGTTCTTAATATATCTATGACTATGCATAGTTAGCCAACTATGCTGTTTCATTTTAATTATCTAGATGCATATAGATCCTAGGTACTCTTAGTTTTCATATATTTAAAAAAGTCAGGACACGGTTTGATTTGTTCTATTTATGTACAGTTTAAGAACTATTTTTAGGGATATTCCACTGCGTTCTGGCCAAGGAAAATGTTTGATGAGGTTCTAACAACACCATTGAAGTAACTTCTTGATTGGCCAGAACAAGCATGATATAAGAAGCCCTCCAAGATTGCTGATTGGTTAGAGAATTGGCACTACATGCATCATAAAGCCTGCACTAGCATACCAGACACGAGGGATTATAATGCTCTTGACACGCAACCTGTTCACTTCTTCAAGTCCTCAGAACGAGGATTTTATTTGTTGTTTAAACAAGTAAAATCAAAAATATCAATGCAGTTATTGCTGCAAATGTTTGCTAAACTAATGGATAACTTGTACAATAAATGCTTGTCCATCTATTGATCAGAATGAGACAGCACCATTCTCTCATTCTGAATAGAAGCTTTGATTATAGGTACCAACAATGACAAAAACATACATTGTCTCATATCATGAATGTCATGTTTAGAATTTTGTATTAGTTAATTGGTTTCGTTTTGGGCAGTTTTATTTTGAAGGGAAAGGAAGTTGTCACTTCCTTTTTTGTTAATCTAACTAAAGCGGAGAAGCAGCGTTGAATGCGGTTAAATGATCTGGCGCCATCCACTACAAGAACTGATGACTCAATGTTGTAAGTGGTTGAAATGTTAAATATAGTTGATTATTTTGATGTATGAATGTTTATTTGGTAATCGATTATATTAGGATGAGTGTTATGTAAAAAACAGAATGTTTAAAGGCTGTATATTTTATATGTATACTTGATATTCCTTAGTTTTTCTGTGTTTTTGTCACAGTTTTCACTCCATGTCATGGTGAAAGTGTCTTCAGTTAAATCACTCAAAATTACGTTGATTCGTCTATTTGTCTTGAATAGAGTTTAGCTTGGTGTTTAGTCTACGGTTGTTGCACCTTGATGAAGACTCTATAATGAATATAATTTGCCTAAATATAGTGTTTCTTTAATCTAAATGTAATAATTTAATACATAATTTACATTTTAAACTGATACTATCTGCATATTGTTTATTTTCCAGGATAAATGTTCCTAGAAAAATAATCTAGCAATGTAAGAAAAAAGTTGAATCTACTATAATATGAACGAGATGAAAACACCATATAGACTATATGACTTTAAAACTAAACTTTATTGTACTATTTTGTGTATTTTTTGTATGCAGCAAAAACTTTAGGTTTAAAGGCTGTGTACTCCTTGAGTGAGCAAGCATACTTTAATTTATTGGACTTGAGTTTCTCATAAATGCATTAATCACAATGCTGTAGTTTATTAATCTGTATACATCATGTAATTTACAGCCTGACTATCATGTTGTAAATCTCCGAATTGGTAAAACAGAGACAAACTACAAAACTACAAACAGTTGACACAGTTAAATTTACAGTTTATTCAAGAAGTGAATTGAAAACTGTTTGGTCTCCATCTATGGGTGCAGCTGAGGATGGATTTTGTGCCCAGAAGGTACTTTGAAGGGAATCTACTAACTGTGAATGACGTGTAGGACTGTTGAGGCACATCATGGAGCAGAGACAGAAGCATCTTTAGGAACCAATCAGAACAATGTTTTCATGCAAACACTGTGAGCCAATCTGAAAATACTTTCATGCGACCATAGCTCTCTGGCTTCACAGCTAAAAGACTGTGATAAAACGTGTTCGGAAATATAGTTCACTGAACTGAACCCTTTTGAACAGTGGGAACGCCCTGTTAAATACGTAAGTCCCGTTTCCCCTATTTCTATTGAAAATGATGATGAGAAGCCTTATTGTAAAAACTAGGATTTATACATGAGATGTGGTTAAAGACTTCAATAATGAACAAATTGTTTTATTTCATTGAGTCCTCAGTTGAGAAAAGTGATTTGACTGAAAATGACAGAATCAACAGAGAGCAACATTTTAGCAAGTTTCATGAGGAAATATTTTTTTCAAGCAACTACTCTTTGTTCTTTCATCAAAAGAAAAAAAATATATGTGAAAATATTGTTAAGTATACCATCTAATCAGTGAGAAACGGGTAATTGTAGGATCCAAGCTTTATGGGTGCTCTGCCCCTTTATGAAAACAACATTACCTTAGTGAATCATGTGATAAATATAACCTGTTATACAAATTTGTGAGATACATGTTTGCACAGAAGTATGATCTTAACAGGTTTTAGGAAGGTTCTGAATCATGGCGTCTTGAGACTTTTCAGATTTACTGCTTCAGATTGGTGAAAAGTAATATATGAAAAAAGAAAACAATGTGAGTTCTTAATTTTGGAACATGTTTGAGTTTGTGTTGAAACTTCCTGTCATTTTAAGAATTTCATAGTTAAATTGTTAAAAAGTAAGCTTCAAATAATTATATTACCTGTAATAAGGGTAACATTTGCTGGTCATTTTCTGTGAATTTTCAATGTTAGGGTAAATGGTGTTCAGATTTGACAATTGTTACATGTTTAGCGTGTATTTTTTGGTCAATCATAGCCTCCTGAGAAAGTAAAAAAAAAAAAAAAAAAAAAAAAAAATATATATATATATATATATATATATATATATATATATATATATATATATATATATATATATATATATTATTTATTTACTTTTACATAACAAAATTGTAAAAAGATACATGTTCTAGCATTTTTAATCAAGTTAAATAGATTCTTATTATTGAAGAATGAACTCTGTACAGTAACTTTTTAGAAGCTTGAGTCTCTAAACAAGTACATATTGATCAGATGCAGTAGAGTTTGTTACTCAGGTGAGCAAATCATCTGTTCAGGTTTGCGGCTCTGTGTTCACTCTTTATTGGGCGACTCAGCAGTCATTCTCTAACGAGCATTTGTTGTCTTCATAGTTGTCCTGCTAATATTCATTGAAGATTTGACATCAACCCAACATCACTCCATCTCCACGCTGAAGACCGCAATTTCAATAAAATATGCTCAATTAATTCTTTCGAAATGTGAAATTGTGGGGAAAAAAACTATGAAAATCTGGCAAAAAACCCCATTGCGACAGATAGTAACTACAAATAAAAAGCTTCCATCTTTCGAATCTTTAATACCATCTCTTACCTTGTTCAATTCTTTATCCCTTAAAAGAATAAACAGTGTACATGTAAGTGCAATTGTGCACATAAAAATTTAAGTACAGTCAAATGTGTGAACATAGCTTAAATATATCACAGTGCTATTTATAATTATGACTAAGTAGCAAAACGGGTAGATGAAAACATTTAAAATCCATGCCTCATGCCTGGAAATCTTCTTGCTTTGCCACAGATGTCTCCAGATAAACCAGTAAGGCTGTTGGAAGTTTTTTTGACAGATGCTAGTTTGCAGAAGGATACTGTTGTAAACACCATCAGACGCACTGCTCTGCTACTATTGTGACAAGCTGTGGAGAATATAACATTACATGACACTGGGGATGTGATAAGATGACATTTCCCTTCTGGTCGCAGTTAAATCAGCTGATGTGTAGCCAGTAATGAGGGCATCGGCCTGTGACATGCATGTCATACGCACAACAATCAGCTGTCAAGATTCACACCCACCATTAAATCCCTCCCTCTAATGTTGATTGGATTCGGATGTGGTCCTCAGATTCTACTCTTCAAGGGTTGTTATTAAAAAACCCAAAGCCAAAATATGACCAATGCGTTCTAACACGTGTCATGGAAATTAATACCCAATTGACATGATTTATGAATACAATCACAAACAGCAATTTATTACTTATTCTAAATATGAGTTAAGCTCATACCTTGATATCAATGAAGCATGTGATCACATTGCAAAAACCATGGAGGGAGAAAGGGACAGAGAAGAGAGAGGGAAAGATGAGGCGAGAGAAAGAAGAGTAGAGGAGAGAAGAGAAGGATGAGGCGAGCAGCACATGTCCGCCCGCCAACAGGGCCGAAAGAGAGAGACCCAAATTGGGTAACCCATTGAGATTAATTTCAGTATAAAATCCCAGTATAAATTCAGTATAAAAGCTATTCCTAGTAACACTGAGCTCTTATGTGAACATCCACCCATTGTACTTGATATATCGACAACATCTCAGAGAAACACATTGGCTGCTTCCGACAAAACGGTCTCGTCTGTCATAACACAACCAACTGTTGAAACTGATTGTTTTCTTGGAATAAGAACTCTGAGAAAGTGCAAAAAAGGTAAACACAAGCTCTCAAAGTTACTTAATATAAGGTAAGGTCAAGTTAACACACCTCATTCACAATGGTCATTTAAGGTACAAATAAAAACAGGAATAATTTTTTTTATATATTATGCATTGGTTATCCCCTTGCACAGGCAGGATATTGACCACCATCTGCTTGCCTTTCTAGCACCACTCCCCACTGGTAATAATTATGCTCAGAGTTTTTTCACTTCAATAGGAAACCAGTCAAGATTTGCTGGGTGACTGAGGCAATACATTTATCCATTAGATGAGATAAGTGTTGTGGTAATATTATTTGTATATTTTGCAGAAAATGTGTATCGTGTATTTATAACTAAACCAGAAGTGAAATACAAGGCAAAACATTTTTATTTAAGTATCACATATTCACACACATTGGTAATTCAAAGTTTTTCTTTTTACAGAAGGATAAAAACAGGTCAAATATAGAAACAACAGATAAAACAGGACAAACATAAATAGCAGAGGTTAATTTCATAAATAGCTTTCAGAGGAAGTTTCCTTTTAAGCGACCCTGTTACCCATGGGTACCTCTTCTAGTCTTCTTTTTATAGACTTTCCCAAGCAAACTACTTTTACCTCATACTCCGGAGTTCACCTCAACTGTGCCTCATAAACCAGTGTGCTTCAATAATGCCTCTTATTCTTGAGTGCGCCTCAATCATGCTTCGTAAACCTGAGTGTGCCTCAGTCATGCCTCTTACACCAGAGTGCACATCAATAGTGCCTCATACACCAGAGTACACCTCAATCATGTCTCATACACCAGAGGCACCTCAACTGTGCCTCATAAACTAGAGTGTGCCACAGTAGTGCGTCTTATACAACAGCAAGCCTCAATTGTGTCTCTTACACTGGAATCTGCCTAAATCGTGGTTCTTACATCAGAGTAAGCCTCAATTGTGACTCTTATACAAGATGGTGCATTATTCGTGCCTCTTACACTGAAGTGCACCTCGATTGTGTCTCATACACTGGAGTGCATCTCAACAGTGCCTCATAAATCAGAGTGTGCCTCAATCATGAATCTTATGCTGGACTGTGCCTTAATCATGTCTCTTACACTGGAGTGTGCCTCATAAACCAGAGTACACCTCAATCATGCCTCTTAAACCATAAAACATCTCAATCGTGTCTCACACACCGAAGTGCTCCTCAATAGTGCCTCTTACAATAGATTGTGCTTCAATTGTGGCTCTTACAATAGTGTCTCAATCATGCCTATTACATCAAAGTACCTCTCATCATGCCTCCTACACCAGAGTGTGCCTCAATCATGCTTGTTACACCAGAGTGTGTCTCAATCTTGCTTATTACACCAGAGTGTGCCTTAAATGTGCCTCTTTCACCAGAGTGTGCCTCAGCCATTCATCTTACACTGGAGTGTGCCTAATTCATGCCTCTTACAACAGAGTGTGCCTCTTAAGCTGGAGTGCGCCTCAGCCCTGCCTCCTAAACTGGGGTGTGCCTCAGTCGCACCTCAATCATGCCTCTTACACTGGAGTGTGCCTCAATCGTGCCTCTTACATGAGAGTTTGCCTCAATAGTGTCTCTTACACAAGAGTGTGCCTTAATAGTGCCTCTTACATGAGTGTACCTCAATAGTGCCTCTTACATTAGAGAGTGCCTCAATTGTGCCTCTTACACGTGAGTGTGCCTCAGTTGCACCTGTTACACTGGAGTGTGCCTCAACTGTGCATTTTACACTTGAGTGTGCCTCAATTAAACCTCTTACACTGGAATGTGCATCAAACCTGCTTCTTACAAGTAAGTTTGCCTGCAGTGCATCTCAATCATGCCTCTTACACCATAGTGAGCTTTGGTTGTGCCTTTTACACTAGATTGTGTGCCTCAATAGTGCTTCTTACACGAGTGTGCCTCAATTGGACCTCTTACACCGGAGTGTGCTTCAATTGTGCTTCTTATTCGAATGTGCCTCAATAACGTCTCTTGCCCTAATGTGTGTCTAAGATACGATTCCAGAGTCCCCATGAAATTCTTAACCTGATGTTTGTTGTAAACTTAAAGTTAAGATAGCGCTTGAGAACCTCTGCTTTGTTCATAAATGCTATGACTTCATTTTTGTCTTTGTTTAGTGGAATATTACAAAATCAGCTCTAGATCGCATCAAGGCATTAACAAAGAGAGTCAGGTAGTCATGTAATCTGGTCCTGACACTCACTCCCCTAACCTAGCAATGCTGTGCACATCCCTTTCAGTTGCATTTTTAATAAATTAGCTCATGGGAAGTCTTCAACTGATGCAGTTTTGTGGTTCTTTAAATCTAGTGATCCAGTCTCGAATAGATTCACTGTTGCCAACTCCTCAGCAAGAAAAGTTGCGATAGGCTTGCCCAAAAGTCGCTAGAAGATGTCATCACATAATTTGCATAATACCACATGATGTGTGTGCCATACATTCCCTGCCCACCAATGGGTTTTTATCAATGCAAACATAAAAGTATTGCAGGTGTATGTGTTTCATGTCATTAAATGACGACATTTGGCCTTGTAATGCTAAATAAAATTAAATAATAATACAAATAATGAAATAATTTTCCCAGCGATGGGTTGCGGCAGGGAAGGGCATCCGCTGCGTAAAACATATGCCAGTGAGTAGGCGGTTCATTCCGCTGTGGCGACCCCGAAAGGGAATAAAGCCGACATGAAGATGGATGGATGGACAAATAATGAGAATGGAATGACGTTTTGCAGTTTTTTCTTGAAAATGAAAGGTAAGCTCTGATTTTAAACTAACATTAATTATGTCATCAGGTCAATTTTGAGTTCACTGTTTATGTCAAGAAATTATTATGTAAAAAAGTATTTTATAGTGTCAAAAGGATGGGTTACTTTGTATTATATGAAATGATGATGGATGTTGTGTGAGGGAGGAAAACCTCACACAGTCATAGGCTTCTATTGTTGTGCAAATATCTAAACAATACATTTTATAGTTCTCATTTTTGGTAATAAAGACCAAAAACCTCGAAACCTTGCACTGGGAAAACCAGGAATTGTGATAATTGTGCAGTAGTTGAAACAATAGAACATTCATTCATTAATTCATCTTCATGTCGGCTTTCTTCCCTTTCGGGGTCGCCACAGTGGAATGAACCGCCAACTCTCTGGCATATGTTTTACGTGGCGGATGCCCTTCCAGCCACAACCCATCGCTGGGAAAACAATAGAACATGTAATACTTAAATGTAAAACATATGAAATGGAAAGAAAAGACATTATGAAAGAGATAAGGAAAATAATCACAAAAATAATAACAAGCCTATAACAATTAACAAAATCCTAGTGGAAACAAAAACGTTTAAGACAATCCTTTTATTTCCTAAATAGACTAAGAACCTTTTTAGAAAATAAATTAATAATAATAGGAAAGGTTAATTTTCCCTTCTTCATATATAGTTCATACAACTTTGCAGTTGGTTGTGGTAATGCACCATTAAGAAGACTTCCAAACTGCCTTTAAACATCATACGAAGAAGAAGATCCTGAAGCCAGGCCGACCGGGAGCATTGATTATTATATAAACTGAATGGCATTGATGGGGGAGCAGGCTCAGGGTGGGGGCAGACAGTGAGTGAGAGAAAGGCACAGCAAAGACATTGCAGCCTCGTTCCTCCATGGAAACAGCCTGTCAGCCAGAATGAAAAAAGTCGCTAAAAGTAGCCAGGAACTGCAGAAAAAGTAACTAGATTTGTCACTAGACAGTCTAAAAGTCGCTAAATCTAGCAACAAAGTCTCTAAGTTGGCAACACTGGACAGATTCAGTAGCAAACCCCAGAGGCTTTAAACTAAAAGAAACAGACAACACCCTCCAGAAGTAGAGTCTGAATCACGAGACCCATAAGCAAAGGTGAATTCCTTAAAATCTACACTGTACTCTGTAGCTAAAGAATAGTCTTTTAATTATAGCTGTAAGATATGAAATTTTCTCTCTAAGATATGTGTGGTTAGCCATTGGAGTTGACATAGAGGAACTAGCTCCCAGCCAAAAACGGGAAAGGTCTATCTGAACCTGGATCTGTCTGTGAATTAAATAGGAGAACTATGGAGAACAATGCCTGGCACACTCTCAAACTCTCAGTGGGGACCCTACACTTGTCGGAGAGAGCTGCTGTCTCCCATTGCACCTTGACGTGGGCTGAAATATTGGTTTCCACATTAGTGACTAATAAGGAGCAGCAGCAGCAGTAGCGTGGCACCCTACTTGTCTTTCATGTGTCCAATTACAGACAGATCCCCCAAAATCATATTCACCTCTTCCTGTCTTTAATTACCTCTTCATTATGTCACTATATCCCCATGTCTCAGACACATCAGCCCTCATTCACTCTATACCATCTTGTCTG
Source organism: Danionella dracula (assembly GCA_900490495.1). NCBI lineage: Eukaryota > Metazoa > Chordata > Actinopteri > Cypriniformes > Danionidae > Danionella > Danionella dracula. The sequence goes on from UELW01000888.1 coordinate 1,940,397, forward strand.
CGATAGTGTCTTTAATAAAGAATAAAAAAAACTTCAAGAAACATCAGCCTATATCTGTCTGGAGGGTTTGAGTATAATTTTTTTTCCAAAGCCACACAAACATATTTAAAGATAGTGGGAGGACATCCCAAAAACAACCTAGATAAAGACTGTTGTGCTAAAGAATGTAGAATATTTAAAGAGGTTTCACAACAATGAATGTTGACAGCACATCAATTTTAATGGCCTCCAAACTCAAATAGAAGTTCAATACTTAGGACTCAAATACAAAATGGAATAAATTATTGGTATAAAAAGTATAGCAAATGATCCATTAAAAATATAAATATTTAAAAATATTTTTTTATTAAATAAAGTTTTTGTTTCAGAGAAGTGGAAATTACAGCTCAAAGAGGGGAACCCAGCTTGTATGGTGTGCAGCTCACTCTTTGTAGAAATGATATGGATTAATTTACTGAATTAATCCCTTTGTTACTGTGCTCTGGTTTGGGATGATTTCCTCAATGTATATGCTAATCTAACTCACCAGTCATCAGGTTTTTAACATAAAAAAATGTGTTGTAATACCAAGTCTGCTCACAAACTCAGAGATTATAAGGTTATCCAGTGTAAATATCAAATTTACATTTCACATAAGGTTTTATCCAAAACAACTTACACTAGGGAGAGAGAGTTAAAATTTAATTGGTTACAAAGTAAAAGTCTAACTTTCAGTAGATGTTGTCTTAGGCAGCCGATAGATTGAACATAAAAAGAAGGTATGAAAATAAAGTCATTTAAAATGTATTTATTTAATTCATCAAATAAAATGAAGATTGTAAGTGCACCCAGAAGAAGTTTTTAGTTGATTTTTTGATAGTTGTTATTTTGTTCCACCACCCAGAAACAGTGACAAAAAGTTCTTCTGAGAGATTTTCTGCCTTTTCTATAAGGCAACAGAAAATGCTGTACCTTGTCTGAACATAAGATTGAAACTTGTTTTAGCACTTACTATTTGAGTACGAAAGTGCGGAATGCGCATTTAAGCCTCACTAATCAGTTTAGTCACTTATTTGGAGTGAATTTGTGATATATGCTTGCCCTCACAGTCCTGGTTCCTGTCCAACAGTTTTCTCATAGTACCAAACTTGATTTCTCACATAGTCAAAAAACATGCAGTGAATGTAAGAAAGACTATCTTATCATTATTGTCTATTATTGTCACCTTGTTAAGGAAGTAGAAACCCATCCTAAGTTAACCTATATATTAAAAAAAAAATTTAAAGTGTCTAATTATCAGTATGTACTGTTTAAAAGTGGACTCTGAGTAAAGATGAGTAACCAAATTGTAAAAAAACAAAAAAGAAACTTTATGTAAAATGATTGAGTAGCTCAAGAGTGGTATTATTTAAAAGCCTTTTCATTCCTAAGGGTGTGCATTTAAACAAAAAATAGATAGGTGTTTAAAACCTTGATTCATAAAACCTTGTCCAAATACATCTCAAAGTAGTGCCCAATTTACCGTTAAGAAATTTCCAGGAAGTGAGCTTACATTCTTGTTATTGAATAAATAGTCAGTGAATATTTATGCTTTCATCAATGATAATCTAATGTTGGAGGTAGTTGAGTGATATGTTTACAAAGAAACTATCATGATTCCCTCGCATGTTTATTAAATAACAAAATTATGGTAAACATTTAAATGTATCATGCGACATGATTAAGAGAGCAATATTATCAATGTTATCAACAAGCGAATGGATGGCTTTCACTCTAATAGTTGAATATTTAATGAAATCCCCTTTTTTGTCTAATACACAGCAAATGATCTGCTATACAGTAAAAATAACAAAAGTTATTATTATTATTACTACCACAGTTTTTAGTTTTTTTTACTTTTTTTGTGTCCAAATTTCAAGTTAATTAGAAGAAATATTTCTCTGATTACTGACGGGTAGATTAATTAATAAGGCAATAAACAGCAGCGAATCAACCTAATGGTGAAATACCCACCTGTATTCTGTAGTGATTGATTTTGAGCTTTTGAGATTAATAATCCCTAAAATTAGTGTGACTTTGTTCTGCCAGCAAACTATGATGTAATGCAGTGTTGAGGTTAATACCTCCTGTAAAAAAAACTCTATTAAGATAATCTCCATCACACCATGTTTTCTTGGTCTAAAATATTGGTCCACTTATTGAGTCTGTTTTTATGAAATATTGATGGATGCTTGAGTCTGTCTGCAGAGCTGGAGTATTGAGCTCAATAAAAGGAGGTTGTTGGTGAGCTGTCCAGGAAGCAAGAAAGCCAGAGGGTCAAGTTCACTGAGGGGCTGCTAGAAAAATGAGCCCAAGAAAAGCCGCTTAAATAAATGTCAAAACTAAAAGAAATGCATTTACCCAATGCTTGTATAAGTCCAAGTAATTGCATTATGAACAAAACAGTTGACAGGTGGTGATGAATGAACACATTTACTATGCTATTAAAGCAACCCGAAACCAGCATGTATCTTTACACAGTTGCAGGAAGATCTACAATGCACCCATTGATTTAGCTTTGACTAACACATAACTAATATTTCTCTTTTTTTATATTATTTTACAAATAGTGAACACAACAAAGCCTTAACTAACCTGCACAGAGTGTACATAAATGGCACATGTTTGGTTTTTGCTTTAGCTAACAAGTTAACAGAAGTAAATTTCTGTGTTTTCAAACAGGTCTTCATTTATTAGGACTTCAAAGTTGATAAACAGACATTAGAGTGAACCCTGTAGCTATTTGGAAGATTTGTTTTTAGAGGTTGGTATTTAAAAAAAACATGCTGCCTGGTGTGTGGAGTATTTGCTTCTGCACTGCCATCCGATGGCCTTCGAAGCTGTCAAAAGCTAGTTGTTGGTGGAAGCATTTTGTAACAACAAGGAAGACGTTTTATGTACATGTTCTTAAAAGTGAACAGCGAACTTTAATTAGTAAAAAGTTTATTTTGTTTATGTGATATCATATCAGACATTTTGTTGCTTTCTAGTAGGATGATTAGTTTAGAACGATGTTTTTGTGCACTAAGTACATCTCAGGTTACGTATGTAACCAAGGTTCCCTGAGGGAATGAGAAGCTGTGTCCAAACGCTATGGGGAACGCTCGCTACGCGTCCGGCTCGGTCAAATCACGTCCGACGGACAGGTATGACATCATCCGAGCACGATGTCGCACCCGGAAGTGCGCAGTATATAGGAGCCAGCGATGGAGATGGCAGCCAGCTTTTAGACACAGTGAGCGCTGTCAGGACGTGGGCGCAATGGCCTGGAGACGCAGCGTCTCGTTCCCTCAGGGAACCTTGGTTACATACGTAACCTGAGACGTTCCCTATCAGGAACTCGAGCTGCGTCAAAATGCTATGGGGAACGAGTGTCAAAACACACCAAGCAGCCCCGGACTGACAGTGTCTTCAGCCCAGAGAATTATCCAGATCCAACTGTAGGACCGAACCACAGTCAAGGGCGTGGATCATCCCACAGCGTTACAATGTCCTGGATAAAATACCAGATGACAAGGCCTTAGAAGCCGCCACACCTCTCATGGAATGTGCCCTGACCCCAAAAGGGGGCCGGGAAACCAGAGGGCGCATAAGCAGAGGTGATAGCATCCACAATCCATCTGCTCACTAACTGTGTGTTAGCAGGAGAGCCCGCATACAAGCATAGCATATAAGCTGGGCTGAGCTCCGAACTGAGTCGTGCGACGGATATAACAGTCCAGGGCCCGCACAGGGCAGATAGTATGGAGGAGCTCCTATACAGAGGACTCAAATGGAGGAGGAAGAATGCCCGGAACCTAATGGGACACAGGGCGATGTAAGGCACCCACGGGACGTAGCCCGGCTTAGGGTGCAGGAAGACGCTAGCCAACTCCGGGATAACTCATAACACGAGGGCCACAGAAAGCCTTTTGCGTTTAAGTCCCCAACCCGTTTAAGGGAAGTAATGGCAAGTAAAAATGCTGTCTTAATTGACAGGAAGCATAAGGACATGTCGCCCAGGGGCCTCTTCAGGGAAACGGCCAATACATACACCTTAATGATGGACAGTGAAAGCCCCCTTGCGAACTGAGCCTGCAGAAACTCCAGCACCGATCTCGACCGGGCAGTGAGCAGAATCCAGGGTGTGGGAAACATACCAGGCAGTAAACATTCGCTATCTTGCTTCTTTGTAAGACCTCCTCGTAGAGGGAGCCCTGGAGTGTTGAATGGACTCAACGACCTCAGCCGAGAGGCTGAAAGCTAGAAGCTGCACCCCCTCAGGGGTCATAGATATTCTCCACAACTCTGGACGGGGATGTACCACCGTCCCCCGTGTTAAGAGAGCAGATCCCACCCTTTAAAAGGGATCTCCCATGGCTGGCCAGAAGGGCCAAGTAGTCTGCAGACCACGGGCGGCCTGGCCATAGGGGCGCCATAAGAAGGAGGGGAAGGCCCCCTTGATGTACCCTCTCCAGGACTCCGGGAAGCAGTGCTACTGGGGGAGACGGCTCCTGATACAGGCACGGGATTCAATGGAAGACCCAAAGCCCCGGTCACCGAGAGCCTGGGGGAGCACAGTGGCAAAGTATACGCTCCCTGAAGCACCAAGGGTGGCAGGGTTAGCGGAAGATGTGTCTGGGGGTCACCGAGAGACAACAGCCTTCCATGAAGCGCGTCGCTCGATGAAGCCGAGCATCTGCTCCACCTTGGATCGTCCCGTAACCGCGCTTTTGCATCCCCTGGATGTTCGAATAATGAACATCAGGAGAAAAAAGACGGGCCGTGTAAGGCTGATCCCAGGACCTAGGCACAGGACCATTCCAGTGCAATGACAGATGATGAGCTGCTTACACCTTTCAGAGTCTCCTTAGCGCTTGATGACACGAAGTTGACAGCACAGTGATCTCCCCCTTTGGGGTGACAGTGGTTGGTGCTATGGAGGAGATGGAAATCTTGCTCAGAGAAATCAAAGGAAGAAAAATCAAGTGTGAGGCGACTGCAAAGTACGAGGTGACTGCAGCCCTCAAGCTTGAGATATTTAGAGTGGACTTGTGATTTATGAGGCTCCACTGGGATGATGCCAGCACCTCCCCTAGTCCTGTTTTTTTTTTTCCAGAAGTGCCTCCAGCTCCCATCCAGCTACTGAGCAGACTTCGACACCTTGTAGGGAGGGGACACCGCCACGTAATGAAGAAACATGTTTTTAAAACTCACTAAAAACTAAAACTTAGGTGAGATTAAAACTGATCCCTATTTATTTAACTAACTAAAATAGTATTCAAATACATTTTGACCTAATTAAATTTTTTAGGTTTATCAAAAGTTGTTACCTTTACAACTCATTCATTCGTTCAATCATCTTCATGTCGGTTTTCTTTCCTTTCGGTGTCGCCACAGCGGAATGAACCGCCAACTCTCTGGCATATGTTTTACGCGGCGGATGCCCTTCCAGCCGCAACCCATCGCTGGGAAACCTTTACATCTCATATCAATTAAATTTTTCGCTCAACTATGAATGAAAGGGGTTCAATCAAGAACCTCATTTAACAAACATATTTTCCACCTTTTTCTGTATTTCTCACTTGGCACTTAATGGCCCACAGGGAGTTAAGATCACAATTAAATATGAAATTTTTTTTATTCAACCACCACAAATTTTAAGAAGTTATCTAGTTTATTGTGAGACTTACTTCCTCTATTGGTTTTAACCAATGTGATTCCTTTTTAAAACCCTCAGTACCATTATCGCAGAAAAGTAATTTTGGAGTATGGGTTTTGTGTCTTTTAAAGAGCTCACTAGTTATATGGGAAGGCATATGGGAAGTGAGAAGAAACGTTTGTTATTATTTAACAATGGCCTCTGGTGTTCAAAGTTAGTTCAAAGACGTTATATTGAGTCTAATGGAGCAGATGGAAGCTTAAAAATAATTTAGAAGAAAAAGCTGTTATTTTGGCTATGTATGTCTGCATCCATGTAAATGTTCCTTATTTTTAATCAAAATGTATCTACTACAAAGTCACCTTGTGCAAAATAGCAAACCAAAGAAAATCACTACACCTTCTAACAGCTCTACCACTAATTGAAACATATTGCTTTTGTCAGCGTGAGCAGAACACTTCAGAGAGTCTGTACTATATATGACAGACTTTAAATTAGAATCAGATTTAAATTAGAAAAATGACTTTCCTTACCTGATAAACTGAAAGTTATAAATATATATGCTCTGTAGTAATGCCGTGAAATGTGTGTTTACTGTGCTAATACTCCTGCCACCATGGGCCGATTTTACTATGAGGGAATGCTCACATTGATTCAGTTAAAATCCGTGTAAAGGGCGAAGAAGATGCCTCACATAGTCTATCACCAAAGTTCTCCACTACACAAGGTTGTGAGGGTACAAGGTTGTGAGTCCACAAGTCTGAAATGTGCTATTTAGCAAGTGGACAGATGTTAACTTTTTAAACAGAATAAAATGTTGTTATTGAAATTGCAAATTACTGAATTTAATATTCAACACTGTTTCTTATGGTAAAGCATGGAATGGCAATATTTTCTGCTTTAGCATGGATGACAAAGACTAATCCTAGGTGGAAGAAATAAGTCTGGTTCAACAGCAATCACAGTGTGGCCAGTCTTTATATCAACTCAAATTTCATGCTTTATGTTGCAGAATGATTTGAAGGCAGAGATCCCCTTTGTTCCAGCCTGCACCTTTCAGTTTGATCAAATCTTTGCTCCTTTTGATGTTTTAACCTTTTCTTTTCTTCTGTATAAATAACCTTCCTTTGAACCATATGGTGTCCTCTTTGCCCAGGGAGGGGTGCAGGAGTGTTGGTGCTCCCACCTGGGGTTTTAATTACAGCCTATGACGAGGAGACGCAGTCAGGCAAAACAGAAGAATGGGAGCAGGAGCATGGACCCCAGGTGTTTCCCCCACCTCCGCTAGGATGAACAAAGCAACAGGAGGAACAAGCTGGTAACAAAATCTCTCTGACATCTGAAATCATTTATATTGATATCAATACAGTATAAATGATATTCTGATATAATTATAGTGCAATGATATTACAATATCATTATATATTATATATAATAAATATAGTTATTTTTCCAAAGATGTTAAAGGGATTTATTTTTGATTAGTTTAAAGTTTACTTAAAACAATGTATTATCATTTTTATATACCGTACTTTACAAGTATGTACAGTAAAGACTACAGATCACATTTCTTAAGGGTTGACAGATTTCTCAAAGTAAATTTTTTTTAAGTTTTGTTTTAAAATGGGAAAAATTTTCCTCGTTTCACACAAAGTGTATGATGAGGAAACAAAGGTGACCTGGCTTGCTTTCGTTTCTTTTCGCATATTTTCACATTTAAAGATTTTGTCAGCAGACTTGCATTCGGTATAAACTTTGGTTTGTACATGTAAGGAATTGTTACATCATACATAGACATTTATCCATTAACGTTAACTTATGACATTAATAGAGCTGTAAAAGCCTTGCTCTGCTCAGATGTTTTGAAGAGTTCTGACTGCCAGAGAGGTTTTCTCTGAAAGAGGTGTGGTAGAAAAGTGGCTGTGGGAGTAACAAGGGTAAATGTCTCATTTTGCAGAGGCTGAAATATTGCAGTTGGAAAGTTATTAAAGCTCCAACATCAGTCTTTACATTTTATTGTAAAAACTTTAATATGCACTTCTGAGGGAAACATCACAACAGATGGGAGCAAATATGATATAGAAAGAGAGACCACTGGACATAGAGAAGGTGACCAAACAAACCTAAATTGATGATCTCAGATATTGAAACCAATAGACAGACATGAGAGATTGGAGAATCCAATTTAGGTAAGTAGATCTTCAGATGGTAGTGTAAACAAACACTTCTGGTCTTCTAGTTAAAAGCTAAGATGGGTACGTGCCAACTTCAGTGTTTGAGATAGATAAACAATTGATAAAGCAATAAAACAATTGAAAAGATAAAGTTTCTAACACATAAGACTATGAAGGAAGACCATGGGGCAGTACCTGACAAAGTTTATAGTATAACATTGTTGTTAGTATAACATCTACTACAGAGGGTTTTTTATAAGCAATTCATATAACTCAGCTGAATTTTTCCTTCTGGTACGAGTTGTCTAGATAAGTGAGAAGGCTGCAATTTCTCTTGTATGAGTACTCAAAATAGACCCAAAAAGCTGTCCAGGACCAGCAAAAATTGGATCAGCACAAAGCTTCTCTTTACCTGCTTCCAAGAGAAGTCTGGAGAAAATTGTTTAAGGCAGGGTTGTCAAACTGAACACCGACGTCCTGCACAGTTTTTAAATTTACATTTACACATTTGGCATACGCTTTTGTCCAAAGCGACTTACATTAGGGGAGAGACAATATGCAATCTGTTACACCGTCAACGTCTATCTCAGCTTCTCATAATAGAAATTGTATCAACTGATCAATAAACCATAGCAGGGAGGAAATAAAGGAGAAGAAGATAAAGACAGAGGAGGAAAAAGTTTTTAAATAATTTTTCTTATAGTAGCTGTTCCCAAAAGAGAAGAGTTTTCAGTTTTGTTCCAAACCTGCTTCAATAGAGACACTTAGCTGTATGCTCTGACCAATAAGATAGTAAGATGCCATGTGCACAGCATCAGTCCTGAAACTGACCAATAGGAGAGCAGAATCACAAATTCAGATGCTGAATATGTATTTATTTTTCATATCTTGGATATTTTATTATTGTAGGAAAAATATTCTTCAAATGGTCTTTCTTATCTTGGGTTATTCGTGACGTGAAGCATTCAATTCTTGAGGTACCACTGTACTAATGTCTAAAAAGTCAAGTTTACATGATACAGCCCCTTTAGGCATGACTGATCCCTGTTTATTCAGTGTCTCTTTATCTTTTGCTGTAATGATCGGAGGATTGGCACACGAAGAAGCACTACCAACCTAGTACTTGCCATGATCTCAACACCCACTGCCCCAGGAGTTCACAGCCTCACTAGAGAACGTCTCAACACTTCTACTTCACCCCTCTTTCATTCTCAACTTTTCTCTTCTTTTATTAGCACAAATCCTGCTGAGTGTATAGATATTTTCAAGTCAAACCCTGCAGATCTCTGTCTTTCAGGGCTGGTGTTCAAATCAACTGACATGTCTGTCTCTTTTACAATAGTTGCAATATTTAATTTTCTTAAAAGCAGATAGTATTTCAGATTACAACTAACTTTTTGGATGCATGCTAACTTGCTTGATCCATCGATCTCCTTGAGATATTTTTTTAATATGCATGGAAAAGTATCAAATGAAAGAAACATTGCTACCTTGAAACCATCTTCAAATGCTGCGCTTCTGAAGCTTATTAATTTCTTACCTGACATTGGAGATACTTTGAACAGTCAGTTTTATTTTCAGTAATATATTCAGTGAGGAATCCTTTGAGGCTGTGGCTCCAGATTTCGTTCCTGGTGAGTGTTTCATATGGCTGTTGTATGTCAGAAGTACAGGAAGCCTGCAGGCTCTTCTTTGCAGAACTATGATGCATCATAAATGGGGTTGTGGCAAAAAAAAAGTTGTGTTGTTTTGCCTCTTCTTCAAATTAGCAATATAGTGGCATGCATTTGGTTAGTGTTTTTTTAAGACCAAAACATCTTATAATAGTTCCATTGGCGCTGTAAATTTTAATCTGAGCTTAAAATATCAACCTCTTGTTGTTGTTGGTTTTTACCGAGGCAAATTTGGGGCTTTAAATATATCCTTTCATGATCTCTTGTACAAAAATAATACTGGTGATGTTGATATGCAAAGATGTGAAGCATGTTTTTTTTTATCAAAATAAATCTCTCAAATATCCAGAAATGTGCCCCTGTTATATGTTTTATTTTACAAATTATGAGTGAAGAATTAAAAATGTTAACATAAAGGAGAATCACATTAATGTAAAGTTTTCCTTGTCAGTCTAGTGCTATTAAACTTTAAACACATTTCAATCCTCAGGAGAATCTGCATGAATCTGCATCTTCCAAGACCATATCAATGCTCAAATACCATGGATATTTGTATTTATCGGAGCAGGAATGTTATTTTTTTCACCCAAATGCTTTCTGTTACCAACATCTACTAAACACTAACAGATCTAATTTAACCCTCTATTGAAAAGCTAAAGTTTGAATACTGAGACAGAGATTGGAAAATGAAAAAAAAAACTGTTACAACTTTATGACAAATGTATTAATTTCAAAAGGTTTTCTATTCTGAAAAATTAGTTTGTGCTATTGCTTTTATCAGCAGTGTTTTTTGATTGTGAGACCAAATGTTTCTTTTTAATAATTTCAGTCAAATGTCTATTACATTTGAAATCATAAAGTTAAAGTGTATAAAACCATAGTTAATTTTTTTTAACCGTAAAAAGTTACTGAAAAGTTTTTTATGTAAACATGTGGAAATGTAGACTTTCTAACCCAATCAAGTTAGAAATTGTGGAATGTTTTGTGAGCAGTAAAGGTTAAAAATTAAATTGGTTTCACTAGTTGAATGTAATCTCTATGCATCCTTTCCAAATGCTCTTGAAAAGAGGAATGTATTGATCTCCATCTCTACTGGAGCACAAGCCTCCTTTATAACCTTTCTCTCTGGATTATTTTTTTAGAAAAACTTTGAAACATATTGTAACTAATTTCATAAAATGATTGATGAAATGGAGGTTCACCTGTTGCTATATCAAATTATAAATTTAATTGTAACCTGCTTTACATTTCATTAGGTTTGCATCAGAAGAATTATCTGCAGGGTACAGTCTAAAAATGTGTTTTTCTAAAATAATAAGTGATGGTATTGATTAATGTAATGGTAAGATAAAATTAGTTGTCATTAGTTTCAAGGCCAAAAAACTACTTGATATTTGTATATGTCGGTATTAGACTTACGACAGGTAAATTTCAGGTGCCTTTATTAGCCCTGATTAAAGCCCTGTTTAGTACATACCTTCAGATCTTCATCTGGGGTGTTTTCCCAGTAAGTGTTTCTGTTGAGTTATCGCTGAAAGCAGAGAGGAGCATAAGACTGTTGTGCTTGTTTTTAATCCCATGATTTAAATAAACTTTTGAACATAATTTCAATAAAGACAGACTACGACTTTCAGTCTGATTTTCTCTTTACTTTTCAGCATAAGATTTGATGAACAGCAGCAAGCATGGTGACAGAACCGACTCTGAAAACTGTACCCATATCCCTCCATAGGTGGGGCATATATGCAGAAAGTTATACTTGCAGATAAGTTTCACGTGGCAGAAATTTTGTCTCTAGCTGCATATCCTTATCAGAAAAGCGTCACTTCTATTAAGTCAGACTGTCTTTTTCATGGACTCAAGCTGTTAAGGTCAGACTGTTTTTTCATGGAGTCAGGTCCAATTTATGAATTAAATAAATGTTAAATCAGTTCACCTAATTGCCAAAACACCCACACTGTAACATAAAGAGCATCACATTTGTTTCATTTGTGATAATTAAAGGTAAAAACATTATCAACCCATCTGTCCTCTTTTAACCAGCATTGTATTGAACTAACTTTTAACATTAACCTCACTTTTAAAATTTTACTTATGTGTTCTTCTGTCGAAAAAAGTTTATGCGATAGAAGCTTCGACTTATTTTTCAATTTCAAATGTAATTTAAAAAAAGTACTTTCATGTGTGCAGTGACTTCTTTACAAAAACAACATTTAAATATGTTGTCTGCAATCTTACCATTGGTCTAGTGACATCCACGGTATTGACCTAAATTCTCTCTCCAGATCTGGAAGTCTTTGCTTGTGTTCTTCGCAAACAATTTGGTATCAGTTGTACAACATGTACCAAAAGTTTCTTGAAGTTGCTTTGAAGGGTCTACAAACGTGTTTTAATTTTCATTAAGTAGTATCATATTATTTTTGTCTTTATATACTCACTCTGCTCTTTAAAAAATAGACTTTTGGAAAGTTCAGACTCTGAGCTTTCTTCTCTCATCTGCATTAAACCTTTTGGTCATTCAGTTAATTAATAACAAGAAGGGGAGAACACATTTTTTATGTTTAAATATAGCATGTTGTGCACTCAAACCATTATATACAAAAAGTTAAACAGTAATCCATGAATCTGAAAGTTTTGCCATTATTAAATGTATGAACTTAAGTCAGTACAGTAGTGTCTGTATTAATATTCATTACGGATTATGTGGGAGAGCAATAGAGTGTATGATAACAGCTTGTGCATTCGTTCTGTGTGGTTCCAGTACAGGGCGTTTGTCGAAGAACTACCTCATTCAAAGGTCATGTAAATGTGAGCAACGGTCTGATGCAGACAAAGGCCTGCCTATAGCAAAGGAAAATAGTGTAATTGCAGCTAGAGAGACTGATTCCTGACATCTGGTCATACCTGAGTGGCTGTTTCTGAAGCTGAGAGCCTTATTTCCTATCACTAGCATTCTGTGGGTGGATTGTGGGAGAGAGTTGGGTACTCTGAAGCACACAGATACATGTCATGGGAGAATTGTGGCTGTTCTTATCAGACATGTGTCATGGTGTAAAAGAGCTCTTTGTCACTCAGCACAAACCCCCAGACTGAATGGCTGCTCAAGGCAGAAAAAGAACTTCTCTTAAACTCTAAGAAGGATATGTGGAGGTGTTTCACTCATTTTCAGGAGTCTTTTAAGACATGGGTGGAAGATATAAGAAAAGAAATCTTGAGTATTTCAATGGAATGTTCTTCCTGAAACTTCATTGCATGATTGAATTGTATATTAAAACATATTTTTCTAAAATGCATTTTAAAACAACCAAAGTATGTCATCTACTGTATATTAACTTCTTGATTTAGATATACAATAACATTCAACATCCCGTCACCTTCCCAGTTGAGAATTCTTAACCCTTTGTGTGGTGTTCATATTATTGTTACTCAGGCGGTGTTTGTGGGTCTCGTGGACACATTGCCTTTTACAGATTTTAATTCACCCAATCAAAACATTTTATGTTAAAACTTAAACAATATTTCCTTTAGTCAAGAAACAAGTGATATAAACAGCAAATATACTTTATTTATTGTTCTTTAAACTGGTTTCTTCACGTTTAGAATTTGAACCATGTGTGGTGTTCTCATTATTGTTACTTTGGCAGGGTTCGTGGGTCTGCTGGAACCATTGCATTTTGGCGCTTTTAATTTCCTTTTTCACAGGAAATGAGCCAAGCCCAGTGAATCTCAGCTTCAAATAATAAATGGTTGTTTAATTTTTCTTTTGATGTAAAAGGGTCCCACAGACCCGAACACCATACAAGGGTTAAGACAAATGGCTGAAAATACATGTTAAATAATGCAATAATTCTATGAATATGAAAACATTCATCGTACGTTTTAAAAGAATAAATAAAAGTAACCTGCCTTGACATTTTCAACAAGTGATATTACCATGTGGTATTGGATTGGCTCTTTTTTTATCTTGATTAAGTTATGAAATACGGTCAATTAAGTAATATTATGAATGATATTTAAAAGAAGACTTTACCGCAAAAGGTTAATGTTGCTATTAATCATTTAAACCCATGTCTTCCCAGACCTATTTGGGCTTGTTCTTCCTTTGAGCCCATGTCAAGATATACTGTTTCAATCCAGGAGGGCTGTGACCGCTCCACTGACAATAGTGTAAAAAAAAACACTGGTTGTAAGATACAAATGTAACACATAGCAATAATAACATACTAAACAATACATAGTGATTTAATAACAAAGAATTGCCTGAATGACATCTCCATATGGATGAAGAATCATCACCTACAGCTCAACATGGCCAAGACTCAACTCCTGGTTCAGGCTCTGGTCCTCTCACATCTGGACTACTGCAAATCTCTCCTAGCAGGACTTCCAGCATATGCGCTCAAACCTCTGCAGATGATCCAGAACTCTGCAGGTCATCTAATCTTCAAGGAACCGAAGCATGTTATGTCTTCTACTTCACTCTTCACTGGCTTCCCATCGCAGCAAATGTTCAGTTCAAATCATTGATGCTGGCTTACATATGGTGGCTTACAAAACCATCACTAGATCATCCTCCATTTTCCCCCACATATACTCGTTTTCCTCATATACCCGTTTTCCTCATACACTCATACATGCCCTCTGGAAGCCTGTGCTCAGAAAAGGAACATAAAACTTCTAGTATGAGCGACTTGAATTAAACTTTGACTGTGTAATAAATGCATATTGTCTCTCCCCTACTGTATGTTGCTTTGGACCAAAGTGTCTTCTAAATGCATGTTGTTCTGATAACAGATTTACCCAGACAGGTTTTTTGGGTTTTGTGTCTTTTTAAATTAAAAATACTATTGTGATTGCTGTTCTTACTTAAACACAGATTACACATAAGAATGCTGTTCTTTGAAACAGTCTCATTTGTTTTGGTGACGCACTTAATGTGAAAGTAATTGTAATCTATTCAGCAGGTTGCATCACATTTCCTTTCTTTCTCTACCAAGCAGTGACAGTATTTACTGTTGAAACAGTCTGACATTGAATCTCCTTTTAATGAAAGATGTTTACTTCAAAATGTGACCTTGTCTAAGCAGAATTTTAAAAAGACTTAAATGGGAAATCTTTGATTGAAAGACAGATGTAGAGCATTACAATTCTACATCAAGAGGTCAATTGAAGATCAATGGCTTCTTCGGCACTTTAAAGTGAAAACTTCAGTGATTTATAACGTGGTTGTAAAGTATATTGACATCCTCTATGCAGAGACTGTGGAGATGGCGGCATTAAATAGTGATGTAAAACATATCAAAGTATAATGTAAATGTGGCATACAGAAATGAACAATCTTAGTTTTAATAGTCCACTGCAACTCTTTACACTTTTTGCCTCATTGGGATGTCAGGAGTGTAGCAAGCTTTTCAAAAGTGTGGAGAATGTCATTTTCAGTGATGTTTTTGTAGGAACAATTTTAAACAAATACATAAGACGTACTTTGAACTTTAATGATCCATCAATGGCCTGCAAGCTTTACAGAATGCCTCTGTTTTATCCATACTACACACCTGTCTGACCTCCTTAATCTCTAAAATGTGACTTTAGGTCACAATTTTATTTTGAAATATGTTTTAGAATAAATGTTTGATTGACTGGCTGAACTGACTTAAAGATGATGAGCATAAAATATGCTACAAGAGCAATACTTAAAATATTTAAATTAATAATAAAAAAACTATTCTATAACAAAACTTTTGTGTTTTTACAATTAAATTTCTTCAAAATTCTTGCAGAAATTTATAAATTTTTCGACCCTTTATGCTAAAAAAGCAGTTATTGTTAAACTTTTCAAATAAATTTAACAATGCTAGCAAAGTGTGTTCTTCAATGTCCGGAGCCTAACCTTTTATTTGGATTACCAAAGAATGAGCTTAATCATCAGAAATGGCTTGATTTTGTGTCTTTGTGAAAACTTTAGTTTGGGAGCAGCACTTCACATTCAACTGGTTTGTCAAAAAAAAAAAAAGAATTTGACAAAGGACTTTATAAGGCTAGGTGTAAAATGAGCACTTTTCCAACTGTCCTGTGTTAATTTTTGGAGGTCAACGCAGTATGTCTTTTTTTTTTTTTTGCACAAGAATGAATATGCGCACACTAACTTATATAGTTTGTATTATCCTACAAGGAAATCATACATGGAGTTTATTTTTTTAATTATCTTCCCTCAAATCTTAAACATGCACACACTACAAAATCTCTGTGCATCAGACACCACAAGATGTTGCTACACATTATTGTACCAGACTCGAGCCTCAAAAAAAGTAAAGATCATGACCATATCTTCTTCTATTAGCCTTTTACTGCATTTGTACACCTAAAACAAAATAAATAAAGCAATACACCTATATTAATAATCATAAAAGAGTAACTCTGGGTCATACTTATAAGGTGCTGTTACATCACACATAACCGTGTGTGATGAGATAAGATAATGAGATAAAAACATGTTTTTAGAGCAATGCTCTGCATTTTTGTTTTTGCTGGATTTGAAAAATATGAGGTGATTAAATGCTTTTATGAAAAATATTGCCTTTTGAAAGTTATTAACAGTACAGCGCTAGTATAGAGGGTTCAAATGTTTATTCTCAATGCTATAAGGATTAAAGATTCCAATTAAATGTGCTTTAATCAGAGACTACATTTAAAAGGGAAAAAGTAATGAACAGATACCTCGTGATGATGTAATGATAATAATGTGAGTACACTAAACTAAACTAAGTGGATTTGTGGATTTAATTTATGTTCCTGGCCTTGTTTTTGCAAACAGCAAAAAAGCTGATTCAATCCAGAGAGTATTGCTCAGCAAATTAAACTTTTTTTTCTTCAATAACACTTAGTTTATAAATGCTTATTTTGTTAAATTACAAGTTAAATCATTCACTGTTTTAGAAATGTTCACTGATTTTGAAATTATAATCTGAAGAAGTTTTTTATTGCCTTACTGAAGTTAACAGACATGAATTTCAAAATAAGACTATATTAATGATGTATCATTAGCATTATCCCATGTCAAGTTTTGAATGTCATCACTGTAGTTTGACTACATATGTGATGGAGATTTTTGCAACACATTCATGAGAGGCATGGGGAACTAGCACCATCACACATCCACCCACAGCCAGACTACCCTCATCATAAATAATATGCCATATTTCACTGTCACGTGGAAGAGTGGGAAGAGTCATGCCAGTTTCACAGTTTAAAATCTAAAATGAAAGGCACACTGGGAGTTTGACTGTGTTTGGTTAGATTTGAAAGGGACACGTGAATATTGCTGGGTTCAACTTGGTTAGATTTTTAGAAAGGCGTATTGATGGTGTCTGTGAGTGATAACAGCAAGCTGTTTAAAACATTATTCCAAAAACCCATGATTTATGGTTGATTTTAGAGAATATTAAAAGTTACAGAGCTGCCTTAGGAGAATAATAATGGCATTATTTTTATGCTATAACTACAATTGTTCTTTCACAAGATTTTTGTGTTCGATTAATAGAGATCTAACACATCTAAACAAATAGCACCTCTTTAATCTGTAATGTAGAAAATGAGGTTTACGACTATTTCATCTTTTTGCTATAACTACCTGCAGTTGCAATATAATATAAGATATTACATATATTACAATTTAGATGTTCTGTTTTACACTTTAATGCAAATGCCCCCAAAAAGGCCATTTTAGATATAAACAACGATTTTCATATCATAACATCAAATGTTTTCTATATTTTCTGGTAACGATGTGCAAAAATGTTAATTAGCAATTATTGGAACACATGTCTGTAAAATTTCATTGAGCTGTTCTTTCTTTCTTTACTTCTTTCTGATTGTCTTCAAGGTCTCTTTCCTTTTAAAGATTTTTTTTTCAGATATAAATGCGAAAATCTTGAAAAGAAATCAAATAAATGAAGAATATGACAGTTCATCAAATGCCGGTGGAAGTCAAAGGGCACAGATGGTGGGGGAGAGAAACTGCAGACACAAACTAACAAATGGAGGTCCGTGTCACTCAAATAACAACCACATGTGTCTCAGCCTTATCCTACCTCTTCAAACAAACACATTTAATTTAGACCATACTAGAATGAAAAATCAAACCTACTCCCTTTCTCTTGTAGGTCACTCAAACACATTACATATTTATGGATTTTATAGATGCTTTTGTCCAAAAGATCTTGAGTTGTGTTCAGTGTAAACATGCAATCATTTCTTCCTCTCAAAAGTGGATGGTTATTATGGATTTGGGATCAAACAAGGTTAGTATTTGAACAAACTGCACTCATTGAATTTCAGGTATCTTTGTAAGATGATAAACTTACTATTTTCAGTGTCCTGAAGCAGTTTTTATTGAAAAATAAAAAGGCTGTTTGTTTATTGCTTTACTTTGTACTGGATGATATCAGTGACCTTAAGTGGTTTGTAATGTTCCTTACGGCCCAATTCCTGAATAGATTTTCACATTAAAACATTTTTGTTTTAAATAAGTTCTGTTAGTGGGCATGAATGGTAGTGTTGGATCAATGTACCAGACTTTTCTTACCTGTCATAGCAAGATTAGAAACTAAACTTACAACAGTGAGATATGACTGAAGTGAATATAAAATGTAACCTACAGTCGTTGTCTTTAACTCTGCTCTTGAAAATTAAACAGATAGATTTTTTAATTTAATGCTTATTTCTCTCCTTTGTCTTATGGCCCCTTTTAGACAAACCATCTGTGAATGGCTCATTTTTTGCAAGGTTTTTAAGATTAACAAAAACACTAGATGTATTTTAATGTGTTTGAGTACAGTTTCTTAAGAGACACATTTATTTTCAAATACCTGAAAAGGCTTCTTTTTTGAGTTCCCCTTTACGAACTGATTTGTTGTACTATGCAGAGGGTTCAAAACATGTATTGGGGAATCCAGGAAGTCTCTCATGAAGCATGTTAGTGTGTGTGTGCGCGTGTGTGTGCGTGTATTTTATGAAAAACATTTACATTTACAGAAACTTAAACTACCAAGAGTAAGGTGAGAAAATTATGCTGAACATGCTTCTCGTTTAAGAAGCTAAACAGTATTAATGTAGTAAAAAAACTCTCTTCTTTAAAGCAACAACAGAATCGAAATGCAAGGCAAGCCATATGCTCTCGTGCACATCAGTGATGATTTAGGGAGAGGACCTATCAGGAGTTTTTCTCTGTCTTTAATTGCAGTTAGTTCTGAGTCAATGCGCTTTTTTCTTGTCAGAATTGTTAACACAAGGTCTCTGAAGAGATGCAGCCAACACAGCCGATTAAATATAAAATAGTCTTTCTCTCTTAACGCTAATGGGAGCTTCTGAATAATTTACCTCTGATGATAATAAAAGGCAAGAGAGAAAAATGTCTTGCATCAGTGCCTTATAGGTCGGGGTAGGGACATAATTTGCTGTCAGCTGCAGTTGTTACGACGTCTTCGTAGGTCTTCCCTTTCCTCCCTCTTTTACTCTCTAATTGTGTTATTTCAATGGAGATGAAAAATCTTTTCTCTGGAAATTTCATCCGTCATTATGTCAGGAGTGAGGATGATGAGGTGGGAAGACGGTCCTTCACTAAGTTGTCATGGATTAACTGAGGAGGAAAGAGATGTGCTGCACAAACACACACATAGTCACACACAAACAGAACCCATCGCGAAAGAAAGGGTAAGACAGAGGGCAACACATTGACAGGAGGACAGTACCAAATTGGACTCTCCTCCGCATGTCTTCCACTGTCTTTCTAGTTTCCTTCACTCTCCACATCCCATTTCTACCTGTCTTTGTATCATGTCACAAAATTTTTCAGGCAGAGCTCTCCTGCTGTACTCAGTGTCGAGTGCAATGAAACGTTATAGCTTAAAGGGATACTTCACCCCAAATATGAAAATTGAGTCATTAATCACTTACCCCATGTTGTTTCAGGCCTGTTTTAACTTGGTTCCTCCTCTAAAGACTTTTCAATATTTTGGAAAGGATCTGTGAGACGTGATTGCCCCATTAACACTCATTTCATATAGATTTCCACATCTTAAAAAGCATATAAAAAACCTCCAAATATCCAAATATTAATACTGTTAAGGGAACACATTTGATCACAAATTAAATGAAATAAAGGCTCACATTATTGTCACCTTCACATATTTTTCAGACAGCTTATGCTCAACAGAGCGAGCGTTCACATCTCCACCTTTTTGGTTTATATGCCTTTTAATGTGTGAAAATCCATGTGACATGATTGTTAATGTGGCAGTCACAGGTCTCCTGGATAATCCAGAGGATGAATAAAGCCATAATTAGTAATGTGTTTTTTGTGACTCGTGAGGAACTACACTTGCTAGTGAATGATTTGTTCTCGCCATCTTGTTCAATTCCATGATTTCTTTCCAATGGACCCAGAGTCAGATATGGAAAATAACATTTACGCTTGTCAATGAATGCAGAACCATCAGAGAAGATTTGTTCATTTGAACCCTTCGATCACATGTAATGGTCAGGGCTAAAATGATTGCTTGAATTCTTTTACTTGAATAACTCGATTATAAAAATCAGTCGAGGCAAAACACTTTGAAGCCTCTAATAATCCTTTTATGCCATGGTTTGTCTGAATTTTGCATTCTAATTGGCTGGAGGTGAGACTAATGTCTGTTTGTTCAGTCTATGTATCACTGTGCAAAGTCACAAACAGCCGTTCTTCACAGTGTTGGCTCATTCAATGCGAGCACCTTGCGCACGGAGTCGCTCAACTTGGATTCCCTTTCAGGAACTCGAGCTGCGTTTCCTGCACTGAATTATATGTCAAATCTCGTCCAATGGACAGGTGTGACGTCATCCGAGTGCGACGTCGCACCTGCAATGCACAGTATAAAGAGCCCGCGATGGAGACGGCCACCAGCTTTTCTGCTTTCAGTAAGCGCTGTTTATGTCTCTTCTTGTCTAAAGTGGTTTCTAAGCTTAAAGCTCCAGCTTCCTTGAGCGACGCACTTCAGGGGAAGGCTGTCGTCTCGCAATGACCCCCCTCGACAATATTTCGCTAACCCTGCCACCCTTGGTGCTTCAGGGAGCATGTACTTTGTCCCTGCGTCCACCCAGATTCGGTGGCCGGGGCCATAGGGGTCCCATGGGATCCCGGGGCCTGTGACAGGAGCCACCACCGTCAGTTACCAGAGGTCGGCCTCGAAAGGGCTCCCCTGAGTGGCTATAGGGGGCTGGGTTCAGCCCCTAAGCGCCTCCCAGTGGGTCTTGCGAGTTGTGAGATTGTGCTGCAGGATCGAGTATCGATCCAGGGCTATCCGTTTAGGGGGGTTTAGCTACCGTTGTGGCCCCTCGCAAGGTCTGGTAGGGGACCAGGTAACATACACCCTGCTGCACAGTTCTCAGGGCTCAACGATATGTTGAGGGAAGTAATCTGGTTCCTAAGAAGGAAGGAGACCTGCGCCCAATTTTTGTTGTCGATCTGAGGCTTGTGAACAGTCGTAGAGCAGATCATGGCGCAGATCAAGTATAGTGCGGGGTCGTCCATCGACCTCAATACGCATATTTTCAGGTCCCTATTTGTCCTTCTTACAGGAAGTTCTCGGTTCTCCGTAGGGGGCACGGCTTACCAGTATCGAGTGCTTTCTGTCAGCCTTTCGTTCTCGTCTTAGACCTTCACATAGGGTGTGGGTAGGACACGGGTCCCCGGTTGAGACATCAAATGGCCCCGCATTCTCAATAATAGTGAGGTAGGTCGGCATCGAGACGATGTCATCCTCGCCTGATGAGAAACACTAAAGGGGTTGAGTTTCAACTGTAATCCCCGCAAGAGTGGGTTTTCCCCAACCCAAACAGGTAAGTATGTGGGGTATGGGATTCCTCCACATGCGGGTGTGCCTGGCTAAACAGGCCAGGGTCTATGCGATCCTAGTGGGGACCCGGAGAGAGAGAGAGAGAGAGAGAGAGGCTGGGTCACTCACTGTCGGCTGCAGTCTGAGGAACTGCCTTGCCTCTTGGGGCCAGCGGCGACTTTTCCCCCTTTTGATGGCTCCATGAGGCCCCTTCAGTGGTGGCCGGGGAGCGCAGGGTTCTCTCCCCAGAGCGCTCTGCTCTGGTCTATTAGAACCGTGAGACTAACGCCTTAGTGCCATTCTCGTTGGAGGGACCCTGTGTTCCTGTCCCAGGGCCCGGGAGGACATCGTTCCGTCGAGTAACTATAACCACGGGGGTGTCCCCGCATGGGTAGAGGGGCGGCGGTGCTCGGGAACCGCACGACCCATGGTCGGTAGGAGTGGTCCCATCTCCTTGGCAAATTAATTGCCTAGAGGGCCGTCTTGGTGCATTGCACTTCCTAACAGACAGCTGAGACCATCAGTGCTTCTACGGAAGCACAGACAATATGTCCGTGGTGGTCTACATCAACCGGCGAGGGGGGGCATACGACTCTCCCTGTAGGACCGTATAAGCTCTGCTCCCTTTGAGCATCTTACATTCTGGGCCGGTTGAATTGGAGGCGGTTGCTGTGTCGCACCTGGGACCGACATCTGAGGGACCCAGCCCGAGAAGAGGAACATCATTCCTATGAACAGGCTGTGGTTCAGTGCTCCTGACGACTGGGGGTCTACGGCTTTTTAGAGCGTCGCACTTCATGTAAGGCGGTTGTCTCTCTATGACCCCTAGTCACTATTCCGCTAACCCTGCCACCCTTGGTGCTTCAGGGAGCGTATTTGCCCCTGTGCTCACCCAGGCTCGGTGACCAGGGCTTCGGGTCTTCTTGAATCCCGTGCTTTATCAGGAGCCGTCACCCCAGTAGCACTGCTTCCCGGAAGCTGACGGCAGGGGGGTCTCCGGTTTCTTAGAGCGGCGCACTTCATGAAAGGCTGTCGTCTCTCGGCGACCCCTCACCACTATTCCGCTAATCCTGCCACCCTCGGTGCTTCAGGGAGCGTATATTGCCCCTGCGCTCACCTAGGCGAGGTGACCAGGGTTTTGGGTCTACTCAGGCCCGTGCTTTATCAGGGCCGTCACTGCTTCCAGGAGTCCTGGATAACATGGGACGGTGGTTCATCCCCGTCCAGGATTGCGGAGACTGTATCTATAGCCCCGGTGGGGGTGCAGCTCTAGCGTTCGGCCTTCAGGCCGAGGTCATTGTGACCATTCGCCACTCCAGGGCTCCATCTATGAGGAGGTCTGACACGAGGCAGCGACTGTCATAGTGTTGGGGTGTTCCCACACTTTGGATTAGCTCTGCCCGATCAAGATCGGTGCTCGAGGCCTGTAGGTCAGTTCAGGGGGTTCACCGTCCACCATTTGGTGTATATATCAGCGGTTGGCCTGCCACACCCCAATTGATGGGTTCTTTGAGCAGTACCCCCCCTCTGTTACATCTCGTTGTCTTCGCGGTACCAGGTGGCTGAGGCCCCTGATCTGTACAAGAGTGTCCATATGGGACCTGGCCATCATCTTGGGGATACTAAGAGGCCTCTATGAGACTCTGGGTAAAGTGTACTTGCGACTTCCTGTCACTTGAGACAGGAGTGCTTCCCTTATTAGGATGGGAGATTACACGCAAAAGACTTCTGAAGTCTTCCTGCACCCTAAGCCGAGCGATGTCTCGCAGGTGCCTCACGCCGCCCCGTGGCCTATTAGGTTCCAGGCATTCTTCCTCCTCCAGGTGAGTCCCCTGTTTAGGTCCTTATTAGTATCTGCCCAGTGTGGGCATTGGGCTGTTATGTCTGTTGCATGGCTCAGTGGAGCTCAGACCAGCTTGTGTGCTATGGTCCACCCAGGCGGACTCTCCTGCTATTACGCAGTCAGTGAGCAGATGGACTGTGGAAAAATGTTATCACCTATACTTAGGTGTAAGCCTCTGACTTTCTGACCCCCCGTGGGGGCAGGGCACATTCCACAAGAGATGTGGCGACTAGGGCCTTGTCATCTGGTATTCTTCCAGTAGTGGTAGCGCTGCGGGACGAGCCACGCTCTTTGATGTTGCTCCGGTCCTACAATTGGATCTGGATAATTCTCCGGGCTGAAGACAATGTCAGTCCGGGGCGAATTGGCGTGTTTTGACTCTCGTTCCCCAAAGCGTTTGACGCAGCTCGAGTTCCTGAAAGGGAACGTCTCAGGTTACGTAGGTAACCAAGGATCCCTGAGGGTACGAGACGCTGCGTCCCCAGGCCAATTCGCCCACGGCCTGACGGCACTTACTGTGCCTCAAAGCTGGTGGCCATCTCCATCGCGGGCTCTTTATACTGCGCATTGCGGGTGCGACGTCGCGCTCGGATGACGTCACACCTGTCCATTGGAAGAGATTTGACATATAATTCAGTGCAGGAAACGCAGCGAGCGTTCCCCAAAGCGTTTGACGCAGCGTCTCGTTCCCTCAGGAAACCTTGGTTACCTACGTAACCTGAGACGTTCTTTTAGTGACCGTATTTTTTAAGTTTTACGGTTATTTTTTAAACCAACCACCATTTGTGAAACTCTGCTGGACTGACACTGAGAAACATACAATCCTGAAGAGAGATGAGGATGGCAGAGTATGCAGAGCATGGATTGTTACAGTCTCCTTTTCTTGTATATTTTTACAATAAAAGAAACAAGGAGCTTCAATTTGGCATTTGCCTGTTTTCATTCTAGTTAATACTTTTAATAAGTTAATGCTGGCCAAAGATAATGGTATAAACTGCATAATCCACATGAATCGTTAAGACAGCATTTAAACATCCGCACTAGTCTGCACACAGACCTAGTAATGGTATTTCACACGGTGTTGTGTTGACATTTCTCATGTTTTGCCAAATTAATACTAAAATAAATTTTTTACTGCACACGTGGTACACATTATGGATTTTACTGAAATTAACGTTTTGGAAGTATCATAAGAGGTGTTTACTAGAGTGTGTTAATAATGTATTTAGTTCGGTTTTGTAGTCCTTGTCATAACTGTTTGCAAGCAATCTTTTAAGAGAATTAAGAAAATAATTAACTATAAATGAATGAAAAGATTCCCAGCGATGGGTTGCGGCTGGAAGGGCATCCGCTGCGTAAAACATATGCAAGAGAGTTGGCGGTTCATTCCGCTGTGGCGACCCCTAAAGGGAAGAAAGCCGACATGAAGATGAATGAATGAATGAGAAGAAGGAATTGTTGTAAGAGTAGTTCTGTTTAGTTAATGAGAGAAGAACCAAGTCACCAAAATGAACGAATCTTCCCCTAACTAGCCATAACAGATCTGGACCTGGAATGACATGGTGGTAAGGGATTCCTGACCAAATCTCCACTTTAGAGGTGGAGTATCCCTTAAACCTAAATATCCCAAATATTTGTGTTTGCTCTGTGACCTATTTAACCCTCGCAAATGTAACAGCAAAATGTTTTGTCTGTTGGCAAGTGCAGCTCGCAGCTTACATCGAGGCATCTACTGCCTGTTGAGAACACACAGATACTGAGATAATGAGCCTAGACACTTTGTGCATATTAAACCAATTTGCAAGGGGTGTAATTAGTATCATAGCAGGGGTTTGACAAGGAGGCCAGACACTGTCAGCACTGCAGTGCTCTTTTGAAAGTCTTGGCCTGCAGGAAAATCACATTAAAGCGTAAACATTGACTCAAATGTCTCTATGTTGTGCAGATACTTGCTTTTCATGAACTGTAATCAGGGTGAATTGTGACTGGGTTTTTTTCCCTCAAGGATTGCAACGGTTCATGAACGTCCCGCTGCTGCACCCCTTGAAGTTTATCCGGCTTTCTATCCTTCCTTCTCTTCCTACAAATAGTAGTACCTCTTCCCCTTTACCTCTGAGGCAGAGTTAACACAACTCTACAGTATTGTGGGCAGTGAACACTAAGCTAAATTAAAGTAGTCTATTTTTAAGTAATTAAACCTCATTTGGTGTCTATTGGTAAGATGTTATAGGGTGCCTTTTATGTCAAATCCACTTTGGACATAAATCTGAGCATAGAAGGTGTGAACAGCCTCAAGTTATGCAATGTAAAATCCTTCACAGAGTTCATTATACCAATGCTAAATTCGCCAAAATATATCCAGATAGAAGCAATACATGGAAGCAATACAATAAACAGAGGTAATCAATCTCCAGCGGATCATTAACAGACGTTTTGTCCAAATCTAAAATAATTTTGGTAAAAAATATTAGATGTTCTTGGAACAATTGTTAATGGTACAAGTGCTCTTATAGTTTTGTTTGGATGTCCCTTTGGGCAGAATTCTCCACCTCAGACCAAGACGGAATTGCTTTCACTACACAATTGGACAGGAGACTCATTCTGCTCAAATGGAAACATACATTTTCACTCTCAATTGATATATTGATAAAAGAAGTTCTTTTGAGTTTAAATTTGGAAAAATTAGCTTTTCATTAAAACATTTTCTAAACATTTTGGAAGATGCTAACCATTGCTACATCATATAACAACCCCGTTATATATAATGTAATTTTTTTTTTCTGTGTGATGTGTGATTGATTTGTAAGAATGGAGGGAGGGTGAAATGTGGGAGGTGAGGGGATTGAAAATAACAAAACATAACATACCCCTAATAATGTTAAAAGAAACAATCTTCAGTTCAAGTCAGTCCACTTCAGCTTATTTTGTTCTGCCCAGCAGACACCTGACTGACTGGGTTGTAAAGGGAAGCTCAACTGTCTTTTGGTGTTTTGGGAAGGTCGACCGCATCAAGGAATGAAACATTGTTTTGCCTCTCAATGTTCAACCTCCTCTCCTGTAGCTGCAATCGAACTCTTCTACTTGTTCTGGTTCCATGCCTATATGTAAGATTGAATAAAGTCACTAGTTAAATGGAAAGCCTGATTACTCTTTCAGTAAATCTAAAATTATTTATAATTAACTTTTTTTTTTAATGGCGCAATTATATTTGAAAATATATTTAATTATCTTAATTAGTCAAGATCATTTCTACACATGCCAGACAACAATTATTCATATCTTTTAATTTTTTCATGGATAGTCTAAATCGATTTCTCTAAATGTAAAAATGGTCTGCCATACTGAAACATGTCTTTCACTCAATTTATGTTTGCTCCACTCCCATCGAGTACATGGACAAAAACGTTTACATCCTCAAAACAACACTTTTCGTTCATGCCACCAAAAGACAATTATTAACAAGTAATTACAAACTATCTCAAATGTTTTGACCTGATATTGAGAACTGTACTTTCCCCCGTCATTTTAAAAAGAGTCAACGGTTTATGATGAAGCACAAAATGTAAAAGAGCTAAATAAAAAATTTATTAGGTGAACATTTCTGATTTGAAATATATGGGCACACATACAGCTCACATTAGATACTATGAGATAAATGTGCAGTTGATTCCAAATCAGCTTCTATGTCAAACCAAGTGTTCATCTAGGTTGCAAAAGTGAATGCTAGCTTTAAAAAGGTCTGTTGAGGTTTGTAACAACCTTTTTAAATGTATTATAAATGAATAATAAAAATGTGAACCTTAAAAAGTTTTTTTTACAATGAAAAATCTATTCTTATTTAGGTCAGTGTTACTGCTCATCAGTAGTTATCCTTAACTTATCTTTAACACCAATATATTTTATAAATGGTACGCTATTGTTATATTTTGTCAATGGGTCATGAGAGATCAAGGCACAGTAAGATTTATTGGGTACATTTTTCATTTCCTGAGACATGAAGGACACATTGTAAGACTTGACCCAAACACAAAAGCATCATTGAAAATATAAACCACCACATACAACATTTTGGTTTTGACAACATTGCAAAAAAAAAAACACTCTAAGGAACAAGAAAAAAAAAACTGTAAAAATGTAAATGTAAAAAAAGTCTGCCAATGGGGTGAGCAAATTTGACTTGGTAAAAAGTCTTATAAAAATCTAGCTAATAACAAATGTTGTTGAATCTTAAAATGAGACAAAACTATGCCCATTAACAAAAACATCACTTTGTTTAAGTTAAAATTAAGATATTAAGAAAATGCAAACCTAAAAAACTACTCTAAACAACCCTACTTTATCCATTTCCATTAACATTAATCTAATCAGTTGACTGATATAATAAAATAAGTTAGATTTTGATATATCTTTCAATAAAGTTAATTTGGGTAAATAAGTATGTTTCTTTTACATACATACATTTCCTTTTATTGAATAAACATTTAAATGCAAGTTAGTAAATGCCACTGTTAGTACCAAGTGTACACTAACTAGTGATGCTTCCATAATTGGTAATAATTGAATTGTGACTCTATTAATAAAATCAGGTTAGACAGGACAAAGGGAAAGGATGAATGTATAGAGGAATGACGTAGCTAATCTTTGAGTAGTCAAAAATAATTTAGACAGCAACAGCACACAGACTGCGTGTTCACAAAACTAGACAAATGAGCAGATGAGTCAAGTGAGTATTTCTAGCAGAACAGGAACATTGCTAGGAGCAGGGCCAGAAGGAAACCAGGAGAGAAAAAACTGCAGAATGATGGAGCAGGTGAGTCAAGCAGGTGAATGTTAGAAAACACGCAGGTTAAAAAAACACTCACAAACTGATTGATGGAATCTGTAGCAAGGCAATTCTAAGGCACATATCGATGGTGTAAAAAGAAGATTATATCGATCAGGAATTCTTAATAATAAAGCAAGAAATATCTCCATACAAAAATCCCAAAATGTACAAGTTTATTAAGAAGCAAACATCAGAGAAACAACTCTGGACATACCAGAAAACGTCTCAGGTTACGTAGGTAACCAAGGTTCCCTGAGGGAACGAGACGCTGCGTCCAACGCTATGGGGAACGCTTGCTGCGTTTCCGGCTCTGAACTATGTGTCTAATCTCGTCCAATCGACAGGTGTGACGTCATCCGAGCGTGACGTCGCACCCGGAAGGGTGCAGTATAAACGAGGACGCGATGGAGACGACAACCAGCTTTGAAGCCAGTAAGCGCCGTCAGGACGTGGGCGGAGTGGCCTGGGGACGCAGCGTCTCATTCCCTCAGGGAACCTGTGTTACCTATGTAACCTGAGACGTTCCCTTTCAGGAACTCGAGCTGCGTCCAATGCTATGGGGAACGAGTGTCAAAACACGCCATGCAGCCCCGGACTGATCTTATGTGACAGCCGAATGAAGGACTGCCGAAGCCGGGGAGTCATCAAGGTCCAAACTATAGGACCGGACGAAAGTCAAAGGCGTGGACCAACCCGCTGCGTTACATATCTCCAGCATCGAAATGCCGGATGAAAGGGCCTTAGAAGCCGCCATACCTCTAGTGGAATGCGCTCTGACCCCAAAGGGGGCCGGGAGACCAGAAGCCGCATAAGCCGAGGCGATAGCGTCCACAATCCATCTGCTCACCGTCTGCGTGTTAGCAGGAGAGCCCTTTTTGTGTGGACCATAGCACACAAAGAGCTGATCCGAGCTCCGAAACTGAGCCGTGCGGCGGACATACAGGTCCAGGGCCTGCACCGGACAGATGTTATGCAGGAGCTCCTGCACCGAGGACTCAAAAGGAGGAGGAAAGAACGCCCGTAACCTGACCGTGCCCGGGGTGACGGAAGGCACCTTCGGGACATAGCCCGGTTTAGGGTGCAGCGATACGCTAACCATCCCAGGGGAAAATTCAAGGCACGAGGGAGCCACAGAATGTGCGTGCAAGTCCCCTGCCCGTTTAAGGGAAGTGATGGCGAGTAAAAATGCTGTCTTAATAGACAGAAAGCGCAAGGACACGTCACCCAAAGGTTCGAATGGAGGCCTCTTCAGGGCCTCCAAAACGATAGCCAGGTCCCATGCAGGGACTCTAGGACGGTCCAGGGGCCTTAGCCGCCTGGCACCGCGAAGAAAACGAGATATAAGGGGGGACCTGCACAAGGGAAGCCCATCAATGGGGCCGTGGTAGGCCGAAATGGCCGATACATACACCTTAATGGTAGACGGCGAAAGCCCCTTGGCGAACAGAGCCTGTAGGAAGTCCAGTACTGACCCGACCGGGCAACGAGCTGGATCCAGGGTGTGTTGAACACACCAGGCCGAAAACCGTCGCCATCTCGCGGCGTAAGATCTCCTCGTAGAGGGAGCCCTGGAGTGGAGAATGGTCTCGACCACCTCAGCCGAAAGACCTGACTCTAGGAGCTGTGCCCCCTCAGGGGCCACAGACACAGCCTCCATAACTCCGGACGGGGATGGACCACCGTCCCCCCGTATTGAGAGAGAAGATCCCACCTGATCGGGATCTCCCATGGTACGCCATCCAGGAGGGCCAACAGGTCCGCAAACCAAGGTCTCCCTGGCCACCGAGGGGCCACAAGGAGGAGGGATAGGCCCTCTAGACGTACCCTCTCCAGGACTCCTGGAAGCAGCGCTACTGGGGGAAAAGCATACAGGGGAAGCCTCGGCCACTCCTGTGCCATGGCGTCTATCCCCAGAGGTGAGGGAGGACTGAGAGAGAACCAGAGGGGACAGTGCGAGGTCTCCCGAGTCGCAAAAAGGTCCACCTGAGCTCTGTAATACCTCTCCCAGATCAACTCCACCGTCTCCGGGTGGAGACGCCATTCCCCAGGTGTCGGTCCCAGGCGCGACAATGCATCTGCCTCCACGTTCAACCGGCCCGGAATATAAGATGCTCGAAGGGAGCAGAGCTTGTCTTGGGCCCACAGGAGGACACGACCAGCCAATCTGCACAGCCGTTGTGATCGTAGTCCCCCTTGACGGTTGATGTAGGCCACCACGGACATATTGTCTGAGCGTACCAGCACATGGTGACCTCTGATCTCTGGCAGGAAGTGCCGAAGAGCACGAAATACGGCCAGCAACTCCAGGCAGTTGATGTGCCACGAGAGATGGGGCCGATCCCACCGACCATGGGTGGCGCGGTTCCCGAGCACCGCCCCCCAACCCGTGCGAGACGCGTCCGTGGTGATAGTCATCCGACGGTAAGGCGTCCCCAATACGGGTCCCTGGGACAGGAACACAGGGTCCCTCCAACGAGAAAGGGCCCGCAGGGCCTGACTCATGGTCCTGATACGACGGAGCGGATTGCCCCGGGGAGAGAACCCTGCACTCCTCAGCCACCACTGAAGGGGCCTCATATGGAGAAGTCCAAGCGGAAGAATCGTCGCCGCGGATGCCATGAGGCCAAGCAGTCGTTGAAACTGCCGTACCGACAGTGAATGGCCTAGCCTCGCCCTCCTGGCCGCATGTAGGATCACAGAGATCCTGGTCTGAGACAGACACGCCCGCATAGTGGTGGAGTCCCACACCACACCTAAAAAGGTGGATCTTTGGGTAGGGACCAGCACACTCTTTTGGGGGTTCAGCCGAAAACCCAGCACCTTCATGTGAGCGAGAACGACATCTCGATGCCGAACTGCCTCTGGCTCTGAGCGAGCCAACACCAACCAATCGTCGATGTAGTTGAGGATGCGGATACCTTGAAGCCTCAATGGGGCCAGGGCCGCGTCCACACATTTGGTGAAGGTCCTGGGTGAGAGCGAAAGGCCGAAAGGAAGTACTCGGAACTGATAAGCTGTGCCCCCTACGGCGAACCGAAGAAACTTCCTGTGAGAAGGAAAAATGGGGACGTGAAAGTAGGCATCTTTGAGGTCGATGGAGACGAACCAATCGCCGTACTTGATCTGCGCCGTGACCTGTTTTAAGGTAAGCATCTTGAACGGCACCCTCATGATGCGACGGTTCAAGAGCCTTAGGTCGAGAATGGGGCGCAGGCCCCCGTCCTTCTTTGGAACCAGGAAGTAGCGACTGTAAAATCCGGAGTTCCGGTCGTGCAGAGGAACCATCTCGATGGCCCCTTTGCAGAGCAGTGTGGCCACTTCCTGGTCCATGACCAGAGCTTGCGAGGGATCCACCATAGTAGGCAAAATCCCGGCGAACCGGGGAGCCCTGGATCGAAATTGGATCCTGTAACCCAGTTTCACAACTCGCAAGACCCACTGGGAGATGCCTGGAAGGCTGGACCAGGCCTCCACGTAGCAGCTCAGGGGAGCCAACCTCTCGAGGCCGGCCTCTGGTAACTGGCGGGTGGTGGCTCCTGAGACAGGCACGGGGTTCCATGGAAGCCCTATAGCCCCGGCCACCGAGAGCCTGGGTGGACGCAGGGGCAAGATACACGCTCCCTGAAGCACCGAGGGTGGCAGGGAAAGCGGAATAATAGTTGGGGGGTCGCTGGCGGAGGATCGCTGACCATCTTGGCGTGCGTCGCTCCAAGCAACCGGGGACTCCCCCAGCCCATCAGGAACGCTTTGCCTCAGCCCGCTTACGGAAAATGACTGTCCTCAGATCCGCCACTTCCTTGGGCTGAGTCTTGTGTCGCCGCCTCTCGGGAGGGGCACGGGCAGCGACACTCTGCTTCTGGGCCCCCCTGTGACCAGAAGCCACAGCCTTAGGGGTCTGCTCCCGCCCGGCAGAACTCCCAGGGCGACGGCGACGGCGGCGGGGAAGAAACCTCTGGAAGGCCGCGGACTGGGTCCGGGCCTCCTGGAACCTGCCAACTACTGCCGAGACAGCATCGCCAAACAGGCCCGAGGTAACCACTGGGGCGTCGAGGAGGAATGACCTTTCCTTCTCATTAAGTTCGGACAACGTCAGCCATAGGTGGCGATTCACAACCACCATGGCAGCCATTGACCTCCCCAACGCGCGAGCAGTCTCCTTCGTGGCGCGGAGGGCGAGATCTGTCGCCTTTCTCAGCTCCGCCACCACAGGGGAATCCCTCAGACCGAGGTCCCTCAGGAGCTCGGCCTGGTACGCCTGCAATACCGCCATGTGTGTGCAGGCAACCGCCAGCCTGCCCGACTATAGAATAAGCCTTCCCCACTAAGGCCGAGGTGGCTCTAAGCGGCCTGGTGGGGAGCGCCGGGGCCTTCAGGAACGATGCCGTGCCAGGGGAGAGATAGCTCGCAAGCGTCTGCTCCACCTTCGGGATCGTTCTGTAACCTCGCTCCTGCAACCCCTGGATGTTAGAGTAATAGTGCACACCGGGGGAAAACAGGCGGGTCGAGTAGGGGCGATTCCAAGACCTGGACACCTCAGTGTGCAGGTCTGGAAAAAACGGTAGGCCCCGGCGTGGAGGTTGCGACCGAGGGCGCATATAGCGTTAGTCCAGTTTGCTCTCTGGACGAGGACCCTGTGCTTCTGGTGGCCAAGAGATATCCAATCTCTCCACCGCACGAGTCACGACCTCCAGCAGCTCCTCAAACTGGAGCGGCTGTGCCGGATCAAGCACAGCGGCTACCAGTGGAGGGATTGACTCGATATCAACCTCCTCAGAGGAAGACAGGAGTAATCCCTCGTCCCTTGCGTGGGGGGAAGAAGACGCCGAAAAGCGCGCTTCCCCCGACGGCAGTAGACCGGAGCTAGCGGGTGAGGTCGGCGATAAGGCTAGGCCCGTCCCCGTACCCTCCGCTAGCTCCACTAGCGAGCCCCAGGACCGAAGCGGCTGCTCTGCCTCGGCAAAAGCAGCGGCGCGGCTCCCGGAGCTGCGAGGGAGAGCATTTTCCTCAAAAAATGCTCTCCGCGAGCGGAGTGTGCGCATCGGCATGCGCTCACAATGCTCACAGCCGACTCCCTCGAGAGCCGACTGGGCATGATCCACTCCCAAACATAACAAGCATAGCGCGTGAGAATCCTCGCCCGAAATAAACCGCGGGCAGGGAGGAAAACACGGCCTGAACGTATGTTTCGCTTTTGAGGATCGCTTCATTCTCATTCACACACTTTAAATAGCCACCCGTATTCGAAAGACACATAAACAGCGCTTACTGAAAGCAGAAAAGCTGGTTGTCGTCTCCATCGCGTCCTCGTTTATACTGCACCCTTCCGGGTGCAACGTCACGCTCGGATGACGTCACACCTGTCGATTGGACGAGATTAGACACATAGTTCAGAGCCGGAAACGCAGCAAGCGTTCCCCATAGCGTTGGACGCAGCTCGAGTTCCTGAAAGGGAACTTTTTGATAGATACATGTAGGGATATTATCTTAAAATTATGTCAGAGTGATAAAGTAGTGTGGTCAAAAGACAGTGACACATATGCAAGTGATTTAGCAGTTTACAGTATCAAAATAAGGTTCCAACAGGAACAGTCAATCTGTAAAACAGAAGCAGGCACTGAGGAAAGGAGCCAAGGACCACTGGTATCTTTTTCCAAATCGTGTCTGACACAAGACCGGAAATCCACAATTCTATGCAATCAGGAACAAACCTTATGATTCCGTTTGCCTTTACGCTGCTCTGTTTGAATCACTACTGGGTTAATTTCCCAAATTACATGTATCTCTCTAAATTATTTGGTTGGTAAATGAAATAATTTATTCAAAATAAGATTTTGCTTATCAGTTGTTTATTTTTGTTTAATAAAACTAAATGAGGTTGTATAATTCTAGGTGCACCACATTTCATATGGTTCAAAATGACAAAATTGTTATTGGGCATTGTCACGAACCTACACAAAAATATGTGACCCTGGAATGTAGCAATTGTTTATTCACATAGGCCTGTTGTATCATATGAGGTCTACTGTACATATGTTAAGTTTATGAAAGGAAGTTTATAAAATAATATGTTACTATTCGAGCGTCACGGTGGCGCAGTGGGTAGCACGGTTGTCTCACAGCAAGAAGGTCGCTGGTTCTAGGCTCAGCTGGGGCAGGTGGCATTTCTGTGTGGAGTTTGCATGTTCTCACCATGATCGCGTAGGTTTTCTCCGGGTGCTCCGGTTTCCCCACAAGTCCAAAGACATGTGGTATAAGTGAATTGAGTAAGAACGATTGCCCATAGTGTTAAAGCGTGAATGTTTCCCAGCAATGGGTTGCGGCTGGAAGGGCATCCGCTGCGTAAAACATATGCCAGAGAGTTGGTGGTTCATTCCGCTGTGGCGACCCCGAAAGGGAAGAAAGCCAAGATGAATGAATGAATGAATTACCAATTGACCGACCCTGTGAATTTTTGCTTAGGATACCAAGAGAATCATGAAACACATTTAAGCACATATTATCATTTCAAACAGTAGGCTACAAGTATTGTTTTTTATTTGTTTCTTTCCCCCTCAAATCTTCATTTTAACAATTCTCTAACTGTTGCAAGACAATGGGTAACAAAGTTCTGCTGAAATGTATGTTAATTTCCCTAAATGAACAGCTGTTATGAGTAGATAATGAAATCTGTGTTACAGTGGATGTGACATGATAAAAGAAGACATGAATTTAGTCATTCAAGTGTCTCCAGGTTGATAAAGCAATCTTTTCTAAACATTTACTCCATTGTACAAGTCTCTTTACATTTGAGAAATGTCAACCACATTTTTGGTGGTAAACTGTTAAACAAATATGCATTTTCCTCAACTCCCTCTTAACACTGAAATGCAAATGTGCATTTCCATTTCACTGCTCTAAACCACAATCTGCTAAGAACTGAAAGAACCCATAAATATGACAAGATCTTATTTGTAGATGGATTTGCAGTAATCATTACTTAGTCCCAGACTGAATTAAATGGTGCTTTTTCTCCAGTCTTCATCATTACGCAAACGTGAAATGTCCTGAAGGCACCTAGCTCAGATGAAAGAAAACGAGCCATGCTTCATTATTTAACAAAATTGAGATCCTGATGCTAATGAGTTATTAACAAGATTTACTTAAAGACTTTAGAACTACACAGCAGGGTAATGGGACAGATCGAAATGAACCTGAAGATAGGGATAGTATTATTAAAATAGTTAGATATGTATTAAAAAATAATAAAAATCTTTTTTGCAATTTTTATAAATTTGTCAATAATGTTTAACCCCTTTCATAAAATGTTGTCTGGTTTTCTATTGTAAACCAAAATGTTCACCATGGAAAAATTTAAAATACAGAAGTTGCCAAATAATATTTATTTGCATCTTGGAGTTTGTTGGATAAACTGCATTTGGAATAACTGCCTTGAATATGTTTGACCAATATTTTCTACACAGAATTTTTTTAGTGCTGTAATGGTATCTGGCACAGTATTTCATGGCCATCAACAGTTATTGTATTTTGTATGGTTTCTCTTTTTGCATTAATTAGCTTGTTTTTTTGTTTTGTTTTTCTCATTAAATTGACACATTGTTTTAGAATGTTTATGACATTTTAGATGCTTTTATTTTTCACTTCAAAATACATTTTGTTTATTTTAAGACAAGGAGTCTAAATGGAATAGTGCAAATATATATATATATATACACACAAAAATAACAATTCTGTTGATAATGAGAGCCTTTCTTGGTTGCCATGGCAATCATGACAAAGCTGTCAAGTTTAAGCTCTTTCATACGTCTCATGTGGGTTTTGCTAGGCACCTGTCAACGAAGACCTTTAAACTGAGATCTTTTTTAGGGGAACAAGTTTTATATCTGCCAAAATAAGACAGCTTTTAGAGTTATTTTCAGTAAACACCCACTCCTGAGAATCAGCAGCTAGAAGAGTACTGTCCTGGATAAATAAGAAAACAAGAATTGAGCTGATTGTAATTCTATGAACGTAAGCCATTGCCACATGGAATCAGTGAATCAGCTTCTGCTCAAACAAGCAAGACAAGACAAGAGGCCATGGAAAAACCTAAAGTAATGTGTGAACAGTAATCCAATTACAGAATGTTGTTGAATTGTGAAATAACACCAGATGCATGTTTCTGGTGGGTACTTTTATGAAGGTGCACTTGACAGAGAACCATTTAAAAAAAGAGAGATGGATAACAGCAATGAGATGACAAAGTCATCATGTAAACATACCTGTGGTCTCATGGAGCAATCCCTGGAGTGTTACTGCTTGTATGGATGTCTTGTGTCCTAAGAGCTTCTAGCATTTAGGAGGAACCATCTCTTAAGAGAGACATACTCACAAGGTCCTTGAGTTCAACCCTTTACTGGAAAAGAGATGTTCTAGACCAGAACCAACTGACCCTTTTCTAGATCAGTTGGTCCAGGGACTGGGTTAAGATGAGGTAGTCATCCAGGTTGATCAATCCCTTCCTGTTGTGGCTTTAATAAGGCTATCTCTTAGAAGCAACAAGACAACCTGAAGAGAAGAAACCGTACTAGAATACTGGACCAAGACGCAGATTTTGAAGCCGAACCATTGAAACTGTCTGCTGAGAGAGATTTTCCACATAAACACAAACCATTTATAGGTCTATCGTACTGGACCAATTCCAAGGACATCCTGCACGAGCCATGCAGTGAAAAGTGAGCATTTTGAAGATAAATGTTAAGCAAGTGCAGGTAAAGAATTAGTCATACTCTACCAGTGGAAAGAAGGCGCAGTGGTGGAGTTGGTCGTCCTGGGTTTGTGGTTCGATCCCCACCAGGTCAATTCTGCCATTGTGGCCCTGGGCAAGCCACTTCATCCACATTGCCTTAATGGATGTTTGTGACTAGTGCGCGGTATTTGGTGGTGGTCAGGAAGCCATAAGCTCAGATTGGCAGCCAAGTCCTGTCAGACAGAGCAGCTGAGGGCTACAAAGGTAGCTTATCACCACCAGTGTGTGAAAGTAAAGTGAATGAATAATGTTCTAAACATTGTAAATCATCTTTGAGCTCTGGAAAAGCGTTATATGGCTGCTAATGTTATTATTCATTTTTATATACTACCTGCACATCTGGTCGGCTAGAGGGACTGGGTCAGTTGCACCAGCTTGACTGCAACTTTTATTCAAAAGGGAATCGATCTCTCACAGAACTTAGGCTCCTGTATTAGATACAAGAGTCACAAGGTCTGTAAGCATAGGGGGGGGTGCGTGCATGTGTGAGAATGTGTGAGTGTACATAACCTAGACGCCATGCCGGATGGTTTGCCTGAGCAAAAGGGAGCCATTCGGAGCTATATAGTCTTCATAGTTTCACTTCCTCCTGTGGGGTATTGCACAGGATATTGTCCATAAGGCTGTTTCTCCTGGTCCTGTTCAAGAGACTCTTAATGATGTACTTAGGTCATTGAAGTTGTAGGATTCTCCCTTGTCTGCTAGCGTCTCCTTGCCACATGATAGTTGCCAGAATAGCAGAGTTACAGAGGGGGTTCTCTTCAGCCCCTTTTCTACCCGTGAACATCATTCAAACCTTCCTCCTATTTCCTGATTGATGAAGCTTGCAATGCCAAGTTCTCCACAGCTATAAGATTCAGTCCTCGA
This sequence comes from Danionella dracula, assembly GCA_900490495.1. NCBI lineage: Eukaryota > Metazoa > Chordata > Actinopteri > Cypriniformes > Danionidae > Danionella > Danionella dracula. Next base: position 1,978,093 of record UELW01000888.1, read on the forward strand.
GAGGGATCTCTGTTAAGAAAAGACAGATGATGGTTCTAAAACACTAATGTGTATCCTAGGCCATCCACAGACACTTTTCTTAAGAGCGAAATCCATAGCGGCATACAGATTCTTCATACACCTTTGGCAACAACTCCCCTCTTGCTTCTCTTAGTGCAAGTGCCTCAAAACAAAGCAGAAAAAGCATTTCCCACCGCAGCATAAGCCTTCTCTTTCAGGTTCTGTTCTTGATAGGATGTGATTTATGGACTCCCCTGCCAGGCACCAGGATTACTGTGTCACATGTGCGCCATGACTGCCTTTACATCCTGAGGGATCTCCGCTTATGCCCAGGTCACTGTGCTGGCAAGGGGAGTTAGGGAGGAGAACCTGGTAGTACTCATTGAAAAGGTTGACTTCCATGATTGTGTCAGTTATCAGTGCACACAAGAATAACTGGGGTGGTTTAGGAACACAGAGCCCACAAATCATGCATTCTGGTCTGAGGGGCAGAGCCACTTCTAACAGTGACTGCCCAGGTAAGAACTTTGGCCAGATCTTAGACCTGAGATTTTCCAGAGCGGAACCAGCGCCCTGCAATGCAGCCAATGACAGTTTCATAGAAGTGACACTAAAAGCATATAATCACACTGCAGAATACAGGATAGAAGCTGTGCCCTGTGCTTCATCCACTGCTACTTCGTAAAGCATACTGCCAGTAAATGACTGTAAGAAAGTGAGCCTTAACCTAAGGGCATTGCCAGCCAGAGTGGCCCAGTCCACACTGATGCCAGTTCACTTCCTTAAGACAGTGACAGTGGCTGTTCATAAACAAAACAGTCCCAAAGTCACCGGAATATCTGCACTTTTGAGGCTATGTCTTTTAAATGATTCTAGACTTTCAGAAACCTTCATAATTTACTGTTTTATTTTGAGATATTGCGTCCTTAAATAGGTGGGAGGCAGCAGAGATGACTGAAGGGTGGGGTTATAGCCGAAGAAATACACTGGTTTCCAATGGCCCTTTAAAAAATACATGGAGTTATATTATGAACTAATTATGAACTTCATTGCATTATCATAGTCATCATTCACCATAAGTCAAAGAGACCAACTGAACGAGAACCAAAGCTTTCTATTATTGTTATTTCTCAGATCCATTCACATGAATCATAATTAAACTCAAACTTATATAGATCAGCTTATGTAACATGGGGATTTGCTCTATATCTGTCCTTTGTTTCAGTCCTGAGGGAGCAGCAGAGGAACGGAACTCCCTTCAGCCTGAATAAGACTACCTGTCAATCAATCACATTGTAAGCTCTGAGCATGTCATATGCCTTATGAACATTTAAAAGAAAGAAAGTAACCTTCTGTTCAAAATATAAGATAACATCTCCTTATGATAACACTTTACAACCAAGTGTAGTATAATACTGAAGGCAATGTTACTATAAGCCTATTCCTTAAAAGGCTAATTAATTCAGAAGGGCAATATTTCCTGAAAATACAAATGTAGGGTAAATAGTGTACATAAAAAATAGATTCATATTTCACCGACAATAACTCTTGTGTGCTGTTTAATAAAAAAGAAAAGATAATAATATTATTATTAATATTCTACAGTATAACATCATCTATCAAGACCCTTATTCCTTGCAAAGCCTATTTTTTTTGTTGAAAATATGGCCATTTATCATCAAGAATGTAGAATTAAACAATTATTTTCATAATTAAAAGAAAGACATGACTTACATTTTAGTTCTCTGCTTGCTTTGGTAGCCATACTAATTCCCTTTTTGATGTCTTTTGTCTTTAGTGAGACTATCACTTCTATTCCACTGTTTTGCATTTTTTTGTTTTTGTTTACTTTATTAGCTTACCCACTTTTCCCTATTAGGGAACAGAGACTTATGTCCCCCAGCCACAACCGTAAGGTTGTGACTAAGTCTGGTTGCCTAGGGGGTGAGTACGGCTCCAGCTTCACAACAGGAAGAGTGTAACGCTTGCATCCACATCACGTGACCATCAGCACGTTCACTGATTAGCATTTTGAAAAAGTATGGAGAGAGTAGAGCACTCCTAACGAAGCCTCCCATGGTCGTCACCGACATAAGTCTCTGTTCCCTGTTCAGGAACGGGTGTTACGAAAGTAACCACTACATTATTACCACCTGCCCTGTCTCAGACTGCTTGTTAGTGTTAAGGTACTTCACCTGTTTACCCCTCATTCCTTGATTGTTTGCTTTATTTCACCTCTTGCCAACTTGTCTTCTGCTCATCTTTCATCAAATAATAGTAAGTGATTAGTTGTAAACTTTTGGGTCCAGTTTTAGTTCAGGTTTTCCACTGTGAATCATTTGATTTCTTGTTCATTTTCTTTTTTGTTATTTAACTAAAGTTGAATGGCTTTAAGTTGAATGGCTGGACTGCACTTGGGTCTGCTTTGCCAAACACACCACCACTTGACAGAGGCCCTCACTTAGTTTGAAGATGTATTCAGCCCTTTGCCTTCATTAAAAAAAAAAACATTCTTCCATATGAAAATACAAAATAGATTGGAGTGGCTAATGCAGGGGTGGACAAAATTTTGCCTGTAGCACCACAGCCCTGCATAGTTTAGTTTCAACCTCATTTAAACACACCAGACCACACTAATTAAGACTCTCTTGGTTTGTATGAAGATTCTGGTAAGTGGACTTTAAAGCGGTGTTAAAACATTCAGGGTATGTATACCACCAAGAATGGCTATGCCCACTGCTGGGATAAAGACCATGACTAAAGGAGAGCAATACTTCAAGAGCAGACATCTTAACCTAAAATAATGCTATTAAAATCGCAGGTTAAATATTTGAACGTACATTAAACCTTCAGGATAACCTTATTGCCCCCAAACAATATTTTATCCCAATTATCGAAAAGCATATTTGCACAATGCCCATAAAAGATGTTGAAAAAACAACTTTTATTTATTAAATTCATCTTTGGAGATTGGCAGAATTATTTTTTACACATTTACCTAAATCTCACATAATGGACTACAGGACTGAGTTTCTCAGATATTCGCATCCATGCCTAGCAATCAGAAGCTTAATGTAGAATAAAGGGGAAGTGGACCAACTCTGGCAGGCCAGGCTGGTCATAGTGAACTTCAGTTGCAGTCAAAGAAAGAGAATGGAGATTTTCAAGCATTCACCCAGTTACGTTTAGAATTGCATTGTTACTGTAACAGAAATAATTGAAACATTATTTCAAATGAACTAGATGTTTAACTATTCTCATTTTTAGGATAGAGAAAAGCTGATTAAGCTACTCTTCACTGCATGCCCAGAAGATGAATCTTTGTTTTTGGGCATACAATCCATGTGTGTGCACATAAGTGCCTATAGGGTTAGAGCTGCAGGAATGCTGAGGAGAGGACAATGTCTGGAAGGCAAGAGAGCGGGGTAGATAGAGAGATGACTCAATCAGCCAAAAGCACCTGCCCCCCCTAACTACACAACACTTTGACCTGTACACACTCACACAACTCAAATCATCATGCTTGCTTTGGGTATGCAGCGCTTTTCACTGTCATTTTCAATCACATCTTTCCAGTTCCAGCATGTTATGTGTCAGAGAGTTTTTGAGATATATATTTTTTCCTTCAGTAGCATATTTTGCCATCATGTTATAATCATTCAGTGATTTTAGTGTTTTCTTTCAGACCAGAACACCAACATCAAATCTTGCCACTTTAAATATAAAGCTGAAATCAATATTTAACGGGACAATTTTTTTTGCATGTTTTTTATTCTGCATTCAGCAGAGAAAATTGGCTGCCATTTAATATGAAGTAAAATGTCAAGGTCATTCACGTGTTTTCACTTATCTCTGATTCACCCATTCTATCCATGCTGTGACAGTTTCAGAAACATCTGTATTGTGCATATTATAAATAGTCAATTAAGAATTCAAACAATTCTTAGAATTCATACTTAATATTCAGCTAACACAGTAAAGCTTTGAAATTTTAAATGACACAAACTGCAGATGCTCAAAGGTTCATAAACAAGTCTGGAAACTACTCGGGTAAACCAGAGTTTTACAAAGGATTTGTAAATGCCAATAGTTGCCAATCATCTGGAGCCGTGGGATGATCATTCAGTGTTCACTGTGAAAACAAAATTGAACAGAAAATGCAATGCATGGTTCTTTCTCAAAACCAGTTTTATTATAGCTGCAGGTACAACAAAAGGCATGTGCATTTTGCCTGTTACTGTGTAGTTGATGCAACAGGCTCTCATCTCTATGATCACCATATCATTAAAGCAGCAAAGCATTTTTGAAATTCTGAGAAAATTCATTATCTAATGGAAGTCTTGCAATGCACTAGCAGAAGAGCGATTAGGTCGAGTCAACCGATAAAAGAATGCAGGATGTATTTAAACAAACATGCAGTATTGAGTGGGAAATTTTTATTTCTTTGTTAAAAAAAGTAAAGATCAAAAGAAGTTTATTTTTATGTTGACACTACCATCCAGACTTCATGCAATACACATATTTTGATAAAAAATATTTGTTTGTTTGTTTTATCTCTCTAACTTGATCATACAGAGAATGACAGAATAGACTCAGAAGCATATTAGAACAGACTAATGAAACTATATTTTGTTGTGTAGTATGTTGTTTTTAAAAGGGGATGAGCTGGATTGTTATATATATAATTGTTCATTGGGATCTAAATATAAAGATACAGTGATTTAAAAAAAAACAAAAAAAAAACATTTTCTCTTTCCAGGTTCTGAAATTTGACAGAGCTTTTCACTGGGAAATCCTTTGCAGCTGACTGACCTCATCTTTCTCATGTGGTCTTTCAGCTGTGAGACCCTTTGCCGCATCTCAAACTGAAACGATAAATTTAACACATACGCAATCTCCCCATACAACCATATGAGAAAGCCATGCATTCAAAGTGCTTCAGATCAACTCTGAGGAGCAGGGTGTCCTCATCTGAGACTGGTACTTTCTCTCCCAGGAAGCAAGGCTTTCTTTCCTTGGAAGCAAGTGCCTAAAGACCCCCTCTGGAGCAAATTGGCTTGTTAGAACTAAGTACACAACACCACCTAAACTATGATCCTGCTGGACATGCAAAATAGGGTCTTTTGGGTCATGACCCCTTTAAGCACCTGAAGGAAACAGGTATGTTTTATTCATGTATACATTGCACTAAAGCCTTATTCTGTTCATAAAACAGCTGTGTGTCTCTGTGGTTTGATATTCAACTCTGAAGCCTAATCAGGTGATGAATCGCAACATATTATGCCACATTAAAACACAAATATAGCCTATAAGATTTCACTAATCATTTTGAAAACTTTAATAATATGTCACAGGCCCAATGAGACTTGGACATGGGGTATTTAAGAAGGTTAAAAGAAATCCCTGGAGAATAATACAATACTTGTCTTGGGGGAAATTCTAAAAGATTGTCTAAAACAGTGAAAAATCAGTGAGAACAAAGTGCCCAACAAACTGTGTTGCACTCATCTAAACAAACCTGGCGGTGTCTCTTCCTCCAACTTAGTAAGGGTTGCTCTTTGCTTCTCGGCCCTGCGTGTCTCACAGACAGCCAACAGCCACCTTTAGAAGCCCTTCCCAAAACTCTGGTAGTTTCTTAAAGGAGAAAGCTAATTACGACAGGTGTTCCCCCGCCCTGATATAAGAAACATCATTCTAGGCGAAGCAGATGGTCTCAGTGGTCCTTGACACGAAGATTAAAGCAACTGAATGAAAAAAAAACAAAGAACAACTTTTTATATTGAAGTGAAAGTGACCAGTTGGCCAGACATGGAGTAACTCATACTTGTAATTTGTGCTCTGCGTTTTAACCTATCCCACTGTACACACACACACACTTAGCTTGTTTTGTTTAAAGCACTCGTTTTCACCACCTTTCCCGTTTCAGCTGTCGTTAGTGCTAAGTTACTTCACCTGTTTACTCCTCATTATCCCTTGATTGTGTTTGCTTTTTATTCCTCAAAGTTTAGTCAGTCTGTCTGCTTCATCGTACGCCACTGCTTGCCATCTAGTTGTTTGCCCATGTCTCACCAATTTATTGTAAGCTATTTGTTCTAAAAGTTTTCGAGTCCAGTATTAGGTCATAGAGAGGTTTTCTCTTTGTGGATAATTTATTTTCTTGTTTATTAATTACAATAAAACTCTTTGACTTTAATGACTGGTCTGCATTTGGCTTCTGCCTTCCTAATCACCACTCCACCTGACATATAACTATTATTTTAAAGTAAATGTAGCCTATGCTATTTATTCTGTGTTAATACCTTCAACCGCCATTTGGTTCTGTCGCTTAAGTTTTAGTGGCAGTGCTCTGTAAAGCTGCATCTCAAAATATCCCACTCTGCTATTTTTTTATCTCAAGGAATATGTGCAACAGAAAATCTTTTTACTTTAGTTATTTAATAATTACATTATAGGTTGTAATTTAGTCTATATTTTTTCTATTTAAAAAAATCAACACAGTTTAAATATGTCCAGTTACTGCACAGGAAGATTACTGGTCTTTGAGCTTTCTACTTGCTTTCTACCTGTTAAGCTTGGCTTTTGAAAAGTTGCTGGCTCATGAGCTGTTCAAAGTCTCAAGGGGTCACAACAGAATGTTTATTTGCTGGTAAACCTGCACAAAGCCCTATGCGTTTACTCTGTCACACAGCTTTCTGTGAGGGCAACCAGCTGTTAATTATGAAAATGTTTACTGCTCTCTGCATAAATTACATGCCTGCATGGCGAATAGAGTCACTGAGATTCATGGCTGGCTTTTCTCTCTAGATAAGTATTAATAATATCTTAGAGATAATGTCTCCTATTCTCTCAACACCTCTATGAAATGTAAATGTAAGGCAATTTAATATTCAAAAGAACACCAATCTATTTAAAATATTTAAAGGTAAATGTGTTCATGAAATCAAGACAAAAACACAAAATGATGTTTGAGGACGTACCACATGTCATTTTCGATACAAAGATACATGTTCAGAGGAACTTGTCTTATAACTGGCCATTGAGCAGTTTATCCAATTTGTATTATTAAGCCAGTATATAAGCATAAACTAACTGGCAACTATCAACGTTTCTGCAAGCTATCTGATCTAGGTTCTCATTCAGAACTCGAATGACTTTTTAACTCCCCGCTATTATCTGTCTGTCATTTTCAAGACTAATAAGGAAATCCTGCAATACAAATACTTATAATGATGGTGTTACTTACTCAACAGAGATTACCCCATAACAATAGTATGGCGATAATGCTTACAATCAAGTGCATTATACTCCAAAGTAAAACAAAGCCAACATTGAGAACAATGATCTCAGCATGAAGAATTTGTATTTGCGTTGCTTTAGTTCTTTTGGGCTCTTGGAGAAATGGAAGCCACTCATGCTCTGCTGATCAGAACATTCTCTGTGAATAATCAGTGAATAATATTCTGCTTCAAACTCTGCCTGTTACATGGCCTGCTGTAATTAACACAAGTGATCCTGTGATACAAACTATATTTATGAAAATTAATGTTTAACTCTTCACTCAAGGTTCTCCGCTCCTACGCTTCCTGTCAGGCTCACCTATACTCTGATAGCACATTTCATTTTTTTTCACTAAACCTACAGCTAAAATGTGGCCCACATTTGTTCCCCAGACCAGAAATAAAAAGGTAACTGATATTTTTTAACAATGTGCTTTTTCAGCATTAATAAACACTACCTTAACTATATGTTTAATACATTAACTTGCACATACATTAAACTAGGCAGTAAAATCTTTCAGATGGAGCTTTGAACTAGGTTGTAATGTTTGTAATGATGAGTGAAAAGTTTAAGGCATTTGTTTTTGGAAAGAAGCTACCTAGCTCTAAATAAATTTTGAAGCTTTTACAAATTTTCATTACAGCCTCACAATCTCATACCCTGACTTTTCAACCCATGTGAAAACCATTATTGCAAAAACATACATGAGAACAGCAACCCTAAATCTACTCACAACACCATCTAAACTGTAACTGAGTCTAGAGCCCTATTTCGATATCTTACTCCTTGTAATAATAAACAAAAAACCTGAGCCATTAACAACTCCAAATGTGGACAGATAGTAATTTATAAAATAATCGCCAAAAGTACCTAAGGTAAGTTTTTGTTTATTTGACCCTCATGTGTTGTTTATTATCTGGACTATACAAGTGACACAAAAGAAAATTTCCCATGTATAAACATATAGCAAAACTTATATGGTGATTATCTGTCCCAAGTCCGTGCCACATCTCCACTGTAGGGAGCAGCTGTCATCCATATTTAGCCGAAGTGGTTTTTGCTATCAGGGTACAAGGGTGCATCTGCAATTGGGTTTTTCCTCCTCCATTAGGGATAGGCTATTTTTTTCTGTTGACCTACATTTGCACTTCATTCACAGAAGGCCACTAACAGGCCGCATTTTTTGTGGATTTTTATTTGTTCTGATTGGCTGAGCTCATTGCTGAAAGCTGTATCAATACATAAAGCCACGCAGGTGCTAACATTGCACGTAACTTTATGATTCAGGTTTGGAGTGACTATCAAGAGTAATTAACAACATATTCACTTTTCTGTGACTATTACACTAGAATCCCAAAGTATAGAGTTATGAGTGTGCCATTGAGACCAACTTCCCTATTATGATGTCATAAACATGCCCTTAAACCAACTTCAATTTGGCATCTCAAATCAGCAAAATAATACCAAATAAGGGCTTATTTTGGTCTCTGGTGACCATTTTCATTATTTTGTGAGTGTGTTAAATCATTGAGCAGTGGACTTGGACAAATAGCAAGCTGCAGCAGCAATTTCGGTCTTTTCATTTCATTCATTACTGTGCTTCTTGCTTTAATATAATGTGCCAGTAAGATATTAAGTCAACTAATGTGAGCCCAGGTTGGACCATTTAAGGGTATGTGTAAGATCTTTTTGGAATACTATATTCACACTTGAAATCCCTAAAACAGACATGCAAATTGACAAAAAGCAACTTGTCATTATTTTTTATACCCTTATCTGGTTGTCTTTAAGTTTATTTTGGTAACAGCCATTTGGTCTTACCAAACTCTCCTAAAACATTTGATTTATTTTAAATTGAATAAAAACGTTTATGTTGTTGAAGTTGTATGTAGTTTCCCAATCTAGTGTGATGAGAAGAATTCCACAATATAAACATCGAACAATTTCAGTAGGAGTGCTAGTAAAAACTGTATTATAGATATTTTCTGAATTCAGACTAAAACATTACCATATCAAAGCAGAAGTGCTGGCAGAAAGCCATTTCAAAGTGCCCGGTAAACAGTCATCCTTGCTCGTCCTTGCTTTGCTGCACCCTGTGTTTTGTTGCATGTATTATTTTCCCTTCCTCAAGACCATCTATTATAAGGCAAAATAGCAACATTAAACTTGAAGGTAAGCTTTAAGAGAGACAACATGGAGGATAAATGTAAAGCAGTTGGATAGCTACTGTTTTTGTGAGATTTTGCACAGGCAGACCAACTGCTTGCTGTAGAATTTGCTAAATTGACCACTGGTAGTGTAAAGGACATTTAGTACTCTGGTTATCTCACCAGTCTATTTCTGTTCTCCTTCAAGTCAGTGCAATCTTGAATACTTCTTATCTCAAGCAAACCTAGCCTTGTGTCATGTCTGTGCTAAACTCAGGTTTCTTGATTGGAAATGAATACAACATTTCTGTAAGCAATGTGTGTCTGTATTAGTAATAAACAGTATAACCTACCACCAAGGTTGCCCATCTATTCACCTTGTTGTAAAAACATCCTAATAGCACCATACTGAATCTTTAGGTTATGCAAATAATCCAATGACCCCTTGTCACCTTTCAGTATTTAATGACAACTGGTAACTAGCTTTGGGACAAACTGTTTTCTACACGGTTATTTTAGGTTGAAGGGTTGAATGTTGTCTGGCTGTAATATAGTTTCTTAAAGTTATTGAGAAAAACGTCACTTCACTCAGCAAGTGATGAAATATGACATATGGCATCAAAGCATCATTAAGACAACACCTGCTGGAGGAGGGTAGAGGTCTCGAAGGAGATTTTACTAGGAGGGGAAGTAATTGTAGAAGAAGGAAGGGCATGAAACAGCTTGGAGGCTCCACTGCTGGGAGATTCAAAGCAATAAAAGAGTAAATAGGGCTACAGTCAAGTCTTAACATGAATCCTGCTTAGGTTAAAAAGCCCAGCGTGGAAGAAAGAAGATCTAGAGATTCGATCGATCAGGCTCTTTGGGGAATTCATTAGTACAGACCTCATGTAACGTACAACAGAGTCATAAGCTTTTATTTTGTACAGAGAGCAACTATTTGGAGACATATCTTTATCTGACTGTTTTTTCCTTTGTCATGAACAGCAATGGCTCCCAAACCCTCTGAGTGCAGCCCACAAGCCATATACCAAATTCAGAAAAACAATAATTTGACTTTAATTTAGAATCTGAAACTAAAATATCTTGCTATTGTCTTACTAAATTTTTTTAAGCATTTTCACTTAATAGACATACTGTCACTTAAAATAAAAGCACTGTTAGATGATAGATCAGTCGTTGCTAAACTGTGGTACGAATACTCCTAGTGGTACTTGAAAACCTGTTGGTGGTACGTCGGGCTGTCATTACTGTGTATGTGTCAAACAAAAAATGATCAGCCGTCACGGACTGAGACCTTAATTGTGGGCCATTGGTTGATTTTTTTTGTATTATTATTTTTAATTTTTGAAGGACACTGGGCTAGTCCAATAAAATCACAGGCCCCTCCCTCCAGCCTCTGGGTAAATCTGCTGTTTGACCCTATGGAAAATCGATAATTTGACAATGGAGTAATGCTCCCCCTAACCCAGGCCCAGGAGCCCGTTCGTGCTCTGTGCCTCAGTTCAATCTCACATTGAGTTTAATTCTAAACAGGAGAAACTGGAGTAATTGCAGATATAATACTACATTTCCAAGTCTGTTGGCACAGGTATATTATATAATGTTACTTTGAGGTTGTGTAAAAGTGATGCTTATCATGCACATTCTCCCCCTTGGTGGGGGTGCATGCCTGCCATTATAGCAGGAAGATTCTTTAAAGATTAAAAAAAGTTTGCTGAAAACTTAATTTATCTTTCATGTCTGCAGCTGGAATGAAAAAAGAAGTTACTGTTCAAGGTGAGTTTCATCCCAAAATTGTCTTTTTTTTAACCCAGACTTTTACAATTTAAATGAAATGTACCCAATGATAACAGCAGGAATTTATGGCATGCTCTGCTAATATAACAGTGCTGCTCATTTGAATAAACTAAACATCTAAGATGAATGGAGTTCATATAAACACAGCCTCACCTTCAGAAAAGATGACACAGAGGATTGAGACAAGTCCCAACAAAGCTAGACAGGAAACAGAAACATCTAAACAGATAACTGCATTGGGTAAGTATTCAAAGCAAAAGCAGAGAAAAAAAATTAATCAACCTGTGAGTCTATAACAAACAGGAAGTTATTAGTGAGCAGACACTAGTAAATAGAAAGTGAAGTATAAATATTACAGGATGGGACAGTACTTGTAATGGGTGGGTGGCTGTTTAACAAGGCAAAGATTTTCAGGTATTGATAACAACAACCTAGATTTAAGTAGATTCTCATTTTATGCTTTAACCTCTGACAGTTATAGAATTCCTGATAGCAACTATATTCCAGGCTAGTGAATACAGAGACTCTGTTAGAAAGGCGGAAGGTAGAGACTACTTTGTTAATAACACTTGCACAAATAAAATATAGATTCTTCATGCTTAGATTATTGTTCTCAATGTTTCATTTTGTTTTATTTTGGAGTACACTTGATTGTAGAGATTATTGCCATACTAATATTGTGTATTAATCTCTGTTTAATCTCTGGGGGTAACACCATGATTATAAATCTTTTTGTGGCAAGACAGCTGTATTAGTTTTGATAATGACAGAGATTTTCCTTCAGGGGATTTTTTTTTACCACAACAGAAATACTTATTTTAGTGTTTATAAGGGAATAACTGTGGTGAACATGCAATTAGCTGTTTTTGTGTGTGTATCCTTTGATTTATTGTGGGTCGATGTTTGACAAAGCTCTTTTCTTCAAAGTTTATGTGGCAGAAAGACACAGTTCTGTCCTCAAAGGAGCAGTTCATCTAAAATCACATAATCCATAACCAGTGCCTACATTTAATGGCTGGTTTATTATATGTTGGTCTCTACAAAAAAGATGAACAGTGAATAGTATGTTTAATATTGGCACAAAACAAAAACAAATCTAAACTAAAATGAGACAAAAAAGCACACAAAATTGTCACAGATGTTCAGCTATAACTGACTTTAACCTAATGTTTATTTCAACAAAACCTAATACTAAAAATGATTAGGCATGGCATAAATAATATTCCATAATTTTCTCCTCATTAACAACACCTTGATCTCCTATGTTAATGGACGTCATTACACACAGAGGACTTATTTATGTTTGAATCGATTACCAAATAAGCTAACATTGTAATGGTACATTAGTGGCTAAAGCCAACACTGTGTCATTACATACCCAATGCAAAATCTCAAAATTTTGCAGATTCCAGAGGTGGGACAAAGTCAATTCAGAGCAAGTCAGGGTCAAGCCAATATCCGTCAATTTTCATTCAGTTACTATGTAACTAATACGTGCAAATGCATTCAATGTGTTCAAAGATCTACTTGAATTGAACATAAATAAGTCATCGACTGAAGAGGAACACAAAATTAAATCTCTATAAAATTGATAATAAAGGTTGTTTTTTGCCTTTCCTCTTTAAAATAAGAACAAATAGATGGCAGGGGTTCTAAAGCAGGTGCAATTGGTTATGCAGACCCATAACAGGTCTCTATAGTGTATGATAAAAACAAGAGCAAAACAACAGAGGCCACATATGCCCTTGAGGCTTAATAACTCTCCAGTCAGCTTTCACACTCACTCCCAGGAGAAGATCCAAATAACATTATTTGCCATCATTTCTCCATTGACAAGAGTTTTGAAAAGCACATTCAAAAGCAGGTGTCTCCAACTCCAATCTGGAAATCCCTGGAAGGATGCAATGTTGTACATTTTTAATTCAACCAGCATGAAACACCTTATTTTAACAATTAAGGTCCTCTTAACTGAAGCTAGAGTGATAAGCAGAGAGGTGGGTTGCAACCAAAATGTGCTGGGCTTAGAGGGATTGAAAATTAAAATTAGAATAAATAATTGTTAATTCATAATTACATAATTATTAATAAATGTATCTACTTCTTTTTGTTTATCAAAGGTCCTCAGTCAGAAAGGAGCAAGGAGTGATTGCCATTTTTAACTTACTAAAACTTACATTTACATTACATTTACATTTATGCATTTGGCAGACGATTTTGTCCAAAGCGACTTACATTAGTGGAGAGACAATATGCAATTTGTTACACCGTCAAAGTCTATCTCAGCTTCTCATAATAGAATTGTATCAACTGATCAATAAACCATAGCAGGGAGGAAGTAGAGGAAGAAAATAAAGACAGAGGAGGGAAAAAAGAAGGTAGTTTATTTTTTTATAGTAGGTGTTCTCTGAAGAGAAGAGTTTTCATTTGCTTTTTGAAAGCTGTTAGTGTTGTTGCTTTCCTGACTGGATCAGGGAGTTTGTTCCACCATCCAGGGACAGTGAAAGAGAAGGTTACCATATTCATGTTTAGTTTATTGGCGCCAGATGTTTTTCTGGAGTGTTACCTATGAAAGAGAAAGGTTCTTAGACTGAATTCAGCTAAATAGAATATTTTAAACCTAATATCTTTGCCTTTATTGAATTACAATTTGAAGTTACAAATGTTGGTGTTCAGCCATATAGAGCTACAAAAGTAATCTTAAAGTCACAGGACATGGCTCCAAGTCCTCTCTTCTGGAGCATACTTCTCTCTTTCAGTTCACCAGCAACTTCAGACAATGACCAAATAGAGGACCACATAGAGGCATAGCTACAATTCTGCTTTTGTTTCACTTATGTTATTTTGAAATCCATACCTGGATTTGTGCCCAATGTTCCCACCATCCTCTATAGAGACAAAACAATAAGCATCCACACTCTTTCTTCAGAGGAAGCAAATCAAAAACTATGAGAACACAGAACCTGCATAGTTCTAAGCAGATATTTGTATGCTATAAAGGCAAGCAGATCAGGAAGAATATATCCAAGCAGAGGTTTGTCTCACCTGGCTAATGGAGGCCATCTACATGGAGCTATAAGATTCCTTGCCTTCTACACTACTTCACTATGCAGTAGCAGCCTTCTAGCATTGTTTGATTTTTTTTTTTACGTTTTTGCATTTTTTTTAAACATTTTTACATTTTGTTACATTTTAATGCAGTGCCCATTACCACCCTGGAGTAAATACTAAGACATCTTTAGTAGTATCACACAGATGTTCCCTTTACACTGCAACCACCATCCTTAGAATGCTGCTCATAATGAATGGGTGACAAGGTTTGAGGCATCAGATGTCTCTCTCAGGCATGACTGGCCTAATGTAGGAAGCTACCTCTTTGTAAAGCGTCACCCATGTAACAATTATATGATATTTGCATCCTCTCAACCAAATCTGAGAAGTCCTAGAAACACACAGATTCGAACACAGGTATGGCAGTTGCAGTATGCCAAGAGCCCTGGCCCCTGGTTTCATAAGAGGTACAAGGTTCAGTCCCGGTCGATAAGCATGGGCATTTCACCAGAACTAACTCCCTGCACCCCTCACTAACCGCATCGTATACTGCCACTGGCACTGCTCCACGCTGACCTACAAAAGAGGACTATTAATGCCACTCTGGCTGAAACCTAATGTGGAAGGTGGAGTATGCTTCACCTTTCATACCACCTCCGGCTGATTAGTTTGTTCAACGTTGTTTTTCGAACACTTCAAGGTTACTAGGCATCTCCCATCTGATGCCCCAACCAGCCAGGTTACCATCTTGCCCAGTTCTGCCTTGTGCGCCTCCTTCTCTTCCCAAGAAGAGTGAGTGCCCCAATTAGCAGATGACTACTCTCCAACAAATTAGCTCTGCCAGCTGCTTTCTCCAATCTTTCTTCACCCGATAGCTGCAAGTTATCATTCTTAGGGTGTCACAGAGCTCTGGCACCTAGAGGGGATCCAAACAACCTTACTAACTGCGCATTGAGTGCTCTGGCTTGCACTGGAATCTCCAAGTTAAGGTTGTAATAGTTGACCTTTTCTTCCGCAAACCTACTTAGAGAGCCTACAGAGTACTCAAATCAAATCGTCACATCAGCCACCAAGACCGAATGGTTTAGATGGGTACTAGATCCATATGCCTCAGGTCTCCAGAGGGAGTTCTGAAGGCCCATTCTAAGTGAAACTCCCATTCGAGGATCTCAGCCTTGGTGATAAGGACTGCAAAGATTTTATTTTAGCTGACCACCCTGCTTCGTTGTGTGATTGGACATTCTCCCAAGATTTTAGAGCAGGTTTCAATCCTACATGGGCACCGCCTGCATGAAACATTCTCTGTCCTGAATTTCACTTGTTGGGAACATGTTTGCTGGCAACTGGAGCGCATACAGGTTACTTATTGCTGTGTATTGAGTTGGGGAAATGCAGGATTCCACTTCAGGAATTTAACCTTTTGCCATCTTGTACTGGATGTGACCTTGTCACTGTTTCATCTGTGTATATACAGCAGCCTACCTGAATTGTCATTTTTTTCAAGCTATTACACCTCAACCTTTGTGGCACTCTTTTGGGGAGTGTCCTGTCCAGGTATCTGTCTGTTCAATAACATTTTAGTCATACAGTTCACCTTGCATGCTTCTCCATTACTTGACATTTAGACTAGTGATCCTATGAAACTAGCGATACAATTAAAAGTATGAGTGAAATTGCAAACTTGCATTCTCTGTCTCCCTCTGAACACATGTGCTTAGATAAAAGAAAACACATCTATTGTTATTTAGTATAACGCATTGTCTGATGAAATAACTATAACTTTGTCTAAGTTTAGTTGAAGGAAAGGCTATAAAGACTTCTGCGATTCAAAACTTATTTTGATGGATAATTTGTTATTTTTTGGGATACACTCTCATTTTAAAACTATAGTTAACTCCCTTTAAAGCAAAATTAATAATAATCTCTATAAAGTCCTTATTTTATTTTCAGAGACTATTTCTCAAGAAATAAAGGAGGTATTTCACTAAATAGTTTAATGAGATCATTATCGCCCAAGATTTTTGTCTTTCTGAAAGTTTCCCAGCATCTTAAGAATAAAGAGGAGTTTGGTTATGTTTGTTTAATGTTCATTTTATTCTTTAGGCAATCCTTGTCCACTGGTGGACAGGTGCTATTAATTTTTTTTAATTGGTGTTGGTATCCTTAAAAATTAAAACACATTTTGGCTATTTCAGTTATTTTTATTTACAAGATTAACATGCTACAACTGAGCAAAAGTATAATTGAAAATAACTCTGAAATCAAATGTTTTCTTATATGCTTCAGTCACGAATGGTGAATGAATGCTTAGCAATCTGGGAATCTTTATTCTTCCATGGAGTCTTCCCACCAACCGAGGAGCTGTTGTATGCTGATGCAATCTTGGGTAAGAATGCGTACATGCTTCAGGCGTTCTCTGAATTCTGACTCAAGAACTTGAGCACACAAATTTCTGTATTGAAGTTTGTGCATCTTTGAGAACGATGGGTCTTAACAGATTATGTCATTGAATATTTTTGTTCAAAGTTATCTTCAATTATGACTCCTTTATTGTGGTGGAAATGAAGCTTATTTTGGTGATTTAGGTTTTACTTTAAATTAGACTTTCAGATGTTTTATGTCATTCATCAGTCTCTTTTTCAATGAGTAGTGGAAGTGGTTCACGGGGATATGAGCCTGCTCTAAGCAGAACCCCTCACAACTGCTCTTTGTGTCAATAAACAAATCTGCATTTAAAACAATAAAAGCACCCTTTTCTTTGCAGTTTCTTAATAAATATACATTTCTGACAATTATGTTAAATAATTATTGCATATAAGCCATCTGGGCATGTTCATGTTCCATAATTATTCATAATTTTCCTAAAGAAAGATGTAGTCTCTTAATTGACAACTACAACACAACTACTTACAGTAAGTTTCTGAAAACTAATGCACATTTTGAAGCAAAGCAATTATTGGGGGTGGAAAGATGGTGCAATGGTGGAATTGGTCGTCTTGTAACCAGAAACTTGGCGGTTTAATCCCTGCCAAGTCTATTCTACTGTTTTGGCCCTGGGCAAGCCACTTTACCCACATTGTCCTGTTTGGATGTGTGTTGTTGTGGGTGGGTGGGGGGGTTGGTAATTGGTAGCCATGTCCTGTCAGACTGTCCCAGGGAAGCTGAGGACTACTAGGGTAGATTATGACTACCAGTGTGTGAATGTGGTTTAAATTAAATAATGCTCTAAACATTTCACTTGCTAATTCAGAAGCTACTGTACAGCTGGGGTTATCTACTTGTTGTATAGTTGTATTATAGATTTGTTTACAGATGCAGATTCAGTGACAAATATACACATATCTACAGAATCTACAAAACATTATTGCTAACCCAACCCAACAACATTGTTCTGATCAAACTCTTTCCCTTACTGATTTCCATGCAAATGTTAGATCTATATGAAAGAAAATTGTCAAAGGTAAACTTTTAACTGAGATAGTGAAATTTCATTTCATATTGTAATTAAAATAAAATAAAAATTATAAGAAATACAGTCAAAAACTTAGCTGGAACTTTATTTATTGTTTACAACTGAAAAATTATTGTTTTTTGATCAAATAAATGCACCCTTTGGGTTTTAATGAAAACAGTGTTTCAAACCATAATCATCTTACCTGTGAATGTGGCCTTACTATACAGGCCTTAGTCTCAGGACACATCCATGCTGTTTCTTCTAGCACAAAAGAATCTATGCATGTTCATCCATGCATAGAGCAGAATAGTTCCCTTAGACTGGCATGCCCACATAGTTTTCCCCCAACGGTGATCTAAAACACTGAATTTAATTAGCTTCAATAGGGGTGTTGAATTAAGGATGAGCAAAACTGTGCAGGGATATGACATTCCTGACATGGAAAACGAACTCATGGGGACAATGAGATGCTGTCTGTTTAATCGAATCCAGCAATAATGACCATGTTCTTATTTCTACATATTGTGCTTCTTGACTAAGAGGATATCCCTCAGGGAATTCATGAGCTACTGCATAATATTTAAAGATTTTAGTTGTAAAACCCCACACATCCATTTGACATATAGGCGCACCTTTAGTGTTTTTTTATTTTTAAATCAATTATGTTTGCAGCTCTATTACTTTAATATAGTTTATTTGATTTAGCTGTCTAAATACAGTTTCTATGTTTCAGACGAGCTATAAAAAAGAGTTGTAATGATACTAATTTAAGTGTTCACCTGCAGTCTCAGCCAAGTAAAAATCTAATCACCTGTCACGTACCATGTAAAAGACTCCAACTCCCAGCATTTTCCATACAGCAACTGATTACTTCCTAGTGACACTTACCTGAACCTTACCTGCACAGCTCCATTGTCATCGAACCCTCGCTCCTTTACTTTGTTTGGTCTGTGATACCTTTAAGGTATTTCTCAGCTTGACATCTTTATTAAGCCTATACTAGCTCTTTTCCTAGGATTACCCCCAACACTATCTGACACAAAAGAAACACTACATGTCAAGGAACCAGAACCTGTGAAACACCAACTCAAATAAACATAGTAATAAGCTTAGAAACAAGCAAAATAACAACCTAAGTACATAAAATATTTACATCCCAATATATTTTGAAATCCAAAGGACTTGTTGTTCACTCCTTAATTAGTTATTAGCACCAAAATGCTTGCCAGGGATGTTTGGCATGAATAATAGAAGGCAGTTTGAAGGTCATTAAAAGCAAGGCAGTTCTCCACTGAGCAGGGGAGAAGCAGTTTGAATTGCCAAATGCTGCAGATTAACAATGCCATCACTCTGGCTTGCTGCGCTCAAGCCACCAGTACAGGCAAGGTGGGGGTAATTTGTCAAGTGCTCTAGCGGGGCCATCTGTGCTAGAGACTGACAAATGTCCCCCTTATTTGTCATAAAGACACATGTCGTACAAGCACTGAATTAATTCCCTATTTGCAATACATTTATTTGTCACTCAGGTATTTAACTGGATGCATCTTGAATTCCTCAGTCCCCATTATGCAGTCTTTGACAGGACAACCAGCAGGTTATCTATATTTGAGCAAGGTGCATTAGGGTGTGAGTACGTTGGCAGTGCTGAAAAAATCAAGCCAAGTCACACAGTTGTAGGCATGTTTCTATAACAGCAATATAAAAACGGCAATTTTGAGAAACAGTCCTCTATTTTATAGTCTCAAGAGGGATGTATAATGTGTACATTTGACGAAATCTTTCAGTTGTTTGTGCTGGGTTCTTCCATCTTGCCATCACGCCCATGAGAGCAGATTGCTTTGTTGTTGCCATTTTTTCATCTACCAACAGCCAAACGAGCAAATAACACTGTTTGGTAGCTGCGATGGAGTGCCATTAGAGAATGTCAAGGTCAGTAATCTCCTTACCTTATCCAAAGCAATATGATGCCTTTTGAGTGAACTCTTTTCAGATCATGGCCTGGGCACGTGATTCAAACACAAGATAGAATATTTTATAGAGTTTCATCTTAGACAGGGCAACACTTCCAAGTTAATCTCATGACAAGCTGTGTTCTTTATTATTGTCTCTCCTTATCTATCAAATGCCATGATACTGATGCCATTGTGACACAATGCGTTTTCAGGGACAAGCAATTTGTTGTCTGTACTGCTTCATGATGTCGACATTATGAACATACATCAGAGTGGTTTTAGATAGTCATACAATACTAGAATATTTTATGTCAACAGAATTTTTGCCATCATTACTAACTAGAGTGTTTACTTAACCATCAGTAAATTAGTTAGTGGGACATGTTTTGCACATGTGCATTAAAAAGTTGGTGGTGTAAAAGATGGCTAGGTCAGGCCAGGATTATATTTTGGACCAGTATTTTACCTTAAATGAGTGTGTTTCATAAGGCAGTAAAATGTGTGTTAATGTTTGCAAAGAAAAACTCATATATGTTTTTAAAAAAAAAGTTTAAATGTATTAAGACATCAAGGGGATGTGCAGTGGACGTTCAAATTACCTCTGGATGACTTCTGAATACTTTAGACTATATAAAAAAGGATGTAAATGTGACCAGAAACAAACTGTGAATATTAAGTAATCTTGTCATTTCTGAAGCTTTTAAAATGATGGAAATCATATTTTTGTATGTGCATATACCATTAAAAAAATACATTAAATAGGTATGTGATGCTTAAAATCTCACTTTGTAATGTTGATATGTTTAACAGTTTAACTGTCAGAAGTGTTGAAATATATTTGCTCAACTTTCACAATCATTTGGGGCAAGTGAAAATGGCCAAAACTTTAGTTAACACAATTCAAAATCTCCTTTTCTATAGATAATCAACTAAATAGCATAATTTTCAAATAAACTGGATTCTTTTTTGGTCTCACTTGTATCTTCAGTTGAACTATTTAAAGTCTGTCTTAATTATTAGGCATATGTGTTTGTCCCGACCCTTGAGTAATCGATCTTAAGAGTTACCTTTAGCTTGTGTAAGCATCCAGTTGACTGATGTCCATACATGTCTGATGTTAGGTGGAGGACACCTAAGGCAGAAAGAACAAGTCGGCAGGGCCATCTGGGTTCCATATGGGAAAAGGGTAATTTTGAACTATTATCATTACTCATCAGTTTCCCATGTAGAAAAGGTTAGCAGGACAACACCTGTCTGTCAGGACACCTATCCAAAATATAAAAATTTTAAAGATCTGCTTCTAATCACCTCACAGGTTGGCCAATCCCTCGTTACACTACAATTATAGGTGTTTGCTAATTTTGTTAACCAATTTGTGTCTCTTTCCAGCTCACATTTTCTCATCTTTTTAAAATATGGTTTAGATGTTTGATGCCCGGTTTAAACGTTTTAGTGGAAAAATAAAGCAACCAAGTCACTTTTTTGATGTGGGGATAACATGGAGAACACGGAGTTAAACACCCACGCACAGATGCAGAGAAAAAATCTCCCCCAGTGAAGAACGCTATGTGAGGTCACAGGGAGCCTCACTGTCTGATAAAGGTGCTAATCACTTCCCCAGCATAAAGACTGCTTGAACTTAAGATCCATCGACTAACAGATCACTGCACAGAACATAAGTCAGTCAACATCTTTGCTCCGCTAACGTACTGTAAATCATTATATAAACACCAGAAAGAGTTTCTTAACCCAAACAGCTTCTTTCTCTGACAGGCTAAAGCTAACAAAAAACACGCAGCTTGTGTGCTTTTTGGCTCTCTGCTCTTTAAGCAGGTTTATAAACAGACCGTGTCTGTTACAAATTAATTATATCTGTTGCTCTCAGCCTTTTAAAGCTACTTTAACTATCGGTAAACTTACTATATTCCCACACAATTAACTCCTTGATTTTAGCTCTCTTAAGATTACAATTGCACAACTAGTATAACCAAAGCAACTCCTTGATTTATCTTGTCTAACAGTTAGACAAAAAAAAAAAACATTCAATTAGTAACACAATCAATAATAACCTTGTTTTGCTTTGAGGAGTACAACCCATCATTTTCGAATTATTAATTAGATGAAATACTTTACTCATTACTACAGCTTATACACAAATTTGTCTCTTTCAGTTCAGCTTCCCTTTGACTGACAGTCCTGCTTCAAGGTCGATCTATCCAATAGAAGACTAAACTGAAAAATAGGTTTAGCTTCGGATTCAGCTCTACTTGTGACTGACTGTCCTATTCAAGGCTGATCAATCCATAGAAGGCTAAACTGAAAAATAGGCTGAAAAAATAAACAATAACAAATTATTAGAAACAAACTAAATTTTTGCAATAACCTTGAGTCTAAATAAAATCATCAATATTAGGATTTATACAAATAAATAAAGAAATTACTTGTTTTATTAAACCTACAACCTAGTTAAACACCTAGCTAATTTGGCTTTGAAACCCACAGCTAGAGATCTCACAGGAGCAAAGAAATATGACCACATTACACCGGTTCTGTGCTCTCTTCATTGGCTTCCTGTAAAATATTGCATTGACTATAAGATACTGCTCCTTGCCTTTAAGGCGCTGAATGGCTTGGCCCCGGCCTACCTGAGCAGTCTCCTATTACAATATAGTCCAGCTCACTCTCATCGATCCCAAGAAGGAGGACTATTGACTTTTCTGAAAATTAGTAAGTAGTAGCTCTGGAACAAACTCCCGGATGTTGTCCGGACATCAACTACACTCACAGAGTGTAATCTGTTCACAAACTTATCTGTTTAATCTAGCATTCGAATAATAGGCTTCTGGTATTTGTCAAAACGGATATGGTGTCTGAGCACTATAAACATACAAAATTCCTATTTATTATACCTGATTCACACTAGAACTTTGTGAAGCTACTTTGAAAGCAACTGCGAAAAGTGTTACAAACAGTGAAAGAATCAGGTTCTTCAACTCAGTTTTTATTGAACTTTCAAAATGCAGTATTTAATAGTAAAACAATGTCTTTGAAACACATCAAATGGTTGTGTTCTGCAGAGTGAGCTGTTTTCTTTTTCTGTATATGAAAAATCTGCATCCACATCGTGTTCTGGTAATCTTAGAGATTCAACTCTTTAAAGCTTAGAAGTGCCGGTTCAATGTTCAGTCCACTTTTTTCCTTGGTTATGATGTGTTTGCAAAAATGTTCTTCTTAGAATTGTTTTAAAGTTTTATTTCATTACCTTAAATGATCGATTACATTAGAGAGGAGCAAATACATGTTTGAGTGTCTGGTTTTGATTAAAATAATTTAAATTAGTAGCTGCAGGGTTCTCAAGTGTCACACATTTCACTGCTTCTACACAATTGTCCCTCATTCTCTCATACACAAAAATTGTGTGGTGCCCTGTCACGAAAACGTTCCTGCTCATAATTGCCTAGTATCACAAGCTTGAGTGGCGAGCAATAGAGAAGCGTACAAGGCAAGCTGTCCAAAAGAGGAGCCTGGGACTAGGAAGTAAGGGATGAAAGGAGAGATAGTTTGAACGACATTTGTGTTGTCCGCTTAGGTCGTGTCATATATATTGGGATATTGTAGGCAGCGCCATATGATTGAATGGTCAATTATCAACCAAGTTTCTCCTGAACTTATATTGATTAAATAATTAACCTAATTTATCATAAGAGAAAATTAATTATGCGAGAAGTGGAAAAAATGCAAACACAAGCAGCCATTGCTCAAGCATTTAAAGAAACCTATTGAGAATAAAGAACATTTGAGATCAGCTGGCAATTTATGAGCAGCTATGAAGTTAATAAACGAAGTTAGCTAAGTAACTAAAAAGTAGCGTAGTAGCAGTAGTTCATGTTTGCTTCCCACCTTTGTGTAGCCTTTCTCATTTTTGTTGGTACTTAATGACAATTCAGGTTAGTATTCAAACAATTTCTGTCATGCAGATCATAAGTTGAGTATTACCAAATGTAGTCAATCGTCAATCATTATGTTTCTTAGATAATAAAGATTGCTGAGGTATATGTGGTGTGCGACTGTGCATTTGTTTATGGTCAAATACCAATACATCTGATGTTGCTCAGGTAAATATATGTATGTTTGTGTGTGTGTGTGCATGTGTTAGAAAAATCGACAAAAAGAAGGACACCGACAACAGCAATCCAATTAAAGATTTTAATTCTCTATTTCTACAAGTTTGGTACCTATTTTTACTCAAGGATATTGCGAGCATATGGAGACGCAACACAGCATAGAAGGAGAGAAGAGAAGATCACCAAACTAATTAAAAAAGTCCCCCATTTAAAGAGTTGTGGGACTATCAGCTGTGTATCCACCTGACTTCTGCACAACACAACTTATAATGGTCCCGACCCCATTTATAAGGTAAGAAATCCCACTTATTATATCTGACAGGGCACACCTGTGAAGTGAAGACCATTTCAGGAGACTACCTCTTGAAGATCATCAAGAAAACGCTAAAAGTATGCAAAGCGTAACCAAAGCAAAAGGTAGCTACTTTGAAGAAACTAGAATAACTTATTTTCAGCATGTTTACAATTCCACAATCTGTTAATTCATAGTGTTGATACCTTCAGTGTGAATCTACCAGTTTCAATTTTCATAGTCATGAAAATAAAGAAAACTTTTTGAATGAGAAGGTGTGTCCAATAATAATCATTTATATAGATTTAATTACTGTCCTAAATTATTATAAAATATTGGTCAGACAGTAATATTATAATAATATAATCATAGTTGGTAAAACAGACCACAAGAGTTAAACTTGACCCTGAAAAAATAGACCTTAGCTCTTTTCTCTCACCAGTGTTTTTTTTTTCTCTCTTGAAAATGTGCAAATGAATTCCACTGGTAGACTGGATTGATTTAGCACATGTGTACTCTTCTTAAGGTGTTTAAAATCCACACTCAGTTGCTGGGATAAATGTATGCCCTAATTAAATCCTCTGCATGTTTTAAACACGGTTTGTTACGCCAGAGACTTGATACCACTTAGCGCCCCGATTCAACATGAAAAAAAGGCTGTGGTGATTTTGATAAAGGTGCACTTATGAAAATATTCAGACTTCCTTTGTGAAGTGAACAAGTGTCTGTCAGACAGGTGTTTTAAAATACAAATTTAATCATGTACTAACCCACCTAAACTTGCAAGTCTGATCAAATGGGTGGTTTCACATCACACTGCATGTATTTCTCTGAATAAAAAAATAAGCATCATCGATTTTCTTAAAGAAGTATTTTGTACAATTTGGCTTGTTTATTTGTCTATTTGCACCTTTACTGTTTTGTTTACATATGAGTTGAAAAGTATACAACTCCAAGTTCCTCTTTGTCTAGTTCTGGAGATCTACTTTTCTCTACAGTATCATTACAAATCCTCTCTTTCATCTCAAAACACCCACCAGGTACACGAAACTGAATGTATTGCATGCGCTAACAGATCAATCGCCCTTCTGCGTGTTAATTAGGAAGCATTGCAGTGATAAACTGATGATTTAAATGAAACATCTTGTGGGTTTATCTGTCATTTGGGATGAGGGGAAGAATACATTGATGGGCAGATGGAGGTGGCTTATGTCTCCTCCGCGACATGCTGGGAGAAGAACAGGAACATTGCCAATTGGTTCTTACCCTACAACACAGAACTCAACCCAACACACACAAAACTAATACACACATTCAGACCCATGCATCTGACTGTGACAAACCCACAGTCCTGGGGAGAAGAGTCTCATTAGCTAAAATTAGCAGCTTTCCATCACGCAAGTATGAGTCAAGAATGGTAAGCATGGAGACTGACGCCTGGTTAATTCCTGAAACACACCCATCTGTTTACATTTACACAATGAATTTATGCTTTGTGGCAATATTGACTAGACAAATTTAGCCATGCTTCAGAGTGAGTGTTAATCTACCATATTTATGGGATCTGTCAACCTGCAGATTTTTAAAATCAAAGACATTTAGTTTTGCTCAAACTTTATTCTGCTCCACCCATTTTTAGTATTTCCGAACTCTTCTGCATTTTGTCTTGTGACTTTCTCTCCATGAATCTGCTCATGTTAATACATAGGTCAGAATAGCTATTATAATGAAACATTGATTTTGAGAGAATAGTCTTTAAATGCATATGCAAATAGGGCTAATGTTACACAGTTCAGTGAACCTGAACCTGGCAAGTTTAAAGCGTGCTGCTTGAAATCTTTGCCAGCCATGTCTTTAAAAATGTTCCGTCGAGCAAATTCAGTTTCAACCTTTATAATTTAAAAGGTTTACCATATCTTACTTGATACATGACAAAAATTAAACTCCAGATATCCCTTTATTAACTTTAAAGTTTGTTTTTTATTTATATTTTTCGGTCGATATCTTTGTTATTGATGCACTGCATTTTTGGCTTGTCTTAAAAGAAAACTGTTTCCTTGTGAAACAATACATTTAAAGGCATTGTCTTTTTCCATCGATGGAAACTGTTTGAACTGCTCATGTGGGAAATATATGCTTGATGTTTGCTAATCTCGCATGATTAATACCACAAAGGAATTGGTAGAATTCCAGTAAACATTTATTTACTGTAAAGCTTGCGTTAGTGGTCCTTGCTGTGGCATGTAGTGTGATAATCTTATACTTAGAAGATAATGTTGTGTGCATCTTCTCGAACAATTTACTCGAACAAAAAAAATGAGTTTTTAAACACATTATAATATCATCACCACGTTACCAGCTGCAAAAGGGTCTACCTGCAATTTTTTGAGGATGCGATAATGTTAAGTTAATAGATTGCTAATGTCTACTGGTTGAAAGTGCATAGATGGTCCAGGTGTGAAGAGTTTTTAACTTTTAATAGACACAACTAAAAGAGTTTGTTGCTTTTTACAGCACGAGATTATCCTGCTCATTGCTAGTACGTTACTGCTGACTCCACAGTGAAACATTTCTTGATAAAGCCCCCGGGATGAATACCTTAAGGCATGTACTTATAAACAAGCTCACATTCATCAGCTCCCTGGCCAATAACAAATCGCAGATAGACTTCAATCAAATGCTTAATAAAGGGACCTGACAAATGTCTAATGTAAGCATAAAAATATAAATATAAAAAATCTAATCTACTATAATATTTTTTTTGTTTGTTAATAAATTCACCAACAAATGTTAAAAAGACAAGTGTTTCATTTTGTTTTATAAATCTAGCAATAATTTCTGCAGATGTGAAAAATGATAAATGTAGTGTTTATAGATCCAATTACAACTGTGAGAATGAATGTGCACTATAATTTGATATGCAATCTATTTCAATCTGTATTTAAAATTCCCTTTTGATATCTATATATATTTGGTAAACCTCAATAACAAAGCAAAAAAAACTAAACAAAAGACAAATAGACTACGGAAAAATCTTACTTTAATGAAGATCTTTAACATAATTAATGAGCAATTTAAAATAAATTGTTACAATATGTTTCGTGGATGTGTCTTAGTAAATCTAAAATATTTAAGGGAGAAAGGTTATTGTTTTACAATCAATCAATCAATGTGAACATACCTGTATCTAATTTACCCAAAGCCAGTCACCAGTTTTCTAGCACACCCCATTTTACTATTTAAGGACTCTCGTTTCATTTCACCTTTGATGTTAATCTTTGTTCTATACTTACCTTTTTGAGTTTTACCTGCTCATCCAATTCCGGTATAAAGACTCTTCAATATCTGTGTCTTCGGGTTTTGGTCTGCTTGTGACTGTGAGAACCTGTGGAGAAAAAGTACTCTTCCTTCCCGAAAAGGAACGCTAATCCTTATACCTGCTTCATTTAAGCATGTCTCATAAAAGGCTGTGAAAAATGACCTGTTTCCCCCATCACATTGTGACCGCTATTTGAATAAAGAGGGGGACTGTGCCCCAAGAGAGATGGATGTCGGCTTTGCTTTGATTTTAAATAATATTGAATGGGAACTCTGAATATTTTGAAAACCTGCACAAGCTCTTAGAACTTTTAACTTTTAAAACTACATTTTTCTCATTAGCTATTTTTTATTCTTATTTTTTGTATGCTACAGGTTTAATGATTACATTGAATCTATTAACATTTCATTTTGGAGGATTTAACTATTAAGATATTAAGACTGTAAACATAGATTAGAATGGAAAGTTCTGTGACATCCAGCTTTTTAAATCTAAACAATGTTTTGATTTAGTCAGCTTTGACAAGCATAAAGGGGTTCTTGCTATAGATTCTTCAATTCTCAGATCTCAGTGTAAGACGGAGTGCTTTCATTAATTTCATTTGTTTCTGTAAAAGGATTATGGTGTGACCTTTCTGTGAAGCTGGACCAACAACATCATTCGCACTCATTACAGGAGAAATCAATGGGATTGAAGAAGACACTGGGTCCAGAAGGGGAAAATTAAACAGTGAATGAATTTTTTCCACTTCGTAAACTTGTACGACGTGTCTATGAGGGTGAAACATTAAATAAGATAAAAAAGAGACTTCCCAAGGGACCAAACATATGTAATGTCATTTACTTTAAAATCTGTCATATTTACAGTATAAAGCATTTGTGTACGTGATATAATATGCATGAAACTGCATCTGTCCATCCTTTCATCAAATTGTGTCCTGATAACATGATTCTGCTGGGGCTCATCTTCAGCAAGCATTGACTGAAAGAAAAGGTCTAATTATTACATGTTGCTTGTTCATTACTGATCCAATCTCTCCAAAGGGCAACTGGAGGAAACTCTGCCACTTTGCTGCTCACAAGATTTTCTTTCTTTTTTTCTTATTTGTTTCTTACGTACATGCAATTATTTAATTGAATATTAACCACTGAATAAATAGCATAACATATTTAAGTTACCAGTAAAAAAAGAAGACCAGAATATTAAATACATACATGACAAAACATTTCTGAACTAATTCTTAGGGGAGAACTAAAAAATAGCAACAAAAAAAGTAAATTCAAAATGAATTGCTTGTTTAATGGGAAGATAAATCTTTGAGACAAAACAACTGAGTCTGCAGCGTCCTGACACCTCATCCCAACATGAGTGAGTTTAAAAATGTATGAGGACACTTACAACCTGCTTTGCTATATAAAGACGGCGCAGATGGGTTTAAAAATGCTATTTGGCAAAAATTAAAGTTTAATTTTTGTCCTAGATCATTGTCTCATACACGGCCATTATTTACCGGGGACAAAACTCATAGAGCATAATTATTTTGACTTTAAACTGAGATGTTGCTTGCTTTAGCTGTGATAATGCAATGCTCATATCTATTTAATGATGCCAATATGAGGTAGAATGAATAAACACGTATTACTGCCTTTATAGTTCAATAGTTATTTTGTGCGTGCGTGTGTGTGTGTGTGTGTAGAAAGATAGACAGAATGACAGATAGATAGAAAGATAGATTTTTTTATGGAGACTGGTCACAGGTTTAAATGTAAAACTTGTGTTTCACTGGTCCCAGCTGGAACTGGACATGTCATAGCATAAAACCTCACTATTCTTCCTCACCCCCTAAACAGCAGTTGAAAACAAGTAATTTTCAAGGTGGGCTGGAAAGTGACACACTGGAGTTGGTTGTCCTAAGACTGAAGAGTTGGTGGTTTGATCCCAGCCAGGTCCATTCTACCGTTGTAAGCTAGGCCCTGTATGGATGTGTGTGACTGCTGGTTGGTAACCAAGAGTAGCTTATCACCATCAGTGTGTGAATGTGGAGTAAATTAATAATGCTATGATAATTGTAATGCATTTTTAAACATCTGCAAAAGTTTTGTATAAATTAGCTTTAAAAAGGCATGATCATTATGATGTTTTTGACAATTAAATGGAAATTAAATGATGGGACACTTTTTGTTGTAAAGCATAAATCCTGGGCCTACTGCTTCACCCTTGAGAGATCAGTAATTTCTTGGAGAGAACCCAGTAAATGATCCCTCAGATCATGTAACAAACTTCTTCCTGATGATACGGATGCACAAAGTAAAAAAAAAAAAAAAGGGTTGCAAATGGCGTGGACATAATGAATCCCATTTCCTGGTCTCTTGCTGTGCTTTGGCAGACTTAGAGAGCAGAGAAATGACCTCATAGAACTCCTTATTTAGTCAGATTGTTTTTCTGTTTCCTAAATTAGATGCCCAGTAACAGAACCATAAACGAGTCCAAAAAAGATGTTCAATAGATCAGAATTAACGTACAGGAGTGTTTTATTGACACTCCAAAATGCACAATACCCATTTTGAATGTTTGTGTTCCTGTTTGCTACATAGTTTGTGTAAATCAATTAGATCAAACTAAATATTTATTGAAAGAACGGGATGTCCAAGAAAGGCTAAGATGCTTCTTCTAAAGCTCTGTCGACAGGTACATGTCATAATGTCACATTTCTGCACTCAGGTGAATTGCGCTCAAAGTTTTTTGCCTGTTTGATCCATAGAAAAATATATATGATATCACTTTCAACACTGGAACGGCACTTTTTTGTCTGCCACTGATGGACTACTTGAAAATATAACTAGTAAGTTTGATTCATTCGTTGGAGTATATCAGCACTCAGTCATATGTGCCTCCATTCTCGATGAAAGAAATAAGGGGTTTTCAGAACAAAACAGAGTGGAGAACAGCAGCTAAAGCTGAGTGATTGATATGCACTGAAATTACTTTAGTCAGAATAAGTTTCAGAACAAAGAACTACAGCTGTAATGGGTATCACATGAATGTGTTTCCTGAAATATCTTGGATAAAGAATTGCTGCTAGGTCTTTAAAAGCATTTTACAGTCTTAAATTAAATGGTCATGTCACTCAAAAGTTGCCAGAGTTTATTCAACCTGTAAGCCTTGGTTTAGAGTATAAGACTACCGAAATCTTTGTATTTATGTATTATCTAATGTATTTACTATCACAAACTGAAAATGAACCGTTTAGTTTTTACAATGAGGACTAAGTGAGCTGCCATTGGTCAAAGAAGACCTAGCTGATGACGGTTTGTGAGTAATGCTCCGATTTACAGTACAAAAATGTCACCTCCAATTACACAATGTCTGCTAATTTCAACTGTAATGAGTAAGTGATCAAGCTTTACACTTCATGGGATTGTCCCTACACTCGAAACCACTGTATTGGTGACAATACAAAATTGGATGGCAAAATTGCTAGGAGAACAAAGAAACACGTGTTCAGTGGGTAATCAAGGAGTACTTGTAGCAAGAAATATAGATGAGTAGAGGAAATCCGGATCCTATTTGTTTATTTTTCTGTCAAGCAGTTCCCTGAAACTATAGCATTAATTAAAAGTGCCACTATGAAATGCACAAATGTCAAAACTTTTTGGTGAGAGTACAAAAATTAATGAACTGGAAGCCCAGTTTGAGCTATCTATGAGGCTAACCATTCACACATTTACAGCCAGAAACGTGTGAATGATTGTTCACTGAGGGTATCATGGATTTTGGGGCAATATTCAGTGATGAGTTTGTGGTGAAAGTGTGCTTAAGACAGCTGTCAGGTTTTTCTACAATGGACATTATCAAAAACAAGTTTTGTTCCAGGCTCACTGATAAGAATGACACAGAATCTATTTCAACCACACTTTCAAGTGTCACAGGACTATCATAGGCTCATTTTCTCATTTGCAAACCCCCCAAAACAAAACAATATATTACTTGAAAAGTAATCTTTTTGCACTTGTTTTCTTCTCAGAAAATCACTTCTTTATTTGTTGTTTTTCAAGATGCAAACTTTTTTATTGAAACAGATTTTATTGACTCTGTTTTGCACTTTTATTTGTTTTATATAGGTTTCTGTTACAAAACAAAGTATTTACTGTATTTGACTGGGAATTATTTGATTTGTACAAATGTTGAAATAAAATAGACTGTTAAATACATGCTAGATGTCCAGACTTTTACTTGGAGGACATTTTAATAACTGGACCTCTGTGACTTTTAATTGAATCTAGTCTAGAAAATGGTCAATTGGGCAGTTGTTTTATAATAAAAAGATGTTTAATCAAACCTGCATTTTGTCTGTTATTAGATAGGTGGACTTCCTCTTTTTGGATGAAAAATTTTCATTTTCAAGAAAAGCTGGTCCTTATTAATGATCATGGGCTTTTAAATACATACAGACTCACAGTTGATTAATTGCACACCCTGCAGTGCATCTCAAGCAAGTATTACATAGAGGTCTTTGAAACAGAACTAATTTCTTTGTCAGTCCCTGGGTATGACTGGGATATTTATTATCAAAATTGCTGCATCTGTAATTGACAAAGCTTCTAATCTAGAAAGAGGGAAATGCTTTCTTTGACGCATGATGCTGAGATGATTCCATTCAGCTTTCTGATTCATGACTCCAACTCTCCACTGTCAAAACACAATTGAATTACACACTCAATATTGCACGTCTTTTGAGTGGGACAGGCAACAAAAGAGAGACCTACAGCCTTCGATTTATTTTCATTAAGAGAACAATTGTCTGTCATTTGTAACAACTCTTGGGTGTGTGATATATAAACTGAGCATGAGCTGACAAATCTTCAACTGGTTCCTGAAAGTCATGGAAGAAAACAACAAAATCTTAATAGTTTTTAATGCCATCATTTCCATACTATAGACCAGACCTAACTATAAGCAGAGCAGGGCAAATATATAAAGAAGCATATTTCTTAATATATAGGCTGCATGTGTATTAGCTTCAGCTGTAAACGTTATAACATGAGACAATCATACACAAAAGATGCAATGCGGCAAAACTATTCCAAAGTTAAATTAAATGGACTCATATTCCTGAATAATGCCTTTAAACATGGCAGTAACTTGGTCTAACATGGTGATTCTCTGCGCGGAATCCATATCATGCCTGGTCGTCAAGTAAATATGAATTACTCGCTAGCCATGCAAATCCATGTCTTGGTTTGAAAAGGCAGCAGGAACATCATGATCACTGCACCATTAATAAAATAAATCAATAATAAAATTACACAGGACGTACAAACAAGACTGTAATTAAATGATAGAATATTGCGATTAATTATTAATTTAAAATGTATTATAAATAAATATTTTTCATCAAAACTATTTTCTCATTTCTATGCAGATTTGGTGAGCATCCATCGGTATATCAGAATTTTGTACAGCATCGACTCATTTGACATCTGATGAATAACTTTAATTGCTTTGGACATTAAATCAATCAGAAATAGTTTTAAATGGTTTTTAAAAGAAAAATATTGCCAGCTAAAAGACAAAAAAAGCAACTTTATTGCTCTAAGGAGCCGAGTGATAGAGGAATATAAAAACTTGGTCCAACTGGAACAGATGGAAGCTTGGTGACTATAAAAGCCAAAATGTCTGTGGAAGCTTTTCACTGGTGACTTATGAAAGCAATCTGTCAAAACAAGAGCAATGTTAGCTAAATAATATGCTAATGAGACCAGGCAGTTGGGCCACAAATCAAGTGCAAAATGTAATTTGTTTTGGAGCGATAGAGGTTGATTTTCTCAAAGAAAGCATGTCTGGAACTAGCCTATACCAAGGACCAGAAAGATAATGGCCATCTGTGATCACCTTTGCCAGCTCATCATTTCTTTTCTATAGGAGGGTGAAGACTAATGCATTATAAATTCACAACACAACATACTTGTTCCGAAACTTTGAAAAATATATGCCTCTATTTTTAAATTCACAAATCTAGATGTTTTCTATACAAATTAAAGTGACTTTAAAAACAAATGCATTTTGAAAGTTTTTCTTGGGTCTAAGAAGTCTTCAGCAACCTATTAAAATGCATGAGAGTTCAAAAAGCACTTTCAATGTTTTATAAATATGCATTTCACCTGTCTTCTGAATAACTCTTGCATTATTTTAGGTTTGTTTAAACTCCTATTTTAAATGACAATTATATGAAATGATGGATCGTTACGCACAACGTGGTATGATTGGATACTGTGCAGCGTGAAAAGGAATGCAGTTGTTGTAGGACCCTTGTAAAAGCTTTACACTCATAATGGAAACAGGTCAAGCCTTGACTCACTTCACCATAGATGCAAAACCATGAACCATTTGTGTACAGTCTTTTTCACAGCATGCTGCAAGTGGACTCTGTGAAGGCTTGATTGCATGCTCTGGAAGTTGGAAGCTTTGCATGCTGGTCAATAGGTAGGTATGATTTTGAAGCTGAGCAGAGTAGACAGAGTGAGTAAATTATTTCTTGTATTCAGTCTCAACATGGCTTAAGAAATCCAGGACTTCCTCCACAATTCATTGTGGAAGGGACGTTTTTGCATGTAAATGTATACGATTAGAGAACTCTGTTTTGACTATCTTCCTTTTTCCTTTACTGGATAATGGGATTATCCTCAAACTTAAAACCCTTTTATGCATAATGTAATGTAAGGTAATACCCCTCCCCAAAAGGGCATTTAGACACGAAACTCTTGTCATGCCAACCTTTAGTGGCATTGTTCGCAAAATAAGACAAATTGAGAGTTTGGATATAGGGAAACCGGGAGGAATTGTGCTAATTCTCTCTTTTAGAGCTTAGGCACTATTAACACAATTAATTTTGGGGTTACCATTCTCGTGCACGCTTTTTACATCACCCTTCTTTACAAAGGTTGTAAAGTCATGATTTTGGAATAAGTTATAAAACACTGTAATTGCCTTGCCATTACTTTGAAGTCACATGGTCAGTTAGAAAAAATACACCAATGTTGCCATTTTTTGTAATTTTTTTAATAATGATAATTGTTATTTTTGAGAATTTAAAATAGCAAAATGTGTTTACTGCTTTACAGGAGCAAAACTCTGAACTCAGCACAAATGCAAAATACAGCCAAGTGAGAGGAAGTCAGTTTAAAAATTGAATAAAATGTTTTTATTTATATCAAACTAAATCAACTTGCTAATTAGAGGAATAACACACAGAAAAGCTTAAACAGAAATCATCTTGCTCAATAGAGGAGGAACTCCACACCAAAAACCACAAAAAACATGCTGGGAGAGCCAGGGGCAACCGTAACAGTCAGGCTGAACCATTTCATGTCTAGCAAAAATCTTTTGTGCTTCACAGGCTAAAATTCTTGATTGGCTACAGCCACCTTCAAGTCATTCCACTTCTACCAGATGATCAGCCACACACTTGAATGGCACAGTTCACAATCAAACAATTAACAAAGACTCACAAGATTTAAAAAGACTTACATATAACAAAATGTAAACCATGACACTGTTAGTGTTGTTAAAAAGATTGAAAGACATCTCACACACTGCAAAAATATCATACACATCTTGTTTGCAAAAATGAATCAAAAAATGCTTTTCATTGATTGCACGGATCATTGAAAGAAAGTGCCCTTCCACATACACCAGCACAAAATAAAGACTTTTCAGTGCAGCATCCCATGTTTGTAATGATAAATGACTATAATTTTATTGGAGAAAAAAAATAAGCCATATTGTCGCTGACTGTTTTTTAGGTATAAGTAAAGTAAATCTTAAAATGTCCGTGACAGAGTAGCTAGTAGGGTTAGGTAACGTCGACCAATTTGGCATCGTACAATGTCTAATGAGAAACATAGTGATTGTCTTTTCCATGGGATTCTGGCATGAACTGGCAGAGTGATCTGTCTCATCTGCTTAAAGTTTGTGAAGGTCATAGCAAACTTGCAATGTGAAACTCACATTCGACCTGAAGCTCGTCATATTGAAGCACATCGAAGGCAAATTGACTAATAACGCCACAGTGAGTATGATGCGCAAAGCAGCCTTTCTTGACCCAAGATACAGAGGGGAACACATAAAGCCACATGAGCTAAGCTCCACAATAACTAACGTTAAATCAGTTGCTGAAATGGCGGCAGCACCAGCCACGTATAAGACTTAGTAACAAAAACTGATTCCTCCGTCTCAAGATTCCTCTTATGTTCAACATCACTCATAAATATCTAATTAATATGTGCTATCATTGCTCCATCTGAATGTATGTTCAGCACAGCAGGTAATTTTGTTACACCACTTTGCGCTAGTTAAACCCAAAAAACAGTGAAAATTATAGTTTCACTTAAATGTGTTTCTGTCCAGAAAACTTAATATTTAAACATGTTTTTTGTGTAGTCTATTTAATCCTATTGAATAAAAAAATTAAGTTTTTCAATGTCTAATTTTTTAAGGTAAACGAAGATTGTGTAATTAGTTTGGCGTTCACTGTATGGGGGATAGTTAACTGCTTTGTTATCTTAATGAAAAATAATCAAATAAATAAAGGTGCAAAAATTGAGTGTTTTTCGCAAGCGGACGGGGGTGGGGCAGAGGATTGCAATGCCGGTTGTCTATCTGTCATCTATCTATCCAACCCTAGTAGCTTGCAAGCTTAAATGTTACTGTGCATAACACACAAACAAAGTAGTTCATCCAACATAAATAACAACATTCTGTGTAATCCAAGAAATCAAAGGTAAAAAGTAAATTGTAAGTTGTTGGTGAAGACAATTGGTTCACTCAAGTTTCCTCTCACTTGAAGATCAACTGACATGGGTATCAAGAAAAGGTTAAATTAGTTGGGGTAAATTAGTAAGTTGTTGGTGAAGACAACTGTTTCGCTATAGTGTCCTCTCGCTTGAAGATCGACTGACTTGGGTATCAAGTGATGGGTTGACTGAGTTGGGGTAAGCTGTTGGTGAAGATACTTGTTTCACTCAAGTGTCTTTCGCTTGGAGAACGATGAAATTTGGTGTCAAGAAAAGACTTAATTAGTTGGGGTTAGGGTATGTTGTTGGCGAAGACGATTGTTTCACTCAAGTTTCTTCTCACTTGAAGATTGACTGACTTGTGTCAAGGAAGGTTTTAATTCATTCAGGCAAGGATACACTGTTGGTGAGTATTTGGTAATATTGCTCTTGCCAAGGAATTTATTCGACATTGCAAATTGTCTAGAAGGAAAAGTGAGTGGTAATATGGAGCAGCAATTAACTGGTTACCAATTCAGACTGTGATGCTTGTTATACCCTAATGCCTACTACCAATGGCACCAGCAGAGCCCTGGAACTAATTAGGATTGATAAATTGGTATGCAAAAAACCTCATAGTTAGAATGAAAACTTCCTGTGTGATGGTGACCATCAGATAAACGAAACGGAACATATTTTCAGGGGGTGAGGGGGGTTTCGAGGAGGATATTAAAGTAACAATGAAACCAATAAAATCAGAGGAAAGTACAGTACTGGAAAAGTAAGGGGGAGCACGCAGAAGTCAACTCGTAATAAATATCATAACAAAAAACAGACTTCCAGGCTACAAAGGTAAGAAAGGGCAACACTGCATGACATTTGAAGATGGAATTATTATAGATGTTTACATGCCAGGTGTCAGTGGTGTCACGGATTGGCATTATAGTAAACTCAGCATGGTTCCTGTGCAGTAAACAGACTTCAAAGGCCTGCAACTGTGCTCACACGCTAGCTGCGCTGAATAGGTAACTTCACTGTTTGAGCATTTCACACACATCACACAGAAGGTTCATTGAGTGGGACCAACGCGCTGTGCACAGCCGGACACCAGCGTGAAAATTACACCCTCAAAAAGAACAACTTCATTCAATAATGTCAGCACTCTTGCTCTCTCGTTCCTTTTCTAACATTGTCACTGTCAGTTGTTTAGGATCTATCAAGTATGTCTCTGCAAACACAAAAATGTTCTTATGAAGCACTCTTTTTGGGGCTCACCTTATGGTCATTGAGAAATTACATGGTGTAATTTTTAGGTTCTGTCTATGTACAAACTAGATTTGAACACTACTCAAAAATAAAATTGTGTTTTCTTACAAAGAAAGCGTTTTGTTTTTAATTAGGAAAAACTATGCTCGGTTCAAAACTTTAATAATGCACCTGAAAGTGCCAACGTAAACAATTCAAGTGCAGACTTATATTCTTTTAATTAAACAAACCTGCAAAATACAATGACAGTAAAAACTAAAATGAGCTATGACATATGATAGAATCTAAACTGTATATGTTTTAAGCATTAACGCTAGTGGTTTTTAACATGATTTAACAACAAAACAAAAAAACAGTAGGAGGGCTTTAGATGCGGATTGAAACATTAACAAAAAATTCTTGATTCATAATTCATTCAAGTTCATAATTGATCACTTTAATCTTTTTATAATTTGCTTTTTTTATCCAAAGTGTTGAAACTAAATACTAAGTAATAAATCAGATAAAAACACATGAAAATTATTTGTTTGAGACTTTCCAATTTTTTAAGTTTTCAATGACATATTATTGTCTTTGTGACCAGCTGCATTTGATACTGTTGACCTTGATGTATACCTGGAGGCACGAGATTCTACAGCTACAGATTAGTAAGTATGTATAATCCAGGTGTTCTAATTTAAAATAAAATCTTTGAAAAGTCACAAAGTATATTTTAGGACCAAGTGTTGAAGGAGTACATTTTGCTCTTCCTTTTTCTCCTGCTCATACACATTCTCTGAGTGCACATGTAAAAGGCCTGAATGTTTTGTAATTTTTCGACTCTTGGTCAGAGACTTATTATTGAATTGATTGACAGATTAATTAAGACAACTCTTGAAATTCTTTTGAACTGTTTAGTTTTTTGGCTTCTACAAATTAAATTAAATTAAATATGAATTGTTTTGTTTAACACTTGGACATGATTTATTAATTAAGTTCTTGATACTTTTAACTTATTTGTTTAACTTTCTAAAACTTTTTTTTATTAAATATCTGAACATATTAGATAGGCTGCATTACTTAAATGCAAAGAAATATGTTAAACAAGTTTTCCAACAAGTTCTATTGAAATTTTACTGAAAAGTCGGTTTTGAACATACATTTTTGGAAAGAAAAAGTATATTTTAGTTATATTCATTTCTCTAGAAATGCACTCACTAACTTCAATTCATTCCTATAGATATGCCTATCAGTGCTAATTCCATTTTCTTTTTTGATTTCAGTTTCAGAAAACTGGTTGCCTCTCCATTCCAGGAAACAATTAAACTCTTCAAAATCAATCGTGGGGTTACAGGAAGGTTTCAGCTTCAGCTATGGCTAATTTCTACACTGTACACTCATTAATTGAGCCAAAAACTGTTTTAATGCAAAAGATAACAATTTTTGCACGATGCCGTTGTTTCTTGATAATGTAGGATTAGTTCTCTATTGCAGATAAATCGATGAAGAGTTCTTGTGACACCATGATGTAATGTAGATTTTGTGATTTACATTATGTTTAAAAAAAATAATGAAAAAAACTTTTAAAAAAATCACCATAAAAAAAAAATTTAACATAGCATTTATAATCTTATTAAGTGCCAACCCAAAGACGTTTAACAAACAAACCCAGAAGACATGTAAATCCAGCTCTTCCAACACCAAACCAATTCTCTGTCCCTAGCTGCACACTTCTTTAATATTTAATCAGGACAGCATATTCACAAATTATGTTAGCAGGAATGCATGCTAGATCATGTTGTCTCATCTAGTGTATTGGTCTTTGCTCGCTATCAATTACAACTTTGACTCCTAACTTAGTCATTTGCACTGGATTGGTAATTTGATTTCAAGTGCTCTCTCACTTGATTTCCCTTTGCCATTAATTTAATTTCCTTGGCCCCCATCAGCAGATAGCACATGCTGAGACACCTCTCTCTCCCCGAGCTAATCTCAGCAGCCAGGATTAAAACAGAGAGCATCATCCCTTTGTCACCAAGGCATAATGAGGGCCCAGTAATCCATCTTGACTATGTGACAAAGTTACGTCTTTGCATGCTAATGATATTATGAATTTGATGACTTATTTGTTAAACAAAATGCCTGATAAGGTAAATTCAGTAAATGAAAAAAAGTAATAAGTAACATAATATGGGAAAACTATTTTGAACAATAAAAACTCAAAGGGAACCTATATTTGTAAAATTGAAATTTAAAATCTTAAATTTTCTAAGATAATACATTTTGCTCATCTTTATCTGTAAGCCATAAAATATTGAAATATTCCAGCCTCTGAGTTTTAAACCTATAAATTGGTTTATTTTTATGTAATTAACAGAACAAATTTTATTTTTAATTAAGTTTACCTAAGTTTTTCATGGCGTCACGATGGCGCAGTGCACAGCAAGAAGGTGGCTGGTTCGAGCCTTGGCTGAGTCGGTTGTCAGTTCTGTGTGGAGTTTGCATGTTCTATAGTGTATGTCTATAGTGTATGTATGAATGAATGAGTGTGTGTGAATGTTTCCCAGTGATGGGTTGCGGCTGGAAGGGCATCCGCTGCATAAAACATATGCCAGTAGAGTTGGCGGTTCATTCCACTGTGGCGACCCAAAAAGGGAAAAACAAGAAGCCGACAAGATGATGGATGGATGATGATGATGATGGATGAATTTCTCGTATGATCCAAGATGATGGATGAATTTCTCATATGATGACATGCACATGTGTTCTGCAGTTATATGCTCAGCTATTGTCATAATCACCAAGATAAGTTTAATGGTACAGTATCGTGTAAACTTTACTTTTTAGAAATTCCTTGCTTGTATTAGTGTTGTTGTCTCATCAAAAACATGCTTCAGGCCATATTCATATGGTTCATGCATGTTTGTAATCTCATTTCTTTTTCAAAATGTCTTGATGGCCAAAGCCATTCAACCAGCCTGCTGAATGAGAATTGAGTACGTAATCCTTAAAAGCATTGTAATCATCCATACCTGAAAATGATCTGAATGTCATTGAGCAGTTGCTCCATAGCCAATGACCAGAATAAATGTCAGCTCCCAGAAGTCAATATAAATATGTTTCTCCTTGCTCTGTCTGGTCACTATTACCTGGCTTTTACTTGCACAAGCTTTCAGGTTGATTAACTGGAATCTCTCAGCTCCTACCCAAATAGTTGGTTTGGCTGTGAACTCGAGAACGTTTCTTGGTCCAGCTGTGGACCCTCACCAACCTCTCACTGGAGAAACTCTTGTCTTGCTGGATTCACTATGGTTCTTGACTGTCTCATCTCCTGTCTTCGTCTAGCATCCTCGCTGGGTGGCTTCTTGTTTGTCTCCTGGCTTTGTGGGGTTTTGCCTCATCTTTTAACTATAAGGCTTCCATCCAATATAATCTTGAGCTCTGTGGGGGGGTTTTTCACCATCTTGCCTTCCTTCTCTGGTTCTGTGGGCATGATTCATGTGGCCTGTTGTTGTTGTCAAGCTATGCTGTACCCTAAAAAGGAAAAAAGTTTCTTCCGTTAATTCTTCAGTAATTTTATAAATTTAATAAATCTGCTCGCTGTCTGACATCATTGCATTGTGATTTTGTTTCTGACATACAAACAGATTCTCTTTTACATGAATTGGACATATCAATCCTAGTATTTAAAGTATTGATACTGATATTACAATTGTATTAATAGCAGATTGACTCGACAGCAAGATAAGTTCATAGCAAGATCAATATTCCAGCTATTTCATTATTATAGAATGACCATTCATTATCAAGTTAATGTCTCTACAAATCAACCGCTTATTTAATTTCCTTTTGACTTATCTGTTTTGATCTGCGTGCATCACTCCTCCTCCGACTGTGTTGCTTTCTAGTTGGATATAGTAAGCATGTAACCCAATGGCACCAAGCAAGTAGCAGGCAAATTTCATATTAAAAATAACAGAAATATGATAGCTATTTTACAGCAGTGGATGACAAAATAGAAAACTGGGATGTTTGTAAAAACCTATCCATTGCTTTTTTCATAAAAAGAGGATGCTGGGTTTAAAAAAAGTGGAGGGAGTTTTCCTGACAGACACATGTATTGTCAGCAGTGTGACATAAAGATCATTGACAGAGTTTTTTTTTCCAGAGAGGCAGTGAATATCCATATTTATCAGTTAAGATGTATCTTTACTTGCTCAAATATAAGTTTCCTAATGATAATACAGACATAATCTGAAACATTTCACAAACTGATTATATGTATTTATTTCATAGCCTGTTTTATGTTTTTCATGTGGTTTAGTCCTTTCCTGGTTTCAGGTTTACTCTATTGTTTGTTTTGTTTGACCCCATGTGCTTCTTGTAATTTATGCTTGCTTATTTCTACTCCACCTGTTATTAATTTCCTTCTCATCTTGTTACTCTATCACTGGGTTTCCTGTTTGACATTTAAGTTTAGATGTTCTTAAACCCTTCGTCTGTCATTTGTCTGTAACACTCTTCGTCTCTCTCTTTCTTTCTTTCTTTCTCTCTCTCTCTCTCTCTCTCTCTCGCTCTCTCTCTCTCTGGGTAAAAAATGTGTATGCAGACACACTTTTATCCAATGTGACTTTAAAAAGGGCAGAGACAAAATAAAATGTTTTTGCAAATGAATTCAAATTAACTGCACTGCCAATTCCCTCAAGGGAAACTTGCTTTAGTGTTTAACCCAGGGCACACCATTTTTGCAGTAAACACAAAATAAGTAACTGCTCACTCAATGCATCTATATGAAAACCAAGCAATTCCAGAGTGTCATCCATCTCTCAACACAGAGAGATTTTTCATAAACAAATATTTTAAAACTGTCTATTTACATGGCTTTGCAGTCTTAAACAGAACCAAAATACTATTGATGTAAAAAAATCATGACACAATAGTTTAGCACTTGGTCAAGAACAAAGTACAGAAAAATTTTTTACCTGTATTTTTTTCCCAAATCTTACTATAAAATACTATTTTGTATTAACAGTAATTGTTTCAAAATGTTTCTGTCATATATATTACAAACACTTATGATTCTATACGTTTGTGCAAGTGTGCGTGTATGTGTTTGTGTTCTGTGCAGGAAGTAGTTGAGGAGCTACAGCTAGCTCATTCTGCAAATTGAAAGCTCCACCCCTGGCAGATCTGCTGGCAGAGGCCTATATAGACTCTGGATTCTGACTAGAACAGGGTCTCATGGAGATCACCTTCCTGCCTTGGCACTGCTACAATTCGCTTGTTTGCTATTTTGTGATTTTGATTCTGACTCTGCTCACAGGATTTCTTTCACAGGATTCTTTGTTTTTTATTAACTCAACCTCCTTAGGTAGTTATGAATTTCAAATGATCCACTGGTGTGCAAAAAAAAAGGATTTAATTGTATTTTTGCATTTTTTGTATCTTACATCCTTCCCCCTAGACTGGGGCATAACATACATTCATATATTTATATTTATTTGGCTATGTTTCCAGAAAGCAAACTTGCTTAACATGATATTTAGTAAACTGACCATCTCTAATGTTTCCTGTTGACTAGCTGTATACCAGCAGTAATTCATAAGCTATAAAACCAAGTTAACCATGAAGATATTTATCAAAAATAATGATTTTATCTAGAAATATTATCTCATATGTTACTGTATATATGCAAGTGCTGTAGAACAAATTCTGTCATTTTTTTAAATGCTACTGTTTTTACAGTAAATGGCAAGCAAATCTATGAAAGTCTTTTTTTTATTAATATTTTATTTGTTGTGTTAATGTGCTGGCCAGTAAGATGAGATCTTAAGAGCCCATGCCTAGTCAGGTCACCCTCCATAAAAAGACCCTCCAGCTTCACCCAGTCCCACAGTAAATGAAAAACTGTAGTCTAAACCAAATTTGTGGTATAATAAGATGCAGCAATTAATGCCATCGATTCATACCCGTAGGAATAGAAGGCAGAGAATCCGATTACTTTTTATCACATTTAAAAATTTCAAGTTAGTTTCAGGAGCAAGTAACTTGGTTAGTGTCGGGTTGGAGCAGGAACGAGATGGTTGCTGAGCTTGATTGATGAGAATACAGCAGGCGCGCTATTAAAAAAAGCACAAGCTTTCATATCCCAGACAAGAACTATAAATATTTTGAGAGCTTAAACCAAAATGGCTCTTTTACAAAGAGAAAATGGTCTGTCATAAACCACAAGTTTATGAGATGTCCAATATAGTTGCTGTTATTTATTAGAATTAGTTTGTTTTTTTTCTTGACATTTGGAATTTTGTGAATATTTTAGTGCTCTATTCAGAATCAGGGTTGAGCTAAAATGCTATTTGACAAGTTATTTGTAATTACTCAATATTCATTGTATTGTGTGTGGATCAGCTGGTGTTCCATCCTTAGCTTCTGCATTTTTCTGTGTTCCCTTCTTTGATTTTGCTAAGTAGTTCCCAATTTTAAGCTTCTTATTTATCCCCCATCACTAAATTTCTCAAGT
This sequence comes from Danionella dracula, assembly GCA_900490495.1. Classification (NCBI taxonomy): domain Eukaryota; kingdom Metazoa; phylum Chordata; class Actinopteri; order Cypriniformes; family Danionidae; genus Danionella; species Danionella dracula. The sequence goes on from UELW01000888.1 coordinate 2,022,043, forward strand.
TTTTCTTTGCAATGAAAATGAATAATTAGAACTAAGTGTCAGACTTTCAGATCAGCTTGCTATAAAAGTTTTGTTTAATTAAGGTGAAAGCAATATAACTCATAAAAGGTATATGGAAATGCATAAATCATGTTCTGAACTCTCTACTTAGAGGCATATATCTGCATGGTAAATCATTTGAGAGATGCTGAAATGCTGAGTGAGCTAGATGGTGCACTTTCATTTTGGTGCCCCTCGTTTACGTCCTTAGAGAATAAATGGCTGTATTTTACCATATAACATAAGTGCATCATTATAGTGTTAATACTCCATTTTGTACTCCAAATGTTTGAAACAGTTTAAAAGGTTTAACGATCGCAGATTACACAGTATGATTGGTGTTTCTTTGCATTAAAACAAATCTTATCAACCTCTGCCTACTCTGAATCTTCTGAAACCCCATTGTAAATGTGTCAATAATGTTTTTTTTTTTTCCTTTTTACAAAGCATTTCTTATTAATTTTACTGTCATGTTGACCAGCTATACAAAAATGCATTGAGAAATCATAAGCCATGAAGGTTAGGGGTAATGGGCTTGCTTCTCAGAGTTTTATATTGGGCTTGGGGAACAATTTCCTAAATGTTTCTCTCAATGTTAAACAACTCTCACAGGCCTGGAAACAAGATATTTTGAAAAACATTTCAAAACAATTGTTCAGTTTTTTTTTTATACAAACACTCTGATTAACACCCCTGAAGATGTGTTTTTCAGTTGGAGAGAGAGAGAGTACCATCTCTTGCAGAGCCTGTGAGGACTTCTCAAAGGTTTTTTGATGCATGCCACACATGCTTTTTAGCCACTGAGTTTGTTAGCCACTGGGTTGGTTTATTGACTGGGGCCACTTTAGCCAAGTACCCTATGCAGGTTGTGTTGATCTTCTTTAGGAGGGTTGGACCGAGGAGTGGTTTCAATTTTGCGTATCACTTACTTGTTGATGGCAGAGTGATAAGATATCAAAGGGAACAGTCAAATTAAGAGGAACCATATGACATCATTTGTCTAGGCCAATATATACCCTCATCAAAACCTAAATATCTACTCCCAACAGACAGAGCTCCTGGTTCCGCTTGTGTTGATCAAATCAGTCGAGAAAATGATGGTGCTCTCTCTGTCAGCAAGACATGCCTGATATTCCGAACCCTGTGATTTCACCTTGGCTAAGATTTTTCACAATTTCATGGGGTTCATCACTTATTGTCGATGCTGGTCACCCTGTGTACCTTAACAAACTCTGCTGGAAGTTCTATATCCAGCCTTTGCAGAAGTGTACCCCTTTGAAATAGGATTGATGCCTTTGCTTGTGTTTGTTTCTTTCTCACTTGCTCTGTTATAGCCCATCTGACACAATGGGTGTAGTAAAATATATCCAACCTTTCCTGTCCCATTGAAATGCTATAAATTCAACAGAAACACAATCATCATGTTTCTTTTATTTGCCAGTGTTTTAATTTAGATATCTAAATCCAAATAGCTGGACATCCTGGAATAGTGCAAAGTAAAAAAATCCAGTTCAAAACTTTTGGTTTGAAATGAAGAATTGCATGTCACTTCATTCAATTTTAAAAGATCACATTTTAATTGGAATATGGCATTGATCAAATGTGTGTAATTTTTTACAAAGTTAACAAAGTTCAAATTTGTGCTGTGAAACTTACCAAAACTCACAGACTTCAAGTGCACTATAATTACATCAATTTATAGAGTGTTGATGTAAAAAGTGAGACCAGGGTGACAAATTTTGTGGCGCCTCTTGAGATTGTCATTTACAGCTATCAGCAAAGTGTTAGCGGACCTATGTGATGATTGCACAACTCAGTTATTTCAGGTTGAAAGGTTCAAATATGAAAGAGTGTGAAATTTAGGTGTGCAGTGAAGACATGAGCAGGTGCCATCTGTGAATACACCCTGGACTTGGCAAACAGAGCCACCTTCAGAGCATGTGTGCCAGACATTGCTTCCAGATTTTAGTCAATGCACTGTTTTAATGATGATAACAATAAAAATAATAACAATGCTTTTCAATTATGCCTTTCATAGTACCAAGGTCACATTACAAGCTGTCAAACAGAGCAACTCATACAAGCAAAAAAAAAAACTGACAATGACAAAAACAAGCATTCAGGTATTGTCGTAGAGTAGACTTAGAGCGCCTTGAGGCGTTGGGGAGTCAGCAATGAAGAGATGAAAAAATTTGCAAATCTCCTGTTTTTTTTTCTTTTTTTTTTTCTTTATTGAAGAAACGCACCCATTCAGTGACTATACCAGCAAACGTTAAAACAAAATTATTAACATAACCAAAATCGATACAGAATGCATATCCAAGAGTTTTGACAACTTTGCTTTGCCAGCAACAATCACAGCTCTACCATGAGCCCTCGTCACTCCCCCAAGGTCTTAGCCACACTGACTTAAGTAGAGTTATTTCCCTCCAAAACCTAATTGGGCTAAACCATTAAGACCACCGAAGGGCAATATTAATCAAAAATAGCTGAAAAAGTAATTATACTTAACTTGAAATAAATGAACAATATCTATGTTAAATCATTCCACATAAATACTTTAAATGAATTCAAATTATAATGAAATAAAACACTTAAAGACACTTAAATGACTACCAAAACTAAATCAAACATAATGGTTTGATGCAACAGCCTTTGTCATAAAAAGGGACGTCATCATTGCCCCGCCCCCTTTGACGCACCCGGAAAAGCACCGAGCAACTCGCACCGGAGTAGATCCAGCGGCAGAAATAATGCAAACTCTGTAAGCCATTTTAAATAAACGGTAAATTAAATACTTTTGCCATTTGTTTTGTTCGTCTCATTGTAAGGATTGCTCTCGCTGTAAAGAATTGCAATATTCACAGATATGTGCACCTATCTGTGGATATATACAACCATCAACAGGGCGATCGCTCTCCTTACAACCACAAACGCATACACACGCACCTCTGTTTGGTGACGATTCTACCTTCATCGTCACACACCCCCCCCCAAAAGACGTCACTCTTCAGAGTGGCGGGACAAGAAGTCTGCAATAACATTATGGGCCCCTGCCCTGTATTTCACTTCAAACCTAAATGGCTGCAGTGACAGTGCCCAACGTGTGATTCTTGCATTGCTGTCTTTCATTCTGTTAAGCCATTTCAGTGCTCTATGATCAGTTTCTAACACGAAGTCCTTTCCAATCAGATAATACCTTAGAGTATCTAAGGCCCACTTAATAGCCAGAGCCTCCTTTTCTACAGTAGAGTACCTTGTTTCCCTTGGGAACAACTTCCTGCTGATGTACTGCACAGGCCTCCGATCTTCTCCTTCGCCTTGCAGCAGGACTGCTCCAAGACCAACACCTGAGGCATCTGTCTGTACTGTGAATGGGAGTTCAAAGTTTGGGCTTTGTAGTATGGGATCTTGACACAAACAGTTTCTTAAATCATTGAATGCCTCCCTGCACTCTGGTGTCCACACCACCTTCTGTGGTTTGTCCTTTTTAGTGAGGTCTGTTAGAACTGCCGCTCTGGTCGAGAAATTTGGTATGAAACGTCTGTACCAGCCAAGTAATCCAAGAAAAGATCTCACCTTCTTCTTTGTACCTGGTAGGGGGTAAGAGCGTACTGCATCCACCTTGTCCACCTGAGGTTTTATGACTCCTCTTCCAAGAACATAACCTAGGTAGGTCACTTCTGGTTTGGCTAGACTGCACTTTCTTGCATTGACCACCAGTCCGGCTGCTTTTATCCTTTGAAAGACTGCTTCCAGGTGTTGCAGATGATCTTCCCAAGATGTACTGTAAATAACCACATCATCGATGTATGCAGCTGCGAATTCCTCGATTCCATTAAGTACCTGGTCCATTAGTCGCTGAAAAGTGGCAGCAGCTCCATGCAATCCAAAGGGCATGGTTTTAAAATGGTACAGGCCTGACGGTGCTCTGAAGGCTGTAAGTTTTTTCGCAGCATCAGTCAAAGGAACTTGCCAGTACCCTTTGCATAAATCTAATGTACTCAGGTACCTTGCTTTTCCGAGCCGTTCCACTAGCTCATCGACTCTAGGCATTGGGTAAGGATCAAAAGCGGAAATGTCGTTTAGCTTTGAAAAGTCTACACAAAACCTGAGCGTGCCATCCTTTTTGGGAACCAGGACAACAGGGCTACACCACTCGCTGGTTGAGGGTTCAATGACTCCCACATCTAGCATGACCTGAACTTCCTTCCTTAGTTCTGGAACAAGGCGGGCTGGGACTCTGCAGAATGTTTGTCTGATTGGTCCTGGTGACAGAAGTCGGATGTCATGTTTTGTCAACATGGTCCTGCCAGGTTTATCATCGAAGAGACCTTTTGGCATTTTACTTTCAATTTGGCAGCTTTGTTCCTCTGTGAGGTGATCCAACTTTGGTAAAGCAGACGGTGATTGCCTGGTTGGGAAATACTGTTCCTCAAGTTCTTCCTCATCCTCCACCGATCTTGCCCACAGTTGGTCTGACACCTCGCCTTCCCGCTCATTCCATGGCCTGAGCAGATTAACATGGAATATTTGTGTTTTCTTACGTTTATCTGGCAAACTGATCTCGTAGTTGGTTTCGCCCAGTTTCCTCAAGATTTCATATGGCCCCTGCCATTTAGCCAGTAGACTATTATCTGATGTAGGTAGGAGAAGCAGTACTTTCTTACCAGGTATCAGAACTCGTTTTCTTGAACTTTTGTCATACCAGGTTTTCTGCTGCTGCTGTGCCTTCACCATGTTGTCATGAACCAGCTCTGTCAGATTTCTCATCTTCTCTCTCATTTTCAGCACATAAGAGACTATGCTGGTTTGTTGCTGTGGGTTTTCTCCTTCCCATGCCTCTTTCAGGACATCCAGGGGTCCTCGCACTTGGCGGCCATAAAGAAGTTCAAAGGGTGAATAGCCTGTTGATGCTTGTGGCACTTCTCTATATGCAAACATCACATATGGCAGCCATTGGTCCCAGTCTGATCCGGTCTGAGAGACAAACTTGCGTAGCATGGACTTTAATGTGTAGTTGAATCGTTCACACAACCCATCCGTCTGGGGATGATAAGGCGTGGTCTTGATGGGGTGTATGCCTAACATGCTGCAGACCTCCCTGATTTGTTTGGAAGTGAAGTTTGTACCTTGGTCAGATAAAATTTCTTTTGGAATCCCTACTCTTGAGAAAAGCTGAATCAATGAGTTAACAATCTGTCTTGTCTTAACCTTTTTGAGAGGGAATGCCTCTGGGTAGCGTGTAGCATAGTCACAGACCACTAGAATATACCGGTTACCAGACCTACTCCTTAGCAGTGGACCCACTACATCCATAGCTATTCGTGTGAAAGGCACATCAATAATGGGGAGACTAACCAGAGGAGCCCTGTCTCCTTTCTTGATGGGTGCAGTCTGCTGGCATTCTGGGCAAGATTTACAAAATTCCACAACATCCATATACTGTCTTGGCCAATAAAACCTACTGGTAACCCTGGCAAGTGTTTTCTGTTGACCTAAATGGCCTGCCCAAGGACTGGAATGACTTAGATTTAGAACCATAGTTCTCAGAGGAATGGGAACAACTAACTGTTCTCCGTTGCTACTCTGCCTGTACAATTTGTCCTCCTTCACTACAAAAGTCTCCTGGTCTGAAATCAAACTCTTCAAACCTTCCTTGCCAACCTTTCCAAACAATGGTGCTAGAGAAGGATCTTGCTTCTGTAGTTCTGCCAAATTGTGAGGTATGGTTTCTACACAATCATCCTGAGGTGTGGGTAGGTTCTCAACCATTTCCTGTACCCCTAACCTTGAGTTGCCGTTTTTCTCTTCTTGATTTCCTTTTCTTTGGGATTTCAGGAAAGGGTAATGGGTCTATAGTTTGTTTTGATTGAGCCCTTGTGACTACCCTAATGTCAGCTTCTGCCTTGTCTCCATTTAATAACTCAGTCAGAACTGGAACATCCCTGCCCAAAACTACAGAATACGGGGCTTTATCTACAACTCCCACAGCCAACAGATAGACCTGTCCATCTATCTCCATTTCCAAATCAACCACTGGGTATTCTTGTTCATCTCCATGAATACATTTTACCTTCAAACTGCCTCTAAATGGGATGTACATTTTCTTTAAGCATTCTGGTCTTACAAGGGTTTGACTGGAACCTGTGTCTACCAATGCTCTGAAGTTTCTGCCTCCTATTTTCACAGAAACAACAGTGTCGATGTTCTGTTTTGCCTCATTCTGTGTGTGAAACGGTCTAGGGACGTAACAAAGATGTGTAGACTTGGCTGTTTGTAACGGACATTCCGCCTTCTTGTGCCCAGGCTGGCCGCATGAATGACACAACATTGGGGTTCTGTCTGCACATTGCTTGTCTGGGCTTTGTGGCCATTTTGTGCTACTGAAAATCTTTGTCCTAGAGCTGGGCGTTTCAGCATTCTTGGGCCTGGTAAAGGTTTGATCACTGTCGTATTTGAACCCGGACTTACTCTGCCACGAGTTGGATCGGTTTTGAATGTATCCCAGGTGATAGGGGAAGCGTCTTGCTGAGATAAATGTCTCGGCTAGTTCTGCGGCTTGCTTTGAGGATAGGGTTATGTTCCTTGATCCATGTCCTAATTTCAGGGTTGAGGATCTTCAGGAATTGCTCCAGAACAATGACATCACCAATTTCCTCTTTGGTCCGTTTACTTGGCATCATCCATTTCTCATACAGATCCGTCAATCTTCCTTGTAACTCTTTTGGTGTCTCTCCCTCTTGAGTGAAGTTATTCCTGAACCTCTGCCTGTACTTTTCAGAGTTAATTTCATACTTTATCAACACTGCCTTCTTGACCAGGTCATAGTCCATGGTATCAGCGATATCCATTGCAACATACGCAGCCCGCGCTTTGCCTATGAGCAGAGGTGCTAAATGCAGTGCCCAGTCTTGCTTTGGCCATCTCCAGGCCTGGGCGATCCTCTCGAAGGTGGTCAGGTAATGTTCTATGTCTTCATCCTCTTGAAATGGCAGAATCTTTGGGCCTTGCCAACTGATGTACGGTGCTTGTGACTGACCTGATCCTGAGCCGTGGACTCTTTGTGTGTCCTCCTGAACCTGATTAATGATGCGGTGACTGGAGTCCCGGAATGTAGCTGTTAGAGAAGGCTTCTGAAACGCAGCCCCTTCCGATAACTGCTGGTCGTGGTTCTGCCGAAAAACTTCTTCTTGCAGTTGTGCAAACTGATGCTGTAACGTACGCCATCTGTGCTCCTGTCGTTGTGCCTCTTTATTCCTCTGATCTTCACTGGCTTGTTGTGTCAGCATAAAGGACTGTAACAACCTTGACAGGTCTTCCACACTGTCTCCGCCCTCCTTCCTCGGTGCTGCAGATGCCCCTTGATCTGGCCTAGAACTTTCATCGGGTTCTTCCACTGTGCTTGGAGGAGGTGGTTTCTTGGGACCCATCTTGATGTTCACTGCTTGCTCCCAGCTGATCTTGACTTTTCACTGCCACCATCTGTCGTAGTGTAGACTTAGAGCGCCTTGAGGCGTTGGGGAGTCAGCAATGAAGAGATGAAAAAATTTGCAAATCTCCTGTTTTTTTTTCTTTTTTTTTCTTTATTGAAGAAACGCACCCATTCAGTGACTATACCAGCAAACGTTAAAACAAAATTATTAACATAACCAAAATCGATACAGAATGCATATCCAAGAGTTTTGACAACTTTGCTTTGCCAGCAACAATCACAGCTCTACCATGAACCCTCATCACTCCCCCGAGGTCTTAGCCACACTGACTTAAGTAGAGTTATTTCCCTCCAAAACCTAATTGGGCTAAACCATTAAGACCACCGAAGGGCAATATTAATCAAAAATAGCTGAAAAAGTAATTATACTTAACTTGAAATAAATGAACAATATCTATGTTAAATCATTCCACATAAATACTTTAAATGAATTAAAATTATAATGAAATAAAACACTTAAAGACACTTAAATGACTACCAAAACTAAATCAAACATAATGGTTTGATGCAACAGCCTTTGTCATAAAAAGGGACGTCATCATTGCCCCGCCCCCTTTGACGCACCCGGAAAAGCACCGAGCAACTCGCACCGGAGTAGATCCAGCGGCAGAAATAATGCAAACTCTGTAAGCCATTTTAAATAAACGGTAAATTAAATACTTTTGCCATTTGTTTTGTTCGTCTCATTGTAAGGATTGCTCTCGCTGTAAAGAATTGCAATATTCACAGATATGTGCACCTATCTGTGGATATATACAACCATCAACAAGGCGATCGCTCTCCTTACAAACACAAACGCATACACACGCACCTCTGTTTGGTGACGATTCTACCTTCATCGTCACAGGTATTCAAAATGCATCTCAGATTAAAATGTCTTCAGAGGGAGATTTGTGAGTCTCCTGCTCAATCTCAAAATTATTTTTGAGAAAATAGGCTATGAGTTCTTTCTGGAAAGTAGTAAGGCAGTGACAGTTTCTAGCATCTGGGAGATGTGAGTTCCAGAGAAGACAGACAGACGAGTTAAATCATCTAGGGGTGACAAAGACTACAAAGGAAGTAAAGCTGAGTGTTGCCTGCATAACAGTAAAAGTTTACACCATGCTTCCACAGACTTATGCCAAACAGATGGTGAACTAAAGCGCCTTCACAACGGAACCATGGGGATCACCAGTGGATCCTAGATTATTCTAGATGTGAAATATTTTAAGAGATATGTCCTAAACCATGCCTAAGGGGTGACTGTAATCCCAAAGCGTGTCAATACATATTTGGTGTGAGATATCAAATGCAGAACCTAGATAAATAAATGATTAAAACATTTATAAGTCCTGCATAAGCAGCACATAACAGGTTATTTGTAATATTGATAATGGCATTCCTCAAAACTTAGATTGAAATCTCCTTTTTGAAATCTTCAGTTTAAAAACATTTCTAGACAGAAAACTTGAACACGCTGTGTATTACTACTACAATAACTATAATATTCTTTAAATTGGGAAAAAAATACATTTAAAAAGAAAGGGGAGTTACTAATTGTTTAGATTATTGCGAGATGTTTCAGAATTTAAATTTTTTTTGTTTGTTTTAACATCATTATAATATTCAGTTCTTCAACCACATTTTTTTGTCCAATCAGAAATGTTATATCTGCTTTATTTGTTGTAGTTTTAGTTGGTAAAGTGTAACCATTGAAGACGACAAAATGCACAATAACAATCTAGAGCAAGGAGATTTATTTCAAATGGTTTTAACGATAGGTGTTATGCATGGCTGTAAAAAGAAATGATGAAAGTTATTGTTAAGCAACATGACAGCTAAATGAAGGATGGCTATTTAACAGATCTATATACTTAAAAAGAAGAGATCATCTCTTTTGGTCAGTAATTTGGTAAAAACTTTTTTTTTTTACTTTTAAACTAAGCTGGTTTACAAATGAGATAAGAGTACTTTTTTGAAGTCAATACGAGCTTGACTATTATTTGTTAAAAGACTTCTAAATGGCTTCTCTCCTGTATGAGTTATGAACACCATCGGGGTGCCCAGGACACTCTGTTTCTCTTCTCTATGGTCCTGTTTGGACATTGTGCTACTGACGTGCTTGGGATACAGACATTACCTCTGACACTAGCTACAAAATTGCATTGAATTTAACCATGCTGTCGACACATCCCAAGGCCAATAAATTTGCTCAGGAACTGACTGGAATCAACTTGGAGGAAAACAGATAATCCATTGGTTGCTGACTGGAGCTGTATGGCTATCTGCTGCAGCTTTTTTCTGATACTCCCCTTGACACCTGAGGAGGACACAGTGCTCCGTTTTAAAATCAACATGCTCCTCCAGACAGCCAAATAAATTGTGTTCCCATTACAGTTGATTGTGACATCTTTGTGAATCATCTCATGGAAATAATTTTTGAGAAATAGGTTATGACATCTTTCTATAAAGTCCTGAATCAGTGACGGTTCTTACAACAGGGAGAAGAGAGATCTAGAGAAGACAGACAGATTAGTTAGATCATCTGGGCGTGCAAAGTATGGATGTGTGAAACTGGTGCAGTGTGTTTGGTGGTGGTTAGGAGGCTGTAGGTGTGGAATACCAGCCACATCATGTCAGACTGCCACTGTCACGGATTGGCCAGGCTCTTCCTGCACTCAATCACAGTGAGCACCATCACCTTCAGTTTTAATCACGCACAGCTGCATCCAATCCCCTGGCTCACTATAAAAGCACACACCTCACTTCACTCAGTGTCCGGGCTCATTTATACGAAGCGGACTCTGAGTGTTCACTCTCCTGGCTAACACTCACGAACTTGCATTCTCGTACTTACCGTGTCTCTGTTTACCTCTAGTTGTTCCTATCTCCCGTGTGTCCAGTCAGTGGGGTGTGCGATCCGTCTTCCCTGTGGTGTCTCCTCCATTCTGCCAAGGAAAAGGACAGTTCATCCAGCTCATTCATCCTCCCGCTCTGCTCACCCGTTTGTATTCAACATTGTCTAAATAAACGGTTACATCTTTTACTTACCCAGTCTGTCCGTCTGCTTCATAACAGCCACCAGTGTGTGAATGCGAAGAGAATGAATAAGGCTCTGATTATTGTATAATGTCTTTGAGCGTTTGGAAATGCAAAAAAAGCTCTATAAAAATAGACGGCAATATTATTATTAAAAGATTAAAAAGAGATATACCTGTCTGCATAACAGTGAAAGTTTACACTGTGCTTCCTCAGAATGTTGCCACGCAGATGATGAATGAAAGAGGCCCTAAAATTGAACCATGGGGAACACCATACAGACAGTTCTGCTGACTCCACAAAATTGCATTGAATTTAACCATGCTGTTGACACATCCAAGGTCTGTAATTTTTGAATCAGGAGCTGACTGGAATCAGCGTGGAGTGCTGACTAGAGTGTGTGGCTAATGGAAGGGATCTTACGAAATGTAGATGTTTATAGGTCTGGAACTATATCTCTGTGTTATGAGAGGAGAACTTCCTAGTTGTTAACAAGGACAGGGGTGCTCGGCAGATCATCCTCCCCTTGACACCTGAGGAGGACATAGTTGTCCGGTTTAAAATCAAAATGTTCCTGCAGACAGTCAAGTAGTGCCCATGGTACAGTTGATTGTGACATTATTATGAGCTCAGTGATTCGACAGGTGGTTTTAAACTACTTGGCAAACAAGCTTTAAGGGGCTCTGGTTTTAAGAAGAGGTCTTAAAAAAGGTTTAACAACATCACTACAGCCTGTGTCAAGAGCTTGTCACTTTTTGTCGATGTTTACTTACAGTTCAAAGAATTTTGTGCTATGAAATTTTCTGTGCTGTTTCATTTTTGATTCAGGTCCCTTTTGCTTCTTTACATTCCCTTTCTTTAAATGATGCAGACTAATGCAGTGACGTGTGGTGAGATTTTTAGGTATTAAAAAAAGGTAAACCTTGCTTTTAATTTTTTGACATTTGAATTCAAATGGTTATTCTTTATTTTATATTTTATAAGTATTCTGAGAGATTCTTTATTGAATATATATATATATATATATATATATATATATATATATATATATATATTTGCATGTTCTCCCCGTGATTGCACGGGTTTACTTCGGGTGCTCCGGTTTCCCCCACAAGTCCAAAGACATGTGGTATAAGGAAATTGGGTAAAAACAATTGTCCATAGTGTTTGAGTGTGAATGAGCGTGTGGATTTTGCAGCTGGAAGGGCATCTGCCGGATAAAACATATGCCAGAGGAGGGGCAGTTCATTTTAGCTGTGGTGACCCCGAAAGCCGACAAGATTGAAATATATATATATAAATATGAGCGTCACGGTAGCGCAGTGGGTAGCACGATCGTCTCACAGCAAGAAGGTCGCCGGCCTTGGCTGGGTCAGTTGGCATTTCTATTTGAAGTTTGCATGTTCTCCCCGTGATCGTGTGGGTTTATTTTAGATGCTCCGGTTTCCCTCACAAAGTCCTAAAACATCCGTTATAAGTCAATTGGGTGAACAAGATTGTCCATAGTGTGGTGGTGTGTGTGCATGCGTGTGAATGTTTCCCAGTGATGGGTTGTGGCTGGAACGGCATCCGCCACATAAAACATATGCCAGTAGAGTTGGTGGTTCATTCTGCTGTGGTGACCCTGAAAAGGAATAAGCCGACAAGATAATGGATGGATAAACAGACACACGCACACATATATATATGTGTATATATATATATATATATATATATATATATCTATATATATCTATATATATATATATTATCTATATATATATATATATATATATATATATAATGCTTGATTCAATAAAAGCAGAAGAAATCTCTCAGTATGCTTATTTTATTGTCATTAGACATTTCTAAAAGGTTTGTGTAGGTGCTTTCTTGAATCTTAACACACATCATGACCTGGCAACTTGTTGTGTTATGTCAGATCTTGCTTCTCAAAAGAGTTTGCTGAAAAGAAAGGTCAGGAACAGAGAACTCCTTAAAAGATGTGGACAGCTTCTAGCCTTCGGCTTGCCTTTAATTCCCAAGGAAAACGCAGTCACAGTCAGACAACACTTGTGATTTAGTTCAGCCAGAGTGAGCACTGGTCTGAGTAAGAATGCTGGTCTTTGCTCAAACAAGGCTCTGACTAAGTTCAGAGCTGAGGAGTGCTTCGAGAGAAGCTTGAGGACTCTGAAGATGAAACAACTTAAATGGGATTTGTGTGGTTTTATGTTTATTTCAATATTCAATAGCAATACTGTTGGATTTTCAGAATGGTTTTCAAAACATTATAACTTGCTGCTTCCTTTAAATTACTCTACCTTTAAAAGGTTCAAAGATTTTTAATAGTTGTTTCTTGCCTGTCAATTGTAGTCATACTAGAAGATTCTCAAGACCTACTATATGATTAACAAGTCAACATAGAATTGAATGGTAAATAAAATTTCTGAATTCATATTAACATTCATTTTAATATAAAGCTTTTAATGTTTTTAATATAAAGTCGCATTTCTGTGCCTGAGTAGGAAGTTTCAATCATGGCTGAAAACTGAGCAGAAAGTAGTCAGTGAAAAAAAAAATAAAGTAATAGAACTAATAAATATTTCTTATTTGACATGATTTGGTTGAAATAATGACGACTCTGATCAGAAATTAACAGAAATACACACAATGGGCTACTGAAGCCACACAGTTCTTTGGAGAACTAGCAAGAAACCAGAGAAGGATGAGCCAATTTGATGTAAATAGGTGTTTTGGAGTGAATTATTTGGTGGTTTATGCAGGAGTATCTTTGGGGTTGACTACATATAGTATATACATATAGACTATATACATTTCTGGGATCGCTGAAGTAGGATTATTTCTGCTCAAAAAGCTTTGTAGCCTGCTGACTATGTTACAAAGATTCTAAAGAGCTCTCATATGTTTAGTATTAGCAATTACACACAGAGGTATTGAGCCGGGAAAATCAAATCTTTGAATCTGTGGATAACTTTATTGAAGGAAAAAAAAACTTTCTTTAGTTTACTGCTTTTTGCATTAAAGAAATACTTCGTTGACACTTACTTTTGGAAGTTTTTGCAGAGAAGGAGCGCAAAACAAAGTTGTAGCTGTTGCTATAACTGGATGGAGCTATACTGCGTTAGACAGAACGTGGAAGTCGTTGTGAGAGTAGGCAATTACCTCAAATTACCTCAATTGTCATTGATGTTTAATTTAGCTTAGATCACGGCCATTTTCTGCGCATGTGCCCCTCCCAGTGCATATTGTGTGTAACAAATCACAAGTTGTGTGTAATGAAACGAAAAAATTATTTAATGAAAAAAAATCTAAAATGACCATTAAGACCTGCTAAGTAGCCTGACAAAACATGATTAGGCAGTCCTACATTTACCTCACTTATTCATTATTTAGCTTTATTTGCACAGTAATTTAATCTATTTTTAAGCATGTATTTTTTTTTATGAGCAAGCATTTTAGAAGCTGAATTAGCATACATGAGACTGTCATCTTGCATTCTTGACACTGTCCAATTTTTTTTTACCTTAGTTGACATAAGTGTAACATTTTGGCCCCAGCTGTTTCATTTCATAATTTCATAAAAATTTAAATCATCAAATTTTCATCTTCCTGACATTTCGAAATGACCTCAGTGGCATGCTGCAAGAAACTGAACAACTTGACCTGCTTCTTCCCTCGTTTCATCTTTATTTCAGACCTTCCTCTATCCCATAAAGGTCTTCTTGGTAATTACACATCCCTTTCCAAACTGCCCTGTTAATACTTATTTAGCACACATATTCTTTAATTAACAACACCCCCACCCACTCACTATCTTACTCAATTTGCAATCAAAGGCTGCCGTCTGCAAAGTTTTTAATTGTGCCCATGGCGATGATTTACGGTTGGTAATTACATTCTGCTTTACCCTCTATAATACCAGCAATATTCCCAGGTGCACTGCAAGTTAGTGGAGCAAGTTAATTCACCACATCCCATATATGAAACTAACAACACCCCAATAGCTGTGCACATGTCTCTCTAGAACGACAGAGCACTGGTTAATGTGCTCACCAATTATTCCCCCTTTTCAGCCTTTATAGGCCTCCAGCGGAAACTTATAAGGTGTGCCTTGCTATTGTAATACCCTGCAATCAGATTATGCACCACATCTTTAGCCCTGGGAAACACAGGAAGTATCACATAACCATTTAGCTCCTACATTCTGTGATGAAGCCACACATGTGCTGACTGGACATACTTGCTTTGACAGTACTGATGTTAGCATATCAGCAAAGGCTTTATAGCTGTTAGAATATTAAAAATATGTTTCAAAATGTCTCATATAATGACGAAGAACACATTATTTACTCCCCATATGAATCCTGCCAGAGCTTGAAGTAAACTGACATCTATAAAAGTGGGAGTGCAATTTTTTTTCTATTTAGTAAAAGGCTTCACCTTACACAGCACAGCAGTGAGTGCGGCATAGTTGTTTTTGTCGAATGCTTCTCTTTGTAGACAGCTTTGAAAAATGTCTTTAATATATCCCCAGCACACCGTTTTGATACCTCTTCCAACCAAATATGAAAGAAAGGGGAACAGATCCCACATATAAATAAATCTTAAAACTAGGTCACCTTTATGTTTTTTTGTATGGAAATGAGGCTGCGTTGTTGCAATATGAGCAAATTTTGGCCCACTCTCACAAATTAGCCAGAGTTCCCGAGGAGATGCGCAATGTGCTTCTGCGGCAACCTAATCTCAGCTTTTAGACAAGAGTTTGTGAGATGCTGCGAAACTGTTAGAAAGCTTTTAGCATCACTGTGTGCTAATCATGCTAATAAATGTATACAATAAATGCTGATGCAATGCTGATGTTATTATGTATGTTTAGTGCACTTTTTTTAAATAATCTATCTCAGAAATGTATGCTTAAAGCTTTTCACAGTCAATATTTATTTTATGTTTTTTACAATAAGATTTGACATTTTTTAAGTAAACAACTATTATTGATTACATGTCCAGCATCTGATCAAAATTGTGAATTAGGTGTCCTCAGCTAATGACTGAGCTAGATGGTCTTTTGCAGCAAGTGATAACTGAGATGCTACCTACTGAGGACATCAGTCAACCATAAACGTGACTACTTCTGAATGAAATCATGTCACATTGATGTGATATTTATGAGATAATTTTTCATTCACAGCTTCTCAACATGCCAAGGATGCGTTCATATCTGCAGTTTGGTTTATCTGATCCGACCCTCGAGGAAAGCAGACTCGTTGTACCAATTGTCTGTTTTTTTTGTTTTTTTTTTTGGTTACTTGTCACCCAAACTAACCACTTTGGTTTTCACTAGCTACCTGACTGAAAATGAAGCCATGTGATCTGATCTGTGATCTATGAGAGTCCCTGATTTTAATTTCATAAGTGGATTTGTAATTGATTATAATGGAAACGGGATGAAAAGCAAACCAGAAAGTTCTGAGAGCTGCATAAAGCATTATCGCAAAAAATAAATGACATGCTGACAAAATGTTCATAAGAGAAAAAAAAACTATTGTAGCTGGGTTAGTAAAAAATCCACACCTCTTCTTCTTTTTTTAAAGACAAGATGCCATTGGCAAAAGCGTTGCTGTAAACACTTGTAACTGTTAACTAACTATACAATTTCAATAAATCATTTAATCATTAACTCTATTTTCGGAAGTTTAATGGTAAAATAAGACTTGGTATTGATTGACTCTGATTTTAGATTCCGTTTTCAAGCTGCACTTTACAAAACAATAGCATAAAACAGAGTCTTAAAGTGTGGCAGATAGTTTAAATGTTTCCTTTTCCTTTCTTTTTCTTTTTTTTTGTGGAACACACCATTGATTTTGTCATTAAATCCCACATCATTTATCATAATATAAAAGTGTATTTTATGAAGAAAGGGGGGAGGGAGAGGAACGGGAAGAGAATGCTTGGAATGAGCAGATTAGCAGAGATATTTTTCAAGATTACGTGCCCCTTCTGTAGGGTGCTCAGATTTGTCAGCAGAAGAACAGATACAGCTCTATCAATAATCCATGGCACTGTGTATTTCCCAACTGATGCTATTATAGCGCTCTGGATGACAGCCTGCTTCGACTCCATCTTCCTCTCCAGCGGGAACAGAATCTCATAAACTGTTCTCAACACAGACATCTCATATAAAGGGTAATAACTCTAGCCAGTTAATACCACAGAATTATACCAAAGTAGAGCAATGAACCTGCAATAGCCAGAAAGCAGACTGGATGTGGTAGGCAACTAAAAAGAAAGCAGGTGCAAGGACCCCTAATGTATAATGGTTTTTAAATCGATTTGGAGTTTTTAGTGTTTGTATGCACATTCTTCTCAGAAGACAAATTAAATAGATCTATTTTTTACCTTAAGGTATGCTAAATAATGGTAAAGTGTTGTTAAACCTAGACTAGATATGTGTTTGATATATATTAGTGGCAAATAGCAATCGGAATAAATTAGTCCCTCGGATAGGTACGCTTGATCACAGGATTAGGTCTCCTCTTGGCAGGTAATAAACTACATTTTTTAAGTAGTTTTCTGAATAATTAGCTCAAAAGAAGCTAATGTGTAGATGATTTTTGTTATGAAAAAAAATTTAATTTAGGTGCCTTTTTGGTAGCGCAACAGCCCCCTCTTAACTAGATAGGCAATTAAGTATGTGAGTGTGTTATTATTATACTAATAATAATACTAGTTAGAAGGGTGTTGTACATCATAGTCTAGTAAATAAACTTGTTTTTATCACTGTTTGATTGCCTCCAGTGCATTATTATGATGAATCAACATTTTCATCCAGTTACCTAGGTCAGACTGAATACAATCTTTTAACATGGAGATGTAAAAACATATATCTAGAGTCACTACTGAAAGCTATTTTTCGACTTTTGAAAGACAAAAGTCATTTAGGTTCTAAAGGAACAAATCTGAAGAAAAAAAAATGTTTCTTTGAGTTTAATCCTTCAACTTAGATAATGATTTTTGGACAACCTTATTATTTTAATGTATGGAATGATCTACTCATACCATTCCTGACACCTATCAGCACTATTAAGTGTTTCTTTAATTTTACAATTTGAGAATATTAGTCTCTCTGCTCTGCCTACATAGTTGGGTAATCCACCTTTAACAGAGGATCAGCCTTACACCTGCTCTGTTGCGTGCAAATTTTCCCAGGAGAGGTGCACTTAAAGTAGGTTCTGTTTATTTGGCCCTCATGTCTGTTTTGTTTGAATTCTGGTTGTGCATACATGCATCCATGTGCTCTATCACTCTCTCTGCTATTAAAGAGCATGTGCTTTCTCATTGAAATGTATTCATCTTTAAGTCAACTGTATATGAGTTTTCCCTCATCGTTCCTTGACACAAAACAACATGCATGAGGATCAATGCATGTACATCTATGAAATTATATTAACGTTTATTTTATTTCTAATTGTCACTGGTAAATTCCCTGTGCCAGGTGCTTGCCAATAACTAGTGGTAACTGGGGAAAGCCAAAAGATGGACTTAGCTTGCAAAGATGTTCCATGTTTGCATTTCAGGGCACAATAAGAAAGACCATCTGTTCGTGTCATTTGTGGTTTATTGTCTTCCTGGAGTGTGCGTTCAGAGGGTTGTGCAGTTTGATGGCAGCGGGACAGAGGCTCATTAAGGGGCTCAGTTCTCACCTCATCACAGCAGTGAGCAGGAACGACAGGAAAGACAGCTTTGCAGTCACTGCAGGTCTGAGGCTGTAGTGATGGCCACAGTCAGAAGAGACAGAGAGAGAGGGAGAGAGAAATCCCAGGAGCTGGATCTGCCAAGTATCTTGAATGGGAATGGGTATGGGATTCTCAGGTGCTCTCTGTGAAGCCTCGAGCTCAGAGGAGACAACTTGTCATACGCTTTCTATCAGCCACGGGACAGCTGAAGAGGTTTATATTGGAGATCACAGATTTCAAAGAATGATTTAAAAAATATGTTTATACATACAGCATATATACAGCACATTTAATTTATAGACGATTACGTTTTAGGCACACATAAAAGCACCTGCAGAAGTATAAAGCCAATTTAAATTTCTTAAATTGCTTTTACTTATAGCCGATATACTATTATCCAGAAAAAAGACTATTACAAAATGTTATTTATTTAAGAGTGATGGAGTAAGAGTAAACAAAATTCAGAACTTAAACTAATAAAAATTGATAAGCTAACAATGTGACAAGGGAATTATCAACAGGTGTGAGAAAACAAGCGGCCGTGGAACACAAAGAAACAATGAATCTTTGAAACAATGAAGCTAACTAAAACATAGACAGAGGGGATGGACAAAAACCTGGACTGAACTAGGAGAAACTAGACTAAAACCAGAAATAGAACAATACATGATACTAACATTGGTCATGTGGGTGAAAGGTGGCACAGTGTTGTAGTAGTTGTTTGTCCTGTAACCGGAAGGTTGGGGATCTGTCTGTCTCTCTGTTTGCTAGGTACCAGGAGCACTTAGCGGTTTACACATATGTACAAAAAACAGCATTCTGACTTTCAAACATTTTAGTAGTTTATATTTTGAATCCAAATCAAATAGTTCTTTATATACTATGTTTTTGTGTTTATACAACAAATGTGAAGTGTTAATTCTGTTCATCTTTCATGAATCTTTCATTTTTACTTGCTGAAAATGTCTTTATTCCCAGATTTATACATTTTGACAGTTGAATATTTCTCAGTCTAATGCAGAAATATTGGTGCTGCTTTGATGGATCCAGTAACACTCAAATAATACTCAATTTAATCCAGGCTCCCAAGAGCACATTTAATGCTGTGAATGAAACACATCTCGAACAAAATATCAGCCAAGATTACATTCAGATTCTCTGAAGAAATCATCAAGTTCTTCTCTGACCCACCATTATTTTTCATCAAGAGTTAAACTCTTGAGAATTTAAACAATTTGTTCCTCTAATGCCAAATAAAACTAGCTAAAATGTAGTGCAAAAGAATCCCTCAAGGGTTTTAATTATGGAAAACTAGACACTTTATTATTAATGATTCCAGCAGACTACAAAGGGAATTTAAATGCATTTTAATCAAAATTGAACGCAGAAAGAAGACAATACTGTCTGAAGGTTTGTTGCAATAAAAGATGTTCATGCTCATTTTACACTAATGACTGTTCATTTTTTGTTGAAAGGTCAGCTTTATGTGTCTACTCATAAATGCTAAGTGAAAAATAATAGTGTCTGAAAGTATGCATATATTGATAAGAAACAAATAGGATGTGTAAATGTGTTAAGGTTATTAATCATGACCCAAGCTTTACATAACCAAGAAGAACCAAAACGAGACATACTTATAACATGGTGTCTAAAGTTATTGTAAAATAACTCGAGTAACTACTTGAAAATATAGTTCATGCCACTGCATGGACAAAGCATAAGCTAAAATTACACAATTAACAGGATAAAATAACAGATCCGTACGTGCAGACACAGAACGACTTTATTTCAGAAAGATGAAGCTAACACAATAACAAGGAGGTTGTTGGGGCTCGCTTGAGGGGCCCACACTTTGTGGGCATAAATATCTGTTCATAGCCAAATGTATTAATATTAAACAATATTAAAGGGTCAGTGACATTGTATTATTTTGAATAATTGTTGTTTGCACTGGTCTAATTTTATGGGATATGTGATTTTTTTTTTACTTATAAGTTCTCTATTTTTAATTAAAATCATATTATCCTCATATTCTAACCCATGCTTATTCTGGGAATGCACTAAGATTTTCGGCAAACGTCATAACCACTCCCCAGTTAATCACAAATTGGTTAACGATGTGCATATTCAGGATCTGTATGCAAAGTTACCGTCTGACAGTCAACGTAGATTCAAGGGATACTAAAGGTATTAATTATGAGCAAATTACCTAACCCTAGCCGTAACACATGAAAACAGAGCTAGCAACATTGGACACTATAATGGCGTTTGGAGGGAACACTGTTATACAACCTTACCTCCATGAGCCAGAGTAATATGGATGTTTGGTTTCTGTACATGCTGGAATTGAGCATCTTTTTTTAATCCATACAAGTCTTTTTAATAACCTCATTTTAGTCCTTTTAATAACACAACTCCAAGATGTGTGCTGCTCGCCCTTTTCACTCTGTTTGATTCGCGCTCATTTGTTTAGGGTATCATGAGAGAAGGCAATACTTTGTGGGTATTACTTTATAGTGCATTACTTCTGGGGGAGGGAAATTGGTTCTTTGATATCAAACCATGACATTGCAATGAGACTTGTGTGAAGTCGTCAATGGCGTGAATAAAACTCGTTTTTAAAAGGAATAAATTAGTTTTTGATTTGGGAACGTCCAAAGTTCGATTTTATATTCAATATATTCTTCAAAATCACTCAAAATCTCAAAAACTTAATGACCTCTTTAAGAAAAAGATTGAGACTATAACGCATATTGCGATGTACTCCTGGAAGCACACTTAGAAGTGCTTAGATAACAACCACAGCTTCATTTAGCTTCAAATGTGTCTTGGAATCTTCCTGAAATATTTAAGTACAAAAATGTCTTCTTCAATGAATCGTATCTATTAGAAATTGTGTTGTAAGAAAGGCTTGATGATGTAAAACCCTGAAAAATGTGACATGCTTTGGACTGAGGTTGTATGGCCAAAAATGCGATATGTATCAGATGCAGGATCACAAATGAAAGTGACTTATGACAGATTTGAAAAATTGGAAATGACAGAATTGAGCTGTTCTGTCATGAAAATATCAGAAACAGGTAACAAATCGGATTTGGGTCACATTAGGCTGCAGTCTGAACAAAGACTCCAAAGACTGTGATTTACTATTGTTCCTTATGAAAACTTGTTTGCAAAAATCAATGTCATGAAAGCAAGATTGTTTAAGATAATAAGAAAAAAAATACAGCACAAGAAAACAGACATATCATTGAAAATTTCTCTCTTACTATTGTGCATAAATGGCTTTGGTAGTGTAAAGTGAAAGAGCAGAGGGCTGTGTATATGTGTGACAGCCTAGAGAAGCCCTGCTCTTGGTCACAGATCTCTGTACAATCACAGGTTGAAGAAATCCCAAGATGTAGCAGCTCAAAAAGTAGACCTTCCAGTTAGATTTATAGTTAACAAGATTTGTGTGAGCAAAATGTTGTTCTGCCTCACTACCACAGAGGTTGCCGGGCCAATTAACATTGACAAAGAGTCCCCTGTGAACAGTGTTGTGTACAGACTGTCTGCATTCACAGACTTTGCCTTTAAAACGCACTAATATGCCTTCACCGCATAGCAAGAGAGAAATTTAGGACAGCTCTGAATGCATAGTACGCACTGTGAAAAATTGTAGAGCGTAAAATAACAAAGAGCCAGTGGAATAAAAAAACACAATATGAATTGAAAGAAGATGACTCTGGTTTGGTTTTAGATATTTCACACATAGAAGAAAACCTGATTTAAAATGTTGCTACATTTTTAGGTATTTACATTTAGAATATAAGGTTTTTATATTGAGAATATACATGCAATATTGTATTGTCATATTCACATGTATAAATACTGTATCTATACTAATTAAAGTGTCTAAATGAACTAACAGATTTCTGTTAACATCTACATTAGGAAACTCTTGATTCTACAAGTGTGCAGCTCTCAGCTCAAGTCCACAAAGGCTCGGTTCAGACAGTTCCTCTCTAGGTACGTAATTTAAGTTTAACAAAGTTAGCTTGCTGTTTCTGCCTGCTTAATTAAACAATACTCAGTCTGGTGTTGAGTTTGTTAGGTTCTGTGTAAAAATGTTTTGTCTGTTAGTGATAGCTTCAGCAGGGCACAGTGGAGGTCTCAAAAAGGACGACTGACATCAGAAAACATAAGTCAATAGCTTAACTTAAAAAAAATAATAAAAAAAATAATAATTATGAGCTCTGAAACTCTCAGCGTTGGTTTATTGGTGCCTCGGCATTTATATGTTAAAATATCAGTCACTTTTTGTTCCTTATTTTACCCCTTTTCTGGACCCTACTTTCACCTCTTCCACATCGAGTAACCCAACTCACCCACAATCCTTACATGAACAATATGATTTATCAGCTTTTCTGTCTATTGAGCCAGTTCATGAGACAAAAAGTTTTTAACATCATCTGGGGGTCTCCTTCTGGCTCTCTTCTTTTGGATGATGTGACAGGAGAGTGAATTTTTTTTTCAGAAGTCAGTAAAATGTATACTATACTATATACTGTTTAGGTTTTGCTTTTGCTGAGGGCAGGTCAATGCTGTCTAAAACAACAAAAGTCTCAAGAGTTTTTTTTTACAGAATTATCCTTCCATACTCTGTTAGCATCTTCTCTGTTTTTGTTTTTTGTAGATAGAAGAAATGATGATGACTACATGTAATCCACAAGCTAATCGTTAAGCAGCTTGGAGTGGCTGGAAGGTGTAGCTTTAAACTCTGTCCACTCAGACGTATGATGGTAAATGTCTGTTTATTGCTTCTCTTGTTTCTCTAGGAAGTGGTCAAAAACTCTGCAACCTTCTATCCATTGAGTAAGGGAAAGTTCCTCCTTTTATACACACACTCATGTATTAAATTGCCGATCCTATTTATGGCTCTTACACTACGTCTGATTAGATCACATCATCTAATCAGAACCCTTACAGGCTCAAATTTCAGCTCCACTAATTTAAAGATGCATGCCAATATATAGCCAATATACATGTTGTATACAGTTAATGGTCCTGCCTTACTATGGGTTAATTTGAATAAATGTGTTCTGCAATTACAGAGAGCGCACTGCAGAAGCAAGTTTTATTCGACTAAAACTGGCCTTTATGCTCCAAACAAAGTGCAAACAATTTCTTTCATTTAATTGGGGGAAAAAAATAACGCATTGATTTGTAAACAGTAATTGTTAGAACATTTAATTTAACAGTAAAAAAAGAAGAGTATGTCCCCCAAGCTCCTGTTTAAAATAGAAAGATTCTGCATTTGCTTTTAGACCCCAGAAGTAATATTTCTGCTTTATAACAAATTTAAAAAGGCAAATATTGGTCATGCAGTCATTGATTAAATCACTTCTGATATTTAAGATATGGATTCTGAAACATTCTGATATTTTAGAAAGTTTTGGAATATGTTTTGATTTGCAGAAATGAATAGCTGTTTCGTGTCAACATAGCAATGGAGCCTAATACTATTGTAGGGTCCCGGTGCTTGGCCCAAAAACGGATACCAGCCGGGACTGAAGGCTCACGTGTTCTGTCTTGAAACAGTGCTAAAGGATTTTTAATAATTCACATAAATTTGTATATCTGACTCCATAATTGATTTAAAAGGTTTTATCTTTACCATCATTCTTGGTCAAGGCCAAATAAATTAGCATGTTAATTATTGATGATAATATTAAGTTTTAACCCACTCAGTGACCTTTAAATTTACTCACACTTGACGTTAATATTCTTATTAACCCTTAAAAGTGTTTCAGTAAAAGAAGAATGACCGAAAAAGGTTCAAACATTTATCATCATTGATGTGTTTAAACAATGCATTACATTATACAGCCTATGAAAAATGAACCAAGAATAAGGAGTTATTGTCTACACTTAATTTGGAATTGTTCATTCTAAAAAAGGCATTACATTTTAACTCCAAGTTTACTACATGATAAGGGAGCTTTAGAGCTCTTCCTTCATGGGCCAATTTCAGAGACAAAGGGCCAGGATTTCAGTCTGCTATCTACTTTTGAAAGCTTCTTCAGACCAATCTCCTCCCAGAGAGGTGTGACTTAATTAGGAATGCGAATCAGGAGAGCATTAGCCAAAGCTGTTTGGAGTTTTAGATATTTAAGGCATACAGGATTGGCTCTCTCAGAGAAAAGGTGAGGCTCATCGAGAGACAAAGCTGGTGAGATGTAGGTGTAAATTTAGGGCTAGTCCCATGGGCTTCTGATAATCAAACACACTCATATGCAGATTCAGTAAACACAGCGGGGCATATATTACTCTGACACCCTGAACTGGTTTTTGGCTCTTTGCATTGTCATTTCAATTGGCTCGTTTTCATGGTGAGCCTGTGAAAAGATAGCAGTTCGCATTGGTTCCTGTGCTTCGTTTGATCTTTTCAAGCAGATCATACAACGACATAATTCAGTTTCTTACACTATGCCTCTTAATAATTTAGCAAATATAACAGTAGATTGAGAAAACAGACGATGGTCATATAATTAATTGTATTTACTCTGAAAATTCCTTTTCAAAAGTTAAACGAGTGTATTACATTCTTTAATTACAAATATGATATAATATAAGTGAAATCACAATTTCAGGAAATTGTATTCTTGTGACAATAATCTAATTAGCTACTTAGCTTAAAACACCTGTTAGCACTATTAAATTGTCTTCCGTTCTAGTTCTACACAACTAAGAAGCAGACAGCTGAATTTACAATTTAGAGTTGCCCGAAAGATTATCATTGACAGATTACACAAGGAGTGCAAGATACAAAAGGGATAACCATATGCTGGATGATTTTCACAGAGTGGACTGCAGCTAGAATCAGTTTTCAAGAACCATCGCGCACTGACATTAGTGATACAGGTTTCAGCTATCTGTTCCCTGTGTCAACACTTTTGAACAAGAGACTGCATCAGAAACATTTCATATGCTGGAGACAAAAAGGACTGTATTGCCGATGACTGGACAAGTTATGTTCTCTGCTAAAAGTATAATTAGCTTTTTTTTTAATTCAAGGTCCCAGTGTAAGAAGGAAGAGATGAGAGTCCAAGAATAGCTTCAAGTCCAGCATAAAGTTTCCTAAGTCAGTGATGGTTTGGGGTGCTATGTCATCTCCTGGTTTTGGTCCACTGTGTTTTCTGAAGCGCAAGGTCAAAAAAGCAGTTTTAAAGGACTATGGAGATGCAGATTTACCTCAGTGCCAAATATACCAGTGCCCCAAGGACCATGGTACCCTAGTTCTCAATTGGCCAGAAAATTCACCTGACCTTAACTCCATCATAAATCTATGGGGTATTGTGAAGAGGAAGATGTGAGGAGCCGTAACATGGTCTGAAGCCAGATTGAAAATCTTTGTAGAGAACCCAATGAGCCAAACTAACTGAGCACTAGGGTTCACTTTAATCACACCAAACACGACAAATGTGAGAACACCCTGTTATTGTTTTGTTTCGTAAAAGAAATTGGATCAATACTTTGTTAAGAATAGTTGTTAAGTTAGCTTTGATTGAGTGTTCAGCTTTGCTGTTTCTGATTTGACAGATGTAAGCTACAATAACTGTAATGACTTGTTTGCTAGCTTACCGGGTAAAAATGATAATGTTTAATCAGAACAGTGCTTTTATACAAGATAACACTATAATACAATAACACTGTTTACAATATCATTAATAATAATTGTTGACTTCATCATTTTTGCTGGCAACAAATTTGTGAAGTTCACTTTTAAGTAGTTGTCTGCTGTCTGCAAGGGCTGTGTGTGTTAATGTATTATCCCTAATGAGTAGTTTTAAGACAAATGAGAAAATCCATTATCCATCTTTACAAGTCAAGAAATTCCATTTAGTTTCATTGTACAGATACATGATGTGTTTTATATTTTTTTTTTCTTACTGGGGCAACATTTTAAAGATATTTAATCAATATTTAATGGTGAAACATTACATAATATATTTTGAAGGTATTTATGACCAGTTTTAAAATATAAAATGTTTAAAATGTATTTGTATTTGTGACACAATTCACACAATTCTAGGTTATGCTGAATAAAGAACAATGTGTGGGGTTATTAAGCAGGCATCCTGTTATTTTCCTTTTTTTGGCTGTGGACTGTGGAGAATTGTCTCTGAGTAGATTATATGAACTTGTAATTGAAATATTTAATAACAAATAAACATGATCTAAAGCTAACAATACTTGTTAGCCAAAACTTGTCCTTAACCAAACAGTAACAAACCTAAATCAAAAATGTTAATGCAGTCTGTTTGTAAAATCCATTTACCTGCCCTAGATCATGAAGACATGAATGTGATGTGAATTTTCTAAATCATTGCAGACAGTGTGTAGCCAATTATTCTCCATCGCATGATGATTTCTCTGTGAAGTACTGGCATGATTAGTCAGATAAAGTTCTGCATAGTACTTAGCATTTCTTTCAAACCATAAAAGACAATTATAATTTCATAAAAGAAAGAATACATTTGATCTCTTGTTATTTAAACTCTCCCTAGTGCCTTTTGATTAACATATTTTAAAAGAAAGGAATCCCCAAGGCCATGGCGAGCTGTCATCTGTTCCCTGGAGGCAGATGGAGCTCTGAACTCAGCTAATGATGCTCACATCAGTCCTGCCCCACCAGGGCTCTTCACTTTGCTTAACTGAGGACAGAGTCACACCTGAGTCATAGACTATTTTTCCAAATAGGCACTCATCATCCTTTCACTTCAGCTGTCTAAGAGACTTCAGGAAGCTTAAACTAAAATGGGTCTTGATAGCCATTTCTTGGAACAATTGTTTAACCAACCAGATTTATATGAGTTTGGCATTTCTTCCCAAAACATAAGCATACTTGTTAAGCAGTTTTAAAGAGTCTGATTGATTTTGATTGAAAACACAATTAGGATCTAGAATTTATAAGAAACAACATAACTTGTTCTTCGCCTCAGAAACTGATCAATGGATTCATGCCTTTCTGCATAGCTTTATGCAAGCTTATTTGTTAAACAGCTGGTGGGTGCTTTACAAATCATTGATTTAATGCAGTTGTTCAAAAAGCGCAACATGCTCTAATTGACTTCTTAGCCTCAAGCAGGTCTTAGCTTTTACCTACATTTTGACTGTCAGTCATTTTCTTGGCACAGCAGCACTGAGCAGTCTCATTTTACCATACTCAGCCTTGGATCTGTTCACTACCTAAAATCCCAAGACAATACTGCTTGCATTTTTCAGCACAAATTGATTTTAGAACTCCTTGAAGCCAATTTGGAATGTTAGTGAGATCTTATATTCCACTGATTTGATCCAAGAGGCAAAGTTGTTTGGAAGAAGGAGCCATAAACATATGAGGGATATGGATTAGATTGCATATTACA
Source organism: Danionella dracula (assembly GCA_900490495.1). Classification (NCBI taxonomy): domain Eukaryota; kingdom Metazoa; phylum Chordata; class Actinopteri; order Cypriniformes; family Danionidae; genus Danionella; species Danionella dracula. Next base: position 2,049,738 of record UELW01000888.1, read on the forward strand.
AAGACTGGTAACAGCTAAAAAAAATAGCAGATGCCCGAGGCTACTCAGAGCACCAATGAGGCCTGTCTTTCTTGTCCTTTTTACATTATTCAATTACTGCTGAAATGGAACATCTGGGACACATCCAGACTGACAAAAAGAATAAAGAACAGCTTCAAAATATGTAAATTCTTAAACAAGGTTCGAATGGGTTACAGAAAAATGAAACCTTCATAATGTGTTCTGCCAGGACTTCTGTTTAAAAAACTATGGGAAGTTAAACACACGGGGACATCGGGGAACAACAGGGACAGAAAAACCTTAACACTTTCTCCTGTTCACGTTGCATACAGATGAAAGCTTAGTAACACACTCTCTCCATTCCTATAAACTTCTCTGAAGGAAGAAAATTGTTGTGCATTGGTAAAAAAAAACAAAAACAAAGTTAAAACATTTGTTTGGGAGGGAAAGAGAAACACAAAGAGCGAGTGGATGCTGCCATTCTCTCAGTGGGAGAAATACACCACCATGCCAGCTTTGTGTTTAAAAAAGCTTTCTGCTTTGTGATTTAAAAGAGGGAGTTGCAAACAGCAAACACAAAAGAATATTCAGAAATTCTGGAGCAAAACAACTCTGTCTCTTCTCTGTCTTCGTCTGGGGAGACGTGTTTGTGTGTGTGCAATGGGGTGGAGGGGGTTTGAACATCTGAAGGCAGTGTCAGGAGTTGCTGACAGAATGCCTGCAGACAGTCACTCGTATTCCTCAGAGGACGATGGCTTGAACTTCACATGTACACAAAGTAATTGATTTGCTAAAGCTTTCTTGCACAAAACAGATGACGGGGATTCTGACCTCGGATGGAAGGTGCCCTTGTTGGATGACCTGCAACAAACATACCTTAAACGCTGAGATGGAGTGGGAATATTAAACAGTGGACGTTCTGGAGAAAATGATACATACCAGAATCAGATATTCTAATCACTTCCATCGCCACAGGTGTATAAAATCTAGCAGCTAGGCAGGCAGACTGTTTTTATAACTATTTGTGAAAGAATGGGCCGGTCTCAGGAGCTCTGGGAATGCTTGGATCTGCATTACACTCAATAAATGAACTTGCACTGTTGTTAGTTTTATTAAAGGCACCCTTATTCTCAAACATTAATAATACAAGTAATCTATATTACATAAGTTATCTATGCTATTTGTTTAAATAGGTTGTCCTATTTAATTTACTTAATGAGTGTTTGTTCAGCTCTAGTACCATAGTTGGTTAAAAATTAAATCCCAGCGCTCAAAAAATTTGTTGTTGGATTTAATTACAAACCTTGATCAAGGCAATTCAAAATAAGCTTTCTAAGAAGTATTTATAAAAATTGTTCTGTTGAAAGCTCACAAAATTATATAAATGTACATGTTATATTTGAGTAGCTTCAACAAATTAAGATTTGTCATTTCTGTGGTTTCTGACCTTGCGGTGGGAGGACATTGACATTGTTTAAAACGTATTTAACTCATTATTCACATTAAGCCTTTATACTCCAAAAAAATAAATGTCAGATTACTGAAAAATACTGTGTCAAGGGAGAGCCTTTAAAAATGTATGTAATATTTACTAATAAGTCTTTTGTTGAACAAATTTGACTTATCAAAAAACTAATTATGTTTAGCAATGATTACAAGCATACAATAGTTTTATATGGCAGTCATGACGAACATTTGCAAGTAGTTAAAACATTAAGGTGGTATGTTGTAAAGATGCTTTGAAGCAACAACTAAAAAAACTATTTGTATTTTATTTAAATATATGAAATAAATCAAATGATTTTATTTAGGGACATTTTTCAACTGACTACTCTCATTATTAGAGCGTGTGGTGCTTGATGGGTATTTAGGGTTACCTGTGTTGAGTATGTTTGTCTGTTTTTTTTGTTTTCCTTCGGCTGATGGTTGTTCACTCAAAATTACTGGAATTTGTTAAAATCCTTGTGTAAAGTGCAGTTCGTGTAAATAGGTTGTGTATTACTTATTATGATTTAATAAGTTGAAGTCACAAATGTTTGTAATCATTTCAAAGCAAAAAAAATTGTATTTACTCAAATGTAGCACAGCATTTTACTTTGGGCTTTTCAACAAAATAATTTGGAGTGTCACCTAACTCTTACATTTTCCACAGTCAACTGTAAGCTGTATTACAAGCAAATGGAATAATGTTTGGGAATAAAAGCAACTCAGCAACAAAGTAAGAGGCCAGGTAAACTGGCAAAGCAGGGTCAGTGAATGATGAGTTGCTTAGTGTGAGGAGTTCATCATCTTTAAACAGAGTCAACCACAGACCTCCAAACTTCATGTGGCTTTCAGATTAGCTCAATAACAGTGAACATAGATGAAATGATTTTTCCCTCCCAGAGTAGCTAAATCCAAGCTATGCAGGTGTGTCAAACTTATTCCTGAAGGGCTGCAACTCTCGGTGGTTTTTATTGGAATTATACAATTGAACATTTAATCTATTGGAGACACACAAGGAGCATCAAACAAGTCAAGATGAGCTTGATTAGAGAAATCAGGTGTATTCAGTTAAGGTTGGCCCAAAATTATGCAGCTCAGTGATCCTACAGGAATTAGGTTTGCATAGCAAACCGCCACTAGACTCTAGAGCAGTGAATTTGTCCCTGGAGTGACCAATCGCATTTCTCCATCTGGCAATATGTTGAATGAATCTAGGTTTGGTGGTTATCAGGAGAACAGTACCGCATTGTGCCAAGCCTTGTGAGTGGGATTAGGGTGTAGAGTTGTTTTTAAGAAGCTGGTCTTGGCACATGCTCTCGTAGGACACACGAACGTCTTAAATTTTTGGGCAAAAAAAATATGCACGTAAAGATAGCAAGTACTGCAAAACTGGAATTCTAAAAGAAAATCTTTTCCGTAGGTGTATTTTTTGTATTTTTATCATTTTGACCTCATTGCTCCAAGTTTAATGTTAACATCTGGTTTTCAGAAGCCACTACAGATTTCTAGTTATTATTTAAATACATATAAGTTGACTGTGATCAATTAGTTGGGATCAACACAAGCACCTAAAAGAAAAACTCTGTAGGTTTCTCAAGAGTCCATGCTCCAGTTTCTTATCCCCAAAAATGCCCCTGAATAGTATTTGTTTGTTGTTAAGAGCTAATGACACTCTAGAGCTGTAGGAAAATGAACTTATTCAAAAACAAGAGCTCGTTGAGCTCTTTCAGCGTTGTTTTAATGTTTTGTCAGGTCTTTTGTGTCAAAATATCAGGCACTGCTTGGTTCCTAAATTCAAAATAGGAATCTAAGGAAATTAGCTTATTAAAAGACTAAAGCATTTTGAGTTCTTTCATTGTTATGTTATTTTTTGCTTCAGCTCCTATTTGTCAAAATATCTACTAGTTTTTAGTTCCTAAAGTCAAAATATATAACTAAAACGTCAAGAAGAGGCCCTTGAATTTCATTAAAACAGTTTGTCAAAGCAAATGGGAAGCCCATAACAACTCTAGCAGGCTATGTGTGGTACAAGCTCTAAATAGACCGCCTGAAACACAGTTTGTTTATTTCTCTCAGTAGACAGATAACCATAAAATATACTCAAAATAGCATAAGATTTTAATAATTATTCCTCCTGACATGCATTAGTGCTTTTCTAATATGCTAAACTGTGTTTTGCTCCTCAACTCAAGCTGATGTAGCTCATGGTTTTGTTTTTGTACTCTTTTAATTGTCTGATTTAATGGTAGATAAAAGTTTTAAGACGCCAAATATAATATTTTTTGTGCTATAACTATTTAGTGCTGCAATAAATCAGTATTGTATGTATTGTTCTTGGTCAATAGTCTTGGAAAAAACGTTGGATCCTGTAGTCTATTGAGAAGTGTTTAATGGTGTTTTCCCTCTTTAACTTGTTTTGTTTCATTAAAAGGAACTAAAGTTCTCTTTTCCTTTTAGTTCTGTTCGTTATGACAGGTGAGAAAGTAGCCACCCAACTCACCCAAAAAAAACGGTCCGAGCCTGGCTGGATGAACCTTTGTTTGTGGTGAGAACATGATTTAATAACCGCTCCGAACTAAAAGCGATACGATCTATCCGGGGCAAAACTCTCAATCATCTTTAATTACATCAATACTGCAACACACATGATGCAGGTTGCAAATGACACTTGGAATCCTATTCAAAACTATCTCATAATGCTACGCTTAAACAAGTACAATGTCTGTCTGTTCAAAAAGCACTTTTTTCATTTGTTTTTAGTTCAGATCAGTTATTAGATAGTTTAACTAATATGCTGCTAGTAGACTGCTATGCTGATGACACCCAGCTTTATATCTTCACTAAACCTTCTGCTTCACTGGTTACTCTTTTCTCTTGTCTCACTGAGCTGAAATCCTGGTTCCCATCCAATCTGTTAAAACTCAGCAGCTCTAAAACTGAGATTAATTTATAAAATAACTGTTTTAATTGGTTCAAAATCTTCACTCACCAAAATTCATAGTCTCGTCAGATGGTATGACAACTATCCCCGTCTTCATCATACGCTCTCACTGGAACCACACATTTATTTTGTCAAACGTACAGCTTACTTTTTAATCAGGAAAATGAATCGTCTCCATCCATTCTCACATAGAGTGCAACAACTCCATTACTCCATGCATTTGTAACCCCCCGTCTTGACTTCTGTAACTGCCAGCCAAGACTCTACACAAGTTACAACTAGTCCAAAATGCCACAGCTAGACAGACAACACGCATTTCATGCTCTGATCATATCACCCAGGTCCTCCAACAGCTCCGCTGACACTGACCTATAAACTATCGATCTTAATTCAAAGTTCTTCTCCTCACTTACAAATCACTGCATGGCTCTGCTCCTTCCTATAATAAAGACCTTCTCTCAATCCGCTCTCATTCACGTACACTGCGCTCTAGCACCACCCTCTCTCTCACTCTCCCCCCTCCTCTGGGATCCTCTCTTGGCGAATGAGCATTTTGCTGTGTTGCTCCAGCTCTGTGGAATCACTTACTGAGTGTGATCTGCAGTAGCCAGGATCTGCAAACTTTTAAATCCAGGCTGAAAACACACTTTTCCAGACAGGCGTTTAACTTGTAATACTTTGTCTTATTGTCACGATCGGGGGTGTACGTAGAAGGATAGATCTCATAAGCAGAGACAGCTTGACCTGAGACAGTCTTTTATTAAAGAATAAGGTAAAGGAAAAGAGATGGCTAAAACAAAAGACCCACAAGAGGGCAAAACTAGATCAATAACATAATTAACAGAGATCACTGGTAAATAAGTAACTCTTTTACAAAATAACTTGCCAGACGTCACAACGTAGCACATGGGTAACGCACTTAAAGACAATTAATGCACCCGTGACAATCAACACAAATACAGGGATATAAAAAGGGAGACTAATAAGTGAGGGCGCGCAGGAAGACAGCTGAATGGACTAACGACAAATTAGACACAGGACAAGCACTAACGAGGTGACCACGAGGTGAAGGGAAAACATAAACACACACGCAGACAATACAACCACCTATCAGGGGACCGCAAGGGAATCACATGACACGTTGGAGAACCAGGAACCGGCACAAGGGAAAACACAGCAAGACAGAGAACGCGCGATCGGAGACAAAAAGGAGTGAAAAGAACAAACAGACAGCCACGACACGTGCCTTGACGGCCAAACCCCTGACACTTATTGTTTGTGTGTATATTTGTCGGTATCTATTGTTCTGGTTGTGATCTGCATTTTACTGCTATGTAAGGTATCCTTGTGTGTCATGAAAGGTGCCAGCTATTTTTTTTTAATTAGTATTATTATTATTTCAGTAATCTTGTCAGCAAACAACTTCTCAAACACAAAAACCTCAGAGATTGACTTTCTTTAGAAGCATCCTGAACTCAACCAATCAGATGCACTTATTAAACTGTTTGAATGGGTTCAAAATAGAATAGGTAAAGAAATCACTACTTAACTGTTATCTAGACTTTTAAATTACCTACAAATGAGTGGAGGTGAGGGGTGTGTCACATATGAGTATTTGATAAAATACACCCTCTCAGGAGAAACAGACTTTATTGATTTTGTGCATTCATTAAAGTAGCATCATCACTATGCTAATATTTTACAACTTTGCTACCAACAATCCAAAAATTGCATTTTGAGTTCAAACAGTAATAAGTACTTATAAATCTATTACAACTATCTGAATACCTTTAATTTATTTATCTTTTCAGTCTGGGTAAAGTCTTGAAAGTAGCCTTTACAAACTCTAATCAACATTGTACAAAGTTATACATTCTAAAAAAACACCTTACTTGCAAATTAATTGCAAAAATAGAACAAATAAAACTTGCACAATAGGAGTTTCACACTTAAGCTAACTAAACCAAGCTCTCGCTCTTTACAAAAATCCTACTAGTCTACAAGAGAATGAGGGATGCCACGATGCAATATAAACATTCCTATGATTGTTTAAAATGAAGCAGATCAAACCAAGGCCAAATTATAATTTGTAATTAATTGTCCTTAATTAGTTCAATAAAATGTTTATTTTATTTTTGTACAAGTATGTACAAGTCTGCTTTAACTACTACTTACTGAAGTAGATGATGTTCATGAAGGAATGCTTGGGTTGATGCATAAAGTAGCATTTCATTAGTGTTCTAAACCCTGAAGAGCCATCCCACACTGCATAGGCTTACTATTATTACATTGCCTCTGGCTACACCTGGTTCATGCTTATTCACATTTATAGAATACCATAAAATTGGCAAATGTATGCAAATGCCTGTTATTGCAAAGTAAATCTGTTTACTAAAATGACAGTATTTTTTTCCCATGGAGAATGATGGTGAATGATGAAAATAAGGGTACACTCCTACTAACAGATCCGGAATTTATGGCAGTTGAACTTTAGTTCTCCCCAGAAGATTTAGATTTTGTGCTTTTGCCTTTAAACATGCCCGAAGCTCTCCTCATAGCCCTTCATTTCGCTGCAGGAGAGAATGACTTCAGCGACTCGCGCCTGAGTAAATATTCCAACTTTTATCTATAGGTCTATGATGTGATTTACAAGTCTTTATTTGTCAAGAGTGACCACAGTGATCGTGCTCTAGTCCTCCAATCAGTTCAGTCCTTTTCAGAGTTTCTCCCAGAGGGAAGAGGCAGGAGAAACATCACAAGCTGTTTAATTGGGTCTTATGTGGATGTGATGGTTTGTTGCCTTCGGAGATTTTAAAGCTTGATCTTTTTAACATTAATATACTCTCACAGCATATGAAATCTCCTCATCAAGTCAGCACATATCTGAACTAATTAGAGAGGACAGCAACTCATGTCTTATGCATCAAGTAAGATTGTATCATCTTTTTTCAATCTCTGATGGAATAACAGGTTTAACTTTTTAATCTTAAACCTGAAACTATCTACACTTTCTTTACCCCTTAAAAATGGCAGCAGCTGTAGCAGCTATGTTTTGATTAATTTAGATTTAAGTTTTGAAGTATTGATTGAAGTTTAATCTTTAGCATTTGTAGTAGTATTACATTGTCAGCTGAATTTCTCTCCATTTTCTTCCTCTCTACTCAAGAGTGGGCTCTGAACTCTTTTGTACAAGGGATCTTGTATTGTGGGTTCTATCCAGAGCCTTGGTGCTCTGACTGGACAATGAACTAAGAACTCATTCTACCACCTCCTGGGGTAGAGCGCTGCAGTTCAGCACATTCTCTCAGAACTAAACAATGGGAACTTTGGGAACAAACACCTGGGTTTTAGCATAACATGACATTCATCAGGGACCAAATGCAACCTGTTCAGTCCTTGGCTCATCAGATAGGAATAAGAAATACCAATTGTATTGTAATGTCATCATGTTATTTGTTGTCTAACACGTTTGATAAAACAGTATGCTGTGTTTAATGAATATCAAAATTGTTTTCAATGTTGTAGAGTTAGTAGTTGTTGTGAACTAATGGAAAAAAAACATATGTTCAATAAAACATTGTCCATGATCACCAGAAAACCACTATAAATGTTGTAGGCTTGTACCAATTCCATTTTTTAAGAGTATGAGTATGGATGCTTTCCAAGGTACTTGCCGATACCAGGGGTTAACCTCCTGCTCTCCACACACAAAAATCAAAGTACAGGATTGTACCTTGTCCCTCTAGTGGTACCCTAGTAGGGTACCAACCAACATGTACCTCTTAAGACGGTACATATTGGTACTTTTTTGTACCTCTAAATGTACTGTGATTCAAGCTATGACAAATTTTTAACTATTATTTTGTTTATGTATACTAAGAATTTAAGAAGGATTTAAATATTTTTTCTAAAAGAATAATTTTTGTTTGTGAAATAATAAATGTAGACAAAATTACTGCCTTAAGCTTACTGAAAGCACAATTTTGCTTCAAGCAATGATCTTTTACCTTTAAAATGAAAACAAAGGTCCGAAATTGACACCATAAAATCACCTTTTGTACCCTAAGTGGTATTATTCTGATCAATGCACTGCAAAAAATGCACTCTTGGAACAAGAAAAAAAACCTCAAATAAAGTTAAACTCTTCCTATATCAAGCAAAAAAATCTGCCAATGGGGTAAGCAAATTTGACGTGGCAAGATTTCAAAAAATTTGAAAAAAATTCTAGCTGATAAATAGACAAAAACTCTCAAAACAAGACTTTACAAATTGTAAAACTGCACTGAAACTAGAATATTTCAGCTTGTATCTAGTCTCTAGTGGTCTTAAAACTAGACAATCTGTCTTAAAACTAGGATGTTTTCTCTTTTATTTAAGACTAACTTAGAAAATTTAGTATTAAAATAAGTATATACGACCTTAAATTAAGAAAGTTTTTGCTTAATTTTAGTTGTTAAAGTAGAATATGGGTTCTTAAAACTAGAAATTCTAGCTTTCAATTTTAAATAATTATATTATATATTATTTAGGCCTATTGGTGCATTTTTAGACAGTAAAGTTCAGATAGGAGAGCGGAAGAACACTTAGTAGAGCTCAGGGGAGAAGATCAGTGAAGGACCAGAGCTGGATTCGAACCCCCGTCACCAGAGGTTTCAGCTTCACATGTCAGCGCTCGGACCGCTACACTATCAGTGTTGACAAATTAATTGCATTCTGATAAGCGATATAAAACTAAAGGAGAAAACATCCTAGTTTTAAGACATATTGTCTAGTTTTAAGACCACTAGTGACTAGATACAAGTTGGAATATTCTAGTTTCAATGCGTTTTTACAGCTTGGAAAGACTTTTTGAGAGTTTTTGTATTTTCTTAAGATCCAACAGCTTATGTTACCAGCTAGAAGTTTTTGCTAATTTTAAGAATTCTGACCAACTGAAATTTGCTCGCCCCATTAGCAGAATCTTCTGCTTGATCTAGGAAGAGTTCATCTATATTTGAGTTTTTTTTTTCTTGTTTCAAGAGTGCTTTTTTGAAGTACAGATCTCTTCCATCAAAGTTAGTTCACAACTGGACGGTTATTAAGGTTTGGGGTATTGATGATTTATTTATAGTGTAGATCCTTTTTCTTATTTTTTTTCACAAACATTTGAATCTTATTTCAAGAAATCAAATGTTCTTACCTTTACTTGATCTACACTAGAACTAGAGTTAAGATTTTTTTTCTTGTTCCAAGATGCATGCTTTTAACCAGTATTTAATATTGATTTCTTAAAATAAAATATAAGTAACATTCTTGATATAAGAATATGTTGAGTCAAAAATTCTTGTTTTAAGATTCTTGTTTTAAGATCAGTGGCAAAATCGGCAACTTGTTTCACATAGTTTCTTAATTCAAGAACATAAATGACCAGAATAAGATTTTTTTTCTCCTTAAGAAAATATAAGTGTTATTTTCTCAAAATAAGCTAAGTAATCTATACCCAAAAGGTTTAAATTAGAAAATTCTTCCAAAAATAAGAAAATCAAGATTTTTTATCTAATTTTAAGCATTTTCAGCTTTGCTTAAAATTCATTTTTTGCAGTATGTACCTGTGGTACATAACTAATACCCCTATTTTTTTTCTGTGTGTACTGGTGCACAAAAGGAATTGGCTGAACTGTAGTACCTTTAAAAAAGTATTATTTATTAAAATGCTGCATAATAAGATTTCTACGCCGTTTATCTTGTAATATTTATAATTATTTCATTATTCTGCGTGTTTCCTATTTTATTTTCTATTTATGTTCATATAATGTTTCTTCAATTATAAGTAGATAAATTAAAACAATTTGTTGAAATAGAATAATAAAAACATTAGGATAAATATTATAAAATAATTTGACATAACGCAGACAAATGACAGCTTTCAAATTTTTCAATTTTCAAACAAACTTAAATAAATTAAAAGGCAAACACGGTTTCCTCAATGGCACTTGAGTTTTTCGTAAATGCGATGATCACACATCTTTAAACCTGTTTATGAGTAATAAGGTAAATGGTAAAAACACACTTTTTAGTGCTTCTTTAAATTTGTTTCAGCTTAATGGAAACTGTAGCGAAAACATATAAGGATTCATTAATGCCAGCAATATGGTAATTATTTTTTAACAAAAGTAATACAATTTTTAAATAGAAAAATATGTATACCCTTTCTAACATTTTTATTTACAAAGCACACTTAAATAATCACATCACATCTTGACATCAATTTTATTCAGTTTATTTTCCCTATAATATATTAAATAGTGACAGTTTTCATTGTAATTTAAAAAATAGGTGGTTCCTTACAGTTTACCTAGACTCATTTTTTGCATAATTTCCACTTTCTTGTTGGTTTCTGTTGCACATCCTTGCAGCATTTTCATTAATATTAATTAAGAAATCGATCTCATGCAGCACAGTCATGCCATTGTCCAGTACAAATAAAGTAAGCTTAAATTTTATCTCAGACAAAGAGTGAATTCCAGTGAGCACACATATGAAAATAAATGCTCGAGCCTGAGGATCAAACGTCTGCACTGAGGTGCTCTTTTCCTAGGGTAGAGCTTTAATCTTTATGAAAATTATGGCAGAGGTGTTAACATTTCCACATGCCCTATACAAAGACAAGTGACAAATAAAGTGCAAGGCATTATAAAGACATTTACCAATATTTAAAAGAGTATCCTAATCCTTTAGTAATGGCTAGTTCAAAGTGTTCAAAGTATTTGATTAGGTAATCCATTGGTTTGAAGTAAAATTCTGTAGTGCTTTGTGTACTAGGCAGAATCATTAAAGGATTGTTAAAAGCACATCGTTATTTTAATAGTTGAAATTAGTAAATATTGTTTATTAATATTTAAAAAAAATTTGCTGCAAGAATAGCTGTGTCAATTTTCTGTGTCAATAAGGAAGGGTCTCTATTGAAAAGTCAACAGAAGGATTTCTTCAAGATGAAGGATTCTTATCAACGCTCAAAAAGCTGTGCTCAATGCTGTTTTACATTTTGATTGTCCGGGCCAATCTCAGCAAGAGCATATTGGTTTGAGCCATTTCCGGAACTAGATTAGCTTCCTCTAGACTCTTGAAGTGCATTTATGAGCTTTGGAATTGAGAGTCTGTTATTGGCTAATCACAAGCATGGAGTGAACAGGAAGTTAAAGTTTTTTTTTTTACTTTATTTTTGTTGCAGAAATGCTGTAAGTCATTCTGCATAGAGCAGTGCTTCTCAAAAAAGGGAGAGCGAGGCGTCGTCAAGGGGGAGCCCGTTTGACCTCGGGAAACATGTTTTTTTATTTATCTATTTAGATTTGTTACTGTTCTAGAATAAAGAACTACATTAAGGGGCAGTTGCACTCTCATTGACAGACTGTGCGCAGGGAGCGTTCATTTGGTGGTGTAGGGGTTTTGTCGCACTGAGCATGCACGCTTTGCACACAGTACAGAGTATGAGTATAAATTGTAGACACGAAGTGTAGCAGACCCTCAAGTGACATCATGAAAAAATATTTAACATATTTAAAATACTTATACATTAATAAGGAGACAGTGTTAAGCAGAGGTGTACTTATAACAATTTTATAGACAAATGATACTATTTATAGTCGGGGGTTTCTTCTTCCTAGGGGGGCATGACAGAAAATAATTGAGAAGCACTGGCATAGAGGGACATCCAATGTCGATTTGTCTCCTGCCAAAAAGGGAGAAGTATATGTGCATTGTATCTCGTTGGAATGATGCTTGTCAATCTGAAAGCCTCTTCACGAAGAGAAGGTTCTAAGCACAGATTGTAGCATTTTGTGAAAAATAAGTGTCGACCAACCCACAATCTTGCAAATATCTGCCACTGGAGTTTCCCTGCCACAGCCCAGAGGACCACCTTTACTGGTGGAATGGATGCTTACCTGTATTTGCAAGGGAAATGTATACTGTGAATGTGCACTGTGAATGTCTCCCCTAGCCAGTCGGCCATTTTCCTGATCTGCTGAACTGAGTCCCATGGTAATCTAATTGGGACTATTTGGACATCTTATCTCCGGTTGAAAACTTACAATTTGCTTGTGCTGGGTTAGCGCTCTCCTATGCAGAATAGCAGCCGCACAAACCTTAAGGGTGGATGGAACACTCTGGAGAAGGTCCTTGGATAGTGCATTTACACTAGCATTGGGCATCTTTTGGATAGCCAAAAGATTTACCTGTGCCATGCTGGAATGTTTCCAGATCTAATAAACTACAAGGGAAATGGAGCCGCCACTTTCCTACACATGGTTTCCACCGTGTCAGCATTCCATTGTATGGTTCCTTACCTCAAGGATTTCTATAATCAGGGTGGGACTGTGTCGAGGGTGCATAGACAAAGGCAGGCACTGATTGTGTGCTCTAGACACCATTCGTATAATCTCTTATTTGACCATCCTGAACTTGCATTTAAGGCCTGCAGGGAGGCTGACTCAGTGTCTAACCTGAAAGGAGCCTTGGATAGTGCAACTACACTGGCAGTGAGCATTCTTTGGATAAGCAACAGGTTTACTTATGCCAGCCGCAGTGTTTCCAGATCTGCTAAACTACCAGGGAAATGTATTTGCCACTCTCCAACACATGGTTTCCTTCAGGTCAGCATTCCGCTGTCAATTTCCTTACCTCAAGGTCCCCAAGGAGTCAACAGCTTGACTCCAAAGGAGGTTTTTCAAACACACTGCACCCTATTCAATTGCTGAAGCTCCTTACTAATTATTACACACCTTGTATAACCACTGCATAGAAGAAAGACTAGACAACAACACAGTGTCACATTCAACTCCAGTTACTCTAAGCCATGCTTATCTTGAAAATCTGAGATGAACTGAAATGGTCTCATATGGAGCAATCTTTGAGACGTTACTATTGCAACTGATGTCAAATGCCCCTGGAGCCTTAGAGGGTTCAGCGAATTTTCAATGAATGCTCAACAAGTTCAGCTCCAACCCTAGAAAAGAGATGCCCTGGAATGGACCCATTCAGCTCTTTTCTTCTCCAGAACAATGAGGTGCGATGGAAACCTATCTCCGAGAAATTGTCATCTGGGACTGGTCTACAATAATCCTGTCATCCAGGTAGGCCTGGATCCACGCTTGTTCTATCCAAGCCTAGGCTACCTCTATTAATTTGTAAATGTTTGAACCAACAGAGACATCCTGAAGGGTATTGTGTGTCAGAGTGCTCTACCTTTAAAACAAAACCTTTACAAATAGTCAAATTTAGTTCAGCTGACTAAATGTTCTTATTAAATTGTGATTCAGTAGAAGTAAAAGTAAACTTATATTAAAGTAGTTTCTCTTTAACACATTGACATCTGTTTAACCCTGTGTTTAGTTTAGTTCGTTGTCACTTGTCTTTCTTGCCAGTGTTATGTATAATGTTCCTTTTTGTATCAGTCAATGTGTATTTTTGATTTATCCCATCATCTCCTGTATTCACTTTGTCTACCTGTAACCCCGACATGATACACAGCTTGATTGAATTCTAATTAGTTTTATTTGAATTTACAATATATAATACACTAAATGGCATCACGTGGCGCAGTGGGTAGCATGGTTGTCTCAAAGCAAGAAGTTTGCGGGTCAAGCCTTGGCTGGATCGGTTGCCATTTCTGTGTGGGGTTTTCATGTTCTCCCCGTGATCGCGTGGGTTTACCCGGGGTGCTCTAGTTTCCCCCACAAAGTCCAAAAACATGCGCTATATGTCAATTGGGTGAACAAAAATTATCCATAGTGCATGAATGAGTGTGTGTGTGACTGTTTCCCGGCAATGGGGTGCAGCTGGAAGGGCATCCGCCGTGTATGTATATGCCGGAATAGTTTGTGGTTCATTCCGCTATGGCGACCCCAAAAGAAAAATAAAAGACAAAAAGATGACGGATGAATGAATGGAATATACTAAATGTAATATTTAGAATATATTAAATAATGTTATTTTAATTGATTTATAAATACTTTCAAAAACATATAAATACTTGTTGTTTAAAGTTTTCATTACAACGGCCCCATTAACTTTAATAACTTTAAAAAGATGACAAATATGTGAAAATATCTTGATCTACTTAGATAGAATCATTGTCCATGACATTTGCAAACAGACATCATGCTTCCTTAATGAATAATAATACGATTTTAGTTAACTGAACTGAACTTATTTGGATAAGTTAAAGTAAAGTTTCATTTAGTTAAACATTTCTGTTTCACACTTAACAACACTGGCAACACAATATTTTTTAAGTAGATTCAATGAAGTGAATGAAAAGCAAGGTGGATGTTGAAAATTACTATCATGAATAAATTATGTTCATTTTTAAGTATATTTTAGAGTAGTGGAACAGTGAAAATAGATGAAGACAAAAATTTCAATCTAACAGAAAGTAGAAACAAAATAATTTAAATAAAAAGAATATGTTTTTTAAGTGATAGCTGAATATTAGGTAGTTGCCACTGACTTAATCAATTTACCACAGTTATTATATATTAGTGATGGGAAGTTGGATCATTTCACGACTTGGATCTTTGAGTCCCATTCAGCAAAATGAACAAATCTTTTTTCGAGTCATTTCGTTCATTTCATTCAGTTTAGTAAAATACCAATAAAATGTTGTGTGTTTTTTCCCTAACACATTTAGTATATACACAAACCCGAATCACACTAAAAATAAGACAAAACTATAATGCTAGAAGACAAAAAACATTTTAATTAAGCCTACCTGGGTCTTTTAGTCTGATTCAGCTCAGCTCTGATCTGTCTTTGGGTTAAAGTCTCATTCGTTCCTCACTTTTCTTCTCTATGATGGTAACGAGTGCAGTCCGGCCCCGGGGCCTTCTGTCACGTGACGCTCCCTAATATTAACCAAATGCAGTTTGAGCTGGAAACCTACAAGATTCGTTCATTCCCCGAGTCCTCCGGCTTCTTTAGTTCTTCTGTCACGTGACGCACCCTAATATTAACCAAATGCAGTTTGAGCCGGAAACAGAAAAGAATTGTTCTTTCCCCGAGTCCTCCGGCTCCTTTCGTTCTTCTGTCATGTGACACTCCCTAACATTAACCAAATGCAGTTTGAGCCGGAAACAGAAAAGATTTGTTTTTTCCCCCGAGTCCTCCGGCTCCTTTCGTTCTTCTGTCACGTGACGCTTCCTAATATCCTTGTCATTAATGGTGAGCGCGTTACGCTCGGAAAACCAGAAGAATGTTGCGCATGTGCCACTGAACGAATCCCTCTCAGACACGATTCATTCCTACGGAGTCACATTAATGAATTGTTCAAAAAGAACGAATCGTTCATGAACGACACATCACTATTATATATTATTCTTATATAAAACATGGTTCAACATAAAACATAAAAGGTTAAGGTGAGATAACTTAATTAATTGGAAATGAGTGCCACGATAAAACTTAGGTATGCAGCATTTAAGTTTAAGCTATTGTTTGTATGAAAGCTGCACCAAGTGTGGCTTCACATGAAACCAATTCTGAAAATCTGAAGGCTACTCCGTATCTTTGCTGCTTGTGACCCGATCCAGAACCTGAACAATTGGAGTAAGTCCTACTGAGAAATTCTTGGAAGCTTGATAGTTTGCTGTGTTTCCTGCATGAAACAAGATCTCTGAAAACAGCCCACACTAGAAGCTAACAAGCATCCTCTTTCTGCTAAAAAACTCACTTGCAGGTAAGTAAGTTGATCAGAGCATCAATTAAGGAACTATTTTAGGGTGATGGTACTTTTCCTCCACCTACAATTAAAGCTACACAATGTTAAGCCAGCTCTGCACTCATAAAAACCTTTGCAAGTTCTCTAATTTACTGCGGCAGGTTTTATGATCTCAATTATTTTATGAACCTTGTGTCTGTCTTTGTCAAACACAAGGCTGCGCTTCCCACAATCAATTCAAGAATGACCCCAAACCCTAATTTTTCTTTACCACTGAAACCAATATAACAAAATGAACTGCCAGTAATATCTAGTGATGACATCATGGCAATATGAGAACCATCGTTGTGCAGATATTTGAAAGAAGAGGTCATTTATGGGCTTCAATATAAGGGAGTGTCAGACCTTACTGTGATTGCTTGACTGAAGACAAATACATATATCCATTTTGAGTAGAAATTTTGTGAAAACTTAGAATATTGTGGCGATCCTGCCTGGTTCCTAAGCCCCGGTGCATTCTGGGAGAGACTTGAAAATCTTTTAGGACAAGTAATGCTGGTGCTAGGTTGTTCCCCGATGTGTGTTTTATGTGTAACTTCTGTGGGGAACGAGAGTTGTGTGGTTTGGTGGACATTTTTTGGGGACACGTCTTTGGAATTTGTGTTGTGTTCAGTACATCTGGCGCAATGGCCATGTTTTGTTCAAACCTGATCAAAAAAAGGATGAACGATTTCAGGTGTTATGGGCAGTGTTGTTCTGCATAGTTATTTTTATGAACTACAAGGGCATCTAAGTTGTTTTTGAGGCTTGGCACACAGCCTGCTAAATCAAACTGCAAAGTAATTTCATTTCAGCTCCACGGACACATGCATTCTAGCTATAATATATTTTACATATTATATATGTTGAACCATATTGCAAATTTTTAGTGCTTTTTTTTTCAACTTTTTATGAGTCAAACAATATAGAACATTTTAAGTATTTGTTTCAAAATTATAGGAGTTGAACAATATTGAAAGTTTTTTGTGAATTACTCCCCAATGATTAGTAGAGTAGTAACAATATTTATGAGATACATTTGAGATAATTTAAGGCAACTGTGAATATAATTTGTATTTTTTGTAATCTTAAAACATTTTAAAAAAGCACAAAAATATTTTTGTATAATCTGTTACACAATAATGTAATGTTTGAGTTCTGTGAACGTGTAGTTTGGTGTCACAGGAGTTTTTTAATGCATAAATATCTGACTTAAATATTCAAAAATTGATTTTACATTAAAATTAAAAGAAAAAGTTTGATTTAAAATAAATATTTGAAACTTTGAAGACTTAACTTGAATGGGGCTGTGAAAATGATCATGTAAATTAGACAAACTAATTAAATATAAGATTTAGTGCCTAGTGCAATTGCTGAATGTACATTCACGGCAAACAGCCCAATATAAAGACTGGCACCCTGAAAGGTATCTTTTTGTAATTCTGTTTCCGAGGTTTGAATCAATTCAGCTACAAAACTGCAAGAGAGCGATATGGTATGTATCTTTAACAGTACTGTTAAAGGTGTAAATGCGTTGAACCTTTTATGACTAAATTTTCTTCTTTAGGATAGCACCAGCAAAGTTGTGTACTGCTTCAATTTAGTTTAATATTAATTACAATTTTGATCTTGATTTATAATAATCTATATGTTGTTTTATGATACAGAGTACAAAAATAAAATGAATCAACCCAGACAAATAAAAAAAAATCTTTTGTGTAAGAATTCTGAATTGAATTGGGAATTGCTACAAATAATTAATTATTTAATTATGAACTTGAAGCAAAGTTTAGATAAATGCATGATACTTATTAAGGTTGTCATTCCACAAAACATGTATATTCCATATAAATAGAAATCTCATCCATAGGCCTCACAGATAAACTTTAATAATCACACTCTATAAAACTAATAGAACTTGCAAATGTGAAATATGGGACAACACTTTTTGCCCACAATACCCAAGCGTTTATGATGGTTATCTTTACTCTGTGCATGAGTCCCCTTCAACTGAGGCGCACACAAAATGAAAAGAATCAAGGTTAATTTTTCCACTAATTTCTCAGTATTTACTTCTATTTGGTGCTGTGACATCAATTATAAAGAGGATTGTTTTAATTCTCAAAGTATCTATAAATTCTGTAACATCAAATGGTATACTTTACTAGAGAAATGTGATTGTGTTTACCTGATTTCAATTAAATGTTGAGTCTACTTAAAATAGTTAAGTGTTGGTAAAATGTTTGAATACATATCTGAGAGAGCTAATAAAACTAACTCAATATGACTCAATATTTTAGTACATGTCCTTGAGCAATTAATATTATCAGTAAATTTAATTTAGTTTACCTGCAGGTAATTCTTAAAACTTGCTTACATTTTCCTCCTTTGAATAAAGAGAACAAGGCAAACACGTTTTTAAGTCAACTGAACTAATTGAAATTACAGTGTACTGTTCAAGGATAAGAAAACGTTATATTTATATGTATAACAGTTTTTTCATTAGGGTGTTCCTCACAGAGTGAACTGTTGAGCTCCACAGCGCCACACGCGCTCTGCTGTAGTCAAAGGCTATTTTGAGTGTGCATGGGTCATAAAACTTGCCTTTCATTCCAACATAGATCATCTTGATTTTCATGAAGAGATTGAGTAAATATTTTGAGTACAATACAATATTTTATTAGGTGGGACATAATATAGGGATCTTTCCTTTTCCACAACTTACATATGTAAGCCTCATCTCTGAACACTAAATCAATCAGTTATTCTTTTTCTGAAATGTAGAACATAACGTAAATATGTATCTTTTAAATGGGATATTTGTCAAGAAAAAACGTTTTAAGACTTCCCCCATTTAGCTGATACATGACCCCTCTTGTATACTGCAGGTCGTCTACATTTGGCATATTTTCGGTATGTTCAGCAGCGTTCAAACGACACATTGACAGCACAAAACAGGAATCTTCTATTTCATTTCATTCGTGCAAAAATGCTTTGGGGCCATACTTCCGGAGCTCAACACCACATACCTCACTGGACGGAAGCCGAATTATTAAGGCTATACAAACACAAAAGTAAGCACTGATTAATACACCTAGGTCTTGATCCAAAGTTTTTAGAAATATCATCTCATTTATATATGATATAGTCCAGACATGTGTCAGTTGCTGATTGTTTCCCATAAATAATCCAGGAACATCGCGACGGCCAAAAAGGCAGGAACTCCCAGAGGGCGCGTCCATTTGTAGGTTTTTGTTTTAATTCAGCTCTCTTCATAGAACTTTCACCATATCTCTTGAAAACCTCTCTCGCTGGAACTATGTTTTTACGAGTCACTTATAGAGGAAAAACTAAAAATCCAGAGAAAGTGGAGTATTTCCAGCCGCCCATTAGATTCCCTCGTTCCAATTTGAGATAGACCCGGTCCTCACGCTCCACCATCAGTAGAACTCCATTACTCGCCGCTTCCCGCGTAACGTCCTGGTCTCCGGCAAAGGCAGAGATCACCGGGTACTCGTTTTGCATCAAGTTAACCTACAAAACAGGTCGCGAACCTCGTTTTAACACTATAAAGCAATTATAAATACTGTATGAGACCTCGGGTCCACTCACCTGTATGGTTTGTCTGTTATAAACTTTGACCACATGAAAGCTGAAGCTGTATATTCCTCTTCGTGGTGCGGTGAACAAACTTGCTTTTAGGTCGAAATGATTGCCAATGTTTACTAAGACCTGGAACAACAATAACATTTTACATGAAAATCGCGGAGCTTTTTAAAACTGTTTGTTTTTTAATTGTTTATAGATAGTTTGTTTACTGCATTGCATCTTTGTTACAGGATTTAGTCTGCTGAAATTGAGCTTTTATTGGCTGACTCGAGTACTTTACAGGTCATCAGTCTACCTGTTTGACTCATTTGGTCACTGTAATACAGTAAACATTCTTTTAAATTTATTATTTTTTCATCTTTGGACATCCATGCCAAGCTAAAGGAGGAGTCTTTATAATGCTAAAGAGGGCATGTTTTTTTTAGGAGCCATATTTTCAGCTAGTGAACGTGATCATGCAATGAACATTGTTTTACCCAATGTGAGCAGTAGATAAACACCTGTGGAAATTCTTAACTCTATCCAAAACTGACTGGGTAAGCATAAATAAATAATAACTAGGCAGTTCCATGCGTTCTAATTGCAATTGTTCAATGTTAAACAACGCGCTATGCACGTACGTAACGAACAGTTTTGATATGTTAACAACAATGTATTTGTCTCTAGTTTATACATATGCAAAGTTTATTTGGAAAAAAAAACAACGATTTGTTGGACATTTTATAAGACATTAAATATCTTTTTACCTGGCAAAATCATTTACTTCTTTGCATTGCTACTGCGATTTCTAAACTAAATTCAATAGCTACACTTTTCCACGATTACAAAAAAAACCCCACAACATTCAGAATAGAGTTCAGAAACCCCTGTCAACATCCCGATAAGTAGTTTTAGAGAAGAGAATGTCAGCAGCAGGACACCAGACCTGATCGAAATAGATGGTCATGGAAGTGTTGCTCATCTCCGAAGGCTCGTGGTTTGTTCCTCTGACAGCAGAAAACGCTATTTTGGCGCTTCCGGAGCGCACGGATATCCCAAGCGAAGAGGTGACTCCTCCGTCAGAAGAAGGGCTCGAGTCGCACACCACCAGACACTTTCCTTCGAGAACGATGGGCTCGGTGTCGTTCTGCAACGCATTCTGGCCCAGACAGAGTCCTAAGCCGCATCCCAAGAGAAAGACGAGCGCCAGCATGGCGAATGGTCCGGGACAGGCTCCTGGCACCATCATCGGGATCTTCTGCAAAGTGATCTGAACCATCTGCCCCTTAGAGGTTTGATGTGGCTCTATCACCTGGATCAAACTAACCACCCCTCTCTCACTCTCCCTCTCTGTCTCTCTCTCTCTCTGTCTCTCTCTCTCCTTCTGTCTCTCTCTCCCTCTGTCTCTCTCTCTCTTTCACACCCCCCTTTTTTTCGGGTTGCTGCGCATCGGATTGAGGTATTGTGAATATTTGCAATGCGTCCTGAAGGACAAAAAAGGAAACAATTAGTGCATGATTAAATTCGAAGATTAATACTTTAAATAGCACTTTATGCAGGAACACATTTGAAAGTAGTTTTAAATAACAGGATAGTCTTTGGGAATTGTAGCTTCAAGTTCTTCAAATTGTGTAACACATCGCATGAAAACCTTCTTAAACGCAACACATTCAAAATAAACTTTTCTCCGATTGTGTTATTTTCATTCTTACCTGTTCGAGTCCTCGCTGAAGAATTCCGCTCTTTCAGCTGCAGGGAGTGAAGCGCGCTCGAGAAGAATGGACAGGCGCTGTTGCTCCTTCAGCCTTTTTAGGGGGCTATTCAAGCCCATCCCTTCTTTTCAAGTGCAGTCATAATCTTTAAAGCAAAAATATATTGCTCAGAATCTATCATTTACCAGTTTACGTGTATGCCTTAAAGTTGCTTAGCATACAAAAAATACATATATTTATTTTGTATCAACGTAGTAAATCTATACAATCTGTTTGCCTGAAGTTTCAGTCAATTTAAGCCAGCATTTTCGTCTAATCGCATCTGCATCAGGAAACCAGACAAGTAAAAATATATATTTTCCAGGTTGAATTCAGTCCCAAGGAAAAATCATGTGCTCCACCCAGTGGATAAGGAGTGCTATGTTGTGTGACAAGAATATGATTCCGCGTGCTGTGTTTATGGAGCCAACTGTTTTCTGCTTGGTTAAGGGATCTTCTACACGTGACAAGAAGTCTTGTTAGTTCTGGTAGTTGATAATTTTCTAAATATTTTTGATCTTATTTATCTTTTTCATTAGAAAAAAATGATCTTATATCATTTGTTTTGTTTTAAAAGAAGACGTGTAAACAAATCACGAGCATAGTGTGTGTGTGTGTGTGTGTGTATATATATATATATATATATAAAACCTTTTCTTAAATATATTTTTTGAATCAATTGGTGTGATGTCTTTGAAGGCTTATCGATTTTACTATGAGTGATGAGAGAAAAATCTATGAAAAATTAATGGAAAGACATGACAGGAGGGGTCAGATGTTGAACATCTGCGTCGACACGTCAATAGATAAAGATTTTTAAATAAGCCTGATTTGCAAGAATTTGAAGGTCAACCTTTCAACTTATGATTTTTTCATAGGACAAAAGACAAAACACTCATCTCTTTAGCTAATACTAAAATTGTAATTAGTTGTAACAGGCAAATACTCAACGACATGTTACCAAGTTTCTTTCACTACCAATAGAGTTCTATGTTTGGGGTTTTAAGCAAAGGACACCTTTATACACTTTAGTAAACATCTAAAAGTCTAAAACAGTAAAAGTTCAGCTGTCAAAAAGTTCCAGTTTTTTATGGTAAAATACTAAATTTTTAATCTACAGTAGAATTCAATAAAACAAATTTGTATATACAACTTTTGTAAAATGGTAAACCTCTTTATTATGATTTATATTTAGATGCAGTTAAACTCATAAAGTGGACCAGGTTTAACTCCACACATTTCAAAGGGAAAATAGTTTTCAAGCTCCATTGGCATGAAAATTTGAATACTACCGCATATAAATGTGAAAGTGGATGCCTACTCTTGCTTTTTAATGGGCAAAATATGTTTGGGGCCCTGCCCAGAATAGGACACCCTGGGGGCCGACCGACTTTGAATTGTTACTACAGCAATTTCTGGTTTGCAATGGCACTGTTGTAGAGACACAAATACATAGAATACACAAAAACAGTCTTTAGAAAGCAACTAAATGCTTTGCGATGTAAATCCAAAAAAGGTGTAATTTTTATTACATCATGGCCAGTTTCCAGATGCATTGGCTTTATACACCACAAGAAATGCCACTTGTCAAGGATTACCTCAAGATCCACTCCTCTGATTTGTAAAACACAGTGCTTCTGTTCAAGTATAGATGTAGAAATTTTCACTTTGTCTTCAAGGACCATTCAATGTGAGAGGAAGTGTAATAGATTTGAATCATTTCTTAACAATTGTCAGTTCTTGTTTAAAAAAAAATTGTTTCAATCACACTTCAGCTTTGTTGAAAGCCAGTTTTCACTACAGTTCACATAAGAAAGTATTTATAGAAAGGCACAACAACTATTTTACCACTGAACAATGTATGCTTATTGGCCATTGAAAATATTGAAAACAGCAGTCACTGGTTAGGCCAATATTTTGCTTAGAACTATACTTAACACAAGCTTTAATGTATAAATAAATAAATACTCAAAATTATTTCCACCATCTTCGTCTTTTCAAATCCTTCAATAGTTGCAGTGAGAATTTGATAGAACCAGTCAGTGTGTGTTATGTCCACTCAACCCAATCTTAACCTCTCTTATTAACAGTCTCCCCTACTCTTCTGATTGACGGATGTAACTGTTGTATTTTCTAGGGATGGTATTTAAAAAAACATTATCCTCAACAATGGAAAGTTTGATATTTGACCGAAACAATCTATTCATCCACATGAATCATCCAAAGAACACACATGAACAGAGTCACACAATTCAACAACACTAAATAACTTATAAGAAGTTGTTTAAACAGATAGAATAGGAGCTTAATCTTTTTTTTCTCTAACTCTGGTTGATGTTTAAGCAATTATTAAGTCGTAGTAATAGTAAGGTCTATGTCTGTATATATATAACCAGTGTCATTAGAATGTTGTAGTTAATATTCAGTTGCTAAGAAAATTCATAATATTTTCCTATGTATCCATTTTCATTACAGAACCAACCTAAAATGTGCTTGGCTAACTGTATAATTTACATGGGAAATACTTTTACTACATAGGCGTTCTGACTGTCAACATTAAAACATATTCCATGACTCCGCTTTACTGTATCTTAACTCACCTTGCCTTGCCCTATCACATGCAATTACTGTTGAGTGTGAATTCACTGATTCCTTGTGATTCCACAAATCACAAATCAAGACAAATTATTAATTCCATTTTTTACTGCACTTTTTACTATTCTTAATCTGTGTGCAGTGTCAGGCCGCTAACAGTGAGTATCCTTCCTCACTGATTAACCCCAGGCCTGCAGAGTGGTGAGTAAAAGTGAGGAAACATCAAATGCCAGTCTGGCTGGTCACAGGGACGGTGTGTCACGGTGCCCGAAGCTGTTCATGCCCACGGAAAAGAGCTCTCACACAACATGACAAATGTGAATTATTTTGAATCTTACAGTGATTTAATCTGACAGGCAGCAGACCAGCGTTACTCTTCAGATTCGTAGCTCATCACACAAACATTCCACGGTAATTTACAGCACTTGTTTTATGGGTTTCAAACACCTTTTCACTGCTGTCTGATTTTTTATTGAACTCACTTTTTAATGAACAATTTTACAGGGGCTGTGTTTACAGGGCTGTAGATTGCAAAAGTGACATTTTATGAGAATTAGGTTTATCCTTAAAGGGCTAATAGTATTGGAATATAATAAGCTGTTATATTGATCTTCTGGTTCTCATGAACATGCCAATTTAAATAATACAAAAAAGGTTTACAAAAACCCAGATTCATTATATTAATAATTTGAAATTTCTAATTTGGAGGCGTCAACGATTCAGGCTGTTTTGAGAGTGTTGATTAAGATGTTAAATTTACTGTGACATCACGTCTCCTGCTGCCGCCTACACTGTCGAGGAGTTAAATGAGCAGGAGGTACCGTAATGTAACTCAACCATACATGTAGAAGCTCTGCTGCTCATCTGTGGCGTACAGGGCAATTTTGGCCCGGTAATAAAAAAAAAACACATTATCGGCCATGATGACAGCGTTCATGACACGTGAATGGCGGCCCATTGGTTGATTTTCATAACAGACACTAGACTAGTCCAATGAAATCAAAGGCCCCTCCTCCAGCCTCTGACAGCGTTTATAAATCTCTCGTTCGCGCCAGCCATTCGTTAAATGAGTTTAACCATCTCTGAAAACAGGATGTTCCATATTTAATCTCACATCTAGCGTAATTTCAAATAGGCGAATTGCAGAGTTTGCAGGACTTCCCGGTAAATCGAAACAAAGTGGCAACCTCAGGCTCTCCCTGCATACATGAGCAATGGGAAATGACTGAACTGGAGTACCTCTATCATCTCCAAGGGGCAGGGTTTCATTCACTCCCACATTAACTTTGCCCAATTTTTGGACTCTAAATACATGTTTACAGTTACCATTGTTGCTGCAATATTTTTTTAAATTGAAATATTTATATTGGTTGTTAAAGATATATTAAGATGTAAATTTTTAGCCAATCAGATGTCTGTGCTATGCCTGTGTCCCACCTCTCTGGTCCCATTTTTGGTTACCATGAAATGACGCACTCCCATGATGGTGATTCTGAGCCTTCAATACCCTTCATAGAAAATGTCATGCATCACACAATAATGTTATACGGCCAATTACCTAAACAGACAAATCTTAAACTAATGTGCATCTGTCAATCAATAGAGGAGGTGGAATCACTTTATGAACAATAATGCCATCAGTTAAAGTGCCCATTTATCTTTTGACAACGTTTTCAGACAACTCAATTAAATAAAATCCCTCTAATATAATTGAGTACATGACATAAGTGTACACATTTGCAAAAGTTATGTTTCCATAATATTGGCCCTTTAAAATTGTCTCAGAAATTTTCCACTTGAAAATTGAACTAGGCACAGTTCTGCTCTTTCGATCTTTGCAATTTTATCATCAGAGCCACTTTATGTTAAAACTGAACTCTGCTCCAGAAAAACACAACTTGACAAGTCGCAGGCAAGCGTGGTGCCCAGACTCAATGAGCGCTCCCCCGAATGCTTCCGCGACACAAAATAGACCCGTCATGTTAACAGACTGTTGCGATGTGCACCTAAATACTTATTGAAACAACTTATTGAGATAATAAATAAGTCTAAATTTAAAAAGGTGCAGCTTTAATGCTGCTTACAAATCTATCAGGCATGCAAAATCTGTCACAAAGCTTTGCCAAAATGTGCATTCATGTTATTAAAAGTATGCATTTAGTTTAATGATTAAATTAGAGCTGCCTTGACCCATATAAGAAGGTGGACACGTTGACGTATTTTGGGACGTGAATTGGAAATGTTTGTAAGGCAGAAGAAGGACTCTGCTCAGAACACCTGCCGAGGCCATATTTGGTTTCTACGACAACGACACAACAGACGAAGAGGTGCGACACGAGAGGCGAATTATGAATTCGCGAGCAACGAAGAACGGCAAACGAAATATCATAATCTCCCAAACTGTAGAGTGTTTGCGTAGGTTGGTATTTCCTTGGTTTTGTTGTATGTTTACGTTACTTTCAAAAGTTCCGGCTGGACCGAAACAGTGTGCTAAATTGTCCGTTTTATCCTCACAGACAAACGCCAGCAGTTAACGTTAGTAGTTTCCGCAATACACAGCGACAAACAAGAACGACATGTATGAACTCTTTAGAAAGGCAAGTGTGTGCTAAATAATTATAATGGCATAATTATAAATATATAAATATGCTCTCTCTCTCTCTCTCTCTCTCTCTCTCTCTCTCTCTCTCTCTATATATATATATATATATATATATATATATATATATATATATATATATATATATATATATATGTATATTAAATACAAATGTATATGTTTTATTAGTTGTTGTTTAATCTTTCTTGTCTGTTGTACATCAAGGATGCCAGCAGAGCTCATTCTCAAAATTCTCTCATATTTGGATGCAGGATCTCTTTTTTGCATTTGTTTTGTCAACAAATATCTCCATGATCTGGCTAACAGCAAGTCAGTTTGTTTCATTCATTTTATTTGTTCATGATTTTAGAAAATGTTTCTAAACAAATGCATTTTTTCTCATTCAGTTCCCTATGGTTTTGTTTTTACGTCTCCAAACTCACCAAAAACAAGAATGCTAGGCAAAAATGCCAGATGATCCAAGGTGATACTGATTTACAGGAGAGACCAGAAGGATTCTGGAAAAAGGAGTTCTTTAAAGAAATCTCAGGGGTTCATGACAACAAGTGGAGGAAAAAACTTCACCGGATTGACCCTTATTCAGGACTGCCATGTCACACAGTGGATGTTCTAAGGTTAGACTTCACGTTCACTTGTATGCTTATTTATGAATGTTATCTTTTTTCATAATTTTAATTTTCACTCAGAATTTCACTTGATTATGTAAATGTGAGTGCCAGCCATTTGTAAAACAGTTGTTCAAGTTTAGGTTATTCCCATTTTAACTGGTGACCAAATGTGAGCATTAGCAGATCGTCTCTAAAGTTCAACAATGAACTTTACCATGACTAGTTCATTAAATGCCTTCACTACAATTTTTTGTAATCCTTAAATATATAAAACATTTGCAAGTCATGTCTTGTATCAATTAACTAACTCTTCTCTGCAGGGAGATTTCATCTGACTGCAGATAGATTTGCATATTTGGCTTATGTATGCCGTTTTTACACATTGATGAAACCACTTGCTGATAGGGCAGCGGATAGTTTTTAGTCTCGTATATTAACAGAAACCAACTCTGTAAAAAAATTTTATTTTACAGCACCAATGCATAGTAATTTTATGTAATAGTCTTTATCATTTAACATGTTCATATGTTTATAACTAACACACACATTTTTATGTTAAACTGTAGTTTGACACTGAAAGGGGAAACAAAAGGAGATCTACATTTCACTTATCATTATTAGTTTTAAGCAGAAATGTCAATAATTCAAGGTATATTTCTGACAAATATGAGCAAACTTGAAGTCTCTCTATGGGGCGTAAAGAGTTGAACTGGTGGGTCGGACATTTTCTTTGGTATGCCATAGCTGTCCATGTAGTTACTCAAGCTGGTTACTCATTTATTTTCTTATGAGGACTACAAAGCTTCTTGGATGTTTCTGAAAAGGGGAAAAAGTTCTGAAAATCTGTTTTTTTGATAAGAATTAGAAAAATGGTGCAGAGCAAAAAATGGTGTAAAGGTGTTAATTTGTAAGAGTTATTTTGTTTTTATTAATTTCATAAAAAAAAAATTCAGACATTAATCTGAACAGTAAACACATTAAACATCCATACAAACAACATGGCAACCTCAAACATTTTGTTTTAAATGCTATTTTAGTAGTATTAAGTCATGTACTTTATATATTGATCTTTTTTTTTTTTTTTACAAACATCAGCTGCACATGCAATATTTGGACATTTTAACGTTTAAAAAAATACCTGCTTGTCATGATTTTGATATTTACAAATCTATGTTTTTATAAAATAGACACACAACATAGGATAGCTTTTGCATGGTTTCCTTTCTTTTGTATTTAGTGAAGTACCAGATTTTTGTCTAGACAACACACTTGATCAGTTGAAGATAGGACTCTCCCCATCACATAACAGCCAGGTCGTGTTTTTCCCTCCTGCTGTGTCTAGGCTTATTAAAGGTGAGTGTGAGAGTCAGCATCTTAGATTTGCTTTGTGCTCCTGGGCGATGGGATGCGGAAACACACCTGATGATCTGCAGGCCGCGGCGAGCTGTTGTCTTAACCTCTGATTAGAGCTGCCGGCCCACTCAATTTCTCCACTCAAAGAACGTGTGGCATGCAGGGGGAGTGAAAATAATTGTGCTCCCCTCAGAAGGCTGGATGAATTGTAGAAATAAATTGCTTGGCCCCTACCTCTTGCCCAGACAAATCCCTGTAGGTTCTGTAGTTACAAAGACACTGGAGGTTGAGATTTACTTTGGTAATAATCGTCTCCACTGACTTTCCGACACAAGCAACATCTATTAATCTCTCAGTGCCTCTGATTGTATATAGTCATGCGGAATTAATTGATGCTGTATAGTAGCTTAACACTCTGTACGAGATCCATAACAGAAGGTATTCCCCACACAGATGTTCTGCTAATTTCAGAAATCATTGTTGTTGAGCAGAAAATGCGTATCTACATAAATCAGCTAATAGGTGCAATGTCTACTATTTTTAACGTATTAACTAAAATCCACTTACATTCTTTGACAGATTTTTGTTTGTTAACCGTGCATAATTTGAAGTGATTTCAATCATTTTGAAATAATTGATAAAATCCAAATGAGTTTTGTGTAATTACTTAGAATCTACAGCAGTCATGTTAAACTTGTGTGTGTGTGTGTGTGTGTGCGTGTGCGTGTGTGCGTGTGTGTGTGTGTGCGTGTGTGTGCGTGCGTGCTTGCGTGTGCGTGTCTGTGCGCGTGTGTGTGTGTGTGTGTTGTTGTTAACAAACAACCTTTATCAAACCAAGCTGAGAAAGCAATCTTTAGTCACATTTCCCTCCATTACCTGCACAATGTTTGGAGTAAGGGGCATCACGTTGGCGCAGTGGGTAGCACCGTTGTCTCACAGGAAGAAGGATGCTGGTTCAAGCCTCGGCTGGGTCAGTTGGCATTTCTGTGTGGGGTTTGCATTTTCTCCCCGTGATCGTGTTTCTACCTGCTCATGCAGTATAAGTCAAATGGGTGCACAAAATTGTCCATGAGTGTGAATGTTTCCCAGTGATGGGTTGCGGCTGGAAGGGCATCCGATGTTTGGAGTAATTGAGGATAATACCTTGCACCTGGATTAGCTTCTTGTTCAGCATTGTTTGTGCACCAAAACCCTTTGGCCTCTAAATTTCTGTTTTTGTGGACTACAAGTCCTCTGCTCTCCTGCATTCAACTGTGTTTATGGTTGCCATTCAGTTTGCTTGTTTCAGCAAGTGACTCTTTTATAAACTCACAGATGTGTGGTCGTATAACTATATGGTTTATCAATTGGTATATTACTTAGGAATTTATTAAAATTCTAGTAATTAAGTCACCCCACTTAACTCATAGTTTTTGAAGTATATTAATCATTTTATTAAACTTAAACAGAAGTGAGAGAAAAAAATGCATAAATAAATCGTAGGGTTATTTAAACAATAACAGGAAGATTAACACCAAAATACTTCATAAAAATAATCTATAAGATAACATTACGACTTGGAGGTAAAACCTGTAGTCTTAGAGGTAAGAAGTTTATTTGCCTATATATGTTTGAACATTTCAGGAGGGACTTTCTTCCAATCCTGTTTGCAGATCTTCTGGATGCCATTAAGATTTCATGGCTAACTTTTGGCAACTTAAGCTTTCAGCTCCTTCCACAACTTGTTTTTAATGATAATATCTGAAGACTCACTTAACCGTCTCAGGATATTAATATGTTTATTTTTATATTTATTTTCCTTTGCTGACTGTACACTGAGATTAGGGTCCTTTTCATGCTGAAATACAGAGTCACAACTCATTATCAAGGCGTATATTCTTGGGTAAAATGTGGTAATATTTTAAACTTAACAACAACTAGAGAATCTTTTGCAATATATTTGTATTGTTTTAACAAACAACTAAGCGGACAACTGAGCAACCCTTGCAAAGGACATCTGGCAAGTTAGTTATACAAATTAGTAGAATAAAATTAATGAATTACAGGAGTTTGTCTTTATTTATACATTTACGTTGCATTCTGGTATAGACTACTACTTGAAAAATAGCCAGTTTTTCCCAGACACTTGTATTATCTTATTTTTCAGTTGCATATTAGAGAAGGATGTAAATCTTATACATCTTTAATAAATACCAGGTTCAATAACATGTTTCCATCTTAGCAGTGTCTGTCTTGAGTCAGCAGCCTTGCTCGTTTGATGCAAGTCTCGTGTTATATTCATGTCTTGAATAACGGTCAAATGGCTTGTGATACAGGGGTCAGTAAGCAGGACTTGGAAATGCAGGTATTCATAATTTTAAAGTTTGACTCTTGAGCCTGGAGATTCCTTTACATGCTTTTTTTGTTTAAATAGAGCGTTATGCTAAACAGAAATATTCATTAAATTACTATTATTTATTGAACTGCTGGTGTAAAATAGAGAAGAAATTGTAATTTTCTGAAAACACGTTATAAAAGTTTTTTCTTCGTCTAGCAGTGTAGAATAATGCCAGCTTGGCTTAGCTGTTTGATTAAAATAAATTACTTTGAACTGTAATTCAATTGTATTTTTTTTTAATAAATAAAGATTAAAATCATTTAATTACTAGAATACCACCTTTCAATGCCATGTAATTCTTTTGGTCCCAGTGGCATGGTACACTATGTGAAGGTCGATATGTCATTGCAGGGCAGCTTTTACTCTTAATTCATGGTTATTATGAGTTGTAAGATAGATTTATTCAGTTCACCAGAAACATATTTTAAGACAGCAGAAAGAGCCCCTTTAGTTAACCCTTGCAGCTATGGGAGGAACATGCAAACTACACTCAGGAAGCCCCTATTTAATTGGGAGGTAGAAGCACTCACAACTGTACCACTGTGCAGTTTATGTATCGTGTTCTGCAAAATAACATTAACAATACTGCAGAACATCACAAGTAATGTAAATGCTAAATATGTAAAAAGCTGAAAATTACACTCCAAATGTGTGTTCTTATGCTCAAGTGAGAAATAAAAAAAGAGTCTGTATTATAAATATATTATATACTGTATTATATTATATACTATATTATAAAATTAATAATGGAGAAGCATTCTGATTTAGTTCAATTGTAGATGAGCAAAATAATGAATTTAGCATGTGCCGAGAAGATAGCAAGGTTTCTGGTAAGTTCAAAAGCAATTTGTCATTTGTGCCAAATTGAAATATTAAATTAGACAAACATTTATCTCTATAGACTAGTTATCCAACAAACTTTTTTTTAATTTGCCTTAAAAATGAATACAAGTTAATTGAATGTTTTGCAGTGGTTTTGTTCCCTTGATATAAAATCCCCTAAAGCGTAATAATTGATGCCATTTATAGAATGGTCAAATACCTATTTCCTCCTTATACATACAAATCTCTATTTTTGTTTTCAAATGGATTTTGTAATTATATTTCTTACTGTTGAATTAAACCTGGGGGAAACCATTAAAGAGTTCATATCAAACATTTTATTTTACTGAAATCAATAGTATCAAATGCAAAGAAAACATATACCACAGAAGAAAAGACTTAATTACATGAGTCAAATTTCAGTAAAAGAGAAAAGAACAATACGGCTACACAATAAAAAATACAACACTTTAAAAAACAATTTTTTATGCACTTGTATTAAAGTGCAAATAAACAATGTGATCTTTAAAGTGACTAGAGAAGTTAAGGTAAAGCAGTGGTATGAGATGTGAGACTTTGGTTAAATAAAAAAAAAACAATTTAAATCCATGAGTATGATTTCCAGAGGGAGGGGAAGTGCACGACACCAAAAGCCTTAAAGGCCTGTTGATGTCAACAAGCCTTTACTTTTATTCCCTTTTGTAGTGTTTTATGACACTTTCACACATTCCCCCTCTTTCTGCGCAAAACAGGCGCTGACTCTTAACTTATCTGAGTGCTGTCGTGTCAGATGAGCTTTGTGTCATGTGTGTCTGGCAGGAGTCTGAGCGTTACATGGCAGATCACGGTGACTGATGGGAGAGGGCAACGGAGGAGCTTCGAGCAGTCTCATGCTTTTTTCAGCAGGACAGCAGTGTTTGTGTTCTGGAGCGCTGCAAGCTGGCCCGCTTTTAACCAGCTCACCTCACTTGAGCTCCATGGAGTGTCACGCATACCTCTCCAATGTCCTGCTTCCTATAGGTGTGGAATAATACTGAAGATCTGGTAATTTAAGATCTGATTGAGCAATGGCATTCATTCATCTTTTTTTGTTTAGGCCTGGGTGGAATTCACTTATGTGCAATGTTAAGCTTCCTGGAGAATACAGTGAGATGTGCACTTCAGACAAAGTGATCAAGATTCTGTATGTTGGACAAGGAATTACATTGGGGCTCTGGAAGGTATTCTCCTTATGTAGAACTGTACAAATCAACATACACTGTCATTATAACATTTTATCAATTATGTTTAGAAAAATGTATTGAAGAAAAGAAAGCAAACCCATTGCTGTTTTCCTTTCCATTCTCAGAAGTTTTTTAAGAAAACATTTTAGGTTTGACTCGAACTGAATAAAAAGCATGGGTTCAAAAGCACAGTGGAAAACCTGTGTAACAAAATTCCATTAAACACTAGTAAAAAAAAGCGTAATTATAACATTAATATAAACACAAAAAAACGTGTTAAGAGTGCTCCATGTATGTCAGCTTTTTAATATAGCATTGTGGGGGAAGAAACAACAAAGTAAGTTTTTAACTAGAATCCTAAACTATACTGTAAATAACATTGTATTCTACTAATACTGTGTTGCTTGTTACAGACTTCAATTAGTAATAATACTGGTGTTTCCAGAGGTGCCGCTAGAAATGTTGGGCCCCCTGAAAGAAAGAAAATGTTGGCTTACTTAAACATGCATGCATTGATTGGAGCGTCTTAAATATAGTGAACAATTTATCACATTTGTCCTAGATTGACTGAAGCTCATAAAACATTTACATTTACTATTTGATTTTTTTATTTCCTCCAAACAATTACACATTATCATGGAACTGTCATACCTGAAGCCCATATTCTATTAATTAAATCTGTCAATTCATGTAAAAAAAAATATAGAATACTGCCTTTTGTGGTCAGCCAGGGAAGATTGTAAAATATGTACAAAAACTAAATGAATTTAAACCATGCAATTTTTTCCCAGAGTTTTTTATGTCTGGTCTGGAAATTGGTCTGGGCCCCTCCTGGACTGCTGGAGCCCTTGAATCAATCACATCCAGCAAAGCTGAAAGTCCTGATGGGCTAACCGCTGTTATATATAGAATACAAGATATAAATAACTTTGTATGCATTTTTGGACTCACTCGCAATGAAATGGAATGGCATGACAATGGAAGACATGAATATACAAAAACAATAATTAAAAGTGTTAGTATATGAGTAAATAAGTATAATGATATTTGTATAGTTCAAAACTCTGCATTATGCTTTTATGCAACATTCTTTTTTCACTGGTAAGAAAAGAATTCTAGGTAGAACTTTATAATAACTACACACAACTAATCATGTACTAAGCATTAATAAATAGTTACCAAGTAGTTTATACACTATTGTTTCTATGTTATTAAGCATTTATTAGCAGTTTGTAAATATAAATGCTTTATTACTGGTTTATAAGCGTCTATATAATTTTCTTAATAACATTAACTTCATGCTTTATTGTGGATCATTTAATCATTTATAAATGACACTTTTCACAATTTAAAAACCAGTTAGATATAATTTGTTTGTGATTCATAAGATCATTTAGATCATGCTTTTGAACTATTTAAAAGTTTAATAATCATAAAAGCACAAATAGTCCTCACTTTAGATGAGCTCACACAAACAGTTAACTAGCAGCTAGTAAATGTAAAATTATAACTACCTGAATTACTGTAGGATTATCTGTGAATAAAGCATTTATTGTTACCCTTAGTAACTGTTACTATATGTCTGACTAATACAATATATGAATATAGTTTAATCGTTTTTATAATATATATTATATAAGTTTAAATATAAATATATGAAATATAGTTTAATAGTTCAATAGTTTAATAATCACTTATTAGCACGTTCTAAATGATTCTATTAATTGCTTACAACTAATAACTAACTGTTATACAACAGTGATTAAACTGTGTTTAAATAATTATAAGTTTAATTTATCATTGATTAACTAATCCTCAATAAAGCGTAAATGTAGTGTTATTAATTATATTATATAGACATTTATAAACCAGGAATAAAATCTTTAAACTTATAATTATAAATGGCTTACAAAAGTGTAATAATATAGAAACAGTCCTTTATAAGTTACTATTTGTTATTAATTATTACATAATTTGTTATAAGGGCTACTGAATTCTATTTTTTAAGTGTTAATGGTGAATTCTAGCTTAATTTTAACTGAACTTTACCCTGCATATTGTTGTTCTGAAACAGGATCAGTGGGACATTGCTTTTATCATTGCAAGCCTGCACAACCACAAACTTGTGGAACGAAGTCTTCACAAGTTCACTAGGTAACGATTTACTGTGTCACAATTCAAAAGTGATTTTATTTAAACAGATTTCTATTTTTTGTGATTCCTCAAATAGCAAGCCGTTCCAGATTCTTTGTATGTCAGCAATGCCAGTTTTTATCTTTGGTGTAATAACTCCACCTTCTGGCATAGTTGAACACTCAGCGTCATGGAACCATTTCCTTTTTCACTGCCATGCTCTCTCTCTCTCTCTCTCTCTCTCTCTCTCTCTCTCTCATTCAGTCATAGATGAGCAGAGGTAAATCGAGGTGGTCGTTAATCAATTTATTTTTCTTGTTCACCCATGCACAGTCAATATAGAGCAGCTGGAGTCAGGGCTTTATTTGATGATGTGGACCCAGAGTATGGTCTCCATGGATACAGCGCATGCATTGAACTCCACAATACTGCCCGAATTGTCATGTCTGACTGCTTTTCACATCTTTTCTGCAGGAGAGGTAAATACAAATTACCTGAACTCTACGATTAAAGAAGCTCAGCCAATAATAAATCTTCCTATTAAAGCTCTAGTTTACATAAAATGTACATAAATCGAGACTTTATAACCGGGCTGCCGAACCATAGGTTGCCATAACTTTTTAAGATGAACTTTTTTCAACAGTAGATGGTGCTAGACTCTTAAACATTCATCACAGTTAATTTCATCAGAGAGCTTTCTTCTCTCTTTTAAGTTTTTGAGTTTGAGGTATCGAACATTACTGCTTGCTGGGCTTTAATTTAATTGGTCAACTCCAGATTACCAGATCTATTTAATGGTAGTGTATTTTTGTACTTCATCGTGTTTTATCCTCTCCATTTATTATTTAATGTTTTAATGTTCTGGTTATGTGTTTATCTGTTTGTGTTTGGCAACCGTTCATTTTGTGCCAATGGCTTTTATTTTTCCTTGTTTTACCATTCTTTGCAGTTCCATTGTTTCCAAACCTTGTTCTGCATCCAGGTTCTTTTCTCCTTAGTTATTCATGGGTTATCTGGTGTAGATACTGTTCATTAGTTTAGCTGTTTCGTTTTTTCAGTCACTTTACATAATGTGGTTTTATTATGTCTTCGGTTTAAAGCTGTTGTCCTATGTCTGAGGATATACAAAATTATGCTTAAAGATACAGTAGTTTGGGCACTATTATTTGAATGACCATGGTTATCCGTTCTCATTTTTGGGAGATTTTACCAAAGTTTCTGGAGAATAGAAGAATTTATAGAGGCAGTAGGTTCCAATATACTACCCAAAGATACATGCCATCTGAATGTAACCTTGCCAGAAAAGAGTTCCATGAAACAAGAAAAAAGGTAGGCCCTTGTTTAACAAGGCAGCGTGTGTCTGAGAGACTAGTCAAATCAAATGTTATTTGTAAAATTAACTGACACAGAACAAATGTATACAGTATTCAGCTATACTAATTGAAACTTGAATTATATATTCAATCTTTTTTAATTTTCCTATTTTTCACCACTAAAGATACTATATAGATAAAAAAAGCAAACAATTTGAGTCATGTAATTGAATCCCTGTCACTAGCCCAGTACTTTTTCATACCCCCTCTTTTGACTCATTTTAAATTAGGAGGTCGAAAATTGAAATGATTGTCACGTCTGCAGTAGGAAATTATTAACAGCCTTAGGGACATGATCTCCTGGAAACCCCAGATAAAAGAAGTTACATGAAACGATTAAGATACAGTATTAGCTGCACTGGAGTTTTCCCACATGTTCTGTATGGTACAGCATTCATTTAATATAAAAAAAAAATATTTTTCTAACATCATAGTTCTACATAAGAAATAAGTGTGTTCATTTTTTGCTCAAACTGACTTTTTTTTTTGCAAATAGGCTTGCACTATTCAAAGTACAGTGTGTTTTAAAAACACAAGTTGTTTGTTAAGTTTCACTCTATTGTATTCTTCTTCTATCTCAGAGATTTTACCCTTTGTTTTACCTTTTTTCACCCAAAAAGTGATTTTATCATTTTGGCTGGCGTGTAGATGTCTGTAACAGATTTAAGCAGGTCAATGATTGTGGATCCTATCTATCATGAATTATCTTCATACATCACGTTCAGGTTACTTTTATATACCTTTAAGTGGAAACCCTGATTTCCCAGCGATGGGTTGCGGCTGGAAGGGCATCCGCCGTGTAAAACATATGCCAGAGAGTCTGCGGTTCATTCCGCTGTGGCGACCCCGATAGGGAAGAAAGCCGACAGGAAGATGAATGAATGAATGAATGAATGGAAACCCTGAGAAAATTAAAACAAAATTTGTACTATTAAATTGCTTCGGAATCATTTGTGAAAAATCAGATTTTAATGTACCAGTTGCAACTGGAAAATATCAAACAATGAATCCATCGCTACTTTGGGTGATTTCCAAGAGGTGGATTCTAAAGACTTAGCTATTACAATAAAAAAGATGAGTTGACTACAGTTCCAAAGGCTCTCAGATTAATTTTTGATGAGCATTTTAAGGGAAACAGCACTGATGCAGTCCAGGCCAGTCTCTGCATAATTTTTCTACAATAAAAGATGCAGGTATTTACTCAGCTAGCTATCAACTTATACAACATATGAAAGAAATTTAACATGTGAGTTCCAAAAATTATTATTTTAATGCTACAAATGTAAGATTTTCCTGTACAGTAATGGTGACTTACTTTAAGGAATGATAGGAATGTTCTCGAGTCATATTGAAAATATTTTAATCAATACTTAACTAAAGTGAATTAAATAAAACATATTAGATCATCTAATTGCCAAAATACTCTTCACCACAATTGTCCTGAATTATATTTCCAACATTATGGCAAAACGCCTATTCACAAATTTAACTCCATAAATACAATCCACTTATTTTAAAACATATACAGAACGTTGACACACTCTTGATAATGTGGACACACTCCGATCAGCTCGTCAATTGGCCACAATGAAATTAAATATAGTTAAAAAAAATACCTAAAAGTAATGAGAAACTCTAATGTGTCAAT
Organism: Danionella dracula; assembly: GCA_900490495.1. Classification (NCBI taxonomy): domain Eukaryota; kingdom Metazoa; phylum Chordata; class Actinopteri; order Cypriniformes; family Danionidae; genus Danionella; species Danionella dracula. The sequence goes on from UELW01000888.1 coordinate 2,087,986, forward strand.
CACGTAAGTTAATGAAAGCAGCACGTTTGGGCTAACTAACCTCAAAAATCTCAATGTGTTTTATGAATGGTCAAAGAACAAGGAAAAAAGGAGGAATTTTAATGGTAGTAAAGACAACAGATAAAAAATAATTGAGGTAAGACAAAAATTGATGATTGGTGACCCTGTTTAAAAAAAGAAATTCATAAAAAAATTCATTAAAATCCATTCACTCATGAGCTGTTGATTTGGTTCTGTTTAGATATATTGGTGTTGTTTTTGAGGTTACCATTACCACTTAAAACATTTAGTAAAAGCTAAAACAAACTTTATTGCTATCATTGTAATTAGGCGTGTGCTTTTGATAGACTGCATGAACAGCACCCCCTGGTATAATTATCTTTCTGAAGACATGAGTTAATTTTTTTTGCTTTATAGTAAAGACTGTGAATACTTGTTACTTTTATGTTTTATTTTGTTTTTGAATTCATTTGCAAGAATCTCTAAACTTTTTTTTCTGCTGATGGGGTATTATGGGTTGATTGTGTAGACAGTTTACTCATTTTGAAAATAAAGGTGTAACAAAAAAGTGCAGCTCTGTAAATATTTTCTGTATACACAGTACATTTCAACACAAACAAGTCAGTGAGAATACATTGTAGGTTACGAAATATTTCATGGATTAATATATTTATTAAAATTAAAAGATTCATCAAAACTTTGAGAAATCAAGCAACGGAGCAGTTAAATTTTGACAAAACAATGATTATTGAGCACAATATGTTGTAAACAATTTCATGCTAGTTTATGAAGATAAATTAGAACATTAATTGCTCTAATTTTGCAGAAAAATTGCAGATTTGTATTGTGTTTAATTATTTTAAAATCTAATGGTGAAAAGACATGGTGTACCTTTAATGTCAAACCTTGAAACAAAATGAGTTTTGCTTATTTTTAGGTCTTTCTTTAGTCCATATGCATTTCATGTCTTAAGTTGCATTCATGTTTTCAGATCAAATTTCTGATGGTTTTATTCCACTGGAAGTGATTGGCAAGAAAAACAGCCATCCAAGCCCACATCTGTGTAGAGGTGTCATGAATCTGCCATGGAAGACAGAAGCTTTAAACGGAAATGTCAAGGTGCAATACTTGAAGACTTTATTAACTCCAGTGCTTCAAGTTTTTGATCATGTAATTTGTGTGTCCAGGACTGTTGCATGATCAACCTCACAGTGTTGGATGAAGGCAAGCAGCCATTTTGGTGCATTAGTGCTCCTATTGTTATAAGAAAAGCAAATCTGGATACAGTTTCATATGATTTCGATGGTGAGTGTTTCTCCGTGTTTCATGAAGACGCATCGGGAAAGGTAGAGATGACACTGAAGACAATGGCGAGTAAGGAGGAGTTAATTGTTGTTAAGTTAGTGATTTACATTTCTGTATGTAAAGTCAATGACCACTTTGGTAGAGAATACTAAAGCCCTTTTAAATCAACTTAATTTGTATTTAAATGTGAAGGTTGTTGTTACATGAGCAAATAGTCAATGCAAATATCAAACAATGTTTAAATATTAAAAGATATACATCTTTGACGGATTTTAGTCACACATTATTAACTAAACTTTGTGATTTATAACATTAAATAAGCAAATGTGGAAAAACACAGATGTTGTGCCTATTAAGCATTAAAGAGACCTGAAATTAATTAAGGAGTATTAAAAGCTCTTTAACATTTTGTTGTGAGAATAATAGATAGTTTAAAAACACTTATACTTATTAATGTCTGGTAAAACAGATTGACAGGAAAAATGATTGTGGCATAAAGAATTGCAAGCACCCCCTCTGAGGTAGAGTACCCCCCCATCACCCAAACATACTCTGTCACAATCAAAATCCATTTCCTTTGCAGGCATAAATGAAATGAATTTTCGTCAGGACTAAGGATCTCTTTCCAAGTGTGCCTAAAGGTTATTATCCCTTAAGTAGCCTCAATATTTTAGGGGATATTGTCCCGCATCATAGACTGACAAGCTATTTTAAGACTCGCTTGATGTTCAGGTTTCTGTTGTGAAAACATTGTATCTAAGAGTATAGGTGTATAGATCGTAACTCACCTGCTATTTCTAAAAATCATGAAGGTAAAATATTTGATAAAATAATGAGAAGTGGAGGTTTTCTGTAAAAATGTGTTGAAATAGATAAACAGGAGAATGGACCATCCTGATTAATGGTGTGTGGTGTTTGCCTAGTCTGTGCTGTGATTTTCCTAAAGTGATTTATTTGGGAGCGCTTGTTTTATCTGATGTTTCCTGCATATTTTGTCTTTAGAGATAGTTGGTGTTGATCATTTTTCATTCGGGGAAATAAATTATTTATGCATTAAGAATAGCAATGCTTATTGGTGCAGCAGCATAGTATCATTTTTTAAAAAGGGTGTGTAAATGCTAGTAACACCTACACATATCACTGGAATGTATGAATGGACTATTATTTTCTATATATGTAAATATAATAGATTGTTTTACACCTATATATGTGTGCCAAAAATTAAGCCATTTACTAAATTATTATCTTAAAATTTTCAAAGGCAATACAAATTCACAGTGAGTTGACGTATTACTTTTTAAAAAATTTAGCCATACACTGAAATCTAACGCACTTTGTGAAATTGCTGTTGCAGTACTTGTTCCTTTGTACATGTGATTGAAATTGCCTGACTTGCCACTTGATGGCACTAACAGTACAAATGCTCCCTTGAGCTGAAAACGTAACTAAGTAACAACCATTGAATTCAACCATTGAATTCAACCAATGAAGAAGTCTGTGCCTGGGAGTGAATGATTGATCTGATGACCAAGAGTATAATTTATCAGTGCCACATTTCGTTTTGTCTTTCATTTAATGACAACGCAACATCTATTACAGTGAAAAATCGCTATAAATTCAATTTAGAAGATCGGTTTTCAGTACTTCCGATATCTCTGAATGCCTCTTAATATGCATTCTATTATGCAATTAAGAGTCATCTTATTAATGCAGCAGTTCTATTCATAGTGGAGCACTAGAACTATTGACACGTTGTAAGGAGAAAACTATACGTGTGAACTCAAAGAAAACGTTTGCAGTTGTTTTTCAATGTAGCAACTAATAAAACTCTTAAAAAAACACCATTACTCTGTCCATGTGCACACTATCAAGAAAAAATCTTGCAGTGGTGGAAGGATATCCGGCTAAATTCAAAAATAGTTCCATTTATTCACTGCTGTTTTACAGCACAAACATTGTGACTTTAATCACATCATTTTAACATGTCGCCACAAACTCCCAATAGTTCTTTGTAGAAATATCAGTTTTTTTTTTTTTGCCTTACGACATCAAACACAATTTCTTATAGAAACTAGTCACTGGAGAAGACAATTCTTGCTCTGAAATAGTTTTAGGAAGAGCCCATAGATGCATTTAAACTTAACAAAGTCGCAGTTGTTATTCGAGAACTCCACTTCCAGAAGACACTTGGAACAGGTAGCAGGCGCATATTATATGTAATGTGAACAAACTCACCAAAAAATGCCACCAAAAATTGCCACCTTAATGTAGGCCATATGTCATCCATTACATAAAATAGGATGATTGACAGTTATTCATTTCAGTTTAAAGAATTATTTAAATGAGTTTACATGGTTTAGCTTTGCTGTTTTAGTGCAAAGATTTGAGCACATGGCTTGTAACTCATGGATGCACACTCCTCTCAGCTCTTGTTGTGTGTAGGCTCATAAAACTACAGCTTTTTTTCCTCTGCTGCCAATGAGGAGTTTAATGGAAGTGATGGTGGGCTCATCAGATTTATTGATGTGCCGGTCAGTTGGAACACTCTGGAATGCTCATGCTGGGTCTTTATTTGCTTCAAAGTTCCAACAGCAGTCATTCATTATTTACAGGCAGGGGGGCAGCACATGGGTGTGCAGGACATGAATCTGCCAATGGAGGGAGGAGGTGATTTGCTGGCCACATAGATCAACCTTTTAAAGGGGCTGTGAACAAAAAAAAAAGCTTGATTTACTGAAACAGGAACATTAAAAATATGAAGAATGGTTTTGGTTCACAAAATCAGACTTCATTTTAAAGTATCACGCATAGTCACATATGCAAAAGCAGACACTTTCCAAGGAGGTCGAAAGTAGGGCTTTACATATTTCTCTCTTGACAACATTACTGGTTTATCCGATACATAATCGGTGCTCATGTACGCGAGAGACAATCACACAGTGTGGACATGAATCACATCAGCGACTGAATGCCTCCCCAGACAGTCATGCAGTGTGAAAACGTCTGTGACACGACTACTTTTAAAATTGTACCTTGAAAAACTCACACTGGAAAAGATAAAGGAAGTGGAAATCCTAGATGTCCTGGAGCCTTATATCTTCAAATGATGACTGATGGACCGACAGGGATACATTTAGAATGTGCTTCTTCTGGTTCTTTAGTGATGATGGTTTAAAATTTAGCACTACTTACATGAATTAAAATTAAACAATAAAATTAAAGCCTTTAGCAACCATAGGAAACACTTTCATCAAACTCTGCAGGAACTAACAACTTCAAAAAAGCATGCTCAATTTGAACTAATTGAGGAAGAGTGTTCTGAAAAGATGAGGTCAGTGTTCTGCTCAGTTCATGACATGTACCTGACATCAAATCATGGTTCAATGAAAACCCCTCATCAAGGTCTCGTATAGATATAAAAACATCGTCCAGGAACTCCATGTGCTTTCAGGGTGCAAACGAAAACTTTTATAAGCAACAAGAATGCCTTTTGTTCATAAAATAATAAAAAAGGTATTGGTCATTACCAAGACCAATAAGTGCTTCATACTCTTAAGGTATGTTCAAGTAGAAAAGTGGGAATAGCAGATGTTTTACATGTTGGATACTTTACATGCAGTGGATCCTTTATACTTTGAATGACAGATTACAGCCACAAATCATGAAAAGAAAAAAATGTCAGCATTTTGAACGTGTAAACCCCCACTCATTAACATTTTATTCCACTTTCACTTACGTTAGCCAAAAATTAGTTTCTCGTCAAGTTTTCGTCAAAACAAAGAAATTAGCTTGTCGACGTCTTGTTATCATCATCAGAAAAAGATTTGTCAACTAAATAATTTTGTTATCGTCAATGTTGATAAAAACAACACTGTTAAGAAGCTGCTCGGTATTTGTAGTTGAAGTGACCTGTTTTGGTGTGTAGTCTGGACAGATCTTTGATCAAGCTGGATTTGTTTGCCGTCACCTCAGCATGATATTTGCAGTGTATTTGCCTTTCTGCTTTTAGCGTGAACAAAGCTTTAAGTTCTACCTTATACCCAGACTGTATTGTTCAAGCATTCAAGCGCCATTTCTGTTAGTAAACTTATCAATCTTATGGTGAGGCACAGTACATGCAGTTAATTTATTTACCTATTTTCTCTACTCACTGAATATAAACTGCTATAAACTAAACAACACATTTGGTTGTTTATGAGTTTATGAACTTTTTTTGTATTAGAGCAATGCTCAATCAGTGTTTGCTGAGCCTGTAGAACATTGTGTAGGATATTTATAATAATATTATACTGCTTTGCACCACCCATAATGTTTTTTTAAGAACTTTTTGTTTTACAACAGGTTCCGCAGCGCTATTCGATGCTTTTAAAAAAAAAATTTATGATTGAACACAAACAAGCTCTGAAAGGCGGTTCTGTTCGTTCTCAATCTGAGGGTCATTACGTTCTTTTTAGTCACTGAGCAGATAATGATGGCAGCTTCTTTTAGTACTGTACGCTATCGTTAACCCTGTTGTCATGGCATCCACTGTTTCTGAATCATGTGATTGTATGACTTCTTAAAGTCACAATGATCCTTGAAAATGAACCTACATACAGTAAAAGCCCTATTGAAAATGAATGGTGTGTCATTCTTAAAGTTTTTTCTTGTAAATGAAAAAAAAAATCTTCTAAATGATTCATGAGTAACAACTCTTGTGAGGGTAAATGTTTCTTTATTTGGTGCATTCAAATTAAGCATTTTCCAATGCTCCCACTTCCAACAACAGCACCGGATGTTGAAAATAACTTGACCAAAGAGTTTGATCTTTCTGTCAAATCAACGTATTCACGTTACAGCTGTCTAGTACGCTAGTATACACATACACTGATCCTGATGAAATAAAACAAAACTCTTTTGTGTCACTCTTCAACTCTTTCATTTATCTTTTCAGTGCTTCCCAATATACCCAGAACCGGATATATAGAAGAGTTCATTGTTTTAAGTCGCTCGTTCAAAGAAAGATTTTGATTTCCTCTTGAACTTATTCCCCTCGATCAGCATCCACCTTGTAATTCATTAATGCATTTTAGGCATTTGGTATGGCATTGTGTTGACATTATTTATGTGTCTCACTTAATATATCACACATTTTTACAGCATGATTATGGCGAATTACATTATGTACATCAATGCAAATCAACCTTATACTGAGATTTGGTAAAACTGGAGGACCTGTCTAGTGAGCGTTGATAATTAAACAAGTAAGTTAACATGTTACATAAAATTCACTGTAACATTTCACAAAATACAGTCTGGATTAACTTATTATATGTGACAACCATAGCTTTTAAACTGTAGGAGGAATCTGCAGAAAACACATTTAAACACCAAAATATCTGTAGACGATGATTAACAATCTAACCTATGTAAAAGCAGCAGTGCTGATGGTCATTAGTTAGATTGCATGGCAGTTATAAATGAGTTAAAATTCCCAATAATGTATCAAAGCAAGCTACATATTTTCCACACACAATGTTGTATTTCACTCACACAAACCCATCAATCTTCTTCAGCATCAATCATCTCTTCTAAGACCTTTCCACCTTCACAGATTATAGTAATCCTGAATGCATTTTGACATATGTACATATTTTCCTCTTGAAAAGCTTAGAGCACAGCATCAGCTTATCTGTGATTCGAGAAGAAGTTTGTTTGCTGTTATAGACAACAATGCATTTGATTAGGTCTTAGGCACTGGAGCCTTCTCCTACATTTATTTAAAACAAAATCAATTTGAGCATAGACTGATGGAATGACATGGTACTCCAGGAATATCATTTTTTAAACATTGTGTTTGGTGGCAGCTCACGTATAATGAGAAGAATCTCAATGTGATGCTGATTGAGCCAGGGTTTCATCTCTGTCTTCACGCTGAATGATCACTCAACCATTATATTAGCATGATGAACGACTCGCAATTCAGTACCTTGAGATCTAATGTTCTTTTAACCTCCCTCAACAGATAACAGCCACCATATACTATGATTTAACGACTGCCACCAACACTGCTATAGCTAACATTTTAATATGGAAAAAAGGTCACAACAAACCCCAGTTTAAAAATAATCACAATGAAACATCTTCAGTGATTATGCTGATATATATATTATATATATATATATATATATATATATATATATATATATATATATATATATATATATATATATATATATATATATATATATATATATGAATATATATCAGCTCATTGTCAAGTTCTCAAAGACAAAGAAGAAAAACTTAACCTTAGTCAGAGCCTTATGCATGTGTAATGAATGTGCGTGAAAATGTTAGATATTCTTTCCACCCCCTCATTTTGGGATTTACTTGATTATTACATATGAAACTGACAGAGGTCAAGGGGAACTGACTGATTTACCACCATTTTTATTTAGAAAATTTTGTCTGATTGTGTCTATATAAGATGTTTGAAGATAATTATACAAAAAACTAAATGTATTCGTCCATCACTCTAGATGTTAGAGTTACAACATCCAAGTCCTTGCTCCCAAGCTGTCACTCATTTTTTTTTCTAAGCGCTAACTTTTGAAGGTAAGAATGTTACATTTAGGGCTATTAAGGCATTACTTTCTGCACCTGAAAACTGAAAAAAAACAACAACAATTGAAAATAAAGTTTGCGTAACAGAAAATCCCAAATGTGCCAAATAATATTTAGGCAGTCCAAGATCAGACGTAAGAATGATTTATGAACGTAGGAATAAATATTGTTATGCTTATTAGTACATTATGCACATTAAGCCCTTCAGGCCCAGCATCCATATACAGCACATTGTGGAATGTTTAAGTGACGTTATTTATTTTTTATAGCTTCACATTTCGTAATACACTTTACTGGAGACACCAATTGCAGCACCTTAGCCCCTTTAAAAAGTTTATTAAAATCCATTACTGATATCAATTTGTGCAAATCTTCCATGTTTGTTCCTGATCCTTTTTTTTGAAGATTTTGAAAGTGCTAAACAAAAACACATCATTAAGTCTAGCAGGACTAGGTTTGTAGCTACAGTAGGCATTTTTAGAAATGGTATAATTAATTTTATTTCTTTTTAAAAATTTGGTCTTTGGTAAGAGGACTGTCAGAGAATTACCTGGCTCCTCCCACGATCAACCCACACCACGTTCACCATCACCTGAATACTGATCACCATCACCTGTGCCTCATCACCCGTACCATATATAAACAGTCACTCACCTTCACTCCTTGTCCGGTCTCGTTTGCTACCACAGCACATTACCCGTCCAGGACTCTGTGACGTTCCCTTCTCGCAGCTACCAAGCAAGAAAGAAGAGGAAAGTTATTATTTTATTCAGTGACTGTTCTCCGTGTGTGAACACGTGTTAATATCCTCAATCATGGGTGATTTCAATAAACTTTATTTTATCATTGGACCTCCCCTTGTCCTAGTCGATCCATAACAAGGACAATATTTGAAGAAAAAAAAACTAATTTAGAATGATGCATTTATTCTGACACATTTAGAAACATTTATTTTAAGTAGAGTAATGCAAAAAAGCATACTACGGTACACAACCAACTTTGGGTTGATGCAACTATCATCTAGGTTAACATAACGGAGAACTGCGCTTAAGTCTTTTTGAATCTGTTGATTCAATTTAATATTTATTGTCATTTATTTTATGTTCATGTCAGCAGGGTAAAACTAAAGGATTTTGATCTGTTTGATATTGTCCCCTTGGGATTAAGTTTTGAATGAGTTTTGAGTACTTGCAAAATTTTGCATGTCATGTAGCAAATGCATGTAGGATTTTTTTCAATCAAACATGTATTTAACTTTAAAATCACATTGGATAATGTAAGTGGGGCAATATATATTATTGATAAATATAATATATATCGATAAATATATTGATATTTTTCATGCCAAGGCCAAGGTTGCTTAATGTAGTTATGTAGTCAATATTTATCCATTCACGACAAGTTTTCAATTGTAATGAAGCGTTTGGAACAACTCTCTCTCTCTCTCTCTCTCCCTCTCTCTCTCTCTCTCCTATCTCTCTTCCATACTGATGATTTCCAGCTGCTTCAGCACCATTCTGTTGCATCTGCTTCTGCATTAGTAATTAATAGCTTGTTTTCCTCAACCAGTCACATTCAGTGTGTGATCCCCTTCTTCTATCTGAGCTGTCAATCAGGTCTGGACTGTTTAAACATGTCCCGCTCAATCTTTTCTTTCTCCTCCTCTTCATCCATTCACATCTTTTGGAAGTTTATTCCCATCCCCCTCGTTTCCAGCTGTAGGCTTGTCCAGCTTCAACGGCTTCTGTCTATCACCTTTTTGAGGCCTGTGGGGACTGCAGGTCCTTGGGAGTCTAGAAAAGAGCCACTTTTGTTCCTTCGGATGACTAAATAATAATAACAATAATAAATATTATTAGCTTTGAGGGAGGAGATTAGTTACCTTGATTGGTAAGAGCTGTGCTGACTAGCTTATCTCTGTTGCATTTAATCACTGTATAATGATGGCTCTTCCCCTGCACTACATCAGGTACTTGGGACAGGAAGAACTACAGTAAACTAATTCCGGATTGCACAAGGTGCAAACATTTTTGGTTTTGTCGATGTTGGCATTGCATTTTTCCTGGAGCAAACTCGGCGGCTTCATATCTGAATTTATTTTAGCACATCACGTTTGATGCGGTAACTTTACACACAGGTAAAGATCTGTATTCATCTGCGCCAAACATAAAGGTGAAAAGCCATCATAGCTTACATATAGACCCAGCTCCAAGCCCAACTTATTGAATGGAATAACGGCAATATTTTTTTTGCAAGATAAGAGTCTCGCGTTAACACCAATAACGGGCCTCCATTAATAAATATGGTAGAAATAATTCAATAAGTAAATCACCTTTTCAAACTGCATTTGGCAGTCTTTACAAAGATATTACATATTATGTGGTTTTGAAAAGGAACAACCTCTAAATGCTCCCACTGGATGCAGCACCTGATGTTGAAATAAACAAGAACGATTACTTCTCTAGTTGGCTAGTATACATACACCTTAAACCGGATGAAGTAAAGAATAGCTTCACTCTTTCACTAGTCACTCTTCAACTCAATCATCGCTTGTTTTATTCAATGTTTCCAAATGTGCACAGAGGTAGATGAGGAGAAGTTTTAGTATTTGTGAGTTGTTTGTTCATCGAGCTTGTTCAATTAGCTGATTAACTGATTCTTCTTGATCAGCATTCACCATCTGATGGAATTTCACAGAATGTTGTATTGACGTTATTTCATGTTTCTCGCTTAAGGTCATTGTGAAGTTCATAATTCCCTGCGCAATTATGATGGGCACATTATGGACGGTAATAAAAGAAACGACCTTGCTGATGTTTTGGAAGTATGTTTAGAAGTGTAGTCTAGTTTCTTTTGATAATCATGACACAGGTAAGCAAGTTTATTCACCCAGATTCTTCTAATGTATTTTCTCAAAACAGTTTGCAAGTATATCAGGAATGCGGAGCCCAGTTATGCTGCATGAACCCTGACACTGATTCTTGCAAATTCTTATTTAAAGATCTTAATTAATAGGCGCAAAACTGATAAAACAAATCAGAATGGGCAAAAACATGGCACTGTGAATTGCACAGCTTGTTTGAAGCTCCTATATTTTTTTCTGTGATCTCTGCTAGATAACAACCCACAGGGTCTGGTTAATTTTTGATTGGATTATGTAGTGTTGTTGTTTTTATCAGAGTGCCTGGGCGCTAGTCTGGTCTTCAAATAACTTATTTCTTAGTGACATGTCAAGGAATCAGTTTCCTTCAGTCTTGTTTCATTGTTTGGGGACAGAGCTCTGGCAGACTCTTTATCTGCATATTCCTGCCTGCATTCATCTTGTACACACTCCTGTCTCTTCCGTTCTGTCACCTGTCTTGTAATCTCAAGAATGTCCCATTGCAAGCAAATGTGTTTGTCTTCACTGACCATGTGGTTATGATCCGATTGCATGTTCAGTGATTGTTAGTTTTTGCGCTGTTTCTGGGAGACGTTGTCACTCAAGAGACTGGTGCTTTGTATCTTCATGTGTTCCTGTCTGTCAGGTGTTTCCTATCATCTTCATTGCATGTGTTTGTTGTTTTTTTCCCTGTCTCTCGTCATGTGCCCCTCTTGTCTGCTTCCTTATTTAATTATCAGTTCTTACACCTGCTCAGCCCCTCATTGACTTTGATTTCTCTCGTATTAGATATCCCTTTTGTTTTCTGTTCTTTGCGAGCACAGCGATCTCATTTCATGCTGAATTAAGCATTGCTGTGAGTCAGGGATTGAATGGATTTATCTCCATTCCTTTAGTCAATGTTGATCAGGTTATTGTTTTCCCCCTTCCGTAGAATATTTGTTTTGTTTGCCCACTAGTTACCCTGGCCTTGTTGTTTGTTTTATTTATAGAAATTGTATTATACTGTCATACATTTGGGGTCCTGTTTTCTCTCTAGGCCTCTCCAAAATAATATCAGCAGACAAATATATTCTGCCTCCAGACTACTGGTCAATCAAGTTCTTGTGCCCAGCAGAATGTTAGACCTAGATAAGCTGGAAATCTCCTGGATACACTAGAGGAACATGAGGTGTTCGATGATGATTTCTTGTGTTTTACTCCTGTAAGGGCTGGTGGAGGAGCCCTAAGAGTTGAAATTCTAAAGTGAGGAGCCAGAGGGGTTATCACCACAACCCAGTGTGCCTGAGCCAGAACGCTCACTGTAAGAGGCAAATGTAAAATTATATATACTGTAAACATGCTATGGTTCATTATTTTAAGTAATACAGAGCACAATATTTTCAAAGTAGTTTTAATCTTGGAATGTAATGTGGACTGTAATTGTTGTTTTATTTCTTTAGCTGTTTCTTTAAAAAGTTTATGATTTACACCTACTTATAGTCACACCTACCTATTTAGTTTTTTTTGGAAAGGGTTTGGATAAGTTTACACAGTTGTATGGAGAAACATCATCTTATAGTCAGTTCTCTTTTGTTTTATGTGTTTAGTAAATTTTTTTAGTCCGAAGACATGTGGTACAGATGAATTGGAATAACCAAAAAAATTGTCCGTAGTGTATCTGGGTAAGTTGGCGGTTCATTGCGCTGTGGCGACCCATGAAAAATTAAGGGACTAAGTCAACAGGAAGATAATGACACAAATATTCTGCTTTTTATTTTACTTAAAACATATTCATTTTCTTGCTTTGGTATAATTTCTGTAGAAAATAGTAAACATCATTTGATTGTTTTGTTTGCCCACTAATTCCCCCTGTGCTTTTTATTTATTTGATTTCATAAATATAACTGTATACTGCCATGTCTTTGGGGTCCGCATTTCTCTCCAGGCTAGTCAAGCCTGATATAACATTAGCAGTCTATTCTGCCTGTGGCAAAAGTGGACCTTAGTGCAATTGTTGTAGTTTATTGTGGTAGATGACATTGACCCATAATTCCAAATGTAAAAGTGATGTAGCAAATTTGCAGCTGGCCTTGAATCTCTGGGAAACCTTATCAGTTCTGAAAAGCACCTTGTGTGGTGAAAGACAAAGCGTAACTCATTAGGAAGTGTTACCTGAGACATCCAGGACAACATACATCAATGTCAGCCTTGTTTCTGCTTACTCAGCTTTTCAGAAGCCACTGTAAACCCATCGGCACGAAACTTCCTACAGGAATGACTCTGTGCAGCCTAAAATAGAAACTTTTAGCCTGACCATTAAATGGCTTCACAAAGTAGAAAAAAAGAGAAAGTTACTGATGAAAACACTATTTTTATTATCAGCCAGAAATGCTTTTACATGTATTGTATTTACATGAATTGTTCAATTATAAAATACTTGAGTCATTTTGCAATGTGTGTTACAATCATTCAGTTTAATGTATCGATTAATGTAAAATGATTTGTGCCTTTTAAATAATGAGTTTAATGTACATCTGTTATTAATACATATATCCCTACAGACACATCTTACAAAAATCTCACACTCCTATGGTCTATTTTTCAATTCCAGGTAACACCATATGACATAACATGATTGAGAAATATATGGTAAGGAAAAGAGAAATTGGGTACTCTAGACCTCCTTGACTGCTCCCTGACTGATGAAATCGATCACTCGCTACAATCTCTCTCCTCTTGAATCGGGAGGTTTTCTCTAAAGTCTCTTTGCTGCCTGTGCCTGTCATTGTTTGAGTGTCATTGTCTGTCATGACTGTAGTTTTTCATCTGGGATAGATAAGGTAGTGCTCACAACAAATTCCTGTTCTTATTCCGATTTGCTTTGTAAATCAACTTTGAAATACAAGTAAATATATATATATATATATATATATATATATATATATATATATATATATATATATATATATATATATATATATATATATATATATATATATATATTTTTTTTTTTTTTTTTTTTTTTAAGAGTCATCTTATGCATTTCAAGGAAATAAAGGCTACATTTAGATTGTGTGGTTATTTTATGATAGTCTGAAAAGCTCAATTCCACTCATCAAAAATGAGTGTTCAAATTAGCTCCTGGCCTCTCCCGAGATGTGGAAAAGCTCCCACCAGCACCTCAAGAGACTAACTATCAAAGAGAGCTGTGGGCGTCCAAACCCCTAACCACACATTATGTCCATTCTTGACATTGTAGAGGAGGTGATCAACATTGCTTTTACAGTTGCCCCAAGAACCCTAAATGGATTGCACTCAAGGCTCAGGTACTGCAGTTCACCTTGTCACCAAACAACAATGGTGTATGAGTCCCCACCCTCATTTGTACCTAAAACACAGAGTAAAGCAGTGGGAATAGAGAACGTATTCGAACATTAAGTGACACCTCCACGTTGTCATCAGCAGAGACATGTTTGTAAAAGAACAATGTCTATAATTTTGACTGAACAATGTCGCTGTTTTCAGGCTCATTGTATTTGATGTTATCTCATCTGTTGTACACAACTCAAAGGAAAGTTGTATGTAACTAAATGTATTTATACTCACCCAGTGGATCTCTAAACATATCCAGGTGCTACTCTACAGATAACAGAGGATCTGTAAAAGCAACAATATTTAAATAAACATATTGCGGCAAGTGACATTTTTTTTATCTCTTTTAGCTTGGTGATTGTTTGAATTCTGTTTAGTCAAAGGGTCAAAGCAAATCATTTAATTTCCTTGACAGCAGTACAAACTGAGGAGGTGTGAAATCTTCACATTGTAGAGACAGATAAAAGAGAGAAATGTGTTGTGTGTACGATAAAGCCATGAGTATGACTAAAATATTCAAGTCAGCCTTTCAGCCAATGCAAATGAGTTCAGAAGAGCTTCATGGCCTGACATGAAAAGATGCTGGAGAAAAACTGGGAAAATACATTTCACCACAATTATAGTGACCAGTTCATTAATTGTGCTATACACTGTTGTAATAGGATATATCTATTTACTCCAATGACTTTGAATAGAGAGAAATAAGATAAATAAGTATTAAAAATGTGTTTCATTTTCAAACTTCACTCAACTCAACTCTATCTGTCGTTCCCCCCTGATGACCTGTCAGTAACTACCCGCATAACTGACTGCCTGAACGACATCTCTACTTGGATGAAGAACCATCACCTACAGCTCAACATGGCCAAGAAGGAACTTTTGGTAATCCCAGCTCATCCCTCTGTGCATCACGACCTCACCATCCAGCTGCAATCCTCTACAGTCACCCCTTCTCCTACAGTCAGAAATCTTGGAGTGATTTTGGATGAACAGCTGTCCTTCAAAGACCACATCACAAAGACAACTCGAGCGTGTAGATTTGCACTGCACAACATTCGAAAGATCAGGCCCTTCTTAACTGAGCATGCAACTCAACTCCTGGTTCAGGCTCTGGTCCTCTCACGTCTGGACTACTGCAACACTCTCCTAGCAGAACTTCCATTAAATACGCTCAAAACTCTGCAGATGATCCAGAACTCTGCAGCTCGTCTTATCTTCAAGGAACCGAAACGAGCTCATGTTACTCCCCTCTTCATTACTCTTCATTGGCTCCCCATTGCAGCTCGGGTTAAATTCAAATCGCTAACGCTGGCGTACAAAACTATCTCCAGATCAGCCCCTGTCTACCTCCATGAGCTCATACGCTCCAACATGCCCTCCAGAAGCCTGCGCTCAGAGAAGGAACAGCGACTTGTGGTTCCATCCCACAAGGGCAGAAGATCTCTCAGCAGAACCTTCTCTTTCACTGTCCCTGGATGGTGGAACAAACTCCCTGATCCAGTCAGGAAAGCAACTGAAAACTCTTCTCTTCAGAAAACACCTACTATAAAAAAAAACCTACCTTATTTCTTCCCTCCTCTGTCTTTATTTTCTTCCTCTACTTCCTCACTGCTTAGGTTTATTGATCAGTTGATACAATTCTATTATGAGCAAGCTGAGATAGACTTTGACAGTGTAACAAATTGCATATTGTCTCTCCCCTAATGTAAGTCGCTTTGGACAAAAGCGTCTGCCAAATGCATAAATGTAAATGTAAATGTTTGTTGAAATTTCCCAGCAATGGGTTGCGGCTGGAAGGGCATCCGCCGCATAAAACATGTGCCAGAGGAGTTGGCGGTTCATTTCGCTGTGGCAACCCCGAAAGGGAAATAGCCGACATGAAAATGGAGGGATGGATGTTTGTTGAATTCATCAGCATTCCTCTTCCTACCAAACTTGGCCAAATGTGCTAATGCCAAACAGATTTTTTTTCTCCTTTGACAATACACTATTCATAAATTCACTGATTTATTACATAGTACATAATTTTTGAGTTTCTTGCTGACAATTATTGCAGTCATTTTACTAGCAAGATATTTCTGTGTTCTTCAGTAGTTGCCTAATTTCCATGAGGTGGGATCTTGCATGGAACCCTAGATCAAATGAGAGATTTGTTGCAAATCCCTGTCTTGTGAAGATCTTCAATCTTGCATCCTGAAAATATTGAACCACTCTCTAGTCTTTGCCAGGTTGGAGATTTTGGAAGCTGATTGATTGCTTCTGTGGAGAAGTGATTGTTCAGAAAACCAGCTGACCCTAATCCTACCCCCTAAAAGACAAGTACTTTGTGATTGATTCATTTTCAAAGAATAAATCTTCAGAATGACTTGCCAGTAACAACTCTTTCTGGGGAGTGAATCAATCCAACCTGATGTTTCTCCAACAGAGAGAGTTGCTAATGCCCAGACCTTCCGGTTGGTTCCTGATCATAAAGCCACAACATGAGATACTCCATGGCTACACATTGCCAACTGGGGACACAGGTGAGTAAAACATCTATAATCTCCTGAGAGGCTCATAGCTTGGGTCAATAGCCTCGAGATCATGGAGTCGAGGGGCTCCCCACTCTATGTGGTAATTCGTATCATGCATTTTTGCCTAAGGTCCTTAAAAGCAGTCATCGCTTGCATGGCAGACGTAGTCTTACACACCAAGACACAAGCTCTTGACACCAAATAAGATGACAACTAAGTCTAGAGGATTGTATTATGGGATCCTCCTCCAAGAAGCAGCCTTACCAAAACGTGACAAAACTGCTTGGTCTGGTGACCCTCCATAAATCTTTGTGGACCTTCCTGAGTTGTCCCTCTCTGAATATCAGGAGTTTGTTCAAGAGGTCGTAGAGCTTTAACAGGAATGTGACAAAAAACATGAATGCAAGGGGAAGTCACATTTTGTCAATAATTTGTTTCTAAAATTAAAACTACTTAATTGTAATGAGTCGTTGGCTCATGTAGTTGCTTTTCATTTAGTGCTTTTCTAGACACTCAACTCACTTTATACGTTGTGGGGCTGTCTCTGAATCCACCACCAGTCATTGACTGGTTTCATTCCTGTCAAAAATATTACAGAAAGTTGTAACAGCGCAGCTCAGTTCCTTCTTACAGAAGAGCAACTTTTATGAAGATCTTCCATCTGGATTCAGATACATCATAGCACAGAGACTGCGCTGGTTAAAATTTCAAACGATGTGTTACTTGAATGAGATCATACTTGTTATTTGAATGGGTAATATCTCTCTTCTAGTTCTGCTAGATCTCAGTGCTGCCTCCGATACAATAGATCAAAGTATTCTCCTCGAGACTAGAGAACGACGCAGCCATTCAGAGCATCTGACCAGAGTCAGTTTATTAATTTAAATGGATACTCATCAGACACAATAGCAGTAGAGCATGGAGTTACTCAAGGATCTGTTCTGGGACCCATTTTATTCTCAACCTACATGCTGACTCTCTGCAAAATTATTAGGGAACATGGGGTTAGTTTCCATTGCTAAGCGATAATAATAATCTCAGAATGTGTTGATGGTTTCAATGATTGGATGAATGAAAATGTTCTGTAGGTAAATCCGGGGAAAAAAATACACAGAAATATTACTTATTGGCTATAAAAAGCAATTACAGAATCCCTCGGTTCTAAATATGGAGCTGTGGGACTTACTGTTAACTTTTCCCCTACAGTTAAAAATCTTGGTGTTATTATAGATAGTAAACTGATGTTTAAGAACCATTTCTCTTATGTTACTATGTCCGCCTTCTTTTACCTCAGCAATATTACAAAAGTACCGAGCGCCCTGTATAATGTAGATTCAGAAAAATAGTTCATCCTCTCATCACCTCCAGAATGGACTATTGTAATACTCTGCTAGCCGGCAGCTCAGCCGCTACATAAAAAACAGGTAGTCCGGAACACAGCAGCTAGAGACAATATAATATAATCACATTACACCAGTTCTGTCCTCTCTTCATTGGCTTCTTGTAAAATATCGCATCGACTATAAGATACTGTTTCTTCCTTTTAAGAAGCTGAATGGCTTGCCTCTAGCCTACTTGAGCAGTCTTCTATCACAATATATTCCGGCTCGCTCTCTACGATCACAAGAAGCAGTACTACTACTTGTTCAGAAGATTAGGAATTCCACCAGAGGGGGAAGAGTGTTCACATATAGAGCTCCAAAGCTCAACTCAAGAATTTCATTTTTTTAATTAGTGTTAACTGGCTGGAAAAGGTGCACAAGTAATGGCTGCAACCTTGAGAGGATTGTCAAGCAAGACTTTTAAAACTCCAACTCTCGGGAAGCTTTTCAAAGAGTGGACTAAGGCTGGTGTCAGAGTAGTTATAGCCAGTAGCCAGCACATACAGTTGTCTGCATAATACAGACTACCGCTGCAGAATTCTGTACACCAAGTCACTTTACAAACAAAAATAGCATCAGAAGCGTGTACATGTAAAAGTAAGGTTCCAGAGTCTGAATGTAGACTGGTAAGTCACAAATGTCAAGTATCTTAAAGTAACATTTATATAGTCAGGCTTTATTTTGGGGAGGCTGGTGTGGGTCTACTGTCTTATCAAGCCACAGTCAATTCTGTTCATTAGGAAATATTAGAGCTCTTCATTCCTCCTCCTGCTGACAGTTAGAGTTGATGACTTTAGCTTGAAGCAGGATTTATGTCCCCTTGTGTAGTTCGGGTTTGGTCTGGGTGCTGTGCTTACTCTTTGCAGTGTGCTTCAGGTGAATTAAAGGATGCATCCCCTTTAATACTCCCATAGGCTTGAATGATGAACTTGCTGTATGGCTTTTTTTTTTTTTTTTTTTTTTTTTTTGAGGTTTCAACCGCTTTGTGTATATGGACACTAATTACCTCCTTTAAAAGATGCATTTACTTAGCAGCATACCAACTTTAAACAGACAAATGTGCAGTGTTGGGCCTAAAAAATATATTAGTTATAGTCACTAGTTAGATTTCACAAATAGTAAATGAGTTAGTAACTAATTATCAGGAAAAGCAAATTTAGCCTTACTTGAATTTGTCAAATACAATAATCTACATCAAGGGTGTCCAAAGCCAGTCCTGGAGGGCCACTGTCCTGCACGTTTTAGTTGCAACCCTGCTGTAGTATGCATACTTCTCAACTTCAGCCAATCAGAGGACCAGAATTAGTGCCACATGTGTGTTTCATGATGGTTGAACCAAAAATGTGCAGCTCTCTGGTCCTCCAGGACCGGATTTGGACACTCCTGATCAACATTATTCCACACTAGTCTAATGTGATAGAAGATAAATTCAACATAACATTATATATATATATATATTATCATATAAAATACAATAATTGGTTTTGAAATTCAAAGATTTATTGCACAGAACATAATTTGTCAATGACAGTCTGTTAACAAACAACCCTTCTTAAGAAATTCACTAAAAATAAACAAATTATAACAATAAATATTAAACTACTATTTTGCTTATCTCTGCTTGAGTTTTAAGTGTTTGTGGAGGAGAAAAATCAAGCTTTACTTGCTTGGGTTCCGTGGCTGACATTATCACTTGCGTTCTTAGCCACTGATTTGGTGAAGTATAAAGCTTCATTATGAGTTACTATTCACTGATGCAAGACTTTTTTTTTCCAGGGCACAAGTTGCACATCATAAACATTCTTGCCTTTCACATAATTGAAGGAAAAGTAGTGCTTTTACTTGTAATTAGGAAAACGTAATGGTTACTTTCGTAACCCCCGTTCCCCAAATAGGGAATGAAGACTTCTGTCGGTGACGACTATGGGAAGCTCCGCTAGGGGCACACTACTCATTCCACAAAATGAGTTAAAAATGCCATTCAGCGAACGCGCTGATGGTCATGTGATCACGGCGTCCCGCATAAACCGGACGTGAACGTGTCACTTTTCCTGTTATCGTACTCACCCCCTATGCAACCAGACTTACTCACGACCTTACGGTTGTGGCTTGGGGAAATAAGTCTCGTTCCCTAGTCGGGGAACGGGGGTTATGAATTATATATTATACAAAGTAATAATAATTATATCCATTATAGGAATTCATTAATATTATTTTAATAGCAATCCATAGGGACACTGGACCCCCTTTACCCCTCCTCTGCATGTACCTGTTTCTGGTAGATCTATATCCTTAATTTTCTTTTTTTTTTGGTCCTGGTATAAGTTGCTCTTAGAATAAGATAAGAACGCAGAGAGATTTTCTTCACCTGAGTAGATAACTGAACAAAAAGCAGATGATGGCTTATGCAAAATTAATTTCAGTGAATGACATCTAAACAATCTAATTTACAATTTTAAGTTTACATTTAAATATTACCTTGATCATGATTTGTGATTTTACCAACAAAAGCCAAGCATAATTCACAAGTTATTCTAAATGACCTGAAATCACAGACCATAAGCTCAACCAGTAATATAGACTTATTCCTGTTTTAAACAATGAAACACCTTTTGTGTGTTTTCAAAGCTTCTGTAAAAGCTGAAATTTATGTAACGTTATTGATTCTTTTCAGTCATGCATCTGAAAAAGGCAGTCACCCTCCTGTCAAACTCAGCTGTCTTGTTTTCATGGTCTGACAACTAGTGTGTCTCTGGGGCTGTGTTTTGGCAGTTTTGACACTGATCTCTGTCAGATGAACACAGCATTTCTCATGAAATCAAAGCAAAATCTCTCTTTACTGCTGCTCTGATTCTCTTGATGAATAAATACACTTTAAGATGAAAATATGTCTGCATGTACTCAATCGGTCTGCTGTGGTTTGGGTTAGTAGTGTATTTGTTTTGAATGAGATGATGTATGTGTGCATCACACGCCATGGCACTGAACACTGCAGCTCATTAGAGAACAAATACAGCTGCTACTTTGGAATGGATTTGGAAAAAGGCCCCACAGGAGCCTATTCAGCAAATCCCGGTATAATTAGCCAAGATGTCGAATGGAAATCGATTGCATGTCTGTCTCATCAGCTTGATCTGCTGTGCTGTGTAATGAAAGTTCACATACCTGTCCGAAACTGCCAACAGGGATCATTGCTGAACATTTTGACGTGCTTCTGCCAGTAACCATGTGATGCGGGACACAATATTTTTTTCTTGCTGGTGAGATTCTTAAGGTTGCAGTAATCTTGCCTAAACAATGGAGCAGTCAGGGCTTTATTGGGAAGAGAAGATGTTACCAGCGTCTTTTATGCCACTATCTGAGTGTTACTAGAGTTTTTTTTTTGTTTGGAACCTACTTTTTTATTGAACATTAGTAAACAAAGTAAATAAAAACCAAAAACATTTCATTGACATTTTTGATTACATGTAGTTTATTGTAGAATCATTTGCTTTCTAAAGATTTACATCTTTAGGAGCTGTTTCTTTTTAGTTTGAAAATGTCAATAAGGTTAAAAATAATATTATACTAGGAACTTGATACAATGTTTACTTTACGGATGTTTGTATGTATAAATGCCTTGTTGTGAGTTTGACCAAGTGCTAGTGTCTTGATTCATGAGACTATTTGCTAAACTAGTGATTTTTTTAAATCACTAGCTGTTTAGTATGAGTTCATAATTAACTTTACATACTATGTTTTCTAATATCATACTATGTTTAGTATTGGGTAAAGAGGTGATCCCAGCCTGTCAGATGCTTTGGAAGTTTTACAACAAGCGTTTACGCTCTCAAATCTTATACAACACCACGTTGAGGTTTCACAGTTTTATTAATCCCTTGCATATATTTAGCTTTTCAAATATGGCAAAGGGCACGATTAACAACACACATACGTCAGTAATGATCAACCCAGTCTCATGGCAGTTTGTGATACAATCTTTAAATTCATGCTCAGGGTCACAAACTGCCATGAGACTGGGTTGTACTGGTCTCCCCAAAATACCACACAGTTGCTACACAGTGTCACTATCAAGTAATTACTGCCCAAGTAGAAAATCACACCACAGAAAATGTTGTGTTTATTCAGCAATTCACATTATCCTTTGTTTAAAGTGAATTAAAGGCAAAGTTTGACTTCCTGGCTGCTGTGACCATACCTAGTGGAGGCATATTTCTGTAAATTTAGCATACTTTACTGCCTAGTTTTAAAGGCTTTGAGCTTTTTCCCCTGGGCCACCTTGAGCTTATAAGTTTTATCCACCTGCCTTGATGCACCACATGTGATTAATTACAATACAAATTTGGAAAATCGTTACGCATGATGTTGATGTAGCATGGGAACGAAACAATAAATAGATTTCCAATGCCTGATGTCACCCAGCTAACGATGCCCCCATGGACAACTGCCCATTTTGCCCATAGTTTAAACCATCCCTGATAAGGGAGGCATACTAGGCAAGCTGTCTGATGTTTTGTGGAAGGTGGGATAGCTTGCACAAATGTTACAAATGGCCTGTTAATTTGTGCTTATATGCTAAGTGGAACCACATGAACAGATGACAACTTTTTTTGAAAAAGTAAGCATTAATGCACTTGAACAGAGGTTGTTTGATATGAGATAAAGCATTTAAAAAACAGTGCTGCCAAAATTAATGTGTTAACACATGTGATTCAATTTTGGATTTTTTTTTACACATTTAACCCAAATATATTGTCAAAGTCAAATATAGAGGGTGTGCATGACCACCGTGATTTCTCAGCATTTATCAGTTTTTAAATGGATCTATATTTATTTATTTAACCAACATAATGGGGTGAGTTATTGAAGAAGTGCAGAAATATAACCATCTGTACTGTTTTTCAACTTTAATAACTTCAACTCAATCTGCTCAGTTTCTGTTGCCATCCTTTCTACCTCAGAGGCATAACAGTGCAGACATTCAGAGTATGGACAACAGTTCATGGTGAAAAACGTCCAAAACAATAACTTGAAGACAGTTTTTCAGAGAGAGACGAGTCAGCCATGACAGTTGGTTGGGCTGATGATGGCATTTTCAATAAAGCCAATTGAATCTAAAAAGCTTTACAGTTTTGGTTATAAACCTAATAATTGTGATTCAACAACACAATATATCCAGAAGTTAAACTGAATCAAAAGAAAGTCTGAGCCCCTGTAGACACATTAAATGATTTTTTGGACAACCATGTAATTAAATCATATTTTTAATCGATCAACAGCACAATAAATAATTTAATATATCTAACAGTACAAACTGCTTGGACAGGTACAATTTCATGCAAGTAATTCATTAAATAATACTGTGATACAGTAGTAGTAGTAGTAGTAGTAGTACTGTGATACATGATCAATCCATCAACTAAGAAATAGTAGATATTTGTGAAAGGGCACAAACATTAGATCATGGCACGTCTTAGATCAGAGTTTTCCCTATTTTCAGGAGCTGTGTGCTGTCATTGTGCCTGCTGTGCCAATAAAACAGCAGCAACCTTCTCAGATTATTATGGCAGAATAGTTCTTCTATGATCAGCCTAGAAACATACATATTTTCACTTAATTTGTCTTGATTTACAATGTAACTGTAAGAGTTAATAACTTAGTAACTGTAAGTTCAAAATATGATAAATCTACACTCTATCATTTGAAACACATTTTAAATTACATTTAAAACACACAATACAGTACTGCAATGGTTAAACTTGTTAAAAGCATTTAACGTTGACATGCAGCAGTGTTTGAGTAGGCTAGCCCTGTAAAACCACAAAGCATGGTTTGCTGGTAAATCAAAAGTGACAGCTTCTAATGAAGACAGAGAACATTATGCACTGTTATAATTTTACACTCAGCAACGTTCGGACAGCAGGGCAGAGCAGTGTGTATCAGGCAGTTCATCCACTGGTACCAGGCCTGAGGTCTAGTCTGTAAAATTGTAATACACTTCTCCAGCTGTTTGAATCATGTGAGTAATGTAAAACCACAAATGCCTCTTGGTTTAAAGGAATAAAGAGGAATTGATATATGTTAAGCACATTGTTATACTAAAGCTTACTTTGTGTTTTGTGAAAAAAAATTACTTATTTATTTTAGTAAACATTTTCAAGGTTTGCTGTAATAGTTTTTTTTGTTTTTAGATGCTCTTCATCCAGTAAAATTGTGGAATTTATATTTACATTTTAAATTTAGCAGATGCTTTTATCTAAAGTGACTTATTGTCAGGATGAGTAAGTTGGACCCAGAAGCAAAGGTGATCTTGAAGTACTTGAGTCTTTATTGAAAAGCAACCAAGGTATCAAACAGAAAAAACCGGCACGAGGGCCAAAACAAATCAAACAAAAGAAGCTAGACTAACGAGAACAGAAAGGGCTCCCACCGGGATCCAGCACTCTTGTAGGAGAATCCAGAACTTTAAAATAATCTGAAAAAAAGAGCAGACAAGCTCAAGACTAGGCAGGGCACACTAATATATCTTCCACAGACAGAGTAGACTGGTACAACAGCGTGACAAATAAAATAACTCGCACAGAGAAGAAGCTGACAGTGCTTTAAATAGCAGCAGGAGTAGATGAGGAACAGGTGAGTCCAATCAGACAGGACCAGAGCACAAGAGCATAATTGGGAACACCTGATCTACATGAGCTGAGCTGAGAGAGCGAGAGATTACAGGGAGAGAAAGAAAAAGAACAGAAAACATAACATGGTAAAATGACAATCCTGACATTGCCCCCCCCCTTAATGAGCGCCCCCAGGCGCTACACGGTGAGAACCATGACCTGAGCGGTAGAAGTCCTCAATCAAGGAGCGGTCCAGCACATCACGAGAGGGTATCCAGCATCTCTCCTCAGGACCGTAACCCTCCCAATCAACTAGATATTGATGCCCCCTACCTCTTTTACGCACATCAAGAAGACGCCTGACCCTATAAATAGGTGAGCCCTCTACAATGGGAGGAGGGGGGCTAGAGGGAGCTAGAACAGAATAGGTGGCGGGCTTGATGCGAGAAACGTGGAATACTGGGTGGATGCGTGCAAGGTGACTAGGCAGCCTTAACCGGACTGCCACCGGGCTAATGATCTTACTGATAGGGTAAGGACCAATAAAACGAGGGGCCAGCTTGCGAGCGGGAAACTTGAGCGGCAGGTTATCGGTTGACAACCATACTTTTTGACCACAGATATACTTTGGGGCTGGCCTACGACGCCGATTGGCAGTCCTGCGCATATTTTCTCTGGTTCTCAACAGCGTAGTTTTGACCTGTCTCCAAGTTCGTTTGGCACGACGGATGAAAGAACTAACGGAAGGGACCATGACCTCCATCTCTTGACTTGGAAATAATGGGGGCTGATACCCTAAGCAGCCTTCGAAAGGAGAAAAGCCAGTAGATGAGGATGTCAACGAGTTATGAGCATATTCGGCCCAGGGCAGACGTTCACACCATGTAGATGGGTTCTGGTGGGCAAGACAGCGGAGTAGGCGCCCAAGGTCCTGATTCGCTCTCTCTGCCTGGCCATTGGTTTCGGGATGATAACCAGATGACAAACTGGCTGTGGAACCTATTAATTTACAAAACTCTCGCCAAAATTGTGAAGTGAACTGGGAACCTCGATCAGTCACAATATCACTAGGCAAGCCATGCAATTTAAAAACATGTTCGACCACAGTCTGGGCAGTTTCGGATGCAGACGGTAGTTTCTTGAGCGGAATAAAATGTGCGGCTTTGGAGAAGCGGTCAACCACAGTTAAAATAACCGTATTACCTTTGGACTCAGGGAGACCAATAATAAAATCCATAGCAATATGTGACCATGGACGTGCCGGGATGGCCAGTGGTTTAAGAAGGCCGGCTGGTGACTCATTACTGGCTTTGCAACTGGCACAGACTGCACAGGATCTAACATATCGCTTAACGTCTGCTGCCATTTCAGGCCACCAAAACCGTTGACGCAGTACTGCCAGGGTGCGACGGACCCCAGGGTGAGCATAGAACTTAGCTTCATGCCCCCAGCGAACTACAGACTCACGAACAGATGGAACGACAAATAATCGATTACTGGGACACAGAGCGGGAGGAGTGGTGTTACCAAGGGCCTGCATTACTGTATGCTCGACACCCCAATTCAAGGCCCCCACCACTTTCTCTTTGGGCAAAATAGGAATGGGAAGGGTGTCTTCACCCTCAGGGGCAAATATTCGAGACAATGTGTCCGGCTTCATGTTGCGTGAACCGGGTCGGTAAGAGATGGTGAAATTAAAACGTTCGAAAAACAGCAGCCACCGGGCCTGGCGCGAGTTGAGCCGCTTGGCAGAACGAATATACTCTAGATTGCGGTGGTCTGTCCAAACTAGGAATGTATGGCTCGCCCCTTCTAGCCAATGACGCCACTCCTCCAGAGCCAGACGGATTGCCAAGAGTTCCCGATTACCAACATCATAATTACGTTCCGCCGGTGACAACCGATGAGAAAAAAAAGCACACGGATGGATCTTGTCATCCAGAGGGGAACGTTGGGACAGGACAGCACCCACTCCCGTCTCAGATGCATCAACTTCAACAATAAATTGTCTGCTGGGATCGGGAGTGACCAAAATGGGAGCTGTAGTGAAACGTTCCTTCAAGGAATCGAAAGCCTCTTGTGCAGAGTCAGTCCAGATAAAGTTCTGCTTGTTCGATGTAAGAGCATTCAGGGGACCAGCAACTTGACCGAAACCCCGAATGAACCGGCGATAAAAATTAGCGAACCCCAAAAACCGCAGCAAGGCTGTGCGTGACTCTGGTATGGGCCAGTTCAGGACAGCCTGGACCTTCGACTGATCCATGGAGACTCCTTCTGAAGAAACAATGTACCCAAGAAAACTAACAGATGGGACATGGAACTGACACTTCTCAGCCTTAACAAACAACTTATTTTCGAGGAGGCGCTGGAGAACCCTACGAACATGGCGAATATGGGACTCTTCATCTGGTGAAAAAATAAGAATATCATCCAAGTAAACAAAAACAAACTCATTTAACATGTCTCGCAGGACGTCATTAATTAAAGCTTGAAAAATTGCAGGGGCATTGGCAAGGCCGAATGGTAAAACCCTATATTCAAAGTGCCCCAGGGGAGTGTTAAAGGCAGTTAACCACTCGTGTCCCTCCCGGATGCGCACAAGATGATATGCGTTGCGTAAGTCAAGTTTAGTGAATACCTTGGCACCCTGAAGAATTTCAAAAGCGGAGGACATAAGGGGTAGAGGGTAACGGTTCTTTACAGTCACTGTGTTAAGTCCACGATAATCTATGCAAGGACGGAGTGAGCCATCCTTCTTTTCAACAAAGAAAAACCCTGCACCTGCCGGAGAGGTGGATGGAACAATGGTGCCGGCAGCCAGGGACTCCGACAGGTAAGTCTTAAGTGCTTCTCTTTCAGGTGCAGTCAGAGAGTAGAGGCGGCCCCGCGGAGGGGAGGTCCCAGGTAGGAGTTCAATGGAGCAATCATATGGCCGATGAGGGGGTAGAGATATGGCTCGTGATTTGCTGAACACCGCCCCCAGATCATGGTACTCCACCGGGACGCCCACCAAGTCAACAGAATCATCCTGAAACACAGAAGCAGAAGAACCGCCAGAACCCGCAGAAACTAGACAAGATTTGTAACAATCAATCTTCCAAGAAGTAATCATGTTGCTAGCCCAATCTATTTGTGGCTGGTGTTTTGTCAGCCAGGGATGACCCAAAACAACAGGTACAGAAAGTGACTTGAACACAAGGAAAGATAAAGTTTCAGTGTGATTCCCAGAAGTAGTGAGGCTCACCGGTAATGTCTGCTTGCTGATTCGAGCCAGAGGTCGGCCATCCAGAGCAACAACCGTCGGAGGCTCCACACAGGAAGAGAGGGGAATGTGGTTGGCCACTACAAAGCTCTCATCAATGAAACAAGCTTCAGCTCCAGAGTCGATGAGGGCCTCACAAACGACAGATCTGGTACCCAGTTGGAGACTAGCAGAAATGGTGGTGCGAGATGGAGAGCCAGGGGACAAGGAAATAGAGCTCGACAGGAGTCCCCTTATTGCCGCCGAGCTGTTCCTTTTAAAGGACAGGACTTGGCGAAATGACCCTCACCGGCACAATACAAACAAAGGCGGGATGAAATGCGTCTTGTCCGCTCCTCAGCCGAGATGCGGAATGCTCCCATCTGCATGGGCTCAGATCCTGGAGCTTCACAGCCTGCCACCACTGAGGAGTGGGAGTCTTTCGAGCAAGGTGGCTGGGTCCCTCTCACCTGGCGACGCAGAGCATGTCTCTTCTCGATGCGAATGGACAGATCTATCAATTCATCGAGTCCAACCGGAAGATCAGAGGAGAGAAGCTCCTCCCTTATATTGAGGGAGAGGCCATCGAGGAAGCGGGAGAAAAGTGCCTCCCCATTCCAGCCACTGGTAGCGGCAAGCGTGCGGAACTCTATGGAGTAATCAACCACAGAGCTAGAACCTTGACGTAGAGCTGCCAGTTGCTTAGAAGCCTCCCGGCCAAAAACAGAACGGTCAAAAGTCTTGCACATCTCTTCTCGGAAAGAAGAGTATGAGCGGCAGCATGGGGCATCCGCCTCCCAAACCGCAGTTCCCCAGCTCCGTGCTTTCCCGGCTAACAGTGAAATTACGAAGGCGACCCAGGATCTTTCAGTGGCATATGTTTGAGGCTGGAGAGAGAAAACTCTCACATTGGGTGAGGAAGGCTCGGCATTGAGTGGGCTCCCCTGCATAGCTGGGAGGGTTATTTACCCTTGGTTCCACAGGATGGAAAGAAGTACCTCCTCTCGAGCGTTCAGCACTGAGATTATGCAGCTGCCTGGACAGATCCGAGACCTGAGCGGAGAGGGACTCAACTTGAAGCCGTGAAGCCAGGAGCTCCTCTGAGTGACGTCCGAGCAGCGCCCCCTGGTGCTCAACTGCTGAGTGGATGTGGGATTCCTTCGCTGGGTCCATATTTCTTTCGGCGAGTTATTCTGTCAGGATGAGTAAGTTGGACCCAGAAGCAAAGGTGATCTTGAAGTACTTGAGTCTTTATTGAAAAGCAACCAAGGTATCAAACAGAAAAAACCGGCACGAGGGCCAAAACAAATCAAACAAAAGAAGCTAGACTAACGAGAACAGAAAGGGCTCCCACCGGGATCCAGCACTCTTGTAGGAGAATCCAGAACTTTAAAATAATCTGAAAAAAAGAGCAGACAAGCTCAAGACTAGGCAGGGCACACTAATATATCTTCCACAGACAGAGTAGACTGGTACAACAGCGTGACAAATAAAATAACTCGCACAGAGAAGAAGCTGACAGTGCTTTAAATAGCAGCAGGAGTAGATGAGGAACAGGTGAGTCCAATCAGACAGGACCAGAGCACAAGCGCATAATTGGGAACACCTGATCTACATGAGCTGAGCTGAGAGAGCGAGAGATTACAGGGAGAGAAAGAAAAAGAACAGAAAACATAACATGGTAAAATGACAATCCTGACACTTATTATGAAGGGAATAAGCAATTTGTTGCAAAGGCAAAGTCTCAATTAGTTAATACAAATGTCATCTCATCAGATTACCCAAACAAAGAAGTGCTCTAACGAAAATAATGATCAGAAATCATGTGATTTTTTTTATTATGACTATTATGACTTTTCTTTTGTGAGTTGTGTTGCTGCCTTTCTGGGTTGGGATAATTGGGATAATGGTTACGCCAGCCAGGGACAGTAACAGAAAGTTCTAATGAAGAATTGTTTAACCAAAGAAGTGGTGTAGATTGAAAAGACAAGAGGATCAATGACTGAACCTTGAGGAACCCTGGTAAGTTGTTTATTGTTGGACACCTCACCTTTCAACCTCACTCTGAAAGAGAAAGACAAGACACTAATTAGACAGTTTAAAACTCAGTTATGCAGTTTAAATTAATAGGAGAAAACACAAGAATGCTGACCACACTATGAGCAAGATTCAATGACTCTTTGGTAAAAAAAAAAAATAAACTCATTGAAATATATTCCATTAGAGTTTAACTAAAATAAGTTATGGACAATTTTACAAGGCCACAATATAGTGTTTGCAACCTTCATAACACAAAATACATTGTCATTGTTAAGAATGAGGTGCAAGGCCCAGAATAGCCCAAACATGAAACAAAACACAAATGATCTAAACACCATATAAGTTACCTAGCAAAATGAAAAACTATTAAAGTTTAAAGATTGAAACACAACCAAAAATATAAGGTACCAAATTCAACCAATTACAGGAACAAATTCTGACTATGTGTGTGTTTCATTAGTATCTGTTTAGCAGAAAGTTGCTTCTGTAACTTTATCCTGATAGTGCCTGTTCTGTCTTCCCTGCTCATCTTAGATGGAATATGAAAGAAAATTCCTCAAGACTCTGAGCGAGAGAGAGAGAGAGACTTCGCTTCCTGAGCTCAGAGTGTGGTTTTTTTATCTATAATAAAATGATCGCTTTTCACTTTCTCCCCATCTCAATATATTTGGGTATACCTAAAATTATAAAGAGGATAAATGTTCTTCTTTCTTTATCATTATAGTGTGTTCTTTTCAAATTAAATGTGCCAACTTTTAAGGGAGAGGTTACCTTGAATATATACATTTATTTTAGTAACTAAATTTAAAAAAGTGCTTTTGATATTCATTCAGTACACACCGATTAATACGGAGTGATTCAAAAAGAATACCACAACTTCAATAATCTGTATTTAATCAAAATTACGTAAAGAAACCTTGGGTAAATACTATGAAGATTACTTAACAAAGGCAACAAACACATTTCACAGCTTACTTAAATTAACTATGACAATAGCTTAGCTGTCCTTTTTTCTTTTCAGAGTTCTCAATTTTCAAAGTTGTAAAATACTTTTTGCATCGCTGTATATGTTAGAAGTGTTTTTCTTTTATTATTGGTGATTACAACATTTGATAAAACAACATTTATTAGAATATTGTGAAAAGGTTCAATATTGAAGATACCTGGTGGCACCAGGTTCTGTAGGCTACAAAACCATGGGGAAGACCCCTGCCCAAAAGACAACTATTGACATCTTGCATGAAGATTAGTCATCACTGTTTTCCTCACCACAGTTGTTTATCATTACCTTTTTTGTGTCAACCAATCCCCTGCTTGTCTCAACTCATCATGTATCATCAGCCCTCTACCCTCTAACAACACATTTTTTACTTTGTAAGAAATGCTGGTTTGAACTTCTTTTAGATCTTCTTGTCTCTCCCTGAGTTTTGCTACTTCACTTTCCTTCCGTAAACTGGTCTCCATCGTTTTTGTTCCCTGGATCACCATCACCTATTGATTTTACAATCACTGTAGGATGTGCTGTGTTGCTGTCGTGTCTGTTGTTGATGTCATTGTACATCCCATCCTGATTGGAATGTCTCACTCTGAGTTGGCACAAAATCTTGATAACTCTGTGGTTGTGTTTCACTACAATAACCCTAATTACAATTTTAAAGAAAGTCACAAAGCTTACATTCAGATTTGTGTCACACCTAAATGACCACATTTAATATAAATCACTTCTGAAAGAACATATGACCTGCATTTTCAGGATGTTTTATAAAAACCAAGCTGTTGCACTCAAGACTTGTCCTCATTTAGAGTCTTAGATGCCTTGCTCTTTTCAAGTCACCTTTGATTTGTCCCATTTCAACAAATCTTTACTCTCACACACTCTCCTTGCAATCTCTTTTCATTTCTCACAGACATTTTCTGGTGCTCTTCACTTCACATTCGTTCTAACACCTGTTGTAGTATATTTGTAGTACCAGGATATTATTTGCTTGCCACAACGTAGTCACTGCTGTTCTAGGTTACATTACAAGATACATTTTTTGCTCGCCATGCTTATGAAGTCTGGTGGCATTTGCTAGTATGTCACATGCCAATGGTTTTATGATCATAAGCATTTGCTATCCCTGAGTCGTTTTTTACTTTGCTCTTTTAGTTGAAATGCTTCAGCAGATGGCTTTGAATTACCATAAACATCTCAGGGCTGATTGCTTTCCATTTCCTGCATATTTGGAGTTTGTCATGCTGACGGCAATCTCCTGTGTCATTGTCGCTGGTGTTTCATTCTATGCACCATCAACTATATTCATGTTATGTGAACATGTTTTGTGTTAAAAATATTGCCCAGCAGTTGTTGAAGAACAAGTGTTCCTTCTTTAGTATGAAGATCATTATGCTGCAAGAAAGAATTTGCCTCCAAGTTGTGCTGCAAGATCCAACCCTTTTAACAGATTTTTAAGTTCATAATTCTTGGAGGTCAAGAGGGCAATAGTGGTGCGCAATCACTAGTCATGGGCTACGACCAGGTAGCAGGTCTTTTTGTGTGCTCATCCACATTACAAAATATGCGACTTGTATCCAACATGTGTATAAACTAAAGTAAACATGGAGGAGAATGGCTCTGGTGTGGCTTTAAACTCCAACCAAATCATATCAAGATAGACGACAAGCATAATTAATAATAAAAAATGACTTTGTAATATTACTCGCAAATATGCAGTACTTACCATTAAGGAAGGTTCTGCTTACATCCATTCAAGTGTCTAATGTTCTGAAAAGCAGAAAAGCAAGAATGGCAGACATTTTATATGGAAAAGGATAAAACCTCTCCTAAGTTTGCTCCTCCGTACTCGTCAAAACTACTTGCGACACGAGGCAGTTTTAGGTAATGTGAACTCGTGAAATATATTCAACTGAAGAGTATTCAGAAGAGAAAAATCTCCATATATATATATATATATATATATATATATATATATATATATATATATATATATATATATATATATGTTAAACATTGTTATATAATAATATTAATAGTATTAATAATATATTTAAATATATATTAGTCAAATAAATTTAATTATATTACAACAAAAACAATTTAGAGAATTAAAGTCACGGTGGCGCAGTGGGTAGCACGGTCGTCTCACAGCAAGAAGGTCGCTGGTTCTAGGCTCGGCTGGGGCAGGTGGCATTTCTGTGTGGAGTTTGCATGTTCTCCCCGTGATCGCGTGGGTTTTCTCCGGGTGCTCCGGTTTCCCCACAAGTCCAAAGACATGCGGAATAAGTGAATTGAATAAGAACAATTGCCCATAGTGTTAAAGTGTGAATGTGTGTGTGAATGTTTCCCAGCGATGGGTTGCGGCAGGGAAGGGCATCCGCTGCGTAAAACATATGCCAGAGAGTTGGCGGTTCATTCCGCTGTGGCGACCCCGAAAGGGAATAAAGCCGACATGAAGATGAATGAATGAATGAAAGTCACAGTGACATCTATGGCTGTTTGTTAGCGCACAGATCTTTTACAAACACAACAATCAAAAAGATCTTGTGTATGAAGAATCTGGTGAGTTTCAAGTTAGAAATTTTTTACTTGAGTTAGAAATTTAATGACACTCTGTTTGTTTTAGCTAAACTATCATTGTAGCGCTGTTGAAAAACTGCAGTATTTGTAGTTGAAGTGTGCTGAAAGAAGAGGAAAATGCTGAGAGGCTTATTTGGAGAAAAGGAGAACGAAGACTGAAGACCCTCTTCCATGCAGCTGCCTGTCTGGGCAGATTTTTGATTTTGCAGTCATCAAATATGCGTGATATGCAGATGCTCTGCTTTTCAGTGTGAACAAAGCATACATGTAACATTTGTATGAAACCATGAATGAACCAAAATGAAACAGCTCTACAAAGTCACAAAATAAACATTTAGTAATAACAAACATTAGTTTCAAAATTCAAAACCATGATGATGAACAATGATGTTAATTGCCTTTAGAGAAATGATTGACATATCATAAAAGTAACATCCTCTTTTACCCGGAAAACCAATAGAACATGTTAACACAATAAGTAAAATGCCCCAAAAAATGCTCTAAAAATATCTATATTCACTAATTGTAACAACAGAATGTACGTTTTTTTTAAAGGTGGTAGTGAGAGCTAGAGTGTCCAGGTCTTATTTAAATCAGACCTATTCTTTTAACCAGGTCATAGCAACTCTTATTGACCTGCCAGATCCTTTCTGAGAAGTAGAAACAAATGTACAGTCATTGTTCAGAGCTCCTGACAAGGCCACTATAAATTATTCATCTGCTCATGGTAATACACCCTTTTTCGCTTTCTCTCTGCCTTTTCTTATTTTAGCTTCTAATCAGTCTCAGGAATGAGACCTGTTGATTAGAAATGAACTCCATGGCTCTTTCTCCATGGCTTTTAAGGGATATAAATTATACCCTCTGTGTCTGTAACTCACCAACCAACAATCTTTTAATTTCCAGCCAGGCATTTAGGTTTTCTTTCCTTAGGACAAACTGCACCCTAGTTGAAATACTGTTACTGAAATTGACAATACGGTCATCATTTAAATTATGCATTGATTTGTTTCACCTTTGTGTGTGCATTGAATGTCTTGTAATGCACCCAACAAGAAACTGCAAAACTATTTAGTCACCAAACACATAAGAGCTTTAGCTTTTGTTTCATACAAAGTTTTCTCAGAAGATTTTTTTTAAACATCTTTAGGTTATAGAACATCTTCTCTTGCTGAACTGCTCAATATTTCTCTCTCAAGATAGCTGAAATCAATAACTTCTTTCACATCACATTCATCCTCCAGTTTGTGTTTGCTTTATCAGCAGAACCGAAACTGATCATCTGCTCCCTAATTGTACATTTACTGGCACCTCTTAGTAGTTTGTTTTCATTATGAAGATGGACTAAAATCATTTTACAAATTCTGTAGTTAGCTTCACTTTAAATAAAGTGCTTATGAAATTGCTCATGAAACTTTTGTTTCATGCATTTGATCCCACCAAAGAAAGCAACATAGTCACAACACAAAGTTAATAATCCACAAGGTCAATCATTTATCTAATTGTCTCTAAACAAAGTACAGGAAACAAGAAGATGACTGGATATAATCAAAGTTTATCTAGTCTAATTTATACGAAAGCCTATAAGAAGTTGTGATTTATAGAAACCTCTTCTTAAATCTACCTCTCTTGAAAATCCACAACATGAAAATTTCAATTGAATTAATTTATTTTTGTTTCATCCCACAGAATAGGCACAGAACATGCTACAGCTAAGAGCTGTTAACAAGAAGTCACATGGTACTGCTACCTTTTATCTTTTTTGGTTACATTTTTCAAAAGACAAGTATTGGGTTACTGTTCATGAGGTTTTTTAATTATTATTTTGTGAGTTGTCAGACTACGTTTCCATTTTCCAGTTTGTTTTATGTTTTAGTTATTTGTTTTTAAAATGCTTTGTTCTGTAAAGCAGAAAAGCAGGAATGGCAGAGCAGACACCCAGGAGGCTTTCTTGAGGTCGCAGAAAAAGCAGAGAATCAAGGTCGCCAGATCTGAGTGACCGTTTTCATCGCAAACTCAACACAAAACCTGCCAATTTTCATTTTACATTAGATTTAGTTGAATGACTTTCTTTTTCCTTACCTAACTACTCCGGATCCTATTACAGGGCCTCCTCTAGATCCCCATAGTGAATTCCCCAGACTCTCCCCCAGTGTATCTTCCAGATCCTCCTTCAAGATTTTATTCAAATGCTCCTCTAGGGTCTCCTCTAGATTCTCTCACAATCAGATGTTTGCGGGATTTGAATTGTATTCAGAGTTCACTACAAGCTCTGGACTCCATTCTTATCTTTGATTCTGTGTTTATTCATCTCTGCACTTACCCCATCCTCTTTGTTGTCATTAGGTGTCTTGCCTTGTCCTTTGTTTCCTGGTCATTGTTCCTGTGTTGTCTTCTTGTCAACTGCATTCATAAACCTGCAATCAAAAATGAACATGTGTAGTGTAAATTTGTCAGTTTCTTAAGCTCAATTAAAAAAAAACTTCCAACATTTTCAGTTATAATTATAATGTTTTTGTTTTACTTTTTTGTTTTTGTATTTGAGAATACAAAATGTTTTATATTAATATATAGTTGTCGTTGCCTGTATTAATTTTCTCAGTGTGGAATACTGCAATTATTGACATACAATGTATTTGATTCTACTGCACTCCTACACTTAGTACACCAAAGAAATCAGCAACCATGAGCAACATGCATAGCCACAGATAAAATTTTGCTTAGTAAACATTCTGTAAGGCGTCACGGTGGCGCAGTGGGTAGCACGGTCGTCTCACAGCAAGAAGGTCGCTGGTTCTAGGCTCGGCTGGGAGTGTGTGGAGTTTGCATGTTCTCCCCGTGATCGCGTGGGTTTTCTCCGGGTGCTCTGGTTTCCCCACAAGTCCAAAGACATGCGGAATAAGTGAATTGAATAAGAACAATTGCCCATAGTGTTAAAGTGTGAATGTGTGTGTGAATGTTTCCCAGCAATGGGTTGCGGCAGGGAAGGGCATCCGCTGCGTAAAACATATGCCAGTGAGTTGGCGGTTCATTCCGCTGTGGCGACCCCGAAAGGGAATAAAGCCGACATGAAGATGGATGGATGGAATATTCTGTAAAGAAGCGGTTGGTTTCCAGTTTTCACACTCTTAATAAAAACCTCTTTCTCCTGATGATCAAATCCTGGTTTCTATTTTCTTTGTTGTATATGTGAAATTTTACTGTCCCTTCCTTCCAATGAACATAATTTCCCATTCCGCAAAATAAACCCAGCCATAACGTGTTGTTACACCCCCCCACCCCCCCTCCCATGCAAGCAGTCTAATATTGTATTGAAGAAATACCCATGCAAGTAAAATGTAGATGAAAAAAAGACGAAAAAGCAATGTTAAGGCTAGATTTGTCGTCCATGCTACATGGCACTTTTGTAGATTGCCTCGACACTGCACACAGCAGTTTAATAGAAAGTGTCACCCTGGGAAACTGCCTCCTCAGGACTGCAGTATAAACTAGTGTATGGGCTGAAGCATGACTGGATGTGCCATCATCAGATACTGGGGAAGAAAAATTACTTCCAATGATGAAATCTTTCAAAAAAGCATGCCTGAAATATGTCTCATGTGAACTAGATTTACAGCTAAATGCTTCTTCACAGATTGCTTGCCTTGCATTCCATAATCAATAACTCAATATGTCATCACCTCGTACAGTGTGATATACTCAGCTCAGCATTTCCAATATTGTAGGAACTTACTATACATACAATTAAATATCATGAAAGTTGCAACGTTGATTCACAAACAATTTTTCTACTCTCACAAAAGGAAAGGGCTAGTTAAGAGCAAGAGAATGTGACATATAACTTTATGCATCCCAAAATCTTTTTTCTTAAGATGGCCTTTCTAGTTTAGAAGCTTCTGGTTTATATTATTTGGGGTTATAATTGATTGCCACCTATTGGTTTTGGTAACTACGAATACAGTTACAGTGGAGTGGTGTTTCAGCATTTTAATAAGATTAGAGTTTTTTCAAAACGTGTACTCGTGTGGATGTGTTTATTTATTTCTTTTTTACTAAAAAGTACATAAAGACATGACCTTATGCAGATTTGGGACTTTAGTCGCACTGGTGGTATTTATGGAACACTGCATATCAAAAGGGTTTTGTATTGGTTTCTGAACATACGTAGATGCCGAAAAGACAAGGGTAAGTTGAAGGAAAGAAAGCCAGATGATGGGAATGGTGAATTAGAGAGCACAGTAGGTTTAGGGAGCAGAAGAAGAAGTGAAATTGACTAAGTGGAAATTCTGCTGACCCCTACCAGATACTGACTT
This sequence comes from Danionella dracula, assembly GCA_900490495.1. NCBI lineage: Eukaryota > Metazoa > Chordata > Actinopteri > Cypriniformes > Danionidae > Danionella > Danionella dracula. The sequence continues at coordinate 2,125,809 of UELW01000888.1, forward strand.
ACTCACTTTTTACCTCAAACTCCACTGATTGTTAATTTGTATATATGTGTATGTAGTTATGGAGATTGCTAGCTGCTTGATATGATGTTTTCATAATAAAATCTCAGTAGCAGTCATACTTAACTGCAAATTTGAATGCTGTTCACTCTCGGAATGCTCTGGAACCCCAACCCCCCACTACTCACACACAATTTACACCTTCACAGTTTCCATTTTTGACCAATAACCAGATCATTGATTCATCAGAGATAGAGAAAGGGTATCCTGATAAATGAGAGTGAATTTATCAGGCCCCTAATCAAGTGTTGACATGGTAACATACTGTAGCTTAAACATCTACTGTGGTGTAGTGGCCTCTCTCTCATCAGCTCATTGTGTGGCTCTTTTAATGGTGGATCTCCTAGTCTCATCTGCACACACGCACACACACACTCACGCACACACACACACACACACACACACAAAGGATTTAAAAGGACATTCCCCTTCATGCAAGCCTCATGAAGGCTGAAAGATATTACACATACAACCCAAACTAAACAAAATGCTCCAACTGACCTATTTCAACTAATAATTTAAAAAATACTCAACGGATTATATAAAATAACTATGACAGAATTGTAGGAGTCGGGGTGCTTGCCAATGGATACCAATCGGGACTGAAGGCTCACATGTTCTGTCTTGAAACAGTGCTAAAGTATTTTTAATAATTCACATAAATTCGTATATCTGACTCCGTAATTGATTTAAAAAGGTTTTATCTTTACCATTATTCTTGGTCACAGCCAAATAAAGTAAAATGTTAATTAGTAATGATTATATTAAGTTTTAACCCACTCAGTGACCTTTAAATTTACTCACACTTGACGTTAATATTCTTATTAACCCTTAAAAGTGTTTCAGTAAAAGAAGAATGACCGAAAAAGGTTCAAGCATTTATTATCATTGATGTGTATAAACAATGCAGCCTATGAAATATAAACAAAGAATAAGGAGTTATTGTCTACACTTACTTTGGAATTTATCATTCTAAAAAAGGAATTACATTTTAACTCCAAGTTTACTACATGATAAGAGAGCTCGAGAGCTCTTCTTTCATGGGCCGATTTCAGAGACGAAAAGGGTCAGGTTTTGTGTCTGCTATCTGGCTTTAAAAGCTTCTTCAGACCAATCTCCTCCCAGAGAGGTGTGACTTAATTAGGAATGCGAATCAGGAGAGCATAGTTAAAGTTTCTAGTTTTGGGATCTACAATCATTGCCCTAATCCCTGTAATATATTTCAAACAATATTAAACATAAACTGGTTAACAAAACATTCTTGTATAAACATGCTTAAACCAGTAAGAGATGTGGAGGGCTGCAGGCCCCTTGATGCTGAAGATAAGGGGTTAGGAGAAGTCACCCCATTGTTTTATTATGCGAATGCTAACAACACCACAGACCCAGGAGAACCCAGCCTTACAGAATAAATAAATAAAATGGTTATGTAACTTGTGTATTAGCAAACCAACTAAACAAATCAGTAGCTAAATTAACCCAACAGATCATTGACTTTTTAAGGAGAAGTGAGGGAAGCTGGTGTCGGAGAGGAAACACAGAATTTTATGCTGATAATCTACACAAAAAAAAAAAACTTCTGGTTGAGTTTGCATGCTTGAGTTCCAGCTGCATGTTGTTGTTTGTTTCAGCTGCATGTAGAAAACATAAGCATGGAGGAATCATAAACAGAGATGAAAACAAAGTATAGAGAATAAAGAGAGAGTGCAACAGCAAAGAGTTAGCCCTACGTGTTCTATTTTGTTGAAATGTTTCACCAAAGAATTATATCTATGTATTTAAAAATAATTTAATAGTTTATCACATTAATTGTACATTTTAAATCAAACGAAATGTGCAAAACATGGTTTTATATAATAACATGTGAAACTCAAATGAGGATTTAATTTATTTATATACAGACTGTATAGTGCAAAATTTAAATATCTCTGAATTGTTGTCTGCTAGTCACAGTAACACTTCAGTGCAGCATAACCCATGCTATTAAACACATTCTGCATTACCATGTCAGGCACGGGTCTTGTCACCGTCCTGTTTTGCAGCGTTCAATCTCCACTCTTAGGTTATTTTGGAGGTCAGTACACATTGTAAGTCACCTTCAGACAACGCATTTATCAAATCTGGTTCTCCCCTGTGGATGCAGATGGATTGTAGATGATAGAAATCTCATCTTCTATGGTTAAAGGTTATGGAAAGGCTCTCTGCTCCATTATGTTAAATCCAGGCCAACACAAACCCTGCTCCTACGTCTTATAATTTGCTGTACTTTTACGTAATTACATGAAAGTCTTGTAAGAGTCAACAAGAGTCTCATAAAGACAACTCTGTGGCCTACACAGGAGACATGTAATTCACTCTAAGCATTAGAAGGACCACCTGGCCTCTATCATCAACAACCAACCTAGGATTAATGTAAGCATTTATGGTTTTAAATGATTTAGAGCAAAATTCATTATATTTTTTCATTTGTTTAATATATGTCAAATGGAGGATTCTGATCGAGATTACAACATTGACCTAAAGATTTCTCCTAAACGGTAATGTGTGAAGCTATGGCTCCACAGAGCTACTAATGGTCTATTTTCAGGATAACCTCTTTGTGGAATAATAAAATCGAAATGTCATTTAAACAATCTAGATGCTGGCAAGCAGGAAAAAACATTCTGATATTGACAGATCTCACTGCAATCGGTCTCCAACCAAGGAGCCGATGTAGCCACTGAATTCAAGCAATATCTGTTGTAAATAGGTTCAGGAGATAGGTTTGTTCTGATACTTCTAAAACCAGCTATCCCATGTATTTGCTACTGTCTTTTTATCTTTATGTCTCTTGCAAATCAAAGCATAAAATGGCACACTACTAGACATTTATAGTATGATTTAGTAGGTATTGTTCTTTAATGGCTTAATTACTATAGCAACGCCTATTGGTCATATCACCACTACCAAGCGTTTTTCATTGGAATACATGACTCATTTTGATGAGCTCAACAATTTAAGGTGTTTCAAAGATAAATACTGCCTTTTGAAGTCCTCTGGCCCTGCTCACACACAGGAAATAGTAAAAACATAAGTTAATTTCTTTGTTGGTCGCCGGTGACAGTGGTCCTTCAATGCAAAGCTAAAGATGCAGTGACTTTAAGGAACCAGGGCCTTTACCAGGGCATCGTAATGCCAGGAGGATGGCCATGGTGTGCATTGCTGTAGAAATTTGACTTACCGCAGAATAAAATCTGGCTCTCAAAACAGTAGCTACAGGATGGAATCTGGGGCCAGTTGAGGGGGTTAATCAACCTCCTGTTAACCATCTTTGGTTTGGTGATGGTTGTAAGTAAAAGTGGGACTAAAAGTTATTTTTGACTTTAATCAATAGCGTTTCCAATTTTCCAACTGTATATAAAAGTCTGCAATTTAGCTCTCCACAATAATACCAATCTGAAGCTTCTAAACATTGCAGAGGGGTCTCCAATACCTGTCCTTTGATGTCCAAAGTACCCTTCAAGATCCTTATTTAAATGAAGGTTAATAAAGTAATTTATAATATTTGACACTGAAACTGCTGCAAAAAATTACTTTCCAAATAAACTGCTATAATTTGTTAGAATGTAGGATATCATTGTTTGATCACAGTATTGTGAGTGTTATGAGTGAATGTTGTTGTCTCTGTTATTAAGCATCAATAACCACAAAATTGTTTGGTTACCTGTTGTCAAGCTTGCTGGGAGATGTACTTCCTTTGCACAAGTCTGAACAAAGTGGAGCCATGGCAGTTTCACACACATCAAAAACCTCCTTTAGAAGAAATATTGGAAAGATATAAAGATTTAGCTCTACTGAACTATAATAAGCTCTTTAAAGTTCTAAGCAGTGGATAGATAGCTGTGTTCTTAACAATTTATTAATCAAAACGTCAAAGACAGTCTACACTTACCCCGGAGTGTTGGATTGGTAACGACCCTTCTTGACGTGACAATTACAATGTAGATTTGTAAAGTGCGGTATGGAAAGAGATGTTTTAAGTTTCTTAAATTGTCTAAGGGAAACTTTAAATTAATTCTTACATATTTGTAAGTTAATTTCCATAGCATTAAACTGTCTTTAAAAATTGTGAAGTGTTTATTTTAAATGTTTATAAGTTGTTTAACTTGAGTTTCGCACAGACCAAGTACCACTAAATATTTCAAACACAACAAGTGGTTTAGAGATTTAAATAAAAAAATAGGATTGATTTGGATAATGTGTGTATTGAAATGGTGAAACGTGAATACGTTTAATTGTTTAGTTGACATTGACAAGGATTTCTTAAATAAATATAAATAAACTGTTCCTTTTTACATACCATGTCAAAAAAAACACTAGGTCAAAGTAAGGCCTTATATCCCTACCTGGGTCTTTTGCTACAGATTCAGACTCCAGAATGGACTTGTTAGCGTGCCTTCTTAATCATCCCTTTCTCTCTCTTAGTGGTAGAATATGCACGATGACAATAATTAAAAACCAATCTCTACATATATCACTTCAAAAAAATCTAGTTAGTGCTTTGCAAAGTTTAATTATTGCCTAACTTTGAAAAATAATGACTCAAATGACAAAAACGTCCAGTTAGCGCTTTGCATGGTTTAATTATTTCTTGCCATTGAAGCATAATCATGCACATACCAGTGGTCAATATAAATTATGCTTTATTAGTAAAACAATGACCAAGCTGCACATAACTTTACAAAGAAATGTATAATTATGTAAAATGCTAAAATGACAAATGATAAAAAACATTACATTTTGAAAACATTGTTAAGGTTGAATTTTAAACCAGACATTAATGTGAACATTTCTTGTGACACATTTTTTTTTCTTCTTCTACTAATGTGTGTTAAGCTGAATATTACATTAAATGTTCTTATACTGTACACTTTGCAAAACAGACTATATGCTTATCTTACACCGACTTGTTTCAAATTAGTTTAAAAGGAATATGTAAATTCATTTTGCACATTCAATGATACAAAAGTGATATTATGGATTCAATATACTTTACGTTCTTCTATATACATAAACAATATACTTCCTCAACCACCACCTAGCAATATAATGATTTCAGATCCAATGAGTTGTATCTTTCTGCACCATATAGGGATTCAAGTACATCTTGTATCTGTGCAATACAATTTTTTTAAATTATATTTTCATGTTGATTGTCATACTAAGGAGTAGTACCCATATCCAGAATGGATTGATAATGGATGTCTTCTAATATGCAACTATGATACTTGCTAAAAATAACTGTGTGCTTGTTTATCGCCCTTTAGGTCATTTTCCTTCTTGGTATTAATGTACTGTTGCTTTCACAGTTGCATTCTATATTGCTCTCCAGTAGCTTTTCAATGTGCACCAGACCATCAACGGCTCTCACTGCCCCTCTTTCCAAACTAGCAACCCTGGGTATATAATCATTGGACTTCTTCTTTTAAAATACATGGTTTAAGCCAAAGAGTTAACACTCTGTTATGATGAGTAAATTTTGTGATGTTTTCGTATATACAGCGATACCTCAAGATGAATCCATTCTGGGGTTGTCTTTGGATGCTGAATTTCTTGTATGTTGAAGTAAGTTTTCAAGTAAAATGCCTTATACATTCCAAGCCATACAGAAACAACTCTAAAAGTAAAATAAAATGGAAACTCAATGAAAAATAAAGTAGTGAGGTGTATTGAGACGATGTGGTGAAGTGTCAGAGGAGAACGAATGCTAGTGGAGTATAGCCATAACCATACAAATATTCTTTACCAAAAAAGCAACATAAAAATATTCACAAATTTAAGAGCTCTTCCGGGAAGATGTCATGAGGCGTCAGGTGACCAATAGGAAAGCAGGATACTATGGCGGAATGAAAGCAGTCACAAGATGCCCGGTGTTGTTTTTGCGCCCGAATTTCAAATGTCCAATATGTATTTCTCATGCAGAATTTTTGTATTTTACAAATTGTTCCATATCATGAAGCAAAATATTCACGTTATTTTCCATAATGCGATGGATTCGTATCTCGAGGTACCAATGTACCTAGTTTCTTTCAGTTAGTCTTTTTTTCTAATTATACTTCATGGTTGTTGACAGTTACATTAACTAGAAAACTGCTACAGTCTAGCCCACAATTAATACATTAAAATAAGCCTCAATGAAACCAAGATGTGGTTAAAATGTCAGAAGCCACTTTTGGAACAAATTCTCCATCTCCACTTCAAATAATAAGAAGTTTTTAACCATATTAAAATCTTTTTTGTTCTGTAAAAGCACGTTTTGCCTAGCAAATAACACTAGCCTCAGCTTGTCAGTTGGCATTTCTGTGTGGAGTTTGCATGTTCTCCCAGTGTTCACATGGGTTTACTCCAGGTGTTCCAAAGACATGCGGTACAGGTGAATTGGGTGAGCTAAATTGTTCGTAGTTTATGAATGTGAGTGAGTATGGATTTTTCCCAGTGATGGGTTGCAGCTGGAAAGGCATTTGTTGTGTAAAATATATGCTGGATAAGTTGGTGGTTCATTCTGCTGTGGCAATCTCTGATAAAGGGACTGAGCCAAAATGAAAATGAATGGATCTATAAACACTAGCATAAAATATGTATATAATGATATTTTGAAACAAAGGTCATTCATACTACATTATAGCATATAAGGCGATGATGTCATCTAGCCAGTTCTGGATAAGTTTGCCTATTTGCAGAAAAATGCACAGAAGTGCACAAAAGTCATGCATATCTGTCATATCTCATCTATTAAGTATGTTTTTTTATGTTTAACACAGTGCTAATTTAATTTTATAGATAAAATAACAATATATATTTTTTTTTCTGAGAACTGTGCTGTGTGCATGTCTGAAAGCTGCAGAATGCATGTCACGCACTTAATGCAAGAGACTTGAACACATTGACACACAGCTCTCCATGGTTAACTTGTTATGAGTTAGCCAATCACCTTTGTGTCATTGTATAAAAGATTAAATTTCTCAGCACCCGCTGTACAGCAAGTGGTGTGATTCATAGAAATACCTTCTGATTTGGACTCCTCAAATCATTTTCTGCATCCACATATACATTTTAGCTGATTGCCTATAGCTACCTGTACTTACCTGCTTTCTGTCCAGACTTACCTGCACCAGTTTGTTGTCAGAACCGGTTCTTCATGACTTAGTAATTGTTCTGTAGACTGTGTAATTTGCCTTATAAAACACTCACTTTTTGATCTGGTACGCGGCAGAGTCTGCAAAACAATTAGCTCTTTAGCTACTTAGATAAATCTAAATATTTGCATGCCTCTGGAACTCTTGTGATCCTCGAGAGAGGTTTACTGAAGAAGCCTCAGTAAGCCTCAGTCCCGGATATCTCTAGTAATTCAATTTTTTTCATGGAAGTTTACAAAATGTTATTGTTATTATTTTTATTTAACAAGCTAATGATATGCAGAATTTAATTATTTAATAATTTTAAAGAGTATCATATGTTGACAAGACAACTTTAAACTGAAAACAGAAATTTCTCACTTTCTTTGTTTTCAATGGCTAGTTTGACTCTTAAAAAACTCAGGGGGTGAAAACACTTGGTATTAATGCTGAGAAAGCAAGGATTAAGACCCCTGGGTAAAATAAGCTGGAAGGGATGTACAGCCGGACAATGATTTAACTTCAGGCGGATCTGCAAGGCCTATCTCAAACTGGATAACTTTGATCTAATTTCTATTCTTTTATGTTGCCTTAGAAAACAGCTCTTATACAGGATGTTAATGATGCTTTGAGGATGTGTTTTAACTAAAGTTGAGAACCTGTTGAAATTGATCAAATCTAGTCAGACTTAAATTTTAGTTTTTTAGTTTTAGTGACAAAATCGCTATATGTTCATTTTACATTGAACTGGAGTTCTATTGGAGACTATTGCATGTAATTTTATAATTATTCAAGGAGTGCAATTTGAGCATACTAAAAACTGACGATTATCCCAACAAACAACTTGTTCTGGGAATTTTACCGCTAATGTTGCATTTATGTTTGTCTATTTTTTTAATGTTCTGTGAGCGTTCTCTCAAGGTCATTAAAACATTTTTATAATATTCATCACTCACAACAAAACGTTTTAGGAATTTTCTGAGAGTGTTTTTAGATAATGTTTTTAGTTTACTGTTATCAGATTTGTTGTCACGATCGGGGGTGTGCGTGGAATGAAAGATCTCAATCGCAGAGACAGCTTGACCCGAGACACTCCTTTATTAAAGAATAAAGCAACGAGAAAAGATATGACTAAAACAAAAGACCCACGAGGGGGCAAAACATGAACATAAATAACTTTCAAGAGTGGAAAATAAGCAACTACAAAATAACCTGCCAGCCGTCACAACGTAACGCACACTAATACAATTAATGCACCCGTGACGATCAACACAAACACAGGGGTATAAAAAGGAGACTAATCAGTCACGACGCGCGGGAAGACAGCTGAAGGGAATAACGACAAATTAGACACGGGACGAACATTGACACAACAACCCACGAGGTGAAGGGAAAACCCGGGACCGGCACAAGGGAACAGAGACGCACGATAACGGACAAAAACCCTGACAGTACCCCCCCTCTAAGGAACGCCTCCAGGCGTTCCAACCGAAACACCACAAGAACACAGATAGAACATACTCAATTAAAAAAACAACAAAATTAAACAGCAAGCATATAACATAATTCCTAGCTATAATAACTAAAAATCGCCCAAAATGGGAAAAACGCTTGACCGGAGCTTCGTGAAAATATAAACAGCAGGTGACAAAAAACCCAAACTAAACCTTAGTCCCGGGGTGCCAGGCCGACGCGGAGGCAAGAAAGCCTAGAGTTCAAGACCTGACACCCGTTATCCCTGAAGAGGTGGACAAGAAATCTCCAGGGAAGCACCAATCACTGGTTCCCCCATGGAGGAGCCGGAGGAAGCAGCCAGGGAACCTCCAGCAGAGACCCAGATGAGGCCAGCCATTTGAGGAGGACCCCAAATTGCCAGCCAAGCACCTGACGAGGACTGCCGGTACTTGGGCAGGCACGGCGAAGAGAAGGCGCCGGCAGAGCTGTTCGGGTGGCGCCGGCAGGCACGGGCGAAGAGCAGGACAGCGGCGCTCGGGAGGCGCCGGCAGGCACGGGCGAAGAGCAGGACAGCGGCGCTCGGGAGGCGCCGGCAGGCACGGGCGAAGAGCAGGACAGCGGCGCTCGGGAGGCGCCGGCAGGCACGGGCGAAGAGCTGGCGGCGGCAGCGCTGGGCCGCGGCCCTCGGGGGGCGCCGGCAGGCACGGTACCTGGGTTGGCGCCGGCAGACCCTTGTTCAATTTAGGCAAACTCAGGCGCTGAGGCGGCGCAGGCAAACTCAGGCGCTGGGGCGGCGCAGGCAAACTCAGGCGCTGGGGCGGCGCAGGCAAACTCAGGCGCTGGGGCGGCGCAGGCAAACTCAGGCGGAGAATGCTTGGAGAAGGTCTCTCCACGGCCGCCATTCTGCTCTGGGTCTGGGAAACCAGCAGTGATTCGCTCAGAGGGAGCTGGGGATAAGACTCACCGCACCCGAACTCAGAGTGAGGGACCAGGTCGAGTACTTCGTCCAAGACCAGAAGATTAACGTTGGTCCCACCTCTGGCTGTGTGACTGGTCTCCCTTGACTTCTTCCTCTTCTGCCTCTTCTTCTGACTCCTAGTGAGTTTGTTGGGCTGCTCAGGTTCAGGAAATAGTGTGTCATTCGACCCCAGTGACTCACTGTACGTAGGCCAGGGAACAGGTGCGCGAGAAGAGAAAAAATCATAATACAGCGCTATCTCTCCTCCTGGATATTGACACTGCTCCTGCTGCCGAATGTAGTCTACCAGTCTCCAGTAGCTCCAGTTCCTCAAGTGAGAAAGCTCATCTTGGTCTACTGGAAAATCCAGTCCCCCAATGAAAAAGGTGTTGATGGCTGACTCCGTTAACCCAAACCCCTGTAGGGAACTCCAAAGGTCCACCGCAAACTCAGCGACAGGACGGCCTCGTTGGTGAGACCCTTGGAGGATCCGCATCAACCGGAGAGTTGGGTGAGTCTCTGGCTGACCATCTTCAGGCTCCTCGGTCAAGCTGCTCACTGAGATCTGACTGGACGGGTGCATTCTGTCACGATCGGGGGTGTGCGTGGAATGAAAGATCTCAATCGCAGAGACAGCTTGACCTGAGACACTCCTTTATTAAAGAATAAAGCAACGAGAAAAGATATGACTAAAACAAAACAGAGACGCACGATAACGGACAAAAACCCTGACATTTGTACAAGAATGTTCTTTTGGGAATAAGCTAACAGTTAAACAACCTTTAAAGAATGTTAGTTAATGTTACAAGAATGCTCCCTGTTTAGCTGTCTATTGCCTTTCATTTATCTACAAGATTGATCTTGATTTGGTCTATGTTCATTGAGTCATAGGTGTTATTAAGCAGTAGGTGTACTGCACTAGAAATATTGAAAGCCATTAATGAAAAGAAATTCATAATAATCGAATGCTAATAATAGTAGTCTCAACAAAGACTCAACAAAAATGCATCCCTTCAGTTATTGTGAATTTTGGCCAACCAAGTTACAAAAATTATAATCTGGATACATTTGACACAGAGCAGAAGGAAAGAAATATTTATGATGTCTTGCAAACATAGAACTGGATCAGAGATATTACGAGATGTGTTTGTACCCCTTCAGGGTTACCTCTTATAAACCGCTGGTCATTTCTCTTTAAAGGTCAGCTATCCAGAGGTACACAAAAAGCAGAGCGAGGTTAAGATGACTTCCTCTCAAGTGCTACTATAGTGAGCATGTCCCTCATTAGATTCCAGGTATAAAGGCTGTGTGTTTAGCTAAGATCATTTTGTTTTCAGCCCAAAGGCCATTCTGACTGTGAGCAGAGAGTCTCAGGTTTTCGGTGTGTACATCATAATGAGCATGTTCAACACGAAGCCCAGATGACTCATCTCAGCCCTTTTTCATCTGAGTCATGGCTATCAGTTCTGGTCAGCTTTTCTTTAGGTGAAATATTAGTATCAAACCATAGCCATTTAATTCCAAGTAATCAGAAGAGATTTAGAATTTAGAATCAGTTTCAGTGGAACTTTCAGTATTATTATGTATGTACTAGATTCTATATCTCATCTCAACATAGGGAACATTTCAAAGGATTTCAATTGTTTTGTTATATTTACATCAGCGGCAGCTGGTGCATTTTGCCTAATTTTGCTACTTAAATAAATGTAGTGTTTTATACTGTGTGTCCCTCGTTATGTTACAGTTCAACTTTCACAGCCTCGTTGTTTCACTGATTTTTTTAGCAGTTTGACCTGTGTGCTGTATTATATTTTTGCACGTTTTCTCCCCAAACAATCCCAATATGTCAAGGAAACATTCTGCACAGTCTGCAAATCACTGCATAAAAAGCTGGACTTTTTATGCTGGACTTCTGAAGGTAAAATTTTAAAGCTCCATAAACTTTTCCAACTGCTCCTTCCCAGACAAAAATCTGGGGGTTGTTATCAATTCTGACCTGTGTCTGACCAAACAGATAAACGCAATAGTAAGGAGTAGTTGTTATTAGTTGTTAACTCATGTTATCTCCATGTTAAAATCACTTTTAACTTTTAGTGATCTGGAGACAGTCATTCATGCGGTCGTCAAAGCCAGATTGGATTATTAAAATGCCCTGTACTGTGGGTTTGCCAGTTTGGAAAATTCACGACTACAAGCTGTTCAAAACACTGCCGCTAGACTACTGAGCAGGGCTATAAAACATGATCACATTACACCAATTTTAGCTGCACTACATTGGTTACCAGTGGCTTACAGAATTAATTTTAAAACACTTTTATTTGTTTTTAAAGCCTTAAATGGTCTCGGTCCGTCATACGTCACACAGCTGCTCATTCTTCTAAAACTGACGAGAGCTCTCCGTTCCTCTAATTTGGAGTTCCTAGTAGTCCCACGCAGTTAATTGTAGTTCATGAATAATTTTGTTCAGAAAGAACAAGTCTTTTTGTGAGTCACAAGGAACTACTCATCCTAGTGAGCGATTAATTCCCTCAATCTCGTTCAATCTCACAATTGCTTCCCAATGGACTCAGAGCTGGATATAGTAAAGAGTCGTTCATCCTAGCTGCTGTTCAAGTCATTCTTATAGTTTTGAATGCATTTCAATGAATGCAAAACCCAGTTATAGAAAAGAGCCGTTCTTCTGAGTCATTCTTCAACTTGTTCTTATAGTTCTCAATGTTTTTCAATGAATGCAGAATCCAGATATTATAGACATTTAGTCCATTTCAATCGCTCGTTCACATGTGATGGTATTTCATGCGGTGTTGTGATGACATTCCCTGTGTTTTGCCTAAATTTATACTAAAGCAAATTTTTTACTTTACATTACTGGCACATTATGGATTTCACTGAGACAAAAAACAAATCTCGATGTTCAGAAGTATCAGAAGATGTGTGATAAAGTGTATGATAATCATAAGACACCAGTAAGCTAGTTTAATTTATCTTATTATTGTATTTCACTCAGTTTTGGGATCTTTCTCATAGTTGTTTGCAAGTAATCTTGCAAGTAAAAAGGAAATAAAGAAAATAATTATTTACGTATGAACAAAGAGAACAAATCGTTCAAAGGGTAGTTCAGTTTAGTAAAAAAAATAGTCAAAGGAACCTATCAAAAAAATGAAGGAAACTTCGCAACACTACTCAATTGAAGACTAAGGGGGACAGAGCGTTTGCAGTAGTAGTCCTAGACTGTGAAAAGAATCGCCACTGGTAAGACATCATTCTCCATGCATTGAAGATTTTAAATCCACATTGAAGACTCACTTTTATTCTCAGGCATTTTAAATGTGTGGTGCTGAATGTGTATCTTAAATATATTGTTTAGTAATTGTTTTGTAGTGCTGTTGTTTTGTTCCTTATGTTTTTAGTTTATCCCTTCTTTTAGCACTGTATTGTACCTTGTTTAATGATCAGCACTGCTGAATGATAATGTGCTATATAAAGAAAAACCTAACTTACTTACTTAAACAATCCAGAAACCCGGAGAATGGAAGTGTTGTTGTGGACTGTGGGAGATGGGCTGTAAAACCATTTCCATAAAGAAACTGATAATGGTTACAGTAAGAAAATATGAGGTACACAAAAACAGAGAAAGAAACTAGACAACAAAATTGAAGTTGGTGTGAGCGACGAAATACTTGCTCTCCCATCCCTTGTGCATCTCCCTGGTGCCCTTGAGCAAGGGACCAGTTCCCCGACTGCTCCCCGGGGGCCCAGCCATGGCTACCCACTGCTTCGGGTGTGTGTTCACGGTGTGTTTTTTCACTGCTGTGTGTGTACACTGGTTGGGTTAAATACAGAGCACAAATTCCAGGTATGTGTCACTCCATATCTGGCCAACTGGTCACTTACACTTTCACTTAGAACTAAGACACCAAGGAACACTCTACGGTGCATGGATTCAACAGCACAATACATATTAAAGCGCCTGCAAGGATGGATTTCCTCACACTACATCTCACACTCCATCGTGAATACATCAAGATAACCTCCCTGCAATGACATCAGAAGGGAGAATGTAGGGAAGAAGCTTCAACAAGCTTGAAGTTTTCTGACTACAGACAAAACAAATGGAAAAATTACATTGTCAAAGACCAGCTTGCAGACAAGTGTTAAGATGCTTGGCAGAGAAAAGGTGCTTATGTTATGATGAACGGTATACATAATGAACAGGAAGGATGTCACTCAAACCAATGCTGTCATTCCTGCAAAATGAGCCAAATGGTGAAAAATTTTGCTCTCGTGGCGGTAAACTGTACAAATGTCTCTAGGCACATGGGTTAATCTTACCATCCTTGGAATGGTGCAAAATAAGCACCCACTGTTGACGTCCAAGGCATCAACCTACACATTAAACTGATGCTTTGTATCTGTGGTGATCGATATTGGAAGAGACAAGAGATGCCTGTTAAGTTCAACAAAGGCAGTTCAGGCAGAATTTGTCTAAGTTACACAAGTTATGGAACAAATGATTGGAGCCTGCCCTTCTTGATTTGTCGAACGTAGTAGTTAGACATTTTCTCCAGATGTTGATGGGATATCATCTTGCATGTTCTGCAGCTCACTAAATAGACTTCTTTCGGGGCCTTGAATGCACCACTTGTTGTTCTTCAGCACTGGTTGTCTGCTATCTTTTTAATACACATAAAGTGGCTAATTAACTTCATCTACTTGCTATGATTTGACCACAAGAGCACCCATAATGAAAGATCCACTGTACTAACCTGCTACTCTACAGCAGTGTCAATTTCCTGACCATAGCTTCATCTAATTAAACTAACATTCCAATTAATCTTTAACTTTTGCTTAAACTAGTGTCAAATATTCTTTAAAATCAACGTGAGTAGTATTTTTAATTAGGTTATGCTCTTCTTTAATCATTAATTACAATTAAAACAAACATTTTGTTAACATTAGTATTGTCTTCAGAAAACATTGTTAAATAGATGCCCCAATGGTGTTTGTAACATTGAACAGTTGGAGAGTGTGACTGATCACTTTTGAACTCCATCTTCCAAAACTCAATTTCACACACACTTGCTCTAATTAGAATTGCTACCCAGGCATATCATTTAGCAAATTAAACTTTCAAATGAAAATGACTTTTGTCTTCCAACTCACTACTAAGTCTTCTTTGCCTTGATTTGTATAGTTTCAAGTTTCTTGGACCACAGCCTGGTTTCTTGTTCTGGTTTGTCTTCTGCCTAACCACACTTATTTCCTATATATCTTTTTATTTTGCCTGATTTACTACTATACACTCGTGTTTCACCCTTACCAATTTCTGCTTTATCTGAATGTCTACATAAGAACTGCCACTCATTTACAATCTTTTAGTATAAAGGAACATGTTTTTCAACTATTTTTGTAAACACCAGGGATTGTCAACTTGTGGGAAAGCGACACACAAGAAAAAGTTTTCCGATAATTCAATAAAAAGTCAATTGTGTTTCTCTTTAAACAAATCACATATTTTTTTGGTCTGCTAACCTGCCTGACCTACTCCAATGTGGAAGCTACCCTTTATCCTCACCTGAAACCTAGCTGCCAAACTTAGCAACACTCACTTTTATAGCCAGACAATGGATAGCACTTAATGCACTTTAAAAAAAATGTGGCTGTGCTTTTTAGGTCACCTGCTGCTACTACTACTCAAATTCCAACTAGTTTTGCTAACAGTTAAGCATTGAACTTCTTGTGTATTACCTGTATGCTTGTGTATTCACCACACAGGCTGGAACTTCCGGTTTCGCACCATCGAATGCGACCTCACTCAAGTCAGCGGAGCTAATTTTATAGTGTGAACAAGGCATAAAGCTGCAAGACCAGGAAAACACAAAAATTACAAAAGCATCAAAGCAATAGATGGAGAAAAGGAGGTAGAGAATACAAGAAAATACAAAGAAGCACATCTCTCTAAGAAAAGCAATGCATTTAACAAACAACTGAATAAAGGACTAAATAAATAGATTTAGGTTGGTTGATTGCCAGCGTTGGCATTTTCATCAAGCAAGTTCAGGTGTCTCTGTGCTGGAGTTCTTCTGTACTGAGTCACTAAGCATGTTGATTTAATTCATGGTGCAGGTGGACCTTTGTTCCTCTTCTGAGAATTTCCAGTACCAGCTGTATGATATGGTATTCAGGTCTACTTTTGGGATAGTTGCACTGGCAAAAAGAAGCACTAGCCCAGGAAGAAACAGAGAAATGGATGTTGATCAGTGATTCTCAACCCTCAATACCTCATAGCCTGCCGAATCTCCTGTGCAAGATCAAGAAAAAATGCACCTCCTGTGTAACTTGGAGAGAAACAAAAAACATGCTTCCTATCAATCCTGATGGATGCTACCAAGTTAGATAAAGGAAAGTATTACATGTGTTTTTTGTGGAGAGATATATGGAGATACATTAGCTCACAGAGAGAGAGAGAGAGAGAGAAGTCCTCTAGAAATCAATGTCACCATGGTAAATGCACATTATTACGCCAACCGACAATGCTTCTGAGAAGTCATTGATAAGGCCCGGATACCAGAGGGAAACTGACGAAATGTAGATGAGTCTAATATTTAAATGAGAGTTGTAATGTGTATAAGGTTTTCTCTTTTTAGCTTTTTTCATCTTGATTATCTTGATTGTCAATCCAGTACATAAACACTTTCTACTAATGTGAACTAAGTGAATGAGCCATCTTCATGTTTTACGTGAAAAAAACCTTATCATACCCATCATAGATTATTGTTGTTTGTTATGTGTTCTTGAATTTATTGAGTATATAAATCAACTTAAAAGTGTGTAGCCTTTAGGAATCTGACACAATATCAGTACTGTACGGTGGCCTAGGGGTGCCAAACAATTCACAATTAAGAAGTAAGAAAACAAGTTTAAAAATAATTAATAGCATATGTTTCTATTGAAAATATAGTAATCAGTCAACTCCACATGAATATTTTCAGATTGTGAAAGGAAGCCAGAGTAAACCGAAACAGTCAGGGTGAGAACATACAGAAATAAGGTGACCTAGCCAGGTCTACTTGTTAAAGTAGTTCTTTTAAAGATATCTAAATTTGCATTCAGAGACACACTGTAAGGCCTAAATAACATGAATAGTAAAATACATTTATCTATCATCAGTACAGAAAAATAGAACAATGTTATATAGGCCTAATCACTAATCAGCATCAAATACCACTTGGACATTTTTAGTGAGAAAGGCTTTGATTTTCTCATTTGATTTTCTCTTGAAAATGGTACTTGAGTTAGTTCAAAGGGCTTAAAGATCACTGCATAGTGAAAAACAAAGTGGGGCACAATTTTAATTTAATGTATGTCCAAAATTAGTGCAAAAGGAAAACGGATGTCAACGTGGAAAGTGTTTTAGTTGACCAATGAGTAAACTTTTATGTATTTTTTAGTATTTTTATAAGAGGCTGTCTAAAAAGAAACAGAAATGGTTTTGTTTTTCCATTAAAAACTAGGGAAGTCTCTGTGAATACTAAGTCTCTGATTTGGGCACAGGACATACATGTGAAAATAAACTTGCCAGTGTACTCTTCCAATTCCTGCTTCCAAAAGGAGAGAAATAGGATTAAAGAAGATAAACAATTGATGAAACTAGTACAACTTTGTATATCAGTACATCCTGCACATTAAACTTTTACTATTCATTTATTAAAATATATGTTGGGAAATTATCTGGTTCTGTGTTTGATGCAATAGATTGTTGCTTGCGCTTTCTCTGAATATGAATGCTGACCATTTTTTCCCTAGGCATCCTGAAGGTGAACTTGTTAAATTTAGACCAAGATACTGAGTATGACATATGTGGTTGTTTTTCCACTAGAGTATAAAGCTTGAAGTTCAAGGATAGAGAGGCATACGCAGCTTGTTTGTTTACATATAAAGATTCTAATTATGAACTGAGCACTGAAGACAGCATGCTAATCATCCCTTCCTATTCCCAAATGAGATCCTCTGGTGCCCACCTAGAGTTCTGGCATTGTCATGCTATACCCTGACTGAAGGAAGTCATTATGTCGTTTTCAAAGCAAACCACTTGGTGCCAAGAAGCTTTAAAGTATAATGTTTGGTATTAGTAAAACATTGCCTTTCCATTCCATCAAATTAAAATAACACAAAATATGGTTTACTGTTAAGTTTGGTAAAATATTCTGTAACTCTCTCATTTTACTACTTTTGTTGTTTCTCAAGTGCTTTTGTGTAGTATTTTCTGATTAATTATCGAAAAACAGAAGTCTTGCATGTATGGCAAAATTTCAATATGGCAAAATTGAAGATTTTCTATGATTGTTAAAAGTATGATTTTTTGTGGTCAATGTGTCACTTTTTAAAGTATGATTAAAAAAACATATTAAATATTGTCATCAATAAATACAATTAATTTAACCTGGAGCTGCTCTACTGATACTTGAACAATTCAGATTTTGGTTAACAATTAAGTGGTAAGTTGATGCCATGAGAACATGCTTTAATGAACTTTTAAAGTTGATGAGCAGAAGTCAGTAACCATTCCTTTTTGTACTTAAAGCGTTCAATAGTTTTTTTTTTTTACTTTGTACTCTCCATGAATGCTCAGCTGTATGGATAAAGCATATGCTGCCCATGTTTTATTTATTTATCATTTTTAACTATACAGTATTTGTATGGTGTTGGTTGAGGTGAGCAAAAGATTGATAAAAAGGTGTTATTGAAAATTTTTATGATTTAGGAGTCCAGTAATCGAATACGTCAACTACTTCCTACATCAAGCTCAATGACATCTGGAATATATTTTTTGGATGTACTTTGATGCTGTGATCATCTTGAGCACAAACCAAGGCTTCTTCTACAGGTAGGTTGGTTCACCAGTCTGCTGAGAATTGTGAGTGAGGTTGTTCTCACTCTCTGTTTCCCATTTAAAAGAGAAAAAAAGAGCTTCTTGATTATGTCAACAGACTACTTTGTCTCAGCAACTGATTGAATAAAGAATGAAAGATTGAACTGTTTAAATTTAGTGTTTTTGTTTTGAAACAGTTCACACAGAATACCTTTCAGCATAGATTTTTTTTTATATTAGTGTTAATGTCATTTTTTTAATTCATTAGTTTTATGTAGAGGGCTCTTCACTTCAAGACTGCTAATTTTCTGGGAAAATCAAAGAATCCTCAAAGGTATTTACAAGGTAAGTCGATGGGTCATGCTGGTTATGTGCAATGGCTGTTTAATATATTTCTTGCTCTTTTCAAGACGAGCCAGGAGCTCCAGCTTCCTGTGGTTAAGAGAGGAAGTGGTTCTGACTTTCCCTGTGGATGTGAAGTGGCCCGAGGAGCTGTTCTGCCCCCAACCTCCCACACTCATGCTAATGACTTCAAGTGATGAATTGTAGAACCAAAACACAGGGCCAAAGCGAATGAGGACCAGATTGAAGAGAGCATACATAAGCCAGCGGTCAAGACACAGTAGTCTATTTTGATCCATAAACCAAAGGTAATTTGTTTAATGGGCATATGGGCCAACAACCTCTTAAACATTTTAATTAAAGTAGAGGTTCAGCATACTTAAAATAGCCTGTGTTTAACAGCAGAAATATTGAGCAATCGGGACTCTGTCACACACCTCGTAAATGAGACATCTTATCTAAAATATACCATTCCCTCTTGATATGTTCATTACTGTAAAAAAAAATAAATGATACTTGACAAACTAAATGTCATTTGTGGAAAAAAGACTTCGCATTAATTAACTTTACAAATGTGTCATTTTATCATTCTCCAAGACAAATTATGTTTGAATTTACACAAATACAACATAAAAATAGTTTGAGAAGCAATAATCACAAAAATACACTGTGCAGTTTTGGTTCTATTAAAGTAAACCTAAAAAAAAACAACAGCATGTTTTTTGTACCATAAACTGGGTTAATAAAACAGGGTTTTGGCATGCCCATATGTGTTGGTATTTAATGCTGGTCACAAGTACATTCTAAAATTGAATGATAGTAAAATTGACTTCAAGAAAAACCAGAAATGTCTTTAATTGTGTGCACATTATTGTAAAAAAAAAAAAAAAATATATATATATATATATATAGAGATATAAATAATATATATAAGATAGATATAGATATAGATATAGATATATATATATATATATATATAATATATATATTATATATATATATATATTATATATATATATATATATATATATATGTATATATAAATGTTCTATGTATGTATGCTATATTTCAGTTTATTTGAAGAATACCCATGCATATATTTTTTGTTGCTTTTGCTATTGGCCTAATCATACTTTCCTATCAGGCAATCATAGATGTATGTTTCAATCTGTTTAGAACCTTAACAGATCACGTAATGTCACAATATGGGTGAGAAAATATTGTATCTAGCTCTTTTGATGCCTGTTCTGGCTCTTTTCAGGGAGCAGCGAGAGTCATTCACAAGCATATGAACAGCCTTAATCACTACTGCCACTTAAACTGTTAACTTAAACTGTTCACTTAAAAAAATATTTGATCATATTTATTTTTTTAACTTTCAGTTTTTGAAGATTTGTTTTGGAAAATCACATTGATAAATGATTAATTCTTATCAATTCCGGGCAGGGCAGGGTGGATTGTACAGCAACACAAAAACCCTGGGCATATAAACAACATTTTTAGTGTTGGAGCTCAGCAGAACTCTGTGTCCTGGAGAGGCTTCAGAGGCTTTGTGTATTCTCAAACTTAGCCGCTATCCACAAAGACAGTGAGACATACTATCTTTTACCATAATCTAAATACATTGTAAACAGGCAGTTTTTTGGCTGCACATACTGCTCTCCATTTCCTGGGCAACTCATTGTAATGTAACCATCATATAAAAATAGTTTCAGGTTGTATACTCCAAATGTTATCATTACATTAAGAAAGTATTAGAAAACCGACTTTTTAACCAAAACACCCCAGTCTTTACTGGGACAGAAAGTGGAGGGATGGCCCATGTAAAGTGCCTTGTGAGAAATCCAGGTTCAGTGTGGAAGGTTGTGTCTAGAATTTTGAAGGTGTTAATACAGTCTATTATTCAGCATAATACCAATGTGACAGACTAAAGGGAAAGTCTTGGTTACTAATGCTGGAGGAAGGAATAGAAGACATTATAATGAATAACTGACCATGAGAACATGCTTTGAGTAGACTGATAAGACCAGGTTTTGTTTTATTGTTGTTGCTTTAGTTATTATTATTATTATTATTATTATTAGTAGTAGTAGTAGTAGTACTCGTTTGTTGACTTGGTAAACCATTGCATAGTGTAATTCATTGGACATATATAGTAGCTTACATTTACAATTTTTTTAAAACAGTACAATCCTTTTAGAAGATTACAGATCTAAATATTGCTTATAAATTTCAGATCATAATAGCACACAGCGCTACCATAATACTGATTGAAGAATAGAATCTTTGGTAGTTAATTCATATTGGACTAAAATTAGAGATTGGTGGTTTACAGAAATAAAAAAGGCCACACATACTTGACAGAAGAAAAGAGTCTTGAATAAGTGTGATGCTCTGAGGCAACTCATTTGAATTCCAACATACTCTTTATCATCAAATTTGTGTGGCTTTCACTCAGCAAGCTGAAGAAGAGATATAATGTTTTTTTTCCCTCTAGACAACGCTCAAAATGATGAACCCTGACAATGAAAATATAGGGTTTTTTTGCGATAAAAAGGGCTTCAGCCTCTTGAAATGATAAACTCAATTAAAATGGTCCATCCCTCAGGATCAAAGCTGTAGTCAAAGTCTCTGAGCTCACAATTATGTCAGGTAATGAATCATTAAGTCTCTGCAAATATTAGCCTATGGTCAGATGTCCATGCTCGCTTTAATGACAACAGTTTGAATTTGATTTGACAAGGTTTTCTACTACTATAGTACAGAATCTAGAAATATAATTTGAAATTTATAATTGATAGACTTTAATGTGTGTCTGCTCTTTTTACCTTTAAAGCATGTGATGATATTTGTCTATTAGGATAAAATACATATTCATGATGATGAAAAAAACGCATTATTCCTGTATTGCATTTATTTAGACATGACTGGATATTACCAAAATGCCTATTATTTAAGAAAATCATATATTTTAATCATTCTCCCCGTGATCGCGTGGGTTTTCCCCGGGTGCTCCGGTTTCCCCACAAGTCCAAAGACATGCGGAATAAGTGAATTGAGTAAGAACGATTGTCCTTAGTGTTAAAGAGTGAATGTGTGTTTGAATGTTTCCCAGCGATGGGTTGCAGCTGGAAGGGCATCCGCCACGTAAAACGTGTGCCAGAGAGTTGGCGGTTCATTCCGCTGTGGCGACCCCGAAAGGGAAGAAAGCCGACATGAAGATGAATGAATGAATGAATATATTTTAATCATATATTTATCTTCATTTTTTTAAATTACAGAAACGGTCAAAAGCCAGTGGAAATGTTACATAATGGGGATCTCAGACTACCTTTTTTGAGAGATCTGAAAGCTGCAAGTTATGTGAATATCAACAAACTATAGGCATATATATAACATGCCGTGGCTTGCTCTAGACTAGTTAAGTGTTGTTCAGAGAGAAATCTCAACAGAAACATAGATAGCAAAGCAACTTAAAGATAACTTTCTCAGAGGAGAGTCAGTGCTGATGAGTTGGTATATTTGTAAATTATTCATTCATTTATTTTCATGTCGGCTTTCTTCCCTTTTGGGGTCGCCACAGCAGAATGAACTGCCAACTCTCTGTCATATGTTTTACACGGCGGATGCCACAACCCATCGCTGGGAAACATTCACACACACTTTAACTCTTTAACACTATGGGCAATTGTTCTTACTCAATTCACTTATACCGCATGTCTTTAGACATGTGGGGAAACCGGAGCAGCTGGAGAAAACCCACGCGATCACGGGGAGAACATGCAAACACTCCACACAGAAATGCCACCTGCCCCAGCCGAGTTTAGAACCAGCGACCTTTTTGCTGTGAGACGACCGTGCTCCCCACTGCGCCACCGTGACACTTATTTGTAAATTAAAGATTTCATAATGTGGGACTAGTAGTTTAACTGCTTATTGGTGTGAACAAAACAGCAAAACTTAAAATATTAACAATCTAAATGGTTGATGACATGAACGAGGAGGCAGACTGAAGTGAAGTTGAACAGTTTAACACAATATAACAGACTTAGTGAATATGGGTGGTCGTAGCTCTACTTCCTGCCAGGACCCAGGTCTACCTCCCAAGTGCAAAGGTTATACTAGGGAGACACACAAGTTAAAATGGATTCAGGGAAGACTAGGGGATGAGTTTTACTCACTGTGTCTATAATTGTTAGGAACCTAAGAGAAAGGAGAACTACAGGTTGGAGGATATGTGCTCAGTGATGTGCTCAATGATGAGTGATGACGAAAAAAAATCAAAACACCCAAGTCTTGACAGGGACAGAAAGTGGAGGCTCTTTTGATGACATGAGTGGAACATAAAAGGCCATCTAAGTCATGCTCGATACACATTCTTGCTTCAACTCATGACAGGAAATTGTGACGCAGAACCTGCCAAAGAAAATCCACAAATGACTATCAAGAGTTGTTCCACAAGCCCACAAAGATTATAAAATGAAAAAATATTATGAAAAGGAAAAGTCAATTTGATCCTTTTCATGAATGACACATCTCTACCCATGAGCGATATCCAAGGGACGAGGAGCGTCAACATTAAACTGCATAGATGTGAAGCCTTTAAAAAACACCCAGGAGAGAAGCCATGTGAACGTTGGTGCGAATTGTAATTTGCTAATCTTTGTGGATATAAAGTTTCATGTTTATATGATAATAATTATACTATTAAGCCACACAAGGACACCTTACATAGAACAAAAAAACAACAGTATTGTAAATCACAGGCAACTACCCATTTTTCTCTAATTATACTTGAACAGTTCCCCAGATCTGACAGTGTCCTCAGGATTAGTCAATTGCTTACACACTATTCACTGGAAATGTCACCACAAACAACAATCAATGGAGAGTCCTAGTTAAAATTGCAACAAGTGATTTGGTGCACATTTTCTCATATGCAGTATTTTCTTAAACTGAATTAAATTGTCTGCTTTGGTCATATGCACAACAAACAACAAACATTATAATTTCTTAATAACAAAACTGACATTTTGGTTTTTATTTTTACATTAAATAAATGTTAAGATGAGATTTTTTATTGACTTGTGAGAAAAATGAAACTGGTTTTGAGACGGGATTCAGCATCGTTTTAAAACTAACAAAAAGATCTCTAATAGGATTAGTGAGCATTTGCATTCAAATCCCTCTGCTAGTGCCTTGTTCAAGTGAAACTCTGTGCAGGAAGCTCTGGTTGCATACTAATTGTTTGGTCGCAGCTTTTTCTTCTTTTTCTTTCTTTTTAAAAAATAATTTTCTTAGTAATTTTAATGGATGATCACAACAATAAACTGCAGCATGAATATTTTAACAAATAAGGTGCAGGCAGAGATATTGAGCTTCTTGCAGAGATTCATCTTGGAGGAATTCCAATTTCAAGAAGCACTATCACCTCTCGCGAAAAACAATCTGGCCTCTGTGATGTGTCCTATTTCATACTTAACGGAAAGAGATGAAAAGTATATATATTTTTTTTCTCCCTTCACTGTCTGTAAATCTAGTTCTGATCACACTTTTAAATTTAACACAGAAAGTGAGAAAGTTGGTTGTGAGATCATAACTCAAAAACATGTTTGGGTTCACACTTTTAGTTCAGAACTAGTTTAAGTAATGTCTTGCTGATGTCTTCATAAGATAAGATTAAGTACTTACAATAAAATTAAGTAGCATAAACTAATTATTTTTCACAAACGGAGACACAAGTCACATTTTGTTAATAAAATATAACTCAATACAATGCAGCCCGCTAAAAACACAATACATATAAAAACATACATTGAGGGACTGTGATCTTTGTGTTTTCTCTTTCTCTCTTGTTGGCCTGTCAGTTTGAAATTTTCTTAGTGTAAAATTATAGCTTGAGGAATACTTAATTTGACTTTCAAACATAAGAGTGGTTTGTGTATCTGTTTTCATAAAGAAATAGTTGGCATTATTTTGAAAGTAATATTTTGTCTGGTCTCTGATAACACACAAACGTCACCTCTAACCTGGTCTTATCCTTTGTTTCTTCAGCAGTAAGGCCTGCTACTCCTTTTTCTAGTTGTCTAATTTGTGTTTTTTATTAGTTAGTTTGCTCTGAGTCTTGTCCTCCAAAATACACACGAGCACCAGCTCTAGCAAAGTTTTAAGGATGAATTCGGTTTATAAGCCTTTGAAGAAATTGTGAGCAACAAGGAAAGTTTGAAGCGTGTCCAAGCAAAAATGTTGTAACTAATTTCTGTAAAGATAAATTTTGGTGAACTATCCTGTACTTTCCTTCTCTATTTCTTTCCTTCTGTAATGTTGCCTTCTTTAAACTTCTAAATGTTGTTCCTATGTTTGTTTGTTTTGTAAATATCCCACAAGAGTGTTTGTCACAGATTAACCTGTTGACAAGACTATGGACTATTAAACACTATTTCATTGCACCTGTTCAATGTAGTTAACTTGTAGTAACTTGACATAAAAACAAATAAGAAAATGATGTATTTTTGTGTACATTTAGTCAAAGATGGTTTACTTTACAAGCTTTCAAAATGTGTTTGTGGATCAATTATCCACAAACTTGCAGCACTTAATTTCCCAGTTCACACAAAACCAGCCAAACTCATTGTGTGATTTGTTTTAAAATACCACTGCTACATAATTTCCTGTGGGGGCAATCAATTTGTGTTTTTTTTAAAGGGGAGGGCCTGAAATCACTTGTTTTCATGTTCAAATATTGTTTTGCTTACATTATTCTTTTGATTGATTCAGAAATTTGATATTTTTTTATATAGTTTAACTTTATTAGATATACACAAACTTTCGAGTTATTATTATTTTTTGGAGCATCCATGTTGACTGACCAAACTACATAGCACATTTCAGTTTTGCACAGTTTTTAATTTTATTGTGCTTTACATTTTCAATTAAAGTTTTTGTAGGATTCGCTTGAAACTGGTTTAACACATCATTCCTTGCCCAACCATCAGCTGTATACAGTGTTGTAAACACACTTCTTGGTGATGGTCTTTCATTAAAGGCTTACAGTATTACAGTAGCACGTAGACTAACATTTAAAAAAGAAGGCAGATGAAGCCATGGGAAGAGCCTGGAGCTACAATGCTCCTGCTGCTGCTCGGGTTGATTGCTGACAGCCGGGAGTCTGCATCGCAGGAGTGATCAGACTGCATGCCTATGCCCGCACTGCCCAATGCCCTATCCACATTGATACAGTAGATACAGAGCTAAGAGGATGCCGAGCTAAGAGTGGCAAGTGCCAGAAAGCAGATTTTAGCAGAGATTCAGAGAATTGACCCTAAGAGCACATAAGTCCGACACCAATTCCTCCCTATTCAGATTACATTCCACTATAACACCTGCTAATAAGCTTCCTCAATGAATCCATCAAGGACATCCTCCAAGCAGCATCCCCCTGAATGCTACAATCCTATCTAACAGCATGGAAATCCTTCAACAACTTTCATTCAGTATACAGCGTGCCATTCCCTGAATTCTTACTCCTATTAAACACATCATATATTACTTCTTAAATCATGTAAAAGGCTTGCAAGTCAGATCAATTAAAGGATGGTTAACAGCATTCCATTTATCAATAAATTATTCATGAAAATGTTTTGGGAGAAAATTTCAATCCTCAAATGCCCACGCTGATCAAAAGTATACACTATATAAATGTGTCGTAAAACATTTTTCCAGAGGATTTTAAAAGGATACCAACCCCACTCCTTTATGTTAATTATAGCTTTTTTCAGATTTTTAAGATTCAGATTATACAATTTCCAGCAAATTCCCCACACTGTAGCAGACTTAAAAATTGTAGATCTCATTCCACATCAAAAAGAATAAAACAAACCAATTCAAAAAACTGAATGTGAAAGTGACCAGTTGGCCAGATATTGAGTGACCCATACTCGAAATTTGAGCTTCCCAGTGTACAGTGGACAAACACACCATGAATACACACCCAGAGCAGCTATGGCAGTGACACTCGGGGAGCAGTTGGGAAACTGGTGCCTTGGTCAAGGTCACCACAGCTGTGGTTCTTGAAGATGTGAGAGCAAGTGTTTCATCACTCTTACCACCAACTCGGTGGATCTGTCAGAACCCGGCAACCTTTGTCGATCTCCTTATCCACCAGAGCACAACTGCCTTAGTCATTATGTCATTGTGAAAAAGGTCATTGTGTAAATTTTTATCTCCCCTGTACAATTCAGCATTTTCATTCTGTTGTCTGGCATCTGCAGTGGAGGACCTCCCAAGCGCATCAGCCATTAGAACATCTCTCTCCAAAGCCATGGGCGGCAAACCAATGAGTTGCTCCTGATTCCAAAAGCATCTAAAAGCAGTTTTGGGAGCTTCCAGCCATCAAATACAAAAACTTGGCAGAGTCTTAAGCTTTCCAAAGTTAAAGCAATCAAACAAGCCAAGCAATTGACCAAGAAAGTACAACCATCCAATCAATGTACCTACTTCCCAACTTCATCCACCAGATCGCATATATGGCAGGCTAACATCAGGCGACTGTCCTTCCTTCATACTTTTGGGGGGGTTTGGGCCTGGATCACCTTCCTAGACCCATGACCTCTTTTTTACGCTTGCAAATTATGCATGCAGTTCTGGGCTAATTCGAAGTAAGTAAACTCGTTGAGTGGAATTTTAGGAAATGCTATTTCGTGAAGTTGATTCTATTTCGCTTAATTTGCCCACTTCCTAGGATATAAGCAACCAAAACTCCTTTGCTCATTTTATGATCATCACCATCAATCCACCATCAACCCCTTTCGTCTCTTTATTGGTCATGTAGCTCGGAGTTGGGAGGGTCTCGACTCCCATCGTTTTCCTGTACAGCTTGGCAAAGCACAATTTTTTAATGCTTGCCAATTATGCTTGCAATACTGGAGAACTTGTAACGCTCTGTCACTGGCATTAATAAAAGAAAGTAAAAAAAAGATCTTGTGCATTGACACAATAAGCATAGTTTTGTAGTTGCATCAGCTCTTAAACGTTGAAATATCTGGCACATTTTGGTCTCTCGCTGATCAATTTTTTTTACTTTTTTAAAGGAACTCTAATTTGGAAGCCTTAGGGTAACATCCACTAAATATTTGAACTTCAATATCACATGAAAAGTATCACTTACAGACTGCATCTCTGAATTATATCACATTTTAATTGAACTGCCCAGTATTAACTCTTCCTGCAGCCTCTATGAACAATGACTGAAATGCCAGGTTTTTTTTAAACATCAAAGTTCTTACACAGCCTATTTGGGTTGAAGCACCATCAAATGAGGCTAATCTTAATCTTTATGGTTTTAATGAAAAAAACTGTCTGGGCTTTTTTGAGTCCTTGAAGTGGTTTTGATCATCTATATCCAGTTATTTTTATAATAACCGGATTTGGCTGTGTCTATCTGTGCATGCATGAAAGCCTTTGATTTTGTGCTGACTCCCTTTTTCTTTAGAATTCAGCTGTCTCCAGCAGGCTTCTGTTTAGCATTTTTGTGGGAGACTGATGTTCTGACAACACGTGGTTAAAGTTAGTGCTTCATGGAGTTGAGTGTTAATGTTACTCTGCATTCACACAAGATATACAAGTTGTACAGTATTTGCTTAATGCATCTCTTGACTGTGAATAAATCAACTATGCCTACAAGGAACTGCTGACCTTTCCGTATTTCAAGACGGGATAAAACTATGAAAAAAGTATAAACTATGAAGGTATATTCTCATAGGGATTTATTTAAACATTATGGGTATTTGTATTTGGTACAATGACAGTTGATACCAGGGGAGGTGTTCCGGGCACGTCCCACTGGGAGGAGGCCCCGGGGAAGACCCAGGACACGCTGGAGGGACATTGTCACCCAGCTGGCCTGGGAACGCCTTGGGATCCCTCCCGGGGAGCTGGAAGAAGTATCCGTGGAGAGGGAAGTCTGGGCATCCTTGCTTAGACTGCTGCCCCCGCGACCCGGCCCCGGATAAGCGGTAGAAGATGAGATGAGATGAGACGAGACAGTTGTTTCAGTGTCATTCTTTGTGGGGTATTGTACTTGTATTCTCAAGCATGTGCAGTGATAGTCGAGAGGGGTCAAATGTTTGTTATAAATTCATTAAAAGGGCATGATATTACACTTTTAACGCAACATATAAATCTCTCACAAATTATGTGTCTTCCATTCTTGGTGTGAACATGCAGTCTAAAAATTGTAGACACACACACTCTCACACACACATGCATGCACGCGCACGCATACACACCCGCATGAACGCACACACACACACACATAGAGACACAAATAAATTTCAAACTTAAAAAAAACTGAACATTTAACTGCTCAAAATAGTTGCCACCCTTGTCAAAATGGGAAGAAATTAATTATTTTCAAATGCTAAGCGTCTATAATTTGGTATTAAACACACATGGATAGATAGGCTAAACGATAAAGAAAAGTCAAATAGGTGCAATAGGAAGATATAAAAGCAATGTAATAATATATACTTGCATCCGCTACTAAAACAATTAGTAATAAGATAAAAAAAAAACGTTTGTTCTCTAGAAGTTCATTGATGAACAACTTTCACGCTGTCAACGTCAGGAACACAGTGTTATTTCCTCTTGAAAGAGTCTGCTGGCGCGCTACAGTGCTGAATCTGGAGTGAATGAATTTACAGCGCCTGCAAGCTTGGCCACTTCCTTCAGACCATGCTGGAGTCAGTCGCGCACTGCAGGTGCTGAGGAGACAGACAGAGCTGGGAATGTGGAGAGTAGGCTGACTTCTGCCTTCATGCATGTGCATCTCTTGGCTTGTTTATTTTGCTCACGCATAGGTATTTTGTGCTTACACCTTGATTTTCCTGCAAAGCTGCCGAATGAGGTGCTTGATCCGTTCTATCCCGCAGTCTGCCCGCTTTGCGGCGTCACTTCGAGAGCGTCGCTTGTTCTTCAACATCAGTGGATTAATAATGAGCACTTCCTTCTGCTGCCGCATCAGGTTGACATGACTTAGTCGAAAAACTGTTCTTTATCGATGTCTGGTTGCGAACGCTTATTTTTGTGAACTATTTGATTTAAGGGAGAGCAGAAAACGGTTGAGGAAAACGCGGGAATGAGGGATGAATCTCGTCGCTGTGAGATTTCTTCAGAAAGTTAATTGGCTTCGCTCAGTAATGGAGAAACCTAACCGAGGGATGCATCTGAGAACTGTTCTTTAGAGAGGATGGGATTTTTGGTAAATGTTTTTTGTGATGACTCAGAAAAAATGGAATGACCAGGAATATCTAATGCTGGACCTATTCATCCATCAAACGCACCAGAGGGGTTTGGGAACGTTTGGAAGGAAGTGTTTTTCCTCTCTTGTGGATTTCGTGTAGAACATCTTATCAATATTTCTGCTGGAATCTCTCTCTTTCGGATTGCTATTCTGAAAGGCTTTTGAAATAGTTGCTGTTTTTATTCGTTCTCCCTTTTTGGAAATATCCATCTTTTCCTCAGAAAGTATTCCGATCTAAATGGAATTAGCTGAGAAAGCCCTTTTGGACAGGAATAGACATGGTACATGGGAAAGGGTTCCTTCTTGGTAAGTATGATTCAGTTCATGGGCTTCCTGATTTTGCGTATTTCTTGTCTTGTGTGTCTTGCGAAAGAGCACTGATTGTGGTTTTCTTAGTTATTTAATAAGTTCAAACAGTTAATGCTGATCTATGCGTTTTATTCATGCATACAATGTAAAAAGATGACACAGCATAAACACAAGATGAGTTAAATCTGATTGAAAATGAGCACATCAAATACATCAAAAATAAATAAAATTGCCTACGTCATACAGACAATTGCAGCAAAGCACACTGTAAAAAAGCTGCCAATCAGTTCATTTACAGTAAAATACCAAAGGCTATTTCACAGTAAAATTCCATAGAAATACAGACTGAAAAAATATATCTAAAGCAATAAAACCTATCAATATATTTATAAACAAAATCCATATTTTTATTGGTATGTGTTCATAAAATGCCTGCTCTCTGTATTTATAAGGTAAAGTTTTTTTATGTCCAGATGGTGAATTTGACTGGTTTAAAACATAGTCCTAGATTTCACTATAAAAAAAGAATAAGACAGCTAATAAAAGGACTGTAGAAAATTTGGCAAAAAGTTACAGCCAATTTACAGGAAAAATAACACATTATTTTATAGCAATGTTCTGTGAAAAAAAAACAGGGTTTCCCAATGCTGATATAGATTAGGAAAAACAGATTCGCTGTGGTTTGTTTGCCTTTTACATTGATATTACACTTTCACACTTTAAATAATTGAAAACTATAGATAAATAAATACAAACATGTAGAAACCAACAACTTAATTTGAATGTGAAATTATAGAATTTAGCTGTAGTTTTACCCAAATATTTTACTGTTTTCAGTACATTTTCGCAGTTTTGTTAGCAGAGCATTTTAATCGATTTTATTACGTGTGTATTTGTTAATTAGTTACCCCTTGCTTTCAGCTTAAGTTAAATTATTAATAAATTGTTTTATTCGTGTTTTATCTTTAAACTTGTGAATGTGCAGTTTTATTTAACATATGTTATGTTTAGCTAACTGGGGAATCTTGGTTTGATTTATAATTGGTCAGGAATCTTTACTAATTAATTATTTGTGACAAGACTGCACTGTTCAACCATTAATTTTCTTTACTCAGACTTGGTTATAGTTACTAGTTTCTGCTGTCTCATCACCTTGGAAATGGTTATATGCAGAGACTCAAGACAGGTCACTAGTGCATTGTAGGGGCTGTATGCAGTCACTCACCTGACACTCACATTAACCTCTCAAGACTATTTAGTCCCTGACCACATGACCGCAGCTGTTTATAACACTGAGATTTTTCTCTACACTTCAATCAATCTGTCATACATAAATGCAATAGAGCTGCTCAATAAATCAATGTGGTTTGTCAAATGTTCAAGCTTCTATTTTAAACAGTTAAATATTTAATTTGTGTTAGTTTAAGGAAAGCTACCTCAAGGCAGACAGATTTGAGATGTGTCACTATGCTACAGCTTAAACGTCTTGTGTGCCACGCACGGCATAGCCTCAATCTGTGGTTAACTCAGTACAGAATCAATGGAACTCAAAACCATATGTTAAGAGGCAAATTAAATAACACTTACCGAAAATATTTAACAAGCAACTGGAGTGGTTTCAAACTGTTTTAGTCTATAAGTCCAACCCTGAAATGTTTCAGATCACTATTATTTTCAGCAAATCATGTCAGGGTAAAATAGCTGCATTTTTATATACAGTGATAGTTTAAGATATGAAATTAATCCGTTCAGGGGTGACCTTCAAATGTTGAATTTTTCTTATGTTGAAACAAGTTTAAAAATAAAAGGAAAAACCAGAGAAAAAGAAAATTGGATTCTTTAATCCATAAAAGTACACATTATAAATCTAATAAATAATAATAAACAATAAAAGCAGAATATAATAAATGAAAAAAAAAATTCCTTTTGAGTGAGGCAATGGGATGAAGTGTCAGAAGAGGAGTTGGTAGGGGAGGAGAACGGGTGATAGCAGAGGAGAGCCATTACAATGAAAATACGCTTAGCAACAGAAAAATATTCACTAATTTAGGACACCAGCACAAAACTGAAAGCGTGCATGAAGAGAAAGAGAGCTCTTCCGGGAAGACGTCATGGGGCATCAGGCAACCAATTGGAGAGCAGGATACTATGCACAAACAGACAGCGTCAGGGCTGGAACTGACCAATAAGGAGAGCACATTTGCTGGTGGGTTGAATGCAGTCACGTTATATCAAGTTTTGTCTTCCACCTGAATTTTAAATGTCGAATTTGTATTTCTCGTGCAATTTTTTTTGTAACTTGGAACAGTGTCATAAAACGAAATACTCTTTGTGTGGCCTTTGGTATCTTGAATTTTCTGTAACATGAAGCATTAGTATCTTGAGGTACCACTGTACCTAGTTTTAATGTCTTGGTCAAATTGTGGTGATGTAAACTTTACTCTAAGCTCTAACTCTTCTTTGAGATCGGTTTAACCCTGAGAGTGTTCAAGGAAGGCTATTTAAAATACCCCTGAAAATTCCTTGAAGGGTAAGGTTTAGATGATTAGATGACAGTGTCCATCCATTGTGTTTATCGTATGCGAATTTTTGAATGTCGTAAACATTTTAGGAGGCAGATCTGAGTGGATGGTGCATCACTGCTGGTGGTTGAACATCCAAATGTGATGTAGATCTGTAAGCAGGTCAACCATGTAAAAAAAACATGACTGATAGGAAATTACCAGGATTTTTTTTCCCAAGTTTTTTTAAATAGTAATTTTCATTATAATCAGAAAGGTTTTCATTGCCAAGTGTGCATGTGCACACACAAGGAATTTGTTGTGGTACAGGGTACTCTCCAGTGTTGGTACAAAAAAACAACTACAAAATAATGTAACACAGTAGCACAGGTTATTTAAGTAGATTGCTAAAGTTAAAGTAAGTAGAATATAGAAATATTCTAGAAATATCCATCCATCCATCCATTTTCATGTCGGCTTTCTTCCCTTTCGGGGTCGCCACAGCGGAATGAACCGCCAACTCCTCTGGGACATGTTTTACGTGGCGGATGCCCTTCCAGCCGCAATTCTAGAAATATAGGTAGTAAAAAATAAAGTAATAAAACTATAACTATGGAAGACCAAGGTGCTTAAGAGATGTACTTTGGAGGTAATGTGCTGACCAAAGCATAAAGTAAAAAATAAAGTGCAGCAACAGAACAACAGAATGTGGAGGAATGAAAATGTCCAGAGTCCAGCTCAGAGTCATGTTGCTTAGTACAATATTTAGATGAAATATATGGTAGAGTTGTTGGGGAAAGTGATGGATTAAAGAGCTGAATGTTTCAGTTAATGTTTCAGTTTCAGTTAATTTTACAGAAAATGTTTTTATGTAATGGCTGTATCTGGATTGTAACATTTGTACAATAAATTTTTTTTTGCTCTTTTGTATTTAATATGACAAGACCATTTTAGATAGAAGAGTTAGAGGTAAGGAAGGTAAATATCCACAAACTCAAATTTGGTCTCCGAACCTTGAAGAGCCCCTGCGCTTTCAGGTCCTGCTCACTGGTTGCTATACCATGAGCCATTAGTGTTTTTGGCAACTTTTATAGTAATCTGTATAAAGCATAAGTTAATTCAACACATCAAACAAGCATGTTCCTTAACTTAACTCAGGCACAAATTAGATAGAAACATGTTATTGAACCATATGTACTTAAATAAAGAAGGGCAAACTTTACCTCCTCCACTGACCTTTGAATTATACAATTTTTAAGAAGCAGACTTTAAGCAAACGACTTTCAAAATGCGAGTAAAAATATGAATCATGAAAAAGTATTATTTTATAAAATCAAAATGCCTTTGGTTCTGTATTTATATTAGTTTTACAGTATATTTTAATAGATTAGGCACCAGAGATTAGCAGAGTTGTTGTATAAATTTACATGGGATGTGGCCATTTAGGATTAGCTTTGGCAATTTCAGGTATAAACTATGATTTGAAATCTATACAGTACAGTTATCATCTTACAGTGACAATTGATCAGGGAGCAGATAGAACCTAAAAACCTTATTATGTGGCCGTCTACATAAATATAAGTTAGTTTATATTTTTTTAAATTGTTTTATTTTTGAGCATATTACATTTAAATGTTAGAACGATATCTCCACATGTCGGGCTGACATGCTTTCGAAAACATATTGTAGATAGTTTTGGGGGTGTTTAACAGTATAAATCCATGTTAAAACTTTGGATGAGGCCTTGGAAGTTTGTCCAAGGCTGTCAAAACTAAATAAAAATTGATTTCTATGGACAAAAAAGGGTCTTAACTAGTAAAAACTAGTTTTCAATATTGTATTATTCATTGTTCCGTCTCACTATTTGTATTTGATGAACCCCTGTGAATATGCACTCTTTTGATCTTAAGTTTTTGTCGCAGTTGTTGCAGGCCTACTCATGCTTGGGTTGTCTGGGGCAACAAAAAAGGAAGCAGGTAATGATGTTTTGTCACAGAATACCCACCCACTCTCCTTCTCCATGATCCCTGGCGATTTCTGACATTTGACTGCTCTCTATCAGTGAAAAACAATTCAGGAGTGCAGCCTGCAGGACAGTGTGGAACCTGGGTAAAGGAAGCAGAAGGAGGCCTCTTCACGTCTCCCAATTACCCCAATAAATATCCCCCAGATCGAGAATGCATCTACATAATTGAAGGTACGAAAAAAAAATCTTGTTAAAAAAAACTCACCAGGGAAAATAATCTGTCATGTGGCTGCGATTGTGTTTTTTTCTGAACATTTCAGTGCAGTGTACTCATGCTTATATTTGCTATCTGTTCATAGGTGCAGGATGACTTTATTGGTAGGTGGGCACATTTTTGCTAATAGTTATATTTAAAGACAGACTGGTATTGCTTGAGGTAAAGGGTTCTTTAATGTTAAAGTATTAAATACTCTGATTATAGCTTCATTGTGCTCAGATGCTTACAAAACCACAACATACACAGCGTTAACCTTCAGGTAAAGATATCAAAGTAATCATATATGTCATATAACTGCTATGTTGACGTTTGCAAAATGACAAGAATGCAACCAGTTTTTTTGGTGGAATATGGCCTCAACAGAAGAGGTGCAAGTTGTAGGTCCTCCTGGAAATTCTCAGTTTACATGCAATTTTATGGGGTATTTTAAGGGGAAAAACTGTTAACCTTGTAACATTAACCTCTGCAAAAACTTTGTGAATTTTATATTAGAGTTTTTACAATCGCTTATAACAGTAATAAATTTAACAAGTTTTCTAAACTCTTAACACGGTTAGCACAGCATCAGCCATTGTAGGGTAGACAATTAACACATTTTTGTTGCTTTGATACAAAATGGACACAGTTAACTATTTGAGTTGAAAGAAAGAAATAAAGATCAGGTGGGATGTAGATGAGAACATGTGGCCAGAGGAAGAAAATGAGATTAATTAGTTTTTTTTTTCTGTTTGTATATCTTGCAGTAATGATCTTTTATAAATAACATATGTACTGCAGTAATTCTGTGTCTGTATTATTTAACTGTACATTTCATGAAGCTACTATGTACTGGTGGTTATTTTTTGTTAAAAAAGAAAAGAAATGCTTGCATTTACTTAACCCAACAAAACAAAAACGTTGAGAGGCTTATATAAGGGGACTGACTCATAAAATAATGCAATTGTGACTGACTAAATGTTGCAGTT
This sequence comes from Danionella dracula, assembly GCA_900490495.1. NCBI lineage: Eukaryota > Metazoa > Chordata > Actinopteri > Cypriniformes > Danionidae > Danionella > Danionella dracula. Next base: position 2,161,964 of record UELW01000888.1, read on the forward strand.
GGAAGAGAACATGTGTTAGTATTTTGTAAAATGATTTGCTTTTGAAACATGTTTGCAGTGTTTTTTTAAACATAGCGTATTGTGTTCGTTTGCAATTGTATTTTGAAAATTAGTTTTGGAGTTTTGTATACAATGGGTGATTTTGAGAATGAAACAATTGTTTTGCCAATTGTGTATTTTAGGTGAGTTGGTGTTAAGAGTTTAGAATACATTTTAGAGGATTACATCATTGTCATTTGACATTTCTTGATTCTATTCTTGAGTCAAATAGCAGTTTGTAACATAGTAGTACACATTGAAAGATTAGGCAAAAATAATAAAAGCACACCAAATAAAACTTTCATTACATTTATTATAGAAACTCAACTAGAGCACTTGGTCTGTTTTTACGCCGAAAATTATTGACTACAAATTTGGTTCATTCCGTTTTCCTGTAAGATATTTCTGTACAGAGCCTTGTAGCTTCTGATGACATCTGGGTTTCTAAGAAGTCAATAACAAGCTCACAGTCTGAATAACTGAGAATATCCATCTTGAAAAAAGTCATTTATTAGACTTTCTATTGATTAGCTTACTCAGCTGAGTGTCAACCTTTTCATCTTTAGTAGTGTCAAATAGAACATCAGTAATTTTCAGTTTTATTTCAGTTTTGGAAAGAGCAAAACTGACCAACTCATACGAAGCACCTTCCTTCTCATGGGGTTGCTTTGAAGTAGGACAGGACAGGTAAAAAAAAATAAAGTAAATAATTTCAGTACTAAGACACTATTAGTCACCTGAAGAAAGACCTTCTTTTTCTGCAACTTTTTAAAACTAATTGGTTTCAGTTTGTTTACAAGTCAAATTATTTTTATGTTCAAACAGATGTGTGTTTTTGCTAAATGTTTTCAGCAACCACAATGACTAACAAAACATATCTATTTACTGGTGCAAGAACTCTTACATCTGCCTACTGTAGCCCTTTTTATAAAAACACAAGCTTTTCCTGCTAGTAGAAATTAATTAGGCATACATTTTTGTGTGAAATCAGCGTATTTTATTTATTTATCTAAATGTTACTAGGACCAAAATTAGTTTGCTCAGAAACAGCCACATATCCATAAAATTTTGTATCACTTTGTATTTATGGTTCCTTTGTAAAACTATTTCCACAACTGCAAGGAGAAAATGATTACATCTCCTTTGACTCTATTATCCTGGCCTAGATGGATAAATGATTTCAAGAATTGTAAATTCGAAACGTTTGTCTTGATTCATTTTTTAATTCCTTTGCAGCTCCCCCGAGGCAATGCATTGATCTGTTCTTTGATGAAAAGTATTCAATAGAGCCTTCGTGGGAATGTAAATTTGACAATATTGAAGTCCGGGATGGACCCTTTGGCTTTTCTCCAATAATTGGACGCTACTGCGGGCAGCAAAACCCTCCGTATATCAGATCGAGTGGTCGCTACCTCTGGATAAAATTTGTTGCAGATGGTGAATTGGAAGCCATGGGATTTTCTGCCAGCTACAATTTCACATCAGGTACCAACACCTTTCTCTTCATTTATGCAGTGAAAGGAATGATTCGGATTGATAATGATTATCAAAATGGATTTTATAATGATCTTTCAGAGATTTTAAATGAATTTGACTGTATATGACTGTGTATGCCTTTTGTGAAGAAATTAATTTCTTATGCAAACACTGTTCTCTTCATAAAAACACACATAGCTATTTAAACAGTAAGTGTGAAGTACATCAACAATAATTCAGGCAGTAGTAGGCTAACAGATAATCTGGTAGCCAGTAGGTCCAATTCCTACTTCTAGCAGAAGTTGAAGGTGGAGAGAGTGATTCAAATCTCATGCTTTCGTAATCCCCTTGAGCAAGGCACCAATTTTTCAACATTCCACTGCTTTGCACTGCTGCCATCCCTACCCACTGCTCTGGGGGCGTGCTCATGGTGTGTTTGCTTACTGCTGTGTGTTTTTCACTTGAGCACAGTTGTTTTGTGTGTGTGCGTGCGTGTGCTTGTGCGTGCGAGTGTGTGTGTGTGTGTGTGTGTGTGCGTGTGTGTGTGTGTGTGGTTTTGACATCCATCTAAATGAAAAACCAGCAGCATTTTTGGTTACCATGCATGCATTTAACCAAAAGGATTATTTTAAGGCCAGGTACAGAAAAAAAGTTATTGGCTCACTGGAACCGGTCAAAACATGTACTAGTTTGGGGATATCTGCATGACCTTATGTCCTGCCTTCTGTGCATCCTTGCTGTTGACCAGGTTTTTCAATGGAAATAAATGCACTCGTGGATGAGAATTTTTTTTAAACACATCATGATGCAACACTATCACATATAATTGTTTCCAACAAAACTAAAATGAAGTTGTTCAACACTAGTTTGTCATAAGCTAAACATTCACAGTCAATTTATTCATGGTGCTTTCTGGTCAGTTTCCTTGACTTATATGAATCAAATATGCACAATTGTATAGATTGAATGCAGAGAAAGTGTATAAACAAAATGATCTGACAACAGTTATGGATAATGTGTGAAGACACCAATAGCAATATTTGAATAAAGCTCCAGGTAAAGTTTTAAATTCAGAATTTATTCACAAAGAGGTCAAGCTTTAAGCTTCTTGTAGATGAATTACACAGCTGTGACACCGCTTTCAAGAGAGTAGCATGCAATTGAAGCCAGCTCTGATTTAGAGTCGTATCTAAGAAATGAGTTATGGACCAAGACTTTTCACCATCCTATTGTGAGTCAGGAGGAACATTTCTTGCCAAGTTTACGGTCTGTTCAGCATGAATGGACCCCCCCCCCCCCTCGCTCTCTCACTCACTCTCTTTATAACATGCCAGAGAAGAGTCTCAGCATCCTCAAGTCTTGATAAGAAATATCAGTGGTATGTAATTTGCATAATTAAAGAGATAAAAGTTGCTGAATTCACTTCCCTTGATGTAACTCCCCCAAAAAGATGAGAGTGCATCTGCTGTGCTGTGAGTCAATGATGAGATATGCTAATGTGGTTTGTACAATGGATGAATGAAAAGCAGGGAATAGGAAAGCATCGATTAATTTTTCTTGGCTTTTTCACTTTTTCCTGCTTGAAAACAAGATTATAATGACACAGCTGTCACTTGGTTAAAGATTCATCAGTCTAAAGAGAAAATGTCATTTTGTCCAGGTTCCTGGAGCCGGGGTTCAGGGCACCTGCGATCTTTTTAACTTCTAGCCACAGACCTCAGATTATGTTAACATAAGTTTGAGAGGGGTTTGACTGATACCTATAATGTACCTATAACCACCTACTGTACCTATAATATTCCAGAAATAAGACATGACCTGAGGGACAACGTCAATTATTGATGGAAGTTTTGTTCATTTTGGTGACTCGGTTCATTCGTAATTAATTATTTCCTTAATTCCTTAACAAGATTACTTGCAAACAGTTATGAAAAGAACCCCAAAAGAGTAGTTCCTCATGACTCACTAAAAAGATACGTTCTTTTTGAACAAATTGTTCATGAAGGACACATCACTAATGTCACTTTTACATTACATTACATTTATGCATTTGGCAGATGCTTTTGTCCAAAGCGACTTACATTAGAGAAGAGACGATATGCAATCTGTTACACCATCAAAGTCTATCTCAGCTTCTCATAATATAAATTGTATCAACTGATCAATAAACCATAACAGGGAGGGAAAAAGGGAAGAAGCTAAAGACAGAGGAGGAAAAAAGAAAGTTTTTTCATAGTAGGTGTTCTCTGAAGAGAAGAGGTTTTAGTTGCTTTTGAAAGCCATTAGTGTTGCTGCTTTCCTGACTGGACCAGGGAGTTTGTTCCACCAGCCAGGGAGGTAAACAAGGGCTGATTTGGAGATAGTTTTGTACGCCAACATCAGCGATTTGAATTTAACCCGAGCTGCAATGGGGAGCCAATGAAGAGTGATGAAGAGAGGAGTAACATCAGCTCGTTTCGGTTCCTTGAAGATAATATGAGCTGCAGAGTTCTGGATCATCTGCAGAGGTTTGAGCGCGTTTGCTGGAAGACCTGCTGGGAGAGCATTGCAGTAGTCCAGACATGAGAGAACCAGAGCCTGAGCCTGAACCAGGAGTTGAGTTGCATACTCAGTTAAGAAGGGCCTGATCTTTCAAATGTTGTGCAGTGCACATCTACATGCTCGAGTTGTCTTTGTGATGTGGTCTTTGAAAGACAGCTGTTCAACCAAAATCACTCCAAGAATCCTGACTAAAGGAGAAGAACAAATATTTTCTATAACAGGTTCAGCCACAGCAAAATTCAATAGCTGTCCACAGAGTCAGGCTGTTATAGTCTGTTTCCCAGTTCAACCTCACATCTAGTTTCATTTTAATTGAACAAAATAGCAGGGTTTGTAGTCCATCCATCCATTCATCTTCTTGTTGGCTTTATCACTATGTTTTATGCAGCAGATGCTCTTCCAGCCACAACCCACAAGGAAACATCCACTCACACTCATACTCTATGGACTATTGTGTTCACTTTTACTGCATAAATTGCATACCCACGCGATCACAGAGACCATGCAGACTCCACACAGAAATGCCATCTGACCCAGCCGAGACTTGAATCAGCAACCTTCTTGCTGTGAGACAACTGATGGAAGGAAGATTTTAGCTCCAAGTTAATAAAGTTAGCCTAAATTTAATTATTTGCTAATGTCTGCGGTTGGATTGAAGGAAAAAGTGATGGTTATTTTGTTAATAGTAGTAACCCACATTCTTATTAACCTAGAAATTCTCAATTTAATTGAGTTTACAGCAAGAGTTTATGCTACTCTCTGCTAACATAAAGTGACTGCTGACTGCACTTAACCCTTGACGATTAAACACCTTTTTTATATAAACATTCACTTTCTCTCAGACTAATATTAAAACTCTGGAAAGATACTTATATGTAACATTTAAATGTCAATAATTAACATAGAGAGAGATAACTAATTTGGTGTCTATGTAAATCCACTATAAAAAAATCTAACTAGTGAACAATTTCTAATTTTCAATTAGCTAATTTTGAGTCTTGCAGTGATAAACATAAACATATAGTTATCAATACATTTAAACAGTTAACAACCTTTCCTTTTATATTTATATGAGATCAGATATTAGTACATTTATAGTTTGAAATAGTGACTAATGAACCTCAATCATAAAGATGTAAAAATTTGCATGTTAAACATTTATATATTTAATAAAATTGCAACTATTTGTTTCATTAATGCGGCAACTTTCTAAACAAGCAAAGAAAATAGACTAAATCAATGACCGTAAACGTGTGCCTCAGTAAACCACCATACCCGTATATCATACATGCCAAGTGTCATATATAGTAAACAATTATGCCAGGGCCTATTTTCGGTTCTAGTCTAGCCGTGTTGAAGACCGAAGTCCAGACCTTGTGGCCCAGAATTTATACTCCCGTGATGCACCTCTATAGAGATGTATGCCTTCTCGTCCAATATCTACTACGGGGAAATGACACATACAATCCAAAATCTAAGGATTTCAGGAAAAGATATATTAAGGATTAATATAATTGGTTACATATCTTGTGATTCAATAGATAACAATTGACATGAATTGGGAAACTAAGCAGACAAACTAATTTAAATAACAATATGCTTATTTCACTTCACAGCCTTTTTGAAAATCAAAACAAAGTTTTAGTTGCAAAAAACAAGGGAGTGAAAAGGGACACTACGTGAAATAATCATTTATCATTCAAAAGCATACAATAATACAATCTGGATTAAGGGAAGTTAAGGGAACATCTGAACAACATGAAACAAGAAAGCACAAATAGTTAAACACAAAAGTCCTAAACTGATCAACAAGACACAGAGGCAAATCCTGGCATATTAAATATATTTTCAATATTGTAGTTCCTCTCATTTAGTTTAAAGTAATTAAATGAGTTTTAACTCTGCATTAATCACATCATCTGAAACTCCAGACGCATGGCATAATCCCTTCCTGCAGGTCTGTATGTCTCAGTGGTGAAAAAGTAGTGATGTGCACTCTCTGTGTAATTACTTTCTGATATTACATGGAGAAAAAAATGATTGTGTGCAGTCACTGTCTGCATTCAAACGATGCTGGTGAAAAGATAATGTAGTTGGCCATAGATAATCACATAATCTCTAGTTTATGAAATTAAAATTTGTTCACACAACTGTTTGATAGAAACAAATGCACCTGAACCCTGACATACATAAAAAAAATTATCAAACATTTAAAAACTGAGTTTTTGTCTGCTTTCAAACAAACTTTGTTGCAGTTTTATTGTATTACTTATGCAACATGGACCAAAACATATCTAATGAGACCAAAAACAGGATGTGATGCAATAAGGTGAGATCTCTGCATTACCTAAAGTCATATGGTAAAAATGGCAGTGTATAAAAACTATAGGTAGAAGAATAAAAGTACAGCTTAAGTAAAAAATAATGAAGTTACCCATTTCATGTGTTTGCTTTTGCTCGTAATTGCCTAGTATTTCAAGCAATTGACATGCAATAGAGAAGCATACTAGGCGAGCTGTCTGAGTAAACCTTGGCCTGGAGTATGCCACTCAAGGTGGTATAGCTTGTACAACGTAGATGTTGTCTTGTAGGTCATGTCTTTTATACTTCAAATATGAATCTGATTGGATGGAAAGTTATCAATTATGTTAATAGATGATTAGCCTCATTTAAACCCTTAGAAAATGTAATAAGTAGTTCATGAAAAATGTATTCAGAGAACTTGAGTACTGATGAACTTTTTCCTAGTTGCAATGTGTTATGGTTTGGTACAATTAAAAAACATAAAAAAATGACATAAAAATGCTTACAAGACCATTTTTCACATAATCGTGACACAAATAAATACATTTTTAGTTGGTTGAAATCTATTTAGCATTCCATATAATTTGTTCGGATATGAACGGGTTGCATTCTGATTACACTTTAAAGGTCCATAGCACCACCCAAGGTCTGGGTGCAACTCTCTGCATGACTGCATTTGTGAGAAGAAACGAGATTTGTCAAAATATGTGAGGGTCTATGTACCAAAATTCCCCATAAATCTAGTCAACAAATGTTTATGTTTACACCATTGAGTTCATGCTATGATCAGGTTTCAGTGTATTTTCAGGTTGTATTCTGTTTATTGTCTGAAACAGGCTTTAGTTTGTTTGGAAGTCCTTGGCAAAGCAAATTGCATTTGTTTAAAAAATGCTTTATTTTTTTGTGGAATTTTCACTCCATATACCCTGAATTGACCATTTTATCAATTGGAAAAAATGCTCAATGAATGGAGTGGAAATGAATACAATACCCTTGCACTTTTGCATTTTCGAGAGAAACACATTTTGAAAGTGAAAGTGAAAGTGAGCAGTTGGCCAGATATTAAGAGACCCAAATCTGGAATTTGTGCTCTGCATTTAACCCATCCAGTGTACACACACAGCACTGAACTGGCGCAGTCGGGGAACTGCTGTCTTACTCAAGGGCACCACAGCTGTGGTTGTTGAAGATGGGAGAGCAAGTGTTTCATCACTCACACCAAATTTAACTCAGTGGATCTGGGGATCGAACCTGCACGTTTAATAAGAACAAATCAACAAATCATTCCTCATATGAAGAGATAAAACACCACATACAGTTTCTTTATAGTGCATATTTATTTATTTTTTCACATTTAGGAAACTTTTCACTAATTTGAATTTTCAGAGACCTTTTTCGTGCATATTAACAGAAAATTGCGATATCACAGTAATTGAGGCCTATTGAGGAGAATGCTGCAATGTAATTTCTGACTGCACAGCCTTTTAAAACAGGAAGTGTAAAAAAAACCTGAAAAGCATTCATTTTTTACTTTTTCTTGTAGAAATAAAATAATGGAAACCAATGTATACATCAAGCATCACCAAATCAAGTTGATAATAATAATAAGTATAATAACAACAACAACAACAACAATAATAATACTTTCAATTTACATAGCACTTTTCTAGACACTCAAAGACATTTTACAGTTATCAGATTAGTAATTCAATCCATCAAATTTTACATCATATCAGACATTTATCAAGAGGAAGTTTAATTGATCTAGCGCAACAGATCCTACTGAACTCAACCACAAACCTGAGCAAACTTGAAGTCTCCTCATTAAACAGAGGCTTTGTTGTTTTGTGATTCTGTCTTTCTTTCAGTCGTACTCCTCTTCTTTTTTCTCACTATCTAGAAAACTATGTCTTGCTTCCTTGTCTCCCAGGCTTAACTGACCTTATTACCCACCTCTTCTTTTTCGTGAGATAAAGCTGTGTTAGCAGACAAGATCTGGCTGGGTTAAGGAACAGAGAGAGTAACTCCCCTTATGTGTCTATCCCCAGGCCACTGACTGTTTGATGCCTTTGTCACAGTGGTAAACGGACACAGCAGTAATAAGAAAACCAAGAAGAACTTAAAAGCATTTCAAAGAACCACTTTCTTGTTCCAGTGGCCATTTAATATCCTTGTTTAGGAAGCCTTGTGCAGCTTTTTCTTTTTTCTTTTCAATAGCTGAGTGGAGAGAGAGAGAAGAGCAATACAGCAATGCTCCAATCAGAAATAATTTTGAAGTCTATAATTTGATGCAAGCTTATTATTTTCTTTACACACCTTGGAACGGTTTATAGAAGAAGGGAACGTACACATTTGTGTGGCACTTTTTGCATTTTAACATTTTAATTGAGATCATAGGGAAGTCTTGCAAAAAAGGATAGTACTGATTAAATTTACACACTTTTTATTCATATATGAATGAATACAAAGTAAGTCATGAATATGTATACATCCAATAACAAGTCTGAAAGCCACTTTGCTGCCATGTATTTAAAACTACAGTATGTATGAAATTTAACACAAGTGATGGTAAAATGTATTCATTTGTTCAGAGTGATTAAGAAATCATGTTTGTTTTAAGCACTGGTATCAACGAGACAGTTAGCATTTTTTACGTTAAAAAGCTTTAGCCCTAAATTATTGTTTAAGTTGTAATTTTTGGTACTATTGTTCAGTCAAAATGTTCAACTTTAGGTATAGCTTAGGCCTTGTCTACACGTACCCTCTTATATTTTAACGGCACGGGTATGCTGTTCGTTCACACATACAGGTTGCAGCATTTTACCATAACCAGATATTTTTGAAAGCGCTGACCAAGGGGAAGGTTTTTTGTAAACACTACAGAATTGTGTACCGCACATATTTTGGTTACAAAGAGATTTTGATACAGCACCTTTTCCTCACACAACTTCATGGCTAATGAAGGACAGAGAGAGGTTTTGAGCTGTGCTTTTCTGTGCTAAAGCATGTCTTCTGAAATGTACAGGGCTACGCAAGTGCACAAGATATTTAATAACGTATTTAATTACAAAACATTTACCCCAAATCACAGCAAAATGCTGGTTAATGCTGCTGATGCTCTCACGTGGCACAGAAGCAAAAAGTCCTTGATTCTGACCATAACAGATTGAGCCTCAGATAAATGTTGGCGTTTTGAGAGCAAAACAATTGTTGGTTAAGACTGGCGTGAGAATTTTCATTAAAAAAAAGATGTTCTTATCTTCATGTGAACTGTATTTTCCAGTTATTTAAATGAAGCACTAATGCGCTTTAGAGCTGTGAAAAGCTTCTGATTGGTCAACACAACTTCAGGACCCTCTACTGGAACTTGCTCTTTACAGTGTTTTAGCATATTTGTGTGGCACATGTAGGTTTTTTTCATTTATGAGGCCAAGGCAAACAAATACATAGGGCCCCCTTCAGAAGAAAAATTATGGGGTTGGAACCTCCAGACAATTTGTAGGATTTTCTCTCTTGATATACTTGATTCAGAATAAAAGCTTACATTTGCCACATTTAAAGAATATGCAAAATTGAAGGCCTGGAAGCCTCCTGATTATTTACAGAATTTTCAGGTTAAATGGTAAAATGTTGTGCATTTAAAGACTAAGTCATGAACATGTGACAGGTTTAATGATGTGACTGAAGGGAGAAACTAAGCAATTTAAGTGTGCAGTTAATGTAAAACAATGTAAGCAGGTTGCCTCCAAAAAGCAATCACCTTCCTTTGCCTAATGTTAGATCCTGGTGGGAGCGAGGAATATTCATCTTTCCTTGATGGCGGCCTGACATTTCAGAGGCATTACATATGACATTTTAAGTTTGAATCCAAAGATTTCTTCTTTCTTATAAGCACCTTTACAAATTTTTTTTGTCTGATTTTGATTTTTCTTTATGTATGAAAACAATTTAGCTTTTTTATTCTGTAACTGTCCATCCAAAACCACTTGCCGTGTAATGTAAAAAAGGAATATTGGAATAGTGGAATCCAGATAAATCTCATACTGAAATGTGAAGTTGCCTAGAGCAGATCTAATTTGCTGAAGTAATGCCATCAGACTGAGCTGTTTGGCACAAACATGCGAACAAGGTGTAAAAGAAGGATGGTTTGGCTTTGGCTAACTCTCCTCTGTTCACATCATTTCAGAAACAAATAGCCAGGTGCACAATGGACTGTTTAATGGAGCGTTCAATTGTTTCTGTCTCATAATATTAAAAATGCAGGTCTCTTATACATCTTTGCAGTTCTAGATAGTGTAATGTTGTTTAAATGCTGTGTAGTCAAGCTCAAAGGAGCTTGTTTAGCACAGGAGACATGGGTCCTATTTACAATCACAATCCGTACTTATCAAGTAAAAAAAAAGGTTTTCTAGCGCTAGCATAATGGTGAATATAATAAGTCGTACTAGGTGAGTTCTCCCTCTTGTTGTTTTTGTTGTTGTTTGTGAGGGGATGAGATGTGTTGCTATCACTTGTCATAGAATTATAAATAGTGGACTGCTTATAATAGCATGTTTGATCTTTTAATATTTTACTTGAGTGATTCCCCCTGTGACCAGTTGGATCATTATAGGATGTTCTCCTCCCCAAATGTACTAAATAAAACATAGCTTGTTGAACTCTATACCGCATACTGGTGTGAGAGCTGCCGTGTTTATTGTAGCCACCAAGCAAGACTTTAAAAATTCAATAGTATAACATCATTTACCTGCCAGTGTTTTTATCTCATGGTCCTGGTCTCCCTTCTCCTCTACCGAAACCAATCAATAAGTGGAGTGTGCTTGCAGTCAGATGGTGAGAGAGTGAGTGACTTGATAAGAGAGGGGGAAGGGGAGCTCGCTAATCTGTTGAACTGGCTTTACAATTGCATTACTGCGGTTCCTATGTTTATATGTCTGTTTGTGTAGTATTTATGGCTTCTGTTTGAGGTGTGTTCTCTGTATTTTCCTCGCTGTGTTTTCTATGCTTACTCAAAGGTGCAAAATATAATGAATATTAGTAATCATGACTTAGCTATAACATGTACATTTACATTATATTTACATTACATTCACATTTATGCATTTAGCAGACACTTTTGTCCAAAGTATGGTAGGAGAGACAATATGCAATTTTAAGTCTAATTCAGGTTGCTTGTGCTAGAAGTTGTATCAATAAGTGTTGCTGCTTTCCTGATTGGATCAGGGAGTTTGTTCCACCAGCCAGGTACATGTTAATAGAAATGAAGTACTAATTTCAAAAACAAAATTAGTCAAACATTTGAGTGTGTGAATGAAAATAATATTTTGTACTGTTGCACTTCCCCTCACCTCAACTCCATTCGCAGTCAGCAGCACATCCACGTCAAGGTTACAGGGTACGGTCACTAATCTATAATCGCTGATGAAAAATGTATGACATCAAAATGACTGCTAGATGTAACTTCACCTAAAGCTTAGAAATAATAGGGGAATGAGACTAGAACTTAAGGTCTTCTTCCTACTCTTTATTACATTTGATTAATGTGGATTGTCAAATTCCACTAAACTAGATTTACTTCCCACATGTGCATTAATCTGCATGAGCCTTGATGTAGAAAAATCTGATATTTTTTTAAACACAGCCTCAGACACCAGGCTCGAAGTTGTTTTATTATTATGACTATTATGATTATTATACCAGTTTCTACCACAAACGTACATGAGGTATCAAGTGGCGTAGTGGTGGCGTTGGTCATTCTGTGACTGGAAGGTTGACGGTTTAATACCCCTTGGTACATTCTGCCGTTGTGGCCTTAGGGAAGCAATTTCACTCGCTTTGTAGGGATGTGTGTGACTGGTGGGGTGTGTTTGGTGGTGGGCAGGAGGCTTATTACCAGTTGATTGAATGAATATTGTTCTGAAAATTGTCAAGCAACTTTGAGTGTCTAAAAATCTCTATATAAATTATAGGCATAATAATAATAATAATAATACTTATTATTATTATTATTATTTACGTCAAAATAAACAATGTGTTGATTTCTAAGATCACTTCACCCCAGTCTCACTTGTCTGTAGGATTGCTATCTCATATGTTGCCAAATAAGGAACACAAGGCTGGGTGAGGGTTGGAGGATATGGATATGGTATGGAGGGTTTATGTATACATGTCTGCATAGAAAATTAGATGATTTCAGGTTAAACATTTTGTTAATTTTAAGAACAAAACATCGAACCCCTAAGCATAACTTCCTGAAAATGTTCCTAATTTCCAGGAAACTCCTTGAATTTGTTGCAAATGTAGGTAATTCATCGTTTTATGAATTTTCAAGATTCATACTTTTAATTAGGTGCATTTTATGAGCAAAATGTTTGATCCAATATTACAATCTCTTGGAAATGTGTGAATGAACTTTAATGTTAAATCCTTACATTTGTTTTATTTTACACATAAAAAGGATTTATTATTGAAGCATCCAGAGACTTTTTGTGAACTTTAATAGAAGTTAGCAGCATATATGATAATACAAGATACATGTATGTTCACGTATGACGTTCACGTATGTTCACATATATGTCCACGTATGATATATTTAATGAAGCCATTGATAAAATCAGAGATTAAAGACTCTTCCGCCTTACAAGATGCCAAAAAAATGACTCCACAGCGCAGTCTGGGTCCTGCTTTCTCTCTGAGCCTAAGGAGGGGTATTGTCCACTTGAGGTATGTGGCTCATGAATAAATGTTGTAGTTTGTATTGAAGTAATCATCGTGAACAACTTTAACCTCAGATTAGATACCTCTCTCTTCCTCCTGTGTCTCAGAATCTGTTGCATTTGGTTGGCGGTTTAAAAGTTAAGCACAAGACATGTTCCTTATCAAGTTAAAAATGAATTTAAAATAATATACTATTACATTACAAAACTGCTTCCACACATTTCATTCCTCTGCACTGTACTCATTCTATCTTGTTTTTTATTCCTGTATTTTTATTGTGTGGTACTTTGCAGTGCCTAGAAGCTAGAAAGCTCATGCTCAATTTAACTGCATACAACATTTGTCTCTTAACCCGTCCATTCATAATGACTTGCCTACAGTGCGTTTCATTATTATTCCCTTGCTAATCCTTCCTCTCATTTAACCATAAAGTAGAACGTCCACCATAGGCTGTGAGTCTAGGAGGTTAATGGCAGAATCCCCTGAACATGCAGCGGGAAAGAGCTCAGATGTCACATAAAGGTGAAGGATTTAGCTGAGATTTACTGTGTTGCCTCTGGCCTAACAGGGGTCGATCAAAATCTCTATAATTGGTATGCATAATTCTTGTTTCTGCCAACATGGATTTTTTTTAGTGGCTTGATGATATTGGGTTCAGAGAGCCTGTAATTGGTTGCTGCTGGTCAAAGAAATTCTATTCATCTAAGAAATTCCAACTCTGTGGATATTCACCAGCAAATCATAATATCAGAGCATAATACAGTGATGTGCTATTTAAGAGAATTTTAATGATTCTGCATTTGAACGCAGATTTAATGTAAAGATAAACTTAATTAAAACTTTTAAATTATTCATTTGTAGCTTACATTAAATCCCCTTTTAAACACAAACAGATTATACTTTATGGTAATACCTGTTTTCCTCTCTTTTATCAGTTTTGAAACAGAAAGATACTTGTTAAAGATGTGATTTACAATAAGTACAAATATTAAGGTGAATGAAAATTATATTGTTTCATAAGAGTAATATTTGCAAAAATATAATGGAAATTTGTGTTCAAATAAGTCAGTCGGCATATTTGTATCTTGATCAGTAAATTATTATTTTGATTTTCAAACTTCATTATGAAGATGTGTGTCTCTATCCATAAATGTGTCCTACAGTATGAAATAAAGTCTTGATTAATGTGGTCCCCTTGGAATTATTTGGTTCTATCTGCATTCAGAGATATTGTTTTTAGCATTTCATATAGTAAATGCAGATAGAACCTTTTTGTTCGTTAAAACATAAATAACTTCACAAAACAGTGACATCGTAAATAAGATATGTATAAGAGGTGGTCATAGATTTATTTATTTTTTTATCTAAATTAAAATGCCTCATTTGAATTCTGCCAAAGGTATTCAGAATATGTATCCACATTAACAACTTAATTTAGCGATTAAGCAAGAGTGTATAATACATTTTTATGTTAATAAAAACAAGTGCTTTTATTTCATTTAAAAACCGATGTGAATTGTTTTTATATATGATGATGGTGCCTTCACACACAAAACCCAAACACATGTTACTAACAGCTGTGAATGGACGAGACTCTCCTCATCCTCAAAATTCAGAAACAAAAAGGGATTTTGATTCCAAAACACTTTTTATTTAGACTTTTTAGCTGACAACAGAGGTTGGGATCAAGTCGTTAATGCTGTCGGTGCTGATGGGAGCTATTCATGTTTTTATCTGTTAATTAGAGCTCGGGGAAACTCCAAGTTAACTTTACATAAAGTTATAACAGATGTTGCTTTTTAAACACTTTTTAAACAGAATAGGACTTACAAAAGAACTAAAGCGGTAGAATGAAAACCAAAAGCTTCACCAGAAGTTTATTTATCACACATGGGAATTGAACCCCAGCCAGGTTTCACACAAGAGTTCAGGGTTGGTGGAAGATCAGCACCATGGTAAGACTCAGTCTGCTACAGAGGTGGGCAGAGAGAAGCAAAGATGAGCAACATAAAACAAGAGAGACAAGTCTACACTATGTGCAAGGTTTGAAATCAGCCATTTGCATAAGAGCGTAATAAAATCTCACAATGACGAGAAAAACCAGAGGACTTCAGTAGAGAACAATGAGGGATACGAGACGATAAAGCCAAATCTAAGAGAGTTGACACACAGGAAGATCACTGACAGGTGATGCGAAGAGAGGTAGTGAGCTTAACTTAAGGACGAGACAGTAAAAGACCTTACAAATCCATGACAGGTATACATTAAAACAATGAACAAACTCACCATAGTGTCTGTCTTCTTCCCACCAGTTTACATTAGCAATTATATTTTTAAATAATGAAAGGTATCATGTAAAGTCGATTTTTCAGACATTTCTAGCATGTTTAAGTATTGTTCACTTATCAAAAGCATGCCTCAAGTCATTTTTAGATTGGTACCCAACATACGTGTTGACTGACCTAGATGTGTAAAGACAGCAGAACTGCATCGATAAACAGGAAGTGTTTTTGATGTTTCAGACATAAAGGATGTTTTGGCTTACCAAAAGAAGAATATTTTCTTCTGAAATGGGTGCATTATCTGTGTGGCAAAAATAAAAACCCAGCAGGGGGCGTGACGAAAACAGTGTAGTGGGAGGAATCCCCCTGTACTCGTTTTTTTGGAGCTCAAGCATTTGAGGACATTCAAAGACATTGTTAATGATAAATACTGCCTTTTGAAGCTTATTAGGAGTACCGTGATAATCTAGAGGGGTCAAATATTTTTAATCAATAAAATAGGAGCTTAAACTAGCATTAACAGAGAGAGTCAAATGTTGTCCCAATGGAGAATCATCATGTTTAATAAACAATGTCAAAAGTCATCATCCTATAACCCGAAAGGTGGGCAGTTTAAAAAAAATTTAATATAGCTTTTCAGACAAAAATGATAGGTACAGGTGACTTATGGACAAAGCATTACTGTACGTAAGTGGTTTGTATTGTAGTTTGTGTTGTACTTATGTTCTTTGCACTGATGGCTCCATTGTACCAAAGGAAATTCCTTGCGTGTGAACACACACATGGCAATAAAGCTGATTCTGATTCTGATTTGTGTCACTTTGGGCTGCAGTCTGGGCATGCCTTTACTAAACGCACTTTCAGTGCTTTCATTTTGCATCAGTTCTTAATGTTAAAACAGCAGCCACTTTTTGGCTACCCACTTCACTGCCCCTTTAATAAACAACAGTTGAAACTGACTCCAAGGTTAAAGAGTTTGACTGGGGATGTGGTGTGTAAAAATTTCAAAGCCCACTTGCTTTGGATCGAAAGTTGTTTGTCCTTGTATCAAAGCTTTTTCACTTTATGCTTTATCAATGCCTGGATTCTTACGCCCCTCATTCATATCCACGATGGCAGTCAACCCGGTGGGGTCAAAACCCTCTAACTATAATCCGATTTAAACAGCAACAGTGAAAAACAGTCAGCTTTTTTTTTTGAATGAAAAACAGTTCATTGAACCCACTGCAGCACTTCTTACTACTGCATACCATTAATTTTTCCCTCCAAGGATTTCAGAGTGTGAGTTTATGTCTTGCAGGTTTATCCAAGTGCAAATTGTATTTTTTTCTTGACTGCTGCCCATTAAACATGGAAGTCCAGAAAATCAATTATATAACGCTTTCCCACTGAGAATAATACGTTCTTAGAGCGGAGCATCATGGTTGCAGATAATGTGAGCCCAAGATCACAACACCAAACAAGATGTTGAGCTATCATTCTGCAAAGAATTTTTCTGTTTGTCGGCTCAATTAATCACACCAGTCGAAAATCTTCCTATTTGCTTCTATTATGAGTGGGTCCTGAAAATGTGAAGTTGACAAATCCAGGGGAGGAAAGAAAAAAAAAAAAACTATAATTCCATGCTAATATGTGCTTCCTGAAAGATGCATTTTCACTGTGCAGTTGTCATAGTCTTGTGGAGAGTCTGCACCATTTGTAAAAGGGTTTCAACGTTGCCCAAAAAGAAGCCAGTGTCTCGGGTTCTCAACAGCAAAAAATAAATTTTACATTGAGTCAGTTTTGTCTCCCCAAAATTAACTCAACAAACATTTTTTCATTGTTTCAACACATCACTCTAAAACAACTTTGACTAAACATACTGTTTTAAATTCTCAAACAACAGCCACTGAGAATGTAAACTCAATAAGAAACAATTAATTCAGTCTTCAACAAAAATTGAGCTAGTTATAAATAAACGATTGATTCCTTACAGTGTATGTAATTCACTTGTAAAATGACTTTCGATGTAAATTATACTTCTCAACACATTTGTATCAATGAGCTTATCAATGTTTCAACAAACAGGGGAGAACTGTGCAATGTTTTCTGAGAAAAATAATAAATTTCAGAAAATAACATTGAGCATGAGAATTGTGTTTTTCATGACAAATCTTCACGTACCACTATGGACTCTAAACACCAAAAGATCTGTTATTTATATATATATATATATATATAATGTGCAAGGCAACAATAGTTAGCTTACAATGTTTGTCATATTCACAAGAACAATTTTTAGATGTTTTATTTGTTTGAGGTGTATTTGAAGTGGAAACCCCTTAGAAGTGGAAATGGTAGTGTTCCCACTTGACGAGCCTGGGATGAGTTTGCGGGTGCAAGGAAGCTCTTTATAGTGCCAGAGCAGAGACTTGTGTCCAGGGGAACTTATTTTACAATATGGCGCACATCTGGCAACTTCAAGCACTGGTTATGTTTCGTCATTTTTATGTCTCACCTCAAAAGCATTTAGACCTGGGCACCGGCACCTCAAGTAGGTAACACCTGCAATGCT
This sequence comes from Danionella dracula, assembly GCA_900490495.1. Classification (NCBI taxonomy): domain Eukaryota; kingdom Metazoa; phylum Chordata; class Actinopteri; order Cypriniformes; family Danionidae; genus Danionella; species Danionella dracula. Next base: position 2,179,877 of record UELW01000888.1, read on the forward strand.
GTCTCCTCTCCAGTTGACTGGCGCCGGGAGCGCTCACACAGAACTTATGTTTTGAAACAGTCCTTGTAAAAACTGAGAAACAGATTTAAATGTATATTATTATACCTCATCAATATGAAAACAAACTTGAAATACATAAGGATCCACGAGGAAAATAAGGGTGCGGTATTAATGCTATGTAGATTTTTTTATATATATTCGATCAGAAAATATGTCTATATAGTATTTTAATTTATGTACATGTACATTCATATACTGGGCAGCAGGGGTGGTCAAGGGACATATGGTTTTGGAGAGCCACAGTCCTGCACATTTTAGCAAGAGGGCCTTAATTAGTGGATCAGGTGTGTTATTGTTTGGTTCAAGCTAATCTGTGCAGGACAGTGGCTCTCCATCACCGACTTTGGAGACTCTTGCTGTACACACACTTGTAAACTCTTTCAAACACATCCTAGGTGATTATAATTGTTCCAAACATGATTGATTTTGCCTACTTAAACAGAACGCACAGTATAAACTGTAGTAAAAGAACCAGCTGTGGTTCAGTGTTGGTGCATGGATGGGCTGCATGAGCTGTTACTCCAATCTGGTGAAAAAGCCCTCTTAATAAAGATATTTATTTAGAACAAAGGTACTTAAATACTTTATTTATAACACAAACTCATATAATGTAAATACTCACTATAAAGGGCAGCTTGGTTTTAAGCAGACAAAAAAAAATTTTTTTTGCCATAGATTTTCCTGCAGCATCGTTATGTCATGCAAGTGATGCTGTTTGGTCTGTGTGCTGTCGTTGATTGGTTCAACCATCAATCTACCTTGAGTTGACTTCCTTTGATTGATTATACTCTCTTGTGGATAGTGTGATTGGATGGATGTGTTCTACTCATACTTTGAGTTCTGTAACGTGATCTTATTAGTATGCATAGGCATGCTCATGTGACTCAGCCCACATACCGTCTCAAAATATGAACACATTCTGAAAGGTAGATTTTATTAGTAAAGAGTGTAAAACACCATTTAGTTATTTATTTAAATTTTGATTAAGCATGTCAACAGATTTTTTGGTAAGTTATATAACAGAGAGAATTTGGTGATCTACTAATAGGCTGTAAGATTGTAGTGTAGTGTATGAATAAAAAATTAAATACTCTTCCTTTATGCTTTCGACCCAGTCGTAATGTAAAACTTGTATTAAATAATTTACTAAAAAAATCAATTATCATTACTGGTTTTATTTGTTTCCATCTTATAATAGTACATATTTGAAAGATGTTCTAAAACAATCTAACTGTTACAGACTGCAACAGCCACTTTTTTGTACATGATGCACTTTTTGAGGACTAAAGTCCAGTTTATAGACAAATGTAGAGGCTGCGCATTTCCTGTGGTGGAAACATTTACATAACCCCACACTGACCCCTGAGCAAAGCTGAATGTGCACATCTTCAAAGTTGTAATCTTTTTTCATCACAGCAGGGAATGTACAGCCTCAACATTTCACCTTAAATTAGGCTTTGACAGGAAATTCTTTACACACAATCTCTACTAAAATGAGATTATACTGTACTGTGGCTTTACAATTATTATATGAAAATGTACTCATTTGTGCATGTTTATTTTTTTTATTATTTATCTTAGTAAAAACAAATGATAAAGTATAGTAAATCAACAATGTAGCAATACTTTTTTGGTAAGGATTATGTTAAAAAAATTACTCCCATTTTGCAGATAGACATAACATGTTCCTGATGTTATGTCAAAAATTTCCCATACATTCACATACATTTTTTTACTAAATCTTTAACAGACCCAATAAACACATTTAACTTCAACCTTATTTAGTTATTGTTTTTCCCTAACATGTGTAACGCTATGAAAAAACACCTGCATTTATTTTCATCTTTCACAATTTATTTAAGGAAGGCACTTTTATCAGTGTACCACTAGTTTTATTATCTCATCTTTTGCTAATTTTTTTTTTATTATTACTAAAAAGTATTTTCCTTCAGTACTGAAATAAGTGCTTAGTCATTACCAGCGTTTATCCTGGTGAATGTAAGAGCTCAACCTTTGACTGTAGCCAGAGCTAAGTGGGAAAAAAATGGCATGATTGAGGTTTTCTAAAACATAGTGCATTCTGTTTTTGTATTATGAGATCATGTTACCATCTGCAGCCTCATTACCATTTCAAACTGAATTCTCTGTTTGCTAGATATAGTTACAGGAGGAGGTAGAGGTCATGTTTAGACAGCCGTGATTCGTCCCATCTTATCAGAACAGCACCATCTTCAATTAGAGTTCATTCAAAAGCTTGTTCCCTTTGAGATATTGAAAGTGGAGTGTAACGGAGGCTTTCAAAGGACCTCTGAATAACCAAATGATCCGAGTTAATATGCACTTCAAAGAACTGTCTGCCAAGTCTGGACAACCATCACACATATTCAGAAAATTATAGAATTGGTGTAATTAGGGGCCAGCTGTTGAGCTGTGTTTTTAGAGAGTTTTACTGAAGTAGGTTTAAGATGCCTATGTTACGTTGTAATGCAGAAAGGCAGAAATACACACACCCAGGCATTGTAGTAAAAACACCAGTCATCTCTTTTAGTGTCAAACTGTTATATAAAACTGTAAAGCAGTAAGGCAGCTAACTGGGCCCATTTTTGATTACTGGGAAGTAATGCACTTCCATGATGGCGGTGGCAGGCTATGGCCATTTTTAGCCTTCTTGTCCGATCATATAAAATGGAATGCATGCCACTTCCATGTTATATACAGTCAATGGGTAAAAAGCAAGTATGGCTTTAGGAAATTCAGAGGAAGAGTTCAATTGCATAATGGTAGTGATTTCAGTGGTGTGGAAGTGGTTTGGATACAAAAGAACAGATTCAGAAGAACACTCACCAGAAAATAATGCAAATTCAATGAAAAGAAACTACATGACTACAGATAGCACAGTGACCGTTATGAGAGCTGTTTGACTGAACAAGTGGGAGTGATTAGTTCATGATCACATGCTTGTATATTTATAGTTTGCTAAATGTAGGACTATGATCAAACAACGTGAACTGCTTGCTTTATGCTGTGGCGCTAAACATTCTAAGTACTGTATTAATTATACTGCGATGTTATTAGAGAATATGCATGATAAAATACAAAAGTAAAACTTAATATTGCTATTATACTTTTTTTCTTAACAGTGTTATGTTCTATACTAAATTTTAAGGTACAATGTGTGTGTTTTATGCTATATTGTTTATGTATACTAGTGATGTAAAACTATAGTTATACTATAGTTTTACATCATTATTGCCAGGTGTCATGGTGGCGCAGTGGGTAGCATGGTCGTCTCACAACAAGTAGGTTGCTCCGGTTAGTGCGGGTACTCCGTTTTCCCCACAAGTCCAAAGACGTTGAATTGGGTAAACACAATTGTCTATAGTCTGTATAGATGTTTCCATTTCGTGGGTTACTGCTGGAAGGGCATCCATTGTGGCGACCCCTGAAAATTAAAGGGACAAAGCTGACAAGAAGATGAATTGATGGATTTATACTGCCATACTTCCCTAAAATACTGTGATATTATTTAAAGGCTAAATCTCCCATTCCCATGTGATATTCCATATAAAATTAAAATAACATTTTTCAACATTGAAGTTGAAATGTAATTCTTATTAAATATTCATAATTCACTGGTATTGGGGGATAGCATGTAGTGACTTTTCACCTTCCAAACAGTTTTACTAACATCTGGTAATGATGTGCATAATGTGCTGAGAAACAAAGTGGGGAGCAAAGTAATCATAAATTATCTGTCGTACTGATTTTACAAATGACAGTGTTAATCACTGATTTTGTGAGTTTTTTGTTATTTTTTTATATTCTGACAATTTATATGTAACATACACCTCGTAAACAACAATACCTATTAGGTTGTCTTAGTACATAGACAGGGCTTGCATTCATCTCCATTTGGGGTTCTGCAGCTAAGTCTCAGGGCTCACAATTTCCAAGTTGTGCAATGGTTTCAAGTACCCAAATCATGGTGCACAATGAGCTGTCCAACACAAACTCTTAATTTTTGAGCATCTTTGTCCTCTATTAGCTTCATCAGCTGGAAACAACTACATTGCTGGGTTTTCTTGTTGCTTACTCTCCTCCTTTGCAACTTTAAGAACAAGGTGGCAAATTCTTTTTATAAATTCTATATAAAAACTATTTCCAACCCTGTTTAAAGTAGCGTCACAACATCTTAAATGTAATAAACATTGTTCTTCATCATATTTTAATTTATCAATATTATCTAAGGTTGCTAAAACTGTATAGCTGTATCATCAAGTAATCATTTGACTACAAAGCCTATTATCGGGCTAGTAATTTATGGGTAAGACTTCCATAAATCTGTTGTTTAAAAGCTTATTACACATTCTCTGAGCAGCAACGTTAAAAAAGTATGTTTAAACAGAACATATTAGCAAATGAAAATGGAAGTAAATATGAAAATATTTTAAAAAAAATTGTTTTTTGCCATTTGGTTGAAGGTCCAAAATCTTGCAATTTTTTGTGATTCAATATATAATGAAAAATACACTAGAATGCCAGAAGCCTCCAGCAATAAATGTATGCAGTAGCATATGTTGGAATCTTTCAGTTCTTCAGCTCTGGTAGTAGTGCGGTGCTCACAATCATAAACAAGACCCTCTAAGAGACAGATCTGGCTGTCATGATACAGAAAAGTGACAAGCTTTTTTTTTTACAGGAGGCATACTAATAGCATCATAATGTCTTTCCGCAGTAGAATACTTCATGTCAACAGGGACTTTCCTAGGAATTGTTCCAACAGCTAGTAAAACTGACAGGCTCAAAGAGTCTTTGAACTTATTAACATAAATGGCAAACCTTTGACAAATGAGTCAGAAATAGTTTGCGTAAACCTGATTATTTGTCAGATGACTCATTTTTGGAATACTATTTAATTTTACGATGAAAGTAACTTTAGCGAGAAACATGTGTATGCTGCACAGAAAGAATGCAAATGTTGTTGACACAAATATTTAAAGAATCCTGGGACTTTCTCTCTTTCTACATATGATTTTGTAACATTTGAAAACATTGAATGAAGTTACATGAACATGCAAAATCAATGCCTGACTTAAGATGTGTGTGTACATTTTATTGTAGGTCAAAAAATTAAATGTACACTCCTTATGGAAGAAAACAAGATGATGAAACCTTTCGATTGAACATTCAATTCCTAACATGCCTGTACCGCTTTTTATGGGATATTGAAGTTACTAACAGAAGGAGATATGGGGAGAGAGTGGGTGCAGTGTTGCACTTTAAATTTATCTCTATGATTTCTGAGTATACTCTGTGTATATGTCAGAGCACCAGACTACTGTGCCACTAGTTTTGACACTGTTTGTTGGTTTAGTGCCCATGATTTACAATTTTGTATTTACCAGAAAGCTAAGCAGGGGGTGTTATTTATCTTGCAGTGCTATGCATGTTTTGGCAGAACTGAAATGTCTGCTTTCTCTCTGGAGATCTTGGTTGTAAATGTTCAACCCAGAATTTAGAGATTTGATTTCCAATCAGATACAGCGAGAGGTGTTAGCATGGGAGAGACTCCAGATGTCATTTCCACTGTAAATGTCATCCCACTTTGGGGTCATCCCCAATGAAATAAAATGTTATTGAGCACTGGTGCTATATCTTGATTTGATGTTATTTATTGATATTATATTACTTTAAACCAACTAACTAAATGCTGAATCATTTTAAATGCTCAGTTAGTTAGTTATAAAATTTAATAAAGAATCATTGATGAATCATTTAACCCTTGTTTTATTGAAATGATCGGAAAAAGCTTTTGTTACCAGGACAGGAGAGGTGGGTCTGGGAGCCTTGGTAGCTGACAGAGACAGGAGATGAGATTGATTTTTTTGAGTGTGACCTGTAAGACACACTGGTCTCGAATCTACATGGAGTAGGTATGAGGAATGTAATGAGGAGAGATGACATTGCAAGACAGAGGGCAAGGCCTGGACAAGTGTGTTTAGTGTATGTTGCTTGTGAGACGTTGTCTCATTATTACCTAATGATTTTGGATTTAAAGAAAGTGATGAAGTGCAAATTGTGCCACTTTACTCGTCCAGCAAGACACCCAGTTGCTTTTTATTTTACGTACAACACTGTGTTTCAAGTAAAAAATTATCTATTCCATATGCTTTTTATATTTCTACACTTCTATAGGTGTTACTTTTCTGTGCATACTAGATTGTGTGTGATTGTATGTGAGATTGCAAGAAAGATTTATATCACATTTCTCATGCACACTAATTATGTTTTCCTCTTCATTTTATGAACAAAACACTAAAACATACAAAACACATGCATGATTTTTGTGCACTAGATTCTGCAGAGGAAACCACCATGATTTTCCGCAAAATACATGAGTGGCTCAAGCTCAAGGATTGTCAAAATACATTTGGTAATGAAGAACATTTGAGATCTGGTGGCAAATTAAAGGTTATTATGAGCCACTAAATTAGTTAAATAAATAAAAAAGCTTATATGTGTTGCCTTGTTTTCAACTTCTAGTAATAAATACATTGTTTTCATGGATGTATTCTATCCAATAAACAGAAATGTCTAAAACAATTAAACTCTTCCTTGTTCAAATGTTGCTGGGGATATTGCACTCAAAATTGTGACCAAAACAAAATCATGCGAAGTAAAGCAAATCCCTAATTTATCATTAGAATACCTTTATTTCTGGTTTTAAGATAAATTGAACAGGTGTTTATACCATTGTTCAAACATCGGCAAACAAATACACCTTTAGACCTAAGATCTATATATTACCAGCACTTGCTGATTTATACCAAAGTGCATATAACATCTAGTTATAACAACTTACAAAAACTTACGTTGCATCCATTGTAACATATCGTATCTTTTCAAATAGTTTAATTAGTTAGAGGAAAGGAATATAATTTAATATTTTAATTGAAACCATTTAAAATTTCAAAAAGGTGTGCCACAGTGGTCTGTCTTAGGACCTATACTACATAAATAATATGGCTGAAAAAGTTTTCTCCATCAGACTTTTTTGAGTAGGTTCTCAAAAAAAGAAATAATTTGACCCCCCAAAATATAGACTTTTGTTATTGATTTTCACAGTCATTTGTTCGATCATTTGCTATTTTGAAAGAAATTATTTGTCTCATTTTGTCTCTTTCCCAGTTTAAAAAAGGAAAAAAAACCTAATAAATAAATCTTACTTTATCAAGCCAATACAAACCAAAGCCCCCACAGCTTGTCCTCTCAGACCTCTATATGAAGTATCAGATAACATATGCTCCCCTGCTGAAAAACAAGGTGCTCCCTAGTTGGCTGCACTGTGAACAGATTGGTCTCAAGTTAAAAGCAAGCAAGCTGGCATCTAAATGAACCTGAGGGGGAGCAAGGTCTGTGGCATCTGTGGTAATGAGGCAGCAGCAGGGACAGGACAAACCCTGCAGAGTGACCATGCCAACTTGCATGCATGCCAATCGTCAATACTGCATTGGGATGCCCAGTCCATGCTGCACAGCTGAGGTTAAGTCAAAGTCAATGTGTTTTGGCGATAAAGCTTTTGATATATATAAAGAAATCGAAATTTGAATTAACACAATTTACAGAATGGTTTCTGTTGTGTAAGCGATTCTCTTGCTTTAAAAAAGGTTTTATAGTGGTGGTTTTGGAGTAATACACAACAAAGATTCCCGGACTTTAGAGTGCATCTGAATATTAGTCATAATGAGTAACTTTAGAAAGAACTAAATATTTGTTATATATATGATGGAACACTCACTCATGTTTTATATAAGATATTTTCACACATAACAAAATTTACTAAATGGGGATTAAGAAATTGGTCAGTAGAGATGTCTAGCAAGAACCCAGAGCTACATGCTTTTCCAAACACTTAAAGTGTGATTTTCAATCGAGATTCTCCTTAAATGTCTGTGTCCAAATCGAGTAACAGATGTTCATTCTGTGTTTAGATATAGAACTACTATAAAGATAATTGCAAAGGAAATTCCTGATTACTTTAATCTCTTAAGTAGTCAGCCATTGTGATCTGGAATTAGGAAACACAAGAGACAGCATTCGAAGGATTTGTGCTGCATCTACAGAAAACCCATAAGAATGCAGGAGGTCACGTACTTTACTGAAGCTGGAAGGTCTTCTTTAGTTGTACTTAATGTGGATCAATAAACGGATACTGAGAGTTGTGTTCCATTGTTCCACTGCTTTTACCTCCGAGACTGTATGTCTGAACAGTGTCATTGTGCAGGGCAAGAAATGATACTTTACTACAAATTTAGTGCTATTCAATTAATTGCATAATTACATGAGAGTGCTTATTAAACTTTGTTGAATTTAGCTGAGTGCAATTTAACTCCAAGACTCTTAACTGCGGAAAATGGAGCATTGGTGGAGTTCGTCATCCTTTAACAGGAAGTTACTGGTCACTTTCACTTCACTTCACTTAAACTATGCTTATAACTGTGAACAAAACAACATTGTTTTCAAAGAAACTCAGTTCAAATTGGTTATATCATATTTATTAACTATATATATATAACTATATTTATAACTATCTGGCATAGTTTATGCGTTTTGATAACTGACTTATATTTAGCATTTTTATGGACAAATTTGTTGTGTGTGTCAATATAAAAAATATATATGATTTTATGCTCAGGGTGAGCTAGTGGTGCTACTGATATTACTGAATGTGGATAACAAACCGCTTTCAAAAAGCCTACTGTACAAGGTGCAAAAAAACAGTATGAAGGATATTTATTTGTAAAAGCATGATAAGCAAGTTTAAGCAAATAAATAAGCACAATTAAATTGGGCAGTGACAAATTACTTAGTTATATGGTATTGAAATTAAATAAATTGTTACAAACGCATACATTTGAGTTGTTTTAATTTTAATAGTAGGGGTAAAATTATTGACTATAGCATCCTGCTCATTTGTGAATCTCTCACAGTGCCTGGTAAGCCAAACACAATGCTTGACAATTGGTGTTTTAATAAATTCCATTTCACTGAGAAATTCAATTTTGCACTTGCACATATATTCTGGAAAACATGGAATATTCTGGTTCTAGATATACTAGATCCACAAGTAAATGCAAATAAATCTGGTTTTGTTGTTTAAAAACTAATCTGTAGAACCTACTTAAATGTACAGATTTCTATGTATTTATTTGTGAATCTAATTTAAGTTCATCTCTTTACATTATCCTCCCATGCATTTCAGCTGTGTACAATCTTTGGAAAGATTTCAGTGTAACTTCCTTTGGTTTTGCGTATTAAAAGGTGAAGCTGGTGAATATCAGAGGAAAGGATTATGAGCTTTTATACGGTTTCAGTGAAGAAAAAAACTATTAAAAACTTTTGTGCTCTTATGCTTTACAATGTGTTTCATGTTTTGCTTCCGTCAGTATGAATAAGTCAAAAGATTTTCCCAGTTCAGGACCACTTGAAGTAAATTAATTAAGATGTCTCTATTTTCATTAGTTTGCTCCTAAACTTCACTTGACTCACTGAGTGGGAGTGATAAGGGAAAGGAAGAGAAGCAGAGGAGAACAGAAGAGGGGAGGAAGTGATGTGATTGCAACTCACTGCTCCCCAAGGTCGGCCATAATGGATGACTGCCCACTCCAAGCCTCTTACTCTGTATTCAATCAGGCGACCAATCAATTATAGGCATAGCAGAAATGCCTGCCTGGCCTTTATCACAATACAGTCAGAGCTGCAGCGTGCCTGCTCCAGGGACGAGAATCAGCGGACTGTTCGAGTTACTGTTGTCTCTCATTCTTTGATCCTTTCTGATTCGGGATTTGTTTTGAAAGCATCTGTTTCAGGAGTGGTTTGAACTTTGGATGATTGTTGTGCTGTCCTTATAGTGGACTCGTGTTGCTTTACATGAGCAAAATATTTGTGGTAGTAAAATATTTTTTTTGTTTTTGTTAATTTTCTGTCTGACTGAGAGAGCAGGTATGTGTTTTCAAGAATAATCACTTTATTAACAAAAATAAAGCAACTTCAAAGCAGCTTCACAAACAAGAGGCGTAAAGTGCTTTAGCTTAACTAAAATTCATATGGTTATATGGGGAAGGATAAAATTACAATACAGATCATTTAGGAACTGTAGTGTTCCTTATCAAATCTGGGAATGCAATGGGGTGCAGTGGTGGAGTCGATCGTCCTGTAACCGGCGGTTAGATCCCTACCAGGGCCATTTTGCCGTTGTGTGCTTGGGAACACTTCACCTGCATGGCCCTGTATGAATGAGGGATTGACTCACATGGATTGCCCTCTGTGATTGGTGGAGTATGTTTAATAATAATAATGATAATAATACCTTGAATTTATATAGCGCTTTTCTAGACAATCAAAGACGCTTTACAATTATCAGAGCATTATTCATTCACCCCACATTCACACTCTGGTGGTGATAAGCTACCTTGGTAGCCCTCAGCTGCCCTGGGGCAGTCTGACAGGACGTGGCTGCCATTCTGTGCCTACGGCCTCCTGAACACCATCAAACACACATCCATACAGGGCAATGTGGGTGAAGTGGCTTGCCCAGGGCCACAACGGCTTAAAAAGATTTAAAAAGTGAAAACACATCTATTTAATTAGCTTTAAATGGCTGAGCATTGCTGTTCAAAATAGCACTATGCTTATGAACTTCTTTTCCTTTTATTCTATGAATATTTATGGTTTAATGTTTTATCACTTGCTTTTTATGCTTGATTTGTTTTATTCTCTGTATATCTGTTTTTTCTTTCTGTAAAGCACTTTGAATTACCAGTGTGTATGAAAATGTGCTATACATATAAAATTGCCTTGATTTAGGAAATGCTTTAGGGGAGCTCTGTCAGATGGATAGAACAGGTATTGAAACAAAGTTGTAGCCAGTCAGCAGGATTCAAAATAGCTACACAGCATTTTTGGTCAAGGGGTGGGTAACTTTAACAGTCAACATCAACTGCATTTAGCTTCTGTAATAATACATTATATTAAATATATAATTATTTAAATAACTATTATTATTAATTATTATTATTAATTACTGATATAATATATAATAGTTTTATTAGATTATTATAATATTATTATTAATGTGTGTGTTTTTGACTTCTGGGTTTAGAAAGAAACTTCTGTGGCTGGGATGTTTCACTTCACAAGTGTCAGTCTTTGACAAGAATGTGTTCTCATATCCTATGATAACAACTCCACATTACCCTTTTTAAAACAGAATTAATTAAAACAAACACACATTAAAATACATGTAATATTTCCCTCTAAATTGATCTCTTAATGTTTACCTCAAGGGTTACATGTCCCTTTAAAAAGAAGACTTTGTTTGTGTGAAATAAAAGTGCAAAATAGTAAGAACAAGAGTTAAAGTTAAAATTACTTTTCTTAACACATTTATTTAGCAACAGTTAAGAAATTGTTTTGAAAATACCTTCAAAACATTTTGTTTTTCCATGACCATCTGCTCTGATCACTGAACCATAATGGAAAATCCTGTGGAAAAAATGACTAAAGAATAGTAGATCTTTTTATTCATTTATTGTGGTGAGGGGCAATGATTTCAGGAGTTTATTCAGACTGTGATTGACTGTGGTCTTCTAAACCATAAATCCTGCAAGCTGTTGACTGAATGTGAGTTTTGATAAATGTTGGATGGGTAACATGTGTGAGTTGTTCGTTGACCTAATCAAACTTCTGAAGTGAAGACCTACAGTAGGCTTGCACATCAAACTTTAGATCATCATTGTCTTGGCAGACTGTGAGAACAGATATATTTTCTTTCTCTAACCTAACTTTGTCATCATGTTCCTTTGCAGAGACTTACTGCCCAGAGATTATGAGCTGTGTGTCTAAAATTATATATCGAGCTCTGGGCAGAGACTGGATGACAAAAAAAAAGTTAAACTTTATGTTGATCAGAACCTTTTGTTCATTACATAATGAAATATTTTTTTTATTTATAGACAATATGTATTTGTATTTTTAAGGTCATTAAATCCCAGCAATTGATAGGACAGTGCAAATCTGAGGAGATTTTGGAGCCAGACCAGGGAGAATGTTTGGTTCCAACGAAGATTTGCTTTGTAAATTCCAAATCACGTGAATTGGACATACATATACACATTTATACATTAAATATGTTGATGTGCACACAGAGGAAAGAAAACATCAATTTGATTCAGCAAAGAAACTGGCAGAAGCCAAAATACATTTGCAGCGAACAACTTTGAGATTGTGAAGTCTATGCATGCTCTGTCTGGAAAGTGTCACAGAATGGCATTCTCACAACAACCGCTGAATTTTGAAGTGTGTTGTGTTGTGTTTGTAAAATTAGTTTTTATAGGGTTTATGTATATAGTAAGAAGCTCACACAGGGAACCAAAAAGTATTTAGACAAGATTCTTGTTTTTGCAGTGCTTTATTTGTCCCTCATAGGGTGCAACCTCAAAGAGCAACCTTAGAGTTACCACCCATTCCTTGAAATACGGAATTTGAACCAAAAATAAGCTGTATCGTTTTGATATAGTTGTTTGTTAAAATGTTAAGTTGCTGTTCAGAATTACACACAATTTTATTTCAGTGGCATATTATTTCATTTATGTTTTATAAAGTTGTTTTCATGTGTTTTGTGTTTTTCCCCTCATCATGAAAAACTGTCAAGCAGTTCTAAAAGATCCTAAAGCTTTAACCAAATTATTGCTGCCAGTTTTAGATGAACAGCTGCTTTAACAGACCCTGGCTTTTACAGTAGTGAAACAATTCCAGTCCTAGAACCAATCCTTTTTTATCATCAAATACAGCTCAGATGATCATTTAATCATTGAGGTTGGTCTGTGCGCGCACACACACGCAATCACATCATCTTAAGACAGTTATAGTTGATTATTTTATTTTGAGGAGTATGACAGCCCCCAGTCACAGGCCATTACATTAGTTATACTCTATCATCAGATTGCTGTAAAAGAAAAACACACTATGACACTGTGTTCAGAGATGCGTGACTGTAGCATGTAATTGTGTTTTGAAGGAGATAGATTGAACGTTTGAACATGTACGCCTGCTTCCATAAATACATTTCATAGTGCAACACACTATTTATTTTGACAGTAACTTTAGAGATGGTTAATTAGATTGCTTACATTAAGTTGCGGGGCGGGGGGGGGTGGCTAAGAAAAAGGTCAAACTACTAAAAAATTGGTTTCCACAGCAACTAATAGTTGTCAGGTTCTGCCCCTGTTAAAACTCTGTTTGTTGTGATGGAGTTGACATTATTTTTATATTTTGGTGTCAATGTCTTCTGTTATTCCTCAATGTTATGTGCCTTTTGTCCAAATTGTCCACTGCTATTTCCTCCATGATTTGTGCGCTCCCTCTCTTTTGTTTGTTCTTATGCTTACTTTCATTTGTCTCAAGTATTTTATTTAATCTGGGTATTAATCTGGGTATATATATTTATTTAATCTGGCTAAGTATTTTATTTAATTAATAAAGAGAGCACAGAAACGGTGTAATGTGATTATATTTCTTTGTTCTTGTGAGAACTCTAGCTGCTGTGTTCTGGACTACCTGTATTTTATGTATCCCGGTGGCTGAGCAGCCGGCTAACAGAGCGATACAATAATCCATGCTATCCTTCATGCGGTAGACACCAATTTTTTCACTACTATATGAATGTTACAGCAGAAATCGAGAATCTTTAGACCAGGAAACATTTTTCTTTCCAATTTTCTCTTGTGAAATTTTGGTTGAGATGATAGGAGTGACCAACCATTTCTAACCATTCTCTGTAAGCCCTAGAGGTGATCGTGAGAGAAAATCCAAGTAGATCAGCAGTTCTGAAATATTCATATACCAGACTCTGGCACCAACAACTTTACCACTTTCAAAGTCACTTAAATCACCTTAATTCCCTATTGTGAAGATTGAGGTGAACTGCTGCTGAAAATGCATTTAGGTTGTGCCCTGTGATTGGCTGATTAAAAATGTGCAATTGGACACATGTGGCTAATAAAGTGACCAGCAAGTGCACAGGGCTACCAAAAAAAGCCTTCCTCTCTATGCACAGCTGTACATGCCTATTGGTATTGGATTAAAAAAGGTCACGTGGGTCTTTAAAACACACTAGGTATACATTTTTCTTTGATATTTAAAGTGTGTTAAATACATTTACGTTCTGCTTTAAACTACTACATCTAAGAGGGGTGCTTAAATGTCAGTTGCTCACTTGCTGTCGTTGGCTTCATAAGCAGACTTGCTGTCATTTAAAAAAAAGTGTATTCGTTTAGTTAAAATAGGGAAACTCACGGCACATGCCTCACCTAGGTAAGTATAAGTTATCCACAGGGTATTACTGCTTTAATTCAACTTTTTCAGAATCCCATTTGAAATGGAGTGCTGATAGCACTGTAAGAAAAGAGTCCTGATTTGTTGCACCGACAGGTTTCATGTGGGGAGTCGTTTCCGTGTGTATTGGAAAGCACTTATTTAAACAAAATCTCAGAGCAGCTAATTCGCCAGGCTTTCAGTCTAAGGGGTGAAAGGTGGATCTCATCGATCTCTGTACAACTCAATATGTGTCTTCAGCTACACTTCAGGAAATACAAATGCCAAAGTGGAGCTCATCAGCTCACGCCAGCTAAATTAACTACATGAGCAATACCTCAGAGGACATCTATTATCTTCTGATAAGAATTTCTGCTTTAGCTTGGAACAATCTAAGAATGTGCTGACTTCTACATGGGGACTTTCATCAACTCAAACCTTCTTGTGATAACTCTTGTAATGTGAGAGTGAGATATAAATGTTTGAGATACAGGTCTGTGCCTCTCCTACTCACAAAAACACTGTATGAAGAACAAAAGTAGTTATCACAAACAGCTTCAACAAAAAAAAAACACACATGTACCCAGTTATTTTCTTTAAAAAAAAATTGTCCACATGTACCCAAAGCATTGTTTCAGTATAACTGGGTATTTTTGAAAATGTGGTGTGGATCATTGTTGTGTAGGCAGCGAAAATGCTCTTGTTTGGGTTATAGGCAGAAAGTGCCTAGCTTTTGCTAACAAAGCCCCAAGGCTGATGGACGACAGAGCGAGGGTTTGCACTGCAGTTCGTTATGCTAAAGCAAATCCTCTGAAAAATACACGACTACAATTACACTAAAACATATTACATAATGTATTTATTTAGCGAAGCTTCTAATATTCTTCAATATGTGGGTTAAAGAGGGGCAGTTTTGGATAAGAACCTCACATTAAAGGGGAAGTTTTGAGAGCAAAACCATTGTTGGTAAAGAATGGTGAATTTGTGTGAATTGTTTTTATCGGGAGGAACTGAAGAGCTTCAGAGCAGGGAGAAATTTCTGTTTGGCTGATATAACTTCAGGGTTGAGGAGTTGAGGGGTTGACTTCCATCAATTGGATTTATCTATTCTTTATGGTTTTCTAGGAGCATTTCAGTGTTTTCATAGCATTTTTTTCTACCTGTGCTTGTGTGGACATGATTTTTTTCGCATATGAACTCTAAAATTAAGTTAAAATTAAGTCCCTGTCCAACATTTTTTCAACCGGATTTCTTTATGCTGGCATTCAGAGAGCTCTAGTCTATTATTATGAGGATCCTGAAATTAAAATATATTTAGATGTTATTTTTTTAGATGTTATTTATGTACATGTCAGCTATCTTGTATAAATCTTCATTAGAGAGCTGCTTCCTTGCAAGTCATCAGATTTACATATGTCTGACATTATAAGTGTTTGGCTTGGAGTTTTTTTTTTTTTTTTTTTCAAAATTGTGTAATTTACAGAGCTCTTGGCAAGAGCAACTCGGAAAGAAACATAAATCTTTCTAGGTTGCCATGGGTAAATACTGTAAGCTTCAAAAGATTATAGTCAAAGCCAGGGTTTACAATCCAAGTCTGCACAGAAGCACCGGGGGAATCTGAAATAATTCTCAGCATGCACACTCTTCTGTTGATGATAGACGCAGCAAGAGATTCTATATAATACTCTATCGTTTTAGTCAGATTATAGCTTCTTAGGATTCTGAAGAGGTTGTTTACAGAGGTCATGCTTTCACTGACGAAGGATTTAGTACTTGCATATTGTCCCTTCACATTGCTTTATAACTGTAAAGAAATCTGCAGGATTTATGTTGGCTGTGAGAAGTCTAGTAAATCATGACAGCAGAGTATTTGCATAATTGTGTGGTGTGACTTTATGTTCCTCTATAAATATGTCCATTATCTTTTCATTATCGTGTGTGCTTTAAATCATGAGAGCACTTGAACACTTGGAATTCACCTTATTTGTGGTCTAATGCAGAGAGCAAGATCTGATTCAGATTGTATTAGACTGTTAGACATCTATTTCTTTCTAAAAGTATAGCAGAGTGGTAATGAGCTGGTATCTGCAAACCTTGTAACATGAACTAAGATTAATAAGGTAAAATAATAGAAGATTAATGAGTTACTGAGCAAAGTAATGAAAGAAAATGAAGTGGTAACAACATTTGCAAGTACTTTATGCTGGTTTAAGACCGTCTTCCACCTGTCATTTGGAAGTTGTTAGCTAAGCTGATAGTTGCTTCAACAGTTAAAGAAAAACATTTCCATGCACAAAACCAAATGCATATAAGCAGCACCTTCGGTATCTGCCTTGATTATAAAAATATTGCCATAATTCACCACCAGTGTTGAATGAAATCATGTTGAATTGCCAAAGAAACATTAGGCAACTACAATTTATGAAGTACTGATCTTTTTTTTTTCACTCTCACATCTGAGTTTCTTGTCTTCCTCTGGAGTTCATGGTGATAGATGCCTCCAGTAACCTTTAGATAATTGTGTATTACACATGACTGAATGACGACTGATCCCATGGGTCTGCTGGACCTTGTGGGTTAAGTGATGCCACGTCCAAAACATAAATCAGTGCAGCACACAGCTCACTTGACCTCAAGGTCATTGTTTCATTAACTTCCTGCCACTCTGAATGTTCCATCTCTTGATGCCCACAAATACAGTAGCTGGTGCACTGGTGGCACTTGCTCACACTTGTACAGTATCAGCATGTACATGCTGCTCACAGCAAAGACAAGGAGTTGTTTTGTTTAGTTTTTTTTTATTTATCTTATCTTTTTTATTAACTTAACTTATCTTAACATGTTACCATTACTTACTAAAGTACACAACATAGTTCAGTTTGGCTTTTGTATGGTTCATTTATATACGTTTTTCACAAAGTAAGATTTAATAATTAAAACGATAAAAAAATATATATATATATATGAATTGATAAATTTCAAGAAAAAAATTATGAAGATATTTCAATATCAATGGAAACACTGCTTCTGTCAATAATTTTTTGTCAACATTATTTGTTTTATTAGTTCACTACATATTTCACTCATTTATTTGTGTCTATTTCAATGATTTTGGATTGAAGAGATCTTTTTGTTTTTATGTGTAATGTTTAGGCAGTTGTGGTCTGGTGGATAAGGAGATCGACTTGTGATGGAAAGGTAAGTGATTCGCTCCCCAGATCCCCAGAAGTTGAAGGTGGTGTGAGTGATGAAACACTTGCTCTCCCATGTTCAACAACCACAGCTGTGTAAGCTCTTGAGCAAGGCACCTGTTTTTCGACTGCTCCCCGGGCATCACAACCATGGCTGCTCACTGCTCCGGGTGTGTGTTCTCTGTGTGTTTGTTCACTGCTGTGTGTGTACACTGGGATGGGTTAACTGCAGAGTACAAATTCCAGCTATGGGTCACTCCATTTCTACTTAACTCGTCACTTTTACTTCACTTATTATTCACTTACTATCTACATTATCTGATAGGAGAATGGATCCCTTCTTATAGCACTCGTGGTGCAATATGTCATCCAACTAGCCCTTCACTAATTGCAGTTTATTTATATATTTTTTTTGTAAATCTATGTTATCTGTATAATATTTTTGTACTATGTTATTTATAACCGAAGTCAAAGCCGAAGTTACTGGGGTCGTTGGTAAGCTCCTCAGTGGCAAGGCACTGGGGGTGGATGAGATCCGCCCTGAGTACCTCAGGTGCCTAGATGCTGTGGGACTATCCTGGATGACACGTCTCTGCAGCATCGCGTGGTAGTCAGGGACGGTACCTCTGGATTGGCAGACCGGGGTGGTGGTCCCTCTTTTCAAGAAGGGGGACCGGAGGATCTGTTCCAACTACCGGGGGATCACACTCCTCAGCCTCCCCGGGAAAGTCTATGCCAGAGTACTGGAGAGGAGAGTTCGGCCGATAGTCGAACCTCAGATGCAGGAGGAACAATGCAGGTTTTGACCTGGTCGTGGAACACTGGACCAGCTCTATACCCTCTGCAGGGTCCTCGAGGGGTCATGGGAGTTCGCCCAACGGGTCCACATGTGCTTTGTCCCTCGTGGTGTT
Organism: Danionella dracula; assembly: GCA_900490495.1. NCBI lineage: Eukaryota > Metazoa > Chordata > Actinopteri > Cypriniformes > Danionidae > Danionella > Danionella dracula. The sequence continues at coordinate 2,198,412 of UELW01000888.1, forward strand.
CTGTGGGAGGTGCTCTGGGAGTATGGGGTCCGGGGCCCTCTGCTAAGGGCTGTCCGGTCCCTGTACAACCAGAGCAGGAGCTTGGTCCACATTGCCGGCACAAAGTCAGACCCGTTCCCAGTTCCCAGTGCGCGTTGGCATCCGGCAGGGCTGCCCTTTATCTCCGGTTCTGTTCATAGTGTTTATGGACAGAATCTCTAGGCATAGCCAGGGGCCGGAGGGGGTCTGGTTCGGGGACCTCAGGATTTCATCTCTGCTGTTTGCGGACGATGTTGTCCTGTTGGCTTCTTCCGGCCTGGACCTCCAGCGTGCGTTGGGGCGGTTTGTAGCCGAGTGTGAAGCGGCTGGGATGAGGATCAGCACCTCCAAGTCTGAGGCCATGGTTCTCGCCCGGAAAAAGGTGGCCTGCCCTCTCCAGGTCAGTGGAGTGCTCCTGCCTCAGGTGGAGGAGTTTAAGTATCTCGGGGTCCTGTTCACGAGTGAGGGGAGGATGGAGCGCGAGATCGAGCTGCGGATCGGTGCAGCATCTGCAGTGATGCGGTCGCTGTATCGGTCTGTTGTGGTGAAATGGGAGCTGAGCCGAAAGCCGAAAAAAATAATTTCTATTCTAAAAATAAAGCGGCACATCACAAGTTTTGATTAAAAAGAGACTTCATTAGTTTTTTTTTTGATGAGGTTAAATCATGACGTATTGAGCCAGTGAATAAGATTCATTAAATTCACAACTCTTGTCAGGTATAATTCATTTCTTGTAAAATTATCCAGGGCTAAAGAAAAAACTTTCAGGGCTTAAACCTCAGATGCACATGCCATGCAAGGCTGCTAGTAGTTCACAATATATATCAAGAGACGTGCAACCCAAATCAGATAAGCTAGAAAGGTGCAAAGTTTGAAAAAAAAGTGTTTACATTTTTTATTATAACCATTTCAATAATTGACTGTTGAAGTTAAAGTTGCAGTTACAACACATTAAGAAACTGAGGGTAGAGTTTTAGCATTCCATTTAATCCTGTTTGTTAGTTTTCATGGATTAGAAAAGGGGGATGTTTGGTTTAAAAAATTGTTTGTTTCATGTACACATATATATTTTTTTTTTGGGGGGGGGGCAATATACATCTATTAATTGTATAAATGTCCAAATTAAGATTGACATTTGCATGGTTTTTTGGCCACGACATAGCCTTGATATGTTGAACCCGATTATTGATGCTAACAGCTATATTATGTTATTGTAGCTGTAACCCTTCCAACATGTGCCATCCTAGAAGCGTCCCTAGGCTGTCATTAACCAGCACTTGTTCTATGATAACCTCACAAAATAATCATAACATAAATGCTTCTTGGGTAGTGTTTAAAATACATTTTATAAAGTCATTTCTAAAAGACGATGTGACACCGAAAACCCTTTTAAAAACTAATGCAGAATCACTGTTATAGAATTATATAGAATAATTTTTGAATGTTATCAATGTTTAAAGAGACATTTTTTTTCTAAACTTTATTTTTTATCTCAAAGCTGCCAAGATTTTGTTTATTTGTTTTACAAAAGCAAACAGACGTGAACACTTAAAATGTAATTTCACTGAAATGAGAAGTCAGCTTCCTTCTCCTCTCAAGATAAGGCTGTAAATACTGGCTGTAACCAGCTGTGCTAACCACTTGTATGGGACCACAAGATTACAAGATGACTTCCAACAATGTGAATTTTCAGACTAATCAAAATAAAAAATATATATTTTCAGTGTGTCAGATTATGTCTGAATATAAAAAGAACACATTGACTACCATCTCATCTGAATAATTACTGTTTAAAAACAAATACATCCTGCTTTGCTTTCTAAAATCGAACTGTACTCGATTGGCTTGAGTCCTATCTCACTGGCAGATCTTTCAGTGTCTGGTGGGGGGGTGAGGTCTCAAACACTCATAACCTACTCACCGGGGTTCCCCAGGGTTCAGTCCTTGGCCCACTTCTCTTCTCCGTCTACACCACCTCCCTGGGCCCTATCATCCTCAGACACGGATTCTCCTACCACTGCTATGCTGACGACACTCAACTCTATCTGTCGTTCCCCCCTGATGACCTGTCAGTAACTACCCGCATAACTGACTGCCTGAACGACATCTCTACTTGGATGAAGAACCATCACCTACAGCTCAACATGGCCAAGACAGAACTTTTGGTAATCCCAGCTCATCCCTCTGTGCATCACGACCTCACCATCCAGCTGCAATCCTCTACAGTCATCCCTTCTCCTACAGTCAGAAATCTTGGAGTGATTTTGGATGAACAGCTGTCCTTCAAAGACCACATCACAAAGACAACTCGAGCGTGTAGATTTCCACTGCACAACATTCGAAAGATCAGGCCCTTCTTAACTGAGCATGCAACTCAACTCCTGGTTCAGGCTCTGGTCCTCTCACGTCTGGACTACTGCAACGCTCTCCTAGCAGGACTTCCATTGAATACGCTCAAACCTCTGCAGATGATTCAGAATACTGTCAACAAGTCTATCCTTGATCTCTTGACCCTATAATAATGGACAAAGAAGCAACCAACCCAAAAGCCACATACAAGACCATTTACATAAGCAGAATGTATAACCTCTTTAAAGTGTGTATTGCTATTTGGTAGTGAAAGTTTGTTAAAGGGGGCCCACATAATACATTTGATCAAGCACCCGCTAAGCACAGCAAAACAAGAAAGCATTGAAGTGACTTGCAAATCTTTTGTACTTTTATTGTACGCCTTAACAGTAATAACTATTCTGTTATTAATAATTCTATTATTAATTGAATCACTGACACAATTTGACAATACAAGCCCTAAACAGATTCTTCTGTCCTAACTAAACAAGTGGTCTAAAAGTGCACTTATTAATTTGGGAGGTACAGATCTGTCATATTGAACAATACTCTATGTTTTAATGATGAATAAATAGATATAAAATTATATTCTGCAGCAAATGACAGTGATCTCTATGTATTAAAAGCCATTTTGTAAAAATTGGTAATATAAAAAGTGCTCCGTGCACCCTCATGGACATCGAGGGTCCCTAAGGTTTGACCTTTTTTGAGACTCCATTTGGGTATCAGACCAAACCAGGACAGGATTCCTTGGCAAAGGTTATGCCTTCTAAAATAGCCCCATTTTTGATAGTTTCATGATAGAGATTATAAGCAGTTCACATCACACAGAGGAACAAAACACACCCAGAATATGTTTTGATAATTGAATATTTGGGTTGGATTTTGGCCTCACTCCCAGATTATCTTTTCTTCGAATCAGAACACAGTGCATCATTAGATCACAAATGCTCACTTTCCTGTACTCTGAAATTTGCCTCTTTTGCTTGTCTCCTTGTTTCCACTGGTTTTTGTGTTTCTACCTCTCCGGTGGTGCTCTTCCATTATCTGTAAAATATTAATTATAGTTTTTCTTTCTATTGTTTTATTTCTTATTAATTGTTTGTTACAGCCAGACATATTTTACGACAATTTTTTTTTGTGCAAATGACAATTTCCACCAATTTCTGTTGAAAATGTCTTCATGCACAACACTTGCTTATTATTTCTTGTTATTATGATTTCATAAACGCTCAATAATAGTAATGGGGTTATGATGTTATAATAATGAAATGTTTGTTAAAAAATTGAGATGTTATTGAAATGTTTCTGTTTTATTCGTGGAGTTTTTTTTTCATTTTTCATATTTTCACAGCTGGTTGTCACAATGCCAGACTCACACATATTTTATTAACCAAGAATACCTTCTTTCAGGGGAATCTTTCCACTCAGTTGAACTCTCAAGTGCTTCAGTAAAAGTGATGAAGTATTTCTTAAATTAAAAGGGAAGGGTTTCAACAAAATCTGAATACAAATGATTTCTAGAGTTTCATTTAAATCCTTCTCAATGGTAAGGGAACTACTGAAAAGTATATAATATTATTTGCCCTCACAAATTCAGTTCTACAAGATTTGTATTGTATTCATTCTGGAAGATATCTTTTAAGAAAAAATCAAACACTTTTATGTTTAGTTTCATATTTTGCTTTTTGTTAAAAAAAAAAACGAGCCTAAAACTCACACTTCTGCCTACAGTAACATAATGTTTTAATGTACTTGTTTTTGTTTGACATGTACTTTCATTAAAATGCAAAATAAATAGGTTGGTTAGCATTTATTACAAAAAAATCCTATTTTTTATATTTTGTCAGAAGTCAAGAGCTATATCGGTACCAGTATTAGGCATCAGTGGTGAAGGCTAGAGTCATGCACACAGGTTGGAATTGTGTGTTTCTGAGCACTAATGAAACTGTCAGCGTTGGGCACCCTCTGCCATCACACAAACAGTGACCCACATTCAGTAAATGCTCACAGGAGGGTAAAATGACAGAGAAATAAATCAGAAAATCGATCCACAAATCCTGACTGCAGAGGTAACCAAGGTTTAGTCTTCTTAGCTTTGTCTACTTTACATTTTATTGTACCAGCTCCTGTATCATTTACCAATTCAATTTTTAATAAGATATTTTTTATTCTAATTATTTCATAACTTGCTTATTTTTCAATATTTGATTATTTTCTTGAAATAAAAATATCGGAGGTGATGACTTTCCCTGGGTCTCTAGTTTTCGTTTTGTGTTGATGTATTGTATTTTGTTCCGCTCCTTGGAGATCCCTGTGTTTCCCTTGAGTTTTCCTTACCATATAGCCCTGATGCACCTGGCATTGACTATTCAATTATCCAATAAAAAGTTATCCAATTATTCAAACATCCGTGACAATCTCCTGTTTAAAAGACTCTCAGCATTCGATGTTTGGCATTGGATGTGCTTCCGTCATCACTTTCTGATTGACTCTCTAGTGTTTCCTTTTTGAAAAGAACATACTTATTTTTGTTGAATTAAAATTATTAGCTTTGCATGAAATCAGTAAATCTTTTAGAAGTCAAATCAAATCAGGTTTTATTGAAAATCATCAGCTCAGCCAAACATCCATGACTCTCTGTCCCTGGGGGGGAGCAAAAACTTTCTCCTGCTCTGTGTCCTGGTCACATTTACCATACACAGATCGTCCGATCAGATTTATTCAGGTGTGCTTAAGTGGAATTGAAATGTTTCTGGTGGACAATCCTTATCTAAAACTCTTCTCAAGAGGAGTTGTAAAAATAAGTCATAAATACCAGGAGGATGTGAGGATTGTGAGTTGTTATCAAAACACACTCAAAGTTCCCAAAAGCTTCTCTAAAACAAATGACTGAAATCACCATATTCTTCTGTTTTAAAAAACACTCTCAACTCGATTGCAACTTCATCATCACCTTTATCTCCATCATCATGGTTATCTTTATCGTTGAGTTCACTCATGAACACTGTTATATTGTCACAACTGTTTGTGTCACATAGCTGTTATAGTAAAGATGTTTGATTTGTGCTCTCTTTATATGTACTCTCTTCTACTACTTTCAGTTATGTATATTGTTTTTTTTCCACTTCACCGTAAAGTTAAAACAAAAGTTGGCATTTTTATATTCATGAATATCTTGTTCCTGTGTTTTTTGTTAAAACATTATAAAATTAGTCTAATTCCTTCCTGGGTCTATATTAATATTGTGAAATTGAAATTATCCATCATTTCACTAAACCATATCATATGTTTACACTAATCTTTCATTTTGTCCCTTGCAAATCTGACAGTTCAACCCCATCTCAGAAAAACTCTACTTGAATTTAGTTTCTCCCTGTTCGCAGAAATCTATTTCTGCCACTTTGAGGTCATCGATTGAAGCTGTTAAGCACTTGCCATATCTCATCAATCACTGTCAATATACCGAACCTCCTCTCTATTGAAAGGTTTATTGAATCAAATATAGCACACGCTGTGTAATCTTGTTAGTTCTTTTCATAAAGGGTTTCTCTCTTTCTTGTTCTTTCAGATCCAGACTTTAAAGACATAGGAGTCCCCAAACCTCTTCCTTGTGGGTATTATTCCTCCATCCAAAAGCATTTTCTATTTTAATGTCCTGCTTTGGTGTAATGCATCTTTTCATGTCTCCTGGGCTACAGTTTGTGAATTTGAGATGGGAGGACCTGAAGGCATCATTGAATCACAGCAAATCACTAGAGATGGAAAAGCCTTGCAGACGGAGCCTGTAGACTGCAAATGGTACATCCGTGCCCCTCCTCGATCCAAGGTCAGTGCCCTGCGGTCTTAAAACTGCCCCCTCTCTGTTTAATAAGCACCCGGTTGTGGTTTTGTTACCAAGCCTGCCATATTTCTGACACATGACAGCTTGTATGTGCCTCAAGTGGTGTTGTAGCCTGCTAACACACTTCAGCATTTGGCTTCTTGTTTTGTCATCGTTTGCATTATTCGGCTGAATACATCTTGAGGCAGATTTTATGAGGCTAAGCAGAGTTATGTTTGGATGAAATTAGGTTTTATGTTTCACCTCTTTTCATGGCTGGTATATCCTTTTAAGTACACAATGATTTTGCCTTGTTTTGTTTCCTTTATTTTATATATATATAAATTTTTGGCCATATTTTTAATTATTAATATGATTCAGTCGAATTATATCTCTGAAAGAAGTTTTTGTTTGCTGTCTGTGCCGGTGCTGTATCAAGCTCCCTCTGTAAAAATCACTATTATACACATATAAAAACTTTAATTTATATAATTTACAACACCAAGTGTTTGAGATAGCAGAACAGAGATACAATTTTCAAATGCAAACTGGATGTAGTATATTTCATTTTAGAAAACATTGGTACTTTTCATTGTAAAAAAGAAGCTGTTACATTTAAATATAACCATCATACTCTAAAGTCACTGGGTCAGTGATGTGAAAAAAATCGATTAAAAAATTAACTAATTAATCTCACTTTTTCAAAATTAATCGCGATTAATCACAATGACAAGACTGAAACTTTTTAAACCTATACATGTAAAATGTAAATAATCAATGTAAGTTGAAGACATAAAGACTATTTAAATTCAAAATATTATTGTATAATTATTTTTTTTGTAACTTGTAACACAAGTTGTGTCATGTAAATCTCTTTAGAGATTTAGACTCATTTAGTCTCTTTAGACTCATGTTTTTCAAGACTCTCTGCCATTAACAGCCTCATTCCTTTCATCTTTGGGAAGAAACGTTAGGTATTTAAACCTTGGATGCATTGTATTAGCATTCTTCATCCATGTGAGATTAGTGCTGTCCTTTCTTTTAGACAGTCTGAGCTAAAATCACGTTTGAATTTAACTAGAGGCTAATCATGCTCTGTTCACTCCATAATTTCTGGCAATACCATTGAGCAGGAGAAAATATATTTTTCTTCATTCATTCATTATCTTCATGTCGGCTTTCTTCCCTTTCGGGGTCGCCACAGCGGAATGAACCGCCAACTCTCTGGCATATGTTTTTATGCGGCAGATGCCTTTCCAGCCGCAACCCATCGCTGGGAAACATTCACACACACACACTCATTCATTCATTCACACTTTAACACTATGGACAATTGTTCTTACTCAATTCACTTATACCACATGTCTTTGGACTTGTGGGGAAACCAGAGCACCTGGAGAAAACCCACGCGATCACGGGGAGAACATGCAAACTCCACACAAAAATGCCAACCGACCCAGCCGAGGCTCGAACCAGCGACCTTCTTGCTGTGAGACGATCGTGCTACCCACCGCACCATCGTGACGCACTTTATTTTTCTTACACTACATTATTCAGCACCATATTTATTACTTTTTAATTTTTAAAAATTGTTTTACACTACTCATTTTTATTTTATGCAGCATACAGTGGACACACGTGCATGCACACACACACACACGCACGCACACGCACACACGCACACACACACACACCCAGATAGCAAAGAGTTGGCCCAGATCCTACATGTGTTCCAGGCCAGACCCAGGACGGTGTCTTTTGGCACAACAGGCCATCTAAACGGATCTGTGTTTTGTATTCAGACCAGAACTGGGCCAAATCAGAAACAGATAAGTACTCATTTAGATGTGTTAGAACTGTTAATGGGCAGTGTGTGGTCCGAATTCACAGATTGTCTTGGGTTTTTTTTTTTTTTTTTTCAATAGGAGGACTGTGAAACAAACCTTGTGTGATAATTTAACAAACAATTATCACTGGCACTGAAGAACCTCAAAATGTTCCTCTTTTTTCCACCCTTGTATCAGATCTCTGCCACTTCAGAACCAGATTTGGTCCAGTGCTAGATTTTGGTCCAGTGCCAGGCATTTCTGTGTGGAGTTTGCATGTTCTCCCCATGATTGTTTACACTGGGTGCTCTGGTTTCCCCCACAAGTCCAAAGACTTGATATATATATATATATATATATATATATGTGTGTGTGTGAATTGAGAAAAAAACTATTTTCCATAGAGTATGAATGTGAATAAGTGTTTGAGTGCATGTTTCCAGCAATGGGTTGCGGCTGGAAGGGCATCCGCTGTGTAAAACATATGCCGGAATAGTTGCCGGTTCATTCCGCTGTGGTGACCCCAAAAGGGAAAAAGCCAACAAGAAAATGGATGGATGGAAAGATTAATGAGTAAATGGCATCCAATGCAGAGAGAACTCAAACATCTGTACTGCTATTTAATTTTTTTGTTTTTGTATTTATTTATTTTTTTTTAACCTGTCCTGTCCTACTTCAAAGCAGCCCCATGAGAAGGGAGGGAGGGATTTTCAACAAAATAAGTATCTTTCATTTCCTCTGCTTCTAGATAGTGACACTGAGAGTAGAAATCTGCATTAATCCTCTTCTCTGGGATAATATTTGTGTTTAAGGTGACTTATTGCTTCAGAAAATACATTTTTGTACTATCTGATGTCCTTTCCAGAGGCACAAATCAAAAGCATATGCCCTTGTCCTTTTCTCTGAGATTAGTTTCACACTGCATTCTAAGCTTTTTTATTATCTTTCTCTAACACTGCTAAAATAAGACATGAAATTTCAACTTGCTGAATGATGAGTGTGTGGATAGAATTTTTGTTCTTTTTTGATAAGGGAAAAGAAAAAAATATATGCGGGCACTTAGATACTGGCTAATTTGAATGAAAAAAAAAATGAGAAAAAAAACAACTAGAAAATAATTACCAATATTATTTATTAGTAACATTGTCATTGTTATCTCCCAATTTAAAAATTAAAGTACGGGGTAATTGAAGACAAGAGTGCACTTTGCATTTTAGTCAATGTAAATTTGAGAAAGGCACCAGATGGAACAAGTGACCCTAACCAGGGAAGAAAATAGATAGAACTTTGTAAATGGAAAAATATTTTATTTATGTACTTGTATTTAACTAAATAATTTGTAAATAAAAGGAATGAAAAAAAACACTTAGTAGTATTTTTTTTGTTAAAGTTTGTTTTAATTGGATTTCTGATGATCCCGTTTTCGCTCTCTTGTTCAATTAAATTCTAGAATAGCTTGCATTTGGCATTTATTTTTATGATTTTTTTGGTCAAAAATGTAGATCGTTTTTTTATTTCTGCTAGAGCAGCAAGTAATTTCAACTACTATTATTAAAGGCAGTCTCTAAACATTTACAAAAAAAATTGTGCCCTTATTTTTCTTGTAAACTGAAGTTGCTTTGCTTCCTTTGAGTCTGAAAAAGATTCACTGTATTACCGCTTACATTTAACCATTACATTACATCAGAATTCTAAAGTTCTAAAAAAAAGAAAATTTAAGTGGACCTTTTTAAATCCATTTGTCTGCCAGCATGAAAGAGAAACAGGATCACAGTTGAATGAGCAAATGTTATGAACAAACATTAAACTGCACTTTCAAATGTTAAATGAACATTTTAAATGGCCACAATCAGTGTGCGTTCATGCTTCACTATGACTTAGACATGAATTCAAATATTTTTTATACTAATTTAATAGCTAGTTGTGATTATCCGTTTTTGTGTTTGAATTTAGTTTTGGTATCCCAAAGTCCAATCCGGCTTTTCATTCTATTTTCAACTCCTCTGTTGATGCTTCGGGTTACTTGATTGGTTTCTCAATTGTTTCCTTGTGTGTCACACCCGCTTGATTCCACACCTCACCTATCACAGTGTTTAATGTTTATTTTTTAAGTTGTGTTCAATCCTCATTCATCATCTGTTCTATTACCTGATAGCATTCCTGTGTTCTCCTAGCTCATGCACCTTCTTTTGTTTGTGCTCATCTTGATTAATTACATTTTTAAGAATTCAAAAGATTCTCCCTGGCTCTTGCATTAATCTTTGACCATCTTGTTGCATCACTAATAAAAAAAAAATGGTAAAACTGTATATAGCTCTGCAAAATTAACCATGTGAGAAAAAAAAGTTTAGTCTGAAATACAGAGGAATTCCCTCACACAAAGCTCTTTGTTTATTGAGAAATGTTATTACTGAGAAATGTGTCAAAATGGCAAAGACTCTAAACAAAGCATTTCTGATGTAAGTGACAGCAGGCTTCAAATAAGTCATCAGAGGGGGATGTTGGGACTCCTCAAAGACATACACATGCTCTAAAGAAGCAGCGGCCCCCAACTGGCCAGAGGTTGACAGCCGTCCAAGCTAATTTATTCTTATAGGGAAACAGAAGAAAAGAGTACAGATATTGAGGCATAAAAGCTGTTTGAACATTCAAACCTGCCTTTTCATTCTGGAGGGACCTTGTTGCAGATGAGGAGGCTTAGAGCTTTCTAGTCATATTTTCTATACATTTCTGGGAGGAATTAGAATTCTATTGGACTTCTTCCTATTGGATATTGTGTGTATTAGTGCTTTTGTCTAATTAGGGGGTTAAGTATGGTACTTGTTAGGATTTATTTTTGTTATTATTTTTTCAAAGTAATGTGGGTGATATTGCCCATGCAACTGTCATGAAAACTGAGCAGGAATGGTGGTGAACGCTATTGATAGGAAAGATTATTCTTTAGATTATTCATTAGATTACTTTTATTTATCATCAAATATAAAGAATGAGCTAAATAAAAGAACTTGGCTAAATGACCCATGATCACACTAAATTTACCTGAACGATGAAAAATTTGTCCTGACAGCATCTCCATTTTACAGTTTCTTCAAACACAGTTAGGGTTACTCACCTTATCTGGATGCTTTTCAATTTTCAATATGTAATATCGAATAAAACCTAAATAAAACTTTCTGTCTCGTATAGAGGCCAGGATTTGTGCCTATTGCTTGTAAAGCGTCAACATCGTCTCAGGTTACGTAGGTAACCAAGGTTCCCTGAGGGAACGAGATGCTGCGTCAAAACGCTTTGGGGAACGCTTGCTGCGTTTCCTGCACTGAATTATATGGCAAATCTCGTCCAACGGACAGGTGTGACGTCATCCGAGCGCGACGTCGCACACGCAATGCGCAGTATAAAGAGCCCGCGATGGAGACGGCCACCAGCTTTGAGGCACAGTAAGTGCCATCAGGCCGTGGGCGAATTGGCCTGGGTACACAGCGTCTCGTTCCCTCAGGGAACCTTGGTTACCTACGTAACCTGAGACGTTCCCTTTCAGGAACTCGAGCTGCCTCAAAACGCTTTGGGGAACGAGAGTCAAAACACTCCAATTCGCCCCGGACTGACATTGTCTTCAGCCCGGAGAATTATCCAGATCCAATTGTAGGACCGGAGCAACATCAAAGAGCGTGGCTCGTCCCGCAGCGCTACCACTACTGGAAGAATTTTAGATGACAAGGCCCTAGTCGCCACATCTCTTGTGGAATGTGCCCTGCCCCCACGGGGGGTCAGAAAGTCAGAGGCTTACACCTAAGTATAAGTGATCACATTTTTCCACAGTCCATCTGCTCACTGACTGCGTAATAGCAGGAGAGTCCACCTGGGAGGACCATAGCACACAAGCTGGTCTGAGCTCCACTGAGCCATGCAACAGACATAACAGCCCAATGCCCACACTGGGCAGATACTAATAAGGACTTATACAGGGGACTCACCTGGAGGAGGAAGAATGCCTGGAACCTAATAGGCCACGGGGCGGCGTGAGGCACCTGCGAGACATCGCTCGGCTTAGGGTGCAGGAAGACTTCAGAAGTCTTTTGCGTGTAATCTCCCATCCTAATAAGGGAAGCACTGCTGTCTTAAGTGACAGGAAGTCGCAAGTACACTTACCCAGAGTCTCATCGAGGCCTCTTAGGATCCCCAAGATGATGGCCAGGTCCCATATGGACACTCTTGTACAGATCAGGGGCCTCAGCCACCTGGTACCGCGAAGACAGCGAGATGTAACAGAGGGGGGGGCTGCTCAAAGAACCCATCAATCGGGGTGTGGCAGGCCAACCGCTGATATATACACCAAATGGTGGACGGTGAACCCCTGAACTGACCTACAGGCCTCTAGCACCGATCTTGATCAGGCAGAGCTAATCCAAAGTGTGGGAACACCCCAACACTATGACAGTCGCTGTTACGCGTCAGACCTCCTCATAGATGGAGCCCTGGAGTGGCGAATGGTCACAATGACCTCGGCCTGAAGGCCGAACGCTAGAGCTGCAGTCTCCACAATCCTAGACGGGGATGAACCACCGTCCCATGTTATTTCTCCAGGACTCCTGGAAGCAGTGACGGCCCTGATAAAACACGGGCTTGAGTAGACCCAAAACCCTGGTCACCTCGCCTGGGTGAGCACAGGGGCAAATACGCTCCCTGAAGCACCGAGGGTGGCAGGGTTAGCGGAATAGTGGTGAGGGGTCGCCGAGAGACAACAGCCTTCCATGAAGTGCGCCGCTCTAAGAAACCGGAGCCCCCCTGCCGTCAGCTTCCGGGAAGCAGTGCTACTGGGGTGACGGCTCCTGATAAAGCACGGGAATCAAGAAGACCCGAAGCCCTGGTCACCGAGCCTGGGTGAGCACAGGGGCAATACGCTCCCTGAAGCACAAAGGTGGCAGGGTTAGCGGAATAGTGACGAGGGGTCATAGAGAGACGACGCTCTAAAAAGCCGTAGACCCCCAGTCGTCAGGAGCACTGAAACACAGCCTGTTCATAGGAATGATGTTCCTCTTCTCGGGCTGGGTCCCCCAGATGTCGGTCCCAGGTGCGACACAGCAACCGCCTCCAATCCAACCGGCCCGGAATGTAAGATGCTCTAAAGGAGCAGAGCTTATACGGTCCTACAGGGAGAGTCGTATGCCCCCCCTCGCTGGTTGATGTAGACCACCACGGACATATTGTCTGTGCTTCCGTAGAAGCACTGATGGTCTCAGCTGTCTGGTAGGAAGTGCAATGCACCACGACGGCCCTCTAGGCAATTAATGTGCCAAGGAGATGGGACCACTCCTACCGACCATGGGTCGTGCGGTTCCCGAGCACCGCCGCCCCTCTACCCGTGCGGGGACACCCCCGTGGTTATAATTACTCGACGGAACGGTGTCCTCCCGGGCCCTGGGACAGGAACACAGGGTCCCTCCAACGAGAATGGCACTAAGGCGTTAGTCTCGCAGTTCTAATAGACCAGAGCAGAGAGCTCTGGGGAGAGAACCCTGCGCTCCCCGGCCACCACTGAGGGGGCCTCATGGAGCCATCAAAAGGGGAAAAAGTCTCCGCTGGCCCCAAGAGGCAAGGCAGTTCCTCAGACTGCAGCCGACAGTGAGTGACCCAGCCTCTCTCTCTCTCTCTCTCTCTCCGGGTCCCCACTAGGATCGCATAGACCCTGGCCTGTTTAGCCAGGCACACCCGCATGTGGAGGAATCCCATACCCCACATACTTACCTGTTTGGGTTGGGGAAAACCCACTCTTGCGGGGATTACAGTTGAAACTCAGCCCCTTTAGTGTTTCTCATCAGGCGAGGATGACATCGTCTCGATGCCGACCTACCTCACTATTATTGAGAATGCGGGGCCATTTGATGTCTCAATCGGGGACCCGGGTCCTACCCACACTATGTGAAGGTCTTAGACGAGAGTGTAAGGCTGACAGAAAGCACTCGATACTGGTAAGCCGTGCCCCCTACGGAGAACCGAGAACTTCCTGTAAGAAGGATAAATAGGGACCTGAAAATATGCGTATTGAGGTCGATGGACGACCCCGCACTATACATGATCTGCGCCATGATCTGCTCTACGACTGTTCACGAGCCTCAGATCGACAACAAAAATTGGGCGCAGGTCCCCTTCCTTCTTAGGAACCAGATTACTTCCCTCAACATATCGTTGAGCCCTGAGAACTGTGCAGCAGGGTGTATGTTACCTGGTCCCCTACCAGACCTTGCGAGGGGCCACAACGGTAGCTAAACCCCCCTAAACGGAGAGCCCTGGATCGATACTCGATCCTGCAGCACAATCTAACAACTCGCAAGACCCACTGGGAGGCGCTTAGGGGCTGAACCCAGCCCCCTATAGCCACCCAGGGGAGCCCGCCTCTCGAGGCCGACCTCTGGTAACTGACAGTGGTGGCTCCTGTCACAGGCCCCGGGATCCCATGGGAGCCCTATGGCCCCGGCCACCGAATCTGGGTGGATGCTGGGACAAAGTACATGCTCCCTGAAGCACCAAGGGTGGCAGGGTTAGCGAAATATTGTCGAGGGGGGTCATTGCGAGATGACTGCCTTCCCCTGAAGTGCGTCGCTCAAGGAAGCTGGAGACCCCCCCCGCCTGTTAGGAGCGTTTCGCCTCAGCCCGTTTGCGAAAAATGATGGTTCTTAGATCCGTCACTTCTTTGGGCTGAGGCTTGTGTCGCTGCCCCTCGGGAGGGGCACGGGCAGCAACACTCTGCCTCTCGGGTCGCTCTGTTCCCCAAAGCGGCAGCCGTTGAGATCTGCTCTCGCCCAGCAGATTTCCCAGGGCGGCGGCGGCGGGGAAGAAACCTCTGGAAGGCCTCGGACTGGGTCCGGGCCTCCTGGAACCTGCTAACTACTGTAGCGACGGCGTCGCCAAACAGGCCAGAGGCAACTACTGGGGCATCGAGAAGGAACGACCTGTCTTTTTCATTTAATTCGGACAGTGTTAGCCACAGGTGGCGATCAATGACTATCATGGCCGACATTGACCTCCCTAATGCGCGTGCTGTCTCTTTAGGGTGAGATCGGTCGTCTTCGTCAGCTCAGCCACCACTGGTATATCCCCCAGGTCGAGGTCCCTCAAGAGCTCGGCCTGGTAAGCCTGTAACACTGCCATGGTGTGCAGGCAACCGCCTGCCTGCCCGGCTGTTAAATACGCCTTCCCCACCAAGGCCGAGGTGGCTCTAAGCAGTCTGGTGGGAAGCGCCGGGGCCCCCAAGAACGATGCCGTTCTAGGGGAGAGATAGCTTGCCAGCATCTGCTCCACTTTAGGAATCGTCCCATAACCGTGCTCTTGCAACCCCTGGATGTTCGCATAATATTGAACGTGCGGGGAGAAGAGGCGGGACGAGTAGGGGTGACTCCAGGACCTGGACACCTCGGTGTGCAGGTCCGGAAAAAATGGCAGGCCCCGGCGTGGAGGTTGTGTTCGCGGGAGCAGATAACGTTCGTCGAGCTTGCTCTCCGAACGAGGACCCTGTGCCGCGGGCGGCCAGTCAATCTCTAATTTCTCTACCGCGCGAGTCACAACCTCCAGCAGCTCCTCAAACTGGAGAGGCTGCGCCGGCTCGAGCGCAGCAGCCACCAGTGGAGGGACTGACTCAATATCAACCTCCTCAGAGGAAGACAGGAGTAGTCCCTCGTCCATTGCGTGGGGGGAAGAAACCACCGGAATGTGTGCTTCCACACCCGACGACAATGGACCGGAGCTAACGAATGAGGTCGGCGATAAGGCTAAGCCCGTCCCCGAGCCCTCCGCTAGCTCCACTAGCGAGCCCCAGGACCGAAGCGGCCGCTCTGCCTCAGCAAAAGCGGTGGGCTGGTCACCGGAGACGCCAGGAAGAGCATTTTTCTCAAAAAATGCTCTCCGTGAACGGAGAGTGCGCATAGCCATGCGCTTACAATGCTCACAGCCGACTCCCTCGAGAGCCGACTGGGCATGCTCCGCTCCCAAACAAGCCACACAAAGCGCGTGTGAATCTTCGCCCGTAATAAAGCGCGGGCAGGGAGGAAAACACGGTCTGAAAGAATGTTTAACTTTAGCAGAACACTTCATCCTTTCACACAACTTTAAGCTTGGAAACCACTTTAGGCAAGAAGAGACATAAACAGCGCTTACTGAAAGCAGAAAAGCTGGTGGCCGTCTCCATCGCGGGCTCTTTATACTGCGCATTGCGGGTGCGACGTCGCGCTCGGATGACGTCACACCTGTCCGTTGGACGAGATTTGACATAATTCAGTGCAGGAAACGCAGCAAGCGTTCCCCAAAGCGTTTTGACACAGCTCGAGTTCCTGAAAGGGAACTTAATAGAGCAGTTCAAAGAAGATGGAATTTGAGCTTTAGAACTGTTTGTTAATTGGAAAAACTTTTTCCTTGATAACTAAGCCTCAACAGTGAGCCCAGAACAGCGAAAGATCCTGACTGACAGGTACTCTTTTGGGTGTTTTTTTAGTGTTTAATGGAAACACAGTAACCTAAAGATCTCCAGCATTGGACAATAGTATGTAAGTCAGTTATATAATGATTGGTTCAGGCTCATTTTTAATGGCGTTGAAGAGTTGCAAAAAGTGAGCCCTGCCAATTGAAATGAAGTGATCTGACTCCTTTTACTCAATATTCGGATGACAGTCCAAATCTTTTGATTATAGTTGTTATATTCTCCAATTGTTTGCTCGTCCACCCTAGTAGTTTATACTACATACTCAGGAGAGGGTTGTCAGTTGTTAGTGGACATAATTTCAGCATCTGTCTCTGGATTTCATTTGGCTGCTTTATAGTTTGTTTGATTATAATGCAAGTCAGACTTAATCACCTGTCATGTTCCCATAGCTTCACAATCAATTCCATCTAATTACTGCCTCACACATTTGTAATATTCTTCCATGTAGCTTGTGCCTGCAAACAACCACAGTAGCAAGCTAGCAGATCTGAAGTTGAGATTGTGTCATGATTATGCGATGGATTTGGAACACATCATTACAAAGGTTTAGAGGGTGATTGGTTTAATGTATTTTTGTTACAAAGTTGCTTTGTTCAGCTGAATTTATGATGTTCAGTGTATGTTTGGGATGACAAACACATCAAATTCACATTCTCCTACATTACTAGTGTGTTTTACTAATGGGGAAATTTACCAATAATCAGCGCCGTTTCTGTAATTAAAAATGTTGAGCCTAAATCTGTGTAGGTACGTTCCTGTAATAGCAGTCTTAGTGTAATTATAGAGTAAAAGCAATTCATTGTAGCAAACTTGAAGGGAGGAATATTTCTAATAAATCCAATTGGTATCTCACATTAAACAGATTAAATGAGAGCTCATTCATTTATTTAAAGAGATTAAATCTTGAAATATTAAGCCAGGAAATAGGAATCTTTCTTAAATCTTCCTTAAGTCTGTTTTACAGCATTTCTTCTAAAATGAAATTATCTAGGCTCAAAAAAAAAACATTCCCAGGCCAGATGACATCACTGCCTATGATTCCCAATTTACGGGAAAATGTTACAGACTCAGGTGCACTTAATATGTTGATGGTTGATAAGTGTTTGTTCAGGAAAGGGTACAATCAACTGACTGTGCATGCTCGAAACGCAAACCTCCCTTGACATGCTCAGAGGCACAATGTCAGCAAACGTTGGATTAGTAAAAATGAAGTTTTAATCTGAAATTTCTGGAATTGGTTCAACATCAACCTGTTTGAGACTACAGGCACCACAAAGAAAGACAAGTGCACATGTGTTCTCTCATATCTCATCAGTTTCTTATAGTTATATATCTTTCAGTTAACCTGCTGATTAATTCTTTAAGCAGGATCAAAACATGAACATTGACAGCTGAAATGGAAAAAGTTGGTGGTAGGTTAGATGAGTTAGCTGAGACTGAACAGAGTTAAGGTCCCGGGGAAAGCTGGAATCCACCTCAACAAGCAAGAGAAACCTGAAGGCGACTTCTTTAAACATGATGCAGTGTCCGTGTGATTGATAGATGTCAAATTCCAAGCTGAAATGATGATTAAACAAAAAAGATCCCAAGAAGGCTTCACGCTAGCTCTTCAGGCTGCCTAGTTAGCCAGACAACTAGTCAAAGTAGAATACGGAGCTAATGAAGTGTAGACACACCAGGACAGGAAGAAATTGTAAATGTTTTTTATAACGGAAAACTGGTGATGATCATTTTTTTAATAGTTTTGATTTATTTCTGTTTCATTCATATGAGATTGTATTTTATTTCAGGGAATTTAAATTGTTATTTAATAACAATTAGATTTTTTTGTTCCTTTTGATTCTCTTTTTCCTTGACTCCCCTTTGATTTCTCTTTGAATTATTTTTCATTCTTTTTAATGTTATTTGATTGCTACTTGAAAGTAAGTACAGGGTAGGAGAAGGGATGCCGCCTGGCAGTTTTTGTTGATGATGAAAGATTATAGATTCTGCAGCGTTGCAGTTCATTACTTATATTGAAGCTGTGAGTATATTGTAGGGTTCAAGGACGTTACCAACTCTTGCTGATGTGTCAGATTGAATCATATTCTTTTATAAAGGGAAATCTTTAGAGTGAAGTATTGCTGTAATATAGGTTGATCTGTAGGGAAGCATGAGTCTTCATGCAATAACTAAACTGATCTCTTCCTTCACTCTTCGTGGTGCAATAAATCAAGTGCTCATTACAGTAAACTCATCTCACGTAAGCTGCCAAACAATAGTTACTGATGTTTAGGAAGCAAGTAAAATGTATTTATACAACATAGTTTTCAGCAAAATAGTTGTAGAAAACTATCTATAACAAGAAAAATACAAGAAACACTTGGAAAAATCTATAACAATTAGATGCTTTCACACATTGGCCAGAACAGGGTTAAACATCTTAAGATCAGAAATAAACAACTGTTAAAATGCCTGCATAAAAATATGTATTTAACCTTTGTGTGGTATTCCCATTTTAAAAGCAATTAAAAATCTAGTTTTTACTCCATAACACACTAACATATATGACTTATCTCAAATTCAAACAATATAGAGAACATATCTTGAATTACTGCAACCAGTCCTTACTTGAAAAGAATATACACATGTAACATTTTTATTCTTGTAAAGATTAGAAACGGGTCAATTTGACCCGAAGGCCACACAAGGGTTAATCTACTTTTAAAACAATCAATCACTAGGCAAAATCTTTCTTGGAAGCGACTTCCAGAGTGGCAGCAAATGACTTTTACCAGCTTTTAACCTCCCGACTCCCGACTCCCGACTCCCGACTCCCGACTCGACTCCCGACTCCCGACTCCCGACTCCGACTCCCGACTCCCGACTCCCGACTCGACTCCCGACTCCCGACTCCCGACTCCCGACTCCCGACTCCCGACTCCCGACTCCCGACTCGACTCCCGACTCGACTCCCGACTTCTTGCAACAAATAGCTCTGAATTGGGTGAATGCATGGCCTTGGAGGAAATGAACAGGGGCAGATATCAAGGAGTAAGTCCATCCAAGGCTTTAAAAAGGAATGAAAGAAGCTTAAAAGAGATTCTACAGGATACAGTGTGTTCATGCAGTCTGGTTAGGACTGGGGAAATGTGCAATTTTTTTAGTGCTGGTCAGCAATCTGGTCAAGCTGCATTTTGGACCAACTGAAGCTTCGAAAGAGCTGTTTTTGGATGTGAACAATAGAGAGCATTACAATAGAGCAAGCAAGCTTCAGGGGTTGTCTTCAGGGGCCTTAAGGTTGTCTTTAGGGGCCTCATGTACTAACATTTTGCATTGATTTTTTTACAAAAACATTGACCATAAATATGGCTGGAATTGTATCTACGTTCAAAATAATTCATATGATCTATTCTCTGCGTTCTTACACAGAATTGCTTTATACATTCTAGTTCATGTGAAACTGAACTCCTCTAAGTCCTTCATTTACATACAATAAAATATTTTGAGGAGTCCACCCAGGAATAAATACAGCCAGAAAATTCAGCAAACAAAACAAACAAACAAATAAACTCTAATTTGCTTAGAGTTTATGTAACTGAATGTTATTTTTTAAAAGGGGTTGAAAAACTATGAACAAATAAAATTGATCTGTTTTTCAATTATTTTGGGGGATAATGTAAGATGTTTTTGTTTACGAATAATTTAAATACAAAGTTTATGTAAGATGCTATCCATGTATAAAAGTTTTGTTAAACCAAAATGCACAAAAATTTCACTCCTAATAAATGTGAACGTGAATGTGAAAGCTAACATGCAAAGTTTTCAAATGCATGCACAGTTGGTGACGGTCAGTGTGAGATAGCATTAACTTAAGTTTTAGAATTTGGTGCATTTTCCAAAAACTATTCCTGCCCACCACATTAACCTGTTTAGTCATGCTTAGATCAGGTCACACTTTTTTAAAGGAGCCTTGGTTTTTGCCTCTATGCCTAAAACAGCCAGATTCGAATGTTGAACAGGCTCTGCTGTCATTTGAGAAGCTCTGGTGGACTAAAACCAAGAGACATTTGATTAATTCAGCTGCCGGTGCAAAGACGAAGAACATCTGTGAGAAAACGAGCATGGAGGAATGTACTGTCCACTATTCTTCTATAATTCCACTTTAAATGGAAAAAAGAAGCTTTGTTTTCTTTTGCCCGTTTTGATTCATACAAATATCTTACATTGAAGAGAAAATTTAACTTGCTTTGATGGTGATCGTATTAAATGTATTAATTTTACTAGCTTCATAGTGACATATTTCTCTCAACATAAGGTTGAATTTGTTTGAGTTATGGTACATCATTGAAAATAATAGTTCTAGTGACTAATTTAAAAAGATGTTTAGACATTACAACATCAAACTTCAACACTACTTTTTTTGCTTAGTCAAAGCAAGACTCACTGATGAGACCCTTACGCTTTGCATCAGGCTGTTCTTTGCCTCCTTGTTGTGCGTTTAAAACTGAATAATGCATGCTTAGCCGTTGTATATCCCTTACTTAAAAGTGACATGTAAAGGTTTAAAAGAAAAAGGCCTAAAATAGAGACTTGTGGGACCCCGAGCTACACCAAACTAGTGCTAAAACTAGTAATAAAACACTTTTTTTTCCATCTACAACTAATAAAACATGGTTTGAATTATATAAAAAAATTCTGACACTAATGCGCTACAGTTTGGCGCAACAATAATGGCAAACAATAAGAGAGCTTCAACTTTACTCCAGAGAACATTATCTGTTTGTATATATGCATATAGTTATCTGTTTGGAAGTATAGAGGTCAAAGAACCAGTTAGAGAGCTTTCTAATCATTCAAACGAGTGTCTGGACGAGTATAGAGGTGTGAATTATAATCTTGACCAGGGTCAGATTGAGTGAAGAAACAGCAGATGGTTGTTTTAACACCTCTCTGATTTTTAGAGAGCCCAGAGGAGACGAGGGAATTGGATATGGGCTTTTTATAAGCACCCTTGAACAGATCGTCACTGTTTCTTCATTTGTAATTTGAAGATGCAATAAGAAAAAAAGTTGTGCAGATTAATATTGCTTCTGAGAAGAAAAGCATAAGAAATACATATTTAAACACAGTTATTGTTCTTTGCACAAAAATGAGTTTGTCCTGCATTTCTGAGGATATGTCTGTGGGCTTCATCATCTCTTTTCCTTTCAGATCTATTTGCGTTTCCTAGACTACGAGATGCAGAACTCCAACGAGTGCAAGCGTAATTTTGTGGCGGTGTACGACGGCAGCAGCTCGGTGGAAGATCTGAGGAACAAGTTCTGCAGCACAGTGGCCAATGATGTGATGCTGCTGTCAGGGTTAGGCGTCATTCGTATGTGGTCTGACGAGGGGAGCCGGAGGAGCCGCTTCCGCATCCTCTTCACAACTTTCCAAGAGCGTAGGAGACACACACATTCACTCATGACCTTTTAGAATTTGTCTCATAGATTAATTTTTACAGCATTTAGGATTTCTTTAGGAATAAGTTTAGAGGTGCTCAATGCAATTTATTTCATTATTTAATCTCATTTCTAAACAAAGATAACCCTATGTAAATAGGATTTTTTTGTTGTTGTCACATAATGCACCTTTATGTGTCAGTTTGATTTGAATACCTCCATATCCCCTTTGGTTTGGTGTTAAACATACATTTTGTAACCTTTCTGAAACCTAGCTGAGCATAAAGCAAATATTTGCTGTTTGTATTGCTCTTTCTACTCTGCATGCACTCTACACTTGTTTACAAGTTTATAAATACACTCGTTGTTTTTTACCATAAAATTCAAAGCTAGCAGATGCAGTTGAAGTCATCTATTCAGCTTTTAACATTCTGCTGGTGTTCAGATCTGTAAATCCTGTCTAACCTTGCTGTAAGCATGTGCAAACTTGTTTTCTCCAGTTATTGCTGGGTAGACATAAGATAAAATGAAAGAAGGAAATATGATACTTTTTAAATAATTGTTTTACATTTGCTTACAGAGTAAAAAACAACACAATTATTTGTCTGTTACAACTTGTTAAAGGAGAATGAAGACTGAATTAATAACTAAATGAAAAAAAGATTTCCAACCAGTTTCTAAACAACTGTTTACATAATGGGTTCCAAAGTTTATAGTTATTAACATACGTTTTAAACAGAAAATCTGTCAGAAAACTGTGCACACACACTCAGTGGTGGAAAAGAGAGTGAATGGTCATTTAGAATTCAGAGCTCAAACACCAGCTGTAAAGGTTGGCAAGGGTCTTTTTAAATAATATCTTAGGATTTTTAATGACCACACTGTCAGGAACTCAACCAAACTTCAGATCTCATCTGAAGGACAGTGGTTTTTAAATGAAAATTCTGCATCCAAAGGGCAACCTCCTACTTTCCCCGTTAACTGTATATAGTGCTACAGTTCAGTCACTTCCTATGGCAGACAGTGAGAGCAAGAGGTTACCCCTTGGCTTTCCCTCTCGATGCGCAAAAGGAAACGACTGAACTGCAGTACATCAAGTAGCCAGTTGAGGCTGACTTAAGAAGTTAGCAGGTTCTTATTCAATCCAATGTACAAACTGACCAACTTTGGAGCTGAAAAAACATGATTCCATCGCTGGCTCTTTTTGATTTGTTGATTTAGATCACCATCTTTGACCTTCTTGAAGACGCTGAGGGGTGAATAATTTTTTTTAATGTTTGCTTAAGATATAGTAAAATACTTTTGTGGACACGTTTGCAAATACTGGCTACTCAAACTTTGAGCCTCTTTAATCTTTGCAAGAAACCTATTGGGGACACCAGACACCACGTTCATTTTATACACAGTCAATGGCTCCGTCACTACATTGGGATGCTACTGGCAACTAGCAGCCCCTAGTTGCCTCCAATTCCAGCTATTTACTGACTGAGGTCTACTAACAAGGCTCTGATCTTCTTCATGTGGGCTGCAGGGTAATATAGCTGGGACTGATATATCTTCTTTTAGTGAGTATTAGGGATTGCCAATTTGTCTAATTTTGCAGGATTTTGTCAAATTATAATTATTCTACATTTCATCCTTTCCTGTTAAATTGAAAAAAATGTTGCAATGTCTAAGTCTCTTGCTACAGGAAGCTTTTTTTTTCCACTGCAACTGTTAAAAAAATATGTAAAGTCTAGTAAATGCTAGAAATAAAAGATTTTGAAGATAGTTCCCCATGAGTCGGTTACTACGACTTATGTCGGTCTTAACTCACTCCATAATTCTTTTAAAAGGCTAATCAGCACTGATGGTCACATGATGCTGCTGCCGAGGGGATGGCTAAGTTGTTAACCTGAGATGTTGGAGAAGTTGGGTTACCAGTGGCTCTGCCTCTAACACCCCAAATCTCCAGGCTCAGCGCATTGTTTAGGGGATCGCACCGAAATGGTGCCAATCGCCAATCCCGTTCTTCCCGGAAATGCATACGGAGCTGACAGGAACTTGAAAGGCGAGGTTGGCTTGTTTCCCCAGTGTGTTATTGAAAGTGTGTGGTTATGAAAGTAACCATTACGTTTTGAAATATTTATTAATCAAACAAACTATAGACTCTTTTCCTGTTTGTACACAATAATGATGTTGTAGCATATGTGTGCACCAAGAAAACTTATAGTTACCAGATCGCAGTGCTATGGTGGAGTGGGTAGAGGACATTAGTAAGTGGCTTAAAATACAGTGGCCAGCTATATAACTTAAACTCACTCAGACCATTATAGTGTTCTGAACACTTGACATTTAGCCTTTATTTTTCTGGAAGAACACACACACCTTTCCTCTCCTATATCGCCCTTTTGAAAAAGAGCGTTGGAAAGATTTTTGCACCTATTTAAGAGTTACCAGAGAATTTTTAGAGGGTGTTAGCCGCTAAATAAAGATGAGGGCGCTGGGAATTAAATACATTGTTAATAGTTTTTTATTACGATTACATTAAATTAATCAAGAATAACATTCCTTTTGCAATCTGTTTACAGCTAAATCACTAAGTTTAAAACAATGCCCATGTGTGTAAACTTTCTAAAATACTATACAAGAAGGTCTTTTCATACAATTCACTTATTTTCAACTTCCATTTTAAACTTTTATAAGCTGAGATTAACTGTGATGCCATGTGCTTTCTGTAACACTGTGAGGGCTCACAGTAATCCTGCCACTGGATAGCTAAATGTTTTTTACATGATTTATTTGAAAGTAATGGTCCAAAACAGGTCAATCGAAGCTTGTTTTAATTGTAACACCCTCTGGTGATGAGACATGCAGTCAGGGTTGTCAGTGCATTGATCAACTCTCGCAAGAACTCATAAAAACCAGTTAGAAGATATATTTATGACATGTGAACAATGGTACATTACCAAAATCAGTGCACAACTAATTGATCACCTAGGCTCTAAAAGGGTCTATACCAAGTCACCTTTCAGAAATTTGGTCACTTTAAGAGCAAACTCTGGATCCCGACGAAAGAGGAATCAACGGGCTGGCAGAATTACAGGACTCTTAATTAAAGGGACAAGCTGTTTGCTCAAGGGTAGAGGATTTCTGAAGGAATCTCGAGTTGTTCTGAGCTTCTTTGATTCTGTGTCCTCCACAGCTGGGGTCACATCTCTCCTTAAATCAGACTCTATAAAGCTTAATGGATGTGGAAAGAAAGAAAGAACATAAGGGATGGCTCCACTGAAACAGGATGAAGGATTGTGGGAAAAGAGGGACCGGAGTCGAAACTATAAAGATTAAGTGTCTCGCAATAAGTGGAAGTGCTGAGACAGAGAATGTGGAAGTGAGGTGATAAAAAAAACTGTGTTTAAATCCTCATTAGGGTGCATATCTTGCCTTTGTTTGAAATGGAAAGGTTCCATCAGTGTGGTGCATTAGACCACAAAAACAACACTGGTTTGTGCCAAGGCTGATGAGAAAACAATGAAATAAAGCAGATTTTATGATGAAAGAAGAAAAACCAATGCCGTCCTTGATTCACTCCATTAGAAGTTACTCCTTGACATTTTTGTAGACAATTTAGTAATTACGGCGTATAATAATAGTTTCCTCTTTCTCTGAGTGACATTGAGCTTTAAGTGTATTCATAAGAGTCATGTTTTACGAAGCAGCACACTTTATCGTAAGTCCTTCTGTTTGATCCATAAAATGCTATTCAAACATTGGTAAGCACCAACTAACACACACTCTGCATCAGCCATACTCTGTGCACATTTTGCTGTAAATTTTCCAGGTTTAAACCAAAGTGTTCCTTTTTTGAGATATCATATAATGATAATGCCAATTGTTAAACTGCATGAATTTTATATTTCCTTCTTTAAATTTTACTTTTTATTATTCAAGAACTCCCATGTAGGAGTTTTTGTATATTCATACAATGCAAAAAGGAGATTATTCTTTCACCTAGGTGTTCTTTTTTTGTTTTTTGTTCAAGGTTTTTTAGACATTTCCACCATTTATCCAGCAACTAACGCCTCTTTTCCACAAAGCCGGTCGTATACAACATGAAACTTTGTGCTGTGTATGTGAAAAGTGTCAAAACTGAGCTACAGATGCATGGTGAAATCTAGATGCAAACTAATAGTTAATATCCTTGTGTCACATTTTTATAATCTAGTATATTATCAGTCAATTTAATCAAAATGATAAACATAACATATCATTGTGTCAGCTAGCTCTTGTTATCTCTGGGAATAGCGATTGCTAATTTGACTGCCACTTATTCTCTGTGTTTCTGTGGCATTGAAGCTGATTCACTCACTCTTCTGTGATATGATTGAGCTTGCTGCATTTTGTCATTCTAATCTCGTCAGTAACCTATTTAGCTGCAAAGAGTACATCCTGACTCATTCCACATTTCACTATAGTCAAAGTAATAGAAAGGCTTCGATTATTTACCTAATGAGGTTAATTAATCAACAGGGGGCCATGGTCTTTTCCCTGAATTATGGATCTTTCCATTGTACAGAACAACTCAGTTTGGCGTAGGAAAGTACAGTACAGCTCGTGCTGGTTTTCCATGTTAGCGTGGCACCTATTCATGGGTGGGTATGCATTTGTTGAAGACGCGCCCACCTCTGCTCCGTGATTTCAATTAGAATGTGACACAAACAAAAAAGAGGGATGCTCATGCTAGTGTAAATAATTTTAACAGTTAAATATCAGATTTTCTTTTAAAAGATGTTGATGGCGGCAAAAAAATGTACTTCAAAAACCCGAGGAAGGTTTGAAGTCGGACTGATGAAACTATCAGCTGGTCTCATTTCACAAAGCTTAATGTTGAGCATCTTTAATGAGGTTAATTATTCAATTAACACAAGTTCAGGAGGAGCTGATAATTGACCATCTAATCATATGGTCCCGCCTACTTATAGTTCCAGTATATAAGATGTTTATCATAAATACATAAGTATACAATTTTTTTCAATAATGAAACCCAATTTAAAGTCATACATACATCATGGCATGCAGAGTCCAGTCGTGCACATGCCCGAGAGATAGGGTGGAAGGAAGAAGAAGGAAAGCCTTCTATTTGCTCCAAATGATAAAGGTTCCTAGTGGGCTGAACCAACAACTCATCAACAGACATTTAACCGGTCTATATTATATACATTAATATCTCTATCAACGATTCAATATTCCCATTACAAAGACATAACCTATGGGACAACATCAACATTGTGCAAGCTATCCCTCCTTTCACCACTTTTAGACGGGGCATTCTCCAGACCCAGGTTTCCCTTCTGGTCCCGGACTCCTCACTCAGACAGCTCAGTACACTTCTCTATTGCTCGCCACTCAGAATTGCAATACTAGCCAATTATGAGCGAGAGCGAACATGTGAAACATTTTAGTCACAATATCTCTCGTTATAAAATGATACAAGTTACAAGTGAGAGGGAACTTGAGAAAAATAACTGTTTAGGAGAGAGATGCGAGGAAAACAAACAAGCATGCAAATGAAACATTGCCACGCCAATGAACCTACCAAGCCAATTTTAATTGATCTCATTCTTGCTAGATTTTTTTACTGATCATGGTAGGTCCTGTCTCTCATCTTTCTTATTCAAGGGAATTAATTCCCACCAGATTCTGACCACCTAATTGTTGTTAGAAAGTGGTTAACTTGTGTTATTTGGCTGCAGAAAATTAGCTCTTTGTTTAAAATCCAAAAGATGACAGATATGTTGAAATCTGTGAAAAAATTAGAGTTTGACTGTGTAACAAATTGTATATTGTCTCTCCTAAGTTGCTTTGGACAAAAGTGTCTGCCAAATGCATAAATATAAATGCTAATGTAAATGAGTCATTTAGGGTAAAGTACCACAGGATTAAGGGGAGTAATGGGTAGATATATCAGGTATTGCCATCCGTGGAAAAATAAGGAGAGAATAGCAAGAACGGGTCAAGAAAGGGAGGTAAATAAAAAAGGGATTGTTGGAATTGTAGTGCTGTTGTGATACAAAGAAAGGTACATGAATAACAAGTACTTGATAGACTTCAGGTGAAGAAGCTGTGAGTAATTAGGTGAAACTTCGAGGGGAGGGATTAACGGAACACAACAGAACACTGAACAGCAAGAAAACTACTATAATAATTATCAATAATAATTATTAAGAACCAGAGGCAGAACCGGACATCCTGGACTTCTTAGTCACTGCTTTTCCCTTCACAATCCTCCATTCAAAGATGCTGCTTGGTTTACTGAATGCATTTGATATACTGATCAGTATGCAAGTGCGCAGTTTCGGAATGGCCCTGAGCCTGAGCCTTTGGTACAGAGGAGCTTAAAGGTGCAAGAAACACATAATGGTGTTTGTGAAGCAGAGAGGTGCAGCTGCATCTCTGCATTAGTGAATTTGTGGAGGAGCCAAGTGTCCTATGTGCAGTGCCTTCCAGTCAATGAACACAGCACGAGCGGTTGCCTGGGTAACACACAGCCCTGCATAACACGCTTAGACACTTACCAGTTATCGCTTTCTTGTCCCTTTTTCTCCCTTCTGACGGTCTCTCTTTTTTTCTCTCACACACACTTTCTCAATATTGCTCAGCTCAGTTGTAGGGTTGACATTTTAGTAAAGCTTTGCAGCAAAGCTACACAAATGACTGAATGAAAGCATTTATTAATGTGGTTAAATCTTATGGGTTATTAGGAACTATCATGAGTTCAATGTGTTTCATGGATGAACACATTAATAAATACATGATTTAAGCTGGTCACATCATCATGCATTTTGATTTGATAGTCATGATAGTTTCCTCATCCACAAAAAGAATCTTCTGTGAAAAAGAAATACTTAAAATTATCACAAAATAACACACGGAAGTGTATTGTTTTATGCATGTAGTTGCAGGTTACTTGCAAACTGTAATCTATGACATATTAGTTGTTCTGTAACTATAATTTTAAATGAATCTCTGCAGTATTACTATGAGAAATGTAATGAGTTATTTAAACAGTAGTGGCTCTGTATTACACACTTTCTGAAAAAAAATCCCATAAGATTGTAAAATGTTCTCATTTGCCGCAAAGCATTATACAAACATGCTGTAATGACCAGCTCGTCACTTTCGTTAGGGCCCACAAAGTTAATTCTTAGTCAATGTTGAATCCCTTTTTTTGGATGTTACATGCTATTTGCTGGGATTGGTTAATGATGGCTAATATAAAGAAATTAATATCTATTAATAATACATTTTCATTCATTTAAATTATAGCTTTGTTCATAGAAGATTGTGAAGATGTTTTACTGTGGATGTTGAATCTATCGTGTAAAGCATTAGAAATCGTGATGGAGTATCCAGCTTAGTTCATGTTTTATTGAATGTGTTGTTCATCCATCAAGTCATGAATGAAACATTTTGAACTTTTGACCCTTACCACATTATTTTTTTTTCAGAGTAACAGCATTTGTGATTCATCACAAAAAATGTTTTAAGTTATTGAAAAAGTTTTAGCATTCCATAAATTGCCATGTTTAATTCTAGGGTTTTGAGGGGATTATTTTAAGTATAAAAAAAACGTTGATGGAAGTACCCAAAAGGCAAACAATAAAGCAAAGATTTGGACATTTGTAAACATATTTTTGAGTTTTTAAGCAGATTGTATAAATCACATCTTTATAAGTATCATCAAGGTTGAACTGGGAACTGAGCAGAAAACAGTAAAATGTAAGATCCCCACGTACAAAACAACAACAACAAACAGTCCCTCCAGATACGACACTCTGCTCCTCTCAAAGGGTTAAGGTTTGAACACTAAAGGCACCATGGTTTAGAACATAAAGTGAAAAAGTAAAAACTAGCAGCAAAGTCTAGCAGTCGCTGATTATTTACAAAAAATGCAAAATATACCTTTTGATCCCTTATACACATTTGAACCCTAATGGAACCACACTGTAGAAAAGAAATAAAATTATAAATAAAACATTTATATATGGTAACGTTTTACACTGGTCCATCACATTGATCTTAAAAAACGTTTTAAACAGCATAAACCTTTCAACAGATTGTAAAACTTGTATTTTGCAGCTTTGAGTTCATTTAGTGCAAATAAATTAAATTAGCGTGTTTATACTGCACACAACTATTTGATATCTATTTGCACTTTTATTTCCACATTAACATCATTTAGAGATGCGATTTCACAAAACCACACCTTGGCATTACCATTTAAAAATATCCTGTAACGCGTTTAACTTATTGTGCATTGGAACTTAAAGACTGCAGCACCACCTAGCGACTAAAGCTGAGTACAAGTGGTTAAGGATGAGCTAAAGGAATGATTATACATCTTTATTTTAATTGTTAATTGTGTTAATGTCTTTTGATCTTGACTGTTAATAGACCCATTACATTTGGTTAACATTGAAGCTTATTTCATAATTTTTTATTGTGACAGTCCTATGCAGAAGGAAATTAAAGAGTTTCTTCTGAAAAATGAGGATATGTACACGTTGGTGGGTGTGGGCTGAGGCAAAGTGATTGAAATCAAATCTCCGCCCCCTCAAAGAGTCACCTTGAGTTTTACTGAGTCCTCTGATAACAATGATGTAATGTGTGAAGGTAATGAGGGGTTCGGGTGCTGTCTATTATTTGTTTGACATTTTAACTAAGTATGAACACTCCACCCATTCCTGATTGAGTGAGCTTTCTGCATTTTTGGAAGGTAAATAAAACAATCCTGAACTGAGACACCAAAACAGTTTTCATCTTTTCAAATGCCACAGTTGTTTGGAAAAATGGAAATGTATTATGAAAAAAACAACAACATTAATCGTATGATAGTAAACTTTAGACTTTTAAATATATTCAACTTTTAATTATACTGCTCTACACTATTCTTCTTTATGATTTAATAAATAATAAGATAATAACTAATAAGTATATATCAATTGGTAAACATGATGTTTCCCACTCTGACGCCGTTCAGAAACCCCTAAACTTTCTAATAAATAAACCTGGTTTCTACTAAATAACAACAAATTTTAGGCCAATCTCAAATGAACTAATAACATTAAAACAGCTATTATGGATTTTGGAAAAAATATTCCTTTTTTGCAGTGTGTAAAAAAACTTGAGGAATCCCCAGTTAGATTTTTGTGAGAGTTTTTTGTGTATGAAGATTGTTTTTAATAAGAAAAAGTCAGCTCAGTGTTGCTGAAGCGATTTATTCAAAGGCAGGCAATGTTGGGTTATCCTCATATTTTCAAAGTAGAATTAAACTATGACTAACTTCAATGAATCAGCACTAGAGGGCACTTAAATTCACTAACAAAGTCACCTGTATTGGATTCATCAAGCGCTCCCCATTCACTTGTCAGTCCTCATTCCAAATAAACAGACAGAGGGAAGATACATTTAATGTCTTGTAAACTAAGCTTTTAAGAGTGTTTGTTATTTTCCTAGGGGGTTTAACAATATTTACTGCACTGCACGTATATTAAGTTCCTAAGTGACACTTAGTGAACATTCTGGTGTCACACCTGACAGATCATGTTTTTGTGTTCACACTAAGGGTCACCGCCCTGCTTTAGCCTTCGATGTATAGTAGAAAGTGCCTGAATGGCAGTTCATCGACCGGCCTTTGGAGGCTAACTTCGGAAGTGAGCAGGTCCTCATTCACCCTAACGTTAAATCTGACCAACTTTGGAGCTAAAATAAACATGTTTCCACCCCTGGCTCCATTAGGATTGTTGATCCAGATCGCTAGTTTTGATCATCATGAACAATATGAGGGAGGTGAAATATTTTAAGGTATATTAAGCCTTAAAGTTATCCAAAATTAAGTATATGGTTTCTTGAGAGGCAGATGATTGACAGCTCTTTAGCTTGTCTTATTATGTATGATCCTTTGGTGTCGTAAAAACTATTTTTTTTTTTGTCTAGGATTTTTTTTGTCTGCTATTTTGGAAAAAGGTTTCATAAATGTGTTGTTTATGATCTGCACTATCTCCCCCATCATTTTCCTTTCAGGAAAAGGGGGTTTGAGTTCTTCTGGGCTAAATTATTTTTCTCTTTGTTTGTTAGGAAATTGTAATTGAAATTATTAGACTGGTGTCCCAAACTTCGACTGAGATCAACGGAGTCAATGTTTTAAGTGATGTATTACAGAGAGCACACCTCTTATAGTCTTGGATGAATTTTCATGCATATTTGAAGAATGTGATTAAAATTCATGTGCAGCAGAAGGCAACAGAATTTGATTTGGTTGGTTTGAGTAATGGATTTTTAAATTTATACTGCATTGATGAACAGACACAGTCAGATTGACATGCTGCGAGATTAATAGCGTAAGAATAATACTGCATCTTATTAACAGGAAGAAATGAAAGGTAAATTTACTAAACATAATCTCTTTTCCCTCTCTTCTCATCAGCTCCCTGTGAGGCAGACATGTTCTTTTGCCACAGTAACATGTGCATAAATAACACACTGGTGTGCAATGGCATCCAAAACTGTGTCTACCCCTGGGATGAGAACCACTGCAAAGGTAAATCCAACTTGTGGTCGCACATTATCATGTTCATAACGTTTTTTTCTTTGTTTGCTTATCTTGAAAATCAAAACAAAATCAACATACATTTTATAAACAAATAAACACAAAAAAATCTGTAAAAAAAAGTTCTGCCCAACAAAAAGTTACTACAACTTTTAAAAATCTATTTAACAAGGATTTCTGTATTTATTTTTAATGTTCTTTCTAGGTTTTAGGTTTTGTTGCAGTATACCATTTTACAATGAAATACAATAAAAAAGAATTAAGTTCTATGTGGTACAAAGAGTATGATGCTATAAATTAAGGAATTTATAATAAAATAAATAAATAATTTGAAACAAATCAAAATTTTACTGAACTTTTATTTAAATTATCATCTATATCTGTATTTCAAAGTAATGTTTGTTACATTTACTTGAGTAAAATTTTAGGGTAACTATACTTTTAGAAATGTGTACTTTTATTTAGTTACATTTAGCAGTCTTCCTCCATTACTATTGTAATGGAAAATGATATTATTTCTGACAAGTTAGCAAGTCTCATGGGATGTTGAAAAGGCTGATGCTTGAGAGTTGTCAGCTTCTCACGTCTTTCTTATGTTTAGCACTTAGAAGATGGCCAATGTTGAGGAAGAAGTTTGTGAGTTTCTGGTGGCAGATCATTTATAGCCTTGTGTTCAATGTGTGTGAAATATTGTGTGAAAAATACTCTAATGGGAAGACTGCACTTTGAGACATGCACAGAAGTGATGTAGTTATACTTAATGTTTTTTGTCCCCTAATATCTAAATATTCATCATGTGTTTGAAAATATAGAGATGAGAGGTTATGTTAGACTTGTGAGAATGTGTTTACAACAATACAATACAATACAACATTACAATGAATTGCAGCTAAGTTATGAACTGAAGTTTTTTTATTGAAAACAGTGTTATTTTATTATTATGTTTCTTTTCTTTGATAAATGTCACTCCACTTTTCTGAGAGAATGTGATTAATATCTTGTTATTAAGTGGAAAATTTTTTTAAAACACTAAGTATCTAGAGTCTGAGCATGCACAGGATGGATTATGTTTCCTGCACATATCAAGTAGTAACAGAACACCCAAAGTGATTGAGATCAAGGCATTCGTTAACTGCAGCTCCAACCTTAACCCTTTAACTGCCCACTAAATCAAATGGCATAAGTCTTGAGTTGCTGTATTTTCTGTAGCTTTTTGGCTACAGGTTAAAATCAAAGCAAAAAAGTATTCTGTCAAATGAAAAGATTAAATATTTTAAATGATACCTAAATTCATAAAGATTAAAGGTAAGATTTTTTTTCCTCTAAACAAATTAGTATTACAGTTCATTTTTGTGGCAGTTTCATACATATTTTTGGTAGTCCTTGATAGTTTAAAACGGATGGAATGTGGAAAAAAGCCAATGAGTGATATTAAGAGCTAAGAAATACAAAACAATATTTAAACTGTCAATGTTTTCCCAAATGCTGACTTATCGTCACTGAACATGTCTGTGCTGCTAAACTTTCTTCAAAAAGTTTATTTTAAATACAAAGTTTAAAAAAAAAACTTATTTCACAAAACTTAACAATTAGCAGCACTTATGTGGCTTGAACAGTGTTTTTGCTTGTCAGGTTCTGTGATGTATCTGTGCTCATTACCAAACTGGTAATTTTTACATAACCTTTATTTTAAAAAAGAAGAACAAAGTCACTTGAGGAGAGATAACTAGACGCCCTTCTATTAGTTTGACAAGCATTTTGGCTTTGTATCATTAAAATTAGTAACTAAAAAAAGTAACTACTTGAGTACATGTTTCATTAAATACCTTTTTAATCTTACACCATGGTTACACTATGAAAAAAAGGCTCATCGACATGAATGGGATCGCATACGACGATGCAAAACCGGGTGATCCAGCCTATTGGTGCAATTTCAGATTCCGCTCGGACAAAAATTGAGCTAAATTGAACTTTGACCTACAATACCTCATCATGTGATGCAACCACAACCAATCGATTGCATCGAAGCTCTCAAAAGCTTGTTTAGCCAAATACTTGGTCAAGTAAATCATTTGGTAGTTACCGTTAATCTAAATGCTACCATACAAGCTTCTCTGCACGGGGCTTCATCAAAAGCTTCACACTGTATTGCCTTGCTTGTGGAAGGTGCTAATAATGTAACAAAAGTGCAATGAAATTCACCATTGACCCTCAATTTTAAAGCAATGCCATATCATACCTCCTCTCTTTTGTCCATGTTTTTGACGTTTAAAAAAATTATCAAACAACTCTTGGTCGAATACCAGCATGATTAGCTATTCAATGTACATATTCTCCTTCATAAGTCTTTGCTATTTCTTGTTTTGAGACTGGGTATCAAGCACCACCCAGTTCCTCTTTTATGTCCCGATAGTATTCTTAACACTTGATCAAAGAGCGAGCTTTCATTGGTCGACCGTGAGATCACGCATTGCAACAAACCAGGCTGACCTATCCGTCAATTCAAACTTGTCACCAAAGACACAGAGGTCAATGAGCAGGACATAAAAGTGCAGCTATATGCCATACCAATGAAAATGATGACAATAAAAGTTCAATTAAAGTTTGAATCGGTGTAAAAGTATTTACAAATTTTAAACAGTTTCATGATTAAACAAGACATAATAATGTTATTAGTAAAAGATATAGGTCTGCAAAAATGCTTTCTAAGGTAAACTTAACAACCAAGGGTTAGTGATATAATGTTAATAATGTTCACAATGTCAATTTGAGTAATGTAAACCTACCCTAACGTCTTAACTCTTTTCTTAAGCTGAATTATAGAACGTTCAAAATTTTGGCCAGGATAAAAATATGTTTGCTATGGAGAGGACAGTAACGTCATATAATGCCCCCTTTGCCAATATAAGTCATATAAACCAACCCCCATGTCTTAACTCTTTTCCTTAGCTGAGATATAGATCTTTGAAAATGGTTGTCATGGTAACCAGTATGGTTGCTAGTGAGGGGTCATTGACATCCTGTATTGATCCCCTTGTCGATATTAATCATGTAATCAAACCCTCATGTCTTAACTCTTTTGCTAAGCTGAAATATAACTGTGAAATTGGTTCCCATGGTATATGGACTTAACTTATTCAAACCTTTTGGATCTCTCAGAAAAAGAATAAAAGATTATGCAAATATGATGGGATGTGAATACAACTTGAAATACAATAGGGACCCTTTAAATTGATCACGTGACCCCATATGTTTTCCAGAAAAGCGGAAAGCAAACATCCTGGACAACCTCAACAACACAAACAGCACCATCATAGGGGTCACATGCTGCATTGTGCTGATTCTTTTAGTTGTATCAGTCATTGTTCAAATCAAGCAGCCAAGGAAGAAGTACATCCTCAGACGAGAAGACTTTGACCCAACTATGTTCCAGGAGGTCTTCCAGGAGCCACCCCATTATGAACTGTGCACTCTCCGCAGCACAGCCACCACCTCTGCAGATTTGGCTGAGCTTGCAGAGGACTTTGAGAACTACCACAAACTCCGGCGGGCATCCTCCCGCTGTGTCCATGAGCATCACTGTGGTGCCTCACATCTGTCCAGTCACAGGGGCAGCCGAAGCAACCTGAGTGCTCGCGAGGCAGCAGCACCGGCGGCCATCTTGACAGATCTCCCGATTCAGCCCATACGGCCTCTTCCTCCCCAAACAAACCGCAGGAACATTCTAGTCATGAGACACACTTACTCACAGGATGCTGCTGATGGCTGCGAGCTAGACGATGAGCTGGAGGAGGTGCCTACGACCAGCCATAGACTCTCCAGACATGAGAAAGCAGTGCAGAGGTCAGTATTTACTTTTTTTTTTTAAGTTGCTTGCAATTTATTACCTGTTCAGCTTTGCACCAATATGACTGTTATGTTTTGCTTTCATTGTTCTTTTTAGCATGTGCTAATAATAGAATTTTAATATGCTGTTAACTTTGAAACCGTGGTGGCCGGCTTAATATGAAAGAGTGTTGTAATCATTAACATTTTATATGTCTAGTTTAATCTAATTTGTGGGCAATATAAGGTATCCAATTAATTTATTTTCATGTTTTTATGTTGTGGAAGGCAAAAAACAACACACATGAGGAGAACATGATCTCCCAGTGAAGTGGGAGTCCTCTAAAAAAACTTTGAATGAAAACAAAAAGCATCTTGTAGCTGCAAAGTAGCAATGTTTTTTTAATAGAAAAAAAAATATGATCCCATTTGACCCATTAAAGGAGACTTCAGATGAAAATAAAAATTTCCAACTGTTTGGACAGAAATTTGAACAGAAATTTGGCTCATTGTTGTCGGTGCAAATCGGCCTTAAAATTATAAAAATCCATCCAAGGATTTTATTTCAATCACAACAAATGCATTATACACTCTGAGAACGAGCCTTTGGGAAACTCACATTAAATGATGTCAAGTACTGTAAGACCCTCCCATTAATTACCATTAACTCTACCCCTCCATTTTGCTTATGAGTAGCCCTAGCTTTGAAAGTCTACAATATTTTGGGATATAAAGAAGCACACAACTTTGCACATTTACTCCTATCAAAGTTACCACACCAGCAGATCTACCAAAATATGTGTTTGTTTGCTCAAGCTGTTTTGCTCCAGACTGCTTTTGAAGGAGTGTCAGAACAACACAGGATTTGCAATGAAGTTGAGACTGAAACTTGGATTTGTACCTATTCTATGTAATCCAGAAACAGTAAGTTTATTAAATAAAACTAAATAAATATCTAAAGAAACAATCTCAAAATAGCATTTCAATTAATGTTGGCAAACTTTACTTCATGAAGAAAAATATTATATATATTATATATATATATATATATATATATTGTGGCGGGGTGAAGAATTACAGAACCAGGGTGGTGATGAAAGATCCCCGGAGGGGGAGTTTTTATTGACAACTTAAGATAAATAATACTGGTGAAGAGTGTCCCTGGTGGTGCTTCCGGGGCGCTGTGCTCTGTGCTCGGTGCTTCCTCTTCTACAGGTAGAGGGTGGCAGGGTAACGTCCCAACACAAAGAGGGTTAGGCTGTTCCTTCATCCGCTGCTGTCTGAGAGCAAAGAGAGAACAAGCGGTTAGCGTCTGGTCACGTCCCAGTAGCTCTTCTCCCTTGTGTGCCTCCCGAACGACCGGTGATTAGGATGTGCAGGTGTTTTGCTTTCGTTTCCTGGGCGACGCTAATGAGCGCTCGGAGGCCCTGCCACACTCCTCCCCCCCCCCCCCGAAAGTTAAACACACCAACTAGGGAACATAAGGGTGGGCGGGGAGTGTGCCCTGACAGACCTGCGTAAGCTGACCACATCCTAGAAAGTCCATCGGCATTAGAGTTGGCCGTCCCAGCCCGATGTTCTACCTTGAAGTTGAAGTCCTGGAGTGCTAGGAACCACCGCGTCACCCTGGCGTTTGTGTCCTTAGCGCGTGCCATCCACTGTAATGGAGCGTGGTCGGTCATCAAGGTGAAGCGGCGTCCCAGTAGGTAGTACCGCAGCTCCAGGATCGCCCACTTTATGGCCAGGGCTTCCTTCTCCACCGCTGCATACCTTGTTTCCGCTGGGGTCAGCTTACGACTGATGTATGTCACGGGATGTTCTTCACCTTCTTTGACCTGGGAGAGGACCGCTCCCAGGCCTGTGTCCGATGCGTCTGTTTGCAGCAGGAAGGGGCAGTTGAAGTCAGGCGCTCTTAGAATTGGTTCGCTGGTTAATGCAGACTTTATCCGCCGGAGGGTCTCATCTAACTCTGCAGTCCACACAATCTTCTCCGGCTGCCCCTTTCTGGTTAGGTCTGTCAGGGGGGATGCTAAGGTGGAGAAGTTAGGGATAAAACATCGATAATAGCCCGCCAACCCCAAAAAAGCTCGCACTTGTGTCTTTGTAGCGGGACGTGGCGCGGTTAAGATCGCTTCGACTTTCTTCTGCTGCGGTTGGATAAGCCCTCTTCCTACCCGAAACCCCAGGTACTGGGCCTCGGCAAGTGCGAGATGGCATTTCCGGGGGTTGGCGGTTAGTCCAGCCCGGCGTAGCTCCATCAACACCCTCCGGAGCCGCTCGAGGTGATCTTGCCAGGTCTCAGAGTGGATTACCACATCGTCCAAGTACGCAGCCGCATAAGCCTGGTGTGGGCGGAGTAATACATCCATCATTCTTTGAAACGTTGCTGGTGCCCCGTGCAGGCCGAAAGGAAGGGTCCGGTATTGCCAGTGACCCGATGGAGTGGAGAAGGCGTTTTTTTCCCTAGCCGATTTTGTTAGAGGTACTTGCTAATAACCTTTAGTGAGGTCAAGCGTAGTTATAAATCGTGCCCTCCCCAGCCTTTCTAGCAGTTCATCCACACGGGGCATTGGATACCCGTCGAACTCTGAGACCTCATTTAGTCGGCGGAAGTCGTTACAAAACCGGAGGGTGCCGTCCGGTTTCGGGACTATGACAATTGGGCTGGACCAAGCGCTACGAGAGGGTTCGATTATCCCTAACTTGAGCATCCCGCTGATTTCGTCCTCGATGGCTTGCCTCCGAGCCTCTGGGACCCGATAGGGCCGTTGCCTTACGATGACCCCTGGTGGTGTTCGGATATCGTGCATGATGATATTTGTCTGCCCGGGAAGGGCCGAAAATACGCTGGAGAACTGACTGACCAGATGGTTTAGCTCAGTCTTCTGAGCGGCTGACAGATGTTCACCCATGTCAATTACCACAGGGTCAGACACGGCAAGAGCGGTGAGCTGTTCGCGGGTCCCCACCCACTTCTTGAGGAGATTGATATGATACAATTGTTCCTCTTGTCGACGGCCGGGCTGGCGTAACCGGTAATTTACGGTTCCGACTCGTTCCACAATCGTATACAGTCCTTGCCAGCTGGCGAGAAACTTACAGGCGGAGGTGGGTATCAGCACCATTACACGATCCCCTGGTTGAAACTCCCGTGGTTGGGCCGTCCGGTTGTAGATCCGCTGTTGGGACTGTTGTGCTTTCGTTAGATGTTCCCGTACTAATGGCATGATCCTCTCGATCCGCTCGCGCATTTCTCTCACATGTTCCACTGCTGAGCGGAGTGGAGTCGGCTGCTGCTGTTCCCAGGCTTCCCGAGCTACTTCTAAAAGCCCCCTGGGCTGACGACCAAACAGTAACTCGAAGGGCGTAAATCCTGTGGAGGCTTGGGGAATTTCGCGGATGCCAAACAGGACATACGGAAGCATATGGTCCCAGTCCTTTCGATCTTCCGCTGCCACACGTTTAAGCATTTGTTTCAGGGTTTGATTGAACCGCTCCACTAATCCGTCCGTTTGTGGGTGATACACCGTAGTCCTGAGTTGCTTGACCTGCAGCAGCCGGCAGAGGTCAGCCATGAGCCGTGACATGAAAGGCGTCCCTTGGTCAGTCAGTATCTCGGCCGGAATTCCCACTCGTGTACACAGCATGAAAAGCTCTTTAGCAATGTTTTTAGCCGTTGCTTTCCGTAGTGGCACCGCTTCTGGGTATCGAGTGGCATAGTCGACGATGACCAGAATGTGTTCATGTCCTCGGGCAGACTTTGGCAACGGCCCCACCAGATCCATTCCGATTCGCTCAAAGGGCACCTCAATTATGGGAAGCGGAATGAGGGGACTAGGGGGAGGTGTGCGTGGTGCGGTTTTCTGGCACATAGGGCAAGCTTGGCAGAATAATTTGACTTCTCCGTCGAGTCCGGGCCAGTGAAAGCGATCTCTAATCCGGTGAATCGTATTCGCAACTCCCAAATGGCCAGCCATTGGATGAGCGTGGGCTAGTTCCATGATTAGCTCTGTTTTCTGTTTGGGCACCACTAGTAGCTCCTTAACCTCCCCCCTTCGTTGGGCGACACAGTACAACAGACCTTTTTTTACTATGAAATGCGGGAGAGGATGGGGTGCTGGCTGATGTTCTTTTCCCTCCATCACCCGCACTTGGGCCCAACAGTGTTTTAGTCGATCGTCTTCCAACTGGGCCTTCATGAACGAGCCCCCTCCCGCCACCTGCTGAAATACATCAAGAAACACATCAGTGGTTTGGGAAGGGGACTCACCGTCTTTCCCGCTGTCCGATGCTAGCAGGGCGGGCTGGCGACGTCTTCTTTCCGGCCGGCACTCACGGCGGCTCCCGGTCCGACTGGTTGGCTGGGTAGCCGCAGAGAGAAGGTGTTCAAATCCCGGCCAATCTCTCCCGAGGAGCACTGGAACGGGCAGTTCTTTTACTATCCCCACCTCTACTGACCATGTTCCCGAAGCGGCGGAAATTGAGACCCGTCGTGCCGGGACGAACTGAGTGTCCCCATGAACACAGGTAATGGGGAGGTGGGACTTAGAGTCTTTTCGTGGTGGGAGGATGGCCGCTTGCACTAGACTTACAGAGCTCCCAGAGTCCAGCAAAGCCAGAGCCGCTCGTCCATTTATCTTCACCTCCGCTCGAGGAGCTTCCCGGGGAGGCTCTCGATGGACAGTACAGCCAGCCAGCCAAGCTCGGGGAGGAGGAGCAGGGTCTTCGGTCGGCATCGGCTCATCGACAGGGCCGGGAGCCGCAGGCCTGTGTACTGGTCGAGAGGTACCCTCTGGCATGCGTCGCTCAAATCCCCCTCTCCGGGTGAACGACGCCGTTCGTTCTCCAGGATCTCTGTGTAACACCCCCTCTGCCAGTTCAATAGCCTCGATAAGGTCCTGTATTGATGTGGGGTGCGTCATCCCAACCGCTCGCCTTGTAGATGGTGGGAGAGCCCGAAGTAATCGGTCAACGGTGATTCGTTCCGCTACCTGACTGGCGGTGGGCCTCCCTTCTAATAACCAGTGTCGAGCGAGGCGGGACAGTTCAGTGGCTTGGGCCCGTGCGGGGCGACGTGGTTTGTACTCCCATTCATGAAAGAGTTGGGCAGCAGAAATGGGAGATAGACCCAGAGCCCCCAGAATTTCTTTCTTGATATTATCATAATTCTCCGCTGACTCAGGTGTCAAAGAAAAATATACTTGTTGGGCTTCCCCGGTAAGCAAAGGACCCAGCAGTTTGGCCCACTCACTTCTGTTCCAGCCCTCACGGATTGCTGTGGTCTCGAACATTCTGAGGTATAGTTCGATGTCATCTTGACTGGTGAGTTTGGGGAGAAGTTGGTTCACTTGAACTCTTGGGTCAGGTAGCTGAACATTTTGAGTGGCAGACAGGCGGAGAGCAGCGAATTCTGCTTCTACTTTCTCCTGGCGTGCGGAAAAATGTTCAACTATTTGTTGCTGGCGAATGCTCACTTCCGTCAGACATTTAAGCAGATTCTCCATGTCCATGTCGGTGGGGGAGGAGCGCCATCTCCGTAAGGGGAATGGTTTCTTTAGGAATAAAGAAAAAAAATTTGTTGTTTACCACCGGTGGGGGTAATTCTTCACGCCTTCATGCTCGCATTCTCCACCAATGTGGCGGGGTGAAGAATTACAGAACCAGGGTGGTGATGAAAGATCCCCGGAGGGGGAGTTTTTATTGACAACTTAAGATAAATAATACTGGTGAAGAGTGTCCCTGGTGGTGCTTCCGGGGCACTGTGCTCTGTGCTCGGTGCTTCCTCTTCTACAGGTAGAGGGTGGCAGGGTAACGTCCCAACACAAAGAGGGTTAGGCTGTTCCTTCATCCGCTGCTGTCTGAGAGCAAAAAGAGAACAAGCGGTTAGCGTCTGATCACGTCCCAGTAGCTCTTCTCCCTTGTGTGCCTCCCGGCGGCTTTTTCAGATGGCTGCTGATTGCCTGCAGCTGTGAAGGAACGACCGGTGATTAGGATGTGCAGGTGTTTTGCTTTCGTTTCCTGGGCGACGCTAATGAGCGCTCGGAGGCCCTGCCACAATATATATATATATATATATATATATATATATATATATATATATATATATATATATATATATATATATATATATATATATATATATATATTTACTTTGTATTCTTATTATATCGCTCTTCGCTTCCCCCGAAAGTGGGTTACAAAAACACCAGACAGCTAAACATCCTTCTGTGCAGAGAGAGGTGTCTTGAGCATAGACATTTGGCAAAGGCCCAAATCAGATTTTTTTGTTTGCCAGAAGCAGTTTTGTTGAGGTTACAAAAATGTTACAAACCGTTCAGCAATATAAACTTAGTGTTATACCATAAAGAAACAAATTAACTTGTGTTAATTTGGCATCTGGGGTCTCCTTTAAAATGTATTACTAACTAAAATGTATTAACTACCATTTCTAATATATAAATTGTGAGTTTGTTTTTGAAGTTATGATAAGTAGCTGAAGAATATGTTTGGAAGTGTCTGATGCATGTTTAGAGTCCTCTCAGTGACACAGGTTGTTGCCTGGCAGCAGGTGGTCATCACTAATGTTCAATCAATGCTTGATTAGTCACTAAATTGCCTCATAAAGGGTCACAATGTAATCTGAAAGGAGTCAATTTTCTGATGCGTCTTAACTGGTTTCTAATGGAAGCATTCATATGTGGCTATAATATTACATTTCATTTTTGTGCATCCTTTTCTTTGCAAAGGACATCTTCAAATTTTCTACACAGAATTCTCATGAACAATAAACAGAATTTTAAACCAAATACAGCTATTTTTTTATTTGAGATAGAAAGAAAGTAACTAAGTAGCATTATTTAGCAGTATTTGGAAGCTACATCATGTTCATTTTTAAACAAGCTCAAAGCTGATAGTGACTAGTACACTGTTTTAGATTTTATCAGATATAACAATATAATTCATGTTTAAATATAACAAGAAACTGCATTACTGCAAACACAGTCCCATAGCAATTAAATGTTCTTTAAATGATCTTCTTTGAAAAAAAAAACATTGACATTAAACATACAAGCAATGGTATTTCAGGTTCTGCCTCATTGGGTCTTTAAACAAACATGAATCTGAGTACAACACAACTAGAGTCTAACAGACAATCTGAAGGTAAGACTCTTTCATCTACTCTGTTTGATCGACGTCTGTAAATATCTGTCTAGTTTTTGTAAGTGTTTTTTTTATTTCTTATTTAGTTTATTTTTTGATCTGCCACTAACCTTCATTGGTGTGAACAAATTATTACCATCCTGCTTCTCCATTTTATTTGTTGCTTGGCTTTTTATTGTAATCTTGTTTTGAGTAAACTACATGACATTTTAGTGTGCATGAAATTAAATAGGTGCTTTATTTTCATAACTTAATGTGTAACTGGTTATTTTCAGTTATGAAAAATGTACAATGTCTATTCTGTTAAAAATTTATTTTTACATTTCAACAGAAACGTGTCTGAGAAAACTTAATAATGAGAGATGCTTTCTTTTTGGGCACTTACTTATCTTAAAAGCTCTTGGATTCTAATTATGAACATCATCATAAGAAACAGCTACTTTTAATGTTATCAAAAAAGGATGGTTAGGGCTAAGTGTTAGCGGCAAGTGGGAGAAATTAAAATAAAGGTGAAGCTGAGTTCCTTTGCTGTTTTAGAGTGGAGTAGGTACCTTCTGGCTCATCTGAATCATTTGTTTAAGTTGTTAGTTTATTAATCTGAGAATCATGAGAACATTGAATAGAGGTGTTTACTAATATGTTTCACGTGGTTGTATAAAAGCCCCTTTTATGATTTTTTTGTGACTTTAGTTTGTGCATTGTGTATCTCTGTTTATATGTCTTTGCTTATCTGTCTGTGT
The DNA here is from genome assembly GCA_900490495.1 of Danionella dracula. Classification (NCBI taxonomy): domain Eukaryota; kingdom Metazoa; phylum Chordata; class Actinopteri; order Cypriniformes; family Danionidae; genus Danionella; species Danionella dracula. The sequence continues at coordinate 2,242,638 of UELW01000888.1, forward strand.
TATATGATGTGTGTAATGTGCTATGCTGTCTGTTTTTCTTTTTCTTTTCTCATTTCCCATCATGCATTGTGTCCATCATGTAGACTTCTTGAAAATAGTGCAATCCTGGATCAATACGAACGGGCTTCAGTGAAATATGAAAACAAGGATCGGAGATTTACACCAACATGATACTAACATGGACTTTCTAAATCAAAATTAAAGACTTGAGAGATTTAAATCTAATGGAAGACGCGGATTCAAACACTCTGGAAGAGACTGGGATGAAACTCATATAAAGATTTAATAAGACCATTTTGATAGGCTGATTATTTAGAGGAGGTTGAACAGAACAACTCGAAAGTTCATTTAAATGAACTTATAGTGCATGCGATTTATTGCCATGCTTTCTGATTAAATGCTGCTTTTTACATTTGTTAAAATGTGTTTTGGGTAATTATTAACACTGTGTTTAACTAAAACATGACTCATGTATTCTAAAAATTGCACGCATGCATTATTTTATCAAAATGTCATTAAAATTGTAAATTATAGTTTCTTTATTTTGCTTTTGCACCAAACCCAGTCGTATACTACTGTTGACAGTTTGAACTAAAAAACTAAAACTAGAAGGAAATGTCATGATCCTTTAGAGGATGGTTGGGTAGTGGTTAATTTTTGAGGGGGTGGGGGGGGGGTTATTTCTCTGCTCATGTGGGTCAGGCCCACAGGTGAGTAGTACCTTGTGTAATGATATTATTGGACAGCCTTTCCAAATTCTTTTGCTTAACAAGCCAATCACTTACTGTGTTTACCTGTTAGTTTTTCTGTTAATGGTATTTATTAATGCTGTGCGTATTTCTTAAAAAATGTATTGTTTGTAAGCATTGTAACCATGTCTTTTTGGATGAATGTTTCATCATTATGGGTGAATTTCCTCCTTTTTCAACAGTAATTGTAGGCAAAATCATGAATGAAGAGGAAGGCGCAAAGGTTGGTTTGGAATATTTTTACATTTTACATTAAATAGCCACAAAATTGCTAAATTAAATGAAAAGAGCATGTTCGGTGTTCTTTGAAATGAACCAATGCCTCACTTACAGATCAAAAGTTTTTACATTATTTTCAACTAAATACAAAAAAATCTACTAAGCTTTCTATTTATTTATATACAAAACATTATAATTGTATTAGACATCAAACACAAGCAAAAGCAAACACCTATTACTACAGGATCTGAACCTACGACAGCCTGTTTGTTTTTATATAAAAAAAAATAAGAAACAATAAAGGTATTTAAAAACTGTAGAAGAAATTTCAGGACAAACTTGTCAGCAACACCAACAGCCTTTTGTCAGCTTTGAGCATGAATGTTTCGCGGCAGACTTTTTGCTTCTACTTTGAAATTCCACCATCTCTGCCAGAAGTTTGGTGCTTTTTGGATGCTGTGAAAAGACGTTACTGGCTCACGTTTACAGCCAAAATTCATCCACATAAAATAAATAAATTACATATAATCGCAACAGATGAAATTCTCAATGACTGTTAAACCTGAATAGCTTTTGACTGCAACTATACTGATCCCGGATCAGTTAATTGCTACTGTCACAAGTTGCTTTGAGGTGACGACCTTCTTTGTGATGTTACAAATTTACTGAAAGTTGTTCTATTTTTTCAAACCATCTTCGGAAGTCATATATTTTAACAGTAAACTGTACAGAAACAACGCACACAGTATAACAGTACAGTGCTCAACTCTACCAACCATACATATAAAAGACTATTAAAGTGACATACAATAAAGGATAACACATTTTCCCCTGTAGAGTACCTTTAAGATAAATATTTCAATTTCAACTATTGTATTTACTTAATAAAACTTTATGAAATCACATATAGTGAGGTCAATTAGCATCTGATCAACCAGTGATTTTGGAAGACCAGCTACTTGTGGAGAGGTCTAAAATTTTCAGCATTAATGCATTTCTACTTTGAGAGGCAGAATCTAGCAATATATTTGGACACAACATTACATGTTTTTTTTGTCAATTACTTGGTCAAATAAGTATGTGATCACTAGCTTATCAGTCATATGGATTGCCCACTACAGAGATCTCTGCACTCTACAATTGTTTTGTGGTCGTTAGCTGTTATAAAGACACATGTGCACTCCACATTAAGTCACATGTACAGCCCAAAGGGACCCAAATCTTTTTTTTCCCCATTTGTGACTTATATCTGATTTTTTAAGGACAATCTGAACAACCCAATTCTATCTTTTTAAAATCCGACCCAAGCTTCTTTCATATGTGGAATCCGATACATATCCAATTATTTGCAATGCGACCTCAGTCTTATGTTCCATTTTTCTGGGTTTTGCAACACTGAGCCCAACTTAAACATAGTATTTCACATAATCAAGTCACTGGAGCAGAAATAGTTACAGGAAGAGCCTAAAAACTATTTTATTGTTTTATAAAGAGATCACAATTGTTATCAGAATACTTCTAACTCTACTTCCACCAATATTACGTATTATGTGTTAGTTTTCATCTCAATCTTTTTCTTAGCAAATGAATCAATACTAATTAATTTGGCTCGAACAGATATTTATGCCCACAAAGCCACAAGTGTGCCAAAGAGCAGGGCTTCAGTGTTTACCTCTGTAAGGCAGAGTTCAGACTGCACGTTTTTTAGCCTGCATTTGAATACGCTGTTTGTTTCTTCACAGGCTTGCAATGAAAAACATCTCAGAGAACTCCACCCTGGTATGATGATTGCTCAGCTTTGAGACTGTCCTGATCCAGTATTTTTAAGACCACTAACACCATGAAGCTGATCTTGAGGACTAACAAGCTCAGACTTTGGACTGCAATGAGGATACTGCTGTACAATTTAAATCAAGTGAAATATGAAGATGTTTTTGTTTCCTTTGATATGATGACTGATTATTTTTCAAAACAATATGTAATGTCCTGTAAGGTACATAATCGTTGGAAAAAATAGATCGAGACTTTAAAATGAAACCAGTCCATTACTTGAAACAGCTATTAAGCAGATGTGAAACCATCTAGAGGGATTTTATGGGTTATTTTACTGCGAGTCTCTTGCCTGGTTAGATGTCTCTGACTTGCATCTCACACAAGTCATGCTCCCTTTACAAGAACTTTACATTTTTTATGGTCTTGTCTATGCATACAGTAAAATGTAGGTGCTCTGAGCAACCTTTTCTGAAAAAAATTTGATGTGAAGACAAGAAGAACATCAGAATGTGTCCCTTATCTAACTATTAAACAAGATGTTGTCAGGGTTGTGCTGCACACATCATTTTAAATAAAGTGAAATGCACCTAAACCTGTACCTCTGCACTTCTGGAAGGTGATTTTGGTTGATTCTGATTGCTACTGCTGAAAAGCCCCACACTGTTGTTCATTTTATTTACTAAAAACCTGTTGGAGTTTGGCCAAAATATCCATGATTCAAGCTTAGTATTGCAGGCAGACAAAAGTCACAATGTTCTTCTTCTGGTTTAATAACATTGAATCTGCCTGAAAAATCCTTCATAATGAGAAAAGAAACATAGTACATTGCAGAACAATAAGAATTTAAAATGGTTGAATTTAATTATTAAATATGTTTTATTATATTTTATGATTACACATTTTTAAATATGTTGTATTAATTGCCTTTTTTTATGTTATTTTAAGTTTTAATTGATCACATATACTATATCTATAAGAAGGCATTGCAGACTTTTTTAAAGAAAACTGAACAGTTTCAATGTTATCCTGAGTTCAATGGTATCCTGAGTATATTTAAATGAATGTGCTTCTTAACACTACACTACACTAATCGTGCTAGTGTTGTGGACAACTGCAATCCAAACTAAATCCATGAAATGTTTTTTTTTTATTGTAATCCACTCAGATTTCAAAAACAGTTTGGCTCAGATCTTGTCCAGATCCTACTTGTGTTCCAGGCCAGTTCCACACAACAGACCACGTGTCGTGTCTTAAAGATCTGTGTGTTGTAGTTGGACTAGAATTGGGCCAGATCAGAACCTGAAATGTATTAACTCAGATTGTTTTTCCCAACTTTTTGCTAGATCTGGGCCACTTCTGAACCAGATCTGGTCCAAAGCTGTATGAGTTCTGGGCCAGTTCTGTATCATATCTGAGCCGGTTCCCTAACAATTGCCAGTCCTGGGCCAGTTCTGTAACAGATCTGAGCTGGTTCACTACGAATGACCAGTTCTGGGCAGGTTCCCTACCAATTGCCAGTTCTTGGCCCATCCTGTATCAGAGCTGAGCCTGTTCCTTACCAGTTACCAGTTCTTGGCCAGTTCTGTATAAAATCTGGGCTGGTTCCCAACCAGTTACCAGTTCTGGGCAAGTTCTGAATCAGATCTGAGCCGGTTCCCTACCAATTAGCAGTTCCGGGCCAGTTCGACATTGGATTTGGACCAGTAGTGCATCAGATCTGTTAGCCAATCAGAATAAAGTATTCAGACAGACCTTTGCATAATACGTTTTATAAGTTTGAATGTTTTAAAACTATCTAACAATGATATAGCATGAGATACTGACATGGCTTAAATAGGAAAAAAAACCACTATACACGCACGCAAGCACACATGGTGTGTAGTGTAAAATGTTCCCTCTTGGCTCCAAGGTCCCCTCTTTGCTGGGTGTTATGTCAAAAGCAGTGGGTGGGAAGGTCCTACTGCAGCCATCGGGTATCTGAGAAATACCACCATCTACACCTCTTCAGCCCATGATACAACACAGGAGGAATTCTGAATGGGGGAATTTGAACCCAACTGACACAGGTTGGTCACATCATGATGCAAGGAACGTGCTGAACATGTAAAGTCCTAATTTGATTATTATGTATTCTAAATAGATTTCAATAGGTTCAACTGAGACTCGCTGGCTATGGCCATTACACATTTGCAATATTATATAATACAAGAATAGAATATTCTTGATACATCTGTGATATAATTTTCTTGTGTTGTATTTGCTTCCTATTTTTTTTTCTGTTGGATGCAGAAATCTGTTACAGGTATAAAGCTATTTATGGGAACTGTTGAGTGTGGAATTATTGGAATATATTGCATTTACCTCAAACATGTTCCCCGCCATGACATTTCTGTTTCATGCAACAACAACAACAAATGGTAGCAAGAAACATTTTAGCTGGGTATTTGTGTCTGTAAATTTCCTCAGTTTGTAAGCAAGAGGTTGTCTTCTTCCATTTCCAGCTGAATTGCAACTACTAGAGATGTTCTTCATCCAGAGATGCTACTTCAAATCTATAATATTTGGGTCTGTTCTCTGTGATGTTTTGGACTTTTTAGATGGCAAATATACTTCTGCCATTCAAAGTTGAGCTCAAAAAGAGCTGGAAAATTAACTGTCTATAATACTCCCCAATATTTACCAGCTTGACGATCTTTAAATGTTTTTTACTTGTTCATCTGTATTATGTTTCCATCAAAACATAAAGTTTTTCCATCTCGACAGCATCGAATGTTTGGATTTTATCCGTGTTCTTATGAATCACAAAGACTTTTATTTTGAAAATCTGAGCAGGAAATCCATAGTCATCACTATCCGGTTCATATGATTGCACGCAGAAATATTTTAAGACGTGTTAAGGTCGTTATTAGGGAAATTTTAGTGCTTGACATAGTTTTAAATTACATTTAGAGTAGATTGTGCTTTAAAATATGTATTCTCTGGTAGCGGGAATTGGAAGAACGCAAAACTTTGTTCACGTAATTAAACGTGTGCATGTCAGGTTACCCCAACAGTTATCAGCCTTTCAGATGCCAGACGCAGTGTTTCGATCAAATCAATGTTTTTGGTCGCTCTATCACAGACGCTCGCTCTTTTCTGGAGCTCGTCTGTGCGGTAAGAAGGCTGTGCAGGACACCGAGCAGCAGTCAGACTCCCGTGGTTCACCGACTCCCAAGTCCTTGGGTCATAAAGGTAAATTCTCAAGCTCTGGTTAACTCCATAATAATGTAAAATGGTGGATGTTCAAAGCATTGAATAATATATGTTCTTAAAACCTAGGAGACTTTATATATATATATATATATATATATATATATATATATATATATATATATATATATATATATATATATATATATATATATATATATATATATATATATATATATATATATATATATATGTGTGTGTGTGTGTGTTTGTGTGTATGTTGTGGATGCTGTATTTGCAGAGCATGTGTATTATTTAGACAAGGGTAAACTGTCTGTCATTTCTGTGTTGTTTAGTAAACTTATGTATGGTTCTGATTGGATTTTCACTACAGTTAAACAAGCTGGAATAGACTTCGGAAACCTGCTCGCAATACTAATTGGAATCGGTGTAACAGGTAACGTGTTTGATTTTTTTTTTTTTTTTTAACCAAGGGCAGGGTATTGAAAATGCTCACTAGCATCAGGCTAGATGGAGTTAAAGGCTCATGAAACCCTTGAGGTTTACTATTTTAGATTGTAAATTAAAACTCCTAAAAGAAAAATCAGGTTTGTGACTCTTTTTCCTGCTATGTTTATAATAATATCTCTGATTTTGATGTTTAATTTTCTATGATACCCTGCTGTCTCATAGCATTCATGAGCTAGGTTTCTTATCAAATGAAAAGAAAGCTGTAAATGAAAAGAAAGCTGTTTCTTATTCTTTCTTTTTTTACTTTGCTCAAATCACAGATTTTCAGTGACTTCGTTGTCATAAGAATCAAAGGTTGGCTAGACCTAATAGACTTGTTCTTTTAAAGAGTCAAATTTCTTTTACTTGTAATCAGGTAAAGTGTTTGACTGCTGATCTCTTATTAGGTGGTCTGCTGTATGCGGTCTATCAAGAGACGTTTTCCCCTTATACCCCAGCCAAAATCTGTTCAAAAGTTTTTAAGAAGTGCAAAGCTCACCCTGAGGTAAGCACGCACTGATTCTTATATTTACAACATAGGTGCACAAGTAAATGTGTAAAATCTTGTGTTTGTGTGATAAGGTTATCGGTGCTTTTGGAGAACCTATTAAAGGCCATATAAACACCAGTCGACGTGGGAGCGGGAAATATTTGAGGTAACATTGGATGGTGCTGGTTTTTATGAGTATTTTTGCTCATCTTCAGTTATCTTTTGTTCTTTTTCCCTTTAGTCACGTAACATACAAGAAGGATGGAATAAATTTCATGCAGATCAAATTTAACATTGAAGGGTCTGAACCAGGAATAAAAGGAACAGTTCTTTCAGAATCAAAAGAGGTATAATACTTTGGTACATTGGTATGGCACTTTCAGAGACTACATGTGATGAATGCATTTTCTAAAATGAACAATGTGCTTTTATTCTTCCTGCAGAATCCCGAGACTGGAAAATATGAATTCAGATATATTGTTGTAGAGGTCGATTGTTACCCAAAAAGGACAATTGTTGTTGAAGTGACCAAATGAAATGAGTTCAATAAGTTTTCAATTAATTGAATCTATTGTTTGAAAAAAAGCTTAGACACTGTAAATGAAATGATTAATAAAACTATTTGCTTCTGTTGTTGAATGGTGTGATATTGCTGTTAATTATTTTGTAGTAAATTATAAATGTAGTGAAAATTCAGCAGATGGGATTTTATTGTTGTATAATAATTTTCTAATGATTTTTAAAATTATATAGTGATTGTTTATTTTATTTAGAGATGCTTTTGATACTGTTGACACATTTAAATTAATTACAACGTATTATTTTTTATTTCTGTCATTTTGAATAAAATACATCTTAATGTTCTAAAAAATGTAAGTACATTATGACTGAAAAGCATTGCATTTAAAAAGCTTTCTTAGATCAAATTTCATGGCAACATGACTTAATTATTAGATGGTGGGATAGAGAAATAATGTAAGTGAATAGGAGTATATGTAATTTCCAGTAAATGGTAATTTTCTATAGACGGCGGTAAGAATCAAGGCGTCTTAACCGCGTGCTTGTTGTAGGGGAATGCCAAAATAAAAGTATTGAAAAATTTTGTTCATATTTTTATAAATCTCTCAAAAGGATACGTTCGATTTATGTTACCATGTTTAGACTTCAAAATGTAAGTATTTCAATTGGTTCATTAATAATACTACACGTAGCAATGTTGTCAAACAAAGCGATCCTCTGAAAGTTTGGGACTTTTAACTTGGCCTTTCTTTTTAAGAACACACGGAAGTGCAGACACCTTCCGAGACAACCGAAGAAGTCAACAGGACAAACCCTCGCCGTTTGCTCATGGAAAAAATACACAAACCTCAACGTTTCTCGGAATCCTGAAGTCTATTTTGCAGCACTAGTCGCGGATAAAGTTCATTCGACTTGTATACAGTCAGATAAGCTATAGGCTCAACAAACCTTTGGTGTTATAATGTTTGTGGTTTGTGAGGCTTACTTTTTCTTACATTAGCGTTAGTTAACGTTAGCGCATTAGCACAGAGACGTCCTATATTGTTTTAAGTTGTACGTGAGCGTAGATTATCCACTCGCTTTTTAGAGCTGGGTTGAAACACCGCTAAACTGGATTAAAACGCTGTCGAGCGTTTACAAGGTGAACATTGTTTATTTAACTTATCGTTTAACGTCATTTTATTAACGCTATATTTACGGTAAGTAACAATGATTAGTCTTAAAGGATTGATGTCCGTGTTTGTTTACGTTAAGTGGTAACGTGACATTCATGTGCTTCTGAGAATTCGTGTTATTTGGATAACTTTACTTCTATTGAATTATTTTAAATATCTGCAGTGATGTTTTTTTTGTAATGGTTCATGTGTAAATGTGTAATTGTTCTGACAGTTACTACTTTACATATGACCGCGTGACATTTTTAAGTGGATTGCAATTATTTTCATTTTCTATTAAATATGTATTTGTTTATCAGTTTGACAGCTTGGAACCTGACTATGGTGGATACCAGTGGATGAAAAACATGGAACTTTACTGGTACATGTAAGTTTAAAAATCCAATCTAAAACAATACCACAGTCTTTAGGACTTTAATGAAGTTTCATGACATATCAAGACTTACGCTTTCGCAACTGATAATGCTAACAAAACACATTGTAGAAAGCATTGCAAAGCATGTTAAATGACTAAAATTCTTAAGTAAAAGATTGCTTCCAAGATATGCAGACGCGTAATTACGTTTTGTTAAGGGCAAGTAACTTGTACACACTATTTCCTTTTAGCTAGACGTTTTAACCCTCGCTAATACACGAGATTAGATTAAAAGCACACTTTTGAAACAGAAATTTGGTTAATAAATGTGTGTGTATGAGACTCCACTTTTACTTGCATTACATACTAGACCAACAGAAATGACATGTTTTTAGTTTTGTTTTGTTTTTATATATAATGTTCTGTAGAAGGGTATAAAAGTAGTCTCACTGTTGTAGTTATACTAAAAGTGCTATAAGTAGTTCCAGATAAAGGCTTAAATTATCCCTTAAAGTAAAACACAGATTATTACATCTAGAGCAAGGGTACTTAACCTTTTTTCACCTCTAGGCTTATTTTTTTTTTCTGAGTTGCCCGGGCCATTACAAATGTTATTGTTAAAACACTTTGATTTAATTTTATTCAAGTTTTTATTTAAATGTATGTTTGGTATAAGGAAAACACAAACAAATGATGTTGAAGATTTTGTAGAAATACAGATAATGTTTTAAAGTTAATAATGATCTAGACAATAGAGTTTGTTAATACATTACAAGTAAACTTAAGATAAAGTTTTAACACAACCTACTTTTTAATTGTCAAGCTAAAGCAGTTATTCATGTTAATAATGTTAGTTCATGCATGCAACACTACTTTAAAGCATTTTTACCAACTCTCAAAGTTTTGTATGTTGCATCAATTGCTGTTAAATAGGTTTATTGGTGTGTTTGTAGAGTTATTCAGTGTGCATGATGCAGTTGGTGTTAAACTGTGAATCAAAACAGTTTTATTTTTCTCACTTTTCAGAGTTGTCATTATATTTATTATGATAAAGATTTTCTTCTACATCTGTTGGTATCGCTCGCGGCAACGACAACTGGCAGCATACCTCAGTAACCCCCGAAATGCTCAAATAGTCATTGTGGGAGGACGAGCATACCTTCATCAGATCTGTGAGAGACAGAACGTGAGTATAGCATGTTGGGTCAATGCATCACTTCTGATGTAAATGATTGAAACGTCTTATATTTTTGGTTTATTGCCATGGACTGGCACGTTGATTCTAATGCCAAATTGATTTTCAAGCCTTAAAAAGACATTTAAAACACCCCTAAAATGTGTCCATCTGAGACTTAAACATGCAAGGAGAGGATAATGTTTTTTTTTTTTTTCACCAGAAAGTGGTCCTGTCATTGTATTAAATGTATCTAACCCATAATGGCAGATATAAGCATTCAATTTTTTTAAGGCTTTGTAACACAAGTTTCTTTCACCGTGTTCACTTTTTGATGTAGTGGAAGAGCGCACTTTAAAGAGTTTACTGACATGGGGTTTTCTCTGGCCAATGCAGGTATTTCTTAATCTGGGTGTCTGATCTACATTCTATCAGGAACACCTGTCTAATCAGCCAATCACATGTCATCAGCATAATCCTTTTAGGCGTGTAGATCTTGTCAATAGGATCTGCTGCAGTTAAAAGCAGTCAAAATGGAGAATAAAGGTTATATAAAAAACTTTGTACAACAATGTTGTTGGTGCCAGACGGGTTGGATTTGACTGTTTGAGAAACCGCTGATTTCCTATGATTTTCATACAGAATATAATTATAAAATTCAAAATATCTAGGAGGAGCTGTTCTTTGGGTGCAAATTCCCAGAGTATGAGCACAGGTTTCTGATGAATTCTAGCAGGATAACACAACACTTAATAAAGGTTGACTGGTTTCTTGGTCCACTGTACTCAAAAGGCTTCCATAGTCACCAGATCTCAATTCAAGAAAGCAGCTTTGGGATATGGTGAAACAGGAGATTCGCATCATGAACGTGCAGCCGACAAATCTGCAGCAACTACGTGATGCTATTATATCAATATGAACCACATTCTCTGTGAAATGTCTTCAGTACCTTGTTGTGTCAAACCTAGGTGCACATGTATAAATAAAAGAAGTCTTGAGTGTGGTGTTCGTACTATTCCTACTAGAAGTGCTTTTCACTTTGATTCAACACTGCAGATTTCTGTAACACTTAACCAGCTACACTCTTGTATGCGGGTACTTGGCCTTTTCTTTGCTGTGATTGGATGCTAATATGACAAATAAGCAGGGAACTTTTTATCTCTTACATGGAATACTAAACAACTAAAGTGAAATATATTTGCGACTTCTTCGATATCTCAAGATGACTTGTATGCAAATACTTTCTTCTTCTCTGTTTAAAAAGTGAATGTCAGATATAAACAGATGTTTAGCACTCCCCGTGTTGCTATTGTCCTCTCAGTGCCATCCAAGGTCAACGAGCACTGCATTAACATTAAACAGCAGGGGTGTGAAGCTAGCTGAAAGCCCCCTGCAGAGAAGCTATATGAGGCCCTGTCCACATGTTTTTGGTTATTTTGTAATCTCACTTTTTTTAAAACACTATTACGCTATGTAGGCACATATAACCAGGTTTTTTTTTTGTGAAAATGACAGCCATGGGGAAGTAAAAAAAAATGGTGTAAAAAAATTTCACTAGTGTGGACACGATTTTTGTGTAAACTGGGTGAGAAAGTCATTTTTACAAAATAATTAGTTTTGTGTGGACATGACCTGAGTAAGTGAGTGAGCAAATTTCAATTAATCTTGGTGTGTGGTGGTCTTCATTCTGCAGATTATTCGTGAACCTGAAAAGAAAACTAAAATATCCAAGCTATTGTCACATTTCATTCCATATTATGCAAGGTATTTAGGTATCATCTTTTTGCACTTGCACCACTAAATTCTTCTAATTCTTGTTTTTAAAGTTTTACTTATAATGAGTTGACATTATTCGAAGTGTTCACTTAATGCTATGAATCTTAAGTCATCTCAAGATATGGAGTGTGTCTACTCTCACTTTTTAATGTTTGCAGCCCTAATGAAAATCTGCTATGAATTGAAATGTTTCAGTTTGAGCCCTTATTCTTTTTGTGTGTTTACCTACCTCAATCTTTTTCTAACATGCAATCATTTTTAGAGTGGCATTTTTTTTCTTGAAGCCAAACTTCATTTTTGATGACTAAATGTTTATGGTTCAAAGCCACAGCATGAATCTGTTAAACCAAAGAAGTGTCAGGTCACATGCGTGTGTGATTCACACAGGTTACTACATGCAGGAGATCTTCTCTTGAGGAGAATCATTCTTCTTGTTGCTCTTGTTAAAACTAAGTGGTCAGTGTGAAAAACCATACAAAGGGAAGGGGAAGCGAAGTCAATGGATGTGTTTGTTTAGTTATTTTTAGTCTTTGTTGAGCAAAGTGTAGTTGGTTTGTCTGAACAACTCTTTTTCATGATAGCTATTCATATATAGGTCAGTATTTGATAGTAATTATTATAATTTAACACAACATATGAGACATTTGAAACATAAAATATATATAAAATAGAGATCAAGGTCAAATGTTATTCCAAAACCTCATCTAATAATAATGGGTTAGTTTTTCAAACTTGTGATTTTCTCAGAGTTCCTTTAAAAATTGATGTCACAGCCTTTAACTGTAGTTGGATTCTCTGACATGGTGAGAGGCTAATTTTTTAGAAACTCTCCTGTCAGGAAATGCCCTCTCTTTAAAGACAAGTAGCTTTGAGAGATCCTAGACATTTGCCTGCTTGTGGGTTCCCCCAGCCAGGTTGTTTGTTAAAATTATGTTTGCCGTATAAGTAGATTAATGTAAAGTAACTTTGTTTTTATCGAACAAACCAGTTTATTTAGTGTAAATTAAGTCAAGAGGAGAAATACCACCCTACACTCTTGTGAAAAATTGTGCACATAGGCCAGTTTCACAATTCAATTGCAAGCATAAACTTGCTTTGACATATATTTGCTTACAGTTATTGTTAAGAACATCTCAGGCTCAGATTCTTCTTAAGTTTTTTTTTATTGCTGTTGTATTGAGCTTTGGTGTTTTTTACCCACAGACCTCTATTTGGCCCAACTGGTATGGAGTTCAGGATGATGGCTCTGTGGGGGAACCCTCTGGCTCTCTCCCACCTTCTGCTTCACTTTCTCATATGGACATGCCTCCTCCGTACGAGGCTGTGTCGGGAGGTAAGACTTGTTCTTCATTTACTCATGGTTGTCAAACTCATTAAAATTCAGGGGCAACAAAGACAGTGGTGAAATGAGTATAAAATGAAGGAAAAATATCCCTACTTAAGGTTTCCCAGCAACCTGTTTGTAAAAGTGATGTTTTTTTTTTATTTGTATATAATTAATCGCTGAACTCAGATTGGCCACAAAGAAACATAGTGAACTTCAGCTCTTCTCTAAGCTTTTTTGACAGCTCACTCAATTTCTGTTGTTGTTGTTTTTTTTCTTCAACAAACCCTTATGTTTGAGTGTTGAGCCACCTTGTATTATACACCTCAAAAGTAGGATGGTCTCCATTTTTCAGTCTGGTGTATGATCAGCTTTGAAATTTCTGTCACATTCTGTCATCAAGTGAAACTAGACTGAGCTAGTGGAGAGGCAACTCAGAACTGATGCATGATGTCAGAGGAAAAACAAGGACAAACCAGAGTGACTTGAGTGAAACCATACCATGCAGAATAATGCTGATACTAAAATGCCATTTTAAAGGAGAATTAGTAAGGTTGCATATATCGTTATATAATATAACTATACTATATCTAATATTTTTATTTTGTTACAATTTATTTATTTCCATCATTCCACTTTCTTTCTGAAGAAAATATATTTTTATTAGAAAAAGACGATTTTTTGTAAAATCTTTACAATGTATATTTTGTTAAATTTTAAGTGCTGTCATAAAAATACTACTAATAATAAAAATAATAAACACATATTTACACATAATGGATATTACTTCATTACAGGATTAAAGTGAATTAGAATTTTGCTGCAAGTTACATTTTTACTTTGAATATTAATTTTAAAGGCTTGATCAAGTCCATTTTAATGGTCCTTGGCTGTTCATAATGCCCAGGTACAAATATTCTTCGTATAGGAAGTTCACTGATCACTCGAGTCTGGTGTTAGACGTGAGTAGATCTCCATCGACAGCCATGCAGCCAAAAATGCTCATCAGGCTTTTTGATTCATGTTGCAGGTTTTAAAACATAATTTTTGGCTGGGCTAGAAATATTCAGCAGTGCTCAGGTTTTGTTCTCATAATTTCTGATCCATAAAAAAATGCCGCCTTTTCCAACCAAAAAAAAATCTATCCGAAAATGGTGGACTACACCCACTGAGGTATAAGCCATTTCTGTTAAAAGCTGTGGGTGATGTCATGATCTCTACATCCATTTAGGAAACCTTAGAATGCCATAAATCTGTGCCCACTTAATGTTTTTTTTACCAAACACACTCTTTATGACAAGGCTGTGTGGTAATTCTGATTTAAGCTTAACCTGATTAGCTTTTTTGAAAATAAATGTTTAAGATCAAATGTTCCAAGCTTTTGGTTCAATAACAAAGTTATTTTTTTACTCTTTTATTATTATTAGTCTTGTGTAGCACATGGTTGACCCAGTGAAGCATTGCATAAAAGTTAACGTTAAACAGTGATTAGATTTGCCTGCTAATCATTTTCTAGCAGCACAAGGTCTGTGTTTGGATTTGGCAATAGTTCTAGTTCACTGAGTGTTATTCATGTTCTTTGCAGTTTACTCTTGGTCTGAATCAGTTATTCAAATTACACAATGAATAGTAATCTAAATAATTACAAAAAGTGATCTTTTAAGCTTTGATTAGTTTGACAAAAATATGCATTGGAGATATTTTTTTCCTGAGCATTGTTTATGACCACAAACAAGATAGACATTTGTATTTGAAATGTGAGGCAGCACTGTTTTCTTTAAAAATCCCAGGCATGGATTGTTTTGTTGAAAAAAAAAGGACAATTAGAACAGATGGTCATAGATATTTTTTTAGACTAGATTAATTTAGGAAACAAAAGAGTGAGAAAGATGGCAATATTTTTTTTTAATCGTACAATGATAAACGTATTAATGTCCCACCACTAAAAATTAGCAATGAGTAAGTGGTTATGTGATAAATGATTGACATATGTTTTTTAACTTTTCTTTTTCTATCTATTGGGTTACTTAATCAATACATTTGCTTGTTTATTTATGTATTTTTTATGAATGTTCATAATTAGTCTTGTTTCATTTGATTTTTGTATTTATTTATTTTTTTTTTAAATTTTTTAAAAAAAATTTTTTTAATTATTTTTTTTTTTTTTACCTGTCCTGTCCTACTTCAAAGCAGCCCCATGAGAAGGGAGGTGCTTCGTATGAGTTGGTCAGTTTTTCTCTTTCCAGAGAATTGAAGATATTATATATTGATTATTCCTCTGGATAGAAGCTTTTAATTTATTTCGTTCGCATTCATCACAATAATTACATTAATCAATCATATAAACATACATCAGGACAGGACGGTGTTGTATTTATTTTTACTTTTATTTATTTGTACTTTTTTCATCCTTCATTCTCCATTGTTTGGCATCACATGTCAGTAAGTTTCTTTTTGAGTCTTTAAAATCATGTAGGGGTAGAAAATGAGTTTGAAGATTTGAAACCTGCCTATAATAGGTTTCCTTTGACCTAGAAGAGTGCAAGATAGTATCTCCAGGGCAGGATGTGGTTTTAATCAACCTTCAGTCGAGCTTCATTCATCGAGACGCTTCTGCAGATTTGACTGGTGATGGGAACTCCCCAGCCCCCTCTCCAAATGTTCTTCTATGCATGATGGATCTGCTGCTACTTGGAAACATTTTGCTACTTGCAAACAGTTGAAGATTCTGGAAATTATGTTAACAAGTTAAGTGGAAGTTGTTCCACCCTATAACTCCACTCTATAGACATTATTGCAACGCAGCTGGGGACTTGACCTGGAGCAAGAATCAGTGTTGTGGAAAGCAATAGTTAAACGCATTAGGTTATCTAAATATCACATCAATGTTAAGGATTTTGGTGTCAAGAATTAAGTCACCCACAATTAAAAGCAATCTATTAGAGATTTATTAATACATTTAACTGCATATAAAACATACCTCAATGGATATTATTAACAATTTTTTTTGTATTTATAAATGTGGCTTGTGTTACTACTGACAACACAACTCGTAAACTTTGTTATATTTAGATTTAGATAGTTTAGATAAAGCCAGTTTGTTTAACGCACCAAATTTTAAATATGAACACCTTTTTATCTCATCAGTTAAACTTTCTGTTGATGAAAGCCTTTATGAAAAGTTTTAGCATAAAAATTAACTTGGCAAAATAAGAAAAAGAAGTCATGATGCTAAACAGTGGCAACATGAATCCATAAATGTCTCATTAGCAGACATTCATTTGTTTTTCAGCTGTAAAGACAGGTATTTGACACAGGTTTCCGTGGGAATCTATTAACTTATGACACCCACCTCAAGAGGTCCTTCAGGGAATTGGTGGTCTTCACTTCCTGTTAAGTCGGGCAGACACTGCTATTTTTTTGTGCTTTTTGCCATTAATTTTTAGTTGTGCTTAGACTATTTCTAAGTTTCTGCTGAATAATGAGTCATGCAGTGTACCTGGGTAACGAGCAGCGATTAAAGGCCTCTACACATCTATCCAAAAATTTGGTTTGAAGTCCCAATGGGAGCTCTCATATCTGTCCGAATAAATGGCGCCAAAAAAAGGATACAGCTCTGCCATAGTAGATGGTTATGGCACTCGATATAATCTCTTGACTGAAGATTACACTAAAGAACAACGAGATGAAGAGTCGAGAAAGAAATTGCAAAAGAGGAGAATATGAATATGATATCAGAAGCTCATCTTGTTGGTGTCCATCAAGACCATCAAGAGTTGTTCAACAAAGCCCTCGAAGATTTAAAAAAAAAGTTGTAGCAGCGATGAAATGTTTTGTTCATTCTGGTGCTTTGTTCTTTTAACCACTTGTTAATTGAACAGAATGACTCATTTGAAAAAATCATTTGCATCCTACACATGGGGGGAGGATCAGATCCAAAGAAAGGATTCACTCCCTGAAAATGTACTACTAACCAGTTAGCTTTGTTTTTTTTTTTTATGAACAACACATTACAAATGAGTGCATCTAAGGGCAAGGAGCATCACTGCATCACCTTTAAACACTAGCATGCAAAATGCACCTAATCTCAATTCGGATAGATGTGTAGAGACCTTAACACCTTCCGACCAGCTCTCAACCCAAGATTTAATGGGCGCAAAAAACTCAAAGCAATTTGAAACCCTGCTGGATCCTTGAGGGCATCGCAATGCTGAAGCAGTGCTGCGAGCTGATTTAACACAACAACTCAACCACTTCTTTGTATATTTTAGTTTTAAGGAAGCTTTTTCCTTTTCTTTTTAATAGTTTCTGCACAGGAATTTACACAGATTGTAAAGGAGCTTATTTGTTTTTTGTGTCTTTCATGTTACACGTGTCACATGTCGAGTTTGGACCATACAGTCAATAGTTTGGAAGACATTCAGTGTAGCAGAGTCAAATCCGAGCATCGGCAGTGCTTAATTGCAGCCAAAAACACTTGCTCCAGCATTAGATGGGAGTCTGGGAACAGCAGAAACAATCCTGGGCACACAGTGGTGCTTATTCATCTGTATTTGATCACCTATATTTGTATTTTTTTGTTGGTTTTCAGATGTTGTTGTATTGGTTTAATAAAAGTGCTGGATATGCTGATATTTTATTGAACAATTTTTAGCATCTTGACTTTTAATCCCTGAAGAATATCAACAGAATATGCTTAATAGGAATTTCTCTCTCCTGTAGCTAAGTTATGCCATCCAGCTATATATTGGGATTAAACTATGCAATTCGCAGTGCAACCTTTCATAATTTTTATATCATGTCTTTTTGTTTTCAGCAAATGACCTAAAGCCCCCTCCATACAGTGAGTTTGCTCAAAACGATGACACAGACACATCCCTTTGCATCACCATTCCAGACAGCCATGATTCTAGTGGAGTTGGTGAGGCCCCGCCTCCTTACACGCCCAGCGATTGCTCTCCAGGCAATCTGCAAGTAGACAACCACAGCCATAACCAATCACAACCTGGAAGAAGATCAAGTTAGAGAAAGTTTTACCCCTCTAGGTCTAATTAAATCCAGCAGGACTTCTTTACGTCTAGATGAGTTTTTTTTTTTTATTGCAATTTGGTTGGTGCATAGTAAGTAAAGTGTGATGTGGTTAATGCCACCCTCATTCTGCAGTCAAGCAGGTCATCCTGGTGAGCTGGTGCTTTCAGTTCACCCATGCCTTACTTCCTCCTGATGCTAACCTAATGAAATGTGTATATGCTAAAACATTCTGCTTTGACAATTCAGCTATATCAAATAATTGTATACCATCTTTCATGAATTTGTATACAAACGTTAAGCCTTGTTTTTCAATTGTGTCTATGTAAAAGAATTTGTTGAGCTATTGCTATTTAGATTACTTTCACCTCTCAGGCTTTGTATCAACATCACGTACGCACAACAACCATAGCTAGCATTCATGTTCATGATTACTAACAGTGGAGTTGATGTGTTTTGCGGCTTTTCTCCAAGAAAGAAACAAAACGGGTTGCAAACCATTTTAATTGCTTATGATTTTATGGTTCTAAATGACTACAGGCTATGAATACAAACATCACTGTCGTGTTTGTGATTTAAAAAGAGAAATTTGATAAGTTAATCCATTTCTAAAGTTTGGGTGTGTGTTTCTTTTGAATTTACTTTCTCCTAAATTACTGTTGCTTATTTTTAACTACACCTGTAGCCATTATTGGTTTCTGGGTTTCCTCTCACGTGACTAGTCTAGCAAGCTCCTGATTGGTTGGCGTGGCCTAAACGGCTGAAAAAGTAATTTCCCCTACTTATATGGGGATCTCTGGACACTTTTCCCACTCTACCACATTGTTTGTACAGAAAATGAGTTGCCTTCTACACATGGATTTCATATTGTGGATACCTGTTGACTGAACGTATAAATAATTTGCTAAACAAGCAAGTTCCTGTCTTGGTCTGAAGGGCCTGTAAGGTAGCAGAGGATCT
Organism: Danionella dracula; assembly: GCA_900490495.1. Lineage (NCBI taxonomy): Eukaryota > Metazoa > Chordata > Actinopteri > Cypriniformes > Danionidae > Danionella > Danionella dracula. The sequence continues at coordinate 2,261,879 of UELW01000888.1, forward strand.
TAACAGGCCACTCTTGACCATTTTCACATAAAAACGAGTTAATGTATTTAAGAGTTGACAATAACATTTCCTTTCTGACAGGAGTAACATGTTATTATCCATCTTGTGCGACATGTTTTCTGTTTCATGAAGGTTTTCGTTACTTAAGCTTTCTTCAGCACAAATACTTATCCAAACTGAGCAATGTATGGTTACCAACATTTCTTTTAATTTAGCATTTTTTGGTATGTTTATACTTATATTGCTTGTTTGAATTTTGTGAATGTTTTTGAAAGTGGGGTTGATTGAAATTATTGAAATATAATTTGTACTTAATCACAATGTGATAAATGCATCTTTCACCCACTCTTAATGATGTGTGGATGCCAATACTCCTGGGATACTAAACATTTGCATGTTCACTTAGTAAATCTGGCACATATTTTACAAACTTTCCAAAGGAACAACATTATTGCAATCTTTTCCATGTTGAATAATGTTACCATTTGATGTTTCACTGACTGTCAGTATCAGTTCTTAATAGGCCTTATTTAACAGAACGTCAAAACATGCTTTTCCTTAAAAGTTTCATTCAATGTCACCAAACAATAACTGTTGTTTGTTATAAGATACCATAATTTAAATTACAGAAATCTATCACAGCATTTCCAATATAGCTAACCTCCGATTAAAACAATGCCGGCTGCTTTGCTCACTCACAGTTCAAAATGTAATTGCATTTGGTTATTCAAAAATAAAATGTTTCATCATAAAAGGGTTGTAAATTAGGAAAGTAAGTAAATAAATAAATGAAAACTTTTGAATTTTGGCAAAAGTTGAAATTTGTGATGTGTGAAAATGCCTTTCAGACTCATTAGTCCTGTTTATGCTAGTTTCTAGTGTGGTTCTTACTAAAAATCTATTAGCAATCTTATCATTTGCAAGTTTATATGTATCGAAACGAAGTTACATGAGCACCAATTAAACATTCTCAATTTGAATAATAGTATCAGTAATAACACAAAGTAACATGTTCAAAACAAATAGCTCAAACATTCCGCCCCTAAATCTTGCTTACAGTAATTATAATCATTATTTTAGTAGCTGTAGAAAAAATACAAACTAGTATGTTTTTCATCTATGTCCACAATTTCATGAATTTTAAGTTTATTCAGTTTACCATACAACAACTGACTTTTGTGTGGTGCTTTAACTGTGCAATATTCTGAGGTTTCCATCAGTATGATGCTTGTTTGAGAAAGCACACGAAACACAAATCCCCTTTATGTAAATACGTGTTTATAAATTGTGTTGGTGTGTAGTTCTATATTTGGAAGAGAAAAAAAGACTCCCTAAACAGCACAACTCTTAACAAAAACATTGTTTTTCCAGTTTTCACAGCAAATCCAGATTTGCTGTATTTTACATCTATGTGTACTTGTATGTATATTTATGTAATTTTTTTTCCATCTTTCTGTGTGTTTTCTATATTGTACCTATGTGTTTCTGAAAAACTCAAAAGTTTAGAGCAGGTGTCTCAAACTCTGATCTTGAAGGCCTCAGCCCTGTACATTTTAGCTCTAACCTTAACTGAACACACCTGGTCATTCTAACATAGCTTGTTTTACGCTACAGTCTATGAAGGGAAGAGTGGTTACAACAAAACTCTGCATGGCTGTGCTTTGGCCCCCATAAACAGAGTTTGAGGCCCCTGGTTTAGAGCTTTAGCCTCGGGTTCCTTTATGTGATGACAATTTGAACCAAACCCTTTAAAGCACCTTTAACCCATTATAAATGCCTTAATTCCATAATTTGTAAAGTATCCTATGTGGAAGAGAAACCTGTCGGAGTTCTGCTGCTTATCGTGTTTTGTGTAATGCACCTATGCATCGGAGACTGCCCATGTTACCAGTTTGCTAATCAAAGTAGATCTTCCACATTTGTGTTAGTGTGAAGATTTTTGTTGTTGGTGTGATCATTTTTAACTGGATTTCCTTATGAAAATATTTTTGTTTGCTGAAATTGAAGCAAACTCTGTTCAGTTGAAAAAACTTTGTGATTATAACAAAGTAATTGTGTTTTTTTTATGTTCATGAAAGAAAGTGATCTGCAGTGCTTGTTCTGTTGTTCATGTTGTCATTTTATCAAAATTGGTTTTTACGTGCTTTTCCTGTAACATTAATCTAAAATGGTATATGCTATTTTTGTATTTATGGGATAACTTTTGGAAATTCTTTCAGAAATAAAGGTTGGTGAATTGTATCTTTAACAGAATATATATGGTTTGGATTCATTCTTGATGAAAAGTTGTAATTTTTTGTTCTCACTGGTAAAGCATTTAATGGTTTTAAAACATTAACACATTACGTCTTTTCAAAAATTTAGATTGATGGTCAAAAAATCCATAAGAATTACGTTTAAAACATTAATAAATGTAACAATATTCATAAATTATTTGGACAGCTTTGTTAAAAATGAAACCACAAACTATTAAACAGAAAATATTCAGAGCCATATTAAACTTGCAGTTTAAATTTATGTAAGATTTCTGAGTTTGTCTCTAGGATTGGAGTGGGTGGGCGTTTAAGGTACAGTACTGCAAAGTTCAACCTTAATATAACACCTCCTCTTGGCTTGCGTGAAGCTACTAGTCTTCCTCTTGAAACAGGATTCGAATAACTTTTTCCAATAGATAATGCCCTATCAACATATCACTGTGACATTCAGACGGTCCCCTCTAGATGTAAAGCACTCTATAAATGCCATGGATATTTTTTACATTTAAAAAAATTCTATTTTTTTTGCATTGCTCATTCTGCAAAATGACTAAACTATTTGCTATCTTTTAATCTTACAATTACAAACTTTAGTCTTGCATGCAAGTAAAACAATGAGTAGTGAGACACTGATTAACTGGTTAATGACCTGGTTAATCCCTTTTTGTGCTATTTCCAACATGGTGTTAAAATTCTGCTGAATCACCTTAAATGGATGATTAACTGCAATCAACATAACCTGCATTAGTGCATTTAGCATTTTTGAGGCCATATTGGTTTTCAACAAACATCTTTAATAGGCTACCATCTTTCTTCTGCAGTAGCGGAGCTCATCCGGTTTTCTGTTTCTCTCCTTCCCTTCTTTAATAACTGTTTTGCCCACCTGCATCAAATCACATTGGTAGAAGTTTTCCACAAGTCCTTACATTGACCTTAAGATTGTCAGAATTGAACACGCACGTGAATGTCTGGGTAAGAAAACCAGAGTATGTTTAGACCAGAGGTCTGTCAGTTCCTGGAAGGCTGCACTTCTGATGTTTTTAGTCAAACCCCGTTTCAAGAGACACCAGGAGGAGCAAACCAGCAAAAGCGGAGGACAATTAGTGGAATCAGGTGTGTTGAGTTTAGGTTTGTGTGAAACTGTGCAGGGCTGATGGCCTCCAGGAGCTGAGACTCCATACTGAGTAAGTTCTTGTAAGTTCTTGCTTAATGCACCAGAGGGCAGTAGCACATTACAATTCAACTATCTCTTCCTGATTGTGTTTTCTTCTGCATATTTGATGTTAGTCCAGGGTTCCCTAAATCTACCCTTGGATGTTTGTAGTCCTGCATATTTCAGTTGCAAACCTGCTCTAATATGCATACTACTCTGACATCAGAGGGAACCTTAATCAGCGCAATAGGTGTTTCATGATGGTTGAAGCAAAAAAATGTGACTGTATTTGGAGACTCCTGATATAATCTTTCAGGTCAGATTTTTGTTTCTCAGTGGTTTCTGTGGGATGACTGCGATCCCTCAGGAAAATTCCTCAGGTGGATGATTCCAGACTTTTTTGAACTGTGACTGAAAATGCAGCTCTGCTTTAAATATGTGAATTGTTGATATTTAACAAGAAGCACATCCACCTCAGTCTCAGGAAATAAGCCTACGTGTAAGAGTTGTGTTCAGCGGGTCAAATATTCAAACAATCTTTATTTGGACTTCTCCATAGTGATCATGAGCAGAAAATGTTTGGAAAGGAGATTTTGAGACCAGTACTTTTACCTGTAGTTGAGTAAAGTTTCAACGTTTCTGCTGCATTACACCTCTAAGACGAGCACAACAATAGTTGTCTATACTATCATGTATGCTTCTTCATAGATTGTTTAATTTCCCTCTTTTCTATCTGAACAGCTGTTTATTTTGTGAGTGACATGCTTGTAATGTCTAAGATGATAAATTCACTCTGTATCATTCAGGAATGACGAGTACTTCTGTGAGAGGAAGGACCGCCTCAAAGCTTTTCTGCATCTGTTAGAAAGTGTAACTTTGTTATTATGGCTTAGTTGTTTTTTAATAGGAAGATGTTGCAACACCAATGTGTCACAGCTATAAATTATCTTTATAAATGGAATTGGAGGTGTGAAGAGCCATTCTCGTGTTGCATCATTCCTATTTCACCTCTCATGGCAATGGAGGAAACCTTTTGAATCCTCTTTCTCAAGCGGTTGCCAGGTGTCCGTGCTGAGCTCCCTGCAGGCATGGCTCGAGATGAGCATTAGTCATATTTCCCCACATAGAGCTTCAGTTTTGATGGCTGAGGGCAAAGGAAACTGTGCTACAATCTCTGTCTCTCCTTCAATTTCTCTCCAATAATAATTAGAGCTGCAGCTGAAACTTTTTGAGATCAGGTGTTAACAATTGAACCCACTAAATCAGACAAACCTAGAACAATAGCATCTGCATCAGATATTTTCAGGACAATCTGAACAGCTTAATTCAGATATTAATAAAAAAAAATTCAAATCCGACCCAGATCGCTTTCATGTGAGCTCTTGAATATAATACATTTCTGCTTTCTGAACAGCCAGGCCACATTTATCTGACTTTTACATCATTGTATGGGACAGACGTCACATTTCTTAGAGTGAACAGAAAGTTTCACAACAATCTTGACTGATGATAGATTTAAAAGCAATCTGTGGAAGAAATTCAAGTAGAATTAATACATATTTCTTCTTTATCTTCTTGATATGATTTGGTTGAAATAATGGTGACTGATCAGAAATTAAATTAAATAAATCCACAGAATCACCTGGAATCACATTGTCGTCCATGTTTGTTTTAGTTTTGATCAAAGCCATTTTCTGCGCATACTCTCCTCACAGCGAGCAGGATTGCATTCATACACAGGGCGGGTTCAAGTGTGTGTGGTGTGAATGAGAGCTGACTTAAAAAATCTGATTTTGTTAAAAAAAAAATCGGAATTGAGCATTAAGACTTGCAGTCTGAACATAGCCTAAGACTATCTTATATTTAGTTCCTTGCACAGCTTTGACATGCAGCTGCATTAATAGCTTTTGATGCAGAATGTAGCTGATTAAATTTTTACTGGTCGCTAAACACTAAACTTCAAGTATCTTTTTTTTTCTTTTTTTAATTAATATTTTTGAATATACATTTTCTTCAAGTAAAAAGTCTGATTTCAAATTCTAAAAAGTATTTTACCTTAATTCAAATATTATTTATAATATTATTGTTATTTTTAAATTTCCTAACCTCTTTGAACTTCTGAACTAACATCCGATGAATGCCATACATCCACCAACTGTGAACAAAATCTTAGAGTATGTGCTGGATTGACAGCATTAGCATGTTAAATGCATTAAAGGGGCTATTGGCAGGTATTTATGAACCAAAATATAATAAAGGTAGTCTTTGGACTCCAGTTGGCCTTTTTGAGTTTGGCTTTAGTAGCACACCAGCCACCTCAAAATGACGAATAGCTTCAGGGCAGAATGTCTGGGGTAATGCCGTGTAGATGAATTAGGATAGATAATTTTTTTGTCTTACTTGGTTCCACAGAAAATATGACGGCACATTCCGAAATATAATCCCACCGTTAAATGTTGAGCTATGTATTTTTGGTGTCATTTGAAATGCAAAAGTAATTAAATTTTATTTTATGTTTGACTATTGTTGGTTTAAATAATATTGGTGGTTGAACCCAATTAATTAAAAGCAATACCATCACACATTTCTTTTTCTTTTTTTTACTACCTTCACAAATCAGTGAAATCAGTGAATCGACAACACTGCTAATTCCTCTGATATTATACCAGATATTAGAGATCACATCTTGTTTTTTTTTTTATCCCAATGTCCAATAGACACAGATTTATGTCCATACTACTTTTTTGTGTGTGTTGCTATTTATTTCCATACCACTCACAGTGGAATAAACTCCTCACAGAAATGCCAACTGATCCAGCTGAGACTCGACCTAAAGGTTTGAGGCTCATGGAAAGGCTTCCCATTTTTGAACGAGAAAATTATTCTTTTGATTATTTATACTGACCTGTCACAATGACAATTGAGTTCTAAAACTTCTTTGCCAAAAACAGCTGTGAGCAAAATTATGTTTTGGGGTCTGGCCCAGTCATGTAGAAGTTATTCACAACACCATCAGATGTTGGTAATCAATGGCCCTGTTCCAAATTACACACTCCAGCCTTGTAACCTAAAACTGACTCCACACTTGGATGAGGTCATGACGAGCATATGTTAGGGATGCTCGACTCATGTGTAAGAGGTTGCACTGACGTGATATTTTGGGAAAGACTTCATCCCCAGAAGTACAAAGAGCTCCACTATAGCTACAGCTGTGTTTCTTCTTGAATAAAGATATTACCTGTTGTTAATTTCAGCAGGACTTCAGCAAGGTGGCTTGCAAAATCTGTTTCAGATACACATACAGTAATAAAAATAATAATAAGTTAAAAAAGTTTTGTTCTTTGTAAGTCTGCTTTCAATGTACGTTCCTTGAAAATAACAACCAAAGGAGACTCTTGTCATTTTGAAATATGTTGTTTTGCTCTGCAAGCCATTGTGGCATGGCTGATAGGAATGAATTACGTTATAATGTGACAATGTTCAGAGTGAGATTAAATTGTGTTCAAGACAGAAAGAAAAATGGTTCATTATGAAGTAGTTTAATTAAAAATCTAAATGGCACAGCACATTAGAAATGCTCTTGAGAAACAAGTCAAGATTGAACAGCAATGCGTTTGATAGCTATCATGCATTTTAGAGTCATAATTGCTCTCAAGAAGTCTTATTTTGTCGTACACCTTCTATGAAGGAACAGCTCGGTGGGAGTGTGGAGTCTGTGTTCAGTCGGAGGTCTCTTTTGGGCTTGCATCTTCAGGAGTTCCCTCCAAACACCCAATTAAAGTTGAGGAAAAGTGTGTAGAAATTGATGGATGGGTGTTTTCCTAAAATGCTTATTTACATTTTAAAATTCATCCTGCCCTGTAGCGTTTGGTTAACAGACAGGCTCTATTACAATGCTCTAACAAACCGTAAAGATAGGTTGAGAAATGTCTGGCTGTTTCACTTTGGAATACTCTTTGTGGAACAGCGGCATGAAAGGCAACATTATGACTCCTATCTTTCTCACTGGACTGAGACAATTTGATTTGTTCGATTACAAGGCAGATTCAATCCCATGCTTCACAGCTGACAGACCACAGGATAGAAAGGATGTGTTGACTCAAAGCCTCCACTCCCAGATAATAGCTGTGATCGAGAAAACTCTGTTCCTTTATCTGAAATACATCATTGCTGAAACTGGGCTGAGGGTATTGTTATGGTCAATCTGTTGGTGTTCCTCGTTGAATTGTCAGGGTTTTAGCATTTTTCTACCTTGCATGTCTGCACTCTTTCTAGTCGGTTTGTCTTGCTTGATCACCTGTCTCCCACACTCTAATGAGGTTTTGCTCTCTCGTGTTTCCTTGTCACTGGGTTATCAGCAGCTGCTGTTTGGGTTGTCTCATCTCTTCCTGTTCTGTCTCTTTCCTGTTCCTGTTGAGTTTTTTTGTCACTAGGTTATCAGCAGCTTCTATTTGGGTTGTGTCATCTCTTCCTGTTATGTCTCTTTCCTGTTCCTGTTTATTTTTTTGTTGCATTTTCTCTGCTCTGCCCATGGTTTGGAGGTTCTTTGAGGATTTTACCCAGATATTTATAACATTTACATTTTTGCATTTGGCAGACACTTTTGTCCAATGTGACTTATAGTAGGGGAGGGAGAATATGCAATTTGCTTTTACAGTTTGCTCATAGTAGAAGTTGTATTAACTGATCAATTAACCATAGCAGGAAGAAAATAAAGAGAAAAGAAGAAACAAGTTAAGTGTTACTGAAGAGAAGAGTTTTCAGTTGCTTTTTGAAAGCTGTTAGTGTTGCTGCTTTCCTGACTGGATCAGGAGTTTGTTCCACCAGCCAAGGAAAGTGAGAGAGAAGGTTCTGTTTACAGATTTTCTGCCTTTGTGGGACAGAACCACAAGACGGTGTTCCTTCTCTGAGCACACGCTTCTGGAGGGCATGTAGGAGTGTGTTAGCTTGTGGAGGTAAACGGGCAGATCTGGAGATGGTTTTGTAAGCCAGCATCAGTAATTTGAACATGACACAACCTGCAATGGGGAGCTAGTGAAGAGTAATGAAGAGGGGAGTAACATGAGCTCGCTTTAGTTTCTTGAAGAGATGACGAGCTACAGAGTTCTGTGTCATCTGCAGAGTTTGAGAATATTTGTTGGACCCTACTGGACTCTGTATAACTACATAAATTGGCTTGCAATAGCTTGCTCGACTCTTTGCTGGGTTTCAACTGACTTCTGGTATATGTTATTGCTGACATTCATAGCAATAACATTTAACAACCATATTTCATGGTATACATTAAGCAAAAAATAGTGGTGTATATTTACTGCAATGTCAAATTCAGTGTGACCTTTGTGTTCTTGCCTCCAAAAATCAGTTTATTGGTTTATTGGTAATTAAAAAAAACTAAACAGTCAATAGGTTAAAAAACCTCAATGGCTTAATTCAACCTCACCCCTTATCAAAGTTTGTCTCAGATCAACAAAACTTCTTTCCACCTCTGTCTGCTCCTAATGCCTGACCTCTGCTGTTCACTGTGAGTAATTAAAATTAATTAACTTGTCTCTGTGTGCCTGAAACCAATTAGCTCAAAGAAAACTTGCTTGACAACAAACAATTTTCACACGAGTGTTTCTGTGCCTCTTTCGGGGCAGCAAGAGATGATGGATGTTTACCAGCACTGATCGAGGTGGGCAAAATGGGTTCCTGAAGCTCAAATTAATTGCTTTTTAGTTCAATTGGTAAACACCATGACAGCTCGGTCAAACTCGCTGTAATGATGATGAGAGTGACCTGTGCTTTTGAGGAGCTGAGGGCTTCTGAAAGAGGGGATCCTCATTAAATTGACCAGTCCTCTGTAATTTTTCACTTTAAGGTACTTTAAGTCTACATGGTTAGTGGTTTGTTACATTTGTTGTGATTGGCTACAAATCTGTCAGCTAAATAATCAAATATTCCGAAGAATATAATAGTTAAATATGTACAATATTGTATTTGGATGCAACCATTTATTCTATTCAAATATATCCAGACTGAAATCAGTTGTCAAATCTTGCTTCTGACAGTTCAGCTGGATGATGTAACTCAAGCAGCCAGATTAAAGAAGTCAAAGCATGAGCTCAATAAAACCACACAAATATCATTTATTTTTGGACTCACTAAAAGTAGATTCAACTGCAGACTGTAACAAATTGGAAGTTATATTTTTAACTATACCTTTTTTAAGGCACTGCTTCATAGCAAGTCCCTTAACGGCAACATCATGGGTCAATATTTCATATCCTTCAAATGCAATCTGACCAAAGCAATTCAATTGAAACAAACCTTTTTAGATCTGAAAGTACTTTCAGGTTTGGGGCTGTAAAATGAAAACACATGGTTCAATACTTGACTCAAAAGTGCTTTTGAACATTGAATTATGTCCTAAACCAGGGTAGTCAAACTCAATTCCTGGAGGGCCGTAGACCCTGCAGGTTTTTGTTCCAACCCTGTTTCAGGAGACACACTAGTACCTTCAAACAAACCCAGAGGAGCTTAATCAGTGGAATCAGGTGTGTTCAGTTAAGGTTGGAGCAAAACTGTGCAGGACTGTGGCCCTCTAGGAATTGAGTTTGACACCCCTGTCCTAAACCTTGAAATTCAGTTCAAATGAAGTTCAGTATCCTAAATTTTTGGGGGACTGGAATGACCTGAAGTTCTAGTAATGGCCAGTTTTGTTTGTAGTTTTAGGTAAAAATGTGGGGATATTTACCATTCAGTGAATGCATTGCAGAGGAAATTGAATTTCTTCTAAAATGTACTAGCTCAGGACGCACCCAGTCTGCACATAAAGGAATAAGAATATCTGATGTGAGTTTTTGACTAGCTTGAAATGTTGGAATATCATTCGGTTTTATTCTGTTTTAGAAAATATTTCATAGGTGTCACATTGAGGAAAATACCAGCATCAGCAAATACCAGACATAGTTTAAATTCATGTAAAGTTTAACAATATCTCATGCATCAACCTCTCTTAAACTTTAACTTGATTTGTGTGTTCTATAATATATCTTAAATTCCAGCTCATGCTCAGTGCTCAGTTCCTATCTATCATGTCTGAAAGGGGGACAGTGACAAATACAGTAAAACTTAAGACACCAAAATGTTGAGAAAGAAGAATCTAATTGTAGAATACGATTCAATATTTCTCTCTCTTTTATTCCCCACAAACTTGATGTTCTCTCAGCATCCAGGGGTCAGTGGTTCCAGAAGAGCCGACTCAGGAGTGTGAGGCACATCTTCACTAACCAGATCTTCTCTCAGCATCCAGGGGTCAGTGGTTTTCATAGAGCAGAGTCAGGAGGGTGAGAATAGCAAGGGAATCGACTGAGCGAGGGAGTGTACACTGCATGACTGCTGTCTGATGGAGTTCTTGTGGAGTTTGGCAGCATCCTTCAAGCCTCTCTGAGCGGCCCAGGGGATGGCTGTCAGTTATGATGGAATCACTGCTGAGGTGCTGGTTTCGCTTTCCATTCATTGTTTTGAACAACACCCCCCAGTGGGCACAATCTTGCAAGCGCTTGTTTAGTGATGGATGGAAGTTGTATAACACAAGGTGATGACATGCATTGTCCCATTGCATAAAAAACCCACATGATTGGTATTTGACACAATGCTACATAAAAGGATTGCTACATAATGCTACATAAAATCTAGAGTTTTGTGTTGTATTAAATAAAGAAATAAAAATACTTTGCTTTCTGAGCTATAATTAAGTCGTTTTTAAACTGCATCTGAAACACATTTGCATTGTTAGATTTTTTGTACATTATTTTAAATAGTAATAATAACATATTTGTAAATTTTGTTAAGATTTTAAATCATATACATACCTTTACATTCCCGTGTCACTTCTTTGATGGCAGTTTTTGTTAGAGACATAGGAGTTCTTGGAGTCACAATATATAGAAAAAAATGGGTAACACTTTAGATTAAAGCTTGCAAATTACAAGGTAAATACTGAGTAATTATTCATAATAACAGGGTACTTCCCCTTAATGAATTTTAATTACATGGTATTAACTTGCAAATTACTGGATAATTGCAGTCTACTTAATGGCTAGTGAATATTAGTAACAGCTTATTTTTCAAGAATTGTTTGGGCTTATAACATTTTGTTTAATGATACCCCAGAATGCAACGTTGTCTGAGTAACAATAATATGAACACCATGCAAGGGTTAAATTCATAGAATTCATTCTAATTCATAGAATCCTACCGTATTAAACATCGAGCTTGGTGAACATACTGTTAGTTTTGTCCCCAATGTTAATAATGTCAAACTTATACTAGATTGTGAGCTGACCTTTGACAATAATGTAATTTATTAAGTTACCAAGTTCGTTATTGTGCAGATGCAGAAAAGTTAGTTCATGCTTTCATGACCACTAGAATGTAGTAACGTGCTGCCCAGCCATCACTCTACAGTTATCCCAGAACTCAATGGTTAGAGTCTCAGAATTTTTGTGTGTATCAGTGTGTGTATCACAGGTTACTTCAGGTTTGATGAGGTCAAATGTATTACTTTTTAAGATTGTTTAGGATCCAATTTAAGACATTTATCATAACATAATAAACACATACAAAACCTTCTTGTATAATAAACAGTATGCTTCAAATACATTGTTTGAAACCCTAACCATCACGTTTATGTTTTTGAGCATTTACGAAGTATTTTTGGGACTCTGGCAACTCAAACCATGCTGTTGGGGACATTATTGGTTGTTGGGTGTGTTTTAGGGTGGTGGGGCAGTACTGAGCTAGCTATTATTAAACAGGTGTTCCAAGCACTTTGGTTTGGCTTGGTGGAGGGAACATCTCCAGTTTTGTTTTTTGTTTTTTTACCACACAATACCATCATATTGACAGAAAGACAATACTACCTACACATTTTCAGTGTCATTTATGTTATAACCTTCTACATTCAATTTAAACAGACTAACAGCCTACATTCTGGATTATTTGCATATGAAATTCTATAGTAATCTTCCAAGCCAACAGAAGGAGCAGTTTCCTATTATTATACATGCATTTTACAAACGTGAGCATTTATGAACATTTGATCACACTCTGGCAACCATAAACATTTTTATTTTTTTTTTAAGTATGTTTTGGACTTTTTTCAACCGTTGGCAAACCTAACAATCACATTTAAGTTTTTGAGCATTTATGAGCATTAGCAGACGATTTCTTAAACTGTGGAAAGACTAACCATCACTATTTAGATTTCAAGGATAAATGAACCTTTTCTCAAACTAATTTTCAAAGAGTCAACAAGCTAAATAGCACGTTTATATTTTTGAGAATTTACAAAAGTTTTCTCAAGCTCTGGCAATCCTAACCATGACCATGACATGGACTATGTTTTTGAGCATTTTTGCACATTTTTCACTATGGCAATTCTAACCATGATTTTTACTTTTTTTACATTTAGAGGCATTTTCTTAATATCTGGCAACCCCAAGCAACAAAAAAAAATGCATATCAGATGAGATTTACATTTTAGAAGACCTAGAACACTGGATTTATAATTACTTTTTAAGACCTAAAAGTTGGGATTTTAAATTTTCACCTGGGTCCAACTAGCACGCAACATATTTCACTTTGCCTTCATTTAGTCCTTTAAAATGCCTTGGTTTTATATGTAAATAAAAAGGTAACTTTTTTTACAAGAAGTTAAGGCATTTTGTCAATGTCTTGCTGAGCGGCTTCAAGGACTGCCCTTGTAAAAATAGTTATAATCCTTTTTAATGCAGTCAAAAAAATCTGCCAAACAGATTTGTAAAAAAAAGACGCAGGTGAAAGGTCTTAACTTCAGCTGCCCGTTGCCTGGCAACAGTCATTAGCCTGTCTTCAAAGCTTTCATAAAGAATCTGGAATTATGTATTGTTAAAGACGGTTGTCAAGCGAAACAGGATGCTCTTTGATTTGTAAGTCCTCCGAAGCCTGTATATCCTTTTATGGTTACTATGATAGCAGATCATAGCGCTTGCCTTCGGCTGGGCACATATTGGATTGCTTTTTTGGCAAAGAGTTCTGGCTTTTGAACACAGCAAAAACGAATAAAATTGTAGGCCACATTTACACTTGATAATGACTCTAGTCTCTTTGTGTTCTGTACAAATGCATATTTTTAATGCCACACTTTTTTATATCTCACTGATATTTGTGTTGATTAATAGTATGCATTTCATGGGCTTTAATGGCTTGCTTTATTGTACCGAACGGCTTAAAATATCAGCTAAGTCATTCGTTTAACACCAATTCCAGCCACCATCACAACTCTGTTACACTTGGATCAGTTTGGTAAGTTTTCATGCAAAAAACAACAACAAAAGAGTGTTACCCAGTTACATGCAATATGTTAGCTGAAAATAAAATGATGTTTTCCTTAGGTAACAACTTCTCAGTCTACAGAATTATTTAGCCTATATAAAATTGTGATGATATGTACAAGAGATCAGCCTATCTTAGGCAAGCTTTTAATATAGCTATTATATCAAGTTTCACTTTTGTTTATTATTATGAAAAAAAAAATCCAACTTTTTGAAGTTATCTCAAGAACCTTTGAGATGGAGTTGCAAAATTAAAAGTTGCAAAGATGACTATGCTTTGGGGTGAAAAGACGGCGCCACCAGAATTTGAATGTGAAATAAAAAAATAATGCACTTATTCAAGAAATATTGTAAAGTGTCTTTGAGCGCTGGATAAGCGCTATGTAAAATGAACGCTTTCTCATTATTACGTTCAACAAACCACATTTTGTCATCATTGCTCAATCAAGTGAGTCACACTTGTCGTTTTTTAGATGAGAGCAAAGAGCTGTGAGATGAGAAGGAAGAATGATACTGTGTTTTGCTCTGTGGACCGCATTTGGCTGGCCTCTCGCTCTGACATATTGCATGCAGTATCTAACTGACTGGGTCTAACTACCAATCACAGCAGATTTGCTTAACATAATGGGAAGATTTTCAAACAGAAATTCGCTGAATAGATCATTTGGGAGTTGGGCTAAAAAAATTTTATTCAATTATAAAAAAAATATTACAAGGGGAGTGGGTGGCATGACCATCTTACAGCAAGAAGGTTGGTGGTTCGAGCCTTGGCTGGGTCAATTAGTATTTCTTTGTGGAGTTTGCATGTTCTCCCTGTGATCGCGTGGGTCTACTCTAGGGTGCTCCGGTTTCACTCACAAGTTCAAAGACATGCGGTACAAGGTTAATTGGTGAAGCTAAAATTGTCTGTAGTGTATGAGTGAGTGTGTATGGATGTGAGAGTGCCTAAGTGTGAGTATGTATGGATGTTTCCCGGTGGTTGGTTGCTGAAATTAAAAGACTAAACTAACAGTAAGAATAATTAATGAATGAATTAATTAATTAATGCATGAACAAGCGAACGAACGAACAAGTGAACAAGTTTTATGACCCCACACATACACCCCCCTACACGTTTATATTACACACAAGGTGTTCGGGTCTACTGAACCCGGGGCAAGTTAAAGTGTGAAAATCGTAGATTATTTACCTTAATTCTCTCTTCCCACACAAACATAAAACACACATAAACATAACATTTTACATTTTAGAATAAAATTGTGTGATTGTGTGAATTAAAAGCGCCAAAATGCAATGGGTCCAGCAGACCCACCAACCCTGCCAAAGTACCAATAATGAGAACACCACACATGGTTCAAATTCTAAAGAAATCAGGTTGAAGAACAATAAATAAAGTATATTTTCTGTTTATATCACTTGTTTCTTGGCTAAAGGAAATATTGTTTAAGTTTTTAACATAAAATGTTTTGATTGGGTGAATTAAAATCTGCAAAAGGCAATGGGTCCACGAGACCCACAGACACCGCCTGAGTAACAATAATATGAACACCACACAAAGGTTAAAGGGAGAGAGGCAGGTGCCACTCTTCTCCTGATGAGCCTCTGACCATCCCCCACCTCAATTGTCAGTAACGTGGAGATCCTCTATTCTGAACAATTTAAGTAATTTACTCAATTCAGTTAATATTAGTTGTTTTAACATAAAATAAATAATGAATTTTAAGTATCTTTTGATTTAGTTCAGACTGACTCAAAATAACAATGTAGATACAATAAGCTGATTATCTCATTTTTCAAGTGAATTGAGATTTCCACAAATTTCTGGATGGATTTTCGCAAGCAGTTGTTTAATCTTGATGTTTAGTGATGTGGGAAAATAATTCTTATCGTGCTCATGTCATCAAAACAGCCAGCTTTCATTGGTTGTTTGTTTGCGAAAAACCAATTGGATATGGCAGAGCTAAACTTTTTTTCATTCAGCATTTGCACAGATGTTGCCTGTTGGCATCTATGGTTTTCTGTTAAGGCATGTTCCCACACAAAACCTTGGACAGAATATTCGGATAGGTATTTAGAGGCCTTAAGTGATCTTACTATGATTGTCTTCATAAAAACCAACATTACAAAATAGATGCAAATGAGTGCTTAACTCCTCATGTGAAGTATGCGTGTTCACTCACTAATAAGCCTCATTTATGTTAAAACGTCTATAAAATTTTGATTTTTTTTTTGCTGTGGCAACAGAAAAACTCAGTGTTAAGCCAGCATAATTGCACAGTAAAATCAAAACTGTCATATCTCCTGTCATCATCTAAACAGATGGTTCTTAATCAAAACCTTCTAGATGGTAATACATTTCACAAAATTGCACAACTGCTTCCTTTTTGTTCCTTTCTGTTTCAACTGTTCCTTTCTCAGGATACAAAAAGTGCCGCTAGCTTGTGATTTTTCTTTTGTCTTTTGATTATAGAACAAGAAATTGAAAACAAATAGTTATTTTCGTTTTTACATTGAAAATCAAATGAACCAATGATGCACAGATTCAACGGTTGACCATAACATGGTTATTTTTTTCTTGGGCTAAGGCACTAATGCTAATGTTGTTGAGTAGTGTGGATGGAATTATTATCCTATCAACACTGTGTAGACACCTAAAAACTTTGGGGCTGTTCAGGAGGAAAGATATAGGTTGGTGATTGGGGTTGTGGCTAAAGAGGCTGCAATAACATCAAAAATTAATTACTGCTCTTTTACATTTTTTAGCAAAATAAATTTTCGTGCTCAATCACATTACACACACAATTCTGTAAAGTAAACATGGACGAGAATGCATATTGAGCCGAGTGTGTGGCTTTATGTTAGTTAATTTCTGATCGCAGATGCCATCATTTCAACTAAATCGTATGAAGAAGACAAAGAAGAAATATTATTTCTTATAATATTATCTATATATTATTTCTTAATATTAATACTATATTACTCCACTTTCCTTCCACTGACTGCGATCAACCCCCCCCCCCCCCCTCCCACACACACACAGAAATGCGACGTGATACAATGTTATCTGATCATTTTGACTTTGTATCTCAAAATTCTGGACCTCATAATTATGACTTTGTATCTCAGAATTATGAGATACGCTCTCAAAAAAATCTGGTGAATGTCAGTTTGCGTTGATTAGTGACCTCTGGTGGGTGAAAATGCTTCTTAAACTAATCCACGTTGTAGCAAATATATCTTCAGTAAACCAAAATGTTTTAGTTATGGTTTTGAAAACTTTATTGCCCCCATTTTATAGAATAGAACTGTCCGCGCACTCTCTCCTTTCTCTCTCTCTCTCTCTCTCTCTCTCTCTCTCTCTCTCTCCTTCTCTCCCTCTCTCGCTCTCTCTCTCTCTCTCGCTCTCGCTCTCGCTCTCTCTCTCTCTCTCTCTCTCTCTCTCTCTCGCTCTCTCTCTCTCTCGCTCTCTCTCTCGCTCTCTCTCTCTCGCTCTCTCTCTCTCTCTCTCTCTCTCCCTCTCTCGCTCTCTCTCCCTCTCTCGCTCTCTCTCTCTCTCGCGCTCTCTCTCTCTCTCTCGCTCTCGCTCTCTCTCTCTCTCTCTCTCTCTCTCTCTCTCTCTCTCTCTCGCTCGCTCCCACTCTCTCTCTCGACACCTAGACACGGGGGCGCTTCTCTCCGTCGCTCTTGAACCGGAGCGCTTCTCACAAACTCGCCGCTCGTCCTCTCCCGGTCTGTGAAATTGGAGCGAGTCTCGAGTTTGTTTTAGAGTCAGGCGGCGTTGAGGCTTCTCTCCGAGTGACTCTCGCTGGCAGGTTGCGGACTCGAGATTTTGGGGATTATTACACGTCACATATTTCCCACTGCTTGCCGACTCTGCTGCTTCTCAACAGACCAGAAGGAATATTGAGAGAACTTCGTTTGGTAAGTCTTCATTCATGGTTATTTCTAGGTTTCTTGTTTTATTTTCCATTTCTATCGTGTTTACCGCACACTCTTGGGTTTAACCACTTGAAAATCACGAACAAGTGCATGTTTAGATTGCAAAGCTTTCAGTTCTTAAAATAAGCAGTGAATGTTATCTTCTGAGTATTATCTCGATCCTGTTATGTCGGTTGCAGTGTATGATTAAGCTTTATTTATGGTGAACTTTAGTTGAAATATGTTTACCACAGTTTCGCAGCGATGGGTTGCGGCTGGAAGGGCATCCGCTGCGTAAAACATATGCCAGAGAGTTGGTGGTTCATTCCGCTGTGGCGACCCCGAAAGGGAATAAAGCCGACATGAAGATGAATGAATGAATGAATGAAAGAATGTTTACCACACGATGGTGCTACCTGAGATTTGTGTAAACTCAAAACATCGCAATTCAATGTAATGTAAGGGCACACAGGTACAGGTTCTTTACGTGTGTTCCTTTTATGCTTGACTAAATGGACACATTGTTCTAAGAAGGGTTATTAAATGTTGTTTGGTGTATTAAAAATACAAGACCTATGAATCCATATATGATTATACTTCTGATGGCAAACACAAGAGTCTGAGAAAATTACTCATTTTAGAAACTAGTTAAAGGATTTGGCGTCAGAACTCAGAAGAGTGTTGTGTCTGAATTTGAAAGATAGCACAACATTAAATCAAGGCAATATGTGAATTGGTACCTATAAATTTAGATTCGAATTTAATTCTCTGATATATTTGATTTTCCTTAAACGTCATTCTGTGTTCACAGGAACATTCAGTGTGAAACTTGACTATGTTGCTCACCAGCATGTTTAAAAAAATGATAAATAAAAAGAAAGTTTTTGCAGTAGTGCTAAAACTCGAAGTTAAGTGATTAAAAGTGCTATTAAATAGTTAAAAAGAAGCACAAAAGTGTAAACTTATACAGGTTTTTTAATTGTTCACAATATTCTCTAAAATGTAATAAAAAACAATTTTTCGTTGTTTCAATCTAGCGCTAAAACATAACAATGTAATTTATTTTATTACTTAAATAAGAACTTTATTGTTTAAACTATCCACCAATTCCCAATCTATTACAAATCATTCCTATTTTTAACATTATCATTAGTCCCGTCAATTGTAAAATTGTAAAACATATTTTTGATAGATAGATCAACTAAAATAGCTTTTATATGACTAACAAGAATTAATATCAAAAATGCTAAATCAAAACAATGCAAAAATATCAAAACAATTGGTAGGTACAAAATTGTACATGATATAATTAATGAAATATGTACATGAATTCATTGGAAATTTAGAAATGTAATAAAAAGCAACTTGTGCATTTGGAATAAAATCTAGAATTCTTGAGACAGTAAATTGTGTTTTATTAAATTATTCGCAGCATATTTTGTCATCGATTAATTTCAACAAAAAACTAAAAAATTCTGTATACAAAAAAAAATGTGAACCAAATTAAGCTTAATGCTTGTCACTTGTTTCCGTGCAATAATAACTGTGTATTAAAGGTGACTGAACTTTATTAGATTTCTAAAACACTGTAATTTATGGATTGTAAGTGTTATATCTTCCTGTTTTTGACAAACTGTTTCCAATTTTATTTTTAGTAGCAGACAGAGAGACATCCATATCAGTGTGCTTGATCTCCTTGTTAAGTTCACATCAAGATTCGGATGAACAGATGCTCAAACTATACTGTTCTGTTCTGCTCTTTTTAACTAGCATTTCAGGCAACCCAAAATAATGTGCAATGTAATCAAAGGCCTGAAGAAACAAAGAGTTTATGCCTTTCTCTAAAACACTTTGGTAATGCAAATAGTTTTTGTAGCAGCACTATCTATCCATCCTTATTTGGAATATGTTTCCCATATTAAGATCTTTTAGAAACAATGAGGGGTTATATTGGTGATCGTCAGTTATAAATGACTGGTACGTTTGAGTGTCTCCTAATATTTAAACACCAATTAATCATCAAAGGCATTTGTTCCACTTTTTTGAACAGCTATTTTGAACCTTGATATATTGAGTAATTAATCTTTCAGTTGAGCATCTGTAGTCGCAAGATTAACCTTTTGCATCTTAATTTCATCTTGCATAGTCGACAATGGAGGGGAAAATGTTGAAAAGTTTTGTTCAGTCTTTAAAACCAACCAACCAACCAAACAAACAAACAAACTATTTTGGCGATCTGGAAATATTTTCCGCAATATATAATTTTGCAAACTCCTGTTTGAGTTTTATTTGCCAATGAAATGAGATTAATCATCAATTAACATAAATTTGGGAGGAGCTTGACTGATAATTGACCACCCAATCATAAGGTCCTGTCTATCCATATTTCCAGTATATAAGGCAGAACCTACGAGAAAACACCTTCCACTCCTTCTCTTGCACACCAAACACGGTTGTGATACTAGAGAATTAAGAGTATTTCTATTTAAAAAAATATGTAATCATTGGTCATTTTATGCCACATAAAATATTTAGTTTTTTCCTTTCTCATTTAAGTTAATAGAAAACATTCCAAGTCACTTGCTATAATAGTATCAATTTTAGGCATCCACTCAATCGTGCAACTGTTGCCAGATACGATTTTTTTTTAATCACCCGCTGAATGAAATCTAAAATGGACCTGACCATTTCAGATAGTTTGAGAAATAGATGGTTTTACCTAATGACTCAAAACACATTTGCCATTCCTGAAATCAGCACTACACATGGCTTTGCTGCTCCACTGATCTCTCCCAAGCACCATTATGTATTTTACTCCTGCTGAATATGTGATGATATTTGAGTGCTGGAAGATATCCAAGCTCTCCTCAGTTTTTCTTTGTATAGCGCATGTGTATAGGGTATCACCACCAGCAGGCATCTGGAAAAACATGACCCTGGTCCAGATGCTTAAATTACTTTTAGATCATAGCAGTGTCAAGTCCTTTGAGTTCATTCGCCTGCATAGACACAGTTGCTAATGTCTCACAGGACAAAGCAGCTGGAGAATGCAAAAATGCTGTATTGTGAAAGAATATGATGAGATGCCTTTGGGCTGTGAGAAGGGTTCAAATTGCACTGCAGGTTCATTTGACGTGTAAAAACAGTCCAGAGTTGAGGAAAAAGCCTGTAGGTCATTGATTTTCCATAAACTCTAGACTCTTTAGCACTACTAATGTCCAAAGCTGATACTTTAGTCAAAATAAGTTCATTGAGGTTTCCGTTATATACAGATTTGTAGTTGTCTAGATGATCCTGTATGCTGTTTTGTGCTTTAGTTCAGAAAGCCCCATGGGTGCTTCAATAGCAAGAAGAATGGCTTTCTCTGTATCCTACATCTTGTTAGTGTGCCATTGCTAGATATTGTGAAGCTGTTTGCTTGCTGTCAAACAAAGTGGATCTCCCATAGTGCTTGATGTTCTCTACACTGAAATATTGCTAGAGCACTAAAAGGGACAGTTGTGTCTACTATGAAATGTCCACAGATAAAATTGGTATTACCATTGAGATCCACTTTAATATTATTGTGATGCTACTGTATATAAAACTTGGCACATTCCTTTAAAACAAACTTTAGTTTCACTCTCAGAGTTTGATTGAACTCTGAGTGGAAAGTGTCGTGTTGTCGTGAGGAGTCAAAGAGAGCACTTAATTTCATAGGTAGACGTGAATATTTGAGATATATACGTGCATTGCCTGGACACTAAAATGTTAAGTGAAGTTGGAAACAAGGAGGGAACTAAAGCATTTTTAATTACTATGACCATGGGTGTAACTTTGGTTCGATAAGTGGAGGGACAGAAAAATTAGGAGAACATTTTCATATTTTTGTATGTTTAGACTAGAGACTGTTGGTCAGTTTTAACTACCATTGAATGGGAGGCACCAAAAACCAATAAAATATCAATTAATTAAATACAAAAAAATTATAATAAAAACTTTTAATAAAAGTTAATTGTAGCTTTAATTCAATGGTTGTCAAACATCCCCCGACCTCTCTGTAGGATGACATATACCTCCCTTCACCAACTAAAATGCGAAAAAAAAAAAATCTTTATTAACCTTTTGAGATATTAAAATCATGAAACAATCTGAGCTGTTTTAACTAAACTATTTAGCTTTGTTTCAGAGGATCACTTTTGGTGATTATAGATTATGTTCCAGACAGAAACTATTTGCTGTTTTAAGCTATTTATAAACATACAAGTATACTAAATAAATTTTTTCACCATTTTCTCAAAATGAGTGTGTAGTAGAACTAGCTGGTGAACAGAGATTTCTGATTCAAATTTGGTGGTTGCAGAGTATTTCTGACAGAAGCTATTAGATTTCCATTACCTAATAGGTAATAGTTTTTTTTATTGTTATTACATTTTTTTATTTAGCATTTGATCATTTTAATACAGCTTTCGAATAGAATTAGGCGAACAGGGAAAGAAGACTTGGACTTAGAGTCAGAAGAGTGTTTTGGGATGCAGCTATTGGTTGTTTATGCAGCAAATTTTATAGTAAAGTTTATTACAGCTTCAATTATTCCTGAACTTGAAACCCTCGTACATGCCAATTTCTGCTTGCTCTACCAAGGCTAATTTATGCAAGTGCGCCCTCGTGAAACACACTACAATTGTTTGCTCTAAACCTAAATCATGTTCAGTCCATAAAAAGTCTCTCAAAATGGGATAATGTTGATCTTGAGGGTTTCATGACACTTTAAAGTAAAAGAAGGTGGCTACTTCATTATCCTTGAAGAGCAAGCCATGCTTTAGTAAACAGCTGGGCTGAAGAACAGGAGGGTCATGGCTAATGATGTGCTAGCTGATTTAGTCAGCTGGATACTGAAGGATTGCAGGGGTTACATGAAGCTTAATCTTTTTGGTCATTCCAATTAACAGGCATTTGTTACAGTATGCCATATATGAAATGTGTGTTGATATTGGCATTTGTTATTCCATTAGAGGAACATAAAAATGACCTTTCACTTAGCTGAGACTTGGGGGAATCTTGGCCCTTGTGTGCCTTTCTGTAACCCTAGTCTGGAGCCAATACCTGGCTCAGTCATGTTGTGTGATTCACTGTGATAGGTTGGCAAATCATAAATACTTGAGCAAGCCAAACTTGCTTTCAAGGAAATATGGCTTGCTGTGATGTTGTCAAGAGTTTACATTGAAGTAAAATAAAGCATATAGCATATAAAATGTTTTTACCCCTTACCAGCTAATGACTGCTACACTCTGAAACAACCTAAATATTGATTTATATAATGTTGATGGAATGGTTGATTCATAATTCAGTCAAAGAGTTTTTTTTAGTTGGCACAATTTATGTTGAATGAAAACGAAGATAAATATTTTACAATTAATGTTGAAGACAGATCTAGATGGGTAGGATGGCTTCTCTGCAAGGACTAGCTTAATGTTGATGCAGCGACGCTACTAGCTCTTTGTACCTAAACAGTGTTCACTAGACAACGGTGCCATACCCAGCCACGTGGGGCAACTATTTGCATCTGTTCCTCGCTTTTAAACATAGACGAAGAATGATTTTGCATGCAAGGCATTGTGGGATATCTTTTATAATGCAAACTTTTCTTTTTGTTCTTCAGCTTCTCTTCTCTTCTCTTCTTGTGTGTCATCTCCTTCTTCACTTCTTTCATGTTTTCTTCTTCTTCTTTTTACATTTCCTTCTTCTCGTCATTGTTGTTCTTTAAGAACTGTCACATATTCTGCGCCACCCATCACTTTTAAGTTGCAGCAGCACTCTGAACAAGTGATTAAAAGAGCCCATTTCATTGGTCCACAGGGAGTGTGAAGCTTTGTGCCAAAAATAAATTAAAGCAAGTGCATAGCTGTAATGAGTGATCTACAGTAAACATATTGGCTATGTTGTTATTGATGAAGTCGGGTCATATGAAAACTATTAATTGAAAACATTTTGTAAAGAAGAAGTTATCTAGTCATAAAATTTCTGTTGCATCCTCCTATGCACAAATGCACCCTGACCTACTCCTGGACACATTAACTGGGTAGCTTGAGAGTTTCCAGGAACCCAGATAGCAATGACTTCTCAGGCCGACTTTGGCTGCCCCTTGACGGACTCGGCTAAGACTTGGACCCTGCTCACTGATTCCTGCTGAGTTCGTGCGTTGCTCCAGTTAAAGACTTTTGGCATGATCCCTTTAGACATAGTCAGCCCAGAGGGAGTCGATTCACTGCTGGTATTGACTTGGTTTGATTAACTTACTAAAAGTTGCTTAAACTTTTATAAGGATTCATGTAACTCTCGAGATATGTAATGAAGTACTTATAATATAAAACTATTTCGAAGTCTTACATAGCTTAGTATTTACACACAAAGCCATGCTTTCTTCCCATCTGTGAAAGCATTGCCAAGTGGAAGCTCAGCTGCTTGAGAAGTCAAAGAGAAAACAACATGATTTAACAAAATAAGAAAACATACAACTTGATTCAAATTTTTTTGTTTAGAACATATTAAGAATTCTGAAAGGTTTTCAGTTTTGTGGATAAAGTTTTCCTGGGTCTTCTGTTGTCCTCAAGCAAAAGCTCTTTTATTTTAGTAGAATAGAAGATTGAATCTGCAGCGTTGCCAGATTGGAGCAGGATTAGAGTAATAAGAACTGCTTTGAACTGCGTCTGCTCTTCAGGTGTCTGCCAGTGCTTTCAGGAAGAGGTTTTGCAAAGAAAGAAAGTGTCTTTGAATGGACATAGAGAGAAAAACAGATCACTCTAATAAGCTCGGCTTCAATGCCACCGATGCTGTATACAATCTGTCCACATGTCAGTCCAGGTTAACACCTTCTCTCCACACAGGCTGGTATGTTTACTTAATCCTAAAACCACAAAACCTCATTACCCCATCTTGCTCTGTCATTTCAGACCAACAGTCTTTTCATTAATGCCCAGAGTCAGTGAATGTGAAACTTCAGATTGACAAATCCCCTCGGTCTCTGTGTTTCCGCTCTGTGCCTCTGTGAAAGCCTTGATTCTTTTTTGAGGATTTAAATAAGGACAGCAGCTCCTCCGAGACATTAATAGAGGTCCAGTTTAAAATCCCATCAGAGCTCCAGGGTTATTTTAGGGAAATCTTGGAGAGCATCCTGTTTATGTGTAAAATACAGGACTTTAGTTCTTTGAGCTCAAAAGACAAGTTCCTTTATGCACCATTCCACCAGAGGTTTCTCTTGAAATGAATTATGAGTTGTCAGTCCTCTAAAAATGGTGTTTCATGGTTTCTAACCCAGTTGATGTTTAACTTTGTGAGCTGAAAGGCAAGTGATTTTTTAAAAGGAAAGTTTAATTGATTCCAAGTCTGTCTGCAAGGATTCTTTAATCAAATCACTCTAATTTTGTTCAAGTTTCTCAACCTCCATGTGCTATTTGGCCATTATACACCATTTTTTCTGAGTTGAAATTAGATAAGAAACATTATTTCAGTATTGGTTAAAACCAGACAAATGTTCCAAAATTGGTGAAGAATTCAAAAAAGTGAATTCATTAAAATGTTAATTTACGTATGGAGTCACCGTTGACTTGGAGCACAAATTTGTTGAATGTGATGTTGACAGTTTAACCTGGTTTACTTTGAATACAGACTTTGTTTTCAATGGTTAAAGGGATTGGTGCTACAAACAAAAAAATGTCACAACCATTTCAGTAAAATGATTTCTTAAATGACATACCATTTCAAACAATATAACAACATTATATCAACAAAAAATGTTCAGTGTATGTGATATTAGCTTTTAGGGCTTTAAATTAAAAAGAAAAAGATTATTCACTCTCTCACAAAACAGGCTTTTCATTAAAAGAGATAAATACCCAGACTGAGAAAAAAACAAGTGGAGAAATTGAATAAGTACAAGGTCTGAAAAAGTTAATTTTATATCTAATTAATGGGTATAGCAAATTAAAAGCTTAATTTGTCCATGAGGAGATCCTGGAACACCAGGTGGGTGCTGTTTGCAACCACAAAGAATTACACTCTATAAAGCATAAATTAAACAATATACCACTGAAATTAAATTCAACGTAATTCTTAAATTCACTTTTCTGAAACTAAAGTCCCACCCTCATCTAATTCTGATAGACAGGATCTTGTGAGTCTTCCAGTCATAAGTGCGATACATGTGAGCGTTACACAGTATTTTCTTTAATGAGTTATTAACATGACAAAAAAGCAAACAAAAAAAAACAACAAGATAAATGTGAGAAATAAAACAACGTTCAGAGTAAACAACAATACGGTATAACAGTCAAAAGAAATTGAGCGTCCCCACTCACAAACCCTCTTTCCATTCAACCATGGAAACCATGGCAGGAAATGGCATCAAATTTGAATCAAAAACATGAATCAAGCATTGTCTGCACTTACAAGGGTAATGCATGTTGACTTGTTCCAGTTAAATTCATTGCTGATAAACTATAAAAGCAGTACATTCATACCATAGAACAGTTGGATGCTGACCTTTAGTTTTCCCATGGTTCTTTCTGCAAATGTTCCTAATATGAAATGTCAACTTTTGGACATACGTCTGTGGATGAAAGGCGTAAACAAACCCCTGTTAGTGTTGTTGAAATCAGTTAAAGCAAAATGGCATCAACATTCTGCGCTATTTTGCTGCCGAGCAGTTTTTGACATTTAAGCGGTTGATGAAGTACTATTCCCCGACCCCCAATTTTGATTGCCATGTAAATTTAACCATGGCCCTTTTTACTAATTTTTTTTTGACAATTTGTGTATTGCCTGCCATTGTTTAGAAAAAAATTAGTAAAAAGGGCCATGGTTAAATTTAACCATGGCCCTTTTTACTAATTTTTTTTTGACAATTTGTGTATTGCCTGCCATTGTTTAGAAAAAATTACCACTGCTGGCACATCAAGGAGTATTTTAGATATCTTTGAGAAAAAACACACTTCATGGTTGCTTGATTTGTAAGAAAATATTTTGTATAAGCAACCACAATAGTTTATACTGCCATTAGTGTATTCTTGTAATATAAACGTAAACAATTTTTATATTCACAATTGCATTCATAGCTTGTACTGTAGACTTTGAGAGATATTTTTGAAACTATAATGCTCTAGATTTACATATTTACCTGAAACAAAATCACACAAGACCATGCTTGAGGAAAAACAATTCTACTCTATCAATAACCTTCTTTTTACCTTTATCCTGTATAATCGAAGAGGCTCTAAGTCCCTGAAAGCAATAGTTTTGTTCTCAGATTTGTAAGAAAAAATTGGCCAGAAGAGAAATCACAAAACAGTTTCTCTAGAAGCTTCTTTTTAACCCTTATATTACACCAAACTAAAGCATTAAAGCAAAAACGTCTGAGCATATTTTGACATTTTTACTGGTTTTTATATTTTTGAACATTTCCAATTATGAAAACATCTTGAAGTTCTCTGTTTTACTCCAATCCTATAAATCACCACTTTTGTTAATGACCAACATGTAGTTTTTGTGTGAATATTTAAGTTTTTATTTGTTAAAAATCCCACTCCTTTTTTTGGCTTGTCCCTGCAATATTCTTCATCCAAAAGCTCCAAACTCAATTATTGTGGGAGTACTTAAGGAATCTTTTTAATCTCTATGAGAAGATAAATTCAGATAACAAGAGCAGTTAGTAGGTATTTATGGGACAGAGCTGAAGCTTTGTGCCTCCCTGCTGATCTGAAAGCCAGTGTCAGGCTGCGAACAGCTTCCATCTCTCCCTGCGACGCTAGAAATGTGCTAGAGTAGATAGAGCTGTGCTGGATTGATTCCTGTAGCCGTGAGTTTGCTTCAGGGTGAAGGAGGTCTGCGTCAGAAAAGAACCTTTAATGAGTCGCCTTGGAAGGTGGTCTGCGTGGTTCCGCTCTGCAGCTTTTGTTTTAACACTTTGTGATTCTGTCGCCTGCTGGGTCTTTGGACTGGAGAGTGATTTCACATCAATTCTGCTTCCAAAGACAATCTGTCAGGGCTGTGGAAACTGTTGATGAAGCTGTTACAAATAAACATGTTTGACTTGCTTTTTCACTGATCCTGTAAAACATTTGAATTTGGAAAAATCTTGACCTCCTAACTTTACTGAACTATCACTAATGCACAAGTTTTTTTTAGTTTTGACAATCTGAAAGGTTCATATTTTGTATGAATACAAATCTCTAGCTTTAATTTTTGGGATGCAAAACCTATTCATTGTCAGCACCAGTTAATAAAATGGGTTTCCTTGTCCAACAATAAAGGAAATGAGAACAAATACATAAAAAACCAACAGAACAATTAGCAGAAAATAAGCTGAGCTTTTTCTGTTTTTAAACAAGCCTTTCTATATATTTACTAATGGACATTTTCATTCATTCATTCATTCATCTTCATGTTGGCTTTATTCCCTTTCGGGGTCGCCACAGCAGAATGAACTGCCAACTCTCTGGCATATGTTTTAAGCAGCGAATGCCCTTCCCTGCCGCAATCCATCTAATGGACATTTTCATAAACTGTATTCTTTTAATAGGAATTTGTGTATTTTATTATGCTTAAATTTGCCATATAACTATGTTTAAATAGAAAAGCAAGCTTAAAGAGAGAAAAGCAAGGAACCCAACGAATTGTGCATGGGGTTGGCCGTGCGTGGTCATGTGATGCGCTTAGATTACCA
This sequence comes from Danionella dracula, assembly GCA_900490495.1. NCBI lineage: Eukaryota > Metazoa > Chordata > Actinopteri > Cypriniformes > Danionidae > Danionella > Danionella dracula. The sequence continues at coordinate 2,290,262 of UELW01000888.1, forward strand.
AGACCTGATCTGGATGCTAAGGAAGTGGAGCAGACAAAAGCTTAGATGTCAGAGGTTAAATTACTATTTCATATGACTTTCAGGTGGCCCTGCCTTTTGCCTTACTTAGTCAATAAAAAAATAGTTACATTATGCAAAAATGGTTAGTTCTTGAAAAGCTTATTTTTCATGCATTTAGGCTAATAAATAAGACAGAAAGTGATAAATCTATCCACAATACCATCAGCTACTGCAGAGGTCTCAAACTCAATACCTGGAGAGCTGCAGCCCTGCATAGTTTTGCCCCAACCTTAACTCAACACACCTGAATCCACTGATTAAGCTACTCTGAGTTTGATTGAAGCTTTTACATTTTACATGTATGCATTTGGCTGACGCTTTTGCCCAAAGCGACTTACATTAGGGGAGAGACAATATGAAATCTGTTACACCGTCAAAGTCTATCTCAGATTCTCATAATACAAATTGTATCAACTGATCAATAAACCAAAGCAGGGAGGAATTAGAGGAAGAAGATAAAGACATTATTATTATTTTTATATAGTAGGTGTTCCCTGAAGAGAAGAGTTTTCAGTTACTACTGGTTTATCTCTTGAACACAGGATTGGAACAAAAACCTGCAGGGGCAGGTTCCAGCTCCTCCAGGAATTGAGTTTGAGACCCCTGAACTTTAATTAAATACATGAATAATAAGTACTAGACTTGTATGACTAAGCTTGTTAACTCAGAACAGTCCCTATTTTGTTGGAAAATGTAATATAATCATGTGTTTTAGTAAAGCAACACAATTGACCAATTGAATATTTGGCTGATGAATTTATATAAGTTTATATTTTATGACATTAAATTATAACAATTATTTTAGTTTATTTTTTACACACTTTCAGAATAAAAACTATTATATTGACTTTGAAATAATTAATATTTGTTACAGATTTTGATTAACTACTAATTTCTATCTGATGACCCAATTCTTGTCCTAATCACAGGAGAAATGTGAGCATGAAAAATCCCAGCTTTATCAATGGCCAGCTTGTTTTTCTGCAAACCGATCTCTTGCTGATCAATACAAAACCTCCTAAATCCTGCTTAAAGCATTGAGCGGCTCCTGGCTCCCCCTCTGCGACTGATGGATGGAGCCTCCATGAAGCACATTAAACATGCCAGCAGACTCTTTAAATATGAAGGTGTGCTGCTCCAAACTATATGAGAGATCAATAAGATCTGCTCAACTACAGAGAGGTGTGCTTTTACATTTTATATAAGCCTAAGACTGGTTTTTGAAGGGATGGTTTGCAGACATTTGACTCAGTGTGGGGTCCCTGGATGAGTTAAGAAGAGAAGACAGGAGAACAGCATGAGGCCAGTGTTTGTCTGAAACTTCTCAAATAAAAATAAATAAAAAGAAAAGATTATTAGCAAGCGTGTTTGCTTTGGTGTGAGTCCATCCATATTTCTTTTTGTACTCTATCTCTCAAACAACTAAACCATCTCTCCATCTAAATATTAATGATATCAACTCTATTAAGTAATTTTTTTCTTGTTATTTTATTTAACAGTGAATCATATATTTTATATTTATGGAAAAGCTATTAAATGGCTTGTCATAATCTAAGTAAGGTTAAGTAACAAAGACTCAGACCTGGTCACAGTGAAGACAGAGAGTTAAAAAGACATAAAGTGAAAAACACATTTCTTCAAGTGAAGGAAAATAATATATTGACAGATCCCTCAACAACAGTTTTTATCAAATTGCATGCTGGATTGCCACTTGTTTGAAAATGTTTGAGACAAAGACAGCACAGTGTCATGCTGGATCAAGCGTTATGGTAATATGAACTTCTGATAGCGAATAGTTGTTTTACAGGCAACACTTATATATATATACACTTTATATAAAGCTCTCCACCAGACCGTATGAGATTGGATAATTACAGCCACATATGATCAAAATTTTTAGAAAACCCACTCTTTAGGTCATTCTTGTAAGGAAAATAGACCAATAGGTGATACGTTAAGATTCAATACTAACTAATAAAGGCTAAATATAATATTTCAAACACAAAATTAGCAGGTAGCTAGGATCAGCCAATAAAGTGAACTTACTTGAGCATATATTCTCAAAAGATTAATTATACATTTAATATCACTTAGGAATTTTTTACAAGGCATAAGAAAACAAATAGCACATAGCAATGAGATGAGCAAAGTACAGAGATAATTCATCCAAAAATATTGTCTTCAGCAAAAACAACTAATAGAGGTCTTTCACCTTAAAAGACTGTCAACCTAATGATACAGATACTTATTAGAACAACGTAATTTTCTACACGGTACTTAAGGTTTGAGTGAGACTTTGCACTTCAGGATCTCTAATGATCTGGAATTAAATCATAAAATAATATACTTTTTTATAATTATTTTAGGTTGCTACCTGACAAAAAAACTTGTTTTCCATGTTACAACGTCATGCAACCAGATTATTGAATGTCGTCAGAATGAGAATCAAAAAGACCCCAACAGCTATGACTAGCACAGAGATTCCACCAGAATTTAGTGAGGCTTGGCTTGGTATGACTTAGCTGGACTCCAGTCAGTTCTAAATGTGGGATTGTTTTAAACATGCATGCTTAATATGCCCTAAACCCAATAATACCAATAATGTGTGTTTTTTTTTTCAATCAGATTTTAAAATATGAATACATTCTAAGGTTAAGGATGTTAGGATGACAAAAAATTGGAAGGGGTAATAAAGTAGTTTTTTTTATATATTTAGCTTATTTTGTAAATGTTTTTACGCAACAAAATGATGCAGATGCACCTTATTCTTGGAATTGAATTAGGTAAAATCAGTTTGCTTTAGCCCAAGGCGGTATTGGCAACCTGTTCTCTGATCCAAATATTCTGGTTCCCAGGTTACATTTGCTCCCTTTTAAACAAGGTTATTGTTCATGTTTGAATATTTTTTATATCACAAAGTCATGATTCTTTTCAAGTAAAACTTTAAATGTAGAGAAATATATCAGAATAAATCTACTCAAGTAACAGTAAAAGTAGTAATATTAACCCTTTAACCCCTTTAATAATGATAACCTGAGACTGTAATTATAACAGTTTGCCTGGTATTCTTGTCTTGTTTTTAATCTTTTTGTCATAAAATGTTCTTTGTGTAATTTTTTTTGCATGTTTTTCTTTTCAGATTAAATAAAACTTTCAAAATCTGGCAACAATGTGTTGTTATTATTATGTTATAATCCCTCAGAACAGTGTGCAATAACAAGAAAAGTAAAACAACAAATTTTAGTTTTCATCAAGTTTCTCTTTTTAAACAGCTATAAATGTAGATCAACAAGACTTTTGAGATTACAGAAATGAAAACTAAAACTATTTTACATAAACTCAAAATGTTTTGTTTGAACAGGGCTTCTGTGTCCATTTATTGCTTTATTACTGCTCATGCTCATTAATTAAGATTTGTCAAAAAAACTAGTTTTTACACACTATTCTGAGCCTTTATAATATAATAAAAAAAATGTGCCAGATTTTGAAAGTTTTATTTCATCTGAAAAGAAAACGTGCAAAATATTTTTACAAAGAACATTCTATGACAAAAAGATTGAAACCAAGACTAGAATACTAGCTAAACTGTTATAATTACAGTATAATTATAGGGGTTAAAGGGTTATAGGGTTAAAAATAATTCCTTCAATTTATATAGTGCTTTTCCAGATGTTCAAAGACGCTTTGGAATTATTTATTTTTCTCCACATTCACACTCACGTGGTGATGATAAGCTACCGTAGTAGCCCTCAGTTGCTCCTATCTTGCTCAGCCTAACAGCAGACTGGCCATCTGCATGGGGGAACGCTGCTTAAGCGTAGTTCTCAGAAGAGGAGATGAGCTGTCATAGGTTTAGCTGTAGGTGTTGCTGGTTTCGTTCTTCCATCAAACTACTACAATATTATATATTACACCACTAGAGGTCTTTTTTTACAAAAGAGTTTAAACCAGGGGTCTTAAACTTAATTCCTGGAGGGCCGTGGCCCCTGTGGGTTTTTGTCTCAACCCTGTTTCAAGAGACAAACCAATAGCTTCAAACAAACCCAGAGGACCCTGAGGATGGCTACGGCCATCCAGGAATTGCGTTTGAGACCCCTGCTTTAAACCATTAATATTTAATCAGTGGGGAGGGCCCAATATTGCAAGGATATGCTCTGCAACTTAAATGTTTTGCACATAACTAAACATTTTTTCTTACAATGTTACTGCACAACTATTTGAGGTCAGTTCCACAATAAAGTTGGATTAAATGGTGCTTATTGGGTGTGGCACATCGAGAGCTCATTCTGATTCTCTGCTGCTCTAAGTGCATCCGTTATGTCCATTCTGATGTTGCTGTTTTATTTGAAATCACTTTGGAAGGAATATCACTGGAGGAAAGCCAGTTGGCCAGCAAATTAGTCTACCTGTCATCCAGAACATCCTGCTAAGAAACAGCTAGCACACTTCCACATCCCCATTTATGGTCTTGTTTCTTTTCCATCTTGTGCTTCTTTCAAAAGGGATGAGTGCTTGGAAGAGAACATGGAGACCCAAAAATAAGAACAACAATCACCTGTTGTGCTCTTAAGTGTTCAATTTCGCACAGCAGGTTATTAAACCCTTTTGCCTGCATGAATATAATCTCCACAGCCGTTTCATCTAAGACTGGCATTGAATAAGAGGGATTGAATCATGGAGGGATCTGAACCCTGCATTCCCTGCTCCCAGAGCAGAACAGAATAAACATCTGGTGTGTGATGAATAAAGCAACAGCTTCTAAAAGTACACTCTGAGCCTCCACACCATTTCATCTCAGCCGCACTACAGCAAATCATGGTCATGGAATGGTTTCAGGTGTTAAGCCTGTAGAAAAGATGGTGGTCATGCAGTTATTCAGAGTTATAAAAAGAACACTTGTTTCTTGCCACTCAGCCGTTTCTCGCTGACCCTGTGATTTCTCTAACTTCTCAAGTTGACCTGCTGACCTTTTGATGGCTCCCTCTGCAGAGTGCTTCATTCCATCTCTTCTTACAGATGTAAATTGAGACCTCAAATCCTTCTGAAAGTGGCACAGACCACAAATAGATATAAATATGCTATTTGAAAACACAGGAAGGTCTCTTACTCTCTCCACATAAAGTCATTGATTATCTCCACCCCTCAGAAGGATTCCCCTTCATCTGAAGAGCCTGTATAAATATAAAGACATTACATAAAATTAGATATGATTTGTCCAAAAAATATTGTGTTTCTACACTAAATTTTGCAAAAGATAAAATAAAAAAATTATGATTAAATAAAAATAATGAATCAAGCAAATTGTTGTTGAATTCAAGAGCATGAGCAGTAATAAAGCAATATTATATAATGTCAATTAGGAAAAATTACAGTATATATCGTAAAACATTAGGTAAGGCAAGTTTATTTGTATAGCACATTCCATACACAGGGTTATTCAAAATGCTTTACATTGGAAACAAAGAATAAAAAGAAAGTACATTTAATAAAATCAAGCATAAAAAGTTATATCAAATCAAAGTGATTAAAAACTGAAAATGTAAAAACATTGATTAAAACAAAGATTAAGATGTGAAGTGCAGAGGTAAAGTGTACTGTTATTGTTATAAAGTATGCACTTCAGCACAAATGCCTCAGAATCCAGCATGCAAACACAGAAAAAAAACTGTACAATCTAACACTAATAAACCTATAACTACAACGAAAACAATGCCTATACTATTATACAATAAAGTATGTTATAATATAATTATTATACAATTAAAATAAAATATTTAAAATGAAATCGGCTCGAAAACACTCCTAAAGTATTGTTAAAGTAATTCTCACGTAATCAGTCACTCATCTGTCACTGCTCTTCTAAGCGCCACAAATTTCCCGCCCGTGGAACATAAGCAATGTTGTCATTACCGTAATAAATGTCATATCAATTGTTTCTCAGCTTTTAGAATCTGTTGAATTTTTTTTTGAAAATCACCAGCGCCATAGCAATTTGAAGTGCACAATTCATTATTCCGTTCCTGACGACAGCTCTGTTGTGTTAAAGGGTTAAAAGGCCAGTGACAATGCAGCTAGCCTGCAAGTTTGGATCAAGGGTTTTAAAGCACAATGTACAGCTAACCATGATTAGATAGTAAACAACATAAATTCATGAACAAGTAGCTAGTTACTATAGATTATACTATAAATATAGACAAACATTAGCACAAATGAATGACCAGTATGGCCAAGCTGGTTGATGGCTGCCTCCTTTACCTGCTAGATGTGGTCAATGCTTTAAAAGCAGATTATTCCTGCTCAGTACCAAGTGTGATTGACAATTTGGTTGAAGCAAAAAGATAGGGCAGTAATCACTTAAACATATTTGAAGAAAGCAAGGTTAAGCTTAAACACTCAGATTTGGCTTAAAAACTATCACCAGCCAGAGGACCGCGTGACCCAACATCGGCTGGCCTGGATTGTTATGTGGTCCAATATCAGCTGGCCAGGCTGTTTACGTGGTCTAACAGTGGCTGGCCTGGCTGGTCATGTGACTCAAAAGCAGCAGACCTGCTGGTCATGAGGCCCGCCAGTGGCTGGACTTGCTAGTCATGTGACCCAACATTGGCTGGTGAATAAATAATGCTCAAAAAATTGTAAAGTGTCTTTGAGCTCAAAATAAGCACTAGATAAATTGAAAGCATTATTGTCTTTGTTTGCGTGTGTATTTGTATTAAACATGAAAAATATATGTTTGCATTTGAGAAATTTAGTTCCAAAACACAATGAACAAAATAAAAAAACAAAACAAATTAGTACCAAACCTGAAGTGTATTTTGAAGCCCACAAACACAGTTCAAAGAGACACACTATCTGCTGTATGCTGCAGTCCTGTTTTTAAGCTTAGTTCTTGATAAAGGAAATTCAGTTTTACTCAAATTCATCAAAATGGATGTATAAGCTTTTGGAACCAAACTTTTAACCTAAATACTGGATGCAGTATGAGAGTGAAATCTACAATAGCTGACGTTAGAGTGCTTGTTGCCAGATTTCCAAAAAAATACTGTTAAGGGGTCTGAATAGTCGCTAAATGGAGTAACAAAGTCCCTAACTTGAAAACACTGAAAAAGTATGGACTTTTTTATTCTGCTTCTCCTCATAAAAATGTTTTGATTGAGTGTCCATGTAAATGAAGTAAAAAAAGGGAGCTGTGAGAACACTAGACATTCTGTTCAATAGAAGTCATGGGTGATTTAAGAACCAGAGGTATTTTGGAATAATTTAGACTGTGTCTGGCCCACCTGGAGGCCACATGTGGAGGCTGACTAGAAAATCTACAGTCGTCATTAAAGTGAAGGGTGAGGGGCTCATTAAAACATTATTTATGTGAGTGGTGGTATTTTACTGCCAACACACGACTAGTAGTTGTTTGCAAGAGTATGTTCAGCAGTGAGAAGAATAACTTCTTGTTTGGTGGCATGAGACGGCCATTGTTAAAAAGAGAAATGAGCTCCCAACGACTCCTGATTCTCCCAAGAGTGAAATATTTTCAATTTTTTTAGCACCTGTTACTTCTGATATGTTTGTGAACTGTTTGTAGATTTAATTACCTCATGCATTTAAATATTGAGTGGAATTGAGAGCTTACTGGGGTATTTTGACAGATGTATTTTGAAATGTATTAGATTATAAATTAAACACTGTTTAAAACACTGTTATATTTGCAAAATATCTTCTTTACCTATTTATAAACAGACAATGAATATTACCTTTACATGATTTTTCTAGTTACGCTAAAATCACAACTTATTGGAGCTTAAATGCCTTAAAAATAAAATAACATAACATAAAACCTGTGGCAAAAAACATTTAAAAACCTTAAATAAGCTCAGCCAACATGAAAAGAAAAAAAAATGCAGTCATATATATGCAGTTGTATGTGCAGTTATTCCAATTATGAATTTGTATTATTACTTACAATAAGAGCTGGCGAAATGAACGCAATAATGCCCACCGTTATTTTGTGGAAATTAATGTGTTAAATAGTAGTTTGTTTTACCTAGAGCTTTAAACAGAAGTGAATGAAAGGCTGATTTGGTCAAAATTATTTGACAACAAACTTTTTTTAATAGATTGCATTGCATTACAAAACAGTAAAAGCTAAATAATTAATGAAAGAATTATTTAAAATAATTTTCAATATTATAATTCTGTGAAACAGGTATTTCTGTTTTAAAATATTAAAATGAATAACTTGTTCATAGTTTTTATGAGTACTAAATATAGATTCTGTTGTTGTTGTTGTTGTTTTGCTACAACTATTTGCATTTCATGTCTAAATATCCAATTGTGCAAGCCAATACAACATTTTAATAATTGTATGTGTATATAGTTTGTCAACATATATTCAGGATTCTGAGGAATATACTCGAGTGACATGTTTTTACTCCTCCAACTGCATAGAGGGAAATTAAAAACAGACATGCGACAAATTATGAATTCTTAACAAAACAATATCAGTGTGTAAAGACTTTTTAACAAGGGGCTCAAACATATTGAAGGTTTCAGATTTAATGGTCAGATATTAATATCAGACTATAGTGTATGCAGAACACATTCACAGTCTGACACTTTCCCTCCAAATACATGCAGTTTTTGCTTTTCCAGCTGCACCCTCTGCTAGCCTTCACTTCCCACAGGTGGCTTTTCCTGCCTCGTTCAGAAATGCGGAGAAGACCAACAGGCTATGGTGCTGTGCCTGTGTTGTGTTGGTTTGCCCCATCTGTCTGGTTCAGAGGCCACAGGAAGTGGTGGCGACTCTGTAGAAAGTGATTTCCTGAAGTTTGTGGTTGAATCTGACCTTGCCGTTCAGCAGATGGTGAGGGTGTGGAACTGTCCTTGCATTATTTTAGGAGATTTTTAGAGGAAAAAAAATCTAAAGTGAGACTTCTGTTTGTCTCTAAATAAAAGTGTGGTGAGACAGTCTGAGAAATGACTCGACTCATATGGATTTATTTTTTCAACATCTATCATCCAGTACAAACATATTTTTATCTAGCATAAACAAAAGTTGAATTGCTTTAGATGTTGTTTAATTCTATCAAATTCATTCAATAATTAACATTGAGCTGATTTAGGCTAGGTAAATTGGGACAACCACAGCTGATTTCAGTCTGGTTTAGACACAGTGGCAGGGGTTATTTTTACACTTTTATGTTATTTTTACCTTTACACTTACACAGTAAAAGGAGCCTTTTGGAGAATGATGTTTTCGGAAACAGAAAAAAGTACTGACACCTCCAGTGTCTCCTGTAGTTAACACTAAAGTAAAAAGCATGTTTGCTTTTTAGTGCAATGCTTTTCAATGTGAGTGTCACGGTGGCGCAGTGGGTAACACAGGTTGCCTTACAGCAAGAAGGTCACTGGTTCGTGCCTCGGCTGGGTCGGTTGGCATTTCTGTGAGGATTTTGCATGTTCTCCCCATGATCGTGTGGGTTTTCTCCGGGTGCCCGGTTTTCCCCACAAGTCCAAAGACATGCTGTATAAGTTAACTGGGTAAAAACGATTGTATATAGAGTTTGAGTGTGAATGAGTGTGTGTGAATGTTTCCCAGCAATGAGTTGCCGCTGGAAGGGTATCCGCTGCGTAAAACATATGGCAGAGAGTTGGCGGTTCATTCCGCTGTGGTGACCCCGAAAGGGAAGAAAGCCGACAAGAAAATGGATAGATGGATGGGCTTTTGAATGTGACATTATCGTACGTGTGGACATACAGATCCAAACCAAAATCTTTTGTATCAGAATGGTGGATTGCATATTTTACATCCAAATAACAGAAAAATCTAGGCAGTTTTAGTGATGTCAAGAGTAGCCAGTTTTGAAACCTAATACTACACCTAATACTCTGATTGGCTCCATGTGTCTTGATCAAGTGTCACTGTTTGATGGAAAAATTTTATTTTGTGTCATAGTTCCAGTGTTTTAGTAAAGTAAAGTGTGTGCAGAGTGTCTTTTCTATTTTGAGAAGAAAACTAACCATATGACCAATTAGGCTTTTTAGGTGTGAGTCTGTGTTTAGAAATCTTATCAGAAGTATGGATAATCTCTTAATAGCGACAAAAAAAAATCCTGGAACCGATGTTTATGTCTCAATCACACCTGTGACATTTTAAACCACGCCTTTAATAAAAAATAAAAATATGACGATAAATCATAGGGTACCTAAGTGCCATAGTGCTGGAATTTGTCAACCTTTAATCGGAAAGGTTAGCGGTTCAATCCAGTCTGCTGTTTGGAAAGCCGCTTCATCCGCGTTGGCCTGTGTAGGTGTGTGTGACTGGTTAGGTGTGTTTGGTGATGGGCAGGAGGGCGTAGGTGCGTAATGGCAGCCATTGCTTGTCAGACTGCCACAGGGCAGCTGACGGCTACCAAGGTAGCTTATCACCACCAATGTGTAAATGTCGAGGGAATGAATAATGCTTTGAAATTTGTAAAGTGTCTTTGAGTGTCTGGAAAATCTCTATATAAATTGATTCATTAGTATTTCATTCATTATTAAATACATTTGTCTAGTGCACGTGTCAAACTCAAGGCCTGCGGGCCAGAAGTGGCCCACCATGTAATCTAATGTGGCCCGCGAGAGCTTAAAAGTTTTGAGTATCTAAAAAAACTACATTTCCCACAATGCCTTTGGCTTACGGTAGCCGCAACGGTGTTTCCGCATACATACTCACGAGTGAAACTGCAGAGCTACCAACTCTCACACATTGAACGTAAGACTCATGCATTTGAGTGATCTCTCAAGCCACACCTCCGATTTTCTCACGCTAAAATGAATTTCAAGATTTGAAATGGGCACAGCTAATAGTTTATCTGTGATCTGATTCTTGAGCCTGATGATAAAAGATGATGATCGATATGCTATGTCTATGTTTTTTTTAGCTAAACAATTACACCAATGAGCTCAGATAAATGCCATCTGCTGGCTTGCTGTCGTACTGCGAGATGGTGCCTCAGCCACAGAGTTGCCGGTACCAATAATGACAACCCCCCATCCACATCTCGCGCCACAAGTAAAGCTCCCAAGTTTTCATACGCTGACAAAAATCAAAAGGATTTATATTAGAACAAGCATATAATTGTTTCTGTGCAACTGAATTGTCACTAGAATAAGTTATAAATAATAAGTTATTTAACATTAAGGAGTAGTTACATTTATTTTACATTACATTCGATAAGTTACATCTGGCCCTTTAAGGACAGCCATTATGCTAATGTGGCACCGGTGAAAAAGAGTTTGACACCCCTGGTCTAGTGTATACTGAAAAATAGTTTTTTTAATCTCACACCTATTTGAAAGTCCAGGATCCACCACTGCAGCATACATAATTATGTAAACAAAAATACTTTGGTCACATGCTGTTTTAATGTGTACCATACTGTACACACTCATGTCTATTCTAAATATGATGCATATTTTCTTATGAAAATGAGTAGGTACTTCAACTGAGTTGTTCTGGTAATCATATTGGGAAATGGAAAATGAATGTTTACAAAGAACAGGACTGATTGGGTAGTAATAAATGAATTAAACAGCAAACAAAAAAAACAGCACTTCACATCTTACAAAAATGGCCTCAATCTCCCCAACATGTTCTGACAGATGTACAACAACAATAAACGCTTGAAGTTCAAACTTTGTTCTAGTCAAAAGTATAGTTGGTACAGTTTTTCTACTCTATTGAAGGTGAGCAAAAACACAGCTGCTCCAAGGAGCTGGTCTTGACTGGTTAAGTGGCCTCTGTTGGTGGAGCACATTGGCCGCAATGCTTACAAACACACATAAAGAGATAAGGTCTCAGCGGAGTCATAGACATCTGCTGCTGATGGAAACTGGTCAGTAATGGAGTGGCCTGTTTATCAAGGTAGACAAGTTGAAATCAAACAAAGCGCATGTGGTCTGTGTCGTAGTGTAGACTTAGAGAGCCTTGAGGTGTTGGGGAGTCAGCAATGAAGAGATGAAAAAAATTGTAAATCTCCTTTTTTATTGAAGAAACAAACCCGTTGAGTGACTATACAAGCACACGTTGAAAAGGTACAGAGTTTTGTCCACTTTGCTTTAAATAGCCACACTGACTTAAATAGAGTTATTTCCCTCCAAAACCTAATTGGGCTAAACCATTAAAACCACCGAAGGGGCAATATTAATCTGAAATAGCTGAAAAAGTAAATATACTTAACTTGAAATAAATGAACAATATCTATGTTAAATCATTCAACATAAATACTTTAAATTAATTGAAATCATAATGAAATAAAACACTTAAAGAAAATTAAATGACTACCAAAACTAGATCAAACATAATGGTTTGATGCAACAGCCTTTGTTATAAAAAGGGACGTCATCATTGCCCCGCCCCCTTTGACGCACCCGGAAAAGCACCGAGCAACTGGCACTGGAGTACAGATATAATACAAACTCTCTAAGTCATTTTAAATAAAAGGTAAATTAAATATTTTTGTCATTTGTTTTGTTCGTATCATTGTAAGGATTGCTCTCGCTGTAAAGGGTTGCAATATTCACAGATATGTGCACCTATCTGTGATATATACAATCATCAACAAGGCGATCGCTCTCCTTACAAACACAAACACATACACACGCACCTCTGTTTGGTGACGATTATACCTTCATCGTAACAGTCTTAATTTTGAGAGATGGCGTTTACACTTTGCTTTTTACTTAAGTTTATCAATGGAATTTGCTGAAGTTTTATTAACAGTGTTTGGGAGGACCATTCATATTAAAATGGCTTGGAATCTGTTAGGGCCTGTTATGGATCTTTTTTTCTAGTTTTAAATTAAATATTCCAAACAATATTCAATAGTGTTTATTGTCGTTTTATTTATTATTTTGTCTCGTCTACTCATGGAGTATTGTTTTCATTCTGTTCTCTTTTTTTCCTGGTTTAGTTTTTTTAACCAGTCTTGTAACCTTTATCACATGACTGGTGGATGTCTTCATCTTGGGTATTTTGTTTTTGAATGGAGCACATTGTTTTGTTTGTTTGCCGTACCCTGTTTGTTTTTTCTTATATTTTCTTGATTGTTTTTCTCCCCATTAATTTGACTTCTGTTATTTTCATTTCTCGCAGCTTCAGTCTTACATTTTACAGCTTTGGTATGTAGTCAAAACTCATACCAAAAGCGCAAGGCAATTTTATTTGTATGGCACATTTTCATACACATTGGCAATTCAAAAGACTAACATCTATTTTGTTATGAAGCTGCCAAACAAATCTTTCTATTTTACATAGTGTAGATAATAGATATATAATACATCTTAGTATATTTAGAAAAAAATAAGGTCTAAGGTTTAGAAACTTGTGTTACTTATCAGAAGGGTGATAAAGATTTTTTCCAGTGGAGTCTGAAAAAAAAAACTTAATTTTGCATAAACAATGCTCAAATGACTTTTAATTTGCCTTGCATCCTTCATGGTGTTGTTTTTCGATTAGGACGCACTTACAGAGCTTATGCGCTCAGCAATGTTCCACAGCACTATTCAGCCACTATCCCAGAAATCCATGTGGATTATCTTCTCTTCTCCATGAATTTTATTCCTCATTGTCCATCTAATTAGCCTTCTTGGCCCCTGTATTTCAATTAAGCTAACAAGGCCTGCAGAGTAAAGGATACACCCCCAGTTAAACTTAACTGTTTCATCTTCATTGTCTATCAATCCGGATGGAAGTACATGGAAAGGGTTTTATGCAGTAAGTAGTTAGTAAGGCAAGTGAAAGAGATAGACAGATGTTTGCATTTTAAACCTAAGTTTCAGTATCTACTGAACAATATTTCATTTTTAAGGTTTCCTGCTATGTGAAGGTGAAAAATATTTAATTTAAATGTGGAGTAAATGATTAATGCTCTGAAAATTATATATAAATTAAAATTATTATTATTATTAGCATTATTAGCCTTTTCATTATGTTTCATTTCATATTTATTTTTTATAATTATATTCAATGTTTCCTATAATACATTTATATTGGAGTGGTATAAACATAGGTAATTGTTGCATATTTAGTAGAAATAAAAGGCAATCAAAATCTTAGAGGCAGCCCAAAAGCATAGTAACATAAAGGTCATCGCCAATACCAACTGAGAAGCCTAATTTAACATGCTCTCAGCTTGTGGTTTCACATGATGTCCTGTTTGAATGCTAGGGGTTCAGAACCAAGGATGTTTATAATGGATCAGCTTTCTTGGACAGATGGCCAATCCTAATTTGATACTGTATTGATGAACCAAGGTGGAGTCCATATTTTGATACTTGTTTATCCCTGTCCCTATAAATCTTACTACAAGCAACCTGCAAACCTACAAGCAAAATTGTTTATACTATTCTTATTATAACTTACAAAGATAATTAATCTTATACACCATGCCTGAAACTGAATGAGTGAGAACAGAATATAGTCTGAGCATTTGTAATTTAGTCTCTGACCTTCACAAAGGAGAAGGTGGTGACGCAGTGGACATCCTTTATGCTTCCCTTGTTTCACTCTAAGCATGAACTAATGTCAGTGTTTTCCTGTATTTGGTTCAGCTGTGATCATGCTGAGCTAGCTTTCAAGTAGATTGAGTTAGATGGTCACACTTTTTAAACAACTTAGTTTCCAGGATCATTGAACCCTTCTTGTTTCTGATATAATTTGAAAACAAAAAGTGTAACTGTGGATCACATGGAAAACATTTACCACACCATTATCAGAAGCCATCTATCCATCTTTATCTGTTTATCTGGGGACGGGTCGCGGGGGCTGCAATCTAAGTGAAGATGCCCAGACCTCCCTCACTGAGGACACTTACTCCAGCTCTACTGGGGGGATACCGAGTTGTTCCCAGGCCAAGCTGGAGACGTAATCTCTCCATTGAGAGAAATCAGAAAGGTCTTTTGCATGTTATATATAGAAGCTTGATTTGAGTAAAACATTTTTACTCCTTTACTTTTTATTACAGTACTGTATGTTACCGTACCACCACACTATATATACAGAATTACCTTAGTTTGGAATTAAAGTACCAGCATTATGCAAACACAACTTTTGGAAGATGTTATGGCATAAATGTGTGCTCTAATGCCGTGTACACATCTATGTTATAGTGCTGCAAAAAAAAATGAATTCTAAGCAAAGCTGAAAATGATTAAAATTAGATTGAAAATCTTGATTTTCTTGTTTTACAAAGAATTTTCTAATTTAAACCTTTTGGGTATAGATTACTTAGCTTATTTTGAGAAAATAACACATGTTTTCTTGAGAAAAAAAAAAAATCTTATTCTGGTCATTTATTTTCTTGAATTAAGAAACTATGTGAAACAAGTTGCCGATTTTGCCACTGATCTTAAAACAAGAATCTGAAAACAAGAATTTTTGACTCAACATATTCTTCTATCAAGAATGTTATTGATATTTTATTTTCAGAAATCAATATTAAATACTGGTAAAAACATGCATCTTGGAACAAGAAAAAATAAGACTTTCTTGAAATAAGACTCATAGGTTTGTGAAAAGAAAATAAGAAAAAGGATCTACACCGTAAATAAATCAATAATACCTCAAACCTTAATACCCCATCAAGTTGTGTAGTAAATTTGATGGAAGAGATTTGTCCTTCAAAAAAGCACTCTTGAAACAAGAAAAAAAAAACTCAAATATAAATAAACTCTTCCTAGATCAAGCAAAATAATCAACTAATGGTGTAAGCAAATTTGAGTTGACAAGAATTCTTAAAATTAGCAAAACCACTTCTAGCTGGTTACATAAGCTGTTGGATCTTAAAAAAAATACAAAAACTCTCAAAACAAGTCTTTCCAAGCTGTAAAAACGTATTGAAACTAGAATATTCCAACTTGTAACTAGTCACTAGTGGTCTTAAATCTAGACAATCTGTCTTAAAAATAGAATGTTTTCTCTTTTAGTTGTATATAGCTTATCATAAACAAATTAATTTGTTAGCACTGATAGCGTAGCGCTCAGAGCGCTGACATGTGGACCTGAATCTGAAAATGCATCAATAGGCATAAATAATATATAATATAATGATTTAAAATTTAATTTTTGAGCTAGAATTTCTAGTTTTAAGAACCCATATTCTACTTTAAGAGCTAAAATTAAGCACACAATTTCTTAATTTAAGGTCATATATACTTATTTTAATACTACATTTTCTAAGTTAGTTTTAAATAAAAGAGAAAACATCCTAGTTTTAAGACAGATTATCTAGTTTTAAGACCACTAGAGACTAGATACAAGTTGAAATATTCTAGTTTCAATGCAGTTTTACAAATTGTAAAGACTTGTTTTGAGAGTTTTTGTCTATTTATCAGCTAGTTTCTTTTTCTAATTTTAAGAAATCTTGCCAAGTCAAATTTGCTTACCCGATTGGCACATTTTTTTGATTGATATAGGAAGAGTTTAACTTTATTTGAGGGTTTTTTTTTTTCATGTTCCAAGAGTGCATTTTTTACAGTGTGGTTTTATTTTTGTGGCAGTTGATGGATAAGGAGATCGAATTGTGATCGGAAAGTTGCCAGTTCGATCCCCAGACACAGCTGTTTTGACTGGTGTGTGTTCACTGTGTGTTTGTTCCCTGCTGTGTTTGTACATTGGGATGGGTTAAATGTAGAGCACAAATTCCGGCTACGGGTCGCTCTATATCTGGCCAACTGGTCACTTTCACTTGATTTTTTGTAAAACTTGGGGTGAAAATCACAAGCTATTTTAAACTCATTACATCATTGCATCACAATGCGATTTACTCGTCCATAAAGACATAAAGTGTAAATAAAAAAGCATAATCTTTACCTTTTGAGTACTGAAGCGGACTTCTAACGCTAACCTCACTCACAATGCAGTCTCTGGAGAATTGATGCTTCTTATGGGATTTGAAAATCTGTCAAGGTCACCAAATATCTCACAATGTAATTACTCTTGAATAGCTTAGTTAGTTTGATGTTCTTTATAAAAATAGATTCATGTTTAATAATGTGCTGCTTTTCAATGTTGCATACGCCTACAGAATTAATTTTTCTTCTCTCTGAGATGTTAATTAGCTTATTAGATTATGTTTTTAAAGCCAAAAGCCAATCATCATCTACCTCTCTGAGACCCTTAGTTTCTTGAATTTGCCCTATATTCTGTGTCTCAGGAGACAGAGGAAGACAGAATTATTAGAATAGATAAACATCAGCTCAGCATACCATAAGGCTTCCAGAAAACTGGGGTTTCTACTTTTATTTAGACTAGTCATTCTTTCATTCATTCATCTTCTTGTCAGTTTAGTCTCTTTAATTTCAAGGATAGCCACAGCAGAATGAACCACCAACTCATCCAGCATATTTTTTAGGCAGCAGTTGCCCTTCCAGCCCGAACCCACCACCGGGAAACATCCAATCACACTTATACACTATGGTCAATTTTGTTAACCCAATTTACTTGTACTGCATGTCTTTGGACTTGTGGGGGAAACCGGAGTCTTGCTGTGAGAGCACCCTGCTACTCACTGCGCCACCTTGACTATTAGATTATATTTGTATAAAATGTTAGTGTAAATGTACTTCATTGCAGTTTTCACTTACACCAATGGTTTTACCCCATTTAAATAATTCACAACTCTATAACGTGCATTGAAAATGTAAGGCATGGAGGCCAAAAAAGGAATGCAGACCCCAAATGCATGACAGCCTTTAAGTCATAATTTATTTAACAAACAAATAACAAGCCCAGGGAAGGTAGGGCAACCAAAGCAAAACCCACGAGGGGGGAAACAATGAATAATATACAAACTGAAAAGTAGGCTAAACAGAAAGACAAAATAACAGCACAAGCGCAAATACAAACAGAAGCAAGGATCAATGCACCGATAACGAGTAATGAACCGCAACCAAAAGAAAATTGAAGAAACGTATAAAAGGAAACCAAACAAACATAACGAGGGAAACTACAGGTGTACTAACTGAAAGCTCTAACTAGAAAATGAAAAGGGCAGGAAAAAGGAGGAAAAGACTAGACCATGTGCAAAAACAAACAAAACAAATCAAAGATGGCCACCGTCAGTCACTTGACCTGAGCCTTGTGGCTGAAGGTGGCAAAACAAAATAAAAGTGATAACTGAAAACAAGGTAAAACCAAAACTGTGGAAAGGACTGATAGTGATCTGACCCCTGGCGACAAAGATCTACAAACAAGATACTTGGCAGATCCTGACAGAAAAGTAGCAGCTAAACTGGCACTAAGGCTAGATATGAAGTATCAAAGTATTATATTTTCTAATTTCTTTTATATCTTATGAGATGATCTTCAAAAGCAGGAGTTCATCCATCTGTACTGTTCCCTCGCACCACTGGCTTCTGTTTATTTACTAGCAGCAGTTGTTTTACTGCCATCTGATCATCTTTACGGCAACATTTAATTATTTATACATTGTATTTAAACATATTCTATTTATTCACTCAGAAAAAAATTTCTGCTGGCTTTAATTGTCACCCTAGTGGAAGGATTCGAGCAGAGGTAGTTCATTGAGCAAGCTGACCAAGGCTCCAGCCTTGCACAGATTGAGGGATGCTTTGGATTTGCCAGTCATTTTTATTCTATTTTAAAAATTAATTCAAAAGAATATATTTTTAGATATACTTATTTTTTGTGGGTGTTACGATCCCAAAATGGTGTTGGCCAGAACAATGGCCAGAGGCAAACACTGAGCAAACACTGAAAAGGGAGCACGAATGAACAAAACGGGCGGCAACCGTGTGGAGCCACTCTCTCCACGCCGCATGGGCAAAGGACTCCGCAGAGCCCTCGCTCCAGGACAGGTGTCGGCACGTTCCTTTTCAACTCCAGCTGCCGCCGCTGATTCGCAAACGAGCTGAAGTGGTCCGCCTCCTTGATGTTAATCAGCATTTGAGCTGGCGAATCAGGGGACAGCTGGAGTCACATGCAGGATTAAGAAACGTGCACGGGCGCACGCACAAACAGGTGATGAAAACAAAAAAGGAAACGCTACAAAATAGCCAGGGCCGTAACACTCCCCCCCTTAAAAACAACCTTCCAAAATGAATAACATCCCTATTGGAAGGTTAACCTAAAAGAGACTGACAAAGTGGCGCTAAGACAGCAATACAAAGTACTTCCTAGCAATGGCAAGTACGCTATTCTTTACCAGAAGCACCACAACACAAAACAAAGGTGCTAGGACCTCCACCGAATGTGCTTCATCAAAATCTCATTAACAAGGTTAGCACATACGCCCTGAACGAAGCATCAATTAACTGAAAACAAGCAAGAAAATAAAGAACACAAATGAACCACAAAGATGCTAGGACTTCAACCAAATGTGCTTCAGCAAAACCTTCTCACCAAGGCTAGCACATAGGTCCTGAACAAAAGCACCTATAAATAATTGGTCCACACTCAAAAAATGAAGTGCTCAAACTAATGTCTGCCAAAAACATACTGACAATTCTCTCCTACACCATGTGGGCAGCTCACAAAAAATGAGAAAATGCCACAAACAAAGCAGACACGCTCCCAAAACTCAAATAATGCGCACAGAATTCCAAGTTGCTCCACACAGATAAAACTGCTCTCCACCCATTTTGGGAATCATGAAGATCTCCCGGACGAGCCCCCACTTTGTTACGACCCCCAAAATGGTGATGGCGTCTAGGGTCGGGGTATAACAAAAAGGTGGAGGAACAGAAATGAAAACTGGAACAACAGGACACAAAGAATAACTTTTGATAAATCAAATGTGCTTTATCAAAAAACTGGTGCTACAATGTGTAAAACAAATCAAATACAAATACACACACTCCAGGGGCAGAGACTAAGGGACGCCAGGTAAAACAAAAAATAAACTAACTAGAAATGGCAGACAATTCTAAGCTAACTAAATAACACACACAAGCTAGAACTAATCTACACTAAGTAGAAAGTTATACAATAAATAGACCTGGCGCACACCGCTAAACTAGTGTGTATAACAGAAATATTCCTACGTGCAGAATATATGTCACGCGACATGCTAAGCTGTCTCTGAGACCCTGGATGTCAGAAAACAACATACGTGTCACACTGTGGAGGAAATGGAATTCAACTCAAACAGAAACATAAGCAGAAGCCAACTCAAACAAACACTGAAAAGGAGCACGAACGAACAAAACGGGCGGCAACCGAGTGGAGCCACTCTCTCCACGCCGCATAAGCAAAGGGACTGAGCCCTTGCTTCTGGACAGGTGTCAGCGCGTTCCTTTTCAACTCTAGCTGCCGCTGCTGATTCGCAAATGAGCTGAAGTGGTCCGCCTACTTGATGGTGATCGGCATCCGAACTGGCGAATCAGGGGACAGCTGGAGTCACCTGCGGGAATACTCAGAAACGCACACGGGCACGCGCACAAACAGGTGACGAAAACTAAAAAGGAAACGCTCCAAAACGCTAGGGCCGTAACAGTGGGCCAGATCCATTCTGCCATTATGACCCTGGACAAGCCACTTCACCTGCATTGCCCTATATGGTTGTGTGTGACTTGTGGGGTGTGTTTGGTGGTGGGCAGGACAATTATGCTTTTTTGTAAGAGATCCAACACTCTTTGCATGGTACTGTGGCAAGAAAAAATGACAAACACATAATATAAATCACCCAAATGTCATACAAGTTCAATCTACTCCACATCAACACTGAAGTCCTAAAAATGTAAACTTGCTTTAAAACAATATATTACAATTTATGTGATTTTGCCGTTCATTCTAGCTTAACTTTTCATCAAAGCTGAATCTGAAATTGCAATTCATCTTCCTTGTGTTTTCTCCCTTACTCTGATGTTGTTGCTGTTATGTGTGTGAAATAATAGAACCTACCTGGCTCTTGTGACTACATCCCAAGAAGCAACCACAACTTTCCTTCTGTGTGCTAAATAGGAAGTGCCAGTAATTCCACAACTGACCACTTGAGGCTGGTCCGAGACGTGAGCAATGGAGGGGGTTATTTTTTGTTATTTTCTTTAGGTTATGCTAAATTTTTAAGTTTTGCATAATAAAGTGCGGGGAGGGGGTCACTTTCCAAGTGCCGATGTGTTGTTGCTCCTCCACCAAATAATATATTTTTGTCGAGTCTTGACTCTTTAAGTAATGCTTTGTCAAGGAGCAAGTGACTTTACTCAATCTCTGAGTCTCATTGGCTTTCTGCTAAAACCTATGGTCACATAACATTCACTCCATCCGTGTTATATACAGTCAATGCTACTCAACTATATGGCATTTTATCAGTAAAATAA
Organism: Danionella dracula; assembly: GCA_900490495.1. Classification (NCBI taxonomy): domain Eukaryota; kingdom Metazoa; phylum Chordata; class Actinopteri; order Cypriniformes; family Danionidae; genus Danionella; species Danionella dracula. The sequence continues at coordinate 2,311,637 of UELW01000888.1, forward strand.
ATATCATTTCAGTCTAAGTAAAGAAGCTTAGAGGAAAATATTCACACATTAAAAATATAGCCATAAGAGGAATACAAAAATATGAATGCACATTTTTACAAGAGCTAAATTTTTACAAACTTTAACCTTGACAGTATTGATGTCCTTTTGAGTTTCTCAGAAAAATTGTTATTTGATCTGAAAATAGATCTTCTTTTATTGGAAACCCTAAAACAAGAATTAGAGCTTTTTCTATTTCAAGCTCTACATGGCTTTTTGTTAGCGTTTGAGTCTGGGCAGCTAACTGGTTTGCGGATGACAGAACAGAAGTGTTTGTTTGTGCTGACAGTGCTGTGAGTCCTGTGTCTGGTCTAGCTAGACAAGACAAGAAGTCTATAATTGTCTGTAATCTTCTGATTTGATGCCAGGCCTGCAGTTGCATGACAATCCTGTCGAGACCTTTCCTTTTTCAATCTCTTCCATCCCATTCTCTTGTATTCATTCCCTCATTAGCGCTGTCTCACAGGCAACACATTCTATTTGCTTGCATCTCCTTATTTTCTTTTTATGGGAGAAATTACACCCCACACATGAGATTAATTGGTTCCTCTGGAGCAGAGATATTATTTACAATCCCATCCTCTAAATATCTGAGGACTTCATAAAGAAGAGGGAAATGACATACTCTCTTATGCCTTAGTGGTTGTTGTACCCGTATCTCTTCACTTGGTTTGTTTTGAAGTTTACAAATGGCAGATTAAGGAGTTATGTTTGTGCAAAGATAGCATAAATATATCTAGCACTCAATTCTTGAATTTCAAAAATACTTTTACTGCTGGGCACTAAGTCATGAACACAGAAAATTCAGAAATCTGGAAAATGTTATTTTTGCTTTAAATATTTGTATTGTTTTGCACAAGAAATGAAAGATGCATATGTACAGGCTATTTGCTGTCATTTAACATGAGTATCCAGTGAAGAAATGCTTGTACATTGACAATTTGAATAACTCCTATAAAATACTGTCTCCAGATTAGATACTGTAGCGAAGGAGCTCATGTAAAAAAAAAAAACCTGGAATGTTCCTTTAAGGTTTTGAGTGAGTTGAGTGCAAACACAGTAATTATAGGTACACCTATCCAAATCATAAAACCATATTTGTAGCACTTAACTGTTGGTTGAAATATTCTTTAATTGCCAGCCCAATTAAGCCAGCCCACACAAATGTCAGTCACTATAATTCATTATAAACCATTATAGTTGACTTACGAGAGTGAACTCTATTTATTCAAAAAGATGAGTGTGTTTATCTTACAAAGGGTTTAGTTTGAAAAATCTGACATGCTGCTGGGAAGAGTGGCAGTGTGGTGTTTTTCAGGTTTCACCTAGCACTCCGAGGCCAAGTGTGTAATTAAACCTCTAAAAATTAAAACATTTCAGAGGGAGAGACAGGTATTATAGCCCTTATCACCACAGCTCCAGGGGCTGTGTGTTTGCTGCATATGACGAGTTAATCTCAAGCGTGTCTCTCTCTGGAGGACTTTGTGTCCTTAGGCTTAAGCAGTAGGAAGCCCTTGACATGACCAATTGAAAACTAGAATGTCATCTCTCTGTATTTCAATGTACAGTAGCTGTCGAAGAGACCAACCTAGAAAATACATGTTTGTGCCATCTTTTCATCACTTTTGAGAGCTGGAGAAATTTTTTGATGAGAGTGAGACTCATCTCCCATTTTTACTTTAACATTTACATGTCTTGAAAAACTATATTTTGAAAATATCTGACAAAAATGGAAATTCAAATGCATTATTTATTAAATTGTATAATAATTACTTCAAATAGAAATAAGCTATACAGTACAAAACATTTATGTCATTATAAAATAGTTCAATGATTTACCAATAACAGAGGAAGGGCATGAAAGAACCAAAGCAAAGGACTTGCTCAGTTAAGAGTTGATGAACCCAGTCAAAGGGAACTGGAGAAGAGACAATTTCCTGCGATGGGCCAGCTTCCCAGTACAGGGGGTTGGACTTGTGGTCTTCTCCGAGTTGGTGCCAAATAACAGCTAACAGGGAAGACCCAAGGGTTTAAGGAGTGGCATATAAGGCATCTAGTGTTAGCACAGTTGACATTACTGTGTGGTTCAAACTGGCTGCAGACTCTTTGGCTAGAGGTAATCTACATAAAGAGACAATTGCTTCATAACTGGGTCTCCCACTGGGAGGCGTCTGAGTCAGAAGGTGCATTTGTGTGGGGATGAGGAACTATTCTGGCTACGGAGGAACGCGTGTAGACAAGGGGCAAATGAATACCTCCATTGAATCATCCAGGGTGTAGGGAGGTCTATGTGTTTTGTTACACTCCACTCATGGCAGCCGAATCCTGGTTTTCAGACTGCATGGTGCTTATGTGGAGAAAGAAAACCTAATGTAGTTATAACAGTATGACTATGGGTGACCCTATGATCACAAAGCAGTTTTGAGCTCCCAGAAAAAAAATAGGATTATACAAATCTGAATAGAACTTGGTGCTTGTTTTTGGTTAAGGAACAACACAAAAATATGCTAGAAGTATCAGAAAAGTCAAAAGAAAGGATAATTATCACAACAGGTACGGCAATGATTTACAGCTAAATTCAGCCACATTAAGCCCTGAAGTTGCCCTTTCCACACCAGTTTGAAAATTGTGAACCCTTATACTTCTTGTAATCTGATTTGTAACCGCTTCTTTTGTTCATGTTGTACAAATAATTTGTGCATTAATTTAACTACCAGGGGGTTTGTATTGAATTATTGTTTCCTAATAATTTTTATGCAATTTTACATTTACTAAACAATAAAAAAGACTTAATGAATTATAATGACTTTATCATGAGTGTAATCACATGCATTCTGCACTTCAGGTCATTTGTTTACTTAGTTTTTGACTTTATAAACTAACAAAAAACACATGGCATCAGCAAAAAAAAAAAGATTTTCCTCTTGTCCAGAGTAAAGTCACCTACATCTTGGATTGCCTGAGGGTAAGGAAATTAACAGCAAACAACTCCTTTTAAATTACTCCAAAAAAGTTGTTGTTCAAAATCAGCACAGTGACCTGTTAAAGTTGCCCTTGGCCTGGATTTGTTACTCCAAGGCAAAGGTTAAATGCATCTTAAATGCTTTTGTTTGGATGTGTAAGGGCCTTTAGCGTTCTTCTATGCCTTTGAAAACTTCTCTGAGTTTATTTTGGTGACCTTGTGATTACAGGCTGTACCAGCCATTCTTGCTCTCAACAGAGCCACACAACTATTGCTCACTTTCAGCTTCAAAAAAGGCTTTGTCTGTTACATATCTAAAGATAGTCAATTTCAGCTCCATCCCTAACATGTAGACAAACGGATGGTTAAAAATAAATGCAGTATACCTTGGGAGAGTCAGGGTGTGACGAGCTAAAATTGCTGGGTTTGCTTTCTCAGATTTAAATCTGACTCTGTTTGTGCCCAAACATCTCAAAACTACTGTTTAACAGCTTTGAAGTCATTTCACTGAACACAGCCCTCAATATGTCAGTCTTTTATAGCAGTATTGTTTTACTAACTAGACTGCAATTGTGGTCAGACGTTCCAGCCAAACCTTCCATTATTTTAGTGCAGTTGGCTGTCACTGCTTGGAAGAGAAGATTGTTTTCGTTTGTGTGAAATATTTGTTTATTTATTTCGTATCAGAGAGTAAGATTTTAAGATTTGTGTTTGAGTATTCTCCAATGGTTGACAGATGTTGTGTGCTCAGATGTGCAATCTGTTCAAATGTGTTGATTTAACAGACTGAGTGTTCGGGGACTGGATTGGTAAGTGGTTCAGTCAGGAGTAGAAAAATGTCAGCGATTTTTTTTTCAGGGGGGAATAACCTATTCAACGGATGAAACGTTGAGTACATCTGAGTAACATGTATGTTCTTTACATGGGAAGCATCCACTATGAATACAAAACACACAAGGTAATAAAAACGTATAGTTCATAAACAGATGTAACCACTGTTTACTTTAACATGGGGTTGTGTCAGAAGTACAGCTATTTGCTTGTTGTGAGAATATGTTTTAATGTAAACGATGTAGAAGTTAGGTAGCAGCAGCATATGCTTTGAGACAACAAGGGAAGCAAAATTTTTCCTGTAACTGAACCAAAATGGTTGCTAAAATTGTTTTACAACGAGTTTGTTTGCTTATGAAGGGGTGAGAAGTACGTTTTTGTGGTATTATTTTAATTGATGTCTAAACAATATGCAAAATCAGATTGTCAAGGATGTAAATTATTTTACAAACCTTATATCGTGATCATATTTTCACTGCACAAAAGCTACATTCAGACTGCAGCCCAAAGTGACTCAAATCAGGTTGTTTTTTAATCGTGGATAGTTAAAGTATTATCCCTAATGTACTTGAAAAGATACTTGTAAATACCATATATCATACTGGTGGATCAATATTGTGGTTTTAAAGTGATTTGTGGTATAAAAATTATTCAGGTCCCAGTCCACAGTTCCTGGTAATTTTTTAACCATGCTTTTTACACGCATTTATGCTGTTTGTTCAAACATATGGAGCAGCGATTCTTCGTAACCTGTTATTTTTTTAATCGCCAACCTAGTTACGTTTTTTTGGAAATGCTACAGATTTGTTTCTGTGTAGATGGCGTAGCTGAGTATTTTAGTTTCAAACGAAGTTTGGAGACTTGTCATCAATGCAGCGGCTTTTGCCCACAAAGATCCATGGCTAATTGGGACAGAGCGAAGGTTTGTGCTGTGCTGATTCTAGTTAAAGCATTTCTTCTGAAATGTACAAGACTACACAAGCACACAGCATTTTTAACAAGTGTTTAATCACTGGCGAGAAAATTTTCATCTCAAAAAGACGTTCCTCCTATCTTTGAGGTGTATTTCCTAGTCATTGAAAGGAGGGGTCATTGAAAATGCCTCGAAACTGAGAAGCTTTCCGATATTGGTTGATATAACTTCAGGGTTGAGGGGTCTGCTGCCCTCTGCTGGATTGACAAACTTCTTACAGCGCTTTGGTATACAGCTATATTTTTTTGTAAATGAGGTAAGAAAAACTGGGTATGTGTGGACATTGCCTTACATAAAGAGCATGGTAAAATAGAATTGTAAAAATAAAAAAATAGATAACATTAAAAAAAAAACCTGTGGTAAATGATGTATAGTGAGCTATTTTTAGTAACTCCTGGTCTAGTTTGTTTATACCTGTTCATCTAACCCTAAATATCTAGTTCTTGTATCAAATGCTGTCCTTTCACCAGCCAGCAATACATTTGGTTTTACTTGCATTTGAGCATATTTAAACTGAAGTAGTGAAACTTCTCACTTTGGTCTCTCAGAACCTAAGTTAAACTACCCTCATTTTAAAGACTGAATGACAGTGGTTGATCAGTTCTCTGGTCATGATGTCAAAGCTCATAAATGTACAATTCCCAGTTCTTAAGAGGTTGTCACTTTAACACTTATGGCTAATTAGGACCTTGAGGTATTCTATACACACAACAACATAGCTTTGCTCAGTCCTCTGGAGCTTTTTGAAAAATGGCTTTTATTTATGCCATGAGTATTCAGATACCCTAAGGCAGTGTGAACCACGCGACCTGTGCTTTGCCTTTCTCTGCACCAGATGCTGCTAATGCTTCCTCAATCTAGTTGCCTCTGGGATTTCAGCAGAGGAATCTGTTTTAATGGAGACGTCAGAGTGAAAGACAGAGATGAGAGAGATTGGAATTGATCTGCAGAGGAAATAAAAGCTGCCTCTGACTGTCTGCACTGGTTTGTGTTTCCATTCTGCCGATCCATGGTGTAGGAAACCTCTATTTCCCGTCTTGTCCCATTATTGTTTTTCTCTCTGAAGTCTGCTGTTTTACAGCCTATATGTCTTGTTCTCTCTTTGATGAAAAGATATATTCTCAGGATGGTGTGATTTGTGTGTCTTCTTTCACACGGGGGTTTGAACTCTATGCATACAATCTGTCTTTGCACATGTTGAACCACACACGTGACCACATGCTTTGCTCTAATGTGTTCTTGAAGGACTATGTCTTTTGAAAAGATGTGTTTTTTTATCCTCACCGGTGGTAAATCCAGGAGTACACGTTCAAACAGTGTTTTGGAACGTGGTAGGAGGTAGTTGGAGTAACCTGATTAAAGCTTGCTTGAGCTAATCTACCTTCTAACAACCACCATACCTACCTTGTTCAGAAACAATGCTTGAGCTGGTTGTACTGTATTTTCTACTAGGAGAGCAAGCAATGTTCTTTAACCAATTTGGACTTTTAAAATATTTTTATACTTTTTTCCCAGCATTTTAGACTTCTGTACATGTACATCAACATCTTTAAGCATGCTTACAATCAATCTTTATGAAACTGGTACTAAAAACTTGTTTTAGTTGCACATTCTACTAACAAAAGGTTCCGTTAAGGTACTCTCAAGGGATTTTTATTTCTTGATTTTTTTTGTCACCTTAATAGTCTGTGTATATTTGGTTGTTAGAATTTAGGCACCGTACTGTCTGTGTGCATTGTTTGAAAAGAACATGACTTCTGAAAAAAATAATCAACTTTCTCTAAATGTTTTACATCACAAGAAGAGTGTGCGTGTGTATATATATATATATATATATATATATATATATATATATATATATATATATATATATATATATATATAAACTACCTGCAGAAACACCATCAATGCCTTTGTTTCAAAAGATTTTTCTGAACCTCTCCAGTGTTTCTTTTACAGTGCTTCTTCTCCTAGTAACTCAGAAGTGCAGTAACATTATGTTGTGTTCCAGAAGGGATAACATGAGGGTTAGAACAAGAGGAAAAAACATTTCATTATTTTGCTAAACTCTCCCCTTTGTCGAAAATTCAAGTATGTTGCTGAAAACGATTCAAACAATGGTAGACTGGAGCATGAGAGGTATCCAGTCTTCTGTAAAAATAATGAGCTCAGTCCTCTGGATCTTCACTTCTGGTTTTCCCTTGTGTAAGACAGTTTAACAGGTTTTAACTAAAGACACTCCAAGTATATGTGTATGAGAGCATGTCTTATACACTGTGATTTCTTTGAAGGGAAACACTGAACTGGAACAGGAACATGAAATGTTTGTCATCTGCAGACTAAAATTTAAAGCTGTTGTTTATGACATCTTCAATAACAAATAGTTATTATGCTGTCCAGGTGGTAATTGGTAAAGCTTGCGGATGTCACTTTTCTCCTTTTTATTAAAAAGACAAACTTATTCAGTCATTTCATAATTTCTAAAAACACTCAAGCCCAATACCAATAGAAAACCACATTTAGGCAGTTTTGGGTCAACTCTCAGTCAACACTTTATTCTCACTGGTGTTTTTTATTCTGCTTTTTAGTTCTAGGAGCATCACAATCTCTCATATAAATAAATAAATATATATATATATATATATATATATATATATATATATATATATATATATATATATATATATATATATATATATATATATATATATATATATATATATATATATATATCCTTTAACATAAAGAAAATTTTGTCTTAAATGTGAAATGTTTGGAAGACATTGCAGTATTTTGGGACTCAATTTCCCATAACCTTTTGTCTGTGCTCACCAATCACAGATCGTAAGGAAGCACTTTACAGAACTTTACAGAGCAGTTGCTGAGCTCTCAGGGCTCTTCCTGTGCTAATCGATTTTGTCTGTTTTCCCACCTGCTCAGTGATACAGAGAATTACCTCCACACAGCCAATAATCGCTTTAATGAGTGTCATGTAAACACTTTGTCATGTAATTATCCAGTCAGGCATCACCTAAGGCAGTGCTTCCCAAACTTTTTTCACCAAGTACCACCTTAGAAAACATTTTTCGCTTTGAGTACCACCATAATGACCAACATAAACACATGACTACAGTAGTACCACAACTAAAGGCAATTCAGTTAAATACGTATCAGTCAATAGGCAGTATTGTTGCTGATAAAAAAATTTATTAGTTTTATATATAACATCACATAAAGGGGAATACCATGTGATAAAATCTCTGATAATAGTTATTAAATCATGCACAATATCTGGAGCCATTGTATAGTGTCCATTGTTTAGGAATCTTAGACAAACTATATTTTGGGTGTACCTGCCTCAGCTGCAGTCCACCTCTAATACATGGAATATGTGCTCTGCTGTTCTGGTCTGAAGTGACTGGTAGTGCAAAAGGTCCTGGTGAGCGGCACCATCATGTTTGAATGTGACCTGTATTAGTAAATTTGTGAAGTCTGTTGATTCATAAATATTGATAGGAACATTTTGGCTGTTTTAATGCATTTAATTAGCGTATTCTGAAAGCCATTTTTCATGTCCAATGGGCATCCAGATTCTCCATTGGGCAGTTGTGACCTGTATCTGAAATTTTAATGACAGTCTGAACAGCTCAGCTCAGTCTGAACAGCTCAACTCAGATCACTTTCATAGGAGCTCCTAAATCCAATACATATCTGATTTTTTGCAAAGCAACCTCAACCTGAACATCCAAGTTACTTTTATCTGGTATTTACCTCATTGAATACAGACAGACGCCACATTTCTGGGCGTGGACAGGAAGTTTCCTATTATTCATGTCTGAAAACTGAGCTGAAAGCAGTCAGTGGAAGGAAAGTGTTGTAATAGAACTAACCATTATTTCTTCTTTGTCTTCTTGACATTATATGGTTTAAATGATGGCATTTCCTATGCAAAATTAAATAATATAAAGCCTCAAATCACATTATCGTCCACGTTTACTTTCGCTTTGATTAAAGCCACTTTCTGCACATGCATGCCTCACAGCTAGCAGGATTGTGCTCGTACACAGGACAGATACAGGTCACAGGCTTTATATTAGAATTTGTTGTATTGACGCAGTTATTTGAAGCATATTTTGATTCAAATGTTGTTTTTTTGTGTCACATTTTTAGTATATGAACAACAAATTGACCTCTTAATCATCAAACTTTGTAGAGGAGACAAAAATATTAGATGTGTCCAATTTTTAAATGTGAGCACCTGCCCCTCAAAAGCTCTCTGCGGTGTTCTGCAGTTCAGCTTAGTATAATGAAAGTTACGTACATTATACCTTAAACCCCTTAGATTCTAAAAAGAGAGGGATATACTTCACAAGAAAAAAAGAAAAGATTCTACCAGGATTTTTATCTCCACAGGTTCCACCACTCGTAATAAAGTGTGGCTTTTAATCTCTGATCAGTAGGATGAACCTTGAAGCACCAGGTTAAGTCCAAACACTTCTACCACTGAGATCCCATGATCTGTCCATCAAAACAACTCTATCTTTCCATTCCTAGGACAGCCTTTCTTCATGATGACAGTAGAGTCGAAACAGAGTCAGTCTGTGTGAAGGATGGTATAAAACTTGATTACAAGCCAGAGATGCTTTCATCAGGGGGGTGCACTGGGACTCAATAACTGACACTCTGTAGATCTCAATAGCCTGGTGATGGGTCTGGAGACTTGTATCTGTTGAGCATGGAGATTTTACATTGCCTTAGCTTGTTGAGCACGCACAGTTTTCTGTTTGTAGAAGCTGGACAGAGTGGAGCCACAGCTCTCAGATTGATAAATCTTTCTACAGATTTTTTTCTTGTTTGGTTCCTGTGGAAATTTGCTTTCAGCAAAGAATGACACAAATCAATATCAACAACAACATTGTGTGTTCCATCCATCGGATTTACATCAGACACTCTTTTTTATTTATTTATTTATTTATTTCTTGTTCTAAATGTAGTAGGATTTAAAAATATATTTCAATATTTTCACAATATTAATATCATCTATCCATCCATGAATCCATCAGTCAGCAAGCTCTGTTGGTGCCTGTGCCTATCTCCATGTCACATTCGATGAAAGTCATGGTTGCCAGTTCATCACAGAGCCACATTCACAATCTTTACATTTTACATACTGTGCAATATTTTTAAAACTTGAACCATTCACAAAAATTTAAATATCCCTTTTATTTGAAGATGTTTGTATAATTTGCTGTGCTAAAATTGGGCTCAAGTAGGGGACAGAATCACAGCAGGATCCATGGAAGGCCCATGGAGGGATCCTTTTGAGTTCTAATTTTTAAGTTCTATTTTTATAATAAAACTTCAAAAGATAGCCACAATTTTGTGTTTTAATATACAATATTACATTACTGATATATTTTGTATCTGAAGACATCAGACAGGTGATTTTATTTTGTTACCTTAATGATAGCAAGCAGTCCAACCTCATTTTTATTTCCCCAAAAACATTTTACTCTTTTACTGTATTTAACAGTAACAAAGCAAACATAACTTTCATGTCTTTTGTGTGATTTTATAAGGTGAAACTAAAACAAGTTTTCTTGTAATGTGCTGTCTTCCTACTTGTTTGTTTCTGTTCTTTTTAAATAGGATAGCTAGGGTTTGGCCCTTTATTACACTGGGTGAAATATGCATCTTGGATAGGTTGGTGGATTCAACCCAAAATATCATTGGTATGACTGATTTGGGATATGTGGTTTATGGGAACCAATTGAAATTGACACATGGATTATTAAGTGGTATGCACAATTAGAAGACTTCTAACAAGCAATTGTTATTATTATCATTAATAATATTATTTATTAGCTAATGAACCATCCAGATGTTGTCCAATACCCAGTTTTTTCTGTTTTTAAATCAGTGTTCTTGAACTCTCCACCTTCTGACTCTGCTCAAGGGGCTTCAACCGAGATCTAACCTCATTTCTGTAATTTTCTTCCTTCCACCAGTTTTTCGTAAAGCTGGTACATTATAGCTTGATGCCTCTGTTGTTTTGATGCATTAATATCATAAAGTGCAGCTTATGAATTAAATTCTTCTTGCAACATCTGTCAAAAACCTTCAAAGTCGGAGCAAGAGAGAATTTAAGTAGATCGATTTTTTTTCTAAATCTATATCGTCTTTCTCTACTAAAAGTTTAAAGTCGGCCTAACCATAAATTGTTATATTTAATTAGTTTTTCAGACACAAAAATGCTTTGTTGTTTTTAAAAACTTTAAAAACTTTGATACATGCAGCTGTTGGGTATAAATGTTGTGATATTACTTAGAAATATGGGCTTCATTCAGACCATACTGCTCAATCAATCAGAGACTGCATTTATCACTATATATATATATATATATATATATATATATATATATATATATATATATATATATATATATACTTTTTTATAAGGGGCGTCACGGTGGCGCAGTGGGTATCTCACAGCGAGAAGATCATTGGTTCGAGCCACGGCTGGGTCAGTAGTTGGCATTTCTGTGTGGAGTTTGCGTGTTCTCCCCGTGATCACGTGGGTTTACACCAGGTGCCCTGGTTTCACCAACAAGTACAAAGACAAGCGGTAAAAGGGAATTTAATAAACACAATTGTCCATTGAATATGAGTGGGAATGAGTGTGTGTGGATGTTTCCCAGCAATGGGAAACATAATTTTTTTCACTTCCAAATATGAGACAACACTGCACATGCTATATATTTTATATATCTATATATTTTAATTTGAAAACTCCTTATATTATTAGCTTTAATTAAGTAGTAAAATTAATGATAGACTATGTCAAGGAAAGAACGAAAGCACAGTTTTATTCTCTGTATATCACAGTTGTTTATCTTCAGGTTGTGAGTGTGCCAACAATCTGTGAGTGGAGTAGTGAGTTTTCCTGGCAGTGTGAGAGCTAGTATGAGGCCCTCGTGGTGAGTGTGTCCTCGCTCTTCTTGGTGTTGATTTGTGAAAGTGATGGCAGAGGTCAGAGAAGAGAGAGCATGAGGTTTGAGAGATGGATGTGAAAAACTCAACAGCTGCATTTTCTCTTATGAGCAATATTTATGGTGTCGTACCTTTTCTTTATCACCTTATTAATCACACTATTGGTGTGTACTATCAGTATATGCTACTCATTTCATGAAGCGTTACTTGGGAAAAAGTCCTGAAACCTGATCTAACAATTCAGATATTTTTGCCAGATGTGAATTCCAAAGTATCAATGCAAAGAGAAATCTATCAGTTCAGCTAAACTCACCAAGTCTGCTTGTTTGTAGAATTAACAGTCATAGATCAATTTTGTTTGTTAACCTTGGCAAATTTTTCCATTCAAAACTTTAATATCTTGCAAGTCATATTTTTTATCTGAATAACATTTTATATTTTTGTCTTTCCTTTTACTGAATTGTGATCAGATAATGCTCACTGATCCAGAGCCGTTTCTCTCTCTCTCTCTCTCTCTCTCTCTCTCTCTCTCTTTCTCTTAATCAAAGTACCTGTTTCTCCCTCTCTCTGATGAATTTTCTCATTTCTCATCTGAACTTTTTTTTTACATTAAAAAGTTATTGGTGGCAGGGTTCCAGAGCACAGGCAGAGCCAGATAAATAAAACAAGATGGGGAAAGTTCCCATTGACAGGGAATGTTTTGGGTATTAAATAAAAATTTTACATTTTAGGGATGAAATAAAAAAAAATGGCAAGAAAACAGGAAAAAAAGATACTGTTAAGTATCCAAAAACATTAAGGAATGTTTGATTACAAAGTTTTGAATTTCACTTTTAAAGACAACCAAGCATTTTAATCATTTTAAAATACATTTAGAAGTTATTATGTTCAACAGTAATTATCATAAAAAACACAAGTTTTTCTGCCACAATGGACCTGGCAGAGCCCGAAAGAGCTGACTCTTCATAGAGAGCCGAATCAAAAGAGCAATTAAATATTGTTCAGAGTTAGTGAAAATGGCCACATCACATGGAACAAAATGTTTAATAAATGTGTACATTGACACTTTTAATAAGTAGCTTCATTAAAAACCCCTTTGGTAATTTCTTTCACGTCCTGACAGTAATGAATGATTTGAGGCTGAGTGTAGTCTTAACTGGCTCGTTAATGAAGGTTATAGAAGTCATCACACATGGTGAATCCATCAACCCATATCCCCCTTCTTCAATCATTCTCTCATTTCCTCTGCAGATTCTGGTGGAAGATAACAAGCACCCTATGCGTCTGTCCCAGCAGTAGAGAGCAGAGTCCCGTGGACCCCCATGGCTCCCCCTGCAGAGGGATTGGCCCTGTCCCGCTGCCTCATATTGCTGTCCAGCGTGCTGCTGCTGGACTGCCGGGGGGCCAGCCGGGCCCTAGAGTCCCCATGCCACAGGGCTGAACACCCCCTCATCTCTCACTCAGGTTAGTACACAGCTTCTCAGATCCTTAGCAAAAATTAGCAGATTTTCTCCACTCTTAAATGTTGGGTCAAGCTAGGAGAAAATGAGAAACGAAAAGCATGGCTTCAGTGGTTAAAGTGTTTTTAGAGTCCGTGTTACACTTTGCATTTCAAAATCTTAAATAAATTAAGTACCTGAATTTATATGTCACTGATAACGTAATTAATTTCCTTCCTCTGCTCTGATGAAAAAAAATCCCCTCGCTTGGATATCTAGTGTGGACAGGTGGTGCAGTGGTGGAATTGGTCATCCAGTAACCGAAAGGTTGGCGGTTTAATCCCTGCTAGGTCTACTCTGTCATTGTGGCTCTGGGCAAGCCACTTCACCCACATTTCCCTGTATAGATTTGTGAGACTGGTGGGGTGTGTTTGTTGGTAGACAGAAGGTCGTAGGTGAGGAATGGCAGCCACCCCCTGTCAGACTGCCCCAGGGCAGCTGAGAGCAACCAAGGTAGCTTATCAACACCAGAGTGTTAATGTAGAGTTAATGAATAATGCTCTGATAATTGCAAAGCACCTTTGAGCATATGAAAATGTGGAGACATTATTATTATTGTTGTTATTATTCTTATTATAACTGAAGGAATAAAAAGTGAAACAGAATTCTTAAAATAAAGTCAAACGTTTGAAAAGCTTTAAAAACATTTGTGTTCATTGGCTTATCTTTTTCGAGGAGCATATGCAGAATATTAAAATGGGTTAAACAGAAATCACAAATATTGTTGGCTTTAAAATTCTGTTTTCATAAAAATCAATAATACCCCTAGCATTAGAATAAGCAACAAACATTCTTTTTTCCATAGCATGTTTATCAATAATAATTTGTGTTTGAAAGTAGTCCTTGAGTCTTGCTTTGAGACAGGCTACAGCAAAATCTATTTTCCCTTAGCAGGTCGAAATCCTAGAGAGCTAATTAGATTGGCAGACTCAGTCACCTTCCCCTCAGCTTAAATTACAGGACTCCCCTGCCTGCTGAAGCTGTGTTATAATCAATGTAAATTCAGCTCGCAAATTTCACCAAGTAATTGTGGAGTTGAATGTCAAAGCCAGTGGGGTCCATTGGGGCTAATGGAGTGGAAAAGCAAGGTCAAAGTTTCAGCATATAGTGATCAACACGACAGAACTAGCACGACCTAGTGATGGGTAAAGCAAAACGCTTGCTAATTAACCCTTTGATTTCACAAGCATGTTGCTCTGCCAGCGCACCATCTGTGTAACAGGATGAGTGTGAGTTTCAATGTCTCACACTGATCTCACACTAACAAACTCTGAAACACAACACGTTCAATTAGCACATTATTCATTAAATATGCGGAGTGAAAGCGGGAGTTTATTCCTAGGAGAGACAGGGTGGTCTGTCGCACACTTACACGCACATCTGCAGAGTGTGTTCCATACCCATTTTGGCAAGGGCACCAACGCAGTGCTTATTGCTGTTCAAAAAGCTAGGTTCTCTCTGTTTGCGTTTTAAATCAAAGCTTTGAGTCCAATTACAAACAAAAGCCTTCTGCGGTAAAAACATTTATTTAGAGAATGCTGGGGTCTCCCCTCACTTCTAGTGTGTTGAACTGCTCTTATAAATTTTGTCTGTACTCTGTGTGTTTCATAGTCAATGGAAACAACAACAGTCTCAACATCCACTAATACATCTGGTATAAATGTTATAAAAAAAAACTATTTTTCAAGGGCCAAGTTAATAACAAATGTTATAATTGTTTTACTCATAAAACTAGGTAAATCCAGCAAAGAATCAATAATAATAAAAATAACAACGATAATAAACCAAAATAAACTTTTTGAATACTTTGTTTTTTTCATTAATTAATTTATTTTCATTCATTTATTTATTTATTATTTATACCAATACAATAATGTATTTGTCATTAAAACCTATTTATATTTTTTTGTATTTTTTTTATTTAGGAAACGTTGTGTATCCATAAAATTATATTTAAAAAATTATTAAAAACTTTATTTATTTGTATGATTATTTATACCAATACAATGACGTATTTGTAATTGTAATGTATTTATTAATTAGTTTATTTTTATTCATGAAACTACTACTACTACCACTACTACCTTTAATAATAATAATAATAACAATATTAATAATAATAATAATAACAACAACAAAAATAACAACAATAACAATAATAACAATAATACTGAATATTTGATTATAATAAAATTATTATTATAATGATTTATAATATTATACATTATAATGATTATTTATTTACTTTTTGAACCCATAAAATCATGTATTGTGAATATTTAACTTGGTAACCCTCTTTGCCACAACATTTCTACATTTATTTTAATTTTAATAGCATTTTATATATTGTTAAAAACTTGGTGATACCATGAAATATATTTTATTGTAAAAAATGTTTTCCATGTATTACTAGTAATATTAAACATGTAATATAGCATATACAAGTTCTACATTTTATCCTGTATTTAAATATAGTAACATGTTAATTTGCTCAAAACTACATACAAATTGAATTTTGTTCAAAATATCCAAAACACATGATTACAACGAATTGCTGTTTAATTGAATAGCTTGTGCAAGGACTTTGATTGAAAGCATGCACTGCGAGAACAACTGTAAATCAGTCTAGACATATGTACACATATCTAAGGGTTTCAAGGAAACCACAATCTACTACTTAAAGGAAGGATTGATTGGTAAAGCTTCTCAGGTGTTAAATGAATGACACATTCCCCTCACCTTAATAAACACCTTCTGTTTCTTGGGATAAACCTCATCCTTTAAGAAACCCTCTCCCTGTAATTATACTCAAACTCAGTGGCAGTGCTGAGCTTATCTTGACAAAGCTTATATAGAGAGAAGTGATTGATGGACTTTTTTTTATCTACGCTTCAAAAACTTTGTCAGGCCACCCAATGAGCCAATCTAAAACAAACTGAACCTTAAGAAACATTTTGTTTTGTCCTGAAATTTGCCTTTTGAATCAAGGATGTCTAGAGGGAATGTTTCTCTGAAGGATAAAAACATCAATAAATAAAGGGGAAAGGGGAAAGCAGCACATGTCTGCCCAGAACAAAGGGGAGAGTGTGTTTTCCTAAATGAAAGATCTTTGTTCTTTAACCCGGAGAGCTTTCATGTTGTGTCACGGTGGCGCAGTGGGTAGCACAGTCGTCTCACAGCAAGAAGGTCGCTGGTTCGAGCCTCGGCTGGGTCGGTTGGCATTTCTGTGTGGAGTTTGCATGTTCTCCCCGTGATCGCGTGGGTTTTCACCGGGTGCTCCGGTTTCCCCACAAGTCCAAAGACATGCGGTATAAGTGAATTGAGTAAGAACGATTGTCCATAGTGTTAAAGTGTGAATGAGTGTGTGTGTGAATGTTTCCCAGCAATGGGTTGCAGCTGGAAGGGCATCCGCCGTGTAAAACATATGCCAGAGAGTTGGTGGTTCAGTCCGCTGTGGCGTCCCCGAAAGGGAAGAAAGCCGACATGAAGATGAAGCTTTCATGTTTCTCTTCAGTGCATGTAAGCTCTGTCCTTTTAGGAAGGACACAGTTTACTTTTGTGTAGAATATAATGGAATTTGCATGTCAGACTTTAGTCATACCTCTCTCTCGACTGGAATTTAATCATTAATGTTTTTAAACAAACTCATTTGACATTAAATAAGTAAATATTTCTGAAATGTGTTACCAAAGAAAATGTTAAAATCTGATCAAAATTCATTGGTTTATACAATCGTATTGATTTTGTAACAAGCTTTACAATGAACGACTGCTGGTTTAAGACATTGTGGTTCTAAAGGCTTTTTGTGTTTACAAAGCGACCTGCTAACATAAGCTACTTTTAGTAGGTGACTAAGGGTTTTTAAAGCATTTTACAGAAGTTTCATCTAATTACAAACTTTATAACAGTTTGTGAGGAATGAGAGGAAGTGTTGATATTTGTTCATGCACACCCTACAGTGCAATTATGTTCTGGACAGATGTTTGCAGGTTTTCATGTGGTTTGAGTTCAGAGACGTATTTTTTCTTTCTTTCTGGGAAGACAGAGCTTTTGTTTTGTTGTCAATGATAGGTTTAAGAAGCAGATGGTTTCCCGCAGGTACAGAAGAGTGTGAGTCTTCTGATTGTTCTGTGTGTTTTCTGCACAGGCCTGTCACGAGCTCATGAAATACTGTAAGGGTTTCTGATTTTATTTAACTATTCATCTGAATTTCGTAAGTATAAAATTTGTATGAATGACATGCATTTTTAGCTTAATATCGTATTAATAATAAATAATAATAATATTAATATTAATTATTTAATGTCTTTCTTTACTGTACTTATAGGCATCTCACAGTTTTGAACAAATAAAGTCAAAAAAAGTGACTGGCCAGCTGGTTTCAATATTTAAAGTATCATCAACTCAAGTGCAAAAGCATTGTGAAGATATGACCCTCAGATTAATGTGATGTAGTCTGCTCCAGCTTTTCTTCAGTCATATTAAACATCCTCAGTTACATCACTTTTTTCTGCAGTCTTTTAGGATTTCTGATTATCCTCTGACGCATTTTAGAGAGAGATTACTGTGTGTTAGTTAAGCTGCTACCTTATTTCTTTCGGAGCATGCTATTCCTGTAAACATCACAGTGAATGATGTAAAAACAAGTTCAAAAGCTGGCTCCAAAAAGCATTTCACCAGTTTGATCTTATTGCCTAGCATATATACTAGACGAGCTGTCTGAGTGAGGGGTATTGGATCAGAGCGACCTGGGCGTGAGACATCCTCTCCAGATTCTGCTAAACAGTGGATGAGTTCAACTAATATTTGAGAGAATTTTTTTTAAATACAAATGTGTGGTCTAACCACAGTAACGGACATTTGCATGGTTGCAATAGAAACACTACACACACTCCAGCTTGCTGTCTTCTAACAAATTCATGTATATAGCACTTTTGCTTCAAAAAGGCCTAAAGTGGATTAAAATAATAGTAAAGCAATTAAAGACGTATCCACGGGCACAATTAACAAATCCAAGTGTTAAATTATGTCTTCTTGTCCACTTTGGTAAAATATTTGTAAACTGCTCTCCTCATTTTGTCTGTCTGTCATTTTTGTTTGGGAATCAGTCTGCTGATTAGCAAAACTCACTCAGAAGCAGCACAGGCGGAGAAGGGACAATGTTATTGAAACTATTGATACTAGAATGAATCTGTCAACCCCTAATATATATATATATATACATTTTAAATTGTCCCAGTTTCAAATTTAAATTCATTTGTTAGTTTGTTGCCATAACTTCTTTAAGAGAAAGTTTAGGATTTACACAGCTGTGGCCTTGTTGATCTTTCCTGTAATCGCTGAAAAGAACAAACGCATTGATGTCTATTACAAGAAACAGCATGGCTGTTAAGCAAGAGCTCTTAAAGCTTTCACAGTCATGTCCTTGAACGCATACCTTTGATTCCATACAGTGATGAATATTTAGTGTATATATATATATATATATATATATATATATATATATATATATATATATATATATATATATATATATATATATATATATATATATATATATATATATATATATATATATATATATATATAAGAACGTTTCATACTATACAACTATAATACTTTGGTAAATACAAGATGAATTTGATACAGAGTGTAGTCAAGTATTTACTTTTCCCAGTATAATAAACTAATTTTCAGTGATAAACCAGGCTTAAATGTCTATATAGATTTGTTTTAAATTATTTATTTTACTTTTTTACAATCTAATTTCTTCTCAACTTCACTGAGAAACCAAGAGAGTAATGGAAACCATGGATTGACTTGTGAGCTCCTGTCTTCCTGAAGTTAAGGCCATTCCAGAGAGACATGCAAGATTTATGGAGGAACATTGTGGAAAGCCGTGCAGTCAGTCTTTGGGGACTTAGCTTCACTTTTGTATGCTTGAGACACTCTTTTTCAAAAGAAAAACAGCCACATGAGAGGCGGAGGATGTTCTTCTATACTCTTAAACTGATATAGAAACACAATTTAGCTTCACTGAGGAAGTTTCACACATTTAAACATTAAACATTATAATAAGGTATGAAGTTTTTGTGCTTCAAATCCCCTTCTTTGCCTAAAAATTCTAATCTTCATGTGTATATTTAGGTGTGAAAAGGAAAGTCCTAGAGGTTTCTTTCAACAATTAAAATGACAAAAGGTTTTCTGCAACATGCCAATCATTGCCAGATATATGACAATGTTCATAGAACTTTATAAGCACAGAGTCACTTGAGCAATTGTATTCAACACTTTCCCTTTAAGCTCTCAACTTGTCCTTACTCTAACTCATTCATCCTTCCCTTAATATCCAACTCATCATTCTTCTCCTTAAACCTGTCAACCTTCCAGTAACACTCAACTTGGTCAACCTACCCATAACCTCTAATTCTATTAGTCTACCCATAACACCCAACACTATCACTTAAACCCTGTCAAACTTTCTGTTAGTCTTAACTTTGTCGACCTTTCCCTAACATCTATCTTCCTGTAATAACCAACTCTGTCAACCTACCCTTTAAAGCTAACTCTGTCAACCTATCCATAACAGCCAACTCTCTCAACCTGACCATAACATACAACTCTGTCTAATTAACCATAATACCGAATTCTGTCAACCTACCCATAACACCCAACTCTGTCAACCTACCCATAACATCCAACTCTGTAGACATTCCCCTAACACTCAACTCTGTCAACCTACCATAAACGCCAAATGCTGTAAAGCATCCAATAACGCCCAATTCTTTCAACCTTCCTGTCACACCCAACTCTGTCAACCTGCACATAACACAAAATTATATCAACCTACTCATAACCTCAACCCTGTAGACATTCCCCTAACATTCAACTCTGTCAACTTATTTGTAAAAACAAACTCTGTCAAAAGTCGACCTTCCTGAACACCAAAGTCAGTTTGCTTTCTAACATTACACACATATATATGAGTTGTCTGTCAATCACATGCTGTAGCAAGCACTGTTTTACTTTACCAAGCTTCATTAAGACTTTCTCTGTAGATATAAAGATATTAGACCCTGAGGGACATGATTAATTTTGAGCATAATTTTATTCTAACCTTTACATTAAAAACAGATGAACCGCAAGATTTTTCAACGTTCAAATGTTTTTTGATACTACACCACCAAAGTATGGAAATTCTTTAATGACAGAATCATATCTTTTTCCCCAAACATAATATCCTATGTTACTAAGGCAGGGGAAGAAAACATTAAGGATCTGACACAGAAGCCAGAGGTTAATGTGACAAGATCCTCAGCATGAGCATCTGATATGTGTTTAGTTTTACGTGGAGTGTTGTAAAACTATGAACTAGCATTATTCTTCCTTTGTGCAGAAATCCAGCCATGGATCCACCACTTCAGAGCCGAGGGCACTGTCGATTATTCACAGCTAACCTTTGACCCTGGGCAGAATGAACTCATCGTGGGTGCAAGGTAATGGATGATTCTACTATGAATTTTAGAAGAGCTAGCATTCTCCTGTATCAGACATTTTTTAGGTATTTCGGATTTTTTCTCAGAAAAACATGCACAGATTCTGCAAAAATATACATAAAAGATAGTATAGTGGTAGTGGTAGTATAGCTGACTTGTTCAGTCTAACTAACTTCAGATATCACTAAACTGAAGGGTCTTAAATTGAAGCCACTTTCATTTGTATAGATTTCTCATAGCTCTTTACTCAAATAAGTTTCAGGTATTTCTCAAGCTTATTTTTAGATGTACCTGTTTTTTTAACAAAGCATTGTGTAATTGAACATTAGTCAGGTTTCTTGAGTGTATCATCAATAATAACGTCCTTTGTTTCGAAAACCTGCACAATTCGTTTTTTTAGGCCTTACAAGGAGAAGTCCTAGTCCAACAGAAAAAAAACCCTGTCTGAAAAAAAGAATAGGATTTCCAGTGTCCGACTCTAATTAACGAGTGTGATGATTTTCACATAGATATTCACACTGCCCTGCCATGCATCTTCAGCCAATTGAATTTCCTATTCCAGATCTGTCAGCAGCCGGGATGGTCTCCAAGCAATTATTTTGTGACAGTGCAGACATTTTTTGATTTGAGGCTCTATAACAGTTCATTCACCCACAGGGTGAGAATGAAGGAATAATTACTTTTTCTTGGTGACACAGACTTACCATTCACTTAATTTTTTTTAGTTTTTGTA
This sequence comes from Danionella dracula, assembly GCA_900490495.1. NCBI lineage: Eukaryota > Metazoa > Chordata > Actinopteri > Cypriniformes > Danionidae > Danionella > Danionella dracula. The sequence continues at coordinate 2,333,160 of UELW01000888.1, forward strand.
TCATGTGCCTTTTTTTATTTACTTAAAATTAATGGGTTGGAAAGTGTTTGTTAGCTCTCAGAATCTGCTTCAGAATACAACAAATCATTGTCAAGGCAGTTAAGGGTCAAAGCGTGTGTTTCCTGTAATCAGCATTTTCTGCAACTCATACATGTGTTTAGAACCAGAATCAGAAAGATCTTTATTGTCAATAACACAATAACATTGCAACAGTAACACATGTTATATAAGTAAACTGCTCAAGTTAAAAGTAAATAGAATCTAGTAATATTCTAGAAATAGAGGTGGTAAAATATAAAGCAATACAAATATAACTATAGAAGTCCAAGGTTCTTAAGAGACATAGATGTGAGTTAACATGACTTAATCCTAAAGACTCTTGGGCTCATGGTCCTTGTGACTCAGCTAACTAAATTATCAATTTTTAGAGGAGATTTCTGTCTTTTTAGTTTCAGGAAGTAGGTAGATTTTTACTTATAATTTATGATATTTATATAGTGCTTTTCTAGACACTCAAAGCACATTACATATACAACTGACCTCACAGTGGCTTACTAGTTGACACGAGACTGAGTAATGTTGCCAATTGTAATGGAGGGATTTTTAGGGGGTCAGAGACCAGTGCTGAAGTTAATAAATTATACTTTTCAAACATAACATTCTGGGAAAATGACTGATAGTTAGAATTGTCAGATGAATGGTTAAAGAGCCAGTATTATGAATATGAGAGAAGAGTATTTTTGGTGTCAAGTTATCATCTCTGTAGGCTGTAAGGAAGTAATGGTGACCTTTTGTGGTGTTCCCTACATTTTCACAAGGACTGCTTCGCACTGGGAACTGAAGTGCTAGGATCCACACTGTCCCATAAATGAGCATCCACTGCTGGCCTCACTAGCATCCCTTCCAACAGTCATTCCAACATGTATCATGTATAGCTACTAACAAGGCTTGACTCTGATTTTCTTTAGAGGGAAGCTGTTCTTGGATTAGAGGGTTATCTGCCTAAGGCTTTTTCAGGCAGAAAACAAGTATGGGCATAATTTGCCTCACACAGTGCAGCACATCTATTTTGCACATACCCTTAGGGTGGACACAGTAAAATGCCACTCTAAAAGTTGCAGTTTCATCATACTTCAAGATGCCACAGGTATTGCAAATGTTGAGGGTGACTACAAATGGCATGTTGTCTTCAGGAATGTCCACCAAAGACAACTGCCCTATTCCTCCACCATTAAACCATCTCCAAAGGCATTTCAGAAAACTTGATTTATATCACACATTTCCACATTTAATATCACATCTCAAATCTAAACCAGGTATCTAGACTGCCACCAATGGTACATAAAATGTTAAGTTACAAAATTGTTCATTACATTTTAATTGTACTTTTGACCAATGTTATTGTGGCTTCTTCTAACAAGTTTAATGACTGTGAATTGAAGTGTTGGTGAAAATTAGCTAAGGTTAAAATGTTGTGTTGTGTCTCTATGTTGTGTTCTTCCTAAATTATAGTCTGTGGACCGTTGGACCCCACAATAAGAATTCACCCAGTCATCTCACAGAACATCACCAGTCATTAAAGGAAACCTCAGATGCCAATTTAACAGGGTATATATGTAAAGCCTATAACAATGTAAATTTATATTTTTGAATGGTTTTGTAAAATGCGCTGTAATGGACAACTTTTCCAAATGACACCACGTCCCTCCCTGCAGAGAGGCATGTTTAGTTGTCTTTTGTTTTCATAATACACTTTTGGTGGAAGTATGCTAGAGTGATATAATTATAATACAAAGTAAGAAAATGCAATATAGATCTTTCTTAATGAGGAATGCCAGGACCTTGTGTAAGAGTTTTGAGTAGTATTTATTAATTTTTTGGTGGAAAATGGCTCAGTGGTGGAGTTGGTCGTTCTGTAACCGCAAGGTTGGCGGTTCAATCCCTGCCCCGTCATTCTACCATTGTGGCCCTAAGCAAGCCACTTCACCCACGTTGCCCTTTAGGGATGTGTGTATGACTGGCGATGTGTTTGCTGGTGGTCAGGAGGCCGTAGGCATGGAATGGCAGCCACTACCTAACAGACTGCCCCAGGGCAGCTGAGACCAAGGTATCACCATCAGTCTGTGAATGAGGAGTGAAAGAATAATGCTCTGATAATTATGGTAAGCATCTTTTGGCATATGGAAAAGAGCTAAAGAAATTGGCTTCATTATTAAAATTTTAATTTGAAGCATAATGAGCAAAATAGAGGTTTACAACCAGAAACAGAAGGGTGGAGCTTATGGTAATTAATGCGAGGGCCTTATAGCAATTTAAATTATTTACTCTGAGTTTCGCACCAGCTTGTTCTCAGAGAGTATAAAGCATTTGTTGTAATTTAAATAAAAAACTTGGCATAAAACCCCCATTTTTCGTTTTAGGGGGGATTTGCACACATATCAATGAACCACATTTCTGTCTAAACAGCTTGAAAGTTTAGATATTCATCTGAGGTCACCTTAAAGCAATCACAAGATCACAGACCTCCACATCTCCAAAACAACAGTCTCCACATCTGAGAACACTTACAGATCACTGTCTTGCAAACCAACAGAAACCTTACCACCACACATAGCTTCTCATAAAGACCAATCACCCTGACCCATCAGCGTTCACATTAAATATACAAACTTGCTGCCTTTCTTCATGCCATCTTTTCCTCTCCCCTTCTTGTCCAGACTTCTTCATCCAATCAGAGCTCCCGGTTCTCCTAGTACCTGTATGCAGTTTTTGCATACTGTTGAAGAGTTCTGAACAAGATTATTGAAAGGAACTTTATCCTGTTGTAAAAGTGCTGTGTTCCATTTAAATCCTGTTCTGTCACCTGTGTCTGTGTTGTCCCTGTGACAAACATATGCATCAGTCTTTCATCAAGATCACTGGCAACTATGAAATTCTTTACACCTCAAGGAATAATTTTTGAGAAGTACCAACAGGAACCTCAGCTGACCTGTAAAGTATTAAGTCCAGAGACGTATTACATGATGTGAAATATTGAGCCACTGATCAGTATTACATGATGTGAAATATTGAGCCACTGAACAGGCAAACCTATTATTTTCTTTTACCTTCTTTTTTGGAAAATATCACACACACACTACTTTGTAAAAATATTCATGGATATCCTTGGATGAACTAATTCTGATTCAAATGCCACCATATTGATAGTGCAACCAAAAGGTCATTTCTGAACTAAGGCCCAATGGTCTGTGCAGAGAGGCGTAGATAGCGAGAACCTCTGAGGACTTAAACGGTAATGCTGTGAAACACAATCAATAGACATGTCGATTCAGTAGGTGGACTTTAATCACACAAACCTGATTTATGATGTACTCTCTTGTACAAGACAGGCTCAACTTTCCGATTATATGCAGCACTCTTTCAGTAAATTTGTTTTTGCTCTGACGATTCTGAGATGGGTTCAATATCATGTTGGATGTAGAGGTTTCATGTGTAGCTTACTTTTGAGATTCGAGTTGGCATGTCTAAATGCATTTTTTCTGTTGTTTATTGTTATGTCTGATGGCTTCTGGTTCTCAAAACATTCGTCTGTCCTTAGGCCAGTACTGGCTCATTAAAGATAATACACTCTTTGCATAAGAGGTTTTGTCTCTAATATACATATTGCCTTCAGCTAGGTTTTCTGATGGTATCAGTTGAAAAAAATAATTAAAAGTTTCTTGTTGACGAAACTGGCTGTTACATCAAGCACATTTAACTGATATAACAAAGACTCTATTTCACCATTTAGTTACTCTACAGCTACATTCAGACGGCAGCCCAGTGACAAATCAATTTTTTTTGCTCATATTGGACCTGTATCAGATATTTTCAGGTCAGTTTGAACAGCTCAATTATGATTTTTTCAAATCTGACCCAGGTCTCTTTCATATTTGGTCCTGAATCTGATACATATACAAATTATTGCTATGTGACCTCAGTCTGAAATTAAGCTCAAAGCAGTCAGGGGAAGGAAAGTGAAGTGATAAAACTAATAAATATTGCTTCTTTGTCTTCTTTTAGATATGACTTGATTGAAATCACACAATCACCTCAAATCACATTCTCGTTCATGTTTACTTTTGTTTTGATCAAAAGCCATATTCTGCATCTCACAGCCAGCAGGATTAAATTCATACAGAGGACAGATTCAAGTCGCAATATTTGTGTAATGTGAAGTGAACAAGCACACAAAAAATTCAGATTTTTATGAAGAAAATCTGTATTGAGCATTAAGACCTGCAGTCTGGAAGTAGCCTATTAGACCTCACCTTCTAAGAAAGTCTCCCACCACACCATTAAAAGACATGTAGATATCTTTGAAAACAGTTGAGAAATTTCATTACTAGTTACTTTGTGCTTGATCACATCAATTACCCTTTTGCCACACTGCATAATAAAGAATGGATTCAGATGCAGTACAGCGAAAGAGTGTTTTATTTGAGAGCCATCAGAGCACACGAGAAAGAATCCTAAATTAAAACTACTTGTCGTGATAAAATGACTAGCATAAACAACCAAAACATAAACAGTCTTGTGATGAAACTCAAGACAAGACGAACACTGGAAACAGATAAATTAAAATATTAAACCCATAAGGGCTCAACTGGGGGAATAAGACGGTCACAAACTAGAGCAGGCACAATTGCTAACAGTTGATTGTAAAAAAAAAGAACATAAACGAGAGAGATAGGAGGAGTGAGCCTTTTGTAGACAAAGAAAACGACAACAACAAATGCATTGAAGACAACGCCCTATCAGGAATGTGCAAAGGAGTCTCCTGACAGGCGGGGACATCAACAGAGGAATACCTGTAATGATAGTGTGAGAAAACCGAAAGGTAACTCACGATACAGAGGGATTGTAAGAGCTGGCAACGCAAAAGAGAAAAAAAAAAAGACTTACACCTTTTAAATTTTTTCAAACCGTAACGCCAGAGTAAGCTTTGTCACTTTATTTTAGGAATATATGTAGGTGCTTTGTTTAAAAAAAAAAATCTAGATTCTAGATTGCATGCAAAAAAGCAGAGATTATAATAATGACTGATTTAATGTTAAAACTAGTCCTGACAATTTAATGCAAAGCTATTTATTACATTTATAAAAAAAATGACAGTGACTTATTACAATTTAGATCAAATTTTTTGCCAGGTTTCACAGAATTGAATATTGAGATGCAATTATCTCTACTCCAAAAACGTTTTTAGTTTTTCTTTAAAACAGATAATTTGGGACAGGTTTTAAATTCTAAAATAGGTATTTTTTAGTAACAATACTTTTCTTGAATTGGTTTCATGTAAACGATATTCATGGATGTTCAAAGTGTGCTTTAAAGGAGCTTTACATGGAGAGTGTTTCCATATATTATTTTCTTTACTTTTTGAGATGCCTGCATGCACATTATCCAAGTATAACCACATCTCTGAGCGTCACGGTGGCACAGTGGGTAGCACAGTCGTCTCACAGCAAGAAGGTTGCTAGTTCTAGGCTCGGCTGGGGCAGGAGGCATTTCTGTGTGGAGTTTGCATGTTCTCCCCGTGATCGCGTGGGTTTTCTCCGGGTGCTCCGGTTTCCCCACAAGTCCAAAGACATGCGGTATAAGTGAATTGAGTAAGAACGATTGCCCATAGTGTTAAAGAGTGAATGAGTGTTTGAATGTCTCCCAGCATGGGTTGCGGCTGGAAGGGCATCCGCTGCGTAAAACATATGCCAGAGAGTTGGCGGTTCAGAAGTGGTGACCCCGAAAGGGAAGAAAGCCGACATGAAGATGAATGAACCAAATCTCTGGTTAAAGCTAATCAAGATTGGTCTGTACACCATCAACAAAACTGCTTTGGGACCACAAGAGGAGTCTGCAAGCAATAAATGTGCTTCAAATCCAACGGGCAAAAAAAGAGTAAAAGATCAAATTTTGAATGGTTTTTATTTTTAAATATTGCTAAATATTTAACGCTTCCGTTCACTTCTCCCTTCTACTGCCAGCATAATAACAAACTTCTGAAAGCAAAAACATTCAGAAAGAGTTTAATGGATAAGTGATTAAAATTTTGTTAATCAGGTTTTAGCAAATAAAAAATAGTTCACTACAAAGTCAATGTTTCAAGTAAATAAATTTTGAGACACTCAGCTGTGATTTGTCATTTTCATTCTGCAGATACAAATTTAAGCACGCACATTAGAACACTTTATTCCGATTGGCTGATCTCTTTGTTTGGGGGGGAAACTCGGCCATAGTTCAATTTAGATTAAATTATTTTCTCTCATGCAGGCTAGATGAAGACTGTAGTGTGTGCTACATAAACGCTTGTAATGTAAAGCAAGAAGGACATTATTCACTGTCTGTATGATTGTAAATATGTATGTATTTATTTATATCTTATATACTTTAACTATTTCTTAAATAATTTATTTGCTTCTTTTTGATGATTGTAGTTTTTAGCCTAGTTGCTGAATCATTTTCTGTTGTAATTGTATTATAGAAATCATCTCTTCCGGCTGAATCTGGAGGATCTTTCATTGATCCAGGTGAGTTAAAAGCTGTTTTCCACTAATTCCTCTGTTCTTTTGTAAATTGACACCCAGAACGAGGGCAATGCCTTGTGTGAATACCAATCGCTGTGTTTTCATAGACTCATAAGCGAAGTTGCTGCCATTTTAAAAAGTTCTCACTTTCACACAGTGTAGGTGTATGTGCTCTGTGAAACTTCATAATGGATTGGATTAGTGAGGAACCTACTGCATTAGCAAAAATCAGTTCAGGTCCAGATGGCTTAGTGCAAAATTACATTTTTGGATGCTACAAAATCAGTAAAAAAGAAATAGGCAGAGAATTTACAGGGGGCGTTGTGTAATCTGACTTGTTGTCTTTCTCAATATTTCTCTCTTAATAAACAAATTAGGTCACTTTTAATTTTAATTGCCAAGTGGCTGAGAGAAACCTTTGGAGCATTACTCCCCCAAAACCCCAACCCCCAAAAAATTACTGCAAAAAGCGAATAGCTTCACAATTTTAAAAATAACAATAATTAAATCTTAGGGAAAACACTGCATTGTGTTTAAATGTCAATGGTTTATATATGTATTTAATTTGTATAGTTTAGGCTTTTTTTTGTAAAATGTAATTTTTTTTGCTATGTTTAACTATAGTCTAGAATTTTCCTATTGTGGATATTTAGATTTTCATCTGAAACCTGTTTCCCTCTTCATTTACTTTCCATTGTTTGTTTTGGCAATCATTCACTTGTTTAGAATGTTGTTTTGTACTTTTATAATTTCATTTTTCTGTGTGCTCTTTGACATTATCACTTTTTAAAGTTATTTTTAGGTGCTCCATCACATTTCTTACTAGTTTCCAAAAGTAGCTTGACCCAAGGACTATTACATTAACACACTAGTGTACTTGTTGTATTGTCCTGTAAAAAATGTCCTTTAAGAGTGATTTCCTCAAATGTAGTTTATTCACAATACACTTTTCAGGAACACATGATGATGGGGTAAAATGAGCAATGAGTGATGTTTCAAGAGCTAGAAATGAGACCCAGGGAGGAAATGACCTAGAGAGTGCTGCTTTTATCCTTCATTGATCTCACAGAATAAAGCTTTATGTAGCACAGATGCATCAGCAGCCAGAAAAATAAAGCCACTGAGTGACCTGGAGTGTCTGCAGCTCCTTTGCTAGTGTTTAAGATCACAGGTCTGTGAAGCATTAAAAGCCTTTTAATGGAAGTGTAATGTGGCAGCACTCTGAGAGTGTATGAGCTGATTGATGGTCATTATCTGAACATGCTCAAGGCACAGCAGTTTTGTGGGTTATTTTTCCAAATGTGTGACTTTAGTTTTATTTATGGAAAACCTGAATTACGCTAAAAAATATTAAATGAAAGCATAATTTAGCTGAACACATGTGTTGGGAGTGACGTCACAACTTTAAGCACCATTTGGTCATCATTTCTGGTCCTTCGTACCAATCATCTAATGACATTCTATCAGGAAGTTACCTCATATTAAAATACATTGAGTTCACATGGAAGCAACTATAATAAAATCCATTGGATCTCAGCACAACCGGACTCTAACTATCATTTATACAATTTTGCCAATATTCATAATTTCTGAAGATAATAGGTGTTAAGCCTGATCTATACTTCTGCTATACGAATTATCTATACTGCAACTATATGAATTGCCCTCTGCGAAGGCTGCACATTTAGGCATAAATAGTGCAGGACAGAGCGCACAACTTTGAAGGCTTTGTTGACTTAAAAGCAATTCGAAGGCATGATTTGCCATTAACACCAGTTCATAAGCTCAGCTATAACTGGCTAATGTTATGTATGGGCAAGCAACCTAGCTCCCCCCTTTGCCACTCTTCTAGTGGGATGATCTGGACAGAGGCTTCTCCTTGCCCTGGACCCCTTGCTTGGACGGCTCTTCTAGTACAATTTTTCATCACTTGATTCACTTGCATTACTAGACCATTAGAATTTAAGCTAACTAGTGAACTTTGTGTTGTTGTGTGTGTTCATAGTGTGATGCCTGTAGCCAGATGTTGAGATGTTTTGCAATCGGTAACAATTAACTGTTACTGTGAATGGTGAGGAGTTAGGACCCTGTGTTGCGATATAGAATAGTGTGAGTAATGGTCAATCCAGGGAGCATTCATTCATTCATTCATCTTCATGTCGGCTTTCTTCCCTTTCGGGGTCGCCACAGCGGAATGAGCCGCCAACTCTCTGGCATGTGTTTTACACGGCGGATGCCCTTCCAGCAGCAACCCATTGCTGGGAAATCCAGGGAGCAAAATTGTTAAATAAACCTTGCTGTTCTACACCATTTTCAGTGTGAAAAATGTACTGTTGACTCAACCAAAGAATCATTACAAAATTTTATCATTATAATAGCATGAATTAGGGCTGGATTATATGGAACAAAAGTCATATATCAATATTGGTTTGCTGAATGATAATACTTGATAAATATTGATATTGTTTTCTTTGAATTTTGGCAAAAGTATCAAGGGAATACAGCAGGAATGAAACGTACTTGGAGATATTTAAAAATTAGTAAAAAAAAACTATACAGTAAAAAAGTCTGCAAAAAATGTTTCTAATGAATAAGTACTTCAACTAAAAAAGTAAAAATCTTAAGACACTAGTAGATAAAAATAAGCACTAGAATAGGTGCTAGTCTCTGAAGAATTAGAGTAAAAGATACTGGTAACAAAAAATTGTCCGAAGGGAAGTCACAAAATAGAATGCTGAGCAACTTAAGGTTAGTGTGTGGATACCTGGTGCTATATGACTATATTTACATACTCAAACTGATCTTGCTCGCAGGATAGTTTCAAGTTTACTACTCACACTGCGAATGTAATAACAAGTGGCTTTAGCCACTTGGCTAGCATTGTATTCCTCCCTGCTCCGGCCAGTTTTGATGCAGACTTTTGAAAAGGAGATATATATATATATATATATATATATATATATATATATATATATATATATATATATATATATATATATATATATATATATATATATATATATATATATATATATATATATATATATATATATATATATATATATATATACTACTTGTTTGTTTGTTTATTTATCTGTGATTCATTATGTTTAGTACAAATTATAGAAATGCGATTATAGTGGACCTAATCTGTATCAGGTATTTTTTTTATCCTTTCATGTAATTAAATGTATTTTTTGTAGTTGTTGCATTGCACAAACAAGGTTTTGTGTAAACTGTAAAAATTGGAAGTGGTGATTCATTTTACCCCTGTAATTATTGGTTTAAATTGTTTCCCTGTATTAATAAAAGAAATGCCATCATGCCAAATGGAATCTAAACATTTTTGGCTGACATCCATTTCTGGCAGGTCCCATCACAGTAATAAGAAGCAGATTTAAAGCAGCACAGTTCACTGAAAGAAATCTTTCTGCAAGGTGATGGAGGTCAGATTTACTTTAATGAGAAGTGAACGTTTCAGATTAGTTTCCATTTCTTGAAAATCATCAAAACCAAAAAGAGAAAGAGGTCATGGAGTGGCAGACACAACCAAATGAAGCAAAGGTGCCAACTGTCAAAGTCCATTTCACAAATTCTTTGAGCAAACTTCTGTACTTGTATGTTGAGAGTGAGTTTTGCAAACTCTCTGACAGATCTAGATGAACTCCCACAATGCTTATTCTCTTGGTATTATTGCTTTTCTGTCTAGCTGTCATCCACAAGAGAGATCAGGAGAGCAGCTTTTCAGATGGGAAACCTGCTTGTTGATAGACATCTTTCAGATTTGTTCAGGCTCTTCATGAGCTGCATGACACATATCAGTAAACATCCATCAATGTTTACCAATTATAAAAGAAACAAGGAAAATACAGAACTGCAAAATGTGATTCAAAAGACTGTATGACTGAACTACATGAAGACAAGCATTTCTATTGTTTTCATTCTCTCAGTCCACAGTGCTCAGGTACCCCCCCCCATCTAGTCTTCCCTCCCTAGAGCCTTTTGCATATTGTACTGAAGCAGCTCTCCTAGTGCCGCTGATTAATTGCCTGAGTAAATGCATTGTAGTCACTTCATGGTTTTTCAAGTTTGACAAATGAAAGCAGCGCTGTTTCCACAGTATGCCTCCTCCATTCTGGGTAAAGCTGAGAGCAATTGTTAATCTGCTGTTTAATCTGCTACAAAACTGCTTTCTTTGATGTCTTTAATACTGATGCATGTGTGTAAATAATTCAGTTTCATCCATTTGAATTCTGATGCAACAAAATTAGATTCAATAACACATCTAGATCAAGGCTCAAAACTAGCTTTATTAGTGGGTAGCGACGATTTGAAAATGTTGGAATGCTGATATGTTTTTAGAGTATTATTTACTGTTGATCATTCGGATACCGCTGAAAATTAAGTATGTTTTTTTGCAGTTTTCTGTCCCAGCAAGTTTAGAACGCAAGATGCAGTAGAAACAATGATAAACTTAGCTGTCAGAGCCATAGTTATGTGATTACAGATGACACTGACTTTTGTTTACTGTACCTTTACAGCAAACTATCAAACAAATATTTTGACTATTATTTAGTCATTTAAAATAGCAATAATTCCACCAGATTATTTACATTTCATGTGAAAATAAGTTTTAGGTTTACAAAAAAAATTCAAGTAGATGCAAATCTTTAGATTTTAGAAGTCATTAATTTTTATCACACAATGTCTATACTGCACTGTGTTCTCTTTGCTTGTTTTGTCATTTTGTGGTCGCGCCAACAAGGAACAAATCTACAAATTTTTAAAGAAAGTGTATAATATAAAATAAACGGGTACAATTGCTACAAGAAAAAAAAATTAATCTGCTTGATTATGGTAAAAATGATAATTGTTATTATTCTGTTAATCATTTAAATCACAATGACTCAAACTATTTATTCTTTGTCTTTGCATTTAAATTCGTTTATATTTCATTAATTACTGATTGAGCATAAAATAATGGCCTCTAAATTAATGTCTCTATACAAACAAAACAAATAACAGATGATGATCTTTAAAGTTTTAATACATTTAAGTTTTTCAGAAGTGTAATATGTGTTAATGTAGATTAAATGAATTTGGAATGAATTTCACAACATTTCACAACAAGAATGTTGCTTATTTCTTATTTATTTTAATAAAAGTAAATATAGGTTTATCTTGGCAAAATATTGTTTTAAGTCCTGATAACTGATTATGCTGGATATGCGTTGAGCTGATTCATGCAAGCTTGTTGTCAGAGCTTGGCTGCCTCGCCAAAATTGAAGTGAGGCAGTGCTGAAAAATATTTATAAATAACAAATATTTTGGAAGTACATATGACTATAAGGAAATAATCTAAACATCACTTCATGACCTCTTGTATGTGATTACAATTTAAATGTGACAAATATAGCCTCTCAGAAGTACTGCCCCTCTTGCCTCTTGCTGCTACTTGAGCATATTTGAAATGAATAGCCTGGATTTCTTTTGGCAAGCTTAAAGGAAATGAGTGGTGACAATCAGATGGTGTCTTGTTGAGCGATTGCCTAAGGTTAGGCCTGAATGCCCTCTGTGCAGTGCAAGACTGCTGTGTCCCTTCAGTACACATTCAGTCAAACTACTGATCTGCTCACTAATACTCTATTTAGCAGAGCAGTGATGCTCCTCAACCCATGGCAGCAATCCGCTCCAGCCATTTACCTTCAGCCCTGCAGTAAATGCGCTAATCATTGTGATTTAAAATGCTGTTTAACAGCTTGCTTTAAGGGGATAGGCCCATGAGCACTGCTCAATGTGTTGTTGTGCATTGCTGCTTCAGCAGAAATAGAGCAGTATGGTAATTTTTAATAGTGACTTTCATTTCCCATGACACTAGATATGTTGATCATTATTTTATTCATATTTAAGTCAATGGCTTTGGTATAATGAGTGACTGCAAATTCAAATACTTATTTATTAAGACAGTTATGAAGTAAGGCCGTTGTGGTCACGTGGATAAGGAGATCGACTTGTGATCTGAAGGTCCCAGATTCGATCCCTGGATCCACCAAATTGAAGGAGGTGTGAGTGATGAAATACTTGCTCTTCTATCTTCAACAACCACAGCTGTAATGCCCTTGAGCAAGGCACCAGTTCCCCGAATGCTCCCCGGGCGACGCAGCCATGGCTGCTCACTGCTTCGGGTGTGTGTGTTCACTGCTGTGTGTGTACACTGGATGGGTTAAATGCAGAGCACAAATTCCAGGTATGGGTCACTCCATATCTGGCCGACTGGTCAATTTCACTTCACTTTTTTGATAATAAACTTGACTTTTGAGAATTTAATTTGCATGTTTTAAGATATTACTTTATAATAACTACACACTGCTAATCATTATTAAGCATTAGGAAATAGTTAATTAATCTTTTATAAAACACTGTTTCTGTGTTACTTCACATGTGTAAGCCATTTATAAACATAACTTTAAAGGCTTTTTTCCTGGTTCATATTAATATTAATTTTATGCTTTATTGAGGATCAGTTAATCGTCTATAAATTGTAAACTATTCATGAGATCATTTAGAACGTGTAAAAAAATAATTATTAAACTAGTAGAAAGCAAGTTCATACATTTTATTATTCAGATATATTAACTGTTAAAAATTCTGAGTAACATCTTTCTCACACCGGCTCTGCCAACCAATTTTTTCATAGAGCTATACTGGCATTTTCAAAATTTGTATGACTCTGCCTGGATCGTGTCTCTCAGATGTCCGTCCTGCCCAACAGATCATCCTTCTCCCCAGCTCAGATGGAACATCAGTCTCTGACACACTATGCCAGTCTCCTCAGCTTGCCTCTATGAGAAGAACGATACTATGTGCATCAAACCTCCTTTAGTGCTTATAGTCAGTAATCAATCTAAAATCTATTTTTTTGGTAAATTTTTTATTAACATCTCATTAAAAAGATCCTGAATAACAATGAAATGCACAGATCAACAGAAACTTTCTTGCAGTCACTCACCATATCAGTTCATGATAACAGCCATGTGGGTCCCCCTCAGTGCTGTGTAACTCAATCAGAAATATGATTAACAAGGGATTTGATTTGGACTGCGCACTTATCTACAAATTACCGTCTGATAATAGCTATTTAGCTGCATATTGAAGTCAATGCTGCTGGGACTTTAACCATTTATACAGATATGCCACGGTGATTGGGTTTAGCTGAAATACACACTTTTTTATCTTCATTTAAACAGATTTCTGAATTTTTTAAAAGCCCTAGTGCAAGGCAGCAAGAGATCACCTTATAAACTCTCTCGTAATGCAACAGTTTCAAAACGGCTGAGTTATTTTTTTATTTTTACAAGACATTCTTCTTGAGAATCTCATGAAAATTTTAGTTCACCAATAACTATATTAACAATATATCTACATGTGTTTTGCCTTGTTCGTGGTGACTTGAAAAATTCATGCTGCATCCATATGCACTTGAAGAGTCAGAAAGCACATAAAATGTGTAAATGGGACATTATTAAAAACCTTGTAAAATTATGGGAAGTTTATTTTTCATTATGTTTATGTTTTACAAACTTGTAAAAAATTAAACCCAACTTTAATGACAGTAAAAAAAATCAAATTACACTTCAAATCTACTTAAAAATAAGTTGGTAAAGCATAATTAAACTTTCTCTTTTAAGAACCAAAAGACTGTTGGTAGAGTGTCAAGACCACTTGTTGATGTTCTAAGGCTCTGAATCGTCTCTATCAATGTTTTGCTATCGGTTAGATTAAAGGTGCACATTGAGAGTGGAGGTTGAGGATGTCTATGGTCTGGTTTGGTCTGTTTGTTAACCTCTCTATTGTTGTAAAGTGTGTTCGAGCATTGTTGAGGTTGTATTTGATTAAGTTTGAGAAAAACTCTTGCCTAGCTGTGATTCATTCTGAATTAAAAGCACGAAGACTCTCTTTGTAAAGGTTGTAGTTGATACCAAGATTTTCTCCACCTTCTTTCAGCCTTCCTGCAAAGTCTTTTCATACTTTGTACTTTAGTTGAATTTCTCCAGGGTGTTTTTTGTCTGCCAGGTTTCTTCTTGAACTTTATATTTATAAAAAAGACTGTGTAACAAATTGCATATTGTCTCTCCCCTTCTGTAAGTCGATTTGGACAAAATCCTCTGCCAAATGCATAAATGTAAATGTATAATGTAAATGTACTAATTACCACAGAGAGTCAAAACCTCATCTTATCGGAAGTATGTTGCTCCTTTACTTTAAAGCATCCCAGTCACTCACTGGGGTGCAAGGACACACATAGACCGTATGGGGGGCACTCTCTGCTGGCCTCAATAGTACCACTTCCAACACCAATCTGGTTTTCCCCTTGAGGTATCCTATCCAGGTACTAACTCGTCTCAGATCTGCTTCAATTCATTGGGAAACCAGTCTTGAGCTGCAAAGTGAAATGGACAGCACTTTTTCATCACAATGGCCTCACTCTATCTCATGGAAATCCAGTTCATCCTTGTCAGTTGACAAAATATAAAAGCAAACCCTTCCCCACCTTGTAATGCAATGTATATCAATGAACGGGTTCTGTTTTGTCCAGAGGTCTTCAAGGGCTTAGAACAGACAACTCGCCTAGTGCCCTCGTTTAATTCACCAGTACATGTTAAGTACTGTGGCTGATCATATGCAAGTCTGTGGATATACGTGACAGCTTTGGCTTATGTAAGTTAATACTTAACTTGTTAGTAATATAATAGTAAATGTTAGGTTTTCTTCTATTATGATCCTTAACTAAACACCCAAACCTTTTCTCTCCCGTTTTGTTGAGTAATGGAAGTATGTCTGTGTTTGTATTCCTCAACACAGATAACACAGCTTGAACATCTAAAATGCTCACAGTCATTTATTCAGCCTTTGTTTGCTGTTGGCGATGTCAATTCCATCTGAAGCTCGGAGCGTGCTGTGTGGTGGGCGATCGACCCACTCACAGTTCTGACCGACTCTCTCTCTCCCACCTGCTCCTCACAAAGAGTACTCAGTTCTGGACCATCTGGAACAGTGCATCAGTCTTTACATTCAAGAAACATAGTGAATGATGTGAGGGTTCGACTTAAGACGTGTTTTTGAGGTTAATGTTAAAAACGATTAATTGTGTAAAAGTGTATTAGATGCACTTTTTAGTAGGGAAATCCTACATATAACGTAATTTTATTTATTATTGTCATGAATTTGATTAAAGTTTCAAGAGCATTTATTATGTGAAAGAAGATCATTTAGTGTGAACTGCTCCTTGCAACTCACTGTTATGTATTAATTAAAATTAAATTGTAATGAACAGTTTCTAATGGTGTGGTTCATATTGGTTAATAGTTATGCTCAGTATTGTTATATCATTAAACAGTTTTGCTGATGAATTAAGACAGCTAATTGATGGCACTATTCAGACTATTAATAAACATCATAATTCACTTGAGTGTTTTCAAAACTAATTTGACTAAGTAGTGCTTTTTAAATTAACATTTAAGTCACAATTTTGTGTCATATTTTTGCTGAGCTGAACAAATGATTGCTATCTCTGCAGTTTGTGCTGGCGCACATAAAAAAGCTTGAAGACATTGGAGCGTTTATCCCACTGCTAGTCATGTTTTATGAAATATTCTGCTGAAGTGCAGTTTGTGTCCCTGCCTTTCCTGAAAATAGCAGAATACTGGTTTGGGATGAAGATGATATTCTGTTGTAAATCTTTTTGTAAGTGACTTGTTACTTGTTTTTGAAGTGTTTTGTTACTTTATTTCTAGAAAACTCAGGAGTTACACAGGCTCTGCGTATTTATTTATTTATTTAATTTATTTTTTCACCTGTCCTGTCCTACTTCAAAGCAGCCCCATGAGAAGGGAGGTGCTTTGTATGAGTTGGTCAGTTTTGCTCTTTCCAGGGAAATGGAGATTTAATATAGTGAGTATTTCTCTGGATAGAAGCTCTTAATTTATTTTATTGATTATTTTTTATTTCGCATTCATCATAATAATTGCATTAATCAATCATATAAACATATATCAGGACAGGATGATGTTAATAAAAAAGGAGAAAAAGGAGAGAAGTAATTGAGGGGTAAAGAAAGGGAGAGACGTTTTGAGGGAAAAGAGAAGGTGAGAGGTAATTGTGGGGGAAAAAGTCAGGATTGAGTTGAAAAATAAAAATAAAATAAATAAATAAGATTAGATACCTACCTTAGCACAATCTAGCCACAGGGGTTTCAAGCCAGTGACTTCTGTGCCAGTCCCAAGCCCGGATAAATAGAGAGGGTTGCGTCAGAAAGGGCATCTGGCGTAAAACATGCCAAAACCAAATATGCAAGTCATCAATTCGATTTCCATACCGGATCGGTCGAGGCCCGGGTTAACAACGACCGCCACCGGTGCTGTTGACCTACAGGGTGCCGGTGGAAATTGGACTACTGTTGGTCAAAGAAGGAGAGGAGGGAGAAGGATTCGTAGGTAGAGAGAAAAGAGGAAAGACAAGAGTATAGGTCTGAGAATAGGGACTCTCAACGTTGGTACATTGACCGGGAAAGGTAGAGAGCTGGCGGACATGTTGTGCATGGTGTTGTGTGACAGAAGAGTGTCAGCAAGAATCAAAGGAAAGGTGTACAGAACAGTAGTGAGACCAGCTATGATGAATGGGTTAGAGACTGTAGCAGTGAGGAAGAGACACGAGGCAGAGATAGAAGTAGCAGAGATGAGGATGTTGAGGTTCAGTTTAGGAGTGACAAGGATGGACAAGATTAGGAACGAGCACATCAGAGGAACAGCTCAGGTTGGTTGCTTTGGCGACAAAGTCAGAGAAGCCAGATTGAGATGGTTTGGACATGTGCAGAGAAGGGATAGTAGTTATATTGGTAGAAGGATGTTGGAGATGGAGCTGCCAGGCAAGAGGGCAAGAGGAAGGCCAAAGACAAGTTATATGGGTGTGCTGAAGGAGGACATGAAGGTAATTGGTGCAAGCAGTTCGCATCTATCTACACATATGCATACAAATATAAATATACATATATACACGCAGTTAATGATCCATGCACCAAACAGAAAAATAATAACGATAATAATAAATAAAATTATTAAATATATATATATATATATATATATATATATATATATATATATATATATATATATATATATATACACACATACATACATATACTTATATATATACATACATACCCATACAAATATATATACATATACACATACATATATACATATGCATATAAACATACATACCTGTGACATATATACATATATGTCACAGGTGATCGATCACGAGTAAACATAATCATATGAGTCATATTTGATCTGATCGCGACAGAGAACCACAGATGGATTAAGTCATTGAGTGTTTGAGTGTTACAGGACAGGAGACCTAAACCTCAAGCATCTAGCAGCGACTAAACACCCCAGGTGTCGTGTCTAACCTTCTATGTCCCAAGTGAAATGTGGGATCTGCCTCAGGCCAGGTCCTGTAAATGGTCAAGCGCTAGCCAGATAACCAGCCCGCCCCCCACAAAACGACACGTTTTGGGGCCCAGACCCTGGAAAAAGGGAGGACAGCCAAGAGACCAGAAGGGGGCGGAGAGGAAGACCACTCCGGACGTGGCAGGACCACCCCCCGGCCACACCCCGACCCCATGCACACATCAACCAGCAGTCCCCCAACCCCACGCACCCCTACCAGCAGCCCCCCAACCCTAACACCACGCACACCCCTACCAGCAACCCCCTCACCTACTAAATCAACCCCAGTCTTCCACTCCCGGACAGTAGCCAGCCGCTCACCTGCGGGCCCGCACCCACCCCGGCGGCCACACGCACTCCCGCGATGGTGGGCCTGTACACCCCAGGAGGGAAGGTGGGGGCAGTTGTCCACCTGTTCCCCAACATCAGCTCCCAGTTGTCATGTAATGCAGGTATATGTGGATGTGTTGGAGAGATAGAATGTTTTAAAAGTGGGAATGATGTCCTGGAGTGTCACCGTTGTTTGGCGGATGATGTCCCGGCACCACCCCCTGCCCTACATGTCTAATGTGTATTTAAAATGAGAGGGTAGCCTTCTCCGATGTAGATTGTGGGAGGGGCCACAGATCTGCAGGCTCCCCCCACCAAGATTTGGACAGAGAGATGAGCCCTCCAGGACTAAATGTAGTGTGTCCTTGCAGGTGTTGTAAGGGGCCCAGGGGTTGTCCAGCCCTGGAAGCGAGTCAGTGACAGGTGGGATTGGCCTACTGTCCGCTCCGGGAGGAAGGCCCACCCGATGCCCTGGAGATGTTCAGTGTCTGATGTGATTAAAACTGAAGGTTCCTGCCTAAGGGCTCTGTGTATTTATATTGCATACAAGGAATTTGAATCTGCTGGACTCAGGGCATTTAAAAGTGTGAACCTTTATTATGCCTTCTAACATGAACATAAATCACATGTAAATATACAATAAAATTTTTTTTATGATGTTCGGGTCTGTGGGACTCATTTTCAGTTTTTATCACAAAAAAAAACTTTACAAGCAAATATTATTTGAAACTGAGATTCACTGGCCTTGACTCATTTTCTGTGAAAAGCATCTATCAGAACAGATTTCTAATGACCCCACATTGTATTCCCCTTACACAGTTATATTATATAAAAGGTATTCGTCTCTTATATTAGCAGATCCAATTTAAGAATGTTAGTGAGCAGGGATGTAATATTGAGGGGTTGTGAATTGATCTCTCTGCCGAGCTATAATAATGGCATCAAACAATAAACTGTGAAGCATTATCAACAATATTATTCTTACCTCAGCAAATAGCTGCATTTTCAGCGTCCTCCTATCACTTATAGCAAGGAAATTGTGCTTTATCAGCCACTAATGGTTATTTTGACACCTTAACTCATCTTTCATGGTTCCCAGTGGATTAGATTTGGTATGAATGAACCTCAGGGGGACACTCCTTCTACTGCGTGACTGCAGACAACAACAGATTTCTACCCCTCCATTGGGACTCCCACATCTAGCATCTACTAAGTGTCATTTGAAAGAGTCCCAAGAGAGAGGAAACCTAGATTTTATTTTACTTAATAATACTATGTTTCTGGCGGGTCATGAGTGCACTGCGCTCTGTTGAGCCGGGGGCCACTGTGACTGGATCTGTCCCGTCTCATAAGCAGTGATGGAAGATGCTGCAGACAGAGAAAGATCTCAAGCAGCTGCCACAGGGCCTCTGCTCTACTACAGATCACTTCAGAATGAGGTTATACCGTCTAGCCATGCTTCTCTCTCCTTTGAGAATCTTCTTCTCTTTTCTTATTCATTTCTCAGCCCTAGAAAGTAGAAAATTGTTGTTGCACATTCATTACAATACATATTCATGATTCTGTCTTTTTTATAGTTCCTCCGAATATCGAAAGCTACTATAGTGATCAATATGCATATCCACTCTGTTGTTTACTGTACTTTACTTTAAAGCTGGCAAACTAATCTCATGGTATATTGTGTCATCATCTCAAGCCTTCTGTGAAAAACAGATTTGCTGTTTTGAAAAAGTCATGTATGCCTTCCAGACATCTGCCTTGGTTCTGTAAGATCCCTCTGCGTGACTCAATCTTGGATACCAACAGTGCTTAAAAGTTTTTCACAGTTCATATTATTTCGTATATCACACTCCATACTTGATCCATTATGCTTGATTTCTGTTACGGCCAATGTTTGTATTTATTCCTGCCGTTTCCCTGACAGTTTTTTTTTTATCAATGAACGCTTGAGTCCCACCTTCTAGCTCCCATTCGCTGTGGATCCTGCCAATCTCTGGTGTCCTGACTGACGTCACCACAAGTCCGCCAAATCTGAGATTGCCATCTTCTGGGACTCAAGATGCTCCGTCTTCGAGTTGTTAGATGGTGTTGTGCTTGATCAGGCTTCTGTGTTTGAGCTGAAACGTGATTTTGACAATCAAACTATCACCCAAGGAGGGAGAATAGTTAGATATCACGCGACATACACTTACATCATTCAGGTAACTTCTTTGTATTTGTCCACTGGTTAGTAGAGCGCGTGCCACCCTTTTTATAAAAGATTAGAGTAGGTTAGATCGGCGTTGTATGGCTACTGAGTCATTGAGTTTTCCCTTGAAGAGGCGAGTGCAGGCAGGTTGGAGTGGGTAGAGAAAAGTGTCAGGGGTGTTGTGTGACAGAAGAGTGTCAGCAAGAATCAAAGGAAAGGTGTACAGAACAGTAGTGAGACCAGCTATGATGTATGGGTTAGAGACTGTAGCAGTGAGGAAGAGACACGAGGCAGAGATGGAAGTAGCAGAGATGAGGATGTTGAGGTTCAGTTTAGGAGTGACAAGGATGGACAAGATTAGGAACGAGCACATCAGAGGAACAGCTCAGGTTGGTTGTTTTGGAGACAAAGTCAGAGAAGCCAGATTGAGATGGTTTGGGCATGTGCAGAGAAGGGATAGTAGTTATATTGGTAGAAGGATGTTGGAGATGGAGCTGCCAGGCAAGAGGGCAAGAGGAAGGCCAAAGACAAGTTATATGGGTGTGCTGAAGGAGGACATGAAGGTAATTGGTGCAAGAGTAGAGGATACTGAGGCCAGAGTTAGGTGGAAACAGATGATTTGCTGTGGCGACCCCTAAACTGGGAACAGCCAAAAGAAGAAAAAGAAGAGTTTAGAGCGTTATTATTTCATTAGATTAGGGATTTGTGGACGCCACTCAAAATTTTCTCTCTCTTAGGGGTGAACTTCATGTGTGTTGCTGTCGTAAATATTCAGTTGTATTTTGTGGGTTGTTGTTTTGTTGTCTGGGTTCCACTGTAAATAAATATCACTATTTGAAATAAATATAAACTATTTGGTTTCCACAGTTTATAAATTGTTCACAAATTGTATATGTGCGTCTTCTTCTGGACAACTTAACATTAAAGAGACGTAACAATCTCAACCAAAAAAGTTTGAATGTTTATTGATACTAATGCTATAAGCCATGGTAACACTTGATGCTAATATTCATATTAACCATTAAAGGTTCTTAGTAAATAGAGTGACTGAAGAGAGTTTACATTTAAGGCACTTATTAGTGTAGCAAACAAGCAGTACATCAAATTTAATCAACATGCAGCTTATAAAATACGAACTAAAAGTAAATGTTACTGTCTTTTTTCTGACAGTGCCACTCAATCTAATTTCAAATTGATCATTTTAAAAGAAGGGCATTAAAGTTTAATTCAGAGGTTACTACATGATGAGAGCTCTTCCTATCGCAGAGATCTGCCTGCCTTCTACCTTTTAAAACCTCTTCAGACCAATCTTCTGCCAGAGAGGTGTGGCTTAAGGCATCTACACATCTATTTGAATATTTGGTCTGAAGTGTTGGTCTGAAAGTCCTTGATCGAGAACTATGGGTGCCAACGGGAGCTGACACATCTGTCCGAATGGTTGTTGTGAACAAAAAAAGAGTATGGCTCTGCCATATCAGATTGGATTTAAACAAAGAGAACGACAAATGAAAGCTGCTGTTTTGACGATGTGAATGGGACATGAAAGAGCCGCTGGATTGCATTCGATAGACACTTTCATGTCGATGTCACAACAGGACACCACACCGAAGAACAAAGTGATGAAAAACTGAGGGAGAGATTGTGAAAGAGGAGAAACTTGCTGGTGTCCGATCATCAAGAGTTCCACGAAGCTCTCAAAGAATATAAAAAAACAGCATGTGGCTGTTTCGGCCTTCATGGCGTGAGTCTCGGCTATCTGTGCTTTCCCATTTCAATCCCTTCTGTCTCCAATCGCGCATCCTCCATCTCGCTGTGTTTTCCTTTTGTGCCGGTTTCAGGCTGGCACTTTCCGTCTTTGGTGTTCCCACCTGTCATGTGACTCCCTCGTACTTCTCTGATAGGCAGTTATATTTTCTGCATGTTTGTTTATGTTCTCTCTTCACCTCGTAGCTTGTTACGTTGGTCCTTGCCCCCTGTCTAATTTTTCATTAGTCACTTCAGCTGTCTTCCTGCAGGTCCTCACTTATTAGACTTCCTTTTCTTACTCCTGTGATTGTACTGTTCTTCACGGGTGCATTGATTGTCTTTGCGTGCGTACACCTATGTGCTACTCGAAGCAATGTCTAGTCACTTATTTTGTTGAAGAGTTTCAGTAATATATGTTATTTGTTTTTTGTTTCTGTCTTGTCATTTTGCTTTGCTTTATTTTGTAATAAAAGAGCTCCTCATGATCAGCTGTCTCTGTGTATAAGATCTTTTCTAAAACATACACACAAGATTCTAACATCCCCTGAGTAGTGATGAGAAGCTTCATTCAACTTGGTGCTTAGTTCTTTTGACTCTTGTTCATTTAATAGAATGATTCATTTGCACAATTCATTTGTATCATTTATTTAGGGAAAACCTGATCTACTGTCTAACAAAAAAACAAAGATAGGAGTAAATGAACTCGCTCACCTGAATCTTCTGATTATTATCAGTGCAATCCACATGCACCAAATAAAATTATTAATTCTAAAAAGAGCTATTACTAATGAGTCCGATTCGTTCTTTTCACAAACAAAATATCAATACACATAAGCGCCATCCACAGGCAAGGAATGTCACTACATCAAGATTAAACAGTTGCACAATGCACCCAGCAGAGTAGCTGTCCAGATGTTCAAGCGAATCTCAATTAGAATAAGTGTCTAGATACCTTTAATTAGGAATGGCAATCAAAGGATTCATAGGAGTTGAGAGTGTTAAAGATTTAAGGATTCTAAAAACACAAAGATATTATTCCACCACACACTCATGGGATGACAAAACATTTCAAATGATACCAAACATAATCTGGGTAATAAGAAATTATTTTAGTTATTTTATTATGTAATATGATCGAAGGTTTGATGGCTAGAGCACACATCACTATGATAGAGAGTAGTAAACCTTATATGCTGGCATTTTCCACCCTTGCATTTTCTTGTTTCAACAGCACGCCACATTGCCACTTCTTAGTAATCAATCATTAAAATGAATACAGAAGAAAGCTTTAAATTATCAAAAAACAGTTTAAATACCTTTTATTTACAGCAGATTATTATGTGGCTTCATAGTGCTCAAAACAAATACAAATAAACCCCCCAAAAAGAAAAAAACATGAGTACACTTCAATAAAACAATGGAAATAGGGGGTGCTAGTGAAGTTATTGGGCTCTTGGTGTATCATTCGCATGTGAAAGAAGAACAAATATGATTAACAGACTCATGGACATTTGCACAATATTGTTTTATGTAAAATAACATCCTGCTACATTACCTGCCTCCCAGGTGTCATAGGTGTTTCTATTAGCAGTAAACACTTCATTGAGCAAAGGTTATTTGGTTAAAGGTTAAATGTAGTTTTGTAGCTATTTCTGTCATAATGTCTACTTTGTAAAAAAATATTATATGTATAAACACATAAACATATAATTTTATTATAACTTTGTTTTATTATTTTGTTGTTTTATTTGAACCTATTCAAAACACTCACAACCCCCATTATCGAAAATATATTAGTAGATCAGTATTTTATGTAAGTCTAGATCAATTATTCATATTCAAACCTTTTCTTTCTGATTGTTTTTTATTCTTTGTTCGTGTGTGTACCTGAGATGACCTCTATGTGAACAATTTGACTGTTGTATTTTTTTCTATTATAAGTTGATTGGAATAAGTGCATGTGCTAATGCTACTATTATGTGTTGGTATCTCTGGAGTCAACTGTGAAATTATAATTAATTAACAATTTTTATAGTTTATAGTTTATAGTAATAGTTTATCTGTTCTTTTTCTTATTATTGCTGAAAATGGTTTGCTTCACACACCTGGATGCTCAGAAAACTCAAGGAACTCATTACATAATAAAATCCATTGAAGGGAGCTAAGGAAGCTTGGATTTATCCTGTGGTTTTCTCTGATCCAGTCATAGTCTGTGAACTCTGTCATTGTCTCTCAGATCCTCATCTCACACATTCTGCTTCTGAAAACCTGCTGTTGTTTTTCCCCAGACTACCGAGGAGCAAAATACAAGTGATTATCTTCCAAGATCTGCCTGCTTTCTTTCCAAGTTCATTTATCCTCTCAGTGACAATCAATATTTCCTGGCTAAACACAGAGATTGGATTAAAAAAAAACAATTTATTTTTACTTTATATCCTTGAGCTGAGTAAATCTAACAGTCTTTTGAGGCAAAAATCGATTTTCTGATGTAGCAGAACTCTAGTATTAATTATGAGAGCAAAAAGATGGTCACTTTAACTGCAAAATGTGTAGTTTAACGCTGTTCTTTTTCTTTTTTTTACAGGAGGCTGAATGGCACTGCGATGAGTTTACCAAAGGAGCCTGTTTCAGTCGCGGTAAATCTGAGGTGTGGTGCATATTCTTATCACCTTTATTGTTGATAGAAACTAGATCTTAATTTCTTTGACAAAGAAAAACATTTTATAAAAAATAATTGGTTGAAAAGCATTTCAGCATAGCTTTTTTAATTAATTTATTTTGCATGCTATCTAAGAAACAACTCTAGTGTGTGTGAGGCCAGTGGGGGTGTTCACTTCACTGCAAAAAATGCACTCTTGGAACAAGAAAAAAAGCCTCAAATAAAGTTAAACTCTTCCTATAAAAATCTGCCAATGGGGTAAGCAAATTTGACTTGGCAAGAATTCTTAAAATGAGAAAAAAATTCTAGCTGATAAATAGACAAAAACTAGAATATTTCAACTTGTATCTAGTCTCTAGTGGTCTTAAAACTAGATAATCTGTCTTAAAACTAGGATGTTTCTCTTTTATTTTAGACTAATTTAGTATTAAAATAAGTATATATAACCTTAAATTAAGAAATTCTGTGCTTAATTTTAGTTCTTAAAGTAGAATATGGGTTCTTAAAACTAGAAATTAATTTAAAATATTATTTTATTTTTTATTAATTTAATAATTAATTTAAATAAATTATATTATTTAGACCTATTGATGCATTTTCAGATAGGACAGCTCTGAAAGGAGACAGGATGAACACTTAGTAGAGCTCAGGGGAGATGGTTGGCAAATTACCAGAGCTGGATTTGACCCCCATCACCAGAGGCTTCAGCTCCACATGCCAGCGTAATGCGTTTCTGATAAGCTATATAACACTAAAAGAGAAAACATTCTAGTTTTAAGACAGATTGACTAGTTTTAAGACCACTAGTGACAAGATAGCGTCATGTAGGCGCAGTGGGTAGCACGGTCGTCTCACAGCAAGACAGTCGCTGGTTCGAGGCTGGGTCGGTTTTCTCCGGGTGCTCCGGTTTTCTGCACAACTCCAAAGACAAGCGGTATAAGTGAATTGAGAAAAAACAATTGGCCATAGAGTATGAGTGTGAATGAGTGTTTGTGTGAATGTTTCCAGCAATGGGTTGTGGCTGGAAGGGCATCCGTTGCGTAAAACATGTGCCAGAGGAGTTGGTGGTTCATTCCGCTGTGGCGACCCTGAAAGGGAAGAAAGCCGACATGAAGATGGATGGATGGATGGATAGTGACTAGATACAAGTTGGAATATTCTAGTTTCAATGCGTTTTATCACCTTAGAAAGACTTGTTTTGAGAGTTTTTGTATTTTTTAAGATCCAACAGCATTTGTTACCAGCTAGAAGTTTTTGCAAATTTTAAGAATTCTTGCCAAGTCAAATTTGCTTACACCATTAGCAGATTCTTTTACTTGATCTAGGAAGAGTTTATTTATATTTGAGTTTTTTTCTTGTTTCAAGAGTGATTTTTTGAAGTACAAATCTCTTCCATCAAAGTTAGTACACAACTGGATGGGGTATTAAGGTTTGGGGTATTGATGATTTATTTATGGTGTAGATCCTTTTTCTTATTTTCTTTTCACAAACATTTGAGTCTTATTTCAAGAAATCAAATGTTCTTACCCCATTGTCAGATATTTTACTTGATCTAGACTAGAACTAGATTTGAGATTTTTTTCTTGTTCCAAGATGCATGTTTTACCAGTATTTAAAATTGATTTCTTAAAATAAAATATCAATAACATTCTTGATATAAGAATATGTTGAGTCAAAAAATTCTTGTTTTAAGATTCTTGTTTTAAGATCAGTGGCAAAATCGACAACTTGTTTCACATAGTTTCTTAATTCAAGAAAATAAATAACCAGAATAAGATTTTTTTTCTCCTCAAGAAAATATAAGTGTTATTTTCTCAAAATAAGCTAAGGAATCTATACCCAAAAAGAAAATTCTTCGTAAAATAAGAAAATCAAGATTTTCAATAAAATTTTAAGCATTTTCAGCTTTGCTTAGAATTCATTTTTTGCAGTGTTGGTGTGGGTTCTAGCCCACGAGGGTAGTGATGGAAATGATATACTGTAAAGCAAAATGCTCTTTAGATGAGTGCGTGGCTACATTTGGCCATTTGGTCTCTACCCTGCTAATAATCCCTATTTTGTGATTGTTTAGAATTCATTGTCTCCTGTGCAGCAGTAAACTGGGATTATGAGACTGCACCGCCATTTCACGCCCCTCAAAAATATAAGTCCTTTGATTGTCAAACACATTTTATTGATATTTATTAATTTTCCAGTCAAATGACCACTAAAGAGATCTCAAGATTGACCACTTAGCCATATTGCAGTGTATCAAAAAATGGCCTGGCCATTTTAATGTTCTTAAAGGACATTTTATTTAGACACATATTTTTTTCTTTTGTTCTTGTTATTTACTGTAACTTATTGGAAAAGTATACAAATGAGAAGTATATTAGCTTTGTGGATAGTGTGAAGATAATTTAGGATGCTTGAATTCCAGTTTGAAGTTTATCAAAAAAGAGAAACCTTTTAAAGATAGAATTGCTTTCTGAAAAGGTATTTATTTATTTATTTATTTATTTATGTTCTTATTAATCCATGAATATCTGTATTTATTATATAATTATTTTGTATTTATTTCATACTGATGTTGTATTTGAAATTTGCTGTTCATATGAACTCCTTTGATGAATTTATGCTTAAAGGTAAATTTCTTTAAATATTTTGAAACAATATTGTATTGTAACATATTGTGAAATCCTTGTTGAAGTTGTGATATGATGGATTGATGGTCTTTCAAACCAAAATTTAAGTAAACTATAAAATAATATAATTTATTTCCTGAAATATGGTTGTGGATGCTACATTCACACTTAAGTGTCCAACAATATTTTATAGATATATTCAATCAGCTGTGTAGAAGAACACTACAGTTTTCACTACACCATTCAGGTTTTATTGCAATTAAACTTGCTACTAGTTTTTGCAGTAATTTTTCCCTAACAATACATTGTATATGCTGTGATAGAAGAATAATTGGAGGAACTATATAAATGAAATTCATTGAAAAAAAAAATTATTGATAGATCTCTAGTAATTTCCAATATATTTATATTTTAGTTTAATTAAATAAAAAACAAAAGTGTATTATAAAAATGTTAGGATACTACTTTGGTGTTTTTGTTAGCATTGCAGGTTGTATTTTCATATTTGTTCTCTTGTATCTGTTGTAAAAAAGTTTATTTCAGTGAATAATCCATTTCGACACTATAAACCGTCCAATATTGATTACAAGAGAAGCAATATAGGCACTATAGTAACTACCTCCGGCGAATATGAAATCTCTTTTGTGTCAGATAGAAATATTAGCTAACTAACCAGTAATTTGACCTTTGCTAGTTGTAATTTTTTTCGGCCTTTTTGTTTTGACTTCTAGTGATGAATCCAAGCTCCCAAACACACTAGTAATTTGCTCTTATGATGAAGGCTTTTTAAATGTTACCTGTACTTAAGACAGCAATCTCTTTTCTTAAATACCAGACACATTATTTATAACCTCTGGTTCACTCAGGCATTCCCATGCCTCCTCCACTTTGCTATGAAGTACTTTCTATTATACTCTAGCTCCCCTGTGACTTTGAAGCTTGACTGAATCAGATGGATTTGTGCTACAAAATGTTTCTTTAATCTCGTTAATATTTCACTTGGACCAGCTCTGTCAAACATGAGATCAAGAGCCCCCGTAGCTTCTCACTGAGCAAAGCCATATGGGAAGTGTAAAGAGACTTTGTTTGGGTTTGCCAGCCACGTCTACACTCCAGGCAATTTTTTAAAATTGTTTTGGGGTTTGAACCTCATTTGACAGATAACTTATTATAGTAAGTCAGTAGTAGCTGGTGGTTGTCAAAATATGCTCATAAATGTGAAGGCTTTTTTGGAGACATGTAGTAGTTACACTTTTTTTTTAACAGCAAAGAGCGAAATGGAAAGACTTTCTCCTTGGCTAATAGAAAGGAGGGTTATAATTGTAACTATTCTACCTATTTGATTAATTTTTACCTAAATATAATATTGTCAAGGTGAGTTGTCCGCTCATCCCCTAGCTTTAGCAAACTGGTTGATAGTGATTTGTGTTTAGCTTCATTCTTGATATAGTTCTTCTTAATTTCTTCTTGTTGTTATTTTTTTTTCAACCAGTCATGGAACCCTTGTCAGGTCACTGGTCTTACTAAGTTTGGAACCATGTTCTGCATCCTAGTTTATAAAAAAATAGATACAATTATTTGGTTAGCCAATAAAACTATTAATAGTGAAGTGGAAAATTACATTTTGTGGGTGTTCAATAAGAAATGTGGACTTTAGTTAAGTTTTTACATGACAGATTTCACTAATTTGTTGTTCTTAATAAAAAAATCATTTAAAACGTTCCTCTAATGAGCAAGAACAAGTTTTAAAATAATTAGTTGTGAGCTCAGTTTGCTCATCTCTCATGATTTCACAGAGTTGCTGTGGAGACTTAAAATGCAGTATGCAATTAGGAAGCTACTTTTACAATACTATGTGAACTTTAAATGGCTCATTCTCTCCTAAACTGACCGGTCCGATTCATCAAAATTGAAAGAAAACCTTTTAAGGGGAGATAAAACCAAGGAGCTTTTAAAAACCAAATAATTTGCAGTTTTACCTTCCAAACGGCTTGTTTTTCTTCTTCAGCATATTACAGCATCTCCATAAGAATCCGATGGAGATAGTGGAGTGCTGTTCATTTAGTTCATAATGCAAACTGTGCTGAGCAGACGGTACAACACATTATACTGCGGAGAGTAGCCATCTGTCAGACGTTTTATAAACATGTCACATAATGATGTGGTAGTCGTATTAAATCCTAGTTTATTTACGCATACAGCAAAGCGCTGCCCTTCAGGCAGATTGTATTAGCAAATGTAAATCATCCTTTTCTTTTCAGGGCTTAGAGCAGGAAAATGAACAACTCCACGAGTTAACAGCCTCTCTGATGAGGAATCAAAGTTGACCCCCTCCAGCACTGCCTTAAAACACCTTTATATCAAAGGAGAGAATGAACTGGTTCGACAGAGCTTCAAGTGTTTAAGACAAGCATGATTTACTGACTCTAAAGCTTTGTAATAACACAGTGTACTGATTCAGTACAGATGAAGGCATAATGTAGTTGTTTCAGGAGAATATTTCTAAACTTTATGAACAAAACTTATTCTGCTTTGGTGAATGCCTTTTCATATTCTAGTTTTCAGTTGCAATTTAAACTAAATTCCCTCTTAAATGCAGATATTTTTGCTCATTTTAGAATTGTAGATATGTGCTCTCAATTATCATGACTTTTAATCTTAAAGAACCGGGTTTTGTTTATTGTCAAATATTTAACTCTTTTGTGATCGCTAAGTTTAATGGAGCATTCAAATCCACATATTTGGTTATATGAACATATCCCCGACAGGTCATTCTGTCCCTACCACATAGTATGGATAACATGTCACCTTTTTTCCAATGAAAGTGTTTATGTTGTATTGTGGGATTTGGAAGTGTGGACTTTTCATACATTTATGTATTTATTTTAAAAGTGTCATTCATGAATATACAAGTAAAACGTATTATATAAAATGTACACATATACATGGACACAAACAAAATGAGTCATTAAATAAACACATTTTGATCATTATTTATTTATTTTTTGGCTGGTCATTTATATGTTTGTTTGTTCACCATTACTGTTATTTTGTGAACAATTGATTATTAGATCTATGCTAAATTGTCAATTTGTCTTTTTTATTATCATTGTTGGGTTTACATGTGTGTTTACTTAGTTTACTAGTAGTAGCCTAGAGTAGTATAATATTGAATTATATGTAATGGGCAAGTAGAGAAAGAAAGTTAAAGAAAATGTAAAATAAAAACGTAATTACTCATTGAACATTGTATGTGTACTTTTTACATACTTTGCATAAAAAAAACTGATTGTATTAAAGAGTGATGCTCATTTTCCTTAATGTGTTTTTTCTGTAGGAAGAATGCCAGAATTACATTCGAGTTCTCCTTGTCAACGGCGACAGACTGTTTACCTGTGGAACAAATGCATTCACTCCAATTTGCACCAATCGCACGGTAACTGAAATTCATCATTGCACTTAATATAATTCTCTGTCGTAATGTCTCTCACTTGAAAACCTGTGTGCGCCATGTATTATATAATGTGATAAATTGCATTTTTTTTCAACACATCAAATCATGCTTGAAGGTGCTGAAAGCACCTGCTTCTTCTATCAGGTGAGGTGTGATAAATGAAACTTATTTGCAAATGTAGCCAATTACTTTTTAAAGAAACTTTTTTTATTTTTCAATTGAAATCAAACCCAAACCCAAAAAACAGAGGGGAACCAATGCAATTTAACAGTGTTAAAAACATAATTAAAACACCACTAAGTATAACACAAGACTAAAAATGAAGTAAATAATGCTCAAATCATCTAACCATTAACACAGAAGGGAGGGGAATTATCTGAATTCATGCAGGTGCTCTAAATTAACCAATGAACAGATAATGAGAGAGGTGGGATCACACACTAAAGAAAGGAGAACATGAATATTCAAACAAATACAGAAATACCAAAAAGCATAATTACAAAATCAGAAAATAGATTAAACTGCCAGTCATGATGGTGAACCACAATACTTTACATAAAACAAGACAATAGAGAAAGGCGCAACCAGCATCAGGGCTCTGCCACTTATTCCAAACTAAAGCCAAAATTGAAGGTGGATCACACATTAAGGTCAATTGTGGAACTGGGCAGATTTTCATTAATGTAAAATGTACTAATAACAAAAACATTTTTGATTCAGCTTCATGTATTAATGTTCCTTACGTACAAAAATAATACATGAGATTTTATGTTACGTCAGATTTAAAACTGTTTATGGTGGTCCTTTAATGACTTCTACAGGTCATGTAGGGAAATGTGTAACCCCGTCACGAACAGTATTTTAAGAAATTATGTGTGTATTTACCTTTTGAACTTCATACAAAATTATGTTATATTTTTTAACTTAACTTATACTTGTATCTTATGAAACTTTATCTTAATTACTTACTTATTGAAAATATGGTAATTTTTTTTAGCTTAAGTAGATGGTACCGTCAGTAGTGGTAATTATAGTTTTCACAGTTAAACTTTTAAGGTGCCATTTCATGTAAACTGGAATTTTCTGACAAGTTTGCATGTTTTAGTATTGTCTGTTTAAATTGCAATTACCACATTTTTAAATATACACTTAATGGATTTATTTAACTATTACTTAAACTTTTTTTTTTTTACTTTTATTTCCACTGACACCATCTCCAATATATTCATCTATAAACAGGTTTGACTTTCTTTTGGGTTCTTTTTCTTATTTTAGGCCATATTCATTTTTCAGAGCAATCATTAACTTATTTAAATGTATATTAATGAGGGCAGAGACCTCGGTGAAATTTGTCTGCACTTAGCTTCACATAAATTGGATTGTATAAAGCAAATCTGCATGGGAGTACCTGTTTTAATCTCTCGTTCTTAAATGAATTTAAGTGTTTTTCATCAGTTAATGATCATGACCGTTGATTAATGAATGATGGCAATCATCTCGTAATTGGCTCCTCAAAGAATGGCAGGACTACACAGCTAAAATCCTCTTTTTTTAAATAAATGTTATGCGCCAGCCTCCAGCTGAATCTTTAAACAAGTAGCTGTCAAGACTGAAGAGTTTCATGGCACGTAGCACAAACCCAGCTGCCCATCTCCTGAAGAGACTTCTTTCAACCCTCTCCATTAATGTGCATTTTGGGTAGCATTGTCCTTATCTGCATCTGCTTCCGAATGGGATTTGTCAAAAGGTGTTCCCTCAATGAAAGCCTTTCATTTTTTTTTGTGTCCAAGTAAGAGGACATCCGTTCAAGCACTGGCTTGGGCGAAAGTGTCTTCCTTGTAGCACCATTTCTAAAGGCTACTTTGGCTTGCCAAAGATGCTAATTCACCTCACTTTACTGCCAGCTAAAAGTGCTCGGGGTCTTGAAGGAAGCTGAGACCCTTCCTGTCATTGGCGGTGGTTTTCGTCGAGCCAGCTTCAAAGATTATCCTCCTTTACATTGATTCCACAGGGCAAGTGTTGTGGTCGTCAGCTGCATGTAAGATAAAAGCACTGAAGAGAGGCCACACAGGATCTAATCCGCCTTCAGCTTGAGCACAATGCAGGATGTCATATTTCTGTGTGCAGGAAGAAGCTAGTCACTGAAAGCTTGACATTTTGAGGTGAACAGATAAAATTACTTCAGCTTTAGACAGATTTCTTGAGTTGAAAAGCATTCAGATGAGATTTTTCGAGAAAAAGATACCTAAAGCATATGGAAGGTTGGAATTATTATAGAGGTGATGCTCTAACTGGATTTTGGAGAGGTGAATTCCTTTTAGTTAAACAGTTTTGGCTATCTGTGTTAAAGAAGGGATACTCACAGATCTTTGAAAGCCTTGTTTTGTTAAAATAAATCCCTAATGAAAGTATTTCATAATTTTTACTCAAGGTTAGTGCTGGAGTTTTTCTCAGATATTTTAGATTCATTCGAACATTTGTTATAAGAAGTTTTTGTTTCATGTAAAATTTTAAAGGTTTTAAATAGATATGTTGCCTACACTGCTATTGCACAATAATTGAAGGTCTGTTGTCCAATTATATTATGGTGCACACATTATATCTTAATAACAGTAGAGATAGAGAACCTTACTGTACATCTTGTCACATGAGTAACACCTCATTTAAAAAGGCATTTGTGCCAGTTTCCTTTGTGTTTTGCAAATTGTTTAGATTTGAAAAGTTGAACATACTACCTTAAAACATACTTATAAACATAGTTAAAAAAATTTAAGTATTAATTTTTTTCACAAATTGGTGCGGATTTCTCACCAACCAAAATATGAAAATTGATCCAAAAATGCGACAGAGATGCTTAAGATAAAAGTTGGTCTTATGAGTTTAGCTGTAAAGGAAAGAAGGTATTTTGTTTTTCGAATTGTCAAAAATGATAAGAAAGCAGTCCAAAGAAGCATTTGATTGACGTTATCCATTTTCTTCCATTATTTTTATCCTATTTTTCTTCGTTATATCATTTTCATTCAGTTCTAGCATCTCAACTGATGTTTATCAAATAGTGGCCATATTGGATTCCCTTAAAAAGACTACAACTCCAATTTTCAAATGTAAACCAAATGTTGTTCTCCCAGACGTTTCTGCACTCGGCCATATAGGAATTTGGAATCTCTCTTCAATAAACTTTCTTAATTTCTCTTTTTGTTCATCTGAAAGGAATGGTTTATGTTGTATTGCACGAATAAATGATTTTGCGCTTATTCCTCCAAATTCCACTGACACTGAAATTCACAATAGTAGAGATTGCAAGATTTTAAAACCGGTCTTATAGCCGACTTGCTCTTCTCTGATTGAACAGGGTCTCCAGAGGTTGCCTCAAAACAGGTGAGAACCAGGTTGAAACGAATAAAATAAGAATCAAGTGAAAACGATATGTCAATGTCTTCATTTAAATCTTTTCTTGACTTAAAAACCAACAACATGATTTTTACCAATTGAAATGAATTTCTCGCTTTCTTCAGTTTTCAGACTTTCTGGAGGTCTCTGTTGGCAGATGTGAAGGAACAAAAATGGGTTTACAGGGCATACTTGCTTTCAGTGATAGCTTGTTTCTTTGGCTTTTTGTATACAAATGGAAATTTCTTCCCTGTCACGGTAGCTTCTTTTTTTGTGGTTAAATGTCACGCTCAGCTTGAATCAAGGCTTTCACATATACTGTGCATAAGGACAGAGCGGGCATGTTGCGTGTGATTAGAATTTAGCTGTAGCAGCCGCCACTGTGCATGACAAGCAAGTAATGAGATAAAAAACTTTGGCATCTCACAAAATATGTCTGGAAGGGAGATGGTGCTTCTACTGTAATCAAAGATTTGAGCTGCGAAATGTTTTTCAATGCCAAATCTGCTCTTCTTGGATAAATAAAATAGATTTTAACCTGTTAATATCTTCTCTCAAACCTAAAAAAAAAGTGCATAAAATGTAAGCATGGGTACTTCTGTTTATACAAACAGATTCAACTATCTTTGAATTTTGAGACTTCTAAATTTGAAATTTCCCTTTCTATGTGCAGTTGACTAACCTGACGGAGGTACATGACCAGATCAGTGGGATGGCACGGTGCCCCTATAACCCTCTGCATAACTCCACTGCCCTCATCACATCTAGCGGCGAGCTGTATGCTGCAACAGCTATGGACTTTTCTGGTAGAGACCCTGCTATTTACCGCAGTTTGGGTGGGCTTCCTCCTCTGCGCACCGCTCAGTACAACTCTAAATGGCTTAATGGTAGGTGATGTTTGTTTAAGGGAATTAGGAGCAATCTGGTGAAGGGTTATGGTTTAAACATGTAAGAAAATTACAATGTGTGACAATTAGTAATTATTATTTATGAAGGGTTGGTTATTTTATGTAATCGCAAACAAGCATGCTTCCACAACTGAAAATAAAATAAAACAAATTTATAAAAAGTTAGTCATTTCAGTTGCGATTTGAGTCTATTGAATTGAGTTAGGTAGTTAGATTTGTGAGTTATACAGTCAGAATGGGAAGATATAAAGTCACAGTCTATTTTGACTTTAGAAATTGAAGTTTTATTGCAGTATATATTATATTTTATTAATTATAATAAGTTAAAAAAAAGTATTAAGCATAATCAAAACATTAAAAAGGATTGCAATAGTTGGTGTAAATGTTTTTTTTTAGTTTTTTTTTTTCGTTTTCTGTAACCTTTATTTTCCTGAAAAGGCACCATCAGAACTGAAAGCACCTTTCTTTTGCTCTAAGTTAACCCGTGGCATTCCTACTGCCGTTACTTTTTCCAATGGCCAAAAAGCTCTGTTTAGTTTTTACTATGTTGGTAACTTTGTTATGTATTTTAAAACCAAACACTTTAGTGATTTGGTATAAATGGAAACTATTCAATATATTGAGAGTTTCTCTCTGTAGAACTTCAGAATGGATGTGATATGCTCTGCTTTTTTAGTTCTTAATTTCACAATTTGAGTTTAGCAGTTGGAATTTTAGAATATAGATTTTGATGTTTAGAGTCTTGAAAATTTTAAATGTATTTGTACAAACTGAAAATAGCTTTCATCAAAACAAAAATAATTATGGACAAGTTTGTGATTTTAGGAGATTGTGCGGCTGTATTTAAGGGAATTTCTGAACTGAGCCTTCATCCTTTCAATCAAATTATATAACAAAGAAACAAAAAAGATTTATTACTTCTATTACTTCACGTTCCTTCCATTGACTGCTTTTAGCTTCGTTTTCAGCCATGATTGTTGTGAAACTTCCCACCCAAAACCAGAAATGTGACCTCTCTCCCCATACAATGATGTAAAATCAGTTAAATGTGACCTGGCTGTTCAGACTTAGGTCGCATTACAAAAAATCGGACAATGATCAGATTCAGAATCACATATGAAAGTGACCTGGGTTAGATTTGAGAAAAAAAAATGGAATTAGGCTGTCATGAAAATATTAGATACAGATCACATATGGGCAATAAAAATAGATTTGGGTCACAGTCTGAATGTAGCCTTTGTGAGGCAATCACTAAAAATAGACAAAAATTAAGGAGGAGGGCCCAAAGTAGGTCATCCTAACAGGTTTAGCAATTGATAAATTTAATCAGATGTAAGAAGACTTCTCTTCATGGCTTCTCCCTTAAACTAACGCTTTGATCCTTCCTTCATGCCTAAACATCAGGTTCTGAGCTGATAAATGCCAATCTCAACCAATACATTTACAGTACCATTCATTTTCCTTAATAGGTTTTTTCTTTCTTTATGTTATCCACATGTCTTATTCTCTTCATCACAAAAGAAAGTGAATCCTTCATCAACCTTTGAATCTGATTACCGCTGTTCTTTCTTTGCCTTTGAAAAGCATGTACGCTCCAAAGCTGAAGGATAATTAAAATAAAAGCTGGCTTTGATCATTTCTCACCGTAACCTTTCTCTTCTCTCATTACAAATGTGTTTGTCTGTTATATTAGACTAAGATTAATAAACACATCCCGATGATCTTCTGCATCGTTTGCAATCTGTTGGTAATAACCGACTTCTTTTCTTTTTCCCATTAGAGCCCAACTTTGTTTCCTCCTATGACATTGGCAACTTCACCTACTTCTTCTTTCGTGAAAATGCGGTGGAGCATGACTGTGGAAGGACGGTGTTCTCTCGAGCCGCTCGTGTCTGTAAGAATGACATCGGGGGGCGCTTCTTGCTGGAAGATACTTGGACCACCTTTATGAAGGCGCGCCTGAACTGCTCGAGGCCTGGAGAGATCCCATTCACCTACAACGAGCTGCAGGGAACCTTCCTCCTGCCCGAGCTTGAGCTGCTCTATGGGATCTTCACCACTAATGTGTGAGTAAGACATCCACTGATGAAAACAGAAAGTTTGGATTCATGTTATTTAAAGAGCCCTTATTTTTTAAATATAAAAATTAGAATTTGAAGTTTAAAATCCATCCACTTCGCCAAGCCAAGTTTTGTTCAGCACTTAAAATGAACAGATACTGACCGATGTGCTTCATATAATAAAATATAAAAGTCTTTCAAATGTGGCACAACAATAAAAGTTATAAAGTAATATAAAACAATAAAATAATATAATAGAGAAAATATTAAACAATAAAAAATATATATATAAATATATATATATATATATATATATATATATATATATATATATATATATATATATATATATATATATATATATATTAAAATGAACACAATTAAATCGCTCAGACAGGGTTAAAAGTCAGCCAATAGTTGCTCCTCTCAGCATCTCTCCTTGTTGCCTCCTTGTTATCACTTTTTTTACTGACATGTGCTGCATTCAGGAATCTACAGATCTTTTTCTCGCATGATTCTATGCCTTCTTTAGTGAAACTGTTTAGTAAAAAATGCGTTTGTGTGTGTGTTTCTCACTCCAGTAACAGCATTGCAGCGTCAGCGGTGTGTGTCTTCAATCTCAGCTCCGTCACTCATGTGTTCAGTGGCCCATTCAAGTACCAGGAGAACTCCCGCTCCGCATGGCTACCCTACCCCAACCCTAACCCAGACTTCCAGGTATTACACACACTCAAGACAACCAAAAGATTAACTTCCAGGGTCTTAAACCCACTTGAAGACTTGCGCCCAGCCAGCTTGGATTTCCAGGTTCATCCTGAAGTGTTTGACCTGGTATTGTTTGATAGAGAGCTAAAAAGAGATACTGTTGCCTTGAAATTCCCCTATGTTATTTTTCGCAATACAATTACTTTGACATTTCTTACCAATTACTTCCTACATCAGGTTAATAATCCAACACACCTCCATCATGTTTAAACTAAGGGGCAAGCAGGTGTTCTGACTATAATAGAATGCATAGTTTCTGGATCAGGATCAGAAAGATTTTTTTTTGCTAAGGGTGCATGTGCAGCACACACACAAGCAATTTGTTGTGGTACAGGGGTACTCTCCATTGTTGATACAAAAAAATGACACAATAACGTTGCACAGTAACACAGGTTATATAAGTAAATTGCTCAAGTTAAAAGTAAATAGAAGATCAAAACCTTATTAAACAATTTTGGGAAAAGCTTTGACATAGAGCAGGGGTCTCAAACTCAATTCCTTTAGAGCCGCAGACCCTGCATATTTTTGTTCCAACCTTGTTGAGACAAACCAGTAGCTTCAGCCATATTCTGAGGAGCTTAGTCAGGCCATTCAGGTGTGTTTAGTTAAAGTTGGTGCAAAACTATGCTGGGATAGTTTGAGATCTCTGGTATGGAAGAAGTATCAATCAAGCCATGCTCCAGAAACATGAGACGAAATTTCATGAGATCATCTAGAGAACTAGACAGCTTAATAGGCTGGCTTAATAGAATTTCTCTCAATATGTTTTAGTAGTTTTTTTTTCCATCAATCTCATGGGATTTTCTATCAAGCAGTTTCATTAGAAGCTTTGGACCAGTTACCTTTAGAAGATACTTGCTCACTAAGTTTCTTTATCTCTTCACATCCCTTAACCACTCTATTTAGCAATCTAACTTGCATTAACATGTCTAGTTTTCATTAGAAACAGGATTTAAAATGAGAAAAGAGAGGATAACTTACAAAAGCTGTGCAATAAAGATATAATTAAAAGACAAAATTAAAAGAAAAAAAAGAGTATACCATTTTCATTGAAAACCCACAACAAATTGTGAATGGCTAAGATTTGATTTAAACCAAGGAGACTTCACAGAAATGTGAAGTGGGGCTTTAAAAAAATAGGACAGATGAGCTGAGTTAAATTTGTAATCTAAAGCCTTACTCAGATGGGACAAGTTTTCCAAACATTGTTTGAGAGTTTGAATAAGAATCAGATGACATCTGTCATGTCATGTGCTGATTTAGACAGGATGAACACATCAGTCTTTTTACAGAAACACATGTATCTGACTTGTGGACATTGCAAAATATCACTTGATCAGAATGCAAGGACTGTGTTTGGTCTAACAGAAAAAAACAATACAACAAAACGTGAAGTAGAACAAAATCTCCAGAGTCAGAAGAGCTCATAGTCATTAGAGGAACAGCATACCTTTATTCCATTATAAGAACGTAAATTGAAAATAAAAAAAAATCTACATCAAACTATAACATGTTTGTTTTATGTATAGTGTTTGTACAGTTTTTAACATTTATCATATTAACGTTGAAACTGCTGAAATTAAAATGATCTTACCTAATATTAATGTAACTAGTCATTAACTAGTTTTTTTGTTTTTTTTTATATGACAAGTTTATTTCTTGTTTTTAAATCTTCAAGGGTTTCATTCTCATCCTCAGGTTTGTAATGGCCTACGAAACTTGAATTCTGGCGCTGGAGATTATAAAGCAAATTCACTGTGTCCACAACAATAAATAAACTTGATTTCCACAAAAACATTTTTGCATTCGGACATAATTAGGTAATCGTTTCAGTAGGAGTCTTTTATTCTGGAGTATTTACAGAAGTCATAAGAGAAAAACATAGACATGGCAGATTTGGACAGGATTAAAACATCTTTTGTGTGTTTTTTGGTGAAAATTTCTCTAACTAGTCCTGTCCAACTAAAGCTTTAGTGTTGTTGCACTGAATCTGTTGAAGAGTTTGATAAAATTCAAAACTCTAGAGCCCAAATAAAACAAATTTACATGAAAAGAAAACTAAACACACATTATGATCTGTCAAGCAAGGACAAGGAACTGAGAACATGGGCAAATAAATAGGGAGCCTGATCCAGCCTTAATAAAATGAAGAGATTCAACTATTGGTAAGACGGTGAGGCGAACTAGAAAACAACTAATCAATTACAGAATGGGATTACTTTGTCTGTTGTAAATTACAAACAAAACATCATTAGAACAAAATCATGGCAGTGTTCTGTCAAAGATAAATACAACAACAGAAACATCTAAATAAACAGATCAAACATGAAAACAGAATGATAAAATGAAGCAGGAGATGAAAATACATAAAATGGTGGTCACAGACTTTTAGTGTGCCAATGAAGCTGAATACTTAATTAAGTAATACTTTTCATCAATTTAAATATTTAAGAAACAATACAACAGTGAGATTCATGTCCCTGTTAATAGATTGAGTTTTTGATGATTGCCAGGCTGACTCGTGATGCAAGTTCTCCTCTAGTAAACAGGCAAATGAAAAATGGACTTTCTCACCTAGAGTTCCACCCATCTACTCCCAATTAAATCAGAACGTGGAGTGTTTTTTTCAATCTTATTGTTGCATCATGTTTGTTCCTGTTTTTTTCAGTTTGAGGTGAAGGTTGCAGAATTTGTATTTTGATGAGCCCAGTCTAATTATCTTACAGGAGTCTGAACCCACCGAATATATTTAATAGAAGACGGGTCTAAACATTCCTCAGACCTTTTCATGGTTCTTAATTTGCATTCATTTCCTTTGTATAGCACATGAATATATTTATTTAGCTGCTCGCTTATAATGTTTTGGCAGGGCATTGATAATGATGGGAGATTTTAATCTTGTGTTTATCTCTGTTGGAGCACTGCCAGCAGCTTCACTCAGAGTCTGAGGTGTGTTACATTCTTCAGAAATGGAAACTCAAAAGCTACGTGTGAATTCACTTGTGAATGCGACAAGGTGAACTAATTAGAAAAATTTACACATCTTATTATTCAGAAGATAAAGTGTGATTTTAAACAGGATTTCAAACTTTAAATGAAGAGTGAACAAATATAAACTTGCTTAGATTGAAATTGATACTAGATAGTTCTTTGAGTTCCTGGGAAATAAAAATTTGGCGCTTTACTCTTGCTACCAAGACATTACTGCCAACACATCAAGTGATAAGCCTTAATTTTAAAATAATCTTAATACTAAGATTTCTTCAGATTTAAAATCAAACTATGGCTTAGTAAACGTACGCGTGTAGTGTCTACTAGTTTTAACATTTTGCTTAGAATGGTAAATACATAACTTTTATTGGTATTAGTTCATAAGGTTTGTTCTAGAATTATGTAATTCTTTTAGAAATAAGAATATTTTACAAACAGTAAAATGGTCTATTGGTTGATGGTTATTGGTTGACGGACTACAGACATTTAGAAAAATCCCTGTGCAAGTGCACCAAGACAAATTGATGCTATAAGAATTGAAGCAAAAAGTAGTTGCAGTTGCACCAAATATTGAATTAATTTCATCAGTCCAGTTTCAAGCCCAAGTCAGAAGACAAAGAGGTATTTTACTTCTATTATTATCCAGATTAAGTGAAAAAAGGTGAAATTCAGACACACATTTACTAGCATGGCGTGATATCCTCATCAAGCTTTTGCCCATGTTGTTGTGGTCGGATTTACAAGCAGTGGATTTATGTCCAACAGTGTTGCTGGAAAATGATTTGCTGTATATTGTGTTTCTGAAAGACCAACATGCCACTCAATTGAGTAGAATTGTTCCTGCACTGAATTCCTGCTGATAAATTGTGATCAAGGGTTTTTGTGGTCAGCTAGTTTTGTTCCTCCACATGAATACCGTTCAACAAGGAAAACAGTAAATTAGGAGTCCTTCTACATTCAAGTTATTTTATTTAGATAATATACTTAACAAGAACTTTGAGAAAAAAAACTTTGGAATCTAACAGTAAAACAAAATGAATGCATTTTGTTGTGAAGGACAACATAATTACTTTTGTCATGTACAGCATACTTCTGAGACGCATGAGGCAAACATAAAATAAGTAGTTGTCCTCGTTGCATTGGTTTACAGCACTTTAGAAATTAGAAAATTGGTATACACTCTAATGATAAAAACATTAAATTAAATATATTTAATTGAGCGCAAAATAGAAATGTGAAGCCTGCTTGGAACACACATGAGACTAATACCATGTTAAAACTTTTTTTTGTTGACCACAAAATAAATGTATTTATGTTAGAAAAACTTAAACTTTTGAAACTTATTTATTATCAATATGAAATTAAAACTTGAAACCATGCTACAGATACTTCAAGTACATGAAACAAACATGGAATTGACAAAGATGAATAAAAAACGTTTTTATCACATACTTTTTAGAAACATGTTCTAAAGTTATTAGAAAAACACAAACAAGCAAATCCCTTTTTGGAAACGTGCAGTCAACAACATACTTGAAACACCGACAAGAGAAACATGAAAGGAAAACATTCGTGATGAGCACAAAACACCTTTATCTTTATAAATGGCTTAAACGTGCAATGTATGGAATATTTATTCTCTCTATATAACTTGTGAATATTTCACCTATTTGTGTGACGTCTACATGCCCTTGTGTGTGTTTTAAGCGTTGTCTGTAATTTTGTGTTATTGTACAAATTAAAATTTTTTTTTAATACATGCACAAGACGTTTACAGACTTATTTTCTGTTAGAAGTCGTACACACAATTTTGTTGTGTTTGTGTACAAGCACGACTTCAAAATTAATGACTCTAACTGTTTAAACACATAAAACTGTTTTTAAGACAGCTGTCACAAGCACAAACGCAAAATGTGAAAGTATTGTCAAAAATATGTCAATTTTTACAATATTACAATAATCTGTGCTTAAACAATTCAGACAATAGCACAAAATTAAACAACACTTTTAAAACAATCGCAAGGACATGAACATTACACACAAATAAATGAAATAAGCCTGTCTTAGATTTTATTCAATATATTGCACGTTTAAGCTAACTATAAAAATAAAGGTATTTGTGTTCATCAAAAATTAATTCATTTCATGTTTCTATAGTTTCAAGTACATTTCAATAATGTGATGTATACTTGAAACACAGATGAATAAAACAAATATTAATCATTTTTGTAGAACACAAATACTTTGTTTGGAACATGTGAAAAGTAATTGGAAAAAAAATATTTTGCTCTTTGTTGGAGTTGCATGTGTCATCCAGTGCTGAATCAAAAAAGTAATTTGCGAGTCCTGTCTCCCATAAGAACAAACTAACTTCACACTAGATGAAAGAGATCACCGTCCAACTTCAGGTACAGATAGATCCCATCTTGGCCAAATTTATGCAGTTTTAACACTTTCACTGAACCTCTCTCTGATTGGACAGCTCGAAGTTTTAGTCTTGCATATTAACAAAAATCTAGTGATGTTAACATGCTTCAAAATATTGAGATCGCTGCAACAGGAAGAAAATAAATAAAATTGATACAAAATTAAGGCATGAATATTAATTTCTCATAAAATGTGTTTTGGGGGTTTGTGAGGCATTAAAACCAGGCACTTTTTATGCAAGTCCCATCCACTCTGGAGTTTTCAAGACTGGGGTTTGAAAACAGGAGATTGTGATGCTTTAATTAGGCAATCTTGTGGAACACTTGGAACATAGATGAGAAAAATTTGAAATGGATCTTATTTGTTTACAACAAAATATATGCAATGAAATATACTTGAAACACAGTTTCTTCATTTATTAATGGTTATATTATCATTTTGTTTAGGATATCATTCCTATTCATAATTAAGTAGAACTATCTTATGGTGTTTGAAGGCTAATTGATTCCTCAAAACTAAAATTATGTTATTTATTATCCAAGTTTGTTGTATATATTTTTTCTTTTGAACCCAAAAAAATGTTTTGAATAGTAGAAACAGTGAAAATCTGATTAAATATCACACGTTAAATATTTTCAGAACTACATGTTGCCAAGATTACATGAATTTTGTCTGAAAATAAATGTTCCAGTTATGTTTTTCATTATTATGGGGGGCGTTTTGGTTCTTTGTTCTATTTGTCTCAATTGTAATATATTTTC
This sequence comes from Danionella dracula, assembly GCA_900490495.1. Lineage (NCBI taxonomy): Eukaryota > Metazoa > Chordata > Actinopteri > Cypriniformes > Danionidae > Danionella > Danionella dracula. The sequence continues at coordinate 2,377,533 of UELW01000888.1, forward strand.
AAAATTGTAATATTTAATTATGATCATTAGTAATATGAAAAAAATTTATCAAATGACGTAAACGTAACTTGTACTATTTAGAAAATTGTGATCCGAAACACACATGAAGCAAAGAATAAAATATCTTAAATTTTTCCATATCAAAAATGGCAATTGAATCTTGTTTTTTCATGGAAATTCAGTTTTGAACTGTTGGTGATTATCTGCATATGAGGTTGTTTTCTGGTGTACATTGATGCTGTTGACTCTCACCATCTCTCTTAATGTCTTTTAGTGTGGAACGATAGAGTTTGGCTCCAATGTGAACCTAACAGAGCGGAATCTGCAGGATGCCCAGAAGTTCATTCTGATGCATGAGGTGGTGCAGCCGATCACTCCTGTGCCGTACTTCATGGAGGACAATGTGCGCTTCTCCCATGTGGCTGTGGATGTGGTGCAGGGCAAAGACATGCTCTATCACATCATATATCTAGCAACAGGTACTTAAACACAGCACTTCTGCACCTGACATCCTTTTCCGTTTATAGGATTAGCAATTATGTAATAATCAAATCTGCCTTATTGATGAAGGTTAATGGATTTGCGGTATATGATTTCCAACTAATAGCACACTGCTGCACTTGCTGCTAAATGGCTAATGCATTCCATTAGTTGTGACAGATTCTTGTAATGAGTGATTTGATTAAGTAAAAAGCCCCTTTACTTTTAATTTAAATCTAATAAAGATGTTAAACTCATAAGGAGAGGCAGCGTCTAGACAAAAAGGCTCTGAGCAAATGAATTTCTTATAATTTTGTTTACTATTTTTACTTATACCAAATATTTTCTTACTGAAATAAAACATGGAAGAATGCAAGACATAATTATGTATTGATTGTCATTAGAAAATAATGTAATGAGTAAATTAAAATAAAATAAACATCTCATAAAATACCCGGTGTCCAAAATAAACTTTGTCTAAATGTAAATTATGATTGAGATTTAGTTGCTTTTTTTGTTGTTCTTGTTGATGATGATGATGATGATGATGATGATGTAGTACACTCCCACATTTTTAATTACAAGAGCTTTTAATGTAATTCACTATATATATTTTTATAATTTGTTTATTGTTGAGTTAGTTTGTTAGGAGGGCGAACAAGCAGTCTGTCTTTCAATGTACACCAATCACACAGTTTTCCATTTAAGATGTTATCATTAGTCTTTATTTGTCTCTTATTAAGTATATTTATTATGAAACTGACTATACACATTCATGTAACAGGACAATAAGTGTTACCTTTTTGTTTTTTTATGGAGAGTGTTAGCAGCATCCACCTTGGATATTGCAAAGCAAAAGATACAAAATGGAAGCTTGAGTCAGCTAGTGTTTTGCTTAAGCTATTAGCAAAACCTATCCCTTTAAATACAGAAATGTTTCGTCATTTAATTTATTTTATTTTATTTTAAATGTGCATGTTCCAATTTAAATCAACCTGTTTTTTAGCATTCAATGAAACAGTTTTTTCAAACCCTTGAAGAAAACTCATTATTTGAGTTAAAATTAAAATTAGTTCTTCTAAAACTCACATGTCGATATTCAGCCTATCAGAAGCCAAGGAGGGTGTGACTTTTCTCTGAGTCACAGGTATTCGTGCCCCTCCAAGAATACAGCACTGTCTTAAAAATGAAAGAATCTCCAAAGCAGAATCAGAAACACAAAAGGAACAGAGGGATGCTTAAACCGATTTTAGATGTATTTAAGATGAACACTTCAAACACACTAAAAAGTAAAAAGGTACGCAGGCTTTGTCGCTCTAGCAGGTACCAACACTGTACCTCTCAACATGGTACTTATTGGTACCTTTTATTTCTGTACCTTTAAATAGCTTAAATGTACTTGTAGGTACAGAACTAATACATACATTTTTCTGTGTGAAACAATCTTTCAGATAAAGTTTACATAAAATATGTAAGTGTACAAAATAATGACATCCCAAAATATTATAATTATACATGGTAAATAAATCAGGCATTCTACATACGTCGGTTTCAATGACAAATAATGATATTAATTTAACATTTTACAATTATTTAATTTTATTTCATTAGAATATTATTTACCATTTTTACCTGAAAACATTTCCAGTAAATTATGCTCTAGGATCTACCATTTTCCACTTTAAATGTTCCACTTTAATGGCTGAATAATGTTTCCCTAAAGTGTACCAACTTAAATCCCTTTACCTGAAAATTCTCAAAATTTTTTGGAGTCTATGCTCTGGGGTCCATCATTTTGCTCTAAAATTCACCAAGTTTAACTGTTTAAAAATTTTCAAAAGGCATTTAGACACAAACACCCTGGCTCTAAAATATAATTTACCCACCCAAACAAGGTGTCCATTCTTTGGCAAAACAAAAGATGGCAACCCTACATACAGTAGCGAGTGATGATACAAGTTCTGATTTCTAATTTTCTGAATTCTCTTCTTTTACTAGCACTGCAAAAAGGAATTATCTGCTTTCTCTGGCACCCTGCCACATGAAAGCTCTACCTACCCCGTGCTGTTTCTGCTTTTCTCACATACTCACATCTTCTCATTGACTTAGCGTGTAAAATGTTGTCCATTTCATCTTTTCTACTGGTTGGTGTTCTTCATCTATTGAACTTTAGATTTCCATATGTGGATTTAGAGGTTAAGATTTACTTCACAAAGCCCCCTTGTGAGAAGAATTATCGCAAGCTGCGTCGAACGAGAGTGGATTTCTGTAAAAAATGTTTAGAGATGAACAACATCTATGAGTAAATAATGGGAAAATTGTGACAAATACATGTTACAGTAGCTTACAAAATACTGCAGAAAAACAACAAACGTTTAAAAAGTACATTAATTTAGCTGTCAGTTGATGTAGATATTGCTTCAGTTGTAATTAGCACGAACAGTGAGCTTTTAACCACAGATCTGAAAATAAAAGTTAATGTTGAAGCCTGAATTAAACTTGTCGCAAAATCCCCAGTGACTGAATTCTCATTAAATCCACAGCTTATTAGGCTGTTACTTTTACCATCAGAACTTCATGAAGGGAAGCCTTCTGTAGAGCCGTGAGGGGAGCACATGGGAAAACTGACTCAAGTAATTGGTGATCCAACTGAATCATTGGGCTTTGAAGCAAGCAACAGTTGGTCACCAGGCTGAATAAAGCATTCAACATACAGCAGAGATGAAACATCAAAGGCAGCATGTTCTTACATTCAGAGAAAAATGTAATGTACGTTGTCATTTGTTAGCCATATGTGCACCAGAGGCCTTGAAAGCTCAGTCTTTCAGCTGTGAAGAAGGGAATGTCTTGTTATCTGTCAGTGGAAATGAAATTACATGCAGATTCTTGTTGAAGAACTGTGGAGGATAACCAGTTGTTAAAGGAAATGAGACACTCGTTAAACAGGATAAACACAAGAAAGGCTTGGGTTTAATGCTTTCCGTTAATTTAGTGAGCAGCATTCCTTTTCATTTAATTACTGAAATAAACCAATACGATTGAATTGTTAGCTTAAGTAAGGATTCACATTGTCTAGTAATCAATTAAAAGACAAACTCAAAAATCAATTTGTTAAATGAACATACCTGAATTATGAAAAACTTTCATCTAATTCAGTTGTGTTACTCCTGCAAAGAGGAAATGAATTGGTGTCATATTGTTATAGGAGCAGAATTAAATTGAATCAAAACAACAACAAAACAACTGATTTTCCAACTTGATAAACTTATTCCTCTTTTAACAGAAACATTTCTGTCAGATTGACTGCATTTAATTTTTCCATACAGGTATTATACATATTTATATGTATGTGACTTTATTTATGCTAGTTGAGCTAATAGTGTGTTCCTCCCCATTAAAATCCACACAGGATGTGAGTAACACTAAACTAAACGTACAGCAAAAGCTTACCTTCTGCTAACACCAGAAGTGACTGGATACGCATTTCTCAGACTGCATCAAGCAAAAAAAAAAAATTCCCAATAACTTTTACATTGAAAGTACAGAACTCTAACATAACTTAGTACTTCTATGTACTTCTATGCTTGTATGCTTGATAAACAGTACTTCAATGCTTGATAAACAGTGAGTTGAGAAAATAGGCTGCTATGGCTGTGTATTAACAGTAAAATAAGCCGTTTTAAACTGTAACTCCAATTTTCACTTGCCTCTGCAGAGAATTGTTTCATTCATTACTTAAATTGAAGGTAATAATGTGTGGGAGTAACCAACACAATGACCTAAACATTGGGTCATCGGCAGAGAGAAGAACCCAACAGTACAACCAAACACCTTCAACCTGTCACTGATTTCCAAAATTAGCCAGTTTTTAGTTCAATTCAACATATTAGGATAACAGAGTAAAGCCTGTAGGGTCCGTAAAATAACCAAGAAGTATTAAAAATATAGCAAGATATTTTCTATTTACAAACAAACAATATTCTGCTGTGAAAAAAAGCAAATCCAGATTTATCACACAATGCAAGTTGATTACAAAATATTTAATACTGAACATTCCAGCAAATTCATCTACACAGATTCTTGTATTTTACTATTTTTGGTACATTTTTATAGCAGTTTACAATTATTAATTTTTCAGAATAAACAATATCAATAAATATTTACTGATATATAATATATATAATTTAACTGATTGAGATTCAGAAGAATGAATCACCAAATAAATGAAACGTCCCATCTCTACCTACAAGCTATACAAAATGCTTCTGCTGGCTATTTACCCAAGCTAGAAAATAATTTTTCGCTCTAATTTTAGCATCACATCACTGTCGTAGAATTAAATGTAAACATGTAATGTTTTTTTTAACGGCCTTAAATAATCAAGTTCCGTTTCAAGGGTTCTTCATTCCTCACATTTAGAGCCTAGACGAGTTATTTATGGAATTAAACCATTCTCCTCTCAGCAGAACCTTCTCCTGGCTGGTGGAACAAACTCCCTGATCCAGTCAGGAAAACAGCAACATTAACAGCTTTCAAAAACAATTGAAAACTCTATAAAAAATACCTACTATAAAAAATTTAAAAAAAAAACTACTTTCTTTTTTCCTCCTCTGTCTTTATCTTCTTCCTCTACTGGGGCACGGGTGGCTGTTTTTTTTCCTGAAGATTACCCTTCAACATTCTGGTGTTGATTGATGTATTTTTTAAGGAGCTCTCACTTCTATTGTTCAAGTTTTTAGTTTTTCCTATCATGTTAACATCTTAAATTGCCTTGTACCATGTTCAGAACACAGCTCTCTTGTTTTAAATGGACTTTATAAAGAAATGTAAGCCATTCAGACCCTGTGTCCGTTAAAATGTACTTTGCAATCAATCAATTAACCAAAAATGATTGATGTAATTTTCAGCAGTTTTAGAAAGGCTTGGTGTGAATTAACAAAGATTAAAACAAAATCCAGCACGTGTTTCATATTTTAGACTTGTCACTGATTTTTTTTAAATGGCTAAACCCTTTTTATAATAAAATGGCTTTTATTATTTTATTATAATTTATTGTTTTCATTTAAATTTTAATAATTATTATTCAACAGCAAAACGACAACAAAATTATTAATTGCCATATGTTTTTATGCAGCCTGGTGTCCACAGTAATGTGAAAATGTATTTGTTAATAGATATTACTATTATTATTAGATTCTGCAAATCTTAAGAAGAAGGAAAAGATCACATTTTACTAATGACAAGAAAATAACTTAGGTCTTACTTTGCTTTTTAGCTCTTTTAGCATAATTTCTGTGCAGATTTAGAATTTTCATCTCGCAACATTTACCATTATACTTTAATCTAAAATAAAAGGCAATTAATAGCAATCCATGAAGCAAAATTAATTATATTAATTATGTATTTTAAGAACTAAATTATGTTAAAATTGGTGCCGATGTTACACAAGTAGAAAAGGATCACCTTCAGCTCATTAAAATTAAATTAGAAAAAATTATTATTTTAATTTACAAAGTAGACAACAACTTTTACTTTACGAAATGGATGATTGAGTTACATTTTGTGAAATCGTAAAAATCTCTGTTGCATGAAAGAAAATCCTGATCTGTTGGTAAAAAAAAGCAAAACAAAGATCATGTTGGCTGAAGTATTTTGTTGTGTTTCAGTAGAGTGATGTTCTCATAACTGCAATAATGAGCAATCATCAGGCATGACAAGCAATCCTTCATTCGCCTCGTTTACAGGGTTATCCATGATTTAAGCCTTGCCAGAATAATACACATGAAGTGAGAGTAACGCTGCAGGAATTTCACACTTGAATGCAGTGAAATAGAGTGCTGGAGCATGTTTCGACAAGGGCAGGGACCTAATCAGCTGCTCTTGTAGTGTCTGTGAGTTCATTGGTCCACATGTTGTATGGGTTCCATAAAGCATCCGTCAGACAGCTTGAAATGAACAGAACAAAAACAGCAGATAAAACAGATAAAATACAGCTGATCAAACCAGTCCTCTCTTTTTGACATTACAAGACCAATGAAAGGCTTTCACAAAGCCCATGTCTCAAAAATAAGATTAGAGCAATATTTCTGCACTTCTTTTGGCTGCACAAAAGCCACTCTTCAGAAGGGATAATGAATCTCCTCTGGAGGACAGTCCGCCTCGTTTGCCCTTTCTCGTCCAATAGCACATCCATATTTAAGTTCGCAGCTCAGGTGGCACGCTCACACTCTATAGAATTTTCAAGCAAACTGAGGTCATTTGCTTCCAATCTCTCCAGGTCATCTAAAATGCCCCCACTTGATCTCTTAAACCTTTTCTTCCTGCTTCCCTTTCTCCCAACTCACTCTCTCCAATTCCTCTTTCTGTATTCTAGATTATGGGACCATTAAAAAGGTGCTGTCTCCGCTGAACCAGAGCACAGGAAGCTGTTTGCTGGATGAGATTGAGCTCTTCCCTCTGAAGAAGCGCCAGCCCATCCGCAGCCTGCTCATTCTTCACAGCCGCAGCGAGTTGTTTGTGGGTGTCCGAGAGCAGGTCATCAAGATTCCACTGATGCGCTGCAACTTCCACAAGTCTAGAGAGTGAGTGTTGAATGCAGGAAAGTGTGAGAACGGCTTAATATGGTTCAATGGGAGACAGCAGGTTGAGAGACTAGAAAAATGTCAATATTTAACAAGTTGCTATATATATATATATATATATATATATATATATATATATATATATATATATATATATATATATATATATATATATATATATATATTTACAAAACATAGCATAGAGTTTACAATAAATAATTATTACTGAATTGGTCTTAGGCTACTATCAGACTGCAGGTCTTAATGCTCTATTTTGTTTGTGGATTTTTTTTGTGCTCGTTCACATTACACATGACAAGTGACTTGACAAGTGACAAGTGAGTCCGATTACTTTATTTTTCTTCCACTAACTGCTTTGTTGTTTTCCACAAACACCCAGAAATTTGACGTCAGCTGCCATATAATGAGGTAAAAGTTAAATAAATGGGACCTGGATGTTCAGACTGAAGTCACATTGCAATAAATCGGATCTCTGTTGGATATGAAAGTAACCTTGGTCAGATTTGGAAAAATCGGAATTGTGCTGTTCAGACTGCCCTGAAAGTATCACATACAGGTCACATATTTACAAAATGAAAGTCAGATTTGCGTCACTTTGGGCGACATTCTGAACATAGACTTATTTTGCCTTAAAATGTTAAAGTTGTTTAGATGTAGTTTAACATTTTATTTTAGGCTAATTAGGGTGTAGATCATCATAAGTTAGGTCCTTAGAGAAAGGTCTTCACACATTTTTGTTTGTTTGAGATTTGGTTCGCTTTGGTTTGTTTAGATTTCTTTCATTTTGTTCCGGTCTGGTTTCAGATATGCTTTTTGATTCGCTTCTGATATGCCTTCTTTATTCAAGAGGAATTCAGAACATGTGTTACTTTTGTTTTGTGTTATGTTATGTTTTTGGGTTTTATGTTTGTTTTTGTTTTGCTTTGCCCCGTTCCTTTTTGTTTCTTGAGGTAGCAGCTTAAGAGACTTGCCCAAGTTGTTTTGAACAAAAGGTCAGATTTAAACTAGAAAATTAGAAATAGGGCTTAGTTTAATACTTAACTTCTAGAAATTAGTTTTTAAAAAGAAATGAACTTAAAACAAAAAGAAAACACAGCAGGAGAAAGACTGGTAACCTCTCATACAGAGTCTGTAAAGTTGGGTCAAAAAGCATATTGAGGGCTACTGAATATCTAGCAATCCTTAAGTTAAAATCCTTAAATCCTTGAACTTATAAGTAAATGTCAACTGCATTTCCTGAAATACTAAACATCAAAACCTTGCCAGAGAGAATGTGTGAAGTTAAAAGGGAAGCCATTGTGAGCTTGTTGTGACCACAGCAAAAAAACAAAAACAAAAAAAAAACAGCCTCACATAATACAATGTGGTGCAGACATAATCACTTGGCTCCAAAACCATTGAGCTTACCCAAAAACAAGGGGGTTTAAGGGTGGGTAGAATTATTCCTCACCTGTCAGCAACAACATTGAGATAAAGTTATCATTCAGCTAGAGACGGTGTCTTAAATACTGTTTGACTATCTGGAACTCTAAGAGCATAACTCAGATCTATTAGTTCTACAAAATAATTTAAAAAGAGAATGCAGTTAACCTAAATTCAAATTCACATTATCTAAAATCTCATAGGAAAATTAATTATAATAATTCTAATTCTAATAAATAACATTCGAGTTGTTTTGAATTTCTGATGTTAAATTAAAGCTTAAATGAGGATAGCTATCCTTTTAATCTGTTTTTATATGAAAAGACCATAAATTAGCCAGATAAAAAACTGTGTGCACACATGCCAATAATTTTCTACAGCTCCCTAAGAAAGCATGTTTAAAAAAAATCTCAAATGAAAAAACTTTGTTTGACATTGGACATCCTAGTCTTCATGCTGTATCAAGAGCAATTTCCTAATCTCTGCCCATTACATGGTTTTACTGCCTGCTCATCATCTCTGTGCATTTGCATTATAATAAAATGCTGAGTTATACGAATAAGATTTTTACCTGATGAGCTTTTTCTCTCCTATCAGCCATTTTCAGGGGTTTGAGGGGTCGATTACTTAAACTCTTACGCTTTCAGAAACAAAACTAGTGTGCTGATGCTGTTCTTTTGAAGTAAACAGACTAAAACAAGCAATGGCCTTTAAAAGCTGCTGATAGTCACAAGGATACATCACACCACATTTTATGAAGTTCTGTGAAGGAGGAGGAGATAAGGTGATTAGAAAATAATCTACAAGTGTTTTCAATCCTTCTGCCCGCTCCCAGATATAAAACCGTAACTACTCCACTTCCAATTTGATGAGGAATAAACTTCTCAAATACTTCACAGGTTGGAGGATTCTTGGGTCTTGATCACTTCGCAGCCCTGAGGCCCTCCCAGGGACAGCTCACCCAGTACGCTTATCCTAAACTCGCCACATATGCTTGCATTTTCTGGGCTAAATTTATGTAAGGGAACTTGTGAAACATTAGGGAACTAATGTTTTTTACAAAGAGATGAAAAACTAGTTTTATCTTTCTTTGTTTCAGGAAGTGCTCGGAAATAGAGGTGAACCTCACTTGCATTACTGCAATAAATGAAATACTTTATTTTAAAAAACGAATTACAAACTTAAGATAAGATAATGATAAATCAAATTTCCACGATAGGACAAAGTAAAACTAAGGATACCCAGATTAAATTACAGGAGAAAAAAATTACCCAAAGATGCATCAAAGCAAACCAATCATAACATACATCCACGTATCTCATAGAAAATAATGAGCAATGAGTATGTAAACCTGAATTGAGAATATAAAGGGGAGTACAATAACCTGAACAACGAGGGACAGAACTGATAAAAAAATGGAAAGCAAATTGAGGGATGGGAATGCAAATGAGATATGTGTTGTCTGGCTCCGGTGCAGTCTTACAGACCATTTTAAACTACTTGTAAATATCTGATAACATCTGATAGGTTTGGTAAAAAAAATGTATGGCAGCACTTTTTGAGCTCTGATTGGCTGAACTTATTCGGATTTACGGTAGATCCACTGGGACACACAGCTTAGCCATATGATCAAGACAAAGAGCTATCATGTATACTGAGAAGGAGTGCTTGTAAAGAACTGTTAAGCATTGGATTCTCAATCGCTGATCAATTTTGCAGTGACATCTTTAATTGCAGAAACATGATTGAGATTGTTTGCAATGTTTGTCAAACAGCTTCCTCTGTGGGTCTTAGCCAAAGAAAGCTGTCGAACACACCAGACCTTTTGGTTTGGTTATTTCTTGGTGGGCCATCATTCCGTTCCATCTTTTAGAAGTGACACAGAAAACTTGACCTCAGACCAAGACATTTTTTTTTTTTTTTTGAAAATCCGGTGCTGCTTTGCACATTGAATGTGCGCATGATCTTTCAGTTGATAAAAATAAATCCATACATGCAAACCGACAATAACCAGCTTTAACTGATGTGCAGCATTGTTTAAGATCTGTCACAAAATACATACATCACCAAAACTGACTAATAAGGTTGTGGCCGCATCATTTTATTAGATTTTGCACAATTTTTTTTTACTCTCAAAATGTGAGCACCTAAGGGATCAGGACTGAATGTAAAAATCATCATTCCAACGAGATCAGAATATATCCCTAATAAAATAAACGTTTTTAATATTATTTTCCATAATACAGGGCCATCAATTATTTTTCTACCTCTTTCCTTGTTGTCCTCAGAGCGTGTGTGGGGGCCCGAGACCCATACTGCGGCTGGGATCTGGTGCTCAAGAAGTGCACCACACTGGAAGAGAGTGTCAGCATGAGCCAATGGGAGCAGAGCATCACACGCTGTCCTGTGAGTACTCATAATAGTACCCACTCGTCTTAAACTAGATAAATAGTCAAATAAAATTACTAAATATCTACTATTTATGAGAAATTGGATGCTGATCCTGTCAAATACAAAAGCAACTTTATTTTTCATTGTCAGGTTCAGCTTTTTGCTCAAAACTTTGAAAATTATTTGTTTTAAATCTCACTGGAATAGAAAGCAATGTATGCTGTTGATGGATGTGCAAAAAAAATATCCCATCATCTTGTATTAAGAATATGAGGCCAATAGCAAGTAACAGATGTGGAAAGAGAGTGCAGCAGAATTAGCCATCACTCATGCTTCTTTCAGGTAATATTCTCAGGTAGCAAGGCTTAAAATTCCCACACTTCCTTTACCAACTTGGAGCGTCCCAGAATTCTTTGCAACATTTATCACAACAATTCCATTTACTGGGGCTCTGGACATATGTGGACCTTTTTTTTGTTTTGTTTTGTTTTGTTTTTTTGTAGCAAAAGTTACAATTCAGCACTTTAAGAAAGATAAACTATATAAGATTACTTTTACATTTTTTTCTCTTAAGGAGTCTTTAGGGAAGAGACCTTGTACAGTTGTTGTATCTGAAATATGATTTTTTTTATAACTGCAAGATGCCTCCCACGCTGCCTGTAGAAGGTAACATTCTATTGCTGAACTCTCACCAGCAAGTGTAAAAGTGTGGGAGGCTTTGGTTAGGGGAATGCAATACATTGTATTGATCTGACTTTCTCACATTTACACATGTTTAGGTCCAGACGTCAGTTTTGTTGGATACAAAATAATTAGAAGAATACACCTTACTCTATTTAACTGTTGTCCACTGCTACATGTGCATCACAAAACTCTAAACATTTCTAAGTAAAACAACTTTTACTATGTACTGTTTGCTGACATTGTGTCTATGAGTGAGACTGATGTTGCAGCACAAACAAACACACTGTCAGCCAATGACAGCCACCTTCAGGAGTGGAAAGTTAATACCTTCATAAACAAACCTGCTTCGTCAATGTGAAGCAACAAAACGTGCACTGTCAGACTTGCTCACGACATCAGTCTAAGTCAACATACAATAAAGTCAGAGTAAAGTCTAACCAACAAGGCCGACTCATGCTCATGGCCATGGGGGAAAGTCCAGACTTGAGTACTATATCAGTAGTTGTAATGTTTTGTTCACACTGAAAAGTAAAAAATTAGAAGTTTTATTTTTATTATTTATATTTTTATATTAATTGCGACACCGAGCAGGCTTTCTTGCAGTTGCGGGAGAAGCAGAGAGCCAAGGTTGCCAAACCCTAGTGACAGTTTCCAGCCCAAACTCAATGTAAAATCCCCCATTATATATATATATTTGCATGTATTTAAATATATTGAACTAATTAGTATTCAGAAGAGAACTATATCTATACATATATTAAATTTTGTTATAAAGTAATATATTTAAATATATTTATCAATAAATTTACAAAAGAAATTTTTGTATTATCTGGGAACAAATATTAAATATTTAAATATGTTTGAACATATTAATTTCTGTATATTTCAAATGTGTATTTACATTTAAAGTATAAGTCTATTTTCTGCTATTTATTTGAATATATTTAAATACATATCTATTTCTCTTTTTTTCTTTGTGTCTTCCTTACACTTTTTATTTAAATATATTTTTAAGTAATGTATACATTTATATGTTAAAAACCATTTTGAAATGTTTCTATTTGAGCCCTTTTTCTGCCACTTAGTAAAGTTCTGTGAACGCAATTTCGGGAGGAGTGATCAGATAATTAGCGAAAAATCTACGGTGTTTCCAATCCCTCTGCCCGCTCAAGAGATAAAACTGTAACCACTCCACTTCCAATTCGACGATGAAATGCAAAATTTAAGCAGCTCGAGTCATCTCCTCTTTACTGGATGATTACACATACGAGAAGCGAACACCTGAGCTTTCCACTTTATAGTGGACGCCCCAGCACCTCCAGCCAGCCGTCTGGAGCTCCGGCCCAGTGCTACACCGCACGTGTTACCTAGACAGCCGAAGGCAGGTCGCCAGCACGCCCAGCCCCAATCTTTCAGTACAGCTTTGCAACGCTTCTACAGCACCGGGTCCCCCTGAAACACCGGCCTCCCATTCAAACGTTGCTGCTCTACATTGGCCCGCTTGGCCGCCTGTCCTGCCACCTATCCCTGGCCCCTCTGGGAAACGGTTCAGCGCGGGAGCCGCTAGCTCCGGGCAGCGCACAGCACAGTTGTTTCCTCCACAGCTATCCCCTGCTCCGCTCGCAGCTCTCAACTCTTGGCTGCAGATCTACTGCACCCGGTTTCAATTCTCGAACAAATTCGGCGAGGGCTAAGCAGCCGCGAAACTAACGTCTGACAATGGACTGTCATCTCAGTTCGTTAGAAACTCGATACGGCAGTGAATTGGTGGATTTATTCGGTTATATTTCCAGGTCTCGTACTGACCCCAACCGTGTTTGGATTAGAATATAGGTTCTGAGCACACATTTGTCGTAAAGCGGGTCAATCTAGCCGTGAAGCTTTCACTATAGCGAATATGGATTCGCTTTCGTGAGTTATTTTGTTGTAACTCGTTGCACAGTGATCGTAATGCATATCTACATGTTTGAGACCGTGCTGTTTATGCTTATGTACTTATAAATTGGACCAGGTAAACACCTGTTGAGGAGATTAGTCCTTTTAACTGCATAACGTATACCTTTTTTCTCTCTAAAATTGGAGAAATAGTATCTAAAATATAATGTGCAAGTCTTCCAAATACTGTTATGGTTCTTAATATGAACAACTGCTTTAATAACAGTAAGAATTCTTGTTTGATCAACTGACTATACCGACATCCTTGAACTATGTACGAAGAGCGTTTGTTGTCATTCAAATAAATAAATGAATAATTAAAAAAAAATTATTTTTATATAAAATATATAATAATTTATAAATAAAATAATTTAGTTTCGGTCCTCCCCCTGGGATTTAGTTGGGATCATACATACTTATACATGCTAAATGTATTTCAGTTCATAAACTAAACTATTATCAAATCATATTTAATGTTTACTAATTTAGTACATGGCCCTAACACAAATGCTTTCAATAGACTCCATTAATCTGCCGCAAGCTAATAATCGGTCACCCTTGTAATGGTACCAGGGGCCTGGTTCTTGCAGTCGAGACAGGAAGCTCCACGGGGCCACCTTCCGGCCTTGGGGCTGGAACCCAGTGTTTGGGCAGAAGCCCAGGCACTATCCCCTTACCAAGCTCTTTGGTGCTGCTTACCCCAAGCACTCAGGAGTTCAGCAGCCCCTCCTACCTCTCCAGCCAACTGGCCAGCTTAACGTTGGAGCCGCCGCTCCTGCTAGCTTCTTTAGCTGCTAGCCCCCCTTCCCAAAAGTCAGCTCCTCCCAGCTCCTTACCCCAAACGAACCCCGTCCAAACTACCATGCTTCTCAGGTGCAATCAGAAATCCTGTCCATGCCCCAGACTGTTAATCATGCGCAACATCCTTCTCAAATGCATCCCTCTGCTCAAGATACCAGCCATCGACAACTATTCTCACCTTGGAAACAATGTTCTTACTTGCTTTTTCTTGTTTCTGAGATGCGCCGACTTTATAGCATCATCCATGTTGGACCCAACACTGCAGCCCACCATTGGAGACCAATTAGTCCTTGTCAAGGACATCATCTCTCTTTGTATCAAGCAAACCAAAAGAGGCCATTTTAATCACAGCATCATCCATGTTGGACCCAAAACTTCACCCCACCATTGGAGACCAGATAGTCCTTGACAAGGACACCATCTCTTTGTATCAAGCAAAGCAAAAGAGGCCATTTCATTCACTTGTTTCACATCCCTTCTCAGACTCTGCTCTTTCAGTCAGTGCTGCATTACTTTCTCCGGAGGTCCCACCCTAACTCGAAGTCTATCAGAACCGCTTTTTCTCGATAAGTCTGGTAAACCTCCCAGTCGCTCCTGGCTCCAGTTGCTCCTGGCTCCCTAAACACCTCAAAGTGTCCTGGAAGCGTCTACATTCGCACCCGATAACTATTCAGGCTTTTCATTCCACACTGGGGCAGCCTCATCAGCAGCCCAAAAAAGACTTGCCGTACCACCTTATCCAAAGCAGGCAGGTGGTCCTCAGAGACATTCCAGAGCTACATCGAACAAGCGACGCAGACCTGAAACAGCCCATTAAAATTCTTCACATTAAGATTCTTTGCAACTGAGAGCTACAACAACCTCGTTGTCCTACCCCAGCTCCTCCGCCCAACATGTCGGACTCGGCAAATCAGCGTACCGGAGTAGATCCCTCACTTCGATCTGCAGGCTGAATCCAGTTTGGGTCAAAGAAAATCTATCATAAGCTCATACACCCCCCCCCACCCCCTCAACCCAGGGTGCCTGGTTTTGGCCTGCCTTCCAGTGTATGAGCAAAACTCTCATCATTGACCATCAGGCCATCTCCAGTTTGGGTGAAGACTAAAACAGCGGACAAACTAACTCTTCCAACTCCAGTCCCTTCACCCAGCAGGTCATGGCTCCGGCCTGCATATCAGCGTACCTGAGTAGATCTCTCAGTTTGATTGCAGGCCATTTCCAGTTTGGGTCAAGGGACCCAGCGTGTCTGGTTGTGGGCTGCCTCCAGCGTATGAGCCCAACTCTTATAATTGGATGTCAGGCCGTCTCCAGCTTGGGTGAAGACAAAAAACAGTGGACAAACAATTTCCAACCCCTGGTACCCAGCGTGTCTGGCAGCAGCCTGCTTATCAGCGTATCTGAGAAGGCCTCTCAGTTTGATGGCAGGCCGTCTCCGGTTTGGGTCAAAGCATTCTACCACAGGCTAACATCTCTCCCAGCACTCCTCTTCCACCCAGTGTGTCTGGTTCGGCCGGCCTCCAGCATATGAGCTCAACTCTTATTTTCAGATGTCAAGCCTTCTCCAGTCGGGTCCAGACCAAAGCAGTGGACAAACTAACTTCAACTTCAGCCCCTTCACCCAGCGTGTCGGGCTCCGGCCTGCATATCAGCGTACCTGAGTGGCTCTCAGTTTGATTGCAGGTCGTTTCCAGGTTGGGTCAAAGAAATCAACCACAAGCTCACTCAAAACTTTAAGTAAACATCCTCATCGATTGACAAACTATCTCCAGCTTTCGCAAAAGGAAGTGCTCTACAAATCACTCGCTTAACCTCTACTCCCTATTCCAGCGTCACTGGGTCTGGAATGCTTTTCAGGGAAGCCATTTCCAGTTTGAGCTTATCTGTAAGCCACTACTCGCCTTCTCCCTTCTGATCCCTCACCCAGAGTGGGTGGGCTTGTTTTCATCGCTGGGCCCAGCCCGGGTCTGATTCCAGTGCCCTCGAGAACAACCTCTTCTCCGTTATAGGCCCAGGACTTTCCAGCTGGGTCTCCCCAGGGAAACAGGAGTCCTAACCAGCAAGAATCCCTTCTCCAGCTTCAAACTTCCCACACGAAACAACTGGACCAACCCTGAACTTCACTCCATCCACCAGATCGCAAGCTTGGCGGGATGCATATCTGGCGGCTGTCCCAATGCATTTTTGGGGGGTTTTTGGGCCCGGATCGCTTCTCGCCTCGAGGCCCTCCCGTGGACAGCTCGCCCAGTATGCTTATCTTAATCTCGCCACATACGCTTGCATTTTCTGGGCTAATTCTATGTAAGCGAACTTGTGAAGTAAAGTTCTGTGAACGCAATTTCGGGAGGAGTGATCAGATAATTAGCGAAAAATTTACAGGTGTTTCCAAACCCTCTGCCTGCTCAAGAGATAAAACTGTAACCACTCCACTTCCAATTCGACGATGAAATGCAAAATTCCCTCCGACCACCCCTGTCTCCACATCTCATGGGGGGGGGGGGGGGTTCTTGGGCCCGGATCGCTTCTCGCCTCGAGGCCCTCCCATGGACAGCTCGCCCAGTATGCTTATCTTAATCTCGCCACATACGCTTGCATTTTCTGGGCTAATTCTAGGTAAGCGAACTCGTGAATTGCATATAAATAGTCCAACTGGAAGGAAAACCACCCCATCTTTCAACACAGCAAAGAATTCAGAAATAAAAAAAATCTATATAAATCTGCTTCTTTCAAAAAATCAGCTTGCTCTAGACTAGTGTCACACTTCTGGAAAGAGGTCTCAACAAAAATGTGGGTAGAAATTAAAGTTCCAGTGTATGAACACCTGCTGCTTTATCTCAGCATAAAAACCTTTTACAAACACAACAATCAAATATATCTACTCTGAAGAGAGTCAGTGAAGAGAAGGAGAATCTGCTGACATTCAAGTTGTCTACTCACACTGGGAATTAAATGACACTCCTTTAGCTTTGTCTACTAAACTAGTGTTGTACTGTTGTATTTGTAGTTGAAGATTGCTAATAAAAGTGGCAAATATTTAAAGGAGAGGAGAACGGAGACTGAAGCCCCTCCTCTATACACCCACCTGTTTTAGTGCAGTAAACTGGACGTTTTGCGGTCCCCTCAGTGCGAGATAAGCAAAAGCTCAGTGTGAAAAAAGCACAAGGGTTCTGTATTGGTTTTTATTCATTCTTTTTATTTATATTTGTTTAAATGCCTGTCTGTTTCCCCCAGTCATAAGTTAATTAGCATTTTGAATTAATTTGCATTTATGTCTTGTTCACGCTGCCACTGATTAATTTTCCTCTCTCTCTCTCTAATTATCCCCTGTTCAGTTGTTGAGTTAATGCATCTGGCTCATCTTGCTAACTCCTGATTAATTTGCTTTTATATTGTTTTTCCTCAATTCTTTGTCAGATCTTCATCACACTTAAAGTGGGTTTCGGTTTCCGATCCTACTATCTTGAGTTGGGGTTTTGTTACACTGCTCCTATCTTCATGTTTAAGTGCCTTCTGTAAATCTCAGTAACACTACTTATGGAGTACTCAGAATGTGTGGATAGTCTGCAGGTTTGAATCGAAAAGCAAATCTAGATAGAAAAGCATAATTGCAGTATTACTACATGCTAAATATTTAGGTTGCTTTAATAGGTAATATTGTTTAGACTTTACTTCTCATGATTTTAGAATTACAATTTAACAGAAAAAAATATTAAGTCTTTCATTTATAATTTTTTTAAATGTGCATTTCAGGGAGAAAAAGCTAAATAATTGTTGCTAAATAATTGTTTGTTGAAATAAGGACTTTTTTCAAAATACCAAAGACAGTGTTCTTTAGCATATTTGTAGAAAACGGAGCTGCAAAAAGATACACTTCATGTAAAAAAAAATATGAGATTAAGAAGAGCATCTACGAAAAATAATGTAGACATTGTGTGAATGTTGAAATCAGGCAAAAAACAGCTTCTTTATTGATTTAGTGTCAATGTAATATACAATCTACAGGAATAAGCCTTTTTTGAGATTTCACATGTAAAGTTTGTAGTTTTTAGGAGTGTAAATCTAAAATTGATGGTATTCATTTTTATATTCATACTTATTTCTTTCTTATTTTCTTAACATAACATATCCATGAATGATTGGTTAAAACTCAGTTCAGGAAATTCCTGAATTATTTTCAGTGACTCAAACATTGAACAATACTTTGAAATCTAGATTAGACAACTCATTTGTCACAGTCCCTTAATTCAGGTGAGCAACAATCAACCCTGAGAACCTGCGTCTATCTCTACATCCCATCACATAAAATACCCTCCCCTACTTCCTCCTCATTGAATATTATTGTAAACTAATAACAAATTTCTGTTAGTTCTACTGTGTGTTTATGCTTGCTCCATAATAGCTACACTATACTAGCTACATTCCATTACTCCTTAGTGTTATTGTAACACAACTACAAGGTTTTTGACTCGTCACTCCTGCATGTACACGAACCTGGCAATCTTAAAGTTAGAAATTTTAGATATTTTTTGGTTGAATTTCAAGATTTTACAGCTTTGCTTAGATTTTCTTTTTTACTGTGTGTGACATTCATCTCAGGAGCTCTAATCCAAGAAAAATCTCATTTCAAAGCAACCCTGACTCATACTCCCCCATTCTTTCCTCTCATTTCTTTCATGGCAAACTCTCATCAGGTTTAGAGTGAAGATACTGATTTGCATAGTTCGGATTTGGATATCAATGCGTATGTGTTTTATCTTCAGGGATGGATAGTGTGTGGGGTTGAGTGACAAGTGGAAAATGACTTAACTACATACAAGACGGAGTGAGACTTCATCCTCTAAACCCATCCACAGCCTCCACGAGATAGGAATAAACAAAGAACCATATGTTTTTTTTTTCCTCTGGAAGAGTTAACTTACTGTATCACCCCATCTTTATATCGGCAGAAAGCCCATCTATATTTAAACGAAACCAAGCCTTTTGAAAATGAGCTTTGCTTTTAGTCTGAGTCTTATTTGCCTGGTACACAGAAGCAGAAACAATATCTTTCCACACAAAGTTATTTATTCATCTCTGTTTATAAAGCACTCACATGTTGTCCACAGAATGCATTGCGTATAATGCACTAGACAACATCCACCTTCTCCTTTTGTTCAAAAATATATTCCCTTATAGTCTCCAATGTTAATATCCAGATCATAATAATAAAATTACATTGGCTATTCAATCCCAGTCTGAAATGAAAATATTAGCTCATTGAAAAGCATCTTCATTTTCCTGAATGAAGTCTATTCTCGGTT
Source organism: Danionella dracula (assembly GCA_900490495.1). Taxonomy (NCBI): domain Eukaryota; kingdom Metazoa; phylum Chordata; class Actinopteri; order Cypriniformes; family Danionidae; genus Danionella; species Danionella dracula. The sequence continues at coordinate 2,397,145 of UELW01000888.1, forward strand.
TGAACATACTGAAGACTATGTTTTGATGGGGCCTCATTTAATAACTGGCAGGGTTGGCCTTATCTCTTTCATGTTTGTATTCACATTTGGTTTTCTTGGTTCATTCAGTATTCACGTGCTCTGTGTGTGCAGGTGAGAAACGTGACCGTGGATGGTCGCTATGGAGCTTGGTCTGGATGGAAAGCTTGTAGTCATAGCGACACTACCAGTGTTGGTTCATGCCAGTGTCGGACACGGGCATGCGACAGCCCAAGCCCTCAGTGTGGAGGGCAATCATGCCAGGGAATCAGTGTAGAGGTGGCAAACTGCTCCAGGTAAGTACAACAGAATAAAAACTGACTATTGAAGAGGGAGTTACCATATAGCAAAGGCATCTGAAAACACTGAAAGGTCTGCTCTCTGGCACTCTTGAGGCTTTGTGTGTGTAAATATCTGATCAGAGCCAACTTTATTGATCTTAAACAATATTAAGAAAATGATTTTTAAGCGGAGTAAAAACTGCTTGGACTTCATTAAGTTTCAAATGCTTCTTTTTGTTTCCTGTAACTATTTCATTACAAGAATATCTTCTCCAATGACTCGTGTCTCTGAGAAATTGAGTTTAAGTTGGGTTCAATAACTCAAAACCTAGATAAATGGGATCTTACTGTTCAAACTGAGGTCATATCGTAAAATATCAAATATGTATTGGATTCAGGACCACATATGACCTGGGTCAGATTTGAAAAAAAAAACAGAGCTCTTCAGACTGCCTTGAAAATATCGGATAAAGGTCACATATGGGCCAAAAAAATCCATTTAGGGACACTTTGGTCTGCAGTCTGAATCCTGCAAATAAATCCTATGTTTCAGTTTGTTAGTTCTTGTTTTAATTGTGTTGTGTCATCTGCTTGATCGTAGCAGCTCAGTCATGGAATAACCTGAATTTTATATATGCTTAACTATGCTTTTCTTTGCCTTCTTTGAATATCAAGAGAGTTTCCTCTAGACTTTTCTTAAGCCTGATCTATACTTCTGCGTCAACTTTACACATTGCCCTCTGCGAAGTTTGCCTCTGAATTTCTACCCTTGTGACAAGGCTTCGCGATGTATGAGCTCCGTGATTGGTCAAAGTGGAGCAGAGCAAGCGCTTCCACTACTTCTAGCCTTGCACTCTGTGTTAATTGCTGGATAATGAAGTAAAACTATGGCGATTAAGTAAATAACCGTTCTTTCTTATCTGTGCTCTGTTTTAGCTAGCTAGAAGTTAGCATTGTCATTATGCCATGCTTCTACAGCAGCAGCGGATTGATGTTAGATGTTAAAATTTATGCAATTCATTATAAGGTAAATAAACCTGTCTTTTGTTAGCATCTTTGTTGTGTTTTGGTTTGCTAGCAGTTGGCATTCTTATCACAGCATCATTGATCAGAGCATAAACAGAGCAGGACAGAGCGCACAACTAGGAATGCTTTGTTGACAAATGTTTGCACGTGGAGGCTTCCGTAGGCTTGTTGCACAACTATAAATTCGGCTTTAACCATTGGTCATCCATGAAATCTTGAGTGCTAACTAGTGGGATCCAAAAAAATTGCTTCTGCACCTGTGGGTTATGGGACCAATATACAGCTTTTTACCACTTGATGGTGTGAGGTGTCAGCCTGTTGTTAACTGCTGCAGTAGAAATCATTGGTAGTAGTTTATATGTGTTGAATCTCTGAATTTTTAAGTAACAGTTGCATTTCAGAAGAATAGGTTCTGAAACAGTTCCTTTAGTTGGAAGAAAAGCTACTCATTAGAGTTAATAGAGCCTCAGAGTTCTGATCTCGTGAAAAAAATCTATGTAACTTTTCATGAAGGGCATATAAAGAGAAGAAGGAGAAAATTAAGTGATATTTGATAAAGACAAAGGTGCAATACAATTTGTATTTCTGCAGAAACATACATTAAGTGTTGGCTGTATAATATAAAGAAAAGCCTCTTGCTAAATATGATACAAATATTGTTGCTCTTTCTCCTTTATTGGCTTTTTTAAAAATCTGTTTTGGTAGCTTGCCAGTAAGTAAATCAGGGGAGAGAGAGTGGAGGGATTGGTGGAGGACCACAAGCTGGGGATTTGAACTTATCAAGCCCAGCGGTGCACAGCAGTGCTCACTTGTCCTGCTCTTTGAATACTATGCCAGAGAGTGAAAGACAACCTCTGAATATTGTGAACTAAGAAGCATCTGGTCTATGATATATACTAAACTTTACTAAAATTTTATTATCATAACCAAAATTGTCTGAATACATTCCAAGACTTATGACTTCTGATCATGACAAGAGCAATTGGGAAATTCATTCATCTTCATGTAAGCTTTCTTCCCTTTCGGGGTCGCCACAGCGGAATGAACCGCCAACTCACTGGCATATGTTTTACGCAGCGGATGCCCTTCCCTGCCGCAACCCATCGCTGGGAAACATTCACACACACATTCACTCTTTAACACTATGGGCAATCGTTCTTATTCAATTCACTTATACTTTGGACTTGTGGGGAAACCGGAGCACCCGGTGAAAACCCACGCGATCACGGGGAGAACACCGCACAGAAATGCCACCTGCCCCAGCCGAGCCTAGAACCAGCGACCTTCTTGCTGTGAGACGACCGTGCTACACACTGCGCCACCGTGACGCTGATGGAATTGGGAAATATGCTTATTTAAAAAACAAAACAAAAAAATAATAATAATAATAAAGGTGAGATGTTCTGTAAAGCTTTTGTGATTTCTCTTTGTTGAACAATTCAGAGTGAGTTCACAGAAACTGGACTAAATCCATTCAGTTTTTTTCCATTCTTCCATTGTAAATTGTTATTAGACTTAAAATCTCTAAAAG